>CM057351.1:176589996-178989996 GCA_030015575.1 Agapanthus africanus | reverse complement strand
GGGCTACGAATGGTTTTGGCGAAACCATGAACGTAGTGAACATGATATAATCGAAGGAACCTTGATAGCTTTTAAAAGGAGTGGCTTAAGCTCCGCGTTTTAAAAGTTATTTTGAAAAGAAACAGAGTTGTTTTGAAAGTGTTCCAACGACTTTTACTTGGTTTATTTTTCTTGCATTAGTTCTTTTAATGCGTATTTTCTTGCATTAGTTCTTTTAATGCGTCCCATCATTTAATCCTACCATTGCAGAAAACAACCAAAATATAACATACGCTTATGCCATTCGCTTTCGCCACGGGGCCCCGTCATTACCCGTTAGGTTACTTAACAAACGACAGAGCGGGGGCTGGGCTAGTGCGGCTGCAAAACATAAGCAACGCCTAAATAATATCATATATAGATATATTGCAATGATAGCCATTTCAGATCACAGTTAAACACATTGGATATACTAGGAATCCGCAATTCGTACGAGCCTGTAACGAAAAGCGGATTACACGGTCGCGATGAATAGCCAATACCCCAACCTAGACCCCTACGGGTGCGGAAAACTACCCGCCAAATATCCGAAGCGGAGCAATCTCCCTCAACGACGTGAGTAGGCCACTCGGCACTTCGAGATACCCGGTAGTTTCTGCACCCCACCTTTGGTCTATCCTAGGAGCAAAAACAGTAAAAAAAATTATACAATGACGGCTACAACCCCGACCCGGTTGTGCGGCCAAAAATAATATTACATCAATTTACATATTACATGAATTGAAAGATAAAAGAAAACTCTCATCTCACAACCCCCGGCTATTCATCCGCGACAATCCAATGAATTCATATACACATACCATCAACATTACAGATCACAGATATGTATAACCCCCACTAATCGACGTATAGCGATTAACGGACGTTCAATACATATAACACATCACAGATATATACCCGTTAGCCTTAGCCTTTAGAAGTTCGATAAAAATACGGATTTTCAAGCCCCAAAAACAAAAAATTTCTTTCTGGAAAATCTGGGCTGAAAAGACATGCTCCAAAAATCCCAAAATACCCCTATGAACAAACTACAAAAACAAAACCCCACGGCCGAGTCAACTCGGCCGCGGATCCGCGGCAGGAGCAAGCTTCTGCCGCGGATCCGCGGCGCTTTGATCGATTCAGTGGGCTAATTTTTTGCAGTTTCTTCTAAAAACCCTGAGTCGATTTTTGGTATATGTTAAATAATTTTTACAGCACTTTGAAAATCGACAGAAAGTTTGTGTTCCGAGTGTATTTCGCGACTTTTTCTCCGATCGAACTTCTACTTACATTGCTAACATGTTAGATAGTGTTTAACTAGGCTCTGATACCACTGTAAGTCCATACTACCCTTCCCCGGTTCTTATGGGGTTGCGGAAGTGGTGAAAAACGATTTTCAAGAGGGTGGTAACATGGACTACCAATAGGGATCTTTGTTAAACGACTAACTAACAACCTAACAAGAGTTTACATACTCGGTTAGGGGGTTATACCTTTCTTGAACTCCTTCGTCTTCCACTCTTTACGGTGTACGGATCGGCCTCACCTCGTCGTCTCCTTGCGCTGAAGATGGATCCACCCGAAAGCTTCTACCTTTGGCTTCTTCTTCGAACTTTGAAGAAACTAGATCACTTGGCTTGCTAGGCCTCGTGAACTAGAATGAGTAGAGAAGTGATATGAGTTTTCTTTTATCTCTAAGGCAATGAATCTCAACTCATGAGAAGGGTTTTCCTTGAGCTAGAGAGAGAGAAAGAGGAAGAAGGAGAGAGCTTGAGAATCAGAGAGCTCAAGAGAGAGAAAGCCAAATGAAAAGTGAGCAACTCTTTTCTCATCCAACCTATCATAATCCAAAAGCATCATGAGCCATAATGATAATCAAGTATTATGTGATGGTTCATATCATATCAAAGGCAATATCAACTTGATGCACTCATTTTGCAAACCACAACAAGCAAGCAAAAGTCTTTGCATGAAAAATGACAACCATTTTAATGATGATGGTCAACTAGTCCAACCTAGTCAACCGGTCAACAAAGTCAACCCCTCAACAACCATGTCACAATAACACTTAATTAATATTATTGCTAATCATATTTCTTATTCTCATTAGGGTATAGCAAAAAGTCAATGGTCAACAGTCAACGGTCAACAACCCTCTGTCTCTCTGTCAACTGTGCATATACACCCGCATCCGCATTTCGAGGAACACGAATACAAACGAGATAAAACCAATCCCAAAAAATACACTAGGATCTGGCTTAAACCAAAGCCCGCTAGTGTTAACTGTCCGGACACCAAACGTGCACAAGTGCACGGATGTGACCGAACCCTGTCGCAAAACCATGCGACCTGTCGCAAAACCATACGACCTCTACTCTTTTGCCTAAAGGCGAATAAGTTTCTGTGTGGGACTCAAAAGACTCGACACTACGCTGGCAGCAGGTTTAACCACAGACCGCAAGCGGCACTAGCCGTGCGTAACGGTCTCCAGGTAGATGCCGACAAGAAGACGGACGAGGTGAAACCCATCTGAACTCCTACTGAGCCTGAATGTGACAATCTCCGTACAGTCCGGTCTGTTCGTCTGATACATCGCATGGCGGGCCTAGGGGGCGGTAAACGTCAGTCCCCTAATAGCGGTACAAGTCGTGTCGGAGTGTAGCCCAGAACACCCTGAGATAACACTGGAAACCTACCAGTATATCTTGCTTGCCCTGGACAGGGACTACTCGTGTAATGGCTCTCCTAGACACAGCGCGATGTCAACCCCCAATACCGGGAGAGACGAATCCTGTCTAACCGTCACTGCCTCCAAGTGCTTCGGGACTGCACCCAAAAACTACCTGTTTGCACGACTCCTTTGAGCCGTGGTAGGGTAGTAATCAAAGTACAGTGGAAACACACTGAAGGCGAAGTGACAGTGTCAAGTCAGCGGACTAAGCTGTACTCATGTCACCTGGGAACTGATAACTGACGATAGGTATAATAACAACCAACAATTCCCGACGAGTCCTGTCCAGTGTACTCGTAACCTAACGAGCACCCGCATACTATCTCAAGTACGACGTACTGACGGCTGTGGGACAGACCGTCTCCCCTGCTGGGATGAGAAGCGCATACGCTAGTCTACTACGGAGTATCAATGCCCTATCTCGATAGTCCTACGACTAGGGACCTGTATAAAGATGTGCTTGTGGATTACCCAGCCCCCACGGGTGTGACTGCCATCACAACGCTGGTAATCATGCAAAGATCCTAAGGGCTCTACTAATATGTATAAGCAATATGCTAAAAGAAACACATACACATATTAAAGTAGAAACAAACCAAGTAGCATACTACCATTTTGAGAAAGATTGTCAATACAAGGTGAATATCCCAAGCTTCCATTAAGTAATCTACATACTAGTATGATACAGTAATGGCCTCTAGGGCATATACACTAACAGTCACATGTCAAGTTCTACCCGTCATTCTCCACGTTAATTTGAACCCACCCGTACCTACCCTTGACTTTGGCCAACAAGGCAGTACGACTGTCCCAAACCAACACATCTATCTAAGCTGCATATGAATATCCAACAGCTACCAATCACTGTGCCATGACTTTGGCCAACAAACACAGCTTGAATACTATTGACTATCCAAATGAAACGATGGAGGGCTACGAATGGTTTTTGGCGAAAAACCTTTAACGTAATGAACTTGATATCGTTGAAGGAACTGGATAGCTTTTTAAAAAATATAGTAACGAAAACCTTTGCTAAAGAGGTCACTCCTGGTGAAGGGATCTCGGCTCTTTCCCCGTAGAATGAGGTGCAGGATATTTCAACTGAATACCACGATGCAAAGCAAAAGTAAACGACTATAGTGAAGTTATTGCCATGACGCAAACTTCTGTCCAAGGGGTCACTCCCGGTGAAGGGATCTCGGCCCTTGCCTCGTCGACTGAGGTGCTGGATATTTATAACCGAATACCACTGTGCAAAACAAAAGTGAACGTCCTTGCATTAACAGCTTTTTGAAAAAAGTTCCAACAACATCAGAATAGGTTTGTTTAGCTTGCATTGATCTGAATCAACGCAGTGCCATCAATTTATCACACCAATAAAGAACGAAAATACGATGTACGTATATGCCATCCGCATTCGCCACTGGGTCCCGTCATCACCCGTTAGGTTACTTAACTAACGACAGAGCGGGGACTGGACTAGCGCGGATGCAAAACAAATACAACATCTACTAGTATATATATCAATATATAATATTCGCTCAAGGCGTGATAAAATGCAACATCACAGAAATGTAATAAGCATCACAGAACAATACAGATATCTGGGATCCCCGGGTTTCATAGAGCCGCTACTGAAACCCGACGTTCCCCTGGTCGGGTGGATAGCCTGTGCAATGAAATCCTAGACCCCTACGGGCGCGACAAGTTACCCGCCAAAATCTGAAGCGAGGCAGCCCCCTTCAGCAACGTGAATGGACCTCCCAGCACTTCACGGAATCCGGTAACATGGGCACCCCTCCTGGGTCAACCTGTACCCCCTACGAGTGCGGCGAATAGCCCGTCAATTCTAGAGTAAAGCCCCCTCCGTCTCAATGCCATGAGATGTGGGCCCGTTGCCCTCTAGAACCCGGCTATCCGTGCACCCCTCCGCGGGGTAATCCTAGTACAGAAAATAAAATATATACAATGGGTACATCTACCTCAGCCCGGTCGTGCCCCAAAAGAATAATATACAAACAGGCAGTAACTGCAGTCCACATGTCGGACGCTCGTCCCGCAATATCAAATGTATATATAAAACCAAACTGTACTAACATTGCATCCAGACTATCCCCACGACAAATCCGCAACATCACAGCACAACACAGAACAACAACGTGAATGTCACGTTCGCAAATCCATCTAAAAGGGCTATAGCAGTTAGACAGGATTTACCGATCAAATGACATTCACTGTCGCAGATATAATGTAAATTCTGTGAACTAACATATTTAAAATTTTCGATCGACCAAATTTACCGAAGTGGGCCCTAAGCACAACTGTAGCACTTAAAGAAAATCTGGGCCCCAAAAAAATATTCCAAAAACCCCATTTTCAATTCAGAAGCCCACTGTAAAAATTTGATTCAATGAACAGTCAAAATGGCGGCGGAACCGCGGCCAATGCGTGGGTTTGGCCGCGGTTCCGTGGTGGAAAAGTGACTTCACGCTACCAAATTTGCACAGAATGCTTAGAATTCCCTGCACGTATTTCTGCAATGTAATAAAAAAAAATTCGAGCCAAAAAAAATTCGACAGAAAAATGATGCATGAAAATCGCGGTTTTTGGAAAATCCGATCGATCGAACTTATAAACACGTTAGAGCAAGCTAGATTAGGTTAATGGCGTGGCTCTGATACCAGTGTAAGTGCACGGCAGCGCCCCGGCCGTCAATTCGACGCCGGAATGCGGAAACGAAACTATTACAAAACTTGTAAACCGACACTACCGCGCACTATAAACCCGGATCGGGCCATTAACCTACTCCTAGCAAATACGAGAATGGGTAGAGAGCTATACCAAGCGATCCGTGTCCTTCGGTCTTCGGCCTCCACTCCGATCTCTTCGCGGAATCTCCGGTCTTCATCTCCTCGTCGGAACGGGCACCACATCGCCGGGTTCTTTTACGGGCTCCCACCTCTAGACCGAGGCAACTCGGGCACGAAGTTGGCGAGTCGACGTGCCCAAGGATGCTGTAGGCAAAGTGTAGAATCGATTGTCTCTATTGGGGTTGAAGTTGCCATATGTGATGGAGGAGAAGAGGATACATGAGCAAGAGGAAAAATGAGCTTGAGGGTTTTTCTTATGCAATGAACCATCCAAAATCTCTCATCCAAAAATGTGTTTCTCTCTTTCACCAAAATAGTGGCCGGCCAAAAATGAGAGGGTGAAAGCAATGATGGGACGTGAGTGTAGGAAAAGCAAGGTAACCATAAGCAAAGAAATGGGTGATAAAGAGGAGAATAAGTCACACCACTCTTTCATTCTATCCCATCTCATTTAATGCACCAAATGAGCATAAAAGAAACTCATGATGCAAAGAACCATCATGAAGCCACAAATCACAATTAACCCCCTCCACATAACTAATTTGCACACTTGCAAATAACCCCCTTCATCGGAAAAATCCGGCCGTGAAGGAACAAAGGAAAACTGGCCGAAACGGAAAGCAAACTGGCAAGTTCAAAAAAACTGATCCCGTAATAAATTACAGGAAAACCCCGCGACCGTATATACATACCCGCATTTGTATTCCGACCGAATACAAATGCAATGAGATAAAATCTACACTCTATAATACTAGGATCCGGCTTAAACCAAAGCCCGCTAGTATTATCCGTCCGATCATGATCCGTGCAATAACGCACGTATAAGATCGAACCCTGCCATATCTCCATACGGCCTCTATGTAAGTGCACGGCGGCGCCCCGTCCGTCAATCCGACGCCGGAATGCGGAAGCGGTGATAAACTTTAATTTTGCGGACTTAGCAAACCGGCACCACCGCGCACTAAACATCCGGATCGTAACCATTAACAAGTCTAAGCTACTAACAAGATAAGGAAGAGAGATATACCGACAGATCCGAGTCCTCCGGTCTTCTCATCGTCGTCCCGATCTCCTGCGGAATGTCCCGTCTCCTCCTCGTCGCCGGAAGTGCACCACATCGCCTACATCGTTTACGGGCTCCCACCTCAATGCCGAGGCAACTCGGGCACGAAGCCGTCTACTCGACGTGCCCAAGATTTGCTGTAGAATATCTAGAGAAGAAGTCTCATTTGGGGTTTTTGGAGCTTTGCCATTTGGTGGAAGAAAAGATAGCCACTTTAGGAAATGAGCTAGAGGGCTTTTTTAGCAAGCATGAGAAACCAAATGCCACCCATGAAAAAATGAAATCCTTCTTCTTTCCATAGTGGCCGGCCCCCCTTTTTGCTTTGTGTGATTGGAGAGAGAAAGCAAGGTCAAGGGGGTGGGTGGAAGTAATGATGAAAAGAGATGATGAAAGAATCCAATGATCACAACCATAACCCACACTCCAAAACAAGTAATCAACAACCATGATGGTTACTAAAAGTCAAGCCATCAAGAAGATATGAAGTCAAATGATGGGACAAGTACATGACATGATAATATGCAAAGACCCCCTTCCACAAATGCTTATTTGCAACAATGCAAATAAGCCCTCCTCCACCAATCTTCGGCCAATGAACGATACAATGGAAATCGGCCGAAACTAAAAGCAAACTGGCAACTCCAGAAAACTGGTCCCGTAATAAATTACAGGAAAACCCCGATACTGTACATACACACCCGCATTTGTATTCCGACCGAAATACAAATGCAATGAGACAAAATCTACACTGTACTATACTAGGATCCGGCTTAAACCAAAGCCGGCTAGTAATATCTGTTCGATCCTGATCCGTGCAATACCGCACGTATCTGATCGAACCCTGCCATATAACCATACGGCCTATAGTACAAACTGTCCGATCCTGATCCGTGCAATACCGCATGTATCTGATCGGACCTTGCCATATCTCCATACGGCCTCTACAACCATTCGCCCGAAAGCTGAGTAACTGAATGTGGGGGACTCTAAAGACTCGTCAACACCTTGGTTGTGGATTTAACCACTAGCACGTCAGAGGTATAAGCCAATACGTAACGGGCTACCAGGTACTGACTAAAAGGGACGTCTGTGAGCGAACTCAGCCTGACAACCCTACTGAGCCTGTCAGTGACAATATCCGTGCAGTCCGGTCCGTTCGTCTATGAGCATCGCATGGCGGGCCTAGGGGGTTGGTAAAAGTCAGACCCCCAAAAGCGGTACAAGTCGTGTCGGAGTGTAGCCCAGAACACCCTGAGATACTACTGGAATACCTACCAGTAAATCTCCTTGCCTTGGCCAAGGACTTCGTGTAATGGCTCTCCTAGACACAGCACGACCTCACCCCCAATACCGGGAGAGACGAACCCCTGAAGATACGCTCACTGCCTCCATGTGGCTCGGGACTGTACCCAACTAAAACCTGTTTGCACGACTCCTTTGAGCCGTGGTAGGATAGTAATCAAAGTACAGTGGGAACTCACACGAGACAAATGACGATCCCCAGGTCGATGAACTAACCTGCACACATGTCACCAGGGAACTACCATCTGACGTCTGGTATATGACCAACTAGCATGTTCCCGGCGAGTCCTGTCCGGTGTACTCATAACCCAATGAGCACCTGTATACATCTTAGGTGATCCAACTGACACCAGTGGCTTGTGAGACCGGCCACCGCCCCTTGTCGGGGTCTCGACTGTATACACTAGTCTACTATGGAGTATCGATGCCCTGTCTCGAAACTCACACGACTAGGGACCATTTAAGGATATTCTTATAGACCCCAGCTCCCACTTATATGATCGCCCTCATACTGCTGGTGGTCAAGCAAGAATCCTAGGGGCTCTATCAACGTGTAATAGCGACTTGTCAGGTCACCTAAAGCAGTACACGATGATAAAGGTAAACCAGATAGCATACTATCATCTCGAGTAAGACTGTCCTACCGGGATAGGTCCTCCCTTAAATCATTGCAATCACGTGCCTGTGATCCAATAATTGACTCTGAGGGCACTATCTCCAACAATCTCCCACTTGCACTCAAGGCTAATTATTGCGATGTCGCATACTCACAGCCCGTGTGATACCGAACACCCAACTCCTCTACTAGTCAGTCTCACAAAGCTCGTTTGCAAAAACTATTGCGTTCGAGGAATAGCCTTAGTGAGTGGATCCGCCTTGATGTCTCTTTCTATGTCTCTCTATATCTCAAGTTCGCGGAGAAACCCATCTCCCGAAAAGAGCAATACCTGTCTTAGAATGTGTCTGGATGTCTGATGGGACATAGCTCATAAATGAACTCCAAATCCAAAATTCTTAGACTGTATCGTCAACTGAACTTAATCAGTATCCTGCGCCATGCCTCCCTCAGTATTGCCTTGGACCACCTGTCCAAAATACTGCTCCTCGTCAGAGGGAAAACTATAACTCTGACAACCTCCTTGTCGTCCATGTCACCTTGGAAGCCTGGAATGATAACTGTCTCCCGAATAAGGCTGTCGTTATCATTTCCCTAGAACATCCACTTATGTTCTATAATTGCTTCCGACTGTTTCTCCAGGATTGGATCAATGTCAACTTATTGCATCTAGTGCAGGAACAACATCTGGTGTGGTACTTGACATCTCATGATTGACTCAATTGCCTAAGCAAGTGATCTGTCAATCATGCGCATCCCTCTCTACTTCTGTCTGTAAGACACCTTTAGAGAGGGTGACTCCATTACCTGCAGGTACACTACCGTGCCAGGAGTCGTCCATTCTAAATACTCTTAGAATGCTGTCTAAGTACCCTGATTTGGAAACCACCCAAATCTAGATCTAAAACCATAGATCTAGTGACCAGTATGTCTGATATAATATCCAAGTCCTATGTGGAGAAAACACTGTGTGACGACCAAAGTATAACCGATTGTAGTATAGGAGTTTCTTATCCTATTCTGTGTATGTCATCCAAATACCAGGATATCACACCCTACTACCTTCTCAACAGATCCATCTCCTATTCTGATGAAGTCAAACCTATGACTGTCACGTCAGAAATAGATGATCTATCTCCGCTACATCTGCTTTAGTCTATAAATAGACATAAGCTACCTTTCCACCAATGCTTCCGCTGCTCCCACTGACTACGACAACCCTCTGGCAGAGTCATATAGACGTACACTTCTAAAGAAAGTTTAGAACGACGCTATACTCATCCTCCCGCCGGGTCTCGCACCCTGGAACAACAGCAATGGTAATTGTGGGTAAACAAGAACTTCCCTGTCACCGTCCTTGAGGCTACCCTAGTACCTCTCGGGTGCCTGAAGTTACCCACCAAAACTGCGGAGTGGCCAATGGAATGTCAATCCAGATTGAATCTTTAGGTTCCTTATCAAATCTTCAGTAATCGTTTGTGGTTCTGGAATCACTTCCAGTTCTACCATACTCCCACTACTGTTTTCTGAAAAAATCCATTTTTAATAAAATTGTGGCGAGTCTAGAACAATATTGCTATTGTTCATCCAGATGGCAGAAAGTCAACCCTCGTCATAGCCTGGGTCAACCCACAAACAGCCATTACAGAAACGTGCCTTGAGTCATCCAGAGTCTGGTTTTAATCATAAGCCGGACAACTCCCCGTACCTTAACATCGTTAAGATATGAACTGTTCTATATCCAATATAGAAACAGAGGGACTGATTTAATTGAACCAGATTCAAATCATACAGCTGTCTCCAGCGCATGTCAACTAAATGGAAAGAGGCCGATCAGCGTCACTCAACTTAGGAATGCTTCCAATTATGAGTAACCTGAAAGAGAAGCAAGTTCTCTTAGTCATTACTATCAACTGAACACCATACACAAGTATCTACATCTTCGATCTCTTTGAAGAATCCCGATACTTGCTATACTTGGTTCTCTACTCTATTCAAATACCTATAACTTCTCAGAATTCGGACCCTGTGTTTCCACGAAACACTTGTCTAAAAACAAGAGAAGTCATAAGTAAACCGAATATAGTACGAGGACCAACCCCTCTGTCCTGATGGACCCTGGACAACATACAATACTCTGTATAAGTCCCTTGAGTCTGATAACTCATTCACTGTGTGTCGTAGGTTAAAAACTGTACCTTTGGTTATGAAGAATTACACCGCTGTTCAATGCTCCTTACCTAACCATCCACTGATATAGGTAAATGTCGTAGACATAATTTGAAAAGGGTATATCTCACTCTATGAAAATAGACGTACAGATATATCGATTTAAAATTGGTGCATAACAACGGATATTCAAAACCAAATATTTGCCGACCGGCAAACAGCCCAGGTGATTTCCTCAAATATCACCGATTACAACGAATCCCGATATATTGAGGATGATCACCCAATTCCCAATTACTTACTCCCACTCATCATCTGTAAAACCATACAGATGTGAGAATCATACCTGGTAAATACATACCCTGGAGTAAGTATCTAGTCGGGAAATCAGTTTTCTTTTAACAGTACACAGTGAGACTGAAACATTGAAATGTTTCGATGGGGTATCCCGGTATTCCTAGTAGTGTCTCTTCCAGATTCACGACTGTAACCGTATAATCCTTTGCCACCTCTCCAAATCCCTTCATATGTCTTTAGTCATTATCTTCTGCACACCCCTTTAGGCCAAATGGTTTTCTTCCTTCCCTACCGTTCGGCACCAGCCTATGGTTTGGAAAAGACTATCCAATAAGCATAATGGGTGTACTGTCCCAATCCTAGGAACACTCGCAATGCGAGAGAAGGTGAAGATAAAAGACACCTGAATAAATCTTATCCGTATTTCTCCTGAACCAGAATCCATCCCCGAACTGGAACAAGTTCCTTTCGAGTTCGTATATAACCATACGATGGAGTATCCAATAAACTGTGGATCTTCGTAGTGATACGGAGTGTCCTGGAGAAATTCAAAGGTGATTTTAGGATTGGCGAAGAAATACCTGGTTTGGTCATGAAAATCTGTTGCAATTTACTTTGCCCTCTTACTAATCCCTTGCTTTGTCTTAACTTAATACCTTCTGCACACCATCGTTATGCTGATTGGTTTTCTTCATTCCCTACCGGTCGGCACCAGCCTAAGGTTTGGAAGAAGACAATCCAATTTGCGTAATAGGTGTACTACCCCTAAACCAAGGAGTACTCGTAACCTGAGAGAGGGTAAAAGGAAAAGACAACTGAATAATCCTATCCGTTTTCTCCAGAACCTGAAACCATCCTCGAATAAATTCTTTCCAGTTCGTATCTAACCATACGATGGTTTTGTCCAATGGAAGTGGACGTTCGTGGTAAAACGGGGTGTCCTGGAGAAAAGGGTAAAAGTAGGAGTGGCAATGAGGTTTGCAACTCTGACAATCCAAAAGCCAGTGTTAAGAAGGTTCGGTCAACTTGGTCACTGAGTCATTGTCTTAGGGTCAGGTCAATGGTCACTGCCAAAGAGAGAGAGAAAAGAAACACTCAGCGTGCACTCTAACCTAGATCAGAATGGTTACCAATTTATCTAATCTGGAATCCTCCCACAGTACCTCAAATTCTCCTCCAAACCTGAAAGAAGAATTAGTCGGGGTTACCCGAGGAGTAAACTAACTCATCAGTGGGAATCGGGATCCAACTATCATCGCATGATAACGTGACGGAATCCGCTCAGGGTGTCACACTCCAGAAGGTATGCGCATATCTGGCAAGTTTCAGTTCTTTTGAAACTCCCGATGTGATTTCTGCCCCATGCTCTTATGACCTTGATGAAGGCCAACAAATCATAAGTCACATGTCAAGTTCTACCCGTCATTCTCCAGGTTAATTTGAATCCACCCGCACAAGCCCTTGACGAAGGCCAACAAGGCTATACGACTGTCCCAAACCAACGCATCTATCTATGCTGCAGAAAGGCAACAAGCAGCTACCATACACTATGCCTTGACGAAGGCCAACAAACATAGCATGAATACTACGTGCTACCCGTCTGAAATGACGGAGGGCTACGAATGGTTTCTTGCGAAAACCTTTAACGTAAAGAACTTGATATCGTTGAAGGAACTGATAGCTTTTTAAAAATATAGTGACGAAAACCGTTGCTAAAGAGGTCACTCCCGGTGAAGGGATCTCGGCTCATTTCCCGTAGAATGGGGTGCAGGATATTCCAAATGAATACCGCGATGCAAAGCAAAAGTAATCAGCTAAAGTGAAGTTAATGCCCCGACGCAAACTTTTGTCCAAGGGGTCACTCCCGGTGAAGGGATCTCGGCCCTTGCCTCGTCGACTGAGGAGCAGGATATTCCAAATGAATACCATGATGCAAAACAAAAGTGAACGTCCTTGCAATAACAGCTTTTTGAAAAGTGTTCCAACAACATCAGATTAGGTTTGTTTTTAACTTGCATTGATCCGAATCAATGCAGTCCCATCAATTGATCACACCAAAAAGAACGAAAATATACTGATGTACGTATATTCCATCCGCATTCGCCACTGGGTCCCGTCATTACCCGTTAGGTTAGCTAACTAACGACAGAGCGGGGACTGGACTAGCGCGGATGTATAACATATACAACATCTACTAATATATATACCAATATATTATATTTCGCTCAAGGCGTGAAAAGAAATGCAACATCACAGAAATGTACAGCATCACAGAACAATACAGATATCTGGGATCCCCGGGTTTCACAGAGCCACTGGTGAAACCCGACGTTCCCCTGATCGTGTGGATAGCCTGTGCAATGAAATCCTAGACCCCTACGGGCGCGGCAAGTCACCCGCCAAAACCTGAAGCGAGGCAGCCCCCTTCAGTACCGTGAATGGACCACCCAGCACTTCACGGAATCCGGCAACTTGGGCACCCCTCCTGGGTCAACCTGTACCCCCTACGAGTGCGGCGAATATCCCGCCAATCCTAGAGTAAAGCCCCCTCCGTCTCAATGCCATGAGATGCGGGCTTGTTGCCCTCTAGAACCCGGCTATCCGTGCACTCCTCCTGGGGTAATCCTAGTACAGAAAGTAAAATATACATACAACGGGTACATCGACCGCAACCTGGTCGTGCCCCAAAATAATAATACAATCAGGCAGTGACGGCAGTCCACATGTCGGACGCTCGCCCCGCAATATCAAATGTACATAATACATCCACAACTGTACTAGCATTGCATCCAGGCTATCCCCCACGACCGATCCGCAACATCACAGCAAAAACAGAACATCAACGTGAAAGTCACGTTCGCAAATCCGTCTAACCGGGCTATTGCAGTTAGACCGGATTTACCAATCGAGTGACATTCACGGTCGCAGATATAATGTAAATACTGTGAAAAATGTGTTTAAAATATCCGATCAATTAAATTTTAACAAGTGGGCTCCCAAACATTACTATAGCAGATCAAGAAATTCTGGGCCCAATGTTATTATTCCAAAACCCCACTTTTCACCCCAGAAAGCCTCTGTAAAAAATTGGTGCAGTGAACCCCACAGTGTGCGGCGGAACAGCGGCGGGAAGAGGGTTATTGCGGCTGTTACGCGCTCCCTCTGTGGAGTTACTTCATCGAATTTTTACAGAGCTCTTAGATTTTCCAGTACATCAATATTTTACAACCTAAAAAATTTTTCGAGACCAAAAAATTTCAACAGAAACTGATGCTATAGGAAAAACACGGTTTTGGAACATTCGATCGATCGAAACTGAAAAACACATTAAACAAAGCTAGACGAAGTTAATGGCGAGGCTCTGATACCACTGTATGTAAGTGCACGGCGGCGCCCCGGCCGTCAATCCGACGCCGGAATGCGGAAACGGTGATAAACTTTAATTTTGCGGACTTAGCAAACCGGCACCACCGCGCACTAAACATCCGGATCGTAACCATTAACAAGTCTAAGCAACTAACTAGATAGGGAAGAGAAGTATACCGACAGATCCGAGTCCTCCGGTCTTCTCGTCATCGTCCCGATCTCCTGCGGAATGTCCCGTCTCCTCCTCGTCGCCGGAAGTGCACCACATCGCCTACTTCTTTTACGGGCTCCTACATCAATGCCGAGGCAACTCGGGCACGAAGCCGGCTACTCGACGTGCCCAAGATTTACTGTAGAATGTGTGAAGAACCATGTCTCACTTTTGGGGATTGTGGAATTGCCATTGGTGGAGGAAGAGAGAGCTTGGAGAGTGGTGGGGAAAAATGTAGCATGCAAAGAATGAGTGTAACATTTTTCTCTCATTTCAAAAGAGAAGCATTTCCCTCATGCTCACCAAAAGTGGCCGCCCCCCCCCCCCCCTTTGTGGTGTGATTGGAGAGAGAAAGCAAGGTCAAGGGGGTGGGTGGAAGCAATGATGAAAAGAGATGATGAGAGAACAATAACCCAACACTCCAAAAGCCAATCATAACCTACAATGGTCAAGCCATCATCATAATGCTAGAAGTCAAAGGATGGGCACCATCATGAAACTATCATGATATAAACATATGCAAAGAACCCCCTCCAAAAACACTTATTTGCAACAATGCACATAAGCCCTCCTCCACCAATCTTCGGCCAATGAACGGAACAATGGAAATCGGCCGAAACGGAAAGCAAACTGGCAACTCCAGAAAACTGGTCCCGTAATAAATTACAGGAAAACCCCAATACTGTACATACACACCCGCATCTGTATTTCGACCGAAATACAAATGCAATGAGACAAAATCTCCACTGTACTATACTAGAATCCGGCTTATACCAAAACCGGCTAGTAATATCTGTTCGATCCTGATCCGTGCAATACCGCACGTATCTGATCGAACCCTGCCATATAACCATACGGCCTATAGTACAAACTGTCCGATCCTGATCCGTGCAATACCGCACGTATCTGATCGGACCTTGCCATATCTCCATACGGCCTCTACAACCTTACGCCCGAAAGCTGAGTAACTGAATGTGGGGGACTCTAAAGACTCATCAACACCTTGGTTGTGGATTTAACCACTAGCACGTCAGAGGTATAAGCCAATACGTAACGGGCTACCAGGTATTGACTAAAAGGGACGTCTGTGAGCGAACTCAGCCGACAACCCTACTGAGCCTGTCAGTGACAATATCCGTGCAGTCCGGTCCGTTCGTCTATGAGCATCGCATGGCGGGCCTAGGGGGTTGGTAAAAGTCAGACCCCCAAAAGCGGTACAAGTCGTGTCGGAGTGTAGCCCAGAACACCCTGAGATACTACTGGAATACCTACCAGTAAATCTCCATGCCTTGGCCAAGGACTTCGTGTAATGGCTCTCCTAGACACAGCACGACCTCACCCCCAATACCGGGAAGGACGAACCCCTGAAGATACACTCACTGCCTCCATGTGGCTCGGGACTGTACCCAACTAAAACCTGTTTGCACGACTCCTTTGAGCCGTGGTAGGATAGTAATCAAAGTACAGTGGGAACTCACACGAGACAAATGACGATCCCCAGGTCGATGAACTAACCTGCACACATGTCACCAGGGAACTGCCATCTGATGTCTGGTATATGACCAACTAGCATGTTCCCGGCGAGTCCTGTCCGGTGTACTCATAACCCAATGAGCACCTGTATACATCTTAGTTGATCCAACTGACACCAGTGGCTTGTGAGACCGGCCACCGCCCCTCGTCGGGGTCTCGACTGTATACACTAGTCTACTATGGAGTATCGATGCCCTGTCTCGAAACTCACACGACTAGGGACCATTTCAGGATATGCTTATAGACCACAGCTCCCACTTATATGATCGCCCTCATACTGCTGGTGGTCAAGCAAGAATCCTAGGGGCTCTATCAACGTGTAATAGCGACTTGTCAGGTCACCTAAAGCAGTACACGATGATAAAGGTAAACCAGATAGCATACTATCAACTCGAGTAAGAATGTCCTACCGGGATAGGTCCTCCATCAATCATTCCAATCACGTACCTATGATCCAATAATTGACTCTGAGGGCATTATCTCCAACAATCTCCCACTTTCACTCAAGGCTAATTATTGCGATGTCGCATACTCACAGCCCGTGTGATACCGAACACCCAACTCCTCTACTAATCAGTCTCACAAAGCTCGCTTGCGAAAACTATTGCGTTCGAGGAATAGCCTTAGTGAGTGGATCCGCCTTGATGTCACTTTCTATGTCTCTCTATATCTCAAGTTCGCAGAGAAAACCCATCTCCCGAAAAGAGCAATACCTGTCTTAGAATGTGTCTGGATGTCTAATGGGACATAGCTCATAAATGAACTCCAAATCCAAACTTCTTAGACTGTATCGTCAACTGAACTTAATCAGTATCCTGCGCCATGCCTCCCTCAGTATTGCCTTGGATCACCTGTCCAAAATACTGCCCCTCATCAGAAGGAAAAACTATAACTCTGACAACCTTCTTGTCGTCCATGTCACCTTGGAAGCCTGGAATGATAACTGTCTCCTGGATAAGGCTGTCGTTATCATATCCCTAGAACATTCACTTATGTTCTAAAACTGCTTCCGACCGTTTCTCCAGGATTGGATTAAAGTCGACTTATTGCATCTAGTGCAAGAACAACATCTGGTGTGGTACTTGACATCTCATGATTGACTCAATTTCCTGAGCAAGTGATCTGCCAATCATGCACATCCCTCTCCCCTTTAGTCTGTAAGACACCTTTGGAGAGGGTGACTCCATCTTCTGCAGGTACACTACCGTGCATGGAGTCGTCCATTCTAAATACTCTTAGAATGCTGTCAAAGTACCCTGATTGGGAAACCACCCAAATCTAGATCTAAAACCATAGATCTAGTAACCAGTATGTCTGATACAAAATCCATTTCCCATATGGAGAAAACACTGTGTGACGACCAAAGTATAACCGATTGTAGTGTAGGAATATCACTTCCTACTCTGTGTATGTCATCCAAATACTATGACATTACAACCTACTCCTCAACAGATCCATCCCCTATTCTGACGAAGTCAAACCTATGACTGTCACATCAGAAATAGATGATCTATCTCCGCTACTGGTGCTTCAGTCTATAAATAGACATAAGCTACTGTCCACCAATGCTTCCGCTGCTCCCACTGACTACGACAACGCTCTGGCAGAGTCATATAGACGTAAACTTCTAAAACTAGTTTAGAACAACGCTATACTCATCCTCCCGCCGGGTCTCGCAGCCTGGAACAACAGCAATGGTAAGTGTGGGTAAACAAGAACTTCCCTGTCACCGTCCTTGAGGCTACCATAGTACCTCTCGGGTGCCTGAAGTTACCCACCTTATCTGCGGAGTGGCCAATGGAATGTCAATTCAGATTGAATCTTTAGGTTCCTTATCAAATCTTCAGTAATCGTTTGTGGTTCTGGAATCACTTCCAGTTCTACCATACTCCCACTTACTGTTTTCTGAAAAAATCCATTTTTAATAAAACTGTGGCGAGTCTAGAACAATATTGCTATTGTTCATCCTGATGGTAGAAAATCAACCCTCGTCATAGCCTGGGTCAACCCACAAACAGCCATTACAGAAACGTGCCTTGAGTCATCCAGAGTCTGGTTTTAATCATAAACCGGACAACTCCCCGTACCTTAACAATGTTAAGATATGAACTGTACTATATCCAATATAGAACTAGAGGCACTGATTTAATTGAACCAGATTCAAATCATGCAGCTGTTCCCAGTGCATGTCAACAAAATGGAAGGAGGCCGATCAGCGTTACTCAACTTAGGAATGTTTCAATCATGAGTAACCTGAAAGAGAAGCAAGATCTCTTTATCATTACTATCAACTTAATACCATACACAAGTATCTACATCTTCGATCACTTTGAAGAATCCCGATACTTGCAATATCTGGTTCTCTACTTTATTCAAATACCTACAACTTCTCAAAATTCAGACCCTGTGTTTCCACGAAACACTTGTCTAAAAACTAGAGAAGTCATAAGTAAACCGAATATAGTACGAGAAACAACCCCTCTGTCCTGATGGACCCTGGACAACATACAATACTCTGTATAAGTCCCTTGAGTCTGATAACTCATTCACTGTGTGTCGTAGGTTGAAAACTGTACTTATGGTTAAGAAGAATTACACCGCTGTTTAATGCTCCTTACCTAACCATCCACTGATATAGGTAAATGTCATCGACATAATTTCAAAAAGTATATCTCACTCTATGAAAATAGACGTACAGATATATCGATTTGAAATTGGTGCATAACAACGGATATTCAAAACCAAATATTTGCCGACCGGCAAACAATCCAGGTGGCATCCTCAAATATCACCAATTACAACGAATCCCGATATAATGAGGATGATCACCCAATTCCCAATAACCTACTCCCACTCATCATCTGTAAAACCATACAGATGTGAGAATCATACTTGGTAAATACATACCCTGGAGTTAGTATCTAATCGGGAAATCAGTTTTCTTTTAACATTACACAGTGAAACTGAAACATCGAAATGTTTCGATAGGGTATCCTGGTATTCCTAGTAATGCCTCTTCCAGTATCCAGATTCACAACTGTAACCGTGTAATTCTTTGCCACCTCTCTAAATCCCTTCATATGTCATTAGTCATTACCTTCTGCACACCCCTTTAGGCCAAATGGTTTTCTTCCTTCCCTACCGTTCGGCACCAGCCTATGGTTTGGAAGAAGACTATCCAATAAGCATAATGGGTGTACTGTCCCAATCCTAGGAACACTCGCAATGCGAGAGAAGGTGAAGATAAAAGACACCTGAATAAATCTTATTCCTATTTCTCCTGAACCAGAATCCTTCCCCGAACTGGAACAAGTTCCTTTCGAGTTCGTATATAACCATACGATGGAGTATCCAATAAACTGTGGATCTTCGTAGTGATACGGAGTGTCCTGGAGAAATTCAAAGGTGATTTTAGGATTGGCGAAGAAATACCTGGTTTGGTCATGAATATCTGTTGCAATTTACTTTGCCCTCTCACTAATCCCTTGCTTTGTCTTAACTTAATACCTTCTGCACACCATCGTTATGCTAATTGGTTTTCTTCATTCCCTACCGGTCGGCACCTGCCTATGGTTTGGAAGAAGACAATCCAATTTGCGTAATAGGTGTACTACCCCTAAACCAAGGAGTACTCGTAACCTGAGAGAGGGTAAAAGGAAAGGACAACTGAATAATCCTATCCGTTTTCTCCAGAACCTGAAACCATCCTCGAATAAATTCTTTCGAGTTCGTATCTAACCATACGATGGTTTTGTCCAATGGAAGTGGACGTTCGTAGTAATACGGGGTGTCCTGGAGAAAAGGGTAAAAGTAGGAGTGGCAATGAGGTTTGCAACTCTGACAATCCAAAAGCCAGTGTTAAGAAGGTTCGGTCAACTTGGTCACTTGAGTCATAGTCTTAGGGTCGGGTCAATGGTCGCTGCCAAAGAGAGAGAGAAAAGAAACACTCAGCGTGCACTCTAACCTGGATCAGAATGGTTACCAATTTATCTAATCTGGAATCCACCCACTGTACCTCAAATTCTCCTCCAAACCTGAAAGAAGAATTAGTCGGGGTTACCCGAGGAGTAAACTAACTCATCAGTGGGAATCGGGATCCAACTATCATCGCATGATAACGTGACGGAATCCGCTCACGGTATCACACTCCAGAAGGTATGCGCATATCTGGCAAGTTTCAGTTCTTTTGAAACTCCCGATGTGATTTCTGCCCCATGCTCTTATGACCTTGACTTTGACCAACATATCATAAGTCACATGTCAAGTTCTACCCGTCATTCTCCAGGTTAATTTGAATCCACCCGTACATACCCTTGACTTTGGCCAAAATGGCAGTACGACTGTCCCAAACCAACGCATCTATCTATGCTGCATATGAATACCCCAATAGCTACCAATCACTGTGCCTTGACTTTGGCCAACATACACAACTTGAATACTATTGACCACCCATATGAAACGACGGAGGGCTACGAATGGTTTCTGGCGAAAACCTTTAACGTAAAGAACTTGATATCGTCGAAGGAACGGATAGCTTTTTGAAAATATAGTGACGAAAACCGTTGCTAAAGAGGTCACTCCCGGTGAAGGGATCTCGGCTATTTCCCCGTAGAATGGGGTGCAGGATATTCCAAATGAATACCGCGATGCAAAGCAAAAGTAATCGGCTATAGTGAAGTTAATACCCTTACGCAAACTTCTGCCCAAGGGGTCACTCCCGGTGAAGGGATCTCGGCCCTTGCCTCGTCGACTGAGGAGCAGGATATTCCAACTGAATATCACGATGCAAAACAAAAGTGAACGTCCTTACAATAACAGCTTTTTGAAAAGTGTTCCAACAACATCAGATTAGGTTTGTTTTTAACTTGCATTGATCCGAATCAATGCAGTCCCATCAATTGATCACACCAAAAAGAACGAAAATATACTGATGTACGTATATGCCATCCGCATTCGCCACTGGGTCCCGTCATTACCCGTTAGGTTAGCTAACTAACGACAGAGCGGGGACTGGACTAGCGCGGATGCAAAACATATACAACATCTACTAATATATATACCAATATATTATATTTCGCTCAAGGCGTGAAAGAAATGCAACATCACAGAAAATGAACAGCATCACAGAAACAATACAGATATCTGGGATCCCCGGGTTTCACAGAGCCACTGGTGAAACCCGACGTTCCCCTGGTCGTGTGGATAGCCTGTGCAATGAAATCCTAGACCCCTACGGGCGCGGCAAGTCACCCGCCAAAACCTGAAGCGAGGCAGCCCCCTTCAGTACCGTGAATGGACCACCCAGCACTTCACGGAATCCGGCAACTTGGGCACCCCTCCTGGGTCAACCTGTACCCCCTACGAGTGCGGCGAATAGCCCGCCAATCCTAGAGTGAAGCCCCTTCCGTCTCAATGCCATGAGATGCGGGATTGTTGCCCTCTGGAACCCGGCTATCCGTGCACCCCGCCGCAGGGTAATCCTAGTACAGAAAGTAAAATATACATACACCGGGTACAACGACCGCAACCTGGCCGTGCCCCAAAATAATAATACAAACAGGCAGTGATGGCAGTCCACATGTCGGACGCTCGCCTCGCAATGTCAAATGTACATAATACAACCACAACTGTACTTGCATTGCATCCAGGCTATCCCCCACGACCGATCCGCAACATCACAGCAAAAACAGAACATCAACGTGAAAGTCACGTTCGCAAATCCGTCTAACCGGGCTATAGCAGTTAGACCGGATTTACCGATCAAGTGACATTCACGGTCGCAGATATAATGTAAATACTGTGAAATAATGTGTTTAAAATATACGATCGATCAAACTTTAACAAGTGGGCCCCCAAACAATACTGTAGCACTCACAGAAATTATGGGCCCAAAATTAATATTCCAAAACCCCAATTTTAACCCCAGAAAGACACTGTAGAAATTTGGTGCAGAGATCTCCACAGTGCATGGCGGAACAGCGGCGGGAAGGGGGTTTTCGCGGCGGTTCCGCGCTCCAACTGTGGAGTCACTTCATCGAATTTTTACAGAGCTCTTAGATTTTCCAGTACATCAATATTTTACAACCTGAAAAATTTTTCGAGACTAAAAATTTCCAACAGAAAACTGATGCTAACAAAATACGGGTTTTGGAACTTTTTGATCGATCGGAAAGGCAAACACATTACACAACGCTAGACTAAGTTAATGGCGAGGCTCTGATACCACTGTAAGTGCACGGCGGCGCCCCGGCCGTCAATCCGACGCCGGAATGCGGAAGCGGTGATAAACTTTAATTTTGCGGACTTAGCAAACCGGCACCACCGCGCACTAAACATCCGGATCGTAACCATTAACAAGTCTAAGCAACTAACTAGATAGGGAAGAGAAGTATACCGACAGATCCGAGTCCTCCGGTCTTCTCGTCATCGTCCCGATCTCCTGCGGAATGTCCCGTCTCCTCCTCGTCGCCGGAAGTGCACCACATCGCCTACTTCTTTTACGGGCTCCCACCTCAATGCCGAGGCAACTCGGGCATGAAGCCGGCTACTCGACGTGCCCAAGATTTGCTGTAGAATGTGTGAAGAACCATGTCTCACTTTTGGGGATTGTGGAATTGCCATTGGTGGAGGAAGAGAGAGCTTGGAGAGTGGTGGGGAAAAATGTAGCATGCAAAGAATGAGTGTAACATTTTTCTCTCATTTCAAAAGAGAAGCATTTCCCTCATGATCACCAAAAGTGGCCGCCCCCCCCCTTTGTGGTGTGATTGGAGAGAGAAAGCAAGGTCAAGGGGGTGGGTGGAAGCAATGATGAAAAGAGATGATGAGAGAACAAAAACCCAACACTCCAAAAGCCAATCATAACCTACAATGGTCAAGCCATCATCATAAAGCTAGAAGTCAAAAGATGGGCTCCATCATGAAACTATCATGATATAAACATATGCAAAGAACCCCCTCCAAAAACACATATTTGCAACAATGCACATAAGCCCTCCTCCACCAATCTTCGGCCAATGAACGGAACAATGGAAATCGGCCGAAACGGAAAGCAAACTGGCAACTCCAGAAAACTGGTCCCGTAATAAATTACAGGAAAACCCCAATACTGTGCATACACACCCGCATCTGTATTTCGACCGAAATACAAATGCAATGAGACAAAATCTCCACTGTACTATACTAGAATCCGGCTTATACCAAAACCGGCTAGTAATATCTGTTCGATCCTGATCCGTGCAATACCGCACGTATCTGATCGAACCCTGCCATATAACCATACGGCCTATAGTACAAACTGTCCGATCCTGATCCGTGCAATACCGCACGTATCTGATCGGACCTTGCCATATCTCCATACGGCCTCTACAACCTTACGCCCGAAAGCTGAGTAACTGAATGTGGGGGACTCTAAAGACTCATCAACACCTTGGTTGTGGATTTAACCACTAGCACGTCAGAGGTATAAGCCAATACGTAACGGGCTACCATGTATTGACTAAAAGGGACGTCAGTGAGCGAACTCAGCCTGACAACCCTACTGAGCCTGTCAGTGACAATATCCGTGCAGTCCGGTCCGTTCGTCTATGAGCATCGCATGGCGGGCCTAGGGGGTTGGTAAAAGTCAGACCCCCAAAAGCGGTACAAGTCGTGTCGGAGTGTAGCCCAGAACACCCTGAGATACTACTGGAATACCTACCAGTAAATCTCCTTGCCTTAGCCAAGGACTTCGTGTAATGGCTCTCCTAGACACAGCACGACCTCACCCCCAATACCGGGAGAGACGAACCCCTGAAGATACGCTCACTGCCTCCATGTGGCTCGGGACTGTACCCAACTAAAACCTGTTTGCACGACTCCTTTGAGCCGTGGTAGGGTAGTAATCAAAGTACAGTGGGAACTCACACGAGACAAATGACGATCCCCAGGTCGATGAACTAACCTGCACACATGTCACCAGGGAACTGCCATCTGACGTCTGGTATATGACCAACTAGCATGTTCCCGGCGAGTCCTGTCCGGTGTACTCATAACCCAATGAGCACCTGTATACATCTTAGGTGATCCAACTGACACCAGTGGCTTGTGAGACCGGCCACCGCCCCTCGTCGGGGTCTCGACTGTATACACTAGTCTACTATGGAGTATCGATGCCCTGTCTCGAAACTCACACGACTAGGGACCATTTCAGGATATGCTTATAGACCCCAGCTCCCACTTATATGATCGCCCTCATACTGCTGGTGGTGAAGCAAGAATCCTAGGGGCTCTATCAACGTGTAATAGCGACTTGTCAGGTCACCTAAATCAGTACACGATGATAAAGGTAAACCAGATAGCATAATATAAACTCGAGTAAGACTGTCCTACCGGGATAGGTCCTCCATCAATCATTCCAATCACGTACCTGTGATCCAATAATTGACTCTGAGGGCATTATCTCCAACACTGTAAGTGCACGGCGGCGCCCCGGCCGTCAATCCGACGCCGGAATGCGGAAGCGGTGATAAACTTTATTTTTGCGGACTTAGCAAACCGGTACCACCGCGCACTAAACATCCGGATCGAAACCATTAACAAGTCTAAGCTACTAACAAGATAGGGAAGAGAGATATACCGACAGATCCGAGTCCTCCGGTCTTCTCGTCGTCGTCCCGATCTCCTGCGGAATGTCCCGTCTCCTCCTCGTCGCCGGAAGTGCACCACATCGCCTACATCGTTTACGGGCTCCCACCTCAATGCCGAGGCAACTCGGGCACGAAGCCGGCTACTCGACGTGCCCAAGATTTGCTGTAGAATATCTAGAGAAGAAGTCTCATTTGGGGTTTTTGGAGCTTTGCCATTTGGTGGAAGAAAAGATAGCCACTTTAGGAAATGAGCTAGAGCGCTTTTTTAGCAAGCATGAGAAACCAAATGCCACCAATGAAAAAATGAAATCCTTCTTCTTTCCATAGTGGCCGGCCCCCCTTTTTGCTTTGTGTGATTGGAGAGAGAAAGCAAGGTCAAGGGGGTGGGTGGAAGTAATGATGAAAAGAGATGATGAGAGAACAAAAACCCAACACTCCAAAAGCCAATCATAACCTACAATGGTCAAGCCATCATCATAAAGCTAGAAGTCAAAGGATGGGCTCCATCATGAAACTATCATGATATAAACATATGCAAAGAACCCCCTCCAAAAACACATATTTGCAACAATGCACATAAGCCCTCCTCCACCAATCTTCGGCCAATGAACGGAACAATGGAAATCGGCCGAAACGGAAAGCAAACTGGCAACTCCAGAAAACTGGTCCCGTAATAAATTACAGGAAAACCCCAATACTGTGCATACACACCCGCATCTGTATTTCGACCGAAATACAAATGCAATGAGACAAAATCTCCACTGTACTATACTAGAATCCGGCTTATACCAAAACCGGCTAGTAATATCTGTTCGATCCTGATCCGTGCAATACCGCACGTATCTGATCGAACCCTGCCATATAACCATACGGCCTATAGTACAAACTGTCCGATCCTGATCCGTGCAATACCGCACGTATCTGATCGGACCTTGCCATATCTCCATACGGCCTCTACAACCTTTTGCCCGAAAGCTGAGTAACTGAATGTGGGGGACTCTAAAGACTCATCAACACCTTGGTTGTGGATTTAACCACTAGCACGTCAGAGGTATAAGCCAATACGTAACGGGCTACCAGGTATTGACTAAAAGGGACGTCAGTGAGCGAACTCAGCCTGACAACCCTACTGAGCCTGTCAGTGACAATATCCGTGCAGTCCGGTCCGTTCGTCTATGAGCATCGCATGGCGGGCCTAGGGGGTTGGTAAAAGTCAGACCCCCAAAAGCGGTACAAGTCGTGTCGGAGTGTAGCCCAGAACACCCTGAGATACTACTGGAATACCTACCAGTAAATCTCCTTGCCTTAGCCAAGGACTTCGTGTAATGGCTCTCCTAGACACAGCACGACCTCACCCCCAATACCGGGAGAGACGAACCCCTGAAGATACGCTCACTGCCTCCATGTGGCTCGGGACTGTACCCAACTAAAACCTGTTTGCACGACTCCTTTGAGCCGTGGTAGGGTAGTAATCAAAGTACAGTGGGAACTCACACGAGACAAATGACGATCCCCAGGTCGATGAACTAACCTGCACACATGTCACCAGGGAACTGCCGTCTGACGTCTGGTATATGACCAACTAGCATGTTCCCGGCGAGTCCTGTCCGGTGTACTCATAACCCAATGAGCACCTGTATACATCTTAGGTGATCCAACTGACACCAGTGGCTTGTGAGACCGGCCACCGCCCCTCGTCGGGGTCTCGACTGTATACACTAGTCTACTATGGAGTATCGATGCCCTGTCTCGAAACTCACACGACTAGGGACCATTTCAGGATATGCTTATAGACCCCAGCTCCCACTTATATGATCGCCCTCATACTGCTGGTGGTCAAGCAAGAATCCTAGGGGCTCTATCAACGTGTAATAGCGACTTGTCAGGTCACCTAAAGCAGTACACGATGATAAAGGTAAACCAGATAGCATACTATCAACTCGAGTAAGACTGTCCTACCGGGATAGGTCCTCCATCAATCATTCCAATCACGTACCTGTGATCCAATAATTGACTCTGAGGGCATTATCTCCAACACTGTAAGTGCACGGCGGCGCCCCGGCCGTCAATCCGACGCCGGAATGCGGAAGCGGTGATAAACTTTATTTTTGCGGACTTAGCAAACCGGTACCACCGCGCACTAAACATCCGGATCGAAACCATTAACAAGTCTAAGCTACTAACAAGATAGGGAAGAGAGATATACCGACAGATCCGAGTCCTCCGGTCTTCTCGTCGTCGTCCCGATCTCCTGCGGAATGTCCCGTCTCCTCCTCGTCGCCGGAAGTGCACCACATCGCCTACATCGTTTACGGGCTCCCACCTCAATGCCGAGGCAACTCGGGCACGAAGCCGGCTACTCGACGTGCCCAAGATTTGCTGTAGAATATCTAGAGAAGAAGTCTCATTTGGGGTTTTTGGAGCTTTGCCATTTGGTGGAAGAAAAGATAGCCACTTTAGGAAATGAGCTAGAGCGCTTTTTTAGCAAGCATGAGAAACCAAATGCCACCCATGAAAAAATGAAATCCTTCTTCTTTCCATAGTGGCCGGCCCCCCTTTTTGCTTTGTGTGATTGGAGAGAGAAAGCAAGGTCAAGGGGGTGGGTGGAAGTAATGATGAAAAGAGATGATGAAAGAATCCAATGATCACAACCATAACCCACACTCCAAAATAAGTAATCAACAACCATGATGGTTACTAAAAGTCAAGCCATCAAGAAGATATGAAGTCAAATGATGGGACAAGTATCATGACATGATAATATGCAAAGACCCCCTCCACAAATGCTTATTTGCAACAATGCAAATAAGCCCTCCTCCACCAATCTTCGGCCAATGAACGATACAATGGAAATCGGCCGAAACTAAAAGCAAACTGGCAACTCCAGAAAACTGGTCCCGTAATAAATTACAGGAAAACCCCGATACAGTGCATACACACCCGCATTTGTATTCCGACCGAAATACAAATGCAATGAGACAAAATCTACACTGTACTATAATAGGATCCGGCTTATACCAAAACCGGCTAGTAATATCTGTTCGATCCTGATCCGTGCAATACCGCACGTATCTGATCGAACCCTGCCATATAACTATACGGCCTATAGTACAAACTGTCCGATCCTGATCCGTGCAATACCGCATGTATCTGATCGGACCTTGCCATATCTCCATACGGCCTCTACAACCTTTCGCCCGAAAGCTGAGTAACTGAATGTGGGGGACTCTAAAGACTCGTCAAAACCTTGGTTGTGGATTTAACCACTAGCACGTCAGAGGTATAAGCCAATACGTAACGGGCTACCAGGTACTGACTAAATGGGACGTCTGTGAGCGAACTCAGCCTGACAACCCTGCTGAGCCTGTCAGTGACAATATCCGTGCAGTCCGGTCCGTTCGTCTATGAGCATCGCATGGCGGGCCTAGGGGGTTGGTAAAAGTCAGACCCCCAAAAGCGGTACAAGTCGTGTCGGAGTGTAGCCCAGAACACCCTGAGATACTACTGGAATACCTACCAGTAAATCTCCTTGCCTTTGCCAAGGACTTCGTGTAATGGCTCTCCTAGACACAGCACTACCTCACCCCCAATACCGGGAGAGACGAACCCCTGAAGATACGCTCACTGCCTCCATGTGGCTCGGGACTGTACCCAACTAAAACCTGTTTGCACGACTCCTTTGAGCCGTGGTAGGGTAGTAATCAAAGTACAGTGGGAACTCACACGAGACAAATGACGATCCCCAGGTCGATGAACTAACCTGCACACATGTCACTTGGGAACTGCCATCTGACGTCTGGTATATGACCAACTAGCATGTTCCCGGCGAGTCCTGTCCGGTGTACTCATAACCCAATGAGCACCTGTATACATCTTAGGTGATCCAACTGACACCAGTGGCTTGTGAGACCGGCCACCGCCCCTCGTCGGGGTCTCGACTGTATACACTAGTCTACTATGGAGTATCGATGCCCTGTCTCGAAACTCACACGACTAGGGACCATTTAAGGATATTCTTATAGACCCCAGCTCCCACTTATATGATCGCCCTCATACTGCTGGTGGTCAAGCAAGAATCCTAGGGGCTCTATCAACGTGTAATAGCGACTTGTCAGGTCACCTAAAGCAGTACACGATGATAAAGGTAAACCAGATAGCATACTATCATCTCGAGTAAGACTGTCCTACCGGGATAGGTCCTCCCTTCAATCATTGCAATCACGTGCCTGTGATCCAATAATTGACTCTGAGGGCACTATCTCCAACACTCTATAGCGTTTCGCCCGAAACTTGAGCAACTATCTGTGGGGGACTCTAAAGTCTCGTCAATACATTAGCTGTGGATTTAACCACTAGCACGTCAGAGGTATTAGCCATAGGTAACGGGATACCATGTATTGACCAAAAGGGACGTCGATGAGCGAACTCATCCTAACACCCTACTGAGCCTGTCAGTGACAATATCCGTACAGTCCGGTCCGTTCGTCTATGAGCATCGCATGTCGTGTAGGGTTCCTTGGCACTTTAAGGAGTTTCCACTAGGCATCAACCATGCCAAATTCAAAAATTTCCTGTGCCGAGAAATTCTAATGCAATCGTTGACTAGAGATTAGGCGAAACAAGCAAGTAGTAAACAACTTTACTGCTAAGTGTGAACGAAATACAACCTTTGTAGATCCGGTCCTCCACCTCCATAGCTCCGTGATGAAGTCCCTCCGCTGTACCCATCGGATCCCGGACTCTCGCGGTGGTTTCATCGAAGAAATGATCGGGCTAGGTCGTCGACTTCGATGCCGAAGATGATCTACGTCGAGGCAACTCAAGATCAAGCTCCAACTTCACCAAGTCATGAAACTTGTGGAGAAAACACCCTATACTACTTGGCAAGTGGTAGAGGATGAAGAAATAGGAAGTGGGTTCACTTTAGAATTGGATTTCTCACTCTTTTTCTCATTTCACCATTGAAGCTAGCAAGCTTCTTTCTTCTTGAAGAAAAAGAAGAAGATGATAATATGATAAGCATAATGAATAATAGAAAATAAGTGATTCTTATCATATTAACAACCATGGTTTTGTGTAGAGAGTAAACTAAGATTAGGTTAATGGTTAGGATAGGCATGAAACAAAAAATGGTAACCTTTTTCAAAGCTTCATGAAGCTTCATGGATAAAACAAAGAAAGCCTCCATTTTATTCTTTGCCAAAATGAATAAAGTAAATAAATAAATCAATAAATCAAAACCCTAACCATTAACATAACCATGGTTTAATCATACACACCCAAGTTTGCATGTATCATCAAACATGATACAAACTAGTGCACAAAACTATATCATATATACAATGTGCACATCAAGTGAGAAAATCTATCTTAAGTGAACTAATACTAGTTAATGTAAAGTAATATATCAAATATATAATTATACATTAAATCATTAAATCAACACTTGATTTAATGATCCGGTCATATCGCATATAACCGACTAATATCAAGTGTATCAATGTATCGAATCAACACTTGATTCGATAACCCGGCAATATCACATATAACCGACCAATGATACAAATCGCGAGAATCGAATACAGTATCACATACTGGTATTATTCTCGGTCCCGCACATATCTCATATGCGCTCCTATTTCGTTTCGCTTGAGCCAGGAAACCTCTGTGTAGGACTCTAAAGACTCGTCAATGCGCCGGCAGCAGGTGATGATCATATCAAACACCCACAAGTCGCAAGCGGTCTGCTAAACGTAACGGCCACCCGGGTATTGAGCGATTAGAAGATCGACGAGTAAGCCCGCTCACACTCCTGTGAATCCAACCAGTAACACATACCGTACAGTCCGGTCTGTTCGTCTGATATGTCGCATATCTCGCCTAGGGGTGGTAAACGTCAGACCCCAGTAGCTCGATAAGTCGTGTCGATATGAGGTTTATAACAGTTCGAGAAACTACTGGTAACACTTACCAGTAAATCTCAGCAACCCTGGCCTGGGATTTCCGGTTATAGCCAATCGAACACAGTGCAACATCAACTCCCTATACCGGGAGAGACGAATCCCCTCCTATCGCTCATTTCCTCCTTGTGATTCGGGACTGTACCCAAAAACCACCGTTTTGCACGCCCTCTTAGACGTGGTAAGGTGGAAATCAAAGCACACTGGGAATCACACAAGACTCTATGACGATCTTGGGTCTCCAGATTAACCTGTACTAGTGTCACCAGAGAACTGCCATCTGACGTGAGGTATAATACCATCTGGGAGTTCTCGGCGAGTCCGTCCAGTGTACCCAGTCTCCACTGAGCACCCGTATATCATCTCTGATGTCAAACACCAATGGATATGGGATCATCCATCGCCCATCTGTATGGGTCGAGAAGGTATACGCTAGTCTACTCTGGTATATCGATGCCCCGTCTCGATATACCCACGACTAGGGACTTTGAAGGATGTACTTATGGACTACTATGTCCCCACTAGTATGATCCACATCATAGTCCAGGTAGTCAAGTACACATCCTAAGGGCTTTACCAACATGTAACAGGGAGACAATCAGTGTACACGTTAAGGTAAAGAGTAACCAGATAGCATACTATCATGTCGAGCAAGAAAATCCTCCCTATATATGTCCCAGCATCCACTACAATATACATCCTATGTATAGTAATGGCCTCTAGGGCATACATATAACTAACAATCTCCCACTTGCACTAGGGCCATCTGTAGCAGTGGTTGTAGTATCTCATACTCAACCATCCCATAAAAGTCTCTCTCTGGGAAAAGGCCTTTGTGAGTGGATCCGCCGTGTCGTCTTCTGACTCTACTCTCCTAATCTCGATCACCCTGGAGATCAACCAACTCCATGATCAGGTGACACTGCCTTAGAATACGTCTTGGTCACTGATGGAACCGGGATTCCTGGGCTAAAACCACACTTCCATTGTCATACAATGGTAGGAACCTAGTTCATCTCATGAACCAATATACACCCAAACTGCCTCTTTGGTAGTATCTTTAATAGCGATGTCACCAGCCTTTATCGTCTAGTTTGCCACGGTATCTTGCTTGGAACTCTTCCAACATACCGTCCCTGCGCTGAGGGTAAAGACAATGCCTGCGACTGACATTCAATCATCTTTATCACCCTGGAACCTTTCCAGTGATTCTTCCCAGGATCAATTGATACCATCTCACTACAACTAGTGAGTATCCTAATATTCAATTAGATCTATCTCATAGATCCAAAACTCAGGATTTAGGAGGTATCACTTTGATCCTATTTGGAGAATCATTGTGATAAGCGGAGATTGACCTAGCGTTGCATAGGAAACTCCTTTCTTATCAATAGTATGTCATCCACGTACTCTACGAGGATCAATACTATACTCCCTACTACCTTTTTGTATATACAAGGTTCATCTACCATTTTGATGAAGTCAAACTCTTTGACTACTACATCAAAACAGACGTTCCAACTCCGCGATGCCTACTTTATCATATAAAACATCTTGCATACGTTTCCGCTGCTCCCACTTTCTACGAAGCCCTCTGGCTGTGTACTTATAGACGCTTTCTTCAAATCATCATTTAGAAAATCAGTCAAGACACCCAACCGCCAGATATCGTAGTTATGGTATGTAGCCGTAGCAAGTAGGATCTGGATGGACTTAAGCATAGCTACTTAGAAAAGGTTTCATTATAATCCATAGCTGGTCAATGATGCAAACCTTTAACAAGTCTAGCTTTGAAAGTCTCAACTTTTCCATGTACACTAAGTAATCTTCTCAAGATATACTTGCTCCTGATGGGGATTTAACCCTTCAGATATAGCATCCAAAGTCCATACTTTGTTGGTGTACATGGATTCCATCTCAGATCGCTAAGCATCCAGCCATTCTTACAGAGTCTCACTCCTGATGGCCAGCTCGAAACTAGTTGGGTCATCATCTCATGATGCAATCCTCGCTCCCACTGTCATAGAGAAACCGAAGTAACTCTCAAGTGGGTGAGGAACCCTACTAAATCGGCGGAGAGGCTGAGGTTCGTTGGTTACCATTGAATCCTTCGGTTCTACTAAATCATCAGCTGCAGTTTGTATAGCTGGAACAATTCCAGTTCTACATAACAGACCTTGCCTCGAGCTTGTCCGGATTTTGCTTTTAGACATAGGCCGGACAACCCCAAATCTTAACTATCTTAAGATATGGGCTCTTCCCTTTCCATATCACATATGAAGTGGTAGGCAACTGATTTGATTTGAACATTATTCAATAGGTATGCAGCTTCTCAAGCGCATAATTCCCAAAAGGAAATAGGAAACTCAGCAGTACTCATCATAGAGCACACCATATCATATAGGGTGTTATTGCTCCGCCCCGACATACCATCGTGCTATGGTGTATTCGGAGGAGTAATGCTGAGAGAGAATCTCATTCTCCTTTAGAATGGTCCAGGATTTCCGTGCTCAAGTATTCTGCTCCTCGATCACATCAAAGGACATAATACTTATACCCGTATTTTTGGTTCTCTACTTCTAACTTATATTCTGTGAATATCTTAAAAGCTTCGGACTTGTGTTTCAATAGGAACATATGTCTGAATCTTGAGAGATTATCAGAGAATGTAATGAAGTACAAAGAACCGGTCTTGGCATGTGTAGACAAGGGACCTACATACATCAACATGTATCATCCCAAGAGTTCACTAACTCTTTCTCTGTTTTCAGTAAACAGAGCTATGGTCATCTTATCTTTGTGACATGACTGGCAAGTTTCATAAGATGTAAATTCAAACTGATTTAAATATTCATCTAAATGTAACTTTAGCTAGTTGGGTCACATTGATCTGACCTAGTCTACAATACCACAAGAAGGAATCGTTCAACTCTGAACTCTTCCTCTTGTGTGTGTTCCGTATACTAAGAACTGTAGTTTGATTTAGAACATCAACGCTTTTAGATAACGTGCCTGAACCGATCAACTTTTGATATAGGAAATGTTCAAAACATTATCCAACAATACAAAATTTTATCATTTCTTTACTAATAAAGAGACTGATATGATTTTGTATATCAGGTTCGGTATCTAATAGCATTTGTTCAGAATTAATGTATTTGGAATACAGGGTGACAGTGACCAACAGAATTGGCTGCAACACTTGCACCGTTTTCTGCCTCATGAAACTTATCACCCGTTCTCGGTTCTATACTTATCTGTAGCCCATGTAACAAATTTCATATGCGGGATCCTGATCAGGTATCACATACTCAGGACGTAAAGGATACTGAGAAACAGTTCTATGTAATGAACACACCCGAAGAAGATGCATCATCATGCACTTTCTTCGTTTGGGCGGCACGGGAAATCCGGTATTCCCCAATTTCCTGCTCTGTCTTATAACAATTATAAGTTGGTGCGGGACCAATGTTCCCCAGCTCAGTATAACAAGCGGGTTCGGTCAATATTTTCGTTTTAATATCTTGATTAAGGCATGACATTGTCGCTACCTGGAGAGAGAGAGAAGAAAACACTCAGCGTATGCTCTTGCAAGATCAGATTGTAAGTCTACGCTAGCGCCCCGGCAGTCTATAGACGCCAAAATGCGGAACAAAACTTTTAAACTGGCCCTATCGTATACTTTAACCCGGATATGCCATTATTGCTAAACTAACAAACTGTAAAGAGTGTAGAATGGTTATACCGAACGATCCGAGTCCTTCGTTCTTCAACCATCATCCCACGCTCCGTTGCGGCTGCTCCGATCTCGTCGATCTCCGATCTCCTCGTCGAGGTGGCACCACATGATCGGTTCTTTAAACGGGCTCCCGCCTCTGACTCGAGGCAACTCGATCGTCAAGTTTGCTAAAAGAGACGACCAAGATTGATATAGAGAATGAGTAGATGACTTTGTCTCACTTCGTCCAAGTCCGTGGACGATCGGTTAATGAAGTTGCCGTGGAAATCGGGTGATGGAATGAAATGAACTGTAAAATTCCATACACCCCGAATACTATCATAATCTTTTCTAACTAAAATGAAACATTAAGTGAAGTGAGGAGGAGAGAGAAGGCCGACCACTTATATAAGAAGGAGGGAGGTGACCGTAGGAGCAAGTGGTGACCATTAGCAAAAAGCTTCTCACTTCAAAATATCTTAACCAAAAAACAAGAATGCTTTAATACAAAGCATGACTCACTAAACCTAGTCACCCTTTAATAAATGCAAAGATGAGTCACTTAGCCTTGTCACAAATTCTAGAACCTTCTAGAATGATGACTCACCTCAACTGAAGAAAAGATAAATCCGTCTTTAACCAAATGTTAAAAGACGGCTGATAGAAAACTGGAAACTGGCAACTTCCAAAAGTGATCCTGAAACGACTTTCAGGACAACCCCGAAACTGTATAAATATACCCGCATTTGTATTACGACCGAATACAAATGCAACTGAGACAAAGATATTATACCTACTCAATATAATACTCGGATCCGGCTTAAACCAAAGCCGACCAGTATCATCTGCCCGAAAACTGACACGTGCGTAAACGCACGTGCATTTTCCGAACCCTGCCATAAAACCATACGGCCTCTACAACGTTTCGCCCGAACTTGGGAAACTGTCTGTGGGGGACTCTAATGACTCGTCAGCACCCTGGCAGTGGGTTTAACCACAAACCGTCAGCGACACTAGCAATGCGTAACGGCTGCCCATGGACTGACCTCAAGGGATGCCGATGAGTGAACTCATCCGGAAAACCCTACTAAGCCTAACAGTGACAATGTATATACAGTCCGGTCCGTTCGTCAATGAGTATCGCATATCCGCCTAGGGGGCTAGTAACGTCAGACCCCCAATAGCAGTATAAGTCGTGTCGGAGTGAAGCCCAATAACACCCTGAGATACTACTGGAGTACCTACCAGTAAATCTCCTGCCATGGCCATGGACTTTGTGTAATGGCTCTCCTAGACACAGCACGACCTCGCCCCCAATACCGGGAGAGACGAATCCCCTGCCGATCCGCTCGCGTGCCTCCATGTGGCTCGGGACTGTACCCAAAAGCTACCTGTTTGCACGACTCCTTTGAGCCATGGTAGGGTAGAAATCAAAGCACAGTGGGAACTCACACGAGACAAATGACGACCTCAGGTCGATGAACTAACCTGTACACATGTCACCAGGGAACTGCTATCTGACGGTAGATATAATGCTAACTAGCAGATTCCCGGCGAGTCCTGTCCTGTGTACTCATAACCCAATGAGCACCTGTATACATCTTAGGTGATCCAACTGACACCAGTGGCTTGTGAGACCGGCCACCGCCCCTCGTCGGGGTCTCGACTGTACACACTAGTCTACTCCGGAGTATCGATGCCCTGTCTCGAAACTCCCACGACTAGGGACCACAATTAAGGATATGCATATAAACTACCCAACTCTCACGTATATGATCGCCATCATACTGTTGGTAGTAAAGCAAGATCCTAAGGGCTCTATCAAAGTGTAACATGCAATCAGTCACCTGAACATGTACACGACTGATAAAGGCAAACGAGATAGCATATTATCATCTCGAGTAAGACTGTCCTACCGGGATAGGTCCTCCGCAATCATTGCAATCACGTACCTGCGATCCAATAATTGACTATGAGGGCACTATCTCCAACAATCTCCCACTTTCACTCAAGGCTAATATTGCGATGTCGACTACTCACAGCCTGTGTGAAACCGAACATCCAACTCCTCTACTAATCAGTTTCACAAAGCCCGTTTGTAAAACTATTGTGTTCGAGAAATAGCCTCAGTGAGTGGATCCGCCTAGAAATTTCTTTCTACATCTCTCTTAATCTCAAGTTCGCGGAGAAAGCCATCTCCCGAATTGAGTAATACCTGTCTTAGAATATGTCTGGATATCTGATGGGACCTTGTTCATAAATGAACTCCAAATCCAAACTTCTTAGACTGTATCAATCACTGAACCTAATCAGTATCGGGCACCAAGCCACCCACAGTATCCTCTTGAACCACCTGTCCATAATACTGTCCCTCTTCGTCAGAGGGAAAAACTATAACTCTGACAATCACTCTGTCATCCATGTCACCTTTGAAGCTTGGAATGATAACCGTCTCCCGAAGGAGGCTGCCGTCATCAAATCCGTAGAACATGTACTTATGTTCTAAAACTGCTTCCTTATGTTTCTCCAGTATTGGATTAATACAAACTTATTGCATCTAGTGCAAAACCAACATTTGGTGTGGTACTTGACATCTCATGATTGACTCAATTGCCTAAGCAAGTGATCTGCCAATCATGCACATCCCTCTCCCCTTTAGTCTGTAAGACACCTTTAGAGAGGGTGACTCCATCACCTGCAGGTACACTACCATGCTAGGAGTCAACTATTCCAAAAACCATTAGAATATCTGTCAAAGTACCCACATTGGGAAACTACCCAAATCCAGATCTAAAACCATAGATTTAGAAACTAAAATGTCAAATATTATATCCATATCCTGTCTGGAGAAACAACTGTATGACGACCACAGTACAACCGATCGTAGTATAGGAATTTTACTTCCTACTCTGTGTATGTCATCCAGATACCATGACATCACACCCTACTACCTTCTTAACTGATCCATCCCCTATTCTGATTGAAGTCAAACCCATGACTGTCATATCAAAATTAGATGATCTATCTCCGCTATAACTGCTTAAGTCTATAAATAGATATAAGCTACTTGCCCACTATGCTTCCGATGCTCCCACTGACTACGACAACCCTCCTACCGGGTCTCATAACCTGGAACAACAGTAGTGTCAAGTCTGTGTAGATAAGAACCTCCCTGTCACCGTCTCTGAGGCTACCGAAGTACCTCTCGGGCGTCTGAGGTTACCTACCATACTTGCGGAGTGGCTATTGGAATGTCAAACCTGATTGAATGTATAGGTCCTATTAAATTTTCCGCAATCGTTCGCGGTTCTGGAATCACTTCCAGTTCTACCATACTCCCACTACTGTTTTCTGAAAAATATCCATTTTTACTAAAACTGTGGCGAGTCTAGAACAATATCACTATTGATCTTCCAAATGGTAAAATATCAACCCTCGTCATAGCCAGGGTCAACCCACAAACAGCCATTACAGAAACGTGCCCTGAGTTATCCAGTGTCTGGTTTTAATCATAAGCTGGACAACTCCCCGCACCTTAACATCTTTTAGGGTACGATCCATTCTATATCCAATATAGAAACTTTGGCACTAATTTAATTGGAACCATATTCAAACCATGCAGCTGTCTCCAGTGCATATCAACTTAATGGAAAGAGGCTAATCAGCATTACTCAACTTAGGAATCCATCCAATTATGAGTAACCTGAAAGAGAAAACTCGTTTCTCAAAACCATCACTATCATCTGAATAACAATCACAAGAATCGACATCTTCGATCTCTTTGAAGAATCCCGATACTTGTGATACCTGGTTCTCTACTTTATTCTTATACCCACAACTTCTCAAAACTTAGACCTTGTATTTCTACGAAACACTTGTCTAAATACTAGAGAAGTTATAAGTAAACAGAACATAGTACGAGGACCTACCCCTTTGTCCTGATGGACACTGGACAACATACAATACTCTGTATAAGTCCGCTGAGTTAAACAACTCTAAAACCTGTGCGTTGTAGGTGGAAAACTGTACCCTGGAGATTTCCTCAAATATCACCAATTACAACGAATTCCGATATAATGAGGGTGATCACCAAATTCCCAATATCTTACTTCGACTCATCATCTGTAAAACCATACAGATATGAGAATGAAACCTGGTAAATACATACCCTTGGAGTAAGTGTCTAATCGGGAAAACAGTTTTTCCTTTAACAATACACTGAAACATGAAAATGTTTCGTAGGGGTATCCTGGTATTCATAGCAATGCCTCTTCCATAATACAATTCATGACTTCAACCGTATATTTTATTGCCATCTCTCCAAATCCCTTTATTTGTCTTTAGTCGTTACCTTCTGTACACCATCGTTAGGCTAAATGGTTTTCTTCCTTCCCTACCGTTCGGCACCAGCCTATGGTTTGGAAGAAGACTATCCAGTAAGCATAATAGGTGTACCCTCCTAAACCAAGGTGTACTCGCATCTCGAGAGAAGGTGACGATAAAAGACAACTGAATAATACCTTATTCTTTTTAAAGGTGAAATAGGAGCGGCGATGAAGTACGCGGTTTTGGTCGTGAATGATATCAGTCGCAATTTACTTTGCCCTCTTTCTAATCCCTTTATTTTGTCTTTACATATTACCTTCTGCACACCCTACTTAGGCTAATTGGTTTTCTTCATTTCCTACCTTTCGGCACCAGCCTATGGTTTGGAATAAGACTATCCAATAAGCGTAATAGGTGTACTCTCCTAAACCAAGGAGCTCTCGCAACCTGAGAGAAGGTGATAATAAAAGACAACTGAATAAACCAATTCTATTTCTCCTGAACCTGGATCCATCCTCGAAGAAGTCCCTTCGAGTTCGTATATAACCATACGATGGATCTATCCAATGGAAGTGGATATCCGTAGTAATACGGGTGTTCTGAGAAATGCAAAGGGTAAAAGAAGGAGTGGCAATGACTTATGCAACTAAGACAATCCAAAAGCCAGTATTTTAAGAAGGTTCGGTCAACTTGGTCACTGAGTCATAGTCTAGGGTCGGTCAATGGTCGCTGCCAAAGAGAGAGAGAGAAAAGAAACACTCTGCGTGCACTCTAGCCTAGATCAGAATGGTCATCATTTTATCTAATCCGGAAACCTCCCACTGTCCTGTCAAATTCTCCTCCAAACCTAAAGAAGAATCAATCGGGATCACCCGAAGAGTAAATCAACTCATCAGTGGGAATCGGGATCCAACTCTCATCGCATGATAACATGATGGAATGCATCCACGTTACTCATACTCCGGAAGGTATGCGCATACTTGGCAAGTTTCAGTTTCTTTAGAAACTCCCGATATTATTTTTGCCCCATGCTCTTATAACCTTGGCGTTGGTCAAAATGTCATAAGTCACATGCCAAGTTCTACCCGTCACTATCTTGCCAATTTGAACCCACCCGCACATGCCCTTGACGTTGGCCAAAATGGCAGAACGACTGTCCCAAACTAACTCATCTATCTATGCAACAATTGAATACCCAGCAGCTACCAAACACTATGCCTTGGCGTTGGTCAAAATACGTAGCTTGAATACTACTGAATACCCAAAAGAAGTGACGGAGGGCTACGGCTGGTTTTTGGCAAAGAACCTTTAGCGTAGTGAACTTGATATCGCTGAAGGAACCTGATAGCTTTTTTAAAATATAGTGGCGAAAACCTTTTGCTAAAGAGGTCACTCCCGGTAAAGGGATCTCGGCTCTTTCCTCGTGGAATGAGGTGCAGGATATTCCACTGAATACCGCTATGCAAAGCAACTTGTAATCGACTATTGTGAAGTTATTACCCTGACGCAAACTTCTGTCCAAGGGGTCGGTCCCGGTGAAGGGATATCGGCCCTTGCCCCGTCGAATGAGGTTCGGGATATTCCACTGAATACCGCTATGCATAACAAAAGAAAACGTCTTTGCAATAACAATTTTTAAATTGTTCCAACAACTGTATACAGGTTTGTTTTTACTTTGCGTTGATCAGAATCAACGCAGTCCCATCATTTAATCACACCAGAAAAGAAAGAAAATAAAATGTACGTATATGCCATCCGCATTCGTCTCTGGGTCCCGTCATCACTCGTTAGGTTACTTAACTAACGACAGAGCGGGGACTGGACTAGCGCGGGTGTAAAACATATACAACATCTAATAGTATATAAACCAATATACAATAATCGCTCCAGGCGTGATAATATGCAACATTACAGAAAAGTAATAAGCATCACAGAACAATACAGATAATCTGGGATCCCCGAGTTTCACAGAGCCGCTGCTGAAACTCGACGTTCCCCTGTCGTGTGGATAGCCTGTGCAATGAAACCTAGACCCCTACGGGTGCGGCAAGTTACCCGCCAAAACCTGAAGCGAGGCAGTCCCCCACAGCATAGTGAATGGAACACCCGGCACTTCACGGAATCCGGTAAATTGAGCACCCCTCCTTGGGTCAACCTGTACCCCCTACGAGTGCGGCGAATAGTCAGCCAATTCTGAAGTGGGGTCCCTCTGCCTCTCAAAACCATGAGATGCGGACCCGTTGCTTTCCCGAACCCGGCTATCCGTGCACTCCGTCTCGGGGCAAAACCTAGTACAGTAATGAAAAATAGTACAATAGGTACATCGACCGCAACCTGGTCGTGCCCCAAAAAGAATATTATACAACAGGCAGTGACGGCTGTCCACAAGTTGGACGCTCGCCCCGCAATATCAAATGTACAAATAAACTCAAACTGTACTACCATTGCACACTGCTATCCACCACGACAAATCCGCAACATCACAGCACAACACAGAACATCAACGCGAATGTCACGTTCGCAAACCCGTCTAAAAGAACTATAGCAATCAAACGCGGTTTACCGATCAAATGACATTCCCGGTCGGAGATATAATGTAAGCACTGTAAACTAACGTGTTTAAATTTCGATCGACCAAAGACCAAATATCAAAAAGTGGGCCCCACGACTTACTGGTGAACAGTAATCAAAACCTGGGCCAAAACGATATTTACCAAAAACCCCAAAATCCAACACAGAACCCACTGACCAAATTTGGGAGCACGTGCTCCCCACGTGGCCGCGGATGCGCGGCCAAACCATGGGTTTGGCCGCGTTTCCGCGGCAGCTTGGAGGAGTTACGACCCCAAATTTTGTCGTGGCTCTTAAAAACGCCTGCACAGATTTTTAAGACATACAGAAATGAATTTTGAAGCCATTTAAAATTAACAGAAACTGTCGGGCTTGAATTTTGGAATTTTCGATTTCCGGTCGGATCGATATTTTAAACGCGTTAGCATAAGTTAGTATAGCAAAATGGTTAGGCTCTGATACCACTGTAAGTCTACGCTAGCGCCCCGGCAGTCTACAGACGCCAAAATGCGGAATAAAACTTTTAAACTGGCGCTATCGTATACTTTAACCCGGATCTGCCATTATTGCTAAACTAACAAACTGTAAAGAGTGTAGAATGGTTATACCAAACGATCCGAGTCCTTCGTTCTTCAACCATCATCCCACGCTCCGTTGCGGCTGCTCCGATCTCGTCGATCTCCGATCTCCTCGTCGAGGTGGCACCACATGATCGGTTCTTTAAACGGGCTCCCGCCTCTGACTCGAGGCAACTCGATCGTCAAGTTTGCTAAAAGAGATGACCAAGATTGATGTAGAGAATGAGTAGATGACTTTGTCTCACTTCGTCCAAGTCCGTGGACGATCGGTTAATGAAGTTGCCGTGGAAATCGGGTGATGGAATGAAATGAACTGTAAAATTCCATACACCCCGAATACTATCATAATCTTTTCTAACCAAAATGAAACATCAAGTGAAGTGAGGAGGAGAGAGAAGGCCGACCACTTATATAAGAAGGAGGGAGGTGACCGTAGGAGCAAGTGGTGACCATTAGCAAAAAGCTTCTCACTTCAAAATATCTTAATCAAAACAAGAATGCTTTAATACATAGCATGACTCACTAAACCTAGTCACCCTTTAATAAATGCAAAGATGAGTCACTTAGCCTTGTCACAAATTCTAGAACCTTCTAGAATGATGACTCACCTCAACTGAAGAAAAGATAAATCCGTCTTTAACCAAATGTTAAAAGACGGCAGATAGAAAACTGGAAACTGGCAACTTCCAAAAGTGATCCTGAAACGACTTTCAGGACAACCCCGAAACTGTATAAATATACCCGCATTTGTATTACGACCGAATACAAATGCAACTGAGACAAAGATATTATACCTACTCAATATAATACTCGGATCCGGCTTAAACCAAAGCCGACCAGTATCATCTGCCCGAAAACTGACACGTGCGTAAACGCACGTGCATTTTCCGAACCCTGCCATAAAACCATACGGCCTCTACAACGTTTCGCCCGAACTTGGGAAACTGTCTGTGGGGGACTCTAATGACTCGTCAGCACCCTGGCAGTGGGTTTAACCACAAACCGTCAGCGGCACTAGCAATGCGTAACGGCTGCCCATGGACTGACCTCAAGGGATGCCGATGAGCGCACTCATCCGGAAAACCCTACTAAGCTTAACAGTGACAATGTATATACAGTACGGTCCGTTCGTCAATGAGTATCGCATATCCGCCTAGGGGGCTAGTAACGTCAGACCCCCAATAGCAGTATAAGTCGTGTCGGAGTGAAGCCCAATAACACCCTGAGATACTACTGGAGTACCTACCAGTAAATCTCCTGCCATGGCCATGGACTTTGTGTAATGGCTCTCCTAGACACAGCACGACCTCGCCCCCAATACCGGGAGAGACGAATCCCCTGCCGATCCGCTCACGTGCCTCCATATGGCTCGGGACTGTACCCAAAAGCTACCTGTTTGCACGACTCCTTTGAGCCGTGGTAGGGTAGAAATCAAAGCACAGTGGGAACTCACACGAGACAAATGACGACCTCAGGTCGATGAACTAACCTGTACACATGTCACCAGGGAACTGCTATCTGACGGTAGATATAATACTAACTAGCAGATTCCCGGCGAGTCCTGTCCTGTGTACTCATAACCCAATGAGCACCTGTATACATCTTAGGTGATCCAACTGACACCAGTGGCTTGTGAGACCGGCCACCGCCCCTCGTCGGGGTCTCGACTGTACACACTAGTCTACTCCGGAGTATCGATGCCCTGTCTCGAAACTCCCACGACTAGGGACCACAATTAAGGATATGCATATAAACTACCCAACTCTCACGTATATGATCGCCATCATACTGTTGGTAGTAAAGCAAGATCCTAAGGGCTCTATCAAAGTGTAACATGCAATCAGTCACCTGAACATGTACACGACTGATAAAGGCAAACCAGATAGCATACTATCATCTCGAGTAAGACTGTCCTACCGGGATAGGTCCTCCGCAATCATTGCAATCACGTACCTGCGATCCAATAATTGACTATGAGGGCACTATCTCCAACACAGATTGGTTATAACTTTATCTAATCAAGATGGCTCCCACGGTTTTTATCAAATCTTCCTTCAAACCCTAAAAGGAAAGACTAGCCGGGATTAATTACACGCTACAAGTTCGCCAATCTTTCAGCCAGTCCAGTGTCGGTACTTTGAGGGAGGTCCCCCGTGCTTTCGCACGAACCTAATTAATGTAAACCTCGTTTTCCCAGAGGCGTAACCCCGTTGACACCTTTCTAGACACCTACTTGATCGGCTAATTGTAGTGTGTAAAACTCTCCCAGGAGTAACAATTACTCGCAGTGGGTATCGGGATCCAACTATCTCATAGAAGGTATGCAATCTCATTGCAAATTTCAACACTTGAAATTCCCGATAATTTTTTGCCCCAAGCTATCTATGACCTTGACTGTGTCTACAAACCATAGACCGCAAGTAAAGTTCAACCCGTCATTTCCCGATTGAATTAAACCCACCCGCACGACCCTTGACTGAGTCAATAAGGCCGCACGACTACCCTAATCCAATCGCATCATATGCTTTGCAGATAAGCAGTAATTAGCTACCGCACACTACGCCTTGACTGAGTCAACAAACGCAGCACGAATACTAACTATTACTTTTCTGAAATGACGGAGGGCTGCGACAGGTTTTTAAGAAAACCCTTTGCGTAATGAACTTTATATCGTTGTAGAATCATATGATTTTAAAATGGAGTGTTTTTTAGGCTTTTCTAGTTTTGCTAAAGGGGTCACTCCCGGTGAAGGGATCGTCGGCCCTTTCCTCATCGAATAAGGTGCAGGATATATCATATATACCGCTGTGCAAAGCAGAAACTATAGAAGCAATCAAAAGACAAACCGAGGATTGTAGCATCTGCCAGTTATTGCTAAAGGAGTCACTCCCGGTGAAGGGATCTCGGTCCTTTCCTTATCGAATAAGGTGCAGGATGTTCTAAAAGGAACACCGCGATGCAAAGCAAGAACTGTAGCTACCTGTTTTTGAAAATTCGATTCCACAACATCTTAGGTTTCTTTTCTTTCATTAATCGTATTAATGAAGTCCCATCATTTAAGTTACCTAAACATCACAGATGAATACGACGTACACTTATGCCATCCGCATTCGCCTCGATGTCCCCTCGTGCACCATTAGGTTAGGTAACTAACGGCAGAGCGGGGCAGGGCTAGCGCGGGTGTAAAACATAAGTAACGCTTATATAATATATCATATATACTATATAAAGTATTTATCACAGAGCATCAAATGATCACATCACAGATATCGCAGCAGAAGAAACATATGAAACATTGGATATACTAGGACGTCCGTGTTTTTAATACGAGCCAGTATAAAACACGGATTCCACGGTCGTGATGAATAGCCAAACCCACACCCCTAGACCCTTACGAGAGCGGCAAGCAACCGTACCAATTCTAGAGTTAGGAGACCCGGACTCGACTCCTCGAGTTGGTCTCCCACTGGACTCCAGAACCCGGTTACTTGTGCCCTCCTCCTTGGGTCTATCCTAGTGCGGAAAAGAAAATAATATACAAAAGGTGACATCTTCCACAACCTGAAAGTGCCCCAATAAAAGAATATTACATACAATTTTTTACATGAATGAAAATGAAAAACACTCATCTCACATAAAAAAAACCCCGGCTATTCAAACACGACGATCCAATATAACATATCCAGCAACATATAACATCACATGTCATCAATGTAAGTAAATATACGCATCCCAATTGTCGTTGACATATTGCAACGAAACCGGCGATAACACATATTACACTTACGGTCACAAAAAAGAAAGTGTAAAACTACAACAGTTGGAATCCGCAACCTGCATAGACATCGCATGCCTAATCAAATGAATTCCTTAAACATCGCATGCCTAACAATTATAAACCCCGCATTTTAGTCTCATTATCGAAAATTCTTTTCAATATCAAGTCGGGCAATTCAACAAGATTCCCGAAATCCTGATCGAATGCTCGTCGCAAACTTCAGTAGACGGCCGCACCCCCGATGCCGTCGACGAAGTGCACCAAGGCGGAACACCGCTGCCGCGAGCACCCGAACGGATGCTTTCGGCGACGGGGTTCTCCTACAGTCACTTGTTTGGGTTTCTCGTCAACGGAAATTTTTGAATTTGGCATGGTTGATGCCTAGTGGAACCTCCTTAGAGTGCCTAGGAACCCTACAGTGGTATCAGAGCTTAGGCGAAACAAGCAAGTAGTAAACAACTTTACTGCTAAGTGTGAACGGAATACAACCTTTGTAGATCCGGTCCTCCACCTCCATAGCTCCGTGACGAAGTCCCTCCGCTGTACCCATCGGATCCAGGACTCTCGCGGTGGTTTCATCGAAGAAATGATCGGGCTAGGTCGTCGACTTCGATGCCGAAGATGATCTACGTTGAGGCAACTCAAGATCAAGCTCCAACTTCACCAAGTCAAGAAACTTGTGAAGAAAACACCCTATACTACTTGGCAAGTGGTAGAGGATGAAGAAATAGGAAGTGGGTTCACTTAAGAATTGGATTTCTCACTCTTTTTCTCATTTCACCATTGAAGCTAGCAAGCTTCTTTCTTCTTGAAGAAGAAAAAGAAGAAGATGATAATATGATAAGCATAATGAATAATAGAAAATAAGTGATTCTTATCATATTAGCAACCATGGTTATGTGTAGAGAGTAAACTAAGGTTAGGTGAATGGTTAGGTTAGGCATGAAACAAAAAATGGTAGACTTTTTCAAAGCTTCATGAAGCTTCATGGATAAAACAAAGAAAGCCTCCATTTTATTCTTTGCCAAAATGAAGAAAGTAAATAAATAAATAAATCAAAACCCTAACCATTAACATAACCATGGTTTATTCATACACACCCAAGTTTTCATGTATCATCAAACATGATACAAACTAGTGCACAAAACTATATCATATATACAATGTGCACATCAAGTGAGAAAATCCATCTTAAGTGAACTAATACTAGTTAATGTAAAGTAATATATCAAATATATAATTATACATTAAATCATTAAATCAACACTTGATTTAACGATCTGTTCATATCGCATATAACCGACTAATATCAAGTGTATCAATGTATCGAATCAACACTTGATTCGATAACCCGGCTATATCATATAACCGACCAATGATACAAATCGTGGGAATAGAATACCGTATCACATAATGGTATTATTCTCGGTCCCGCACATATCTCATATGCGCTCCTATTTCGTTTCGCTTGAGCCAAGAAACCTCTGTCTAGGGCTCTAAAGACTCGTCAATACGCCGGCAGCAGGTGATGATCATATCAAATACCCATAAGCCGCAAGCGGTCTGCTAAACGTAACGGCCACCCGGGTATTGAGCGATCAGAAGATCGACGAGCAAGCCCGCTCACACTCCTGTGAATCCAACCAGTAACACTTACCGTAAAGTCCGGTCTGTTCGTCTGATATGTCGCATATCTCGCCTAGGGGTGGTAAATGTCAGACCCCAGTAGCTCGATAAGTCATGTCGATATGAGGTCTATAACAGTTTGAGAAACTACTGGTAACACTTACCAGTAAATCTCAGCAACCCTGGCCAGGGATTTCCGGTTATAGCCAATCGAACACAGCGCAACATCAACTCCCTATACCGGGAGAGACGAATCCCCTCCTATCGCTCATTGCCTCCATGTGATTCGGGACTGTACCCAAAAACCACCATTTTGCGCGCCCTCTTGGACATGGTAAGGTGGAAATCAAAGAACAGTGGAAATCACACAAGACTCTATGACGATCTTGGGTCTACAGATTAACCTGTACCAGTGTCACCAGAGAACTGCCATCTGACGTGAGGTATAATACCATCTGGGAGTTCTCGGTGAGTCCGTCCAGTATACCCAGTCTCCACTAAGCACCCGTATATCATCTCTGATGTCAAACACCAATGGATATGGGATCATCCATCGCCCATCTGTATGGGTCGAGAAGGTATACGCTAGTCTACTCTGGTATATCGATGCCCTGTCTCGATATACCCACGACTAGGGACCTTGAAGGATGTACTTATGGACTACCATGTCCCCACTAGTATGATCCGCATCATAGTCCAGGTAGTCAAGTACACATCCTAAGGGCTTTACCAACATGTAACAGAGAGACAATCAGTGTACACATTAAGGTAAAGAGTAACCAGATAGCATACTATCATGTCGAGCAAGAAAGTCCTCCCTATATATGTCCCAGCATCCACTACAATATACATCCTATGTATAGTAATGGCCTCTAAGGCATACATATAACTAACATGTTAGGCCTAGGGGGTTGGTAAAAGTCAGACCCCCAAAAGCGGTACAAGTCGTGTCGGAGTGTAACCCAGAACACCCTGAGATACTACAGGAATACCTACCAGTTAATCTCTTGCCTTGGCCAAGGACTTCGTGTAATGGCTCTCCAAGACACAGCGCGACCTCACCCCCAATACCGGGAGAGACGAACCCCTGCAGATCCGCTCACTGCCTCTATGTGGCTCAGGACTTTACCCAACTAAAACCTGTTTGCACGTCTCCTTTGAGCGTGGTAGGGTAGTAATCAAAGTGCAGTGGGAACTCACATGAGACAAATGACGATCTCAGGTCGATGAACTAACCTATACACATGTCACCAGGGAACTGCTATCTGACGTCAGATATAATACCAACTAGCATGTTCCCGGCGAGTCCTGTCCGGTGTACTCATAACCCAATGAGCACCTGTATACATCTTAGGTTATCCAACTGACACCAGTAGCTTGTGAGACCGGCCACCACTCCTTATCGGGGTCTCTACTGTATACACTAGTCTACTCTGGAGTATCGATGCCCTGTCTCGAAACTCCCTCGACTAGGGACCTTTTAAGGATGTGCTTATAGACCCCAGCTCCTACGTATATGATCGCCCTCATACTGCTGGCAGTAAAGCAAGAATCCTAGGTGATCTATCAACGTGCAATAGTGATCAGTAATGTCACCTAATGTACTATACGATGATAAAGATAAATCAGATAGCATGCTATCATCTTGAGTAAGACTGTCCTACCGGCATAGGTCCTCCCTCAATCATTGCAATCACGTGCCTGTGATCCAATAATTGAATCTGAGGGCACTATCTCCAACAGTGCAAAGCAAGAACTAGAAAAGCAATCAAAAGACAAAACCGATCATTGTAGCATCTGCCAGTTATTGCTAAAGAGTTCGCTCCCGGTGAAGGGATCTCGGCTCTTTCCTTATCGAATAAGTTGCTGGATGTTCTACAAGGAACACCATTTTGCAAAGCAACAACTGGAGCTACCTGTTTTTGAAAATTCGATTCCACAACATCTTTAGGTTTCTTTTATTTCATTAATCTCATTAATGAAGTCCCATCATTTTAAGTTACATAAACATCACAGATAAATACAACGTACGCTTATGCCATCCGCATTCGCCTCGATATCCCCACGTGCACCGTTAGTTTAGGTAACTAACGGCAGAGCGGAGCAGTGCTAGCGCGGGTGTAAAACATAAGCAATGTCTATATAATATATCACATATACGATATCCTGTATCCATCTCAACATATCAAAAGATCACATCATAGATATCGCAGCAGAAGAACAACATATGAAATATTGGATATACTAGGATTTTCGTGTTTTATTTTAAGCCTGTACAAAACATGGATTACACGGTCGTGATGAATAGCCAATCCCACACCCTAGACCCCTACGAGAGAGGAAAGCAACCTTACCAATTCTAGAGTTAGGAGACCCGGTCTCGACTCCTCGAGATGGTCTCCCACTAGACTCCAGAACCCGGTTACTTGTGCTCCCCGCCTTGGGTCTATCCTAATTCGGAAAAGCAAATAATATACAATGGTGACATCATCCTCAACCCGGAAGTGCTCCTATAAAAGAATATTACATACAATGAATTTTACATGAATGAAAATGAAAAACTCTCATCTCACATAAAATCCCCGGCTATTCAAAACACGACGATCCAATATAACATATCACAGCAACACATAACATCACATATCATCAACGTAAGTAAATATGCGTATCCCAATTGTCGTTGACATATAGAACCAAAACCGATGATACATCACATATTACACCTACGGTCGCAGAAAAGAAAGTGAAAAACTACAACAGTTGGAATCCGCAACCAACTTAGACATCGCCTGCCTAACCAAATGAATTCCTTAAACATTGCATGCCTAACAATTATAAACCCCGCATTTTAGTATCGGTCTCAAAAACACTTTTCAATATCAAGTCGGGCAATTCAACAAGATTCCCGATATCCTGATCGAATGCTCGTCGGAAACATTAGTAGAAAGCCGCACCTCCCGATGCCGTCAACGAAGTGCACTCAGGCGGAACACCGCTGCCGCGAGCACCCGAACGGATGCTTTTGGCGACGGGGTTCTCCTACAGTCACTTGGTCGGGGCTATGGGGCATGGCTATATTAAGTTTACCCGGCGAATATCCGCATACACTACGTGATTGCGACGGACTTTTGATCGCATCAAAATCCCGTGGCAACCGATCAAATGAGACTAAACTGCTAGATTTATAACATTCATTCTAGTTATCTCATAACTACTTATGGATTCCAAATATTGTATCCTATCACATATTATCCGGACGAAGTTAAACCCTTCGATCGATTCATCAAAGTCCCATAATTTCCCGACAGCTCAACACTTGAGCACAGTTTTAATAATACCCAGAAGATGCCACAGTACCTATGAACAAGCCGTAGAAGGGTCAAACCAACGCCTCACATGTGAAACGCTAAACTACCATAAACCCTAGAGTTCAAGTGGTTGTTTTGACGGCCACATAATTGAGTTAAGGTTTCGTTCTTCTAGAGGGTCCAAAGAATCACTTGCATGTTTTTCCGAATACGTTAAACTTAGAAAAATTGGTTTTTGACATTCGATCGAACTTTTTAACATTGTCTAGACAATATGTGAAACACCCGAAACAATGTTAAAACTACGAATACGAAACACTCCGACTTGCTTATTGTGTAAGATTACATCACATGCAAAATTAGCCAAAATAAACAACACCTAAAACATCAAAACCAAGTCACTGGAACAATGGCAAAATTTCAGGGTGGGTGCTCGGATTTGGCCGATATGGCAGGGGAGTGGCCGGCCCAAATTTCAGTGAATGCCCTGAAATTTTGTGTGTGTTCATGATATATCCCATACATCACTCTGTACTTATTTGCAAATTTTTTTGACAACTTTTCAAATCGACAAAAACTATGATTTTCCGTTTCAAGTTTCCGAGTTGTTTCGGTTTCGTAATCCTAACAAAATCCGTATTAATTTCTAGCATGGCTCTGATACCACTGAAGGGTTACCTACGACGGCAGCAAGGTTTTGGGAGGCATCGTCCATGCCAAATTAAAATTTTGCCGTTCTAGCTAACCCTAAACATAGATCGTTTACTAGAAATAATACGGGAAACATATGCAAACACTTTGCAACTAATAGTGAACAAGGAATACAACCATTGTAGACCGGTCCTTCACTTCAAATAGCTCCGTGTTGTAGTCCCCTTCGCTACAATCGCAAACTCCGGACTCTAGAGTGGCTCCGTAGAAGAAACGAACGTTCTTGCATCGAAGACTTCGAGGCCGAAGATGATCTATGTCGGGATGACACTAACTCAAGCTATTCCTTCACTAAGTCATGAACTTTGTTAAGAGAACACCCTATACTACATGGCAAGTAGTAGAGCATGATGAATTAGGAAGTGGGCTCACTTTAGAATTGATTTTCTCACACTTTTTCTCATTCCACCATTAGAGCTAGTAAACTTTTGAGGAGGAAGAAGATAAAGAATAAGAACTCAAGTGAATAATTCATCCAAATGAATTATATCACACATGGTTGAGTTAAGCGCTCATGCTTAACTCATGTAGAGAATAAACCCAAGGCTAAGGTTAAGGTTTGGTTTAAAAAAAATATTTTAAGGAATGACAAAAGAGTGGACTTTGTCAAAGTTCTACAAGCTTCATTCAAGCTTGATAACTTTGACCAAGTTTATTCTCTTTTGTAATAACTTTAAGAAATAATCAAAACCCTAATTTAATCTTAGCATTGTATAAGTCTCATACACCCATCTTATATGTATCATCAATCATGACACAATACTTGTACACCTGCATATATCACATATATACAATGTGCACAATCTAGTGAGAAAATAAATCATACGTGACCTAATACTAGTTAATGTAATGTAATATATCAAATATATAATTATACATTAAATTATTAAATCAACTCTTGATTTAATAATCCGGCTATAACCGACTAATATCATTTGTAACAACTTATCGAATCAACACTTGATCCGATAACCCGGCTATATCGCATACAACCGATCAATGCCATGAATCGCGAGAATAGAATACGGTATTTCATATCGTATCAATCTCGGTCCTGCACATATCACATATGTGCTCCTACTCCGTTTCGCTTGAGCCAGTAAACCCCCGTGTAGGACTCTAATGACTCGTCAATACGCCGGCAGTAGATGATGATCATATCAAACACCCACAAGCCGCAAGCGGTCTGCTAAACGTAACGGCCACCCGAGTATTGAGCGATCAGAAGATCAACAAGCAAGCATGCTCATACTCCTGCGAATCCAATCAGTAACACTACCGTACAGTCCGGTCACTTCGTCTGATATGTCGCATATCTCGTCTAGGGTGGTAAACGTCAGACCTCGGTAACTCGATAAGTCGTGTCGATATGAGGCTCATAATTGTAACATTTTGAAAATCTAGAAATAAATAAATTTTTAATTAATTAAATAATAAAAAGTTAAATAAAAAAAGTTTTAAAACCAATTAAGACATTTTCATAAGTATTATGTGAAACTAATTAAATTGAAATTTTAGTATGTAACATTAATCAGTTACAAGGGTTTTCGTGATAAATTTAGCTTCATTTTAATAAAATGGTGTTTATATAATAACATAGATAGCGAAGGGTCTTTTTGTAAAATGTAGGAAAATTATGCAAATTTGGAATTAAGATGGTGTAAATGGAAAAGGAATTGATAATGTTTTAGCTCAGAATTATATCACAAATTAACACAAAATTGAAGAGATAATATAAGGACACATCCTACTTGCATGCACAATACTTACAAAACACCTCCTCCTTGCATGAGAGTGGCACACCCTTATTGGTGACACCTCCTCCTACACCTCACTTTTCACTTTATCACATATATTGTGTTCAGATCATTTAAATCAAACTAAAACTCTGAAAATTTCAAAACAAAAAGGAAGAAAACACTTAGAACTCATAAAAGAGAGATAAAAGAAAAGAGAAGTGAAGAAGAAGTATAGGCTAAGGAATTCTTTCTTCAAGTTAGGAGCTAAGGATTTGGGTGTCGTGGAGGAAGCTTTTCAACCATTCTTGGTTGGTAAAATCCTTAACCCTGCAGATTTTAGTCTGTAATTGTAAAACATAAGAATCGAAATATCGTATTTTAGGAAAACATAGCTCTGTAGTAATCTGCTATTATTTAGAGTAAAATCATCTTAACCAAACAATACCTAAATATTGTATGTTGGACCTAGAGCAAACCATAGGAACACGAACCATAGGGCTCGGATTTTGGCCGGCGACCAAAAGAGAAATTCCGGCGTCGCCGGACTTTTGTGGGAGTTTGGTGTTTTGGTTTGTTGGGTAGGTTTCTGTGTAGAATTTTGGTGATTTTTGTATTGTTTAATCAGGTTAGTTTAACTGTATATAAAATCTGAAAGCTAATATCGGGAAAATTATCTAATAACCCAAAATACGACACGGTTAAAACGTATCGCAATCTGTTTTCTGTCGCAATTCAGAGTTCGGTTAAATTCCAGTTAAAATGAGTGTTAGATCTTATGCAATAGTCGTATGTGGTATAACTAGAACGTACAACTTGTGTTTTCATGATTTTTTCATATCGGAGTTAGTCGTTTCCTTATATAAGTAAATTTCGATGATAGATTCTATACGGGAACTTCGGAGGCCGTAAGGAAAGTAAAAGAATTGGCGATCCATGAGTAGTTACGACGTATTCCGGTGAGTAGACCAAACATCTACCGGGGGATTTTGTAATGATGGCGTGCTACGCCCGTAGTTAGATTTAAATTCAAGTTTTCTTTTGTATGTTAACTTTATCATATGCATGCTAAAATCTACATATATATCTCCGAGATTAATATTTGTTAGAACACTGCACCATTATCGACGAGTTATGCTGCACATGCATATATTTACATGTTACACTACACCTCGTCGGTATTGACATGTCACTTCACACTTAGAATTATTCTGTTAAGATGATTATTATCATACCTTAAGTATCAATAGTAGTAGTAATTAGCATATATGATATCATATCTCGTATTTAAGTAATGGTAGTTGATAGAATAGGCATTTGTATTATTGAGGATTTATGATTTTAAGTTTTCCTATACTTTTACGAAAAATTAGTGATTTTTATGATTTTGGATCACGTCCACCATGATATGTCGTTTTTATGATTTGGTTTCATTCCGGACCGAGTCGGTGGGTATACGGTTATGGATTTACAATTTTATCCAGACTGAGTCGGTGGGGATACAGCTGGATACATGGTAGACCCGGTCGAGACCGAGGAGCAGGATAGCCGTACTTTAGGCGGGGATCCTAACGAGGTGACTCGATACCGGATACAGTTATGAAACACGTCGGATATCTAGATGATATCGACCGGTGTTATTGTGTACAGGATCGTTCGAGGAATGATGCCTGATGAAATACCGAAGATTTGTGTCGATGTTAGGCACGGAGAAAAATGAATATGATTTGGAAAATAATTGATGAGATTTCAGTTCTGATTCATATATGGAGTATTACATATTCATTCTTCCACTTGTTATCATGTATCGCATTTACTATTGTTGGAGTAAATTCTAGCTCGTCATATTTACATTATCAGCCGTTCTATTTTAGTTATATTCACTGAGTTTGCAACAAACCCCCGTTGTGCCACAGTTCCTTGCAGGAATAGAGTGGACGGTTAGCAGCAGTGCAGGTCCACGTATCAGCTTTGATCGCATCTTTTGCTAGGTGGGTTACATAGGTAGTAACCTTCCCGTTTTGGTATTTTATATTGAATCTAGAAACTCTCCATCAGACCCTGTATTATGACTTAGAATGAGAGGTGGTTATATGTATATTATTTGGCAGATGAGATAGTTTGGTTGGATCAAATGATATTTCTTTTACTGATGTCTGAAATCGTATTGCTGTCATATAAAGTTGTATAATTATTTCCGCTGTTGACATTGTTGATCCCAACTAGGGATGCAACCTATTTGAACACTTTTTTATTATTATTTCAATAGCATGTTACAGTTAAAAATCTAAATTACCAAAAACTGCGATTTTTACTTAAAAACAAAATTTTTGCTAAAAGTTCCACAAAAAGGGTTTTTTATCTTGGTCTTTGGGTTACTCAGATTGTGTAAATATCTTTAGATATTTTACAATCTAAGTGCCGGTCACATCCAAACTTGGGTCGTGACAAAATTGGTATCAGAGCTTAGGATTAGCCTTACGGAGTCGAGTAGGGAGTTAAGATAAGTTGACGTGAGTCCGTGATTTAGGATGACCTTTGGTTTGATGGAGTAGGTGAATTAGGATGATTGCAGTACCGTACATATGTTCCGCGACATATTTACGTTACCATACTCAGCCTAACTAACCTTAGGATGTATATCTTGATCTATTCTTCATTTGACACTCTGACATTGATTTTCCCTACTCGTAAGCCTTATCAACTCTCGTTTCTTGTTCTAGTTGCTATGGCTACGCGAGCTAGGCGAGCCGCAGCCAGAGATGCAGCTAGGGTAAGCCCGCCTGTGATGGCGACTGGTACACCGGACGTTTCGACAGTGCATGAGCATGTTGATCCTCCTCCTCCAAATCGCATGACTTGGATAGAAGACGACATGTTAGGATTACAGCGACTGGTAGGGTAGCTGGGTGAGGCCACTCTAGTACAGAGACAGGATCCGGCACCGACCATGGCAGAGTCTGAAATACAGCCCACGCGGACGGTCGCACTGGTAGAGACAAGAGTGATGGAGGTGTCTCTTTCAGAGTTTATGAGGTTGGGACCTCCATTTTTTACTGGGACCGATGTAGCAGAGGATCCTCAGTCCTTTCTTGATAGGATGGCGAGGATTGGCAGATCATTGCGATGTTCTGATGCGAGGTCAGTTGAGCTGACTAGCTTTCGTTTGGAAGGACTTGCACAGGAGTGGTGTGAGTCGATGGAGAGAAGGCGAGCTACGGGTCTTCCTCTGATGTCGTGGACCGAGTTTTCCGAGATCTTTCTTGCCAGATTTCTTCCACAGAGTGTGAAGGACGCTAGAGCTAGCATTTTTGAAGCGTTGCAAAAATCTACGAGTATGTCGGTGGCAGATTGTGAGTTACGATTTACCCAGTTGTCGCGCTATGCTCCATATTTGGTTTCCTACGGAGGAGCTTCGGGTGAAGAGATTTCTAAGGAGTTTGGACACGCAGTTATATCTAGCTATAGGCTCCCAACATTTTGATACTTATGCGCAGGCCATGGATGCAGCAATGCGAGTAGAGGAACGTTTGAACGAGGCAGTGATTGTTCCGGAGCCAAAGAGGATTAGACCGATTGAGTCAATGACTAGACAGTTTAGCAGAGGTAGAGGCAGGCACACCCCAGGCCGCAATTTCGGACGAGGTTGGACCCAGGGACAGATGTTCAGTTCATACCCTGATGATCAGAGGACACCACTTACATGTTATAATTGCGGACTTCCAGGGCGTACGGCTAGATGGTGTACACGCCATGGCGGGACTGCTACTCCACAGGATGCTTTACCCCCTCCACTTTCTACGTCGATGGCTTTACCTCCTCCCCCAGTTGGCCCTATGCGCCAGGGAGTTGCACCACGAGGTCGAGGTTTTGCAGGACGCTTTCAGAGAGGTCAAGGAGATAGAGGTAGAGGACATCAGGATGCTAGTAGGGACCAGGCTCGGGTCTTTACTTGACTCCACAGGATGTCAAGAAATTCAATACAGTCGTAAAAGGTACTCTTTCAGTATGTTCCTTAAGCGCGCTTATTTTATTTGATCCCGGTTCTACACATTTTTGTGTATCTTCACGCTTTGTACTTTCTCTGGAGAGAAAATCGTCGCTGTTAGAGTTACCATTAGTAGTGATTACTCCGGTAGGTGATTCTTTGGTAGCTCGATTCATATTCAGGTCATGTTTAGTACGTGTTGGTGATAGGGATTTACTAGTGGATTTGATTCTTTTAGATAAGTTAGTTCGATTTACTTCTTAGTATGGATTGGTTGGCCGCTTATCATGCCTATATAGATCGTCAGAGGAAAGCGGTTAGATTTTGTTTTCAAGGTGAACTGATCTTTGTAGTGCAGGGGGACGGTAATATAACTCCTGCCAACATGATTTCTGCTATTTGTGCAGGACGACTCTTGAAGAAGGGTTATCATAGGTTCTAAGCTTTTGTTCAGGACTTAGGAGTCACTGAAGTTCCGTTAGACCGGGTTTCGATCGCACGAGAGTTTCTGGATGTGTTTCCTGCTGAATTACCAGGATTTCAGCCAGAGCGCGATATTGAGTTTTGTATCGACTTGATTCCGGGTGCGGGGACTATTTCTATACCACTTTATCGGACAGCCCGGCGGAGTTGAGGGAAACTCAAAAGTCAGTTGCAAGAGTTAGTAGACAGAGGGCTTGTTCATCCCAGTGTATCGCCGAAGGGAGCTCCTGTCTTGTTGTTAAGAAGAAAGATGGTAGCATGAGACTGTGCGTAAACTATGGACATCTGAATCGAGTTACTGTGCGAAATAGGCATCCACTACCTTGTATTGATGATTTGTTCAATCAGCTGCAGGGAGCTGGCTACTTTTCAATGATTGATCTGCGGTCAGGGTATCACCAGTTGATAGTTCGGAAGGATGATATTCCGAAGACTGCTTTTCGCACCCGATTTGGGCACTATGAATTTCTGGTGATGTCGTTCGGACTCACCAACGCCCAGTAGCTTTCATAGATATGATGAACATTACCTTCAGGCCATTCCTTGATCAGTTCATTTTAGTATTCATTGATGATATTATTGTTTTTTCCGGAGTCGAGAGGAGCACGAGCAGCATTTGCATATCACGTTACAGACCTTGAAGGAGCATCAACTGTTCGTTAAATTCTCCAAGTATGCTTTCTGGCTGGGTAGTGTAGATTTCTTGGGTCATGTAGTTACAAGAGATGGGATACGTGTGGACCCAAAGAAAATAGAAGCAGTACAACACTGGCCCAGACCTGTGTCAATTTCAGAGGTTCAAAGTTTCTTGGGTCTGGCCAGTTTTCATCGACGTTATGTGCAGGATTTTCTCGGATTGCTACACCATGGACTGAATTGACTAGAAAGGAGGTTCCCTTTCTTTGGACAGATACAGGTGAACAGAGTTTTCAGTAGTTGAAGACACGCTTGACGACTGCACCTGTATTATCGTTACCTTCTGGGTCAGTCGGCTTTGTTGTGTATTGTGATGCCTCTAGAGTGAGTTTAGGCTGTGTGTTGATGCAGCACTGCAGGATTGTAGCTTATGCTTCTCGACAGTTGAAGTGGCACGAGCAGAACTACCCCACTCATGATTTGGAGATGGCTGCAGTAGTTTTCTCACTAAAGATTTGGAGGCATTACTTATATGGAGAGTCGTGCCAGATTTTTACAAATCCAAAGAGCTTGAAGTATATTAAGCAGAGGGATCTGAATTTAAGACAACGTAGATGGATGAAACTCGTGAAGAATTACGATTGTGAGATATTGTATCATCCAGGCAAAGCGAATGTTGTAGCAGATGCTTTGAGTCGTTGGCTTAGAGGTAGCTTATCTCATGTGCGCACCTTGCAGAGACAGTCTTCTACAGACTGGAAGATTCTATGTGATAGTCGTGTATAGTTTGAGTTCACATCGACAGGAGGACAGTTAGCACATGTTCTCACCGTCCTCAGCTATTGGATCGTATTCGAGAGACACAGCCCGCAGATGCTCGTATATCGGAGATTATGGATCAGGTTAAGTAGGGCGGAGAGTCGGAGTTCGTGATAGATGACCGTGGAGTATTACGTTTTAGGACTCGTCTTTGTAGGCCAGAGTCGGATGGACTGAGAAGTGAGATTTTATAAGAAGCCCATCGATCATCATATAGTATTCATCCTGGTTTCACCAAGATGTATCATGACTTGAAGGATGTTTATTGGTAGGAAAGAATGAAGAGAGATGTTGCGGAGTTGGTATCGAGATGCCTGATTTGTCAGCAAGTCAAAGCTGAGCACTAGAGGCCGGCAGGAGAGTTGCAGCCCTTGCCCATTCCGGAGTGGAAATGGGAACGGATTTCCATGGATTTCGTTGTGGGTCTACCCAGGACTAGCAGAGGGTATGATTCCATCTGGGTGATTGTAGATAAATTGACAAAAGCAGCTCACTTTCTAACGGTGAAGACGACGTACGGGATTGCACGGTATGCTCAGATTTTTATCGACGAGATTGTACGATTGCATGGAGTTCTGACGTGCATAGTGTCAGGTAGGGGTACACAGTTTACTGGCAGGCTATGGCAGAAACTTCAAGAAGCTCTTGGTACACGATTGAGTTTTAGCATGGCTTTTCTCCCACAGACGAATGGTCAGTCAGAACGGACCGTTCAGGCTCTAGAGGATATGCTTGGAGCTTCCAGCCTTGATTTCGGTGGTAGTTGGGATCGTCACTTACCTCTAATAGAATTCTAATATAATAATAGTTTTCCGGAGACGATCTAAGTGGCACCTTTGAAGCCTTGTATGGGAGGAATTGTCGATCGCCCGTTTGCCGGACGGAACTGAACGAGAGTAGCATCTTGGGACCGCAGAAAGTACAGAAGACTACAGAGAAGATTCAATTGACACGGGATAGAATGAAGGTGGCCCAGTGCAGACAGAAATCATATGCAGATCGACGACGTCGTAGACTTGAGTTTCAGGTGGGAGACCGAGGAAGCGATGCGATGTAAATTCCACATATTTTTGAGGGTACGTCTAGTTATGTTTTAAATTCGGGGACCGAATTTTCTTAAGTGGAGAATATTGTAACATTTTGAAAATCTAGAAATAAATAAAAAAAATTAATTTATTAAATAATAAAATGTTGAATAAAAAAAGTTTTAAAACCAATTAAGACATTTTCATAAGTATTATGTGAAACTAATTAAATTGAAATTTTAGTATGTAACATGAATCAATTACAAGGGTTTTAGTGATAAATTTAGCTTCATTTTAATAAAATGGTGTTTATATAATAACATAGGTAGCGAAGGGTCATTTTGTAAAATGTAGGAAAATTATGCAAATTTAGAATTAAGAGGGTGTATATAGAAAAGGGATAGATAATGTTTTAGCTCATAATTATACCAAAAATTAACACAAAATTGAAGAGATAATGTAAGGACACATCCTACTTGCATGCACAATACTTACACAACACCTCCTCCTTGCATGAGAGTGGCACACCCTTGTTGGTGACACCTCCTCCTACACCTCACTCTTCCCTCTATCACATATATTGGGTTCAGATCATTTAAATCAAACAAAAACTCTGAAAATTTCAAAACAAAAAGGAAGAAAACACTTAGAACTCATAAAAGTGAGATAAAAGAAAAGAGAAGTGAAGAAGAAGTCTAAGCTAAGGAATTCCATCTTCAAGCTAGGAGCTAAGGATTTGGGTGTCTTGGAGGAAGCTTTTCAACCATTCTCGGTAGGTAAAATCCTTAACCTTGTAGATTTTAGTCTGTAATTGTAAAACTTAAGAATTGAAACATTGTATTTTAGGAAAACTTAGCTCTGTAGTAATCTGTTATTATTCAGAGTAAAATTGTCACGACCCGAAAGATCATGTGACTGGCCCTTGAACCATAGGAAGTCTATAGGACTCCATCTGATCCAAGTAAGCCAAAAGCCTAGAAATCTAAAACCATTTTAAAGAGTAAATAAAGAAAACTGGTTTTTAACAAGTAAAGAAACATGTTTTGAAATCAATCTTTTAAATAACTAAGCCGAATATGCATTTGTTTAAAATGTGTAGTCTTTTCTGGAAATTTCGGCAGAGTTCCCTTTGTAAAAACTATCCCCGAACGGGGTACAACAAGAATAATATACATGCAGTGACAAAAGGCATCCCCAAGCGGGAGCTAGCTCTTCGTCAATCGACGGCCACAACCATGCAAGCAATATAATATACAACGCCGAAGGGCGAGGATCAAAACTCAGGAAGAACTCAAATGCAGCATGAAAACCGTAATACTACAACGCGCGACTCTAAGGTCGAAATAATACATAACTGATTTTCTACGTCTGAAATAATATACAAGTTTTGGTTGATGGAATTTCTAGATACAATGAATAATACACCAACAATGGTGGTCCTGATATAAAAGAACCCTCCTACCAAAGCAAGTCACCCATATGGAAGCAGTGTGCCAGAAATGCCGCTATGGAATATGTACGGCAAAAACCTGCAAGAACTGCGGCACAACGGGGGTGAGTTGCCAACTCGTGAATAGAAAATATCTACAAGCAAAGATCGAATGTATGACCCATCCTAGGTCAATACGATCAGATATACATATAACCTCAATATGAATAAGTCTGCAGAATGCTAAACTGGCAATGTAACATCTCTACGTAAGTGTAGTGCTAAGTGCTCGTGCCAGTGTCTCAGGTAATAGCATATCATAATATGATGTATGATCAATGTAATCAAATCTATATGTATGTGGATCTCGTCCACTCGTCACCCAATGACAATAATAAATATCATAAAGCATATGCATGGAAATATGAGGATATAAACCATCTGTGTCCCTCGCGACACGTAAAAATCTTGGAACCCGAGTGTCCAGTATCGACACTCAAAAACATCATGAAAGTCGTGCCCAGCATCGGCATGTAAATCCTCATATATCGGGCTCCGTCAGTCCGGATCAGCCAGGTCCAACCAATCACCGGTAGGTACTCGCCACCCTGCCAGGCTCATCGTCTACTCCACGAAAAACATTTCTTGTCCCGAGGAACCATACCGGGTCCACCATGTACCCGCAATCGGCCTCATCCGCCTCCTCGAATCGGGTTTCACATGTCGCTCTCAGCACCGAGAAAACACATGGTGGACGCACTGAAATATCATATCAAGGGTAACCGGGTTTTAAAATAATTACATATTCTCTTTTGAAATACCCACGGTTCACAAATCCAGAAATATCAAGGAAACAACATATCTCAATGCGTATAATGAGAAAGCAGGATGTAAAAGAAATGTAAGCATGTATGTAAAGCACGTGTCATATCCTGAATGCTACAGTACTACAGTGTAGTGACATGGCAATTATCGATGATGAAGTGTGTGAGCCGGCAAGCAGTGTACGTGGAACATATGCATCATCGAGAATGGTGTTGGTGTCCTAGCAGTATGATAGTAATATATCAATAAACATAAGCAATGCAATGCAAATAGCATGAATATGCGGAATCGAATAATCAACGCAACAGTGAAGAATCTACCTTAATAAATATATCATGCAGCTTTGCCATTTGAAATAAGACGAATCGGGGTTTTTCGTTAAATAAGGGTTATGGTGTTTTAGGAAAAGATGCTTCGTTTGAAAATATCCGTAGAATCCCTTTGCCTATATTTCCCGATTCGTTGGTTTTGAAATAGGTATGACTCGGGTCAAGTCTAATGTCTACTGAGTACTCTACAGACCCAACTAAGAAGCTAAACAGGAGGGGTATGAAACCACCTACATCTGAGTCGATATATATATATAATAGTCGGTGATCCCGCCTCGATGGTATCCTAAATACGAATCACATCATATCGCCGATCTCACGACACCATGCCAATACCATCGACTCATCTCCAAATATCCTCCACAATCCTCATCATCACGGTATAAGTATACCAATAAGTATGTGTGTGCGTGTGTGGGGGTAAAATTATTCTATGGTTCGCGACTAGCAATTTCACTAGTTCACTTCTAACCCTAATCTAAACTATAGTACACATAAACTCACATGTTCACGACACACAAGTATATATGTACTATACTAATATCGGACTGCAGGGGTGCTATACGCCATCCACCCGACTTCACCTTGCTTTATGTGTGCCGATGTCGCCATCCTTATCTTCAACGCCTCGATGTCACGTTGGGTACCTACAAGGATATCACAAATGCTAAAGCACATGAAAATCACATCGGAAAACCAAAACAGCACACGCTACTCGCAAAGGTAAAACCTATAGTCTCACATGCAAGCACGACCAATATCCACTTGTCGTGGACGTTCAAACGCCACCCGACAGAAACGAATCACCAAATACCAAAATCCATGCTAAAACAAGTCGTAAATCATGTGCCAACCCATGAAAACTAAACCAAATTTTATCCTTAAAGGAATCAGACAAAATTGCATATGCCATGGGTCAAGACTACCGGAGATAGGGCCCTGCACCAAAAACGACACATTTTCAACCTTCTCTGGCCGTAATTTGCGGCCAGAATGAGTTAATTGGCGGCCAGATTGTGGAGATAGGGGCTACAGTTTTGGGTGGTGGTTTCTATTTACCTGCACATCTCTCTGTCCAGTCAATTTTATTTTTAGGTGCTCGGGTGAAAGCAGATTCCCAAAAACAATCCCAGAATTACAGTTTTCCCCGATATCGATTCCATAAATCCATATTATTGTTTCTAGTTCAGGTTTGGGTCCAATTTAACATCACACCAGGGGTTCTAAGGCCACCACATGCCTCAATTTCACCTTTGATTTCAGATCCACCCTAAACCCTAACTTGGAATTTCCAACATCCACAAAACTACACAATATCGACATGAAACGAGTATTGATGCGCAAGGAATTGAGATACTATGCTAATGGTGCAGAAATTATCTCTTTTGGCAACTCAAGAAAATTCTTGAGTTGCTCAAAGTCCTCAAGATCCACTCTTCCTTAGTCCAATGCGTTCCTCTCGAGTTCGTGCACCTTTTTAGTGAAGGGAAGATGGGGTTTTGGAGTGATTTTTTTGGTGTTTTGGAGGTTTGAAGAGGGGAGGAAGTGAGGGGGAGGCAGCAGCAGCTGAAGGGAGAAGGAGAGAGAGGAGAGAAGGAGTTGATGAAGAATGGCCAAGTCAAAACTAACCCCTCTCTTTTCTCTCTCACCCCTACTTACTACCACTATTCTTTTCTTTTCTTTTCTTTTCTTTTCTATTTTCCCCAAATCTTCTCACTCAAATAGTAAACCCAAAGTAAGCCCATGGTAAGAAAATGTAACACAAGTGTAAAATGATATTTGAATGTTTTGCACAAAAAGCCAAAAAATCCGATTAGCGATTTTTAATCGCGATTAGCACTAAATTAGCATATAACTAATTATAAAAACTTAAAAATGGCATAATTCCATAAAATACCCTATTTAAAATTTTCTATAATTTTCCAAAATTTCCCCCCATTATTTGTATTTAATTATACCGAAATATTAAAATATTCATTAAAATAATATTAAATTCTAAAAATTCCCAAAAATAATATTTTATTACTTTGGAATGTTACAATCTTCCCCCATTAAAGAAATTCGGTCCCTGAATTTAAATTTAAACCCCAAAATACTAAAACATTTCGATACAAAGTCCAAGTCGTCGGGGCTCCGAAATCATCAATACATAACACATCATAGCGCAATGCATGCGCATGAGTAATGAGAAGATAACTCAAAATCAAAACTCCATCATGCATCCCGCAATCATCGGAGTCATGGTAAAGACACAAATGTCAAGTCCAAATAAAACCAATATGCTATAAATCAGAACTATACATGTAAATATCGAATCTATACATGTAAATAGCTGAAGTAAATGCATGCCAAATCTTTTTAAGTCGCTGTGCATTGCGCATTACACTGCACAGTGGCGGACGTTTTTTTCATAAGAAAATAACCATATATGTATATATCCTTTTGTTCACTATGTACGTTCCGCCGTTTTGAAAACAATTTAGAAGGGTTCCCTTGTTTTAAATGTTTTTGTGTCATATCAGACACGTAGGCAAATACTGAGAGTATAGATCGCTTTTTGAAAATCCCTTCGATAACTATCAATGCATGTAAAATATATCCAGGTGCTGTCCTCTGACTAGTCCTGCTCAGTACGAAAACACATAGCAAATATCATAAAACGTACTGCTCCATAAAAATCGATCCCAAAATGTATATAAGAATACCCTATGCGTCTGGTGCGCACGGAAATCAAAAATCCATATGTGCCATACATGTGCACAGAAACAACATCTAGGTGCAATGGGTGTGCACGAAGCATCTGTCATAGGCAACGTGTGTGCCTGACAGCAAAATCAGGTGCATCTGACATGCACGAAGAATCCCGATTTAGTGCATCTGGTGTGCACCAAAATCGTATCTCAAAACATGCGCCCAACATGCGCGAAAGTCCAAATCGGTGCATCCATCATGCACGAATAAAAGCTAAATCCTGTGCACTCAACATGCATGAAATCATGAAATCCAATAGAAAACGTCGAACATGCACAAGTCCAAATCAAACGCACGGAGTGCAAGAAATCAACATCCATATCAGAATCCAAAATCGACATATCGGATGACATCAAATCGAAGTCAGGTGCAACCGTAGTGCACAGATATAAATCCGGTGCAACGAAAGCACGAAATATAAATCTGGTGCGATAAACGCAAGAAACATAAAACTGGTGCGACAAACGCACGAAATATAGAACTGGTGCATCCCATGCACAAATACCCAGCAATAACCCAAATGCGAAAGCAGCAACACCAAGTGTACCCAGGTGTAAATAAAATCATAAATGTGTGCAACTGCGTGCACAAAACACATATCAATGCACTACAAGTACATATAAGCTATACCGAGTGCAAAAATCAAATCGTTTGCGTAACATATGCACAACATCAATTCAACCGTATGAAATCCATGAAACTCTGTCATCAAGACTAAATCATGCGAATAGATCGCCCAAAATATCGAAATCCAAGATGACGGATACATGATAGTCAAATCACAAAATCACAAATCATAAATACCGTTATCGGTATATCCTCCTTCGAAGTCGAGAAGGTGCCGACATATCCAATGCTAGCAGCGCAAGATATCTACTTGCCTCTTGCTCACGGTCTGGTGTCATCATCTTCTCTCTGGATTACCAATCTCGCAATCCATCGGCTCATCGGCCCTGTCAGGTGTGCTAACGGAAACAATTCCGTCCTGGCACTTTTCTGGTCATCTCTCGATCAATCCTCACGACCACTCGTAAAGCAGCACGTCACTGGCGCCGACCTTTGGTCCTACGAATGCACGTCACACATCTGCTCCTGGTGCAAATCTTATTGCAGCAGTGTCGTGGAAGGAATCCTGCTCAAAGTCTTTTCCAATCTCGCATAAGCCGAACTGTACGGAGGCTGGTACTCATATCTAATCTCTTCTCGCTCTCTGGACATCTGCATTCTCAGTACAACATTTACTCGGAAGCTGGTCGCATCCCAACGCCTCTGTAGACATATTCGATCTTTAATCTTAACGGGGAGTAACAACAGCACAACAGCGTCTCGCACGTACCACTTATCCCGCTTGTCTGTATCGTCGTCCACTTCGACGTCACGTCTCTATATGCGCACTATAATGTTCTCGGCTACGGTCCATCTGAAGTCTCTCACACGGACTCGAAATCATGAACTTGGTATCTTTATTACTCAGTAGAAGATATCTAGCCGAACACGTCCTCAGCGTGCGTATCGTATCTCTGATGTCAGCGGACTGGAACGTCCCCTTGTCGAAATCTCCTGCGAACTCTTTACTCCACTTGTTCCAATGTCGACTGATTCGGACTTGTCTCATCGTGGCTGTATGGACTGCGCTCTAACGGCTATATTCGTATCTGGAGTCTCCCAAGCACTGTGTCCCGTCACATGTTATCCGAGAAATGTCGAACCATCCGATCAACTCGTCAGAACCTCATAATCCCCCAAGAGCTCAACATCTTAGGTACAGTTCAATAGTATCGAGTACATACCACAGCATCGGTGGTCCAGCCGTAGAAGGGCAAACCCAAGCCTCACTAATGGCGCAGCGGAACTGCCGCAAACCCTAAGGTTCAAAGGCTTTCACACGGTCATTATGTCGAGTTAAGGTTTCATTCATCTAGAGGGTCCATAGAATCGCTTGCATTTCATTCCGAATACTTTAACCTTGGAATATGGGTTTCTGACATTCGATCGTCGCTATCGACTCTCAACGAATCTGCGTGAAGTCGTATCTACCTGGAATCAATCTATCTGATGACCTCGCATCGGGGTAAGCGAACGAACCACATGTCCTAGTCATTCATCCTCAGTGACTAGCGACCTTCCATCATGCCATTGAGTATATGCTCAAGCTGCAGTAGCTCCAATCATCTGGGTGATATCTCGTCATCTGCAGCAACAACTGGCTCATTCGTCCGTACTCTGAACATCGCCTCAATCATCATGAATAAGCGATACATCAATGGTCATCACATCCTGGATGGCCTCTATCAGTGGCTCAATCCTCTGGTACCGATCGGCACATCCGGGAAATCTCGCAAAAGCGATCAGTTAAACGCTCATAGCGCGAAAACACAATAAAACGAAGCCTCTATATGCAATCGTATGTCTCTGGAATCATGCCCTGGTCAGTCCTCATCCACGACGAGCTCAAGCTGACGCAACTCGAGCCGTAGCTCACTCTGCCCGTGTAATCGTGGCAGCAAAATCATAACCAGAATCGATGAGGATAGATCATAGGAATGAATATAATACTATGCAAGGAAATGTACATCCTAAGGTTTCTTAAGCGGAGTGGCGTGTCGTAAGTATGCCGCGGAACATACGTACGGTACGTCCCACTACTCAAGCTACCTACTCCATCAACCAAGGGTCATCCTACGCGACGAAAGTTCTGTTATAATACCCCCTCGACTAAGTCTAAGTTCCGTAAGGTCAAGCCTAAGTTCCGTATATATATAAATTCCCTAGGCTCCACATAGTCAAACATAGACTCGAACCAAGGTTAACCTAGCACTCTGATACCAACTTTGTCATGATCCGAAAGAGTACGTGACCGTCCCTTGAACCATAGGAAGTCTATAGGACTCCATCTGATCCAAGTAAGCCAAAAGCCCAGAAATCTAAAACCATTTTAAGGAGTAAATAAAAAAAACTGGTTTTTAACAAGTAAAGAAACATGTTTTGAAATCAAGCTTTTAAATAACTAAGCCGAACATGCATTTGTTTAAAATGTGTAGTCTTTTCTGGAAATTTCGGCACCTTTGTAAAAACTGGCCCCGAACGGGGTACAACAAGAATAATATACATGCAGTGACAAAAGGCATCCCCAAGCGGGAGCTATCTCTTCGTCAATCGACGGTCACAACCACGCAAGCAATATAATATACAACGCCGAAAGGCGAGAATCAAAACTCAGGAAGAACTCAAAAGCAGCATGAAAACCGTAATACTACAACGCGCGACTATAAGGTCGAAATAATACATAACTGATTTTCTAAGTCTGAAATAATATACAAGTTTTGGTTGATGGAATTTCTAGATACAATGAAAAACAATGGTTGTCCTGATACAAAGAACCCACCTACCAAAGCAAGTCACCCATATGGAAGCAGTGTGCCAGAAATGCCGCTATGGAATCTGTACGGCAAAACCTGCAAGAACTGTGGCACAACGGGGGTGAGTTGCCAACTCGTGAATAGAAAATATCTATAAGCAGAGATCGAATGTATGACCCATCCTAGGTCAATACGATCAGATATACATATAACCTCAATATGAATAAGTCTGCAGCATGCTAAACTGGAAATGTAACCTCTCTACATAAGTGTAGTGCCAAGTGCTCGTGCCAGTGTCTCAGGTAATAGCATATCATAATATGAGGTATGATCAATGTAATCAAATCTATATGTATGTGGATCTCGTCCACTCGTCACCCAATGACAATAACCATCATGTATGTAAATATCATAAAGCATATGCATGGAAATATGAGGATATAAACCATCTGTGTCCCTCGCGAAACGTAAAAATCATGGAACCGGAGTGTCCAGCATCGACACTCAAAAACATCATGAAAGCTGTGCCCAGCATCGGCATGTAAATCCTCACATATCGGGCTCCGTCAATCCGAATCAGCCCGCGGGCTCTGTCTGCGGAATCGGCCCTCGGCCCCAGCAGTACGACCATATCCATCTATCGACTCTGTTCAGTATCCTCCGGATAACCGCCAGGTCCAACCAATCACCGGTAGGTACTCGCCACCCTGCCAGGCTCATCGTCTATTCCACGAAAAAAATTTCTTGCCCCATGTAACCATACCGGGTCCACCATGTACCCGCAATCGGCCTCATCCGCCTCCTCGAATCGGGTTTCACAAGTCGCTCTCAGCACCGAGAAAACACATGGTGGACCACTGAAATATCATATCAAGGATAACCGAGTTTTTAAAACAATTACATATTCTCTTTTGAAATACCCACGGTTCCCAAATCCAGAAATATCATGGAAACAACATATCTCAATGCGTATAATGAGAAAGCAGGATGTATGCGGCATGTAAAAGAAATGTAAGCATGTATGTCATGCAAGGGTCATATCCTGAATGCAACAGTACTACAGTGTAGTCACATGGCAATTATCGATGATGAAGTGTGTGAGCCGGCGAGCAGTGTACGTGGAACATATGCATCACCGATAATGGTGCTGGTGTCCTAGCAGCATGATAGTAATATATCAATAAACACAAGCAATGCAATTCAAATAGCATGAATATGCGGAATCGAATAATCAACGCAATAGTGAAGAATCCACCTCAATAAATATATCATGCAGCTTTGCAATTTGAAATAAGACGAATTGGGGTTTTTGGTAAAATAAAGGCTACGGTGTTTTAAGAAAAGATGCTTCGTTTGAAAATATCCGTAGAATCCCTTTGCCTATCTTTAAAATATCTCTGATTCGTTGGTTTTAAAATAGGTATGACTCGGGTCTAGTCTAATGTCTACTGAGTACTCTACAGACCCAACTAAGAAGCTAAACAGGTGGGGTATGAAACCACCTACATCTGAGTCGATATATATATAATAGTCGGTGATCCCGCCTCGATGATATCGCAAATACGAATAACATCATATCGCCGATCTCACGGCACCATGCCAATACCATCGACTCATCTCCAAATATCCTCCACAATCCTCATCATTACGGTATAAGTATTGTTAGTTGTATGTATGCCCTAGAGGCCAGTATTATACAGATGATGTATATTATATTGGATGCTTGGACATATATAAAGATGACTTTCTTGCTCGATATGATAGTATGCTATTTGGTTGCTCTTTATCTTAACATGTATACTAGTCTCTTTATACTGTCTTATGGTTACATGTTGGTAAAGCCCTTAGGATGTGTACTTGAGCACCTGGACTATGATACGGATCATACTAGTGGGGACATGGTAGTCAATAGGTACATCCTTCAAGGTCCCTAGTCGTAGGTGTATCGAGACGGGGCATTGATATACCAGTGTTGACTAGCGTATACGCTTCTCGACCCATGAGATGGGCGATGGATGATCCCATATCCATTGTTGTTTGACATCAGAGATGGTATACGGGTGCTCAGTGGAGACTGGGTACACTGGACGGACTCGCCGAGAACTCCCAGATGGTATTATACCTCACGTCAGATGGCAGTTCTCAGGTGACACTTGTGCAGGTTAGTCTGTAGACCCGAGATCGTCATAGAGTCTTGTGTCATTCCCACTGTGCTTTGATTTCCACCTTACCACGTCCATGAGGGCGTGCAAAACGGTGGTTTTTGGGTACAGTCCCGAGTCACATGGAGGTAATGAGCGATAGGAGGGGTTTCGTATCTCCCGGTATTGGGGGTTGATGTTGCGCTGTGCTCGATTGGCCGTAACAGGGAAGTCCCTGGCCAGGGCTGATTCAGAGATTTGCTGGTAAGTGTTACCAGTAGTTTCTCGACCCGTTATAAGCCTCACATCGGCACGACTTGTCGGTTATTGGGGTTTGACGTTTACCACCCCTAGACTTGATATGCGACATATCAGACGAGGAGACCGGACTGTACGGGATGTGTTGCCGGTTGGCTTGACGGGAGTTGTAGCAGGTTCGCTTGTTCTTTTCTGATCGCTCAATACCCGTGTGGCCGTTACGTTTAGCTGACCGCTTGTGGCTTGGGGGTGCTTGATATGATCATTGAAGGGATTGTTTAGCACCCTATGAAGTGTTTTGAAGCATCACATGTCCAAAAGTTATGATTTTTATTGTGCTAAACAAACACGCATATGGATCGATCCTAGAAAATTAGGTTTATTAAACTTTAAGCTAACAAAAGTTAGGGTTTGAAGGCTACAACCTTTGTAGCTCCCGTTTTTGCTTCGCTCCTTAGGCTCTTTGGTGTTAAGTCGAGGTCCTCTTGAACTCTCCTTGGGTCCACGACGATCCACCGCGGAGATCTCCGTCCAAGCTCGCTACTTCGTCAAACTGAAGATAACACTCTAAACAAAACGGCTAAGCTTGTGTAGAATGTTGTTGTGGCTTTGGATCTCACTTCAAAAACCTTTCTTTGATTGTGTTTGACTCACTAGAAAAAACTAGAGAGGAGAAGATCAAGGAGGATGAAAATGGTGGCTTTTTCTTATCAAGAGGTAAAATGATAACCATAAGGTTAAGCTTGCAAAAGAAATAAATATCACTATATATATTTATTCCTTCTTGACTCCAACCATGATTAAATGATAGATGATTAATTTAACTTGGGTTTAGAATGATAAAGGAAAGGATAACCATGGTTTAGTGGTAGGTGAGCATGGTTAGGTTAGAAGAAGCATGTAGAAACTAGCATAATTATCCTTTCCTTTTCATTTTCTTTTTAAATCCATAATCAAATAATAATCCATTAAATAATCAATGATGTGAGTCTTATATTGCCACCATTTCCATATATAATCAACCATGATGGTTTGATGTATGTATGTGTACATGTATGCACATCTACATGTGCATGAAACTAGAAAAGAAGAAAGAAACACATGCATGCATGCATGCATACATCCATCAAACCCTAGAAAGGTTTTAAGTGAGAAAACTAATGGTTAAATGATAAATCAACACTTGATTTATCAATCCGGTCATATCTCATATGACCCCACCAAAAGCAGTTCACCCGATCAATGTTTGGTATCATATACTTACATTTCAATCGGGTGCATGCGCATATCGCATATGCACACCACAACGTTTCGCCTGGACTGGGTAACTCCTCTGTGGGACTCTGAGACTCGTCAATACGCCGGCAGAGGGTAATGATCATATCAAGTACCCTCAAGCCGTAAGAGGTCAGCTAAACGTAACGGCCACCCGGGTATTGAGCGATCAGAAGACAACAAGCGAACCTGTTACAACTCCCGTCGAGCCAACCGGCAACACTACCGTACAGTCCGGTCTCTTAGTCAGATATTCTGCATATCGAGCCTAGGGATGGTCACGTCGACCCCAATAACTCAATAAGTTGTGCCGGTGAATGGTCTATAACAGTTCGAGAAACTACTGATAACACTTATCAGCAAATCTCAGCAGCCCTGGCCAGGGACTTGCTGCTATAACCAGTCGGGCACAGTACAACATCAACTCCAAATATCGGGAGAGACGAAACCCCTCCTATCGCTCATTGCCTTCGTGTGTCTCGGGACTGTACCCAACGGCCACCTGTTTGCACGACTCATTAGAGCCGTGGTAGGGTGGTAATCAAAGTACAGTGGGAGAACACACAAGGCTCTATGACGATCTCGGGTCTACAGACTAACCTGTACCAGTGTTACCTGAGAACTGCTATCCGACGATAGATATAATTCCATATAGGAGTTCTCGGCGAGTCCGTCCAGTGTACCCAGTCACCACTGAGCACCCGTATATGATCTTGATGTCAAGCATCGATGAATGTGGGAACATCCATCGCCCATCATATGGGTCTAGTATCATATACGCTAGTCTACTCTGGTATATCGATTCCCCGTCTCGATACACCTCCGACTAGGGACATTTCAGGATATGCTTACAGACTACAGATGTCCCACTAGTATGATCTCCATCATAATCAGAGTAGTCAAGCCGATATCCTCAGGGCTTTATCAGCATGTATGAATGAATAAAAGAATGATCAAATAAACATGTCAGATAAAGAAAAACCAGATAGCATACTATCATGTCGAGCAAGAATGCAAACTGAATATATATATATACATGTATAGATACATCCACTATCACATAATGGCCTCTAGGGCATACATATATCCAACAATCTCCCACTTGCACTAAGGCCAGTTATTGGCGTATCTCATACCCAACATCTCAAAAAGTCGCTCATGCTGCGGCTGAGGGAGGGCCTTGGTGAATGGATCCGCGGCGTTGTTCTTTGTGTCAACTCTCTTAATCTCGATCTCGCGGCGATCTACAATCTCCCGGATCAAATGAAAGCGCCTCAGGATGTGTCTGGACCGCTGATGGGATCTGGGCTCCTTGGCTAACGCCATAGCCCCATTATTATCACAATACAAGGGTATTGGATCAATAATGGTTGGAACTACTCCTAGCTCCGAGACGAACTTCTTCATCCAGACGGCTTCCTTGGCGGCATCATTTGCAGCAATGTACTCAGCCTCCATCGTAGAGTCTGCAACGGTATCCTGTTTGGAACTCTTCCAACTTACCGCCCCTCCATTGAAGGTAAATACAAACCCTGAGATAGATTTGCTGTCATCCTTATCGCTCTGGAAGCTCGAATCGGTAAAGGCCTCCATTTGGAGATCCTTATTACCATACACCAAGAACAATTCTTTAGTCCTTCGCAAGTACTTAAGAATGTTCTTCACAGCTGTCCAGTGGTTCTTCCCTGGGTTGGATTGATACCTGCTTACAACACGAAGTGCATAAGCTACATCTGGGCGTGTACATAACATCGCATACATTATAGATCCTACTGCCGAAGCATAAGGTATAATGCTCATGCGAGCTCTCTCTTCATCGGTCTTTGGGCAAGAATCCTTGGAGAGAGTGACTCCATGGCAAGCGGGTAAGGCACCCCGCTTAGAGTCTTCTATACTAAACCTCTTTAGGATGGTGTTGATGTACCTGGTTTGGGACAATCCCAATAACTTTTTGGATCTATCCCTATAGATCCTTATACCCAGGATGTATGTGGCATCACCCAGGTCCTTCATAGAGAACCTCAGTGATAAGAATGATTTAACCGACTGTAGCATAGGAATATCATTTCCTATCAGAAGAATGTCATCCACGTACAATACGAGGAATGTGACAGCTCTTCCTACAGCCTTCCTATAAACACAAGGTTCATCCGGATTTTTGATGAAATCAAACTCTTTGATAACATCATCGAAACAGATGTTCCAACTCTGAGATGCCTGCTTTAACCCATATATGGATTTAAGCAATCTACATGCTTTCTCGCTGCTCCCACTGTCAATGAAGCCCTCTGGCTGATCCATATAAACACATTCATCTAAATCTCCATTTAGAAATGCTGTTTTAACGTCCATCTGCCAGATTTCATAGTCGTAGTGAGCAGCAATAGCAAGTAGGATCCGAATAGATTTAAGCATGGCTACGGGCGAAAAAGTTTCGTCATAGTCCAAACCTGGTCTTTGACGAAAACCATTCGCCACAAGTCTTGCCTTATAGGTCTCTACATGCCCATCCACACCAATCTTTCTTTTAAAGATCCATTTGCACCCTACAGGTTTTACCCCAGGGGGTACAACGTCCAAAGTCCATACTTTGTTGGTGTACATAGACTCCATTTCGGATCTCATGGCATCCAGCCACTTCACAGAGTCACCACTCGTGATAGCTTGCTGAAAACTGGTAGGATCATCATCATCCATGATGCAATCTTCTCTGTCACCATCAATGAGGAAACCGTAGTACCTCTCCGGTGGGCGAGAAGTCCTACCAGACCTACGGAGTGGCCGAGGTTCTTCAGTTTCTGTTGCAACAGCCGGTTCAATCAAATCGTCATTTGTAGTTTGTGTCTCTAGAACCTCTTCTAGATCTACCACCTTGCCATCATTCCTATCTGTGAAAAACTCTTTTTCCAAGACTGTGGCATACTGAGAAACAAACACTTTTTGTTCCTCTTTGTGGTAGAACAGATATCCATAAGAATTCTTTGGATATCCCACAAAGTTACACATGACTGACCGTGTCTCGAGTTTGTCCGGATTCTGCTTTTTAACATAGGCCGGGCAACCCCAAATCTTAATTCTTTTAAGAGATGGTCTCTTCTCATTCCATATCTCATATGGCGTGGTAGACACGGCTTTGGTTGGAACCCTGTTTAGCAGAAACGCTGCAGTCTCCAATGCATGCCCCCAAAACGAGACTGGTAACTCAGCGTCACTCATCATGGACCGGACCATATCTAATAGGGTCCTATTCCGTCGTTCTGACACACCGTTGTGCTGTGGTGTGTAAGGAGGAGTGAGCTGAGAGAGAATCCCATTCTCTTTTAGGAAGTTTGCAAATTCTGTACTGAGATACTCACCACCTCGATCTGATCGAAGCATCTTAATACTCAAGCCGGTTTGTTTTTCTACTTCTTGTTTATATTCAACGAATTTCTCGAAAGCTTCGGACTTGTGCTTTAATAAAAATACATGACCGAATCTTGAGAAATCGTCGGTGAATATAATGAAGTATGAAAAACCGCCTCTAGCCTGTATAGACATTGGCCCACATACATCACTATGTATGAGGCCAAGGAGCTGAGTAGCTCTTTCTCCGTGTCCGGTAAACGGAGTTTTGGTCATTTTACCCTTGATACAAGACTGGCAAGTCGCATAAGATTTATATTCAAAAGGATTTAAATATCCATCTTTGTGTAACTTGTTTAGTCTTGTTTCGTTAATATGACCAAGTCTACAGTGCCAAAGAAAAGATTCATTTAATTCTGAAAGTTTTCTTTTATTAGTGTGTTGTATACTGAAAACTGTGTGTTGATTTAGGACATATATTCCGTTATTAAGTGTACCATACCCAACCAACATTTGATTCAGGTGAATGTTCATAACATTGTTTTGCAATACAAAATTATACCCTTCATTGTCCAACAAAGAAACGGATATTATATTACATAGCATATCAGGTACAAAATAACATGGATTCAAAATCAAAATACATCCAGACGGCAACCCCAAGTGATACTCTCCCACTGCGACTGTTTGTACATTGGAACCATTTCCAACGCGGAGAGTATGGTCACCTGTCTTCAAAACCTTGCTATTTCTCAACCCCTGCATAGAATTGCAAATGTGAGAACCTGTACCGGTATCCAATACCCAGGAAGCAGAGTTTATAGAAAAACAGTTTTCAGTCACAAACGCACCTGAAGCGGAAGCATCACCATGCTTCTTCTTGAGACTTAAGTACTCTGTGCAGTTGCGCTTCCAATGTCCTGTCTTGTGGCAATGAAAACACTCGCCTTTCCCCGGGTCTCCAGCCGTGGACTTTCCCTTTCCCTTCGCCTTTTTGACTCCGCCTTAGGATTAGTGGGTTTCTTCTTTTTCTTTCCCTTGGCCTTAGCTTTTGGGCGAGAAGAAGAAGACTGTCCAATGGTCATAACGGGAGTCTTTGCTGACTTCATAGTGCTCTCTGCACTCCTTAACATATTAAGGAGTTCAGGGAGTTCCTTCTCCATGCTATGCATGTTAAAGTTCACTATGAACTGAGCAAAGGTGGAGGGGAGGGACTGCAGAATAATATCTATATATTGCTCATTGTCCATTGTCCATCCAAGGTCCTCAAGCTCTTCTATAAGAGCTATCATCTTCAAAACATGGTCCGCTACTGGTGTGCCAGGGGCCATCCGCATGTGAGACAGTTTCCTTGATGCTTCGTATCGTAATACGCGGGACTGCTCCCCATACAACTCCTTTGTATGGAGTAATATCCCGTGAATGTCCATGTCCTCGTGCTGCTTTTGATGTGTGTTATCCATCGATGCAAGCGCGAGGCATTTTGCCGTGGCACAGTCAGCGTCCCATGTCTTGAGGACTTCAATGTCCGCAACTGAGGATTTTGGGCCTGGGACGGGCGGGGCTGAAGCCGTGAGGACATATGATACTTTATCATATGTCAAGGCGATCTTCAGATTCCTTAGCCAGTCTTTATAGTTGGTCCCATTCAGTTTGTTCTTATCTAATAGAAGCTTAAGTCCAGTCATTGGTATCTGCCATTAAGAGAGAGAAAAGAATACACTCAGCGAAAGCTCTTGCACAGATTAGATTGGTTTATTATCTTGTCTAATCGATGTTTCCCACTTCTTTTTATCAAGTTTTCTTTCAAATCTTAAAAAGAAAAACTAGCCAGGATTAATTACAGTCTACAACTTCGCTAACCGTTCAGCCAGGCCAGTGTCGGTACTTTGAGGGAGGTTCCCCGTGCTTTCGCACGGACCTAATTAGAGTAAACCTCGTTTTCCCAGAGGCGGAGCCCCGTTAACACCTTTCTAGACACCTAATGAATTAGCTAATTGCAAACTGTAAAACTCTCCTAGGAGCAACTATTGCCCACAGTGGGATCGGGATCCAACCATCACATGGAAGGTATGCAATCTCATTGCAAATTTCAACACTTGAAATTCCCGATGTAATTTTTACCCCTAGTACTTATGATCTTAACTATGGTCAACAAATCATAAGTACCAGTCAAGTTCTACCCGCCATTTCTTGATCAATCAGACCCACCCATATGACCTTTAACTATGGTCAACAAAGTCGCATGAATGTCCTAATTAATCTGCATCATATGCATTGTAGGAAGACATCACTTAGCTACTGTACACTACGCCTTAACTAAAGTCAACAAACGTAGCACGAATACTAAGTACTCTACTTCCTAAAATGACGGAGGGTTGCAAATGATTTTTAAGAAAATCTTTAACGCTTTGAACTTGATATCGTTGTAGAATCAAACAGTTTTCAAAAGGAGTGGCTTAAGCTCCGCAGTTTTGAAAAGTAGCTTTTTCATAAAAAGCCGAGTAGTTTTTAAATCCGATTCTACAACATCTTTTAGGTTTATTTTCATTACCTTAATCACATTAATGTAATCCCATCATTTAAGTCCTTAAGCCAATCACAGAAAAGAAACGAAAATAACACGTACGCTTATGCCATCCGCATTCGCCGCAATGTTCCGTTATGCACCGTTAGGTTACTTAACTAACGGCATACCGGGACGGGACTAGCGCGGATGTAAAACATAAGCAACGTCTACTATATATCATATATACAATAAGTCATTCGTCTCAGATTTCACAGAACATAGGCAGCAGAAATATAGATATAACGTGGGATATACTAGGACGTCCGTATTTAGTATTTAGCCAGAATAGAAAATACGGATTCCACAGTCGCGATGAATAGCCAAGCCCACACCCTGGACCCCTACGAGAGCGGCAAGTGACCCTACCAATCCTGGAGTTTAGGAGACCCGGTCTCGACTCCTCGAGATGGCCTCCCACTGAACCCCAGAACCCGGTCACCTGTGCTCCCCTCCTTGGGTCCATTCTAATGCGGAAAAGTAAATAATATACAACACTGGTGACACAACCGCAACCTGGAAGTGCCCCAAATAAAAGAATATTACATTACATTTGAATTTACATGAATGAAAATATAAAGCTCTCATCTCACAAAACCCCCCCGGCTATTCAATCGCGACAATCCTACACATCATTTCTCAGCAACACATAATATCACATATCATCAACGTAAGTAAGTATGCGTACCCCGATTGTCGTTGATGTATAGCAACGAAACCGGCGATATCTAACATACTACACTTACGGTCACAGAAAAGAAAGTGTAAAACTACAATATTTGGAATCCAGATTCTCTTTAGACATCATAAATGCGAAATATCACATATCTCGTATTTCATGCCTAAACCATATGAATTCCACATATTGTATCACATTCCAGACAAACAGACAGTATTAAAGTTTTTCGAACGAACAATCAAGCATCCAAGATTCACTAAAGCTCAACACTTGAGCAGGGTTCAAAAAGATCCGGAGTGTGACACAGTAGTGGCGGTCCAGCCGTAGAAGGGTCAAGCCAACGCCTCACATGTGGCACGCCGTACTGCCCCAAACCCTAGGGTTCAAAGGGCAGTTCGAGACGGTCACATAATCGAGTTAAGGTTTGTTGTCTTCTAGAGGGACCACCGCAAAAAGACTTGCACGTATCTCGAAACTATTTAAACCCCGTGAATATTGAGTAAATGATATTCGTTCAAGAACTTCAAAACTTTCTAGTTTACCCGGAAAAGAAAGCGAAATGAAAACTCCGATCGAAACCACGAGGCCAAAAACATCTCCAGAATTTTTCAACAGAAGATTCAGATTAAACATGCTCAGAATATAATATAGCAGGTAAATAAAATTACTGTGCAAAAAATTGTCAAAGAGCCCCTAGTATGGCCGCGGATGCGCGGCCTAAGCTTGCTTATGCCGCGCTTCCGCGGCTGAAGTTACTGTTCACTGGCTCGAATTTTCCAGATCGTCTAATTTTTACCTGCTCTATTTTTTGAGAATTTTTAATTCTGAAAAAGGTCAGTTTTTAAAAAATTTTCAGAGAGCATCCTTAAAAGTCGTATTTTGTTTCGATCGGACTTTTTACTTCGCAAAAAGGGTGCCTAATGTTCTAGGTCGGCTCTGATACCAATGAAGGGATTGTTTATCACCCTATGAAGTGTTTTGAAGCATCACATGTCCAAAAGTTATGATTTTTATTGTGCTAAACAAACACGCATATGGATCGATCCTAGAAAATTAGGTTTATTAAACTTTAAGCTAACAAAAGTTAGGGTTTTAAGGCTACAACCTTTGTAGCTCCCGTTTTTGCTTCGCTCCTTAGGCTCTTTGGTGTTGAGTCGAGGTCCTCTTTAACTCTCCTTGGGTCCACGACGATCCACCGCGGAGATCTCCGTCCAAGCTCGCTACTTCGTCAAACCGAAGATAACACTCTAAACAAAACGGCTAAGCTTGTGTAGAATGTTGTTGTGGCTTTGGATCTCACTTCAAAAACCTTTCTTTGATTGTGTTTGACTCACTAGAAAAAACTAGAGAGGAGAAGATCAAGGAGGATGAAAATGGTGGCTTTTTCTTATCAAGAGGTAAAATGATAACCATAAGGTTAAGCTTTCAAAAGAAATAAATATCACTATATATATTTATTCCTTCTTGACTCCAACCATGATTAAATGATAGATGATTAATTTAACTTGGGTTTAGAATGATAAAGGAAAGGATAACCATGGTTTAGTGGTAGGTGAGCATGGTTAGGTTAGAAGAAGCATGTAGAAACTAGCATAATTATCCATTTCTTTTCATTTTCTTTTTAAATCCATAATCAAATAATAATCCATTAAATAATCAATGGTGTGAGTCTTATATTGCCACCATTTCCATATATAATCAACCATGATGGTTTGATGTATGTATGTGTACATGTATGCACATCTACATGTGCATGAAACTAGAAAAGAAGAAAGAAACACATGCATGCATGCATACATCCATCAAACCCTAGAAAGGTTTTAAGTGAGAAAACTAATGGATAAATGATAAATCAACACTTGATTTATCAATCCTGTCATATCTCATATGACCCCACCAAAAGTTGTTCACCCGATCAATGTTTGGTATCATATACGCACATTTCAATCGGGTGCATGCGCATATCGCATATGCACACCACAACGTTTCGCCTGGACTGGGTAACTCCTCTGTGGGACTCTAAGACTTGTCAATACGCCGGCAGAGGGTAATGATCATATCAAGTACCCTCAAGCCGCAAGCGGTCAGCTAAACGTAACGGCCACCCGGGTATTGAGCGATCAGAAGACAACAAGCGAACCTGTTACAACTCCCGTCGAGCCAACCGGCAACACTACCGTACAGTCCGGTCTCTTCGTCAGATATGCTGCATATCGAGCCTAGGGATGGTCACGTCGACCCCAATAACTCAATAAGTCGTGCCGGTGAATGGTCTATAACAGTTCGAGAAACTACTGATAACACTTATCAGCAAATCTCAGCAACCCTGGCCAGAGACTTGCTGCTATAACCAGTCGGGCACAGTACAGCATCAACTCCCAATATCGGGAGAGACGAAACCCCTCCTCTCGGGACTGTACCCAACGGCCACCTGTTTGCACGACTCATTAGAGCCGTGGTAGGGTGGTAATCAAAGTACAGTGGGAGAACACACAAGGCTCTATGACGATCTCGGGTCTACAGACAAACCTGTACCAGTGTTACCTGAGAACTGCTATCCGACGATAGATATAATTCCATATAGGAGTTCTCGGCGAGTCCGTCCAGTGTACCCAGTCACCACTGAGCACCCGTATATGATCTTGATGTCAAACATCGATGAATGTAGGAACATCCATCGCCCATCATATGGGTCTAGTATCATATACGCTAGTCTACTCTGGTATATCGATGCCCCGTCTCGATACACCTCCGACTAGGGACATTTCAGGATATGCTTATAGACTACAGATGTCCCACTAGTATGATCTCCATCATAATCAGATTAGTCAAGCCGATATCCTCAGGGCTTTATCAGCATGTATGAATGAATAGAAGCATGATCAAATAAACATGTCAGATAAAGAAAAACCAGATAGCATACTATCATGTCGAGCAAGAATGCAAACTGAATATATATATATACATGTATAGATACATCCACAATCACATAATGGCCTCTAGGGCATACATATATCCAACAATCATCACCCACTGCCGGCGTATTGACGAGTCTTAGAGTCCCACAATGGAGTTACCTAGTCCAGGCGAAACGTTGTGGTGCGCGTATGCGATATGCGCATGGACCCGATTAAAATGCGTGTATAGGATACCGTATATTGATCGGGCGGCTTGCTTTTGGTTAGGGTCGTATGTGATATGGCCGGATTGATAAATCAAGTGTTGATTTATCATTTAACCATTAGATTCTCACTAGAAATCTTTTCTTGTATCTTTGGATGTATGGATGCATGTATGCATTCCTTGTTGATTCATGCACATATGGATGTGCATGCACATATACATACATACATCATCTATCATGGTTGTTTATACATAGAAAATGGTGGATATATATGACTCACACCATGGTTTATTTTATGGATATTTATTTTTATTTTTGCTAAAACAAAAGAAATGAGATAAGATTGAATCATGGTCAATAGTTTCTACACTCTTCTTTTGACCTAACCATTTGCACCTAACTTTTGACCATGGTTTAATCTTTCTCTTGTGTTTAACTAAAGTAAAATTAAATATCCATAAAGAGATAACCATGGTTTGAGATGAAGAAAGAAAAATATATATTCTTATGTTTTTCTTTTTCTCTTAAGAGTTATTCTTCTCTTCTTGAAAAATATCCATCATCTTTTTCAACCTTGAGCTCTTGCTCTCTAGAATTTTCAAGTGAGCAAAATATTCATCAAGATAGGATTTTTAAGTGAGAAAAGCCACTACAACACCATTCTACACAAGTCTAGCCCACTTGTTTAGAGTGTTAGCTTCGATTTTCATTCTTGATCTTGCGAAGTTGCTAGCTTGGACAAAGCGGACTCCGGGTGGATCATCGGTGACCTAGAGGAGTTCAAGCGTAGCTTTTCCAAACCCCAAGTAGCCAAGGAGTCCAGCGTAGGGAGCTACAAAGGTTGTACTCTCCAAACCCTAGCTTTTCTTTCATATGATGATATGCAAGTTTTAGAAACCCTAATTTTCTAGGAACGATCCGATGTTTGTTAACTTAGCACCATAAAGACTCAACCTTTGGTACATGTGATACTTCCAAACCCTTCATGAGGTGCTAGGCTAACCCAACATTGGTATCAGAGCGAACCTATAACATTAGGCGACACTTTAACGAAGTTAAAACTCCGATCAAACCGGAAAATACGGATTTTTAGCACTCTCTGGACATTTTTTCAAAACTGCTGTTTATCAGAATTAAAAATATGCAAAAAATCCAGCAGGTAAATATATGAGTTACTGTGAAAAACGAGGCCATGAACAGATAAATCCGCCGTGGAACCGCGGCAATAGCCTGCTTAGGCCGCGGTTCCGCGGCCGTTCTGTTGCTTCATGGTGTCATTTTTGTACAGTAACTCATTGCTCTGCTTGTGTATTGTTTTGGTGTATTTTTAATCTGAATTTAGTACTGAAAATTCTGGAGATGGTTTTGGACTCGTCGATTCGATAGGAATTTTCATTTCGTGACTTTTTCGGATAAATTAGAAAGTATTGAAGTGTTTGAACGAGTATCATTTGCTCACTTTTCACGGGGTTTAAATATTTTGGAGATACGTGCAAGTTTTGTGGTGGTCCTTCTAGAAGACAACAAACCTTAACTCGATTATGTGGCCGTCTTGAACTGCCCTTTGAGCCTTAGGGTTTGGGGCAGTACGGCGTGCCACATGTGAGGCGTTGTCTTGACACTTCTACGGCTGGACCGCTACTACTGTGTCACACTTCGGTTTTTGAACTCCGCTCAAGTGTTGAGCTTTAGTGAATCTTGGGTATTTGATCGTTCGTTCGAAAACTTTAATACTGTCTAATTATCTGAAATGTGATGCAATGTGTGGAATTCATATTATAAGACATGAAATACGAGGTATGTGATACTTCGCTTTTACGATGTCTAAAGAGAATGTGGATTCCAAATATTGCAGTTTTACACTTTCTTTTCTGTGACCGTAAGTGTAGTATGTCGATATTGCCGATTGTCGTTGCTATACGTCGACGACAATCGGTGTATGCATACTTACTTACGTTGATGATATGAGATATTATGTGTTGCTGAGATATGATGTGCAGGATTGTCGCGATTGAATAGCCGGGGGGTTTTTATGTGAGATGAGAGTTTTATATTTTCATTCATGTATATTCAAATGTAATGTAATATTCTTTTATTTGGGGCACTTCCGGGTTGAGGTCGATGCCACCAGTGTTGTATATTATTTACATTTCCGCATTAGGATGGACCCAAGGAGGGGAGCACGGGTGACCGGGTTCTGGGGTTCAGTGGGAGGCCATCTCGAGGAGTCGAGACCGGGTCTCATAAACTCTAGAATTGGTAAGGTCGCTTGCCGCTCTCGTAGGAGTCCAGGGTGTGGGCGTGGCTATTCATCGCGACTGTGGAATCCGTATGTTCTATTGTTGGCTAAATACTAAATACGGACGTCCTAGTATATCCCACATTATATCTCTGTTTCTGCTGCGATATCTGTGATGTGATCATGTGATGTATTGTGATAGATACTTTATATAGTATATATGATATATTATATAGACGTTACTTATGTTTTACACCCGCGCTAGCCCTGCCCCGCTCTGTCGTTAGTTACCTAACCTAACGGTGCATGAGGGGACATCGAGGCGAATGCGGATGGCATAAGTGTACGTCGTATTTATCTGTGATGTTTAGGTGACTTAAATGATGGGACTTCATTAATGTGATTAATGAAAGAAAAGAAACCTAAAAGATGCTGTAGAATCAAATTTTCAAATAAAAGGGTAGCTACAGTCTTGCTTTGCATAGTGGTATATATGATATACCCTGTACCTTATTCGATGGTGAAAGAGCCGAGATCCCTTCACCGGGAGTGACCTCTTTAGCAAAACTGGCAGATGCTACAACACTCGGTTTGACTTTTGACTGCTTTTGGAGTTTTGCTTTGCACAGTGATATATATGATATATCCCGCACCTTATTCGATGAGGAAAGAGCCGAGATCCCTTCACCGGGAGTGACCTCTTTAGAAAAACTAATAAAAGCCTCAAAATCACTCCATTTCAAAACTTCACTTAATTCTACAACGATATCAAGTTCATTACGTAATAGGTTTTCAGAAAAACCTGTCGTAGCCCTCCGTCATTTCTGATAAATCCTACTTAGTATTCGTGCTGCGTTTGTTGACCTCCGTCAAGGCGTAGTGTGCGGTAGCTAACTAGTATTTATCTGCTTATGCATGTGATGCAGATTGGATTAGGGTAGTCGTACGACCTTGTTGACCTCCGTCAAGGGTCGTGCGGGTGGGGACCGCAAGGAAACTAAAAGGATTGGCGATTCCTATGTAGTTACGATGTATTCGGGTGAGTAGACAAAACATCTACCGGTAGATTTTGTAAATATGGCGTGCTACGCCCGTAGTTAGATTTAAATTCAAGTTTGCTTTTGTATGTTAACTTTATCATATGCATGCTAAAATCTACATATATATCTCCAGGAAATTTATTTTTTTAGAACACTGCAACATTATCGACGAGTTATGCTGCACATGCACATATTTACATGTTACACTACACCTCGTCGGTATTGACATATCACTTCACACTTAGAATTATTCTGTTAAGATGATTCTTATCATACCTTAAGTATCAATAATAGTAATTAGCATATATGACATCATATCTCGTATTTAAGTATTAGTAGTTGATATAATAGGCATTTGTATTATTGAGGATTTATGATTTTAAGTTTTCCTATACTATTACGAAAAATCAGTGATTTTTATGATTTTGGATCACGTCCAGCATGATATGTCATTTTTATGATTTGGTTTCATTCCGGACCGATTCGGTGGGTATACAGTTACGTATTTACAATTTTATCCAGAGTGAGTCGGTGGAGATACAACTGGATACATGGTGGACCCGGTCGAGACCGAGGGGCAGGATAGCCACACTTTAGGCGGGGAGCCTAACGAGGTGACTCGATACCAGATACAGTTATGAAACACGGCGGATATCTAGATGATATCGACCGGTATTATTGACTACAGGATCGTTCGAGGAATGATGCCTGAAGAAATACCGACGATTTGTGTCGATGTTAGGCACGGAGAAAAATGAATATGATTTGGAAAATAATTGATGAGATTTCAGTTTTGATTCATATAAGGAGTATTACATATTCATTCTTCCACTTGTTATCATGTATCGCATTTACTAATGTTGGAGTAAATTCTAGTTCGTCATATTTACATTATCAGCCGTTTTATGTTAGTTGTATTCACCGAGTTGCCAACTCACCCCCGTTGTGCCACAGTTCCTTGCAAAAATAGAATGGACGATTAGCAGCAGTGCAGGTCTACGTATCAGCTTTCATCGTATCTTTTGCTAGGTGGGTTACATAGGTAGTAACCTTCCCTTTTTGGTATTGTATATTGAATCTAGAAACTCTCCATCAGACCCTTTATTATTACTTAGAACGAGAGGTGGTTATATGTATATTATTTGGCAGATGAGATTGTAAGTCTACGTTAGCGCCCCGGTCGTCTACAGACGCCAAATGCGGAACAAAAAACTTTTAACTGGCGCTATCGTATACTTTAACCCGGATCTGCCATTATTGCTAAACTAACAAACTGTAAAGAGTGTAGAAAGGTTATACCGAACGATCTGAGTCCTTCGTTCTTTAACCATCATCCCACGCACCGTTGCGGCTGCTCCGATCTCTTCGATCTCCGATCTGCTCGTCCAGGTGGCACCACCTCACTGATTCTTTAAACGGGCTCCCGCCTCTGACTTGAGGAAACTCGGTCGTCAAGTTTGCTAAAAGAGACGACCAAGAATGACGTAGAGAATGAGTAGATGACTTTGTCTCACTTCGTCCAAATCCGTGGACGATCAGTTAATGAAGTTGCCGGGGGAATCGGGTGATGGAATGAAATGAGCTGTGAATTCCATACACCCCAAAATCTATCATAATCTTTTCAGGTGAAAACATCATGTTAGAGGAGGGGGGCCGGCCATCTTATAGGATGGAGGAGGGTGAGTGTAGGAGCAATCAAGGAGGTGACCATAAACAAAGATCATGAAGAAATATCCTTAAGTAAACAAAACTCATTAATGAAATGAATGACTCACTAAACCTAGTCATCCATTAATTAATGCAACCAATGAAAACACAACACCAATTAACCAAGTCATCACCTTCTAGAACCTTCTAGAAGCATGACTCACTCTCATCCAAGAAAAGATAAATCCGTCTTTAACCGAATGTTAAAAGTCGGCTGATAGAAAACTGGAAACTGACAACTTCCAAAAGTGATCCTGAAACAACTTTCAGGATAACCCCGTAACTGTATAAATATACCCGCATTTGTATTACGACCGAATACAAATGCAACTGAGACAAAGATATTATACCTACTCAATATAATACTCGGATCCGGCTTAAACCAAAGCCGACCAGTATCATCTGCCCGAAAAATAACACGTGCGTAAACGCACGTGCATTTTCCGAACCCTGCCATAAAACCATACGGCCTCTACAACGTTTCGCCCGAACTTGGGAAACTGTCTGTGGGGAACTCTAATGACTCGTCAGTACCCTGGCAGTGGGTTTAACCACAAACCGTCAGCGGCACTAGCAATGCGTAACGGCTGCCCATGGACTGACCTCAAGGGAGGCCGATGAGCGAACTCACCCAGAAACCCTACTGAGCCTAACAGTGACAATGTATATACAGTCCGGTCCGTTCGTCTATGAGTATCGCATATCTGCCTAGGGGGCTAGTAACGTCAGACCCCCAATAGCAGTATAAGTCGTGTCGGAGTGTAGCCCAATAACACCCTGAGATACTACGGGAATACCTACCAGTAAATCTCCTTCCATGGCCATGGACTATGTGTAATGGCTCTCCTAGACACAGCACGACCTCGCCCCCAATACCGGGAGAGACGAATCCCCTGCCGATCCGCTCACGTGCCTCCATATGGCTCGGGACTGTACCCAAAAACTACCTGTTTGCACGACTCTTTTGAGCCGTGGTAGGGTAGAAATCAAAGCACAGTGGGAACTCACACGAGACAAATGACGACCTCAGGTCGATGAACTAACCTGTACACATGTCACTAGGGAACTGCTATCTGACGATATGTATAATACCAACTAGCAGATTCCCGGCGAGTCCTGTCCGGTGTACTCATAACCCAATGAGCACCTGTATACATCTTAGGTGATCCAACTGACACCAGTGGCTTGTGAGACCGGCCACCGCCCCTCGTCGGGGTCTCGACTGTACACACTAGTCTACTCCGGAGTATCGATGCCCTGTCTCGAAACTCCCACGACTAGGGACCACAATTAAGCATATGCATATAAACTACCCAACTCTCACGTATATGATCGCCATCATACTGTTGGTAGTAAAGCAAGATCCTAAGGGCTCTATCAAAGTGTAACATGTAATCAGTCACCTGAACATGTATACGACTGATAAAGGCAAACCAGATAGCATACTATCATCTTGAGTAAGACTGTCCTACCGGTATAGGTCCTCCGCAATCATTGTGTTGGAGATAGTGCCCTCAGAGTCAATTATTGGATCACAGGCACGTGATTGCAATGATTGAGGGAGGACCTATCCCGGTAGGACAGTCTTACTCGAGATGATAGTATGCTATCTGGTTTATCTTTATCATCGTGTACTGCTTTAGGTGACCTGACATGTCGCTATTACACGTTGATAGAGCCCCTAGGATTCTTGCTTGACTACCAGCAGTATGATGGCGATCATATACGTGGGAGCTGGTAGTCTATAAGCATATCCTTAAGAGGTCCCTAGTCGTGGGAGTTTCGAGACAGGGCATCGATTCTCCAGAGTAGACTAGTGTATACAGTCGAGACGCCGACGAGGGACGGTGGCCGGTCTCATAAGCCACTGGTGTCAGTTGGTTCACCTAAGATGTATACAGGTGCTCATTGGGTTATGAGTACACCGGACAGGACTCGCCGGGAACATGCTAGTTGGTCTTATACCTGACGTCAGATAGCAGTTCCCTGGTGACATGTGTACAGGTTAGTTCATCGACCTGAGGATCGTCATTTGTCTCGTGTGAGTTCCCACTGTGCTTTGATTACTATCCTACCACGGCTCAAAGGAGTCGTGCAAACAGGTTTTAGTTGGGTACAGTCCCGAGCCACATGGAGGCAGTGAGCGGATCTTCAGGGGTTCGTCTCTCCCGGTATTGGGGGTGAGGTCGCGCTGTGTCTAGGAGAGCCATTACGCAAAGCCCTCGGCCGAGGCAGGAGATTTACTGGTAGGTATTCCAGTAGTATCTCAGGGCGTTCTGGGCTACACTCCGACACGACTTGTACCGCTTTTGGGGGTCTGACTTTTACCAACCCCCTAGGCCCGACATGCGATGCTCATAGACGAACGGACCGGACTGTACGGATATTGTCACTGACAGGCTCATTAGGGTGTCAGGATGAGTTCGCTCATCGACGTCCATTTTGGTCAATAGCTGGTGGCCCGTCACGTATTGGCTAATACCTCTGACGTGCTAGTGGTTAAATCCACAGCCATAGTATTGACGAGTCTTTAGAGTCCACCACACTTACAGTTACTCAAGCTTTCGGGCGAAACGCTGTAGAGGCCGTATGGAGATATGGCAGGGTCCGATCAGATACGTGCGGTATTGCACGGATCAGGATTGGACAGTTTTGTACTAGTGGCCGTATAGTTATATGGCAAGGTTCGATCTGATACGTGCGGTATTGCGCGGATCAGGATCGGACGGATATTACTAGCCGGCTTTGGTTTAAGTCGGTCCTAGTTTAGTACAGTGTAGATTTTGTCTCATTGCATTTGTATCCGGACGGAATACAGATGCGGGTGTGTATGCACAGTATCGGGGTTTTCCTGTAATTTATTACGGGACCAGTTTTCTGGAGTTGCCAGTTTGCATTCCGTTCCGGCCGGTTTTCGTTTGTTCTTTCCCGGCCGGACTTTTCCGATGGAGGGGGATATTTGCAATTGTGCAAATAACATTTGTGGAGGGGGTTTTCTTGCAAATATATTCATTATGATAGGATTTGCCTCCTTGCTTTTTCATGATGATTTTTGCATTAATGAGATTTGAAAGGGTATGGAGAGAAAAGTATGGTTGATGTTTCTTTTGCTTTAGGATGTGGTCACCTCTTTCTATCTCCTACACTCACCTCCCTTTGTTGATTCCTCCCACCATTTCCCACATATATTGGCCGGCCACATTAGAGGAGGGATGAGGGAACTTCATTTTTGTAGTGTGGGAAAATTATCATCTCATTTGGATACACCAAAGTTCATCTCTACTTTTGTTCATTACTTCCCTCCATCCAATGGCAACTTCATTACCCTAAAAAGAGACAAGCATCTTCTACACTACATTCTACAGCATATCTTGAGCATGTCGAGTTGCCGGCTTCATGCCCGAGTTGCCTCGGTATTGAGACGGGAGCCCGTAAAAGACGCAGGCGATGTGGTGCCCTTCCGGCGAGGAGGCGACGATGTGGAGGCAAGACTTTCCGCGGGATATCGGGACGATGACGAGAAGACCGGAGGACTCGGATCACTCGGTATACTTCTCTTCCCATCTCTTGTTAGCTAGCTTTAGGTTAATGGTTAACGATCCGGGTTTTCATTGTCCGCGGTAGCGCCGGTTTCCAAGTAAGGAAAAAATTTTGATTCCGCAATTTGGCCCCGGATAGATGGCCGGGGCGCTGCCGTGGCGCAACATGGTATCAGAGCCACGCCATTAACCTTGCCTAGCTTGTTCTAATGCGTTTTACTTATCCGATCGACCAAAATCTCAAAAACCGTATTTTAGTTCACATCAGTTTCTGTTGAAATTTTTTGGTGTCTAAAAATTTTTCAGGTTGCAGAAAACTAATTTATATGAAATTATAAGACCTCTGTAAAAATTCGACAAGTTCAGTCGACTACATGAGTGCGGAACCGCGGCCAAACCCCCCCTTGGGCGGCGGTTCCGCCGCACTCTAGTGTCTTCACTGTGTGGAATTTTTCCAGTGGGCTTGTGGGCTAATTTTAGGGGTTTTGGGATATTAAATTTGGGCCCAGATTTTCTGTGATTGCTGCAGTATTGCTTGGGGGCCCACTTGTTAATTGTTTGATCGATCGGATATTTTAAACACATTATTTCACAGTATTTACATTATATCTGCGACCGTGAATGTCACTTAATCGGTAAATCCCGTCTAACTGCTATAGCCCGGTTAGACGGATTTGCGAACGTGACTTTCACGTTGATGTTCTATGTTTATGCTGTGTTGTTGCGGATCGGTCGTGGGGGGTAGCCTGGATGCAATGTTAGTACAGTTTTGTTGTATTATGTACATTTGATATTGCGGGGCGAGCGTCCGACATGTGGACTGCCGTCACTGCCTGTTTGTATTATTCTTTTGGGGCACGACCTGGTTGCGGTCGATGTACCCGTTGTATGTATATTTTACTTTCTGTACTAGGATTACCCTGCGGAGGGGTGCACGGATAGCCGGGTTCTAGAGGCCAACGGGCCCGCATCTCATGGCATTGAGACGGAGGGGGCTTCACTCTAGGATTGGTGGGCTATTCGCCGCACTCGTAGGGGGTACAGGTTGACCCAGGAGGGGTGCCCAAGTTACCGGATTCTATGAAGTGTTGGGTGGTCCATTCACGGAGCTGAAGGGGGCTGCCTCGCTTCAGGTTTTGGCGGGTGACTTGCCGCGCCCGTAGGGGTCTAGGATTTCATTGCACAGGCTATCCACACGACCAGGGGAACGTCGGGTTTCAGCAGCGGCTCTGTGAAACCCAGGGCTTCCAGATATCTGTATTGTTCTGTGATGCCGTACATTTCTGTGTTGTTGCATTTTATCACGCCTTGAGCGAAAATAATATATTGGTATATATATTAGTAGATGTTGTATATGTTTTGCATCCGCGGTAGTCCAGTCCCCGCTCTGTCGTTAGTTAAGTAACCTAACGGGTGATGACGGGACCCAGTGGCGAATGCGGATGGCATATGCGTACATCAGTATATTTTCGTTCTTTGTGGTGTGATTAATTGATGGGACTGCGTTGATTCGGATCAATGCAAGATAAAAAAACCTAATCTGATGTTGTTGGAACAATTTTTCAAAAAGCTGTTATTGCAAGGACATTCACTTTTGTTTTGCATCGTGGTATTCATTTGGAATATCCTACTCCTCAGTCGACGAGGCAAGGGCCGAGATCCCTTCACCGGGAGTGACCCCTTGGACAGAAGTTTGCGTCAGGGCATTAACTTCACTATAGCCGATTACATTTGCTTTGCATCGTGGTATTCAGTTGGAATATCCTGCACCTCATTCTACGGGGAAAGAGCCGAGATCCCATCACCGGGAGTGACCTCTTTAGTAAAGGTTTTCGTCACTATATTTATAAAAAGCTATGCAGTTCCTTCAACGATATCAAGTTCATTACGTTAAAGGTTTTTCGCCAAAAACCATTCGTAGCCCTCCGTCATTTCTTATGAGTATTATTTAGTATTCGTGCTGCGTTTGTTGACTCCGTCAAGGCGTAGTGTACGGTAGCTAAGTGGTGCTTGTTTGTTGCATAAATGGGATTGGTTAGGACAGTCGTGCGGCCTTGTTGACTCCGTCAAGGGCACGTACGAGTGGGTTTAATGCAATCCAGATAATGACGGGATGAACTTGACTAGCACTCTTTGATTTGTTGACTCCGTCAAGGTCACTTGAGTTCTAGGGGTAAAAATCACAGCGGGAGTTTCAAAAGAACTGAAACTTGCCAGACATGCGCATACCTTCTGGAGTGTGGTGGCTTGAGTGGATTCCGTCAAGTTATCATGCGATGATAGTTGGATCCCGATTCTCACTGATGAGTTGGTTTACTCCTCGGGTGATCCCGACTAATTCTTCTTTCAGGTTTGGAGGAGAATTTGACGGTACAGTGGGAGGTTTCCAGATTAGATAAAGTGATAACCATTCTGCTCTTGGTTAGAGTGCATGCTGAGTGTTTCTTTTCTCTCTTTCTTTGGCAGCGACCATTGACCCGACCGTGGACTTTGACTCAGTGACCAAGTTGACCGAACCTTCTTAACACAGGCTTTTGGATTGTCAGAGTTGCAGACCTCATTGCCACTTCTATTTTTACCCTTTTCTCCAGGACACTCCGCGTTACTGCGAACGTCCACTTCCATTGGACAAAACCATCGTATGGTTAGATACGAACTCGAAGGACTTCGAGGATGGTTTCTGGTTCTGGAGAAAACGAATAGGATTATTCAGTTGTCTTTTCTTTTCACCATCTCTCAGGTTGCGAGTACTCCTTAGTTTTGGAGTAGTACACCTATTATGCAAATTGGATAGTCTTCTTCCAAACCATAGGCTGGTGCCGACCGGTGGGAAATGAAGAATACCAATTAGCCTAAACGGTGTACAGAAGGTATTAAGATTAAGACAAAGCAAGGGATTAGTAAGAGGGCAAAGTAAAATGCGACTGATATTCACGACCAAACCAAGTATTTCTTTGCCAATCCTAAATCACCTTTGTATTTCTCCAGGACACTCCGTATCACTACGAAGATCCACAGTTTATTGGATGCTCCATCGTATGGTTATATACGAACTCGAAAGGAACTTGTTCCAGTTCGGGGATGGATTCTGGTTCAGGAGAAATAGGAATAAAGTACATTCAGGTATCTTTTATCTTCACCTTCTCTCGCTTTGCGAGTGCTCCTAGGATTAGGACAGTACACCCATTATGCTTATTGGATAGTCTTCTTCCAAACCATAGGCTGGTGCCGAACGGTAGGGAAGGAAGAAAACTAATTGGCCTAAAGGGGTGTGCAGAAGGTAATGACTAAAGACATATAAAGGGATTTGGACAAATGGCAAAGAGATATACGGTTGTAGTTGTGAATCTGGATAATGGAAGAGGCATTACTAGGAATACCAGGATACCCCAACGAAACATTTCGATGTTTCAGTTTCACTGTGTACTGTTAATGGAAAACTGATTTCCCGATTAGATAGTTACTCCAGGGTATGTATTTACCAGGTATGATTCTCACATCTGTATGGTTTTACAGATGATGAGTGGGAGTAAGTTTTTGGGAATAGGGTGATCATCCTCATTATGTCGGGATTCGTTGTAATCGGTGATATTTGAGGAGATCATCTGAGCTGTTTGCCGGTCGGCAAATATTTGGTTTTGAATATCCGCTGTTGTGCACCAATTTCAAATTGATATATCTGTACGTCTATTTTCATAGAGTGAGATATACCTTTTGATATTATGTCGATGACATTTACCTATATCAGTGGATGATTGGGTAAGGAGCATTAAACAGCGGTGTAATTCTTCTTAACCATAAGTACAGTTTTCAACCTACGACGCACAGTGAAAGAGTTGTTAGACTCAGCGGACTTATACAGAGTATTGTATGTTGTCCAGTGTCCATTAGGACAGAGGGGTTGGTCCTCATACTATATTCTGTTTACTTTTAACTTCTCTAGTTCTTAGACATGTGTTTCGGAGGAACACAGGGTCTAAGTTTTGAGGAGTTATAGGTATTTGAATAGAGTAGAGAACCAGGTGTAGCAAGTATCGGGATTCTTCAAAGTGATCGAAGATGTAGGTACTTGTCTATGGTATTCAGTTGATAGTAATGATAAAGAGAAATTGCTTCTCTTTCAGGTTACTCATAATTGGAAGCATTCCTAAATTGAGTAACGCTGATCGGCCTCCTTCCAATTAGTTGACATGCACTGGAGACAGCTGCATGATTTGAATCTGGTTAAATTAAATCAGTGCCTCTGTTTCTATATTGGATACAGAACAGTTCATATCTTGACATTGTTAAAGTACGGGGAGTTGTCCGGCTTATGATTAAAACCAGACACTGGACAACTCAAGGCACGTTTCTGTAATGGCTGTTTGTGGGTTGACCCAAGCTATGACGAGGGTTGACTTTCTACCATCTGGATGAACAATAGCAATATTGTTCTAGACTCTCCACAGTTTTAATAAAAATGGATTTTTTCAGAAAACAGTAGTGGGAGTATGGTAGAACTGGAAGTAATTCCAGAACCACAAACGATTACTGAAGATTTGATAAGGAACCTAAAGATTCAATCTGGTTTGACATTCCATTGGCCACTCCGCAGAAAAGGTGGGTAACTTCAGGCACCCGAGAGGTACTCCGGTAGCCTCAAGGACGGTGACAGGGAAGTTCTTGTTTACCCACACTTGCCATTGTTGTTGTTCCAGGCTGCGAGACCCGACAGGAGGATGAGTATAGCGTCGTTCTAAACTAGCTTTAGAAGTGCACGTCTATATGACTCTGCCAGAGGTTTTTCGTAGTCAGTGGGAGCAGCGGAAGCATTGGTGGACATCAGGCTTATATCTATTTATAGACTAAAGCAGATATAGCGGAGATAGATCATCTATTTCTGATGTGACAGTCATAGGTTTGATGTCATCAGAATAGGGGATGGATCTGTTGAGAAGGTAGTAGGAAGTGATACTCCTATACTACGATCGGTTATACTTTGGTCGTCACGCAGTGGTTTCTACACATGGGACTTGGACATTATATCAGACATACTGGTTACTAGATCTATGGTTTTAGATCTGGATTTGGGTGTTTTCCCAATCTGGGTACTTAGACAGCATTCTAAGAGCATTTAGAATGGACGACTCCTGGCACGGTAGTGTACCTGCAGGTAATGGAGTCACCCTCTCTAAAGGTGTCTTACAGACTAAAGAGGAGAGGGATGTTCATGATTGGCAGATCACTTGCTTAGGCAATTGAGTCAATCATGAGATGTCAAGTACCACACCAGATGTTATTCTTGCACTAGATGCAATAAGTTGCCATTGATCCAATCCTGGAGAAACAGTCGGAAGTAGTTTTAGAACATAAGTGGATGTTCTAAGGATATGATAACGGCTGCCTCCTTTAGGAGACGGTTATCACTCCAGGCTTCCAAAGTGACATGGACGACAAGGAGGTTGTCAGAGTTATATTTTTCCTTCTGACGAGGGGCAGTATTTTGGACAGGTGATCCAAGGAAATACTGAGTGTAGCATGGCACAGGATACTGATTAAGTTCAGTTGACGATACGGTCTAAGAAGTTTTGATTTGGAGTTCATTTATGAGCTCGGTCCCATCAGACATCCAGACATTCTAAGACAGGTATTGCTCATTTCGGGAGATGGCTTTCTCCGCGAACTTGAGATATAGAGAGACATAGAAAGAAACTTCTAGGCGGATCCACTCACTGAGGCTATTCCTCGAACGCAATAGTTTCGCAAACGGATTTTGTGAGACTGACTAGTAGAGGAGTTGGGTGTTCGGTATCACACGGGCTGTGAGTATGCGACATCGCAATAATTAGCCTTGAGTGCAAGTGGGAGATTGTTGGAGATAGTGCCCTCAGAGTCAATTATTGGATCACAGGCACGTGATTGCAATGATTGAGGGAGGACCTATCCCGGTAGGACAGTCTTACTCGAGATGATAGTATGCTATCTGGTTTATCTTTATCATCGTGTACTGCTTTAGGTAACCTGACATGTCGCTATTACACGTTGATAGAGCCCCTAGGATTCTTGCTTGACTACCAGCAGTATGATGGCGATCATATACATGGGAGCTGGTAGTCTATAAGCATATCCTTAAAAGGTCCCTAGTCGTGGGAGTTTCGAGACAGGGCATCGATTCTCCAGAGTAGACTAGTGTATACAGTCGAGACCCTGACGAGGGGCGGTGGCCGATCTCATAAGCCACTGGTGTCAGTTGGTTCACCTAAGATGTATACAGGTGATCATTGGGTTATGAGTACACCGGACAGGACTCGCCGGGAACATGCTAGTTGGTCTTATACCTGACGTCAGATAGCAGTTCCCTGGTGACATGTGTACAGGTTAGTTCATCGACCTGAGGATCGTCATTTGTCTCGTGTGAGTTCCCACTGTGCTTTGATTACTACCCTACCACGGCTCAAAGGAGTCGTGCAAACAGGTTTTAGTTGGGTACAGTCCCGAGCCACATGGAGGCAGTGAGCGGATCTTCAGGGGTTCGTCTCTCCCGGTATTGGGGGTGAGGTCGCGCTGTGTCTAGGAGAGCCATTACGCAAAGCCCTCAGCCGAGGCAGGAGATTTACTGGTAGGTATTCCAGTAGTATCTCAGGGCGTTCTGGGCTACACTCCAACACGACTTGTACCGCTTTTGGGGGTCTGACTTTTACCAACCCCCTAGACCCGACATGCGATGCTCATAGACGAACGGACCAGACTGTACGGATATTGTCACTGACAGGCTAAGTAGGGTGTCAGGATGAGTTCGCTCATCGACGTCCATTTTGGTCAATAGCTGGTGGCCCGTCACGTATTGGCTAATACATCTGACGTGCTAGTGGTTAAATCCACAGCCATAGTATTGACGAGTCTTTAGAGTCCACCACACTTACAGTTACTCAAGCTTTCGGGCGAAACGCTGTAGAGGCCGTGTGGAGATATGGCAGGGTCCGATCAGATACGTGCGGTATTGCACGGATCAGGATCGGACAGTTTTGTACTAGTGGCCGTATAGTTATATGGCAGGGTTCGATCTGATACGTGCGGTATTGCGCGGATCAGGATCGGACGGATATTACTAGCCGGCTTTGGTTTAAGCCGGTCCTAGTTTAGTACAGTGTAGATTTTGTCTCATTGCATTTGTATCCGGACGGAATACAGATGCGGGTGTGTATGCACAGTATCGGGGTTTTCCTGTAATTTATTACGGGACCAGTTTTCTGGAGTTGCCAGTTTGCATTCCGTTCCGGCCGGTTTTCGTTTGTTCTTTCCCGGCCGGACTTTTCCGATGGAGGGGGATATTTGCAATTGTGCAAATAACATTTGTGGAGGGGGTTTTCTTGCAAATATATTCATTATGATAGGATTTGCCTCCTTGCTTTTTCATGATGATTTTTGCATTAATGAGATTTGAAAGGGTATGGAGAGAAAAGTATGGTTGATGTTTCTTTTGCTTTAGGATGTGGTCACCTCTTTCTATCTCCTACACTCACCTCCCTTTGTTGATTCCTCCCACCATTTCCCACATATATTGGCCGGCCACATTAGAGGAGGGATGAGGGAATTTCATTTTTGTAGTGTGGGAAAATTATCATCTCATTTGGATACACCAAAGTTCATCTCTACTTTTGTTCATTACTTCCCTCCATCCAATGGCAACTTCATTACCCTAAAAATAGACAAGCATCTTCTACACTACATTCTACAGCATATCTTGAGCATGTCGAGTTGCCGACTTCATGCCCGAGTTGCCTCGGTATTGAGGCGGGAGCCCGTAAAAGACGCAGGCGATGTGGTGCCCTTCAGGCGAGGAGGCGACGATGTGGAGGCAAGACTTTCCGCGGGAGATCGGGACGATGACGAGAAGACCGGAGGACTCGGAACACTCGGTATACTTCTCTTCCCATCTCTTGTTAGCTAGCTTTAGGTTAATGGTTAACGATCCGGGTTTTCATTGTCCGCGGTAGCGCCGGTTTCCAAGTAAGGAAAAAATTTTGATTCCGCAATTTGGCCTCGGATAGACGGCCGGGGCGCTGCCGTGGCGCAACACATTGCAATCACGTACCTGCGATCCAATAATTGACTCTGAGGGCACTATCTCCAACAATCTCCCACTTGCACTTAAGGCTAATTATTGCAATGTCGACTACTCACAGCCCGTGTGAAACCGAACATCCAACTCCTCTATTAATCAGTTTCACAAAGCCCGTTTATAAAACTATTGTGTTCGAGAAATAGCCTCAGTGAGTGGATCCGCCTAGATGTTTCTTTCTATATCTCTCTTAATCTCAAGTTCGCGGAGAAAGCCATCTCCCGAATTGAGTAATACCTGTCTTAGAATATGTATGGATATCTGATGGGACCTAGTTCATAAATGAACTCCAAATCCAAACTTCTTAGACTGTATCGATCACTGAACCTAATCAGTATCCGGCACCATGCCACCCACAGTATCCTCTTGGACCACCTGTCCATAATACTGTCCCTCTTCGTCAGAGGGAAAAACTATAACTCTGACAATCACTCTGTCAACCATGTCACCTTTGAAGCCTGGAATGATAATCGTCTCCCGAAGGAGGCTGCCGTCATCAAATCCGTAGAACATGTACTTATATTCTAAAACTGCTTCCTTATGTTTCTCCAGGATTGGATTAATACAAATTTATTGCATCTAGTGCAAAAACAACATCTGGTGTGGTACTTGACATCTCATGATTGACTCAATTGCCTAAGCAAGTGATCTGCCAATCATGCACATCCCTCTCCCCTTCAGTCTGTAAGACACCTTTAGAGAGGGTGACTCCATCACCTGCAGGTACACCACCATGCTAGGAGTCATCTATTCTAAAAACCATTAGAATACTGTGAAGGGTTCCTAGGCACCCTAATGAGGTCTCACAAGGCATCGAACATGCCAAATTCAAAAATTCTAGGTGCCGAGAGACCCGACTACGGATCGTTTGCTAGAAAACTAGACGAAACAATAAACTAGTTAACACTTAACTAAGAGATATGGAAATACAACCTTTGTAGATCCGGTCCTCCACCTCCACGGCTCCGAGATGAGGTCCTCTCCGCTGTCCAAATCAAATCCGGGCTCTAGCGTCGGCTTCATCGGAGAATGGACGGGCTAGGTCGTCGACGACGTGCCGAAGATGATCTACGCCGAAGCATCACTAGATCGAGCTCCACCTTCACCAAGTCTTGAAAACTTGTGAAGAAAACACACTCTACTACTTGGCAAGAGGTAGAGGATGAAGAAATAGGAAGTGGGTAGACTTTAGTTTTGGATTTCTCACTCATTTCATCAATCCACCATTGTTGAAGTGAAGGTTTCTTCTTGAGTTCAAGGAAGAAGAAGAAGAAATGATTAGAATGATTAATTAGAAAATAAAAGAATAATCATTCTTATCATAAAAGTAACCATGGTAAAGTGTAGATAATTAACTTAGGTTAAATGAATGGTTAGGGTCAAGGTTTCATGAAGCTTCCACTAAACAACAAAAAAAGCCACCATTCTTTTTCCATCTATTTTCCAAAATGAATAAATAGATAAATAAATGAGAAAAGGAAATCAAACCCTAATCATAAGTTTAACCATGGTTTAATTCTTTACACTTAACCAAGTAAACATGTATCATCAAACATGATACAAGCAAGTGCACAAAAATATATCGCATATACAATGCGCACATCCGAGTGAGAAAATCCATCTTAAGTGAACCGATACTAGTTAATGCAAAGTAATATATCAAATATATAATTATGAATTAAATCATTAAATCAACACTTGATTTAATGATCCGGTCATATCGCATATAACCGACTAATATCAACAGTAACATCTGATCGAATCAACACTTGATCCGATAACCCGGCTATATCGCATATAACCGATCAATGTCACAAATCGCGAGAATCAAATACAGTATCACATACTGGTATCATTCTCGGTCCCGCACATATCTCATATGCGCTCCTATTTCGTTTCGCTTGAGCCAGGAAACCTCTGTGTAGAAATCTAAAGACTCGTCAATACGCCGGCAGCAGATGATGATCATATCAAACACCCACAAGCCGCAAGCGGTCTGCTAAACGTAACGGCCACCTGGGTATTGAGCGATCAGAAGATCGACGAGCAAGCCCGCTCACACTCCAGTGAATCCAACCAGTAACACTACCGTACAATCCGGTCTGATCATCTGATATGTCGCATATATTGCCTAGGGGTGGTAAACGTCTGACCCCAATAGCTCGATAAGTCGTGTCGATATGAGGTCTATAACACTTCGAGAAACTACTGGTAACACTTACTAGTAAATCTCAGCAACCCTGGCCAGGGATTTCCTGTTATAGCCAATCGAACACGGCGCAACATCAACCCCCTATATCGGGAGAGACGAATCCCCTCCTATCGCTCATTGCCTCCATGTGACTCGGGACTGTAGCCAAAAACCACCGTTTTGCACGCCCTCTTGGACGTGGTAATATGGAAATCAAAGCACAGTGGGAACCACAAAAGACTCTATGACGATCTCGGGTCAACAGACTACTCTGTACCAGTGTCACCAGAGAACTGCCATCTGACGTGAGGTATATTACCATCTGGGAGTTCTCGGCGAGTCCGTCCAGTGTACCCAGTCTCTACTGAGCACCCGTATATCATCTCCGATGTCAAACACCAATGGATATGGGATCATCCATCGCCCATCTGTATGGGTCGAGAAGGTACACGCTAGTCTACTCTGGTATATCGATGCCCCATCTCGATACACCCACGACTAGGGACTTTCAAGGATGTACTTATGGACTACCATGTCCCCACTAGTATGATCCGCATCATAGTCCAGGTAGTCAAGTACACATCCTAAGGGCTTTACCAACATGTAACAGAGAGACAATCAGTGCACACGTTAAGGTAAAGAGCAACCAGATAGCATACTATCATGTCGAGCAAGAAGGTCCTCCCTATATATGTCCCAGCATCCACTACAATATACATCCTATGTACAGTAATGGCCTCTAGGGCATACATATAACTAACAATCTCCCACTTGCACTAGGGCCATCTGTAGCAGTGGTTGTAGTATTTCATACTCAACCATCCCATAAAAGTCTCTCTCTGGGAATAGGCCTTCGTGAGTGGATCCGCTGCGTTATCCTCTAATTCTGCTCTCCTTGCCTTGATCACCCTAGAGATCAACCATCTCCATGATCAGGTGATACTGCCTTAGAATAAGTCTGGATCACTGATTGGACCGGCGTTCCTTGGCATAAGCCACAACTCCAATGTCTCACAATGGTAGGAACGTAGTTCATCTCATGAACTAATATACACCAAAACATCCTCTTTGGTAGCATCTTAAGTAGCGATGTATCCAGCCTTTATCGTCTAGTATGTCACGGTATCTAGATTGGAACTCTTCCAACATACCGTCCCTTTACTGAGGGTAAAGACAATGCCTGCGACTGACATTCAGTCGTCTTTATCACCCAGGAACACTTCCAGTGATTCTTCCCAGGATCAACTGATACCATCTCACTATACCTAGTGAGATTCCTAACATCCAATTAGATCTATCTCATAGATCCAAAATCCAGGATTTAGTAGGTATCATTTTGATCCTATGTGGAGAATCATTGTGATAAGCGGAGATTGATCGAGCGTAGTATAGAAAACTCCTTCCCTATCAAGAGTATGTCATCCACGTACTCTACGAGGATCGTCACCATACTCCCTACTACCTTTTTGTTTATACATGGTTCATCTACCATTTTGATGATGTCAAACTCTTTGACTAAGACATCAAAACAGACGTTCCAACTCCGCGATGCCTGCTTTATCCTATAAAGCATCTTGTTCACGTTTCCGCTGCTCCCACTGTTTACGAAGCCCTCTGGCTGTGTACTTACAGACGTTCTCTTCTAAAACATTATTTAGAAAAGCAGTCATGGCACCGAACCACCAGATATCGTAGTCATGGTATGTAGCCGTGGCAAGTAGGATCTGGATGGACTTAAGCATAGGTACTGGAAAAGGTTTCATCATTATCCACGCCTGGTCAATGACGAAAACCTTTAACAAGTCTAGCTTTGAAAGTCTCAACTTTTCCATTTACACCAAGTAATCTTCTCAAGATATACTTTCTCCTGATGGGGATTTAACCCTTCAGATATAGCAACTAAAGTCCATACTTTGTTGGTGTATAAGGATTCCATCTCAGATCACTAAGCATCCAGCCATTCTTACAGAGTCTTACTTCTGATGGCCAGCTCGAAGCTAGTTGGGTCATCATCTCATGATGCAATTCTCGCTCCCACTGTCATAGAGAAACCAAAGTATCTCTCAGGTGGGTGAGAAACCCTACTAGATCGGCGGAGAGGCTGAGGTTCGTTGGCATCTACTGAATCCTTTGGCTCCATCAAATCATCTGCTGCAGTTTGTATGGCTGGAACTTTTCCAGTTCTACATTACAGACCTTGCCTCGAGCTTGTCCGGTTTTTGCTTTTAGACATAGGCCGGACAACCCGAAATCTTAACTGGCTTAAGACATGGGCTCTTCCCATACCATATCACATATGAAGCGGTAGGCAACTGATTTGATTTGAACCATATTCAATAGGTATGCAGCTTCTCAAGTGCATAACTCCCAAAAGGAAAAAGGTAACTCAGTAGTACTCATCATAGAGCACACCATATCAAATAGGGTGTATCTGCTCCGCCCCGATATACCATCGTGCTATGGTGTATACGGAGGAGTAATTCTGAGAGAGAATCTCATTCTCCTTTAGAATAGTCCAGGATTTCTGTGCACAAGTATTCTCCTCCTTGATCACATCAAAGGACATAATACTTATACCCATATTTTGGTTCTCTACTTCTAACTTATATTTTGTGAATATCTCAAAAGGTTCGGACTTGTGTTTCAACAGGAACATAGGTCTGAATCTCGAAAGATCATCAGAGAATGTAATGAAGTACAAAGAACCGGTTTTGGCATGTGTGGACTGAGGACCTACATACATCAAACATGTATCATCCCAAGAGTTCACTAACTTTTTCTCTGTTTCCAATAAACAGAGCTATGGTCATCTTATCTTTGTGACATGACTGGCGAGTTTCACAAGATGTAAATTCAAACTAATTTAAATATACATCTTTATGTAACTCTAGCTAGTCGGGTCATATTGATCTGACCTAGTCTACAATACCTCAAGAAGAATTCGTTCATTTCTGAACTCTTCCTCTTGTGTGTGTTCCATATACTAAGAACTGTAGTTTGATTTAGAATATCAATGCTTTTAGATAACGTGCCTGAACCGATCAACTTTTGATATAGGAAATGTTCAAAACATTATCCAACAATACAAAATTTTATCGTTTCTTTACTAATAAAGAGACAGATATGATTTTGTATATCAGGTTCGGTATCTAATAACATTCGTTCAGAATCAATGTATCGGTAATACAGGGTGACAGTGACCGACAGACTTGGCTACAACACTTGCCCCATTTTCTGCCTCATGAAACTTATCACCCGTTCTCAGTTTTTCTACCCTTTTCTAGCCCTATGTAACAGATTACATATCTGGGATCCTGATCCGGTATCATATACCAGGATGCGGAGGATACTGAGAAACGGTTCTGTATAATGAACACACCCGAAGATGATGCATCAGCATGCACTCTCTTCGTTTGGGCGGCACGGGAATCTTGGTATTCCCCTATTTCCTGCTCTGTCTTATAACAATTATAAGTTGGAGCGGGACCAACGTTCCCCAGCTCAGTATAACAAGCGGGTTCGGTCAATAATCCGTTTTATTATCTTGATTAAGGCGTGACATGGTCGCTACCAGGAGAGAGAGAGAAGAAAACACTCAGCGTGCGCTCTTGCAAGAATAGATTGGTTTTATTTTATCTAATCAGGATGGCTCCCACTGCTTTTAATCAAATCTTCCTTCAAACCCTAAAAGGAAAGACAAAACGGGATTAATTACACACTATAAGTTCGCCAATCTTTTAGCCAGGCCAGTGTCGGTACTTTGAGGGAGGTCCCCCGTGCTTTCGCACGAACCTAATTAATGTAAACTTCGTTTTCCCAGAGGAGTAACCTCGTTAACACCTTTCTAGACACCTACTTGATCGGCTAATTGTAATGTATAAAACTCTCCCAGGAGTAACTCTTACTCGCAGCGGGTATCGGGATCCATTATCTCATAGAAGGTATGCAATCTCATTGCAAATTTCAACACTTGAAATTCCCGATAATATTTTGCCCCGAACGATCTATGACCTTGACAAGGTCAACAAACCATAGACCGCAAGTCAAGTTCAACCCGTCATTTCTTGATTGAATCAAACCCACCCGCACGACCCTTGACAAGGTCAACAAGGCCGCACGACTACCCTAACCCAATCTGCATCATATGCATAAGCAGATAAAAACTGGTTAGCTACCGCACACTGCGCCTTGACAAGGTCAACAAACGCAGCACGAATACTAAACAGGACTTATCTGAAATGACGGAGGGCTACGATAGGTTTTTCTGAAAACCTATTGCGTAATGAACTTGATATCGTTGTAGGATCGAATGAATTTTGAAATGGAGTGTTTTTTAGGCTTTTCTAGTTTTGCTAAAGGAGTCACTCCCGGTGAAGGGATCGTCGGTCCTTTCCTCGTCGAATGAGGTGCGGGATATATCATATATATCGCTGTGCAAAGCAAAAACACTTAAAAGCAATCAAAAGAAAAACCGAGTGTGTAGCATCTGCCAGTTATTGCTAAAGGAGTCACTCCCGGTGAAGGGATCTCGGTCCTTTCCTTATCGAATAAGGTGCAGGATATATCATATATACCGCTGTGCAAAGCAAGAACTGTAGCTACCTGTTTTATTTTGAAATTCGATTCTACAACATCTTAGGTTTCTTTTATTTCATTAATCTCATTAATGAAGTGCCATCATTTAAGTACCTAAACATCACAGATAAATACGACGTACACTTATGCCATCCGCATTCGCCTCGATGTCCCCTCATGCACCGTTAGGTTAGGTAACTAACGGCAGAGCGGGGCAGGGCTAGCGCGGGTGTAAAACATAAGTAACGTCTATATAATATATCATATATACTATATACTGTATCTATCACAGAACATCACATGATCACATCACAGATATCGCAGCAGAAGAATCATATGAAATATTGGATATACTAGGACGTCCGTGTTTTTAATACGAGCCAGTATAAAACACGGATTCCACGGTCGTGATGAATAGCCAAACCCACACCCCTAGACCCCTACGAGAGCGGCAAGCAACCCTACCAATTCTAGAGTTAGGAGACCCGGACTCGACTCCTCGAGTTGGTCTCCCACTGGACTCCAGAACCCGGTTACTTGTGCCCTCCTCCTTGGGTCTATCCTAGTGCAGAAAAGTAAATAATATACAAACGGTGACAACTTCCGCAACCTGGAAGCGCCCCAAAAAAATAATATTACATACAAGTTTTTACATGAATGAAAATGAAAAACACTCATCTCACATAAAAACCCCCGGCTATTCAAACACGACGATCCAATATAACATATCCAGCAACACATAACATCACATGTCATCAACGTAAGTAAATATGCGCATCCCAATTGTCGTTGACATATAGCAACGAAACTGGCGATATCACATATTACACTTACGGTCACAGAAAAGAAAGTATAAAACTACAACAGTTGGAATCCGCAATCTCCTCAGACATCGCATGCCTGACCAAATGAATTACTTAGACATCGCATGCCTAACAATTATAAACCCCGCATTTTAGTCTCAAAATCGAAAACTCTTTTCAATATCAAGTCGGGCAGTTCAACAGGATTCCCAACATCCTGATCGTATGCTCGTCGCAAACTTCAGTAGATGGATGCACCCCCGATACCGTCGACGAAGTGCACCAAGGCGGAACACCGCTGCCGCAAGCACCCGAACGGATGCTTTCGGTGACGGGGTTCTCCTATAGTCACTTGGTCGGGGCTATGGAGTGAGGCTGTCTATTAAGTTTACCCGGCGAGTATCCGCGTACACTACGTGATTGCAACGGACTTTTGATCACATCAAAATTCCGTGGCAACCGATCAAGTGTGACTAAACTTCTATGTTTATAACATTCATTCAGTTATCTCATAACTAATTGTGAATTCCAATTATTGTATCACATTCCAGATAAATAGAAAATGTCAAACTTTCCGATCGAACAATCGAACACCCAAGTTTTCCCGATACAGATCAACACATGAAATAAGTCTAACAACATTCAGTTCGTGCCTCAGTACCAACGGTCCAGCCGTAGAAGGGTCAAGCCAACGCCTCACATGTGGCACGCCGTACTGCCCCAAACCCGAAGGTTCAAAGGGCAGTTCAAGACGGTCACATAATCGAGTTAAGGTTTGTTGTCTTCTAGAGGGTCCATTGCGTTACTTGCACTACTTAGAACGTCGTTAAACTACGGAAAGATCCAACACTTGGAAATTTCCCGACAGGGGAAAAATTGGGTATTTATATCCGGTCGAACTTTTTAACATATTCTAAAATTTATCCGGAAAGCCACATAGACAAAATTTGATACCCCGATCGAAACACCGAATCCCCAAAACAACTCCAGAAAACTCATCTGTATAATAAATATTAAAATATCCCAGGAAAACCAGCACAGAAATCTGAGAATTACTGTGAAAAACAAAACACACAAAACGACAAAACCGCCGCTGAACCGCCGCGTCGTGCATAGAACGTGCCGCGGTTCCGCGGTAGAAATGTTGACTTAGGCCCACGAAATTAACAGTAATTCTTAGAAAACCCTGCTTGATTTTCTGCATATTTTTAATTTGGAAAAATCCCAGTTTTTGAAAAAAGGACAGAGAGCCATTTTGATATTGGGTTTCGGGTTCGTTCGTGTTTCAAATTCCGTATAGACTTCGCCTAAGGCTCTAGCTAGGCTCTGATACCAGTGAAGGGTTCCTAGGCACCCTAATGAGGTCTCACAAGGCATCGAACATGCCAAATTCAAAAATTCTAGGTGCCGAGAGACCCGACTACGGATCGTTTGCTAGAAAACTAGACGAAACAATAAACTAGTTAACACTTAACTAAGAGATACGGAAATACAACCTTTGTAGATCCGGTCCTCCACCTCCACGGCTCCGAGATGAGGTCCTCTCCGCTGTCCAAATCAAATCCGGGCTCTAGCGTCGGCTTCATCGGAGAATGGACGGGCTAGGTCGTCGACGACGTGCCGAAGATGATCTACGTCGAAGCATCACTAGATCGAGCTCCACCTTCACCAAGTCTTGAAAACTTGTGAAGGAAACACACTCTATTACTTGGCAAGAGGTAGAGGATGAAGAAATAGGAAGTGGGTAGACTTTAGTTTTGGATTTCTCACTCATTTCATCAATCCACCATTGATGAAGTGAAGGTTTCTTCTTGAGTTCAAGGAAGAAGAAGAAGAAATGATGAGAATGATTAATTAGAAAAGAAAAAGAATAATCATTCTTATCATAAAAGTAACCATGGTAAAGTGTAGAGAATTAACTTAGGTTAAATGAATGGTTAGGGTCAAGGTTTCATGAAGCTTCCACTAAACAACAAAAAAAGCCACCATTCTTTTTCTCCTTTTTCCATCTATTTTCCAAAATGAATAAATAGATAAATAAATGAGAAAAGGACATCAAACCCTAATCATAAGTTTAACCATGGTTTAATTCTTTACACTTAACCAAGTAAACATGTATCATCAAACATGATACAAGCAAGTGCACAAAAATATATCGCATATACAATGCGCACATCCGATTGAGAAAATCCATCTTAAGTGAACCGATACTAGTTAATGCAAAGTAATATATCAAATATATAATTATGAATTAAATCATTAAATCAACACTTGATTTAATGATCCGGTCATATCGCATATAACCGACTAATATCAACAGTAACATCTGATCGAATCAACACTTGATCCGATAACCCGGCTATATCGCATATAACCGATCAATGTCACAATTCGCGAGAATCAAATACAGTATCACATACTGGTATCATTCTCGGTCCCGCACATATCTCATATGCGCTCCTATTTCGTTTCGCTTGAGCCAGGAAACCTCTGTGTAGAACTCTAAAGACTCTTCAATACGCCGGCAGCAGATGATGATCATATCAAACACCCACAAGCCGCAAGCGGTCTGCTAAACGTAACGGCCACCCGGGTATTGAGCGATCAGAAGATCGACGAGCAAGCCCGCTCACACTCCAGTGAATCCAACCAGTAACACTACCGTACAGTCCGGTCTGATCGTCTGATATGTCGCATATATTGCCTAGGGGTGGTAAACGTCAGACCCCAATAGCTCGATAAGTCGTGTCGATATGAGGTCTATAACACTTCGAGAAACTACTGGTAACACTTACCAGTAAATCTCTGCAACCCTGGCCAGGGATTTCCTGTTATAGCCAATCGAACACAGCGCAACATCAACCCCCTATACCGGGAGAGACGAATCCCCTCCTATCGCTCATTGCCTCCATGTGACTCGGGACTGTACCCAAAAACCACCGTTTTGCACGCCCTCTTGGACGTGGTAAGATGGAAATCAAAGCACAGTGGGAACCACACAAGACTCTATGACGATCTCGGGTCAACAGACTACTCTGTACCAGTGTCACCAGAGAACTGCCATCTGACGTGAGGTATATTACCATCTGGGAGTTCTCGGCGAGTCCGTCCAGTGTACCCAGTCTCTACTGAGCACCCGTATATCATCTCCGATGTCAAACACCAATGGATATGGGATCATCCATCGCCCATCTGTATGGGTCGAGAAGGTACACGCTAGTCTACTCTGGTATATCGATGCCCCATCACGATACACCCACGACTAGGGACTTTCAAGGATGTACTTATGGACTACCATGTCCCCACTGGTATGATCCGAATCATAGTCCAGGTAGTCAAGTACACATCCTAAGGGCTTTACCAACATGTAACAGAGAGACAATCAGTGCACACGTTAAGGTAAAGAGCAACCAGATAGCATACTATCATGTCGAGTAAGAAAGTCCTCCCTATATATGTCCCAGCATCTATTACAATATACATCCTATGTACAGTAATGGCCTCCAGGGCATACATATAACTAACATACTGTCAAAGTACGTACATTGGGAAACTACCCAAATCCAGATCTAAAACCATAGATCTAGAAACCAGAATGTCAAATATTATATCCATATCCTGTCTGGAGAAACAACTGTGTGACGACCACAGTACAACCGATCGTAGTATAGGAATTTTACTTCCTACTCTGTGTATGTCATCCAGATACCATGACATCACACCCTACTACCTTCTTAATAGATCCATCCTCTATCCTGATTGAAGTCAAACCCATGACTGTCACATCAAAATTAGATGATATATCTCCGCTATAACTGCTCAAGTCTATAAATAGATATAAGCATCTTGCCCACTATGCTTCCTCTGCTCCCACTGACTACGACAACCCTCCTACCGGGTCTCATATCCTGGAACAACAGTAGTGTCAAGTTTGGGTAAACAAGATCCTCCCTGTCACCGTCCTTGAGGCTACCGGAGTACCTCTCGGGTGTCTGAGGTTACCCATCATATCTGCGGAGTGGCTATTGGAATGTCAAACCTGATTGAATATATAGGTCCTATTAAATTTTCCGTAATCGTTCGCTGTTCTGGAATCACTTCCAGTTCTACCATACTCCCACTACTGTTTTCTGAAAAAGATCCATTTTACTAAAACTGTGGCGAGTCAAGAACAATATCACTATTGATCTTCCAAATGGTAGAATATCAACCCTCGTCATAGCCAGGGTCAACCCACAAACAGCCATTACAGAAACGTGCCCTGAGTTTTCCATAGTCTGGTTTTAAGCATAAGCTGGACAACTCCCCGTACCTTAATATCTTTTAAGGTACGAACTATTCTATATCCAATATAGAAACTTTGGCACTAATTTAATTGGAACCAGATTCAAATCATGCAACTGTCTCCAGTGCATATCAACTTAATGGAAAGAGGCTAATCAGCATTACTCAACTTAGGAATCCATCCAATTATGAGCAACCTGAAAGAGAAACACGTTTCTCAAAACCATCACTATCATCTGAATACCAATCACAAGAATCTACATCTTCGATCTCTTTGAAGAATCCCGATACTTGTGATACCTGGTTCTCTACTTTATTCTTATACTCACAACTTCTCAAAATTTTGACTTTGTATTTCTACGAAACACTTGTCTAAATACTAGTGAAGTTATAAGTAAACAGAACAAAGTACGAGGACCTACCCCTTTGTCCTGATGGACACTGGACAACATACAATACTCTATATAAGTCCGCTGAGTTTAAGCAACTCAAAACCTGTGCGTCGTAGGTTAAAAACTGTACCCTGGCGATTTCCTCAAATATCACCAATTACAACGAATTCCGATATAATGAGGATAATCACCTAATTCCCAATAACTTACTTCCAGTCATCATCTGTAAAACCATACAGATATGAGAATGAAACCTGCTAAATACATACCTTTGGAGTAAGTATCCAATCGGGAAAACAGTTTTCCTTTAACAATGCACTGAAACATGAAAATGTTTCGTAGGGGTATCCTGGTATTCATAGTAATGCCTCTTCCATAATCCAATTCATGACTTCAACCATATATTTCACTGCCATCTCTCTAAGTCCCTTTATTTGTCTTTAGTCGTTACCTTCTGTACACCATCGTTAGGCTAAATGGTTTTCTTCCTTCCCTACCGTTCGGCACCAGCCTATGGTTTGGAAGAAGACTATCCAGTAAGCATAATAGGTGTACCCTCCTAAACCAAGGAGTACTCGCAACGGAGAGAAGGTGATGATAAAAGACAACTGAATAATACCTTATTCCTTTAAAGGTGAAATAGGAGTGGCGATGAAGTACGCGGTTTGGTCGTGAATGATAACAGTCGCAATTTACTTTGCCCTCTTTCTAATCCCTTTATTTTGTCTTTACATATTACCTTTTGCACACCCTACTTAGGCTAATTGGTTTTCTTCATTCCCTACCTTTCGGCACCTGCCTATGGTTTGGAATAAGACTGTCCAATAAGCGTAATAGGTGTACTCTCCTAAACTAAGGAGCTCTCGCAACCTGAGAGAAGGTGATAATAAAAGACAACTGAATAAACCAATTCTATTTCTCCTGAACTTGGATCCATCCTCGAAGAAGTCCCTTCGAGTTCGTATATAACCATACGATGGATCTATCCAATGGAAGTGGATATCCGTAGTAATACGGGTGTTCTGAGAAATTCAAAGGGTAAAAGGAGTGGCAATGACTTATGCAACATAGACAATCCAAAAGCCAGTATTTTAAGAAGGTTCGGTCAACCTGGTCACTGAGTCATAGTCTAGGGTCGGTCAAAGGTCGCTGCCAAAGAGAGAGAGAAAAGAAACACTCTGCGTGCACTCTAACCTAGATCAGAATGGTTATCACTTTATCTAATCCGGAAAGCTCCCACTGTCCTGTCAAATCCTCCTCCAAACCTGAAAGAAGAATCAATCGGGATCACCCGAAGAGTAAACGAACTCATCAGTGGGAATCGTGATCCAACTCTCATCGCATGATAACGTGACGGAATCCACTCGCGTTATCACACTCCAGAAGGTATGCGCATGCCTGGCAAGTTTCAGTTTCTTTAGCAACTCCCGATATGATTTTTACCCCATGCTCTTATGATCGTGACTAAGGGCCAACCCATCATAAGTCACATGTCATGTTCTTCCCATCATTATCTTGTTAATTTGAACCCACCCGTACTCGCCCTTGACTAAGGGCCAACAAGGTTGTACGACTATCCCAAACCAACGCATCTATCTATGCAACATATGAACACCCCAGCAGCTACCAATTACTATGTCCTAGCTAAGGGCCAGACCAACATAGCTTGAATACTACTGACCATTCATATGAAATGACGGAGGGCTACGGCTGGTTTTTGGCGAAAAACCTTTAACGTAATGAACTTGATCTGGTTGAAGGAACCTGATAGCTTTTTAAAATATAGTGGTGAAAACCTTTTGCTAAAGAGGTCACTCCCGGTAAAGGGATCTCGGCTCTTTCCTCGTGGAATGAGGTGCAGGATATTCCACTGAATACCGCTATGCAAAGCAACTTGTAATCGACTATAGTGAAGTTATTACCCTGACGCAAACTTCTGTCGAAGGGGTCAGTCCCGGTGAAGGGATATCGGCCCTTGCCCCGTCGAATGAGGTGCAGGATATTACACTGAATACCGCTATGCATAACAAAAGGAAACGTCTTTGCAATAACACCTTTTAAATTTGTTCCAACAACTGTAAACAGGTTTGCTTTACTTTGCATTGATCAGAATCAACGCAGTCCCATCAATCAATCACACCAGAAAAGAACGAAAATAAAATGTACGTATATGCCATCCGCATTCGTCACTGGGTCCCGTCATCACCCGTTAGGTTACTTAACTAACGACAGAGCGAGGACTGGACTAGCGCGGGTGTAAAACATATACAACATCTAATAGTATATAAACCAATATACAATAATCGCTCCAGGCGTGATAATATGCAACATTACAGAAAAGTAATATGCTTCACAGAACAATACAGATAATCTGGGATCCCCGAGTTTCACAGAGCCGCAGCTGAAACTCGACGTTCCCCTGTCGTGTGGATAGCCTGTGCAATGAAACCTAGACCCCTACGGGTGCGGCAAGTTACCCGCCAAAACCTGAAACGAGGCAGCCCCCTACAACAAAGTGAATGGACCACCCTGCACTTCACGGAATCCGGTAATCTTGGGCACCCCTCGTTGGGTCAACCTGTACCCCCTATGTGTGCGGCGAATAGTCTGCCAATTCTAGAGTGGGGCCCCTCTGCCTCTCAAAGCCATGAGATGCGAAACCGTTTCCCCCCAAGAACCTGGCTATCCGTGCACTCCATCACGGGGCAAAACCTAGTACAGTAATGAAAAATAGTACAACAGGTACATCGACCGCAACCTGGTCGTGCCCCAAAAGAATATTATACAACAGGCAGTGACGGCAGTCCACATGTTGGACGCTCGTCCCGCAATATCAAATGTACAAATAAACTCAAACTGCACTACCATTGCACACTGCTATCCACCACGACAAATCCGCAACATCACAGCACAACACAGAACATCAACGCGAATGTCACGTTCACAAACCCGTCTAAAAGAACTATAGCAATCAGACGCGGTTTACCGATCAAATGACATTCCCGGTCGGAGATATAATGTAAGCACTGCAAACTAATATGTTTAAATTTCGATCGACTAAATATCATGAAGTGGGCCCCACGAACATCTGTTGAACAGTAACAAAATCTGGGCCCAAAAGATATATACCAAAAACCCCAATTTCCAGAGAGGAATACACTGTACAAGTTTGGGGGCATGATCACTCAGAACGGCCGCGGATGCGCGGCCAAACCATGGGTTTGGCCGCGATTCCGCGGCAGTCTTGTCGATTCATGTGCCAAAATTTGTACGACGTTCTTATAAAACCCTGCACAGTTTTCTGAGATATGTAGAATAATTTTAGGACATCATTTAAAATCTACAGAAACTGTGAAAATGGAAAAATGCGGTTTTTGATTTCCGGTTCGATCGATGTTTTAAACACATTAGCACAAGTTAGTATAGCAAAATGGTGAGGCTCTGATACCACTATAAGTCTACGTTAGCACCCCGGCCGTCTACAGACGCCAAATGCGGAACAAAAAACTTTTAACTGGCGCTATCGTATACTTTAAATCGGATCTGCCATTATTGCTAAACTAACAAACTATAAAGAGTGTAGAAAGGTTATACCGAACGATCCGAGTCCTTCGTTCTTTAACCATCATCCCACGCTCCGTTGCGGCTGCTCCGATCTCTTCGATCTCCGATCTGCTCGTCCAGGTGGCACCACCTCACTGATTCTTTAAACGGGCTCCCGCCTCTGACTTGAGGCAACTCGGTCGTCAAGTTTGCTAAAAGAGACGACCAAGAATGACGTAGAGAATGAGTAGATGACTTTGTCTCACTTCGTCCAAATCCGTGGACGATCGGTTAATGAAGTTGCCGGGGGAATCGGGTGATGGAATGAAATGAGCTGTGAATTCCATACACCCCAAAATCTATCATAATCTTTTCAAGTGAAAACATCAAGTGAGAGGAGGGGGGGCCGGCCATCTTATAGGATGGAGGAGGGTGAGTGTAGGAGCAATCAAGGAGGTGACCATAAACAAAGATCATGAAGAAATATCCTTAAGTAAACAAAACTCATTAATGAAATGAATGACTCACTAAACCTAGTCATCCATTCATTAATGCAACCAATGAAAACACAACACCAATTAACCAAGTCATTACCTTCTAGAACCTTCTAGAAGCATGACTCACTCTCATCCAAGAAAAGATAAATCCGTCTTTAACCGAATGTTAAAAGACGGCTGATAGAAAACTGGAAACTGGCAACTTCCAAAAGTGATCCTGAAACAACTTTCAGGATAACCCCGTAACTGTATAAATATACCCGCATTTGTATTACGACCGAATACAAATGCAACTGAGACAAAGATATTATACCTACTCAATATAATACTCGGATCCGGCTTAAACCAAAGACGACCAGTATCATCTGCCCGAAAAATAACACGTGCGTAAACGCACGTGCATTTTCCGAACCCTGCCATAAAACCATACGGCCTCTACAACGTTTCGCCCGAACTTGGGAAACTGTCTGTGGGGAACTCTAATGACTCGTCAGTACCCTGGCAGTGGGTTTAACCACAAACCGTCAGCGGCACTAGCAATGCGTAACGGCTGCCCATGGACTGACCTCAAGGGAGGCCGATGAGCGAAGTCACCCAGAAACCCTACTGAGCCTAACAGTGACAATGTATATACAGAGATAGTTTGGTTGTATCAAATGGTATTTCTTTTACTGATGTCTGAAATTCGTATTGCTGTCATATAAAGTTGTATAATTATTTCCGCTATTTAGATTGTTGATCCCAACTAGGGATGCAACCTATTTGAACACTTTCTTATTATTATTTCAATAGGATGTTACGGTTAAAAATCCAAATTACCAAAAACTGCGATATTTACTTACAAACTAAATTTTTCCAAAAAAGTTCCACAAAAAGGGTTTTTGATCTTGGTCTTTGGCTTGCTTAGATTGTGTAAATATCTTTAGATATTTTACAATCTAAGTGCCGGACACATCCAAACTTGGGTCGTGATAATAACGGGTCGAGATACTACTGGTAACACTTACCAGTATATCTCTGAAGCTGCCTTGGCCCAGGACTTCCTGTTATAGCCAATCGAACACAGCGCAACATCAACTCCCAATACCGCGAGAGGCAAAACCCCTCCTATCGCTCATTGCCTCCATGTGACTCGGGACTGTACCCAAAAGCCACCGTTTTTCACATTCTCTTGAACGCGGTAAGGTGGAAATCAAAGCACAGTAGGAATCACACAAGACTCTATCTCGATCTTGGGTCTACAGACTAACCTGTACCAGTGTCACCAGAGAACTTCCATCTGACGTAAGGTATAATACCATCTGGGAGTTCTCGGCGAGTCCGTCCAGTGTACCCAGTCTCCACTGAGCACCCGTATACTTTCTCTGATGTCAAACACTAATGGATATGGGATCATCCATCGACCATCTATATGGGTCGAGAAGTTATACGCTAGTCTACTCTGGTATATCGATGCCCTGTCTCGATACACCCTCGACTAGGAACATTTGAAGGATGTACTTAGCGACTGCACCATCCCCACTAGTTTGATTTGCATCATAGTTCTGGTAGTCAAGTACTCATCCTAAGGGCTTTATCAACATGTAACATAGAGACAATCAGTGTACATGTTAAGATAAAGAGCAACCAGATAGCATACTATCATGTCAAGCAAGAAAGCCCTCCATATATATGTCCAAGCATCCATTACAATATACATCTTATGTACAGTAATGGCCTCTAGGGCATACATATCACTAACACTAATAAGTCATGTCTGAGTCAGGCTCATCACCAACAGAGATACTTCTGATCAACTATCAATAAATCTCATCCACAGTGGCCACGGATTTCTGGTGATAGCCAACTGAATAAAGCGTGACATCGACTCCTTTGAAAGTATGTCTTAGCACCTCTACTAGGTTTATACAAGCATCAAGTTTGCAATTTTGAAAAATCTAGAGATCTAAACTATACTAACCTAGAATCAAACTAAGAATTAGGGTTTTAGTGCAAGCAAACTGTTAGTTATATGTATTCCCTAGAGGCCATTACTATACATAGGATGAATATTGTAGTGGATGCTTGGACATATATAGGGATGATTTTCTTGCTCGATATGATAGTATGCTATCTGGTAACTCTTTACCTTAACGGGTATACTGATTGTCTCTCCGTTACATGTGTTGCGCCACGGCAGCGCCCCGGCCGTCTATCCGAGGCCAAAATGCGGAATCAAAAATTTTCTTATCTTTTAAACTGGCGCTACCGCGGAAAATATACCCGGATCGTAACCATTAACCGATACTAGCAAACTAGAGATGGGGTGAGAGATATACCGAGTGATCCGAGTCCTCCGGTCTTCTTGTCGTCATCCCGATCTCCTGCGGAAAGTCCTGTCTCCATGTCGTCGCCTCCTCGCCGGAAGGGCACCACGTCGCCTGCATCTTTTACGGGCTCCCACCTCAATACCGAGGCAACTCGGGCGCGAAGTTGGCTAGCCGACGCGTCCAAGAAGTGTTGTAGGCTAGTGTAGAATCTATTGTCTCTTTTGGGATTTATGTTGCCATTGGTGATGGAGGAATGAGGTTAAGAAAAAATGGTGCTTTCATTTTTTCCAAAACAAGAAGAAGAAGGAGATGAAGAAATATGTGCTACCATCATAATCAAACTCTCCCTCTCATTTTCTTTAACAAATGGTGGAGGAAAAATCTCAAAAACAAGAAGGAAGGTGAGTGTAGGAAAAGCAAGAGGTGACCACATCCAAAGTAAACCTCACATCAACTCCTAATCAACTCCAATCCATTCTAATCACCATTAATGCAAAAGAAATGATGATAGAAAAGAATGGTATCAAAAGATGCTATCATAATCAATCCATATGCAAGAAACCCCTCCACAATATGTTATTTGCAAACTTGCAAATAACCCCCTCCATCGGAAAAGTCCGGCCGGGAAAGAACAAAGGAAAACCGGCCGGAACGGAATGCAAACTGGCAACTCCAGAAAACTGGTCCTGTAATAAATTACAGGAAAACCACGATACTGTGCATACACACCCGCATCTGTATTCCGACCAGATACAAATGCAAAGAGAAAAAATCTACACTGTACTATACTAGGATCCAGCTTAAACCAAAGCCGGCTAGCAATATCCGTCCGATCCTGATCCGTGCAATACCGCACGTATCTGATCGAACCCTGCCATATAACCATACTGCCTCTAGTACAAACTGTCAGATTTGATCCGTGCAATACCGCACGTATCTGATCGGACCCTGCCATATCTCCATACGGCCTCTACAGCGTTTCGCCCGAAACTTGAGTAACTGAAAGTGTGGTGGACTCTAAAGACTCGTCAATACTATGGCTGTAGATTTAACCACTAGCACATCAGAGGTATAAGCCAATACGTGACGGGCCACCAGCTATTGACCAAAAGGGACGTCGATGAGCGAACTCATCCTGACACCCTACTGAGCCTGTCACTGACAATATCCGTATAGTCCGGTCCGTTCGTCTATGAGCATCGCATGGCGGGCCTAGGGGGTTGGTAAAAGTCAGACCACCAAAAGTGGTACAAGTCGTGTCGGAGCGTAGCCCAGAACACCCTGAGATACTACTGGAATACCTACCAGTAAATCTCCTGCCTCGGCCGAAGGCTTTATGTAATGGCTTTCATAGACACAGCGCGACCTCACCCCCAATACCGGGAGAGACGAACCCCTGCAGATCCGCTCACTGCCTCCATGTGGCTCGGGACTGTACCCAACTAAAACCTGTTTGCACGACTCCTTTGAGCCGTGGTAGGGTAGTAATCAAAGCACAGTGGGAACTCACACGAGACAAATGACGATCTCAGGTCGATGAACTAACCTGTACACATGTCACCAGGGAACTGCTATCTGACATCTGGTATAAGACCAACTAGCATGTTCCCGGCGAGTCCTGTCCGGTGTACTCATAACCCAATCAGCACCTGTATACATCTTAGGTGAACCAACTGACACCAGTGGCTTGTGAGACCGGCCACCGCCCCTCGTCGGGGTCTCGACTGTATACACTAGTTTACTCTGGAGTATCGATGCCCTGTCTCGAAACTCCCACGACTAGGGACCTTTTAAGGATGTGCTTATAGACCGCCAGCTCTCACGTATATGATCGCCATCATACTGCTGGTAGTCAAGCAAGAATCCTAGGGGCTCTATCAACGTGTAATAGCGACATGTCAGGTCACCTAACGCAGTACACGATGATAAAGGTAAACCAGATAGCATACTATCATCTTGAGTAAGACTGTCCTACTAGGACAGGTCCTCCCTCATTCATTGCAATCACGTGCCTGTGATCCAATAATTGACTCTGAGGGCACTATCTCCAACAATCTCCCACTTGCACTTAAGGCTAATTATTGCGATGTCGCATACTCAGAGCCCGTGTGATACCGAACACCCAACTCCTCTACTTGTCAGTCTCACAAAAACCCGTTTGCGAAACTATTGCGTTCGAGGAATAGCCTCAGTGAGTGGATTCGCCTTGATGTTTCTTTCTATGTCTCTCTATATCTCAAGTTCGCGGAGAAAGCCATCTCCCGAAATGAGCAATACCTGTCTTGGAATGTCTGGATGTCTGATGGGACCAAGCTCATCAATGAGCTCCAAATCCAAACTTCTTAGACTGTATCGTCAATTGAACTTAATCAGTATCCTGCGCCATGCCTTCCCTCAGTATCCAACTGGACCACCTGTCCAAAATACTGCCCCTCGTCAGAGGGAAAACTATAACTCTGACAGCCACTCTGCCATCCATGTCACCTTGGAAGCCTGGAATGATAACCGCCTCCTAAAGGAGGCTGCTGTTATCATATCCTAAGAACATCAACTTATGTTCTAAAACTGCTTCCGACTGTTTCTCCAGGATTGGATCAATATCAACTTATTGCACCTACTGCAAGAACAACATCTGGTGTGGTACTTGACATCTCATGATTGACTCAATTGCCTAAGCAAGTGATCTGCCAATCATGCACATCCCTCTCCCCTTTAGTCTGTAAGACACATTTAGAGAGGGTGACTCCATCACCTGCAGGTATACTACCGTGCCAGGAGTCGTCCATTCTAAATACTCATAGAATGCTGTCAAGGTACCCAGATTAGGAAACCACCCAAATCTAGATCTAAAACCATAGATCTAGTAACCAGAATGTCTGATATAATATCCAAGTCCTGTGTGGAGAAACCACTGTGTGACAACCAAAGTATAACCGATCGTAGTATAGGAATATCACTTCCTACTCTGTGTATGTCATCCAAATACCAGGACATCATACTCTACTACCATCTCAACAGATCCATCCCCAATTCTGATGAAGTCAAACCTATGACTGTCACGTCAGAAATAGATTATCTTTTTCCGCTACATCTGCTTTAGTCTATAAATAGACATAAGCCACATGTCCACCAATGCTTCCGCTGCACCCACTGACTACGATAACCCTCTGGCAGAGTCATATACACGTACACTTCTAAAGCTGGTTTAGAACGACGCTATACTCATCCTCCTGCCGGGTCTCACAGTCTGGAACAACAGCAATGGAAAGTCTGGGTAAACAAGAACCTCCCTGCCACCGTCCTTGAGCATACCGAAGTACCTCTCGAGTGCCTGAGGTTACCCACCATATCAGCGGAGTGGCTAATGGAATGTCAATCCAGATTGAATCTTTAGGTTCCTTATCAAATCTTCAGTAATCGTTTGTGGTTCTGGAATTACTTCCAGTTCTACCATACTCCCACTACTGTTTTCTGAAAAAAATTCCATTTTTATTAAAACTGTGGCGAGTCAAGAACAATATCACTATTGATCTTCCAGATGGTAGAAAGTCAACCCACGTCATAGCCTGGGTCAACCCACAAACAGCCATTACAGAAACGTGCCTTGAGTTGTCCAGTGTTTGGTTTTAATCATAAGCCGGACAACTCCCCGTACCTTAACATCGTTAAGATATGAACTGTTCTATATCCAATATAGAACCAGTGGCACTGATTTAATTGAACCAGATTCAAATCATGCAGCTGTCTCCAGTGCATGTCAACTAAATGGAAGGATGCCGATCAGCGTTACTCAACTTAGGAATGCTTCCAATTATGAGTAACCTGAAAGAGAAGCAAGTTCTCTTAATCATTACTATCAACTGAATACCATATACAAGTATCTACATCTTCGATTACTTTGAAGAATCCCGATACTTGCAATACCTGGTTCTCTACTTTATTCAAATACCTATAACTTCTCAAAATTCGGACCCTGTGTTTCCACGAAACACCTGTCTAAAAACTAGAGAAGTCGTAAGTAAACCGAATATAGTACGAGGACCAACCCCTCTGTCCTGATGGACTCTGGACAACATACAATACTCTGTATAAGTCCCTTGAGTCTGATAACTCATTCACTGTGTGTCGTAGGTTGAAAACTGTACTTATGGTTAAGAAGAATTACACCGCTGTTTAATGCTCCTTACCTAACCATCCACTGATATAGGTAAATGTCATCGACATAATTTCAAAAAGTATATCTCACTCTATGAAAATAGACGTACAGATATATCGATTTTAAATTGGTGCATAACAGCGGATATTCAAAACCAAATATTTGCCGACCGGCAAACAACCCAGGTGATTTCCTCAAATATCACCGATTACAATGAATCCCGATACAATGAGGACGATCACCTAATTCCCAATAACTTACTCCCACTCATCATCTGTAAAACCATACAGATGTGAGAATTATTCCTGGTAAATACATACCCTGGAGCAAGTGTCTAATCGGGAAATCAGTTTTCCTTTAACAGTACACAGTGAAACTGAAACATTGAAATGTTTCGATGGGGTATCCTGGTATTCCTAGTAATGCCTCATCCAGATTCACGACTGTAACCGTATAATTCTTTGCCACCTCTCCAAATCCCTTTTTATGTCTTTAGTCATTACCTTCTGCACACCCCTTTAGGCCAAATGGTTTTCTTCCTTCCCTACCGTTCGCACCAGCCTATGGTTTGGAAGAAGACTATCCAATAAGCATAATGGGTGTACTGTCCTAATCCTAGGAGCACTCGCAATGCGAGAGAAGGTGAAGATAAAAGACAACCGAATAAACCTTATTCCTTATTTCTCCTGAACCAGAATCCATCCCCGAACTGGAACAAGTTCCTTTCGGGTTCGTATATAACCATACGATGGAGTATCCAATAAACTGTGGATCTTCGTAGTGATACGGAGTGTCCTGGAGAAATACAAAGGTGATTTAGGATTGGCGAAGAAATACTTGGTATGGTCGTGAATAGCAGTCGCAATTTACTTTGCCCTCCTACTAATCCCTTGCTTTGTCTTAACTTAATACCTTCTGCACACCATCGTTATGCTAATCGGTTTTCTTCATTCCCCACCGTTCGGCACCAGCCTAAGGTTTGGAAGAAGACTATCAAATTTGAGTAATAGGTGTACCACTCCTAAACCAAGGAGTACTCGCAACCTGAGAGAAGGTAAAAGGAAAAGACAACTGAACAGTCCTATCCGTTTTCTCCAGAACCGGAAACCATCCTCGAATAAATTCCTTCGAGTTCGTATCTAACCATACGATGGTTTTGTCTAATGGAAGTGGACGTTCGTAGTAATACGGGGTGTCCTGGAGAAAAGGGTAAAAGTAGGAGTGGCAATGAGGTTTGCAACTCTCACAATCCAAAATCCTGTATTAAGAAGGTTCGGTCAACTTGGTCACTGAGTCATAGTCTAGGGTCGGGTCAATGGTCGCTGCCAAAGAGAGAGAGAAAAGAAACACTTAGCGTGCACTCTATCCTAGATCAGAATGGTTACCAATTTATCTAATCTGGAAACCATCCACTGTCACCTCAAATTCTTCTCTAAACCTGAAAGAAGAATTAGTCGGGTTCACCCGAGGAGTAAACTAACTCATCAGTGGGAATCGGGACCCAACTATCATCGCATGATAACGTGACGGAATCCACTCACGTCACCACACTCCAGAAGGTATGCGCATGCCTGGCAAGTTTCAGTTTCTTTAGAAACTCCCGATGTGATTTTTACCCCAAGCGGTTTATGACCTTGACTAGGTCAACAAAACATAAACCGCCAGTCAAGTTCAACCCGTCATTATTCTGGATTGCATTAAACCCACCCCTACGTGCCCTTTACTAGGTCAACAAGGCCACACGACTGTCCTGACCAATCCCATTTATGCAACAAACAAGTACCACTTAGCTACCGAACCCTGCGTCTTGACTAGGTCAACAAACGCAGCACAAATACTAAATAATACCTGTAGGAAATGACGGAGGGCTACGGCTGGTTTTTGGCGAAAAACCTTTAACGTAATGAAAATGATATCATTGAAGGAACTGCATAGCTTTTTATAAAAATATAGTGGCGAAAACCTTTACTAAAGAGGTCACTCCCGGTGAAGGGATCTCGGCTCTTTCCCCGTAGAATGAGGTGCATGATATTCCAACTGAATACCACGATGCAAAGCAAAAATAATCGGCTATAGTGAAGTTATTGCCCTGACGCAAACTTCTGTCCAAAGGGTCACTCCCGGTGAAGGGATCTCGGCCCTTGCCTCGTTGACTGAGGAGCAGGATATTCCAACCGAATACCACGATGCAAAACAAAAGTGAACGTCGTTGCAATAACAGCTTTTTGAAAAATTGTTCCAACAACATCAGAATAGGTTTGTTTATAACTTGCGTTGATCCGAATCAACGCAGTCCCATCAATTAATCACACCACAAAGAACGAAAATAATATGACGTACGTATATGCCATCCGCATTCGCCACTGGGTCCCGTCATTACTCGTTTGGTTAGCTAACTAACGACAGAGCGGGGACTGGACTAGCGCGGATGCAAAACATATACAACATCTACTAATATATATATACCGATATATTATATTCGCTCAAGGCGTGATAAGAATGCAACATCACAGAAATGTACAGCATCACAGAACAATACAAATATCTGGGATCCCCGGGTTTCATAGAGCCGCTACTGAAACCCGACGTTCCCCTGGTCGTGTGGATAGCCTGTGCAATGAAATCCTAGACCCCTACGGGCGTGGCAAGTCACCCGCCAAGACCTGAAGCGAGGCAGTCCCCTCCAGCACCCTGAATGGACCACCCAGCACTTCACGGAATCCGGTAACTTGGGCACCACTCCTGGGTCAACCTGTACCCCCTACGAGTGCGGCGAATAGCCCGCCAATCCTAGAGTGAAGCCCCCTCCGTCTCAATGCCATGAGATGCGGGCCCGTTGCCCTCTAGAACCCGGCTATCCGTGCACCCCTCCGCGTGGTAATCCTAGTACAGAAAGTAAAATATACATACACCGGGTACATCGACCGCTACCAGGTCGTGCCCCAAAAGAATAATACAAACAGGCAGTGACGACAGTCCACATGTCGGACGCTCGCCCCGCAATATCAAATGTACATAATACAACAAAAATGTACTAGCATTGCATCCAGGCTATCCCCCACGACCGATCCGCAACATCACAGCAAAATCACAAAACATCAACGTGAAAGTCACGTTCGCAAATCCGTCTAACCGGGCTATAGCAGTTAGACAGGATTTACCGATCAAGTGACATTCACGGTCGCAGATATAATGTAAATACTGTGAACTAGCATGTTTAAAATATCTGATCGAACAAGTTTTATCAAGTGGGCCCCCAAGCAATACTGTAGCACTTACAGATAATCTGGGCCCAAAAAGAATGTCCCAAAACCCATAAATCCATGTCAGAAGCACACTGGAAAAAATTGGTGAGATGAAGCCTAAATAGTGCGGCGGAACCGCGGCCAAAGTGGGGTTATGGCCGCGGTTCCGCGGTCATTTTGAAGGATCAGGTTACCAAATTTTTTCAGTGATCTTAGAATACCATGTACATCATTCTGCAACAACCTGAAAAATTTTTGGAGCCAAAAAAATTTCGACAGAAACTGATATACATGAAAATGCGGTTTTGGGATTTTCGTTCGATCGAAGCTTTAAACATACTAGAGAAAGCTAGACTAGGTTAATGGCTTGTCTCTGATACCATGTTGCGCCACGGGCGCGCCCCGGCCGTCTATCCGAGGCCAAAATGCGGAATCAAAAATTTTCTTATCTTTTAAACTGGCGCTACCGCGGAAAATATACCCGGATCGTAACCATTAACCGATACTAGCAAACTAGAGATGGGGTGAGAGATATACCGAGTGATCCGAGTCCTCCGGTCTTCTCGTCGTCATCCCGATCTCCTGCGGAAAGTCCTGTCTCCATGTCGTCGCCTCCTCGCCGGAAGAGCACCACGTCGCCTGCATCTCTTACGGGCTCCCACCTCAATACCGAGGCAACTCGGGCGCGATGTTGGCTAGCCGACGCGTCCAAGAAGTGCTGTAGGCTAGTGTAGAATCTATTGTCTCTTTTGGGATTTATGTTGCCATTGGTGATGGAGGAATGAGGTTAAGAAAAAATGGTGCTTTCATTTTTTCCAAAACAAGAAGAAGAAGGAGATGAAGAAATTTGTGCTACCATCATAATCAAACTCTCCCTCTCATTTTCTTTAACAAATGGTGGAGGAAAAATCTCAAAAACAAGAAGGAAGGTGAGTGTAGGAAAAGCAAGAGGTGACCACATCCAAAATAAACCTCACATCAACTCCTAATCAACTCCAATCCATTCTAATCACCATTAATGCAAAAGAAATGATGATATAAAAGAATGGTATCAAAAGATGCTATCATAATCAATCCATATGCAAGAAACCCTTCCACAATATGTTATTTGCAAACTTGCAAATAACCCCCTCCATCGGAAAAGTCCGACCGGGAAAGAACAAAGGAAAACCGGCCGGAACGGAATGCAAACTGGCAACTCTAGAAAACTGGTCCTGCAATAAATTACAGGAAAACCCTGATACTGTGCATACACACCCGCATCTGTATTCCGACCGGATACAATTGCAAAGAGACAAAATCTATACTGTACTATACTAGGATCCGGCTTAAACCAAAGCCGGCTAGCAATATCCGTCCGATCCTGATCCGTGCAATACCGCACATATCTGATCGAACCCAGCGATATAACCATACTGCCTCTAGTACAAACTGTCCGATCCTGATCCATGCAATACCGCACGTATCTGATCGGACCCTGCCATATCTCCATACGGCATCTACAGCGTTTCGCCCGAAACTTGAGTAACTGAAAGTGTGGTGGACTCTAAAGACTCGTCAATACTATGGCTGTGGATTTAACCACTAGCACGTCATAGGTATAAGCCAATACGTGACGGGCCACCAGCTATTGACCAAAAGGGACGTCGATGAGCGAACTCATCCTGACACCATACTGAGCCTGTCAGTGACAATATCCGTACAGTCCGGTCCGTTCGTCTATGAGCATCGCATGGCGGGCCTAGGGGGTTGGTAAAAGTCAGACCCCCAAAAGCGGTACAAGTCGTGTCGGAGCGTAGCCCAGAACACCCTGAGATACTACTGGAATACCTACCAGTAAATCTCCTGCCTCGGCCGAGGGCTTTGTGTAATGGCTCTCCTAGACACAGCGCGACCTCACCCCCAATACCGGGAGAGACGAACCCCTGCAGATCCGCTCACTGCCTCCATGTGGCTCGGGACTGTACCCAACTAAAACCTGTTTGCACGACTCTTTTGAGCCGTGGTAGGGTAGTAATCAAAGCACAGTGGGAACTCACACGAGACAAGTGACGATCTCAGGTCGATGAACTAACCTGTACACATGTCACCAGGGAACTGCTATCTGACATCTGGTATAAGACCATCTAGCATGTTCCCGGCGAGTCCTGTCCGGTGTACTCATAACCCAATGAGCACCTGTATACATCTTAGGTGAACCAACTGACACCAGTGGCTTGTGAGACCGGCCACCGCCCCTCGTCGGGATCTCGACTGTATACACTAGTCTACTCTGGAGTATCGATGCCCTGTCTCGAAACTCCCACGACTAGGGACCTTTTAAGGATGTGCTTATAGACCGCCAGCTCTCACGTATATGATCGCCATCATACTGCTGGTAGTCAAGCAAGAATCCTATGGGCTCTATCAACGTGTAATAGCGACATGTCAGGTCACCTAACGCAGTACACGATGATAAAGGTAAAACAGATAGCATACTATCATCTTGAGTAAGACTGTCCTACTGGGACAGGTCCTCCCTCAATCATTGCAATCACGTGCCAGTGATCCAATAATTGACTCTGAGGGCACTATCTCCAACAACATGTTGGTAAAGCCCTTAGGATGTGTACTTGACTACCTGGACTATGATGCGGATCATACTAGTGTGGACATGGTAGTCCATAAGTATATCCTTCAAGGTCCCTAGTCGTGGGTGTATCGAGACAGGACATCGATATACCAGAGTAGACTAGCATATACCTTCTCGACCCATACAGATGGGCGATGGATGATCCCATATCCATTGGTGTTTGACAACAGAGATGATATACGGGTGCTCAGTGGAGACTGGGTACACTGGACGAACTCGCCGAGAACTCCCAGATGGTATTATACCTCATGTCAGATGGCAGTTCTCTGGTGACACTGGTACAGGTTAGTCTGTAGACCCGAGATCGTCATAGAGTCTTGTGTGATTCACACTGTGCTTTGATTTCCACCTTACCACGTCCAAGAGGGCGTGCAAAACGGTGGTTTTTGGGTACATTCCCGAATCACATGGAGGCAATGAGCGATAGGAGGGGTTTCGTCTCTCCCGGTATAGGGAGTTGATGTTGCGCTGTGCTGGATTGGCTATAACAGGACGTCCTTGGCCAAGGCTGCTTTAGGGATTTACTGGTAAGTGTTACCAGTAGTTTCTCGACCCGTTATGAGCCTCATATCGACATGACTTATCGAGTTATTGGGGTCTGACGTTTACCACCCCATAAGAGTTATGTGACATATCAGACGAAGAGACCGGACTGTACGGTAGTGTTACTGGTTGGATTCACAGGAGTGTGAGCGGACTTGCTCGTTGATCTTCTGATCGATCAATACCCGGGTGGCCGTTACGTTTAGCAGACCGCTTGCGGCTTGTGGGTGTTTGATATGATCATCACCTACTGCCGGCGTATTGACGAGTCTTTAGAGTCCTACACAGGGGTTTCCTGACTCAAGCGAAACAAAATAGGAGCGCATATGAGATATGTGCGGGACCGAGAATAATACCGGTATGTGATACTGTATTCTATTCTCGCGATTTGTGACATTGATCGGTTGTATGCGATATAGCCGGGTTATCGGATCAAGTGTTGATTCGATAAGTTGTTACTATTGATATTAGTCGGTTATATACAATATGACCGGATCGTTAAATCAAGTGTTGATTTAATGATTTAATGTATAATTATATATTTGATATATTACTTTACATTAACTAGTATTGGTTCACTTAAGATTTATTTTCTCACTTGAATATGCACATTGTTTATATGTGATATATGCACGTGTACATGTTTGTATCATGCTTGATGATACAAACAAGTTGTGTGTATGAGACTTGAACCAAATCAAGGTTAAATTAGGGTTTACTATTTTCCTAACAAATAACAAAAGAGTGAGACTTTGGTCAAAGTTATCAAGCTTCATGAAGCTTGATAAACATTGACAAAGTCAACTCTTTTGTAATTTGTTCAAGATATTAGTTAACCCAACCCTTAACCTAATGTTTTGGTTAATTCTCTACAAGAGTTAAGCATGAGGGCTTAACTCAACCATGGTGCCATGATTAAAAGGATAAGTTTCATATTATTCTTTTAATTCTTTTTTCTTCTTCTTCTTCATCAAGCTCCAAAAAAGCTTGCTAGCTCCAATGGTGCCATGGGAAAAAGAGTGAGAAATCCAATTCTAAAGTGAACCCACTTCCTATTTCTTCATCCTATACTACTTGCCATGTAGTATAGGGTGTTCTCTTCACAAAGTTTTTGACCTAGTGAAGGAATAGTTTGAGTTTGAGTCTCCCCGACGTAGATCATCTTCGGCATCGAAGTCAACGACCTAGCCCGCTTATTTCTCCGATGAAACCAACGCTAGAGTCCGGGATTCCGATGATCGCAGCGGAGGGACGTCAACACGGAGCTTTAGAAGTGGAGGACCGGATCTACAAAGGTTGTAATCCCTTTCACTTAGTAGCAAAGTAGTTTGCTTGCTTGTAGTTACGCCTAATCTCTAGTTAACGATCTTGCATAGAGTTGTTAGGCACATAAAAAATTTAATTTGGCATGGTAGATGCCTTGTGGAGCCTCTTGAGTGTTTCTAGTAACCCTACAGTGGTATCAGAGCCTAGCTAGAGCATTAGGCGATGTGCTAACGAAATTAAAACGCCGATCGAACCCGGAAACGCAAAACTAAACCCCTCTCTGTACATTTTTTAAAATCTGGGAATTTTCTGAATTAAAAATGACCAAAAAATTCAGCAGGGTTTTTTAAGAATTGTCATGAAAACCGAGCCCCTAAAGCCTCCACCTGGCCGCGGAACCGCGGCACTAAGCCACTTTGTGTGGCGGTTCCGCGGCAATAAAGGGGAATTAGGGACGGATTTTTGCACAGTAATTCTAGTTTCTGCTTATATATTTTCTGGGTATTATTTTATTCTGGCTCAAGTGTTGAGTATTTTGGGGTTTATTTTGTATTCGTCGATTCGACCGGGATATTTTAAATTCGTAATGTTTTCCGGATATTTTTAGAACATGTTAAAAAGTTCGACCGGATATAAATACCCACTTTTTTCCCTGCCGGGAAATTTCTAAGTGTTGGATTTTTCCGTCATTTAAGAATGTTCTAAGTAGTGCAAGTAACGCGATGGACCCTCTAGAAGACAACAAACCTTAACTCGATTATATGACCGTCTTGAACTGCCCTTTGAACCTTAGGGTTTGGGGCAGTAAGGCGTGCCACATGTGAGGCGTTGGCTTGACCCTTCTACGGCTGGACCGTTGGTACTGTAGCATGAAGCGGATGTTTTTAAACTTATTTCATGTGTTGAGCTGTTTCGGGAAAACTTGGTTGTTTGATTGTTCGATCAGAAAGTTTAACACTTTCTATTTATCTGGAATGTGATAGAATATTTGGAATCCACAAGTAGTTATGAGATAACTGATCTGAATGTTCTAGATCTAGCAGTTTAGTCTCACTTGATCGGTTGCCACGGAATATTGATGTGATCAAAAGTCCGTCGCAATCACGTAGCGTACGCGAATACTCGCCGGATAAACTTAATGGACAGCCACGCCCCATAGCCCCGACCAAGTGACTGTAGGAGAACCCCGTCGCCGAAAGCATCCGTCCGGGTGCTCGCGGCAGCGGTGTTCCGCCTTGGTGCACTTTGTCGACGGCATCGGGGGTGCGGCCGTCTAATAAAGTTTGCGACGAGCATTCGTTCTGGATATTGGGAATCTTGTTGAATTGCCCGACTTGATATTGAAAAGTGTTTTCGATATAGAGACTAAAATGCGGGGTTTATAATGGTTAGGCATGCGATGTCTAAGGAGGTTGCGGATTCCAAATGTTATAGTTTTACACTTTCTTTTCTGCGACAGTAAGTGTAATATGTGATATCGCCGGTTTCGTTGCTATATGTCAACGATAATTGGGATGGGCATATTTACTTACGTTGATGACATGGGTTGTTATGTTGTAACATTTTCAAAAATATAAAATATTAATTTTGGGAATTTTTATAATTTAATATTATTTTATTGATTATTTTAATATTTAATGCAAATAAATAGGAAAAATGTTAGAAAAATTATGAAAAAATTATGGAAAATTCTAAACTGGGTTAATTATTGAAATTATGACATTTTTAAGTTGTGGTGATCATTTTGACACTAATTTAGTGCTAATCGCGATTAAAATCGCTAATCGGGTTTTTTGGTAATTTTGTGCAAAACTTGCACATATCACATTTTCTAGACTTGTGCACTTTTCTTCCCATGGATTTCTTTTGGGTTTACTATTCGTGTGAGAAGGTTTGGTTTTAAAAGAAAAAGGAAAAAGAAAAGAAAAGAGAAAAGGAAATGATGAGGGTAGGTGAGAGAGAGAGGTGGACCTTTGACCTTGTACCCTTGGCCATACCCCTTCATTCCTCATCATTTTTCCCTCTCCAATCATGGAGTTGCTGCTGCTGCCCTTCCTCATCTTCCTCCCCTCTTCAACTCCATACTTCATCTCTAAAACAACCCCAAAACCCCAATCTCCTTTCATTAAAAATGTGCAAAATCCCTAGATCTACACATGGAGCTAAAGAAGCATGGATTTGGCCACTAGAGGGCAACTCAAGAAAATCCTTGAGTTGCTAATGAAGGTAATTTCTGAACCATTTGCTCAATCATAGCTTTTCCTATAACCCCATGTTAAGATTTAATTGATATTGTGTGATATTATGGATTTGATGAAAACCTAGTTAGGGTTTGAGAGGAACTTGGGTTGTATTGTGAAATTGAGGATACACCAACACCCTAGTGTTTGAATTGAAACCCAAAACCTGAAGCAAACACCAGAATACGGATTTTAGAAACCAATAAAGGGAAAATTGTGTATTCTGTCACTGTTATTTGGAATCTGCTAACACCCCGAGAACCCTAAAATAATATTGAGTGGGAATTGAGATGTGCAGGAAACATAGAGGCAACACCCAAAACCCTAGCTCCCCACTCCACCTTCAGGCCGCCAAAACCTCCATTCTGGCCGCAAATTGCGGCCAGACCAGTGAGGAAATTCCTCGTTTTGCGTGCCTGGCCCCATTTCATCAATTCTTGGCCCTAGGTACTTCTAGTTTTGACAGATTCTTTCTAGGGTGAAATCTGGGACATATATCTTAAGTTGCTATTTTGGATTCGTGTTTCCGTATTCCGTATTTTTGATTCTGAAATGGTGGAACGTGTTTTGCCTCGACTATTTGTCGTTTATACGACGATATAGAGGAGTTATTGATGGTTTTAAAGGCGTGCCATAGGTTTTCTCCTATAGGCCCCTTATCGTATCGTATTGGATTTAGTGTGTCGTTTCAAGTGTTGATTTGGTTTTGATGCGATGCGATACGTGTGATTTGTGTAGGTACACCGCGACGATCCGAGGCGATGCGGAAGATGACGGAGACATCGACACCGACACACGGGTTACAGGTGAGTAGATTATATCTACAGAGGGAAGTCGGGTGGATGGCGTATAGCACCCCCGCAGTCCGTAGATAGATTATTATGTAGTTATTGTGATATAGGTGTATTGTGGATAGTATAGGGTTAGAAGTGACTAGTGTAGTTCATAGTCGCGAACCCTAGGATAGAATTACACCTATACACGCACCTTTGCTTATCACTTGTACTTGCACTGTGATTGATGACTTTGGAGATGAGTCGATGATGTGGGCTTGGTGCCCTGGGATCGGTGATTTGATACGATTCATATGTGGGATATGACTTGTGATTCTTGCGGGCTTGGGATATGTGTTTACCCCCGCATGCATACTTACTGATGTTACCGTTTGTACTAGACATAGAGTAGTAATCCAGACTATATGATCTGATGATGGTGATATCTGTTATGTGATGAGACAGTGAGATGTTGACCCCTGTACCCAGCTTTTGGGGATGCCGTACGACGATTTACCGTACGAGCCGATATTGATGATAGATCCGCACTCATAACTCGAGGATATCTTATGATATGACTTTGAGGCGAGATCACCGACTATATATCCTCATACATATACCGACTCAGATTTAGGTGGTTTCCACACCTACCCCTCCTGATTGACCTTTTACTTAGATGTAGTTTGCATAGTAGATACTTCACTGTGGTGTTGACTTTTGGATATCTGCTTTTTCATGCTATTCGCATTGCTGGCATATGTGCATCGCTATACTATTATCATGCTGTTAGGACACCAGCACCATTATCGATGATGCGTATGTTCCACGTACACTATTTGCCGGCTCACACACTTCATCATCGATAATTGCCATGCCACTACACTGTAGTACTGTTGCATTCATGATATGATTACTGCTTGGCATATTGTACACATGTACCTGTACACAAACATAGATGATTCATACTTGATTGAGATTGAGGACTGCAAGATATTCCATGTTACATGATTTCCGATATGATTACCTCTATTTACTTGTCGCATACATCATGGATTGATTATATAGCACGTTGCATTGGATTTACTTCTCGATGTGGATTTTCATATGATTTCTGGTTTTGAGGACCGAGGGATTATTTAATAAAAGAGGCACTTTTATGAAAACCCGGTACCTCGTGATATGATATTTCGGTGCGTCCACCACGCGTTTTCTCGGTGCTGAGACGTGTGCTTGAAACCCTATTCGAGGAGTTGATGTACCGTTTGCGGGTTCGTGGTGGGCCCGGTATGGTTCCCCTCGGCGAGATGATCGATGGGTTATGCCGATTGAGCCTGGAGGCGGGCGAGTACCTACCGGTGATTGTATTTGAGCTCGGCGGATATCCGGGGGATACAGCCTGGAGCTGAGAGATGGGCGTACTGCCGGGGGCCGACGGGCCGATACCGCAGACGGAGCCCAGAGATGGACATAGGTTGACTCGTACTGCCGGGGGCCGAGGGCCGATACCGCAGACGGAGCCCCATATGGATGAGGATTTATGTGTCGATGCTTGGTACGGGTTTCATGATGAGTTTTCCATGATTTTGGTTATATCCTCACATTGCATACATGATGCTTGCTGTCAGTGGGTGACAGGTGGACGAGTTCCACAGATATACAGACTGGATTTACGCTTATCTTACACCAATATTAGTGGTATGGGACGCTAATATATGTGTATTGATATCTTTGATATTTCTTCACATCTACCTTATGCAGACATACCTTATATTGATGACATGTTATTACCTGAGTACCTGGCACTACATACATGATTAGATGTTACCTTGCCACCTTGTTACACTCAGATGTACTCTTGTGGATTATATTACTGATCGTTGACTTAGGTTTATGTCGTGCATTCGGTTTCTTCTTGTAGATGTTTCTATTCACGAGTTGGCAACTCACCCCCGTTGTGCCACAGTTCTTGCAGGTTCTGCCGTACAGGTTTCTTTGCGGCATTTCTGGCACACTACCCTCTTGCGGGTGATTTGCTTTCGTAGGTGGATTCTTTCGTATCAAGAATCACCATTGTATTTATTTATTTCATTGTATCTAGAAATTGTCCATCAACCAAAACTTGTATATTCTCTCAGACTCAGAGACAGTGTTGTATTATTCGACCTTAGAGTCGCGCTTAGTAGTATTGCGGTTTTCTTGCTACTTTTGAGCTTTCTTTTGGTGTTGATCCTCGCCACTTGGCGTTGTATATTATCATATCATTGCGTGGTTGTGACCGTCGATTGACGAAGAGCTAGCTCCCGCTTGGGGATGCCTTTATCATTTTATATATTGTTATTCATATTGTACCCCATTCGGGGCCAGTTTTACAAGAGAAACTCTGCCGAAATTTTTAGAAAAGACTTTATTGTTTTCAAAACGTACTTTCGGCTTAGTTATTTAAAAACCTTGATTTCAAACATGTATTCTTCCCTTCTTTAAACCAGTTTTCTTTACTTATTCCTAAAATGGTTTTAGATTTCTGGGCTTTTGGCTTACTTGGATCAGATGGAGTCCTATAGACTTCATATGGTTCAAGGGCCAGTCACGTGCTCTTTCGGGTCGTGACAAAGTTGGTATCAGGGCGCTAGGTTGACCTTGGTTCGAGTCTAAGTTTGACTATGTGGAGCCTAGGGAGTTATTTATATACGGAACTTAGGCTTGACCTTACGGAACTCAGACTTGGTCGAGGGGGTATTCGACCCGAACTTTCGTCGTATTAGGATGACCCTTGGTTGATGGATTAGGTGACTAAAGTAGAGTGACGTACCGTTGGTATGTTCCGCGGCATACTTACGACACGCCACTCCGCTTAAGGAACCTTAGGATGTACATACTTTCGAGATTAGTGATTCTCTTCATATCCTGGATTATACATCCATTTGAGATCCCCGATTCTATTTGTTCATGATCATACCTTTATTGATGCTGTTCCTTCCTATGATCATGTATCCACTTTGGATCTGTTGTTTCCCTTCTTGCCACTGATGTGCTCTCTTTGATACTCGATTGAGATTCCTGTCACCATGTTTGAGCGCAGTTTGGGCTGCTGCTAGGGTTACGGCCGGTGTGAGCTCGTTTGGTATGAGGGCCGACCATTGTGTTTTCTGGTGACATGGGAACGTCTCGAGTTAGTGTTGGTGATTGTGACCTCTAGTGGAGGCGAGTGCTTGGTCTTGCACCGGATGATCGGGCCATTGTTAGAGCTACCAGTTGAAAGATGACTGTTGATGTACAGCATACCTCAGAGATGTGATGTCGCCTATCGTGCAGACCGATGGACCAGTTGTTGCTGAGATTGACAGGATGTTGCTTTCGGAGCTTACGAGCTGAGATTGCCGGAGCTTTCAGGCAGATATGAGACAGATGATAGCTAGTCTACCCGATTTGAGAGACGAAGGTGATTCGTCCGATTTTGCGCCAGAGCGGGCCCAGTTGAGTTGAAGATTTCCAGTGTGGAGAGTCTTACTCAGATCTAGATGCAGACCGACTCAGAGATGACCGCTTATGTATTGCCTTTCCTGGAGGATAGAGGCGTTGTTCGGCGTACAGGCGTATGAGCCAGTTGCTGCTGCAAATGATGAGATATCGCCCAGATGGTTGGAGCTACTGCAGCATGAGCATGTTCTTAGAGAGTTGTTAGCGAGTTGCTAGTCACTGAGGATGGATGACTAGGACGTGTGGTGAGTTCGCTTACCCCGATGCGAGGTCATCAGGCGGATCGATTCCAGCTAGAGACGACTTCACGCAGGTTCGTGAGAGTCGATAGAGACGATCGAATGTCAGGAGCCTACTTTCCAAGTTTAAAGTATACGGAAAGACATGCAGGTGATTCTATGGACCCTCTAGAAGAATGAAACCCTAACTCGACTTAATGACCGTGTGACAGCCTTTGAACCTTAGGGTTTACGGCGGTTCCGCGGCGCCATTAGTGAGGCTTGGGTTTGCCCTTCTACGGCTGGACCACCGACGCTGTGGCATGTACTCGATACTATTAAACTGTACCCGAGATGTGAGCTCTTGGGGGATTATGAGGATCTGACGAGTCGATCGGATGGTTCGACATCTTTCGGATATCGTGATGGGACACTGCTTGGGAGACTCCAGATGCGAGCATAGCCGTTGGAGCACCGTACATGCAGCCATGATGAGACGAGTCCGAATCAGTCGACATTGACGCAGAGTGAGGAAAAGAATTCGCGAGATATTTCGACGAGATGATGTCCCACTCCGCTGACATTAGAGATGTGATATGCACCCCGAGGCGTGGTATATGGATATATCTTCCAGAAGGAAGCGCGATAAGTATGCAGCCGTTTCGGAATAAGCTTTAGCTTCAGCATTGGATGATGACTTCCGGGCATTTCGGCAGGATTGAGATTTGAGAAGGGAACCTCGACAGGACTTTTCTGGAGTACGATACGAAAAGACCTGGACCCAGGAGTGGTCATTTTGCGCACACCCAGCAGGCCAGAGTTCGGCATTGTCGACAAGGTAGTTGACCAAGTTCGGATAAAGGAACTTAACCAGATGCGTTGCGAATTGATCAAGGACGGACGAGTGATGAGTATTCCTCCGATGGTTGGGACGTATTCCCGAGGACCAGTTCGGCCTGACATCTTCTACAGAATGATGAAGCTACAGAATACGCGACTTCGAGTCCGTGTGAGAGACTTCAGATTGACCGTGGCCGAGAACAGTGCAGTGCATAGTAGCTTGGCGTGACGTCATAGTGGACGACGATAGGGACAGTTGGAACGAGAGGTTCGTGTGAGACACTGACGAGCTGTCATTGCTTCCCGTCGAGACTAGAGACCTGATTTGCTTACAGAGACGTTGGGATGTGACTAGTTTCTGAGAAATGTTGTTCTGAGGACACAGGTGTCTTTTGAGCGAGAAGAGGTTGTGCAGGAAAGCCAGCCTCTGTGCAGATCGGCATAGGCATGATTGGAAGAGACCTTGAGCAGGATTCCTTCCAGGACGTTGCTGCAATGATGTTTGCACCCAGGATCAGATGTGTGACGTGCTTTCAGAGAGCCAGAGGCCGACGCCAGTGATTTGCTGCCTTACGAGTGGTCGTGAGGATTGACCGAGAGGTGACCAGAGAAGTGCCAGAACGGAATCGTCCCCGTTAGCACATCTGACAGGGCCGAGGAGCCGATTGACTGTGAGATTGGTAATCCGCAGAGAAGATAAGAACCCAGAGAGTCAGAGGACGCCAGATCGTGAGCAAGAGGCAAGTAGATGTCTTGCGCTGCTAGCAGTGGATGCATCGACTCCTTCTCGACCTTGAAGGAGGATCTACCGAAGACGGTATTCATGATTTGTGATTTTGTGATTTGATTATCACGTATCCGTCATTTTGGATTTCGGTAATTTGGGCGTTCTGGTTGCATGATTTAGTTTTGATGACTGAGTTTCATGATATTGATTTCATGCACCCACTGGATATTTATATATTTTGCGCTGAGTTATTGCATTTGAGATATTGATTGAGATTTCATGCCTACCGTGTGCAGTGGTTTGATTCGCACTTCCAGCTTGGTTTTCATGCACCTTAGTGTTTTGATATACGATTTTGGTGCACGCCAGATGCACTAAATCGGGATTCTTCGTGCATGTCACATGCACCTGATTTATTTTTCTGTCAGGCACACACGTTGCCTACGACAGATGTTTCGTGCACACCCGTTGCACCTAGATGTTGTTTTGTATACCTGTTTGACACATTTATGGATTTTTGATTTCCGTGAGCACCAGACGCACAGGATTGTGTTATGTGCATTTTGGGATTTATTCCTTTTGGAGCAGTACCTTTTAAGATGTTGGATTTTTGCTTTCATGCTGAGCAGGACTAGTCAGTGGACGGTACCTGGATATACTTTTGCATGCTTTTGCATCAGCTACTTACATGTATGGATTGGATGTCTACATGTGTAGTATTGATCCATATCATATCGGTTTTGTATTGGATTTGACATTGTGTTTTTACCTCGACTCCGATGATTGCGAGATGCTTGACGGAGTTTTGCTTTTGAGTTATCTGCTCACTTTTCATGCGCATGCATTGCGCTGTGATGTTTTATGTGTTGATATTTTCGGAGCCCCGACAAATGGATTATTACTGAAATTGTTTTTAGTATTGGGGATTTAAATTTAAATTCGGGGACCGAATTTCTTTAAGGGGGTAGATTGTAACATTTTCAAAAATATAAAATATTAATTTTGGGAATTTTTATAATTTAATATTATTTTATTGATTATTTTAATATTTAATGCAAATAAATAGGAAAAATGTTAGAAAAATTATGAAAAAATTATGGAAAATTCTAAAATGGGTTAATTATTGAAATTATGACATTTTTAAGTTGTGGTGATCATTTTGACACTAATTTAGTGCTAATCGCGATTAAAATCGCTAATCGGGTTTTTTGGTAATTTTGTGCAAAACTTGCACATATCACATTTTCTACACTTGTGCACTTTTCTTCCCATGGATTTCTTTTGGGTTTACTATTCTTGTGAGAAGGTTTGGTTTTAAAAGAAAAAGGAAAAAGAAAAGAAAAGAGAAAAGGAAATGATGAGGGTAGGTGAGAGAGAGAGGTGGACCTTTGACCTTGTACCCTTGGCCATACCCCTTCATTCCTCATCATTTTTCCCTCTCCATTCATGGAGTTGCTGCTGCTGCCCTTCCTCATCTTCCTCCCCTCTTCAACTCCATACTTCATCTCTAAAACAACCCCAAAACCCCAATCTCCTTTCATTAAAAATGTGCAAAATCCCTAGATCTACACATGGAGCTAAAGAAGCATGGATTTGGCCACTAGAGGGCAACTCAAGAAAATTCTTGAGTTGCTAATGAAGGTAATTTCTGAACCATTTGCTCAATCATAGCTTTTCCTATAACCCCATGTTAAGATTTAATTGATATTGTGTGATATTATGGATTTGATGAAAACCTAGTTAGGGTGTGAGAGGAACTTGGGTTGTATTGTGAAATTGAGTTCAATTGAGGATACACCAACACCCTAGTGTTTGAATTGAAACCCAAAACCTGAAGCAAACACCAGAATACGAATTTTAGAAACCAATATCGGGGAAATTGTGTATTCTGTCACTGTTATTTGGAATCTGCTAACACCCCGAGAACCCTAAAATAATATTGAGTGGGAATTGAGATGTGCAGGCAACATAGAGGCAACACCCAAAACCCTAGCTCCCCACTCCACCTTCAGGCCGCCAAAACCTCCATTCTGGCCGCAAATTGCGGCCAGACCAGTGAGGAAATTCCTCGTTTTGCGTGCCTGGCCCCATTTCATCAATTCTTGGCCCTGGGTACTTCTAGTTTTGACAGATTCTTTCTAGGGTGAAATCTGGGACATATATCTTAAGTTGCTATTTTGGATTCGTGTTTCCGTATTCCGTATTTTTGATTCTGAAATGGTGGAACGTGTTTTTCCTCGACTATTTGTCGTTTATACGACGATATAGAGGAGTTATTGATGGTTTTAAAGGCGTGCCATAGGATTTCTCCTATAGGCCCCTTATCGTATCGTATTGGATTTAGTGTGTCGTTTCAAGTGTTGATTTGGTTTTGATGCGATGCGATACGTGTGATTTGTGTAGGTACACCGCGATGATCCAAGGCGATGCGGAAGATGACGGAGACATCGACACCGACACACCGGATACAGGTGAGTAGATTATATCTACAGGGGGAAGTCGGGTGGATGGCGTATAGCACCCCCGCAGTCCGTAGATAGATTATTATGTAGTTATTGTGATATAGGTGTATTGTGGATAGTATAGGGTTAGAAGTGACTAGTGTAGTTCATAGTCGCGAACCCTAGGATAGAATTACACCTATACACGCACCTTTGCTTATCACTTGTACTTGCACTGTGATTGATGACTTTGGAGATGAGTCGATGATGTGGGCTTGGTGCCCTGGGATCGGTGATTTGATACGATTCATATGTGGGATATGACTTGTGATTCTTGCGGGCTTGGGATATGTGTTTACCCCCGCATGCATACTTACTGATGTTACCGTTTGTACTAGACATAGAGTAGTACTCCAGACTATATGATCTGATGATGGTGATATCTGTTATGTGATGAGACAGTGAGACGTTGACCCCTGTACCCAGCTTTTGGGGATGCCGTACGACGATTTACCGTACGAGCCGATATTGATGATAGATCCGCACTCATAACTCGAGGATATCTTATGATATGACTTTGAGGCGAGATCACCGACTATATATCCTCATACATATACCGACTCAGATTTAGGTGGTTTCCACACCTACCCCTCCTGATTGACCTTTTACTTAGATGTAGTTTGCATAGTTGATAATTCACTGTGGTGTTGACTTTTGGATATCTGCTTTTTCATGCTATTCGCATTGCTGGCATATGTGCATCGCTATACTATTATCTTGCTGTTAGGACACCAGCACCATTATCGATGATGCGTATGTTCCACGTACACTATTTGCCGGCTCACACACTTCATCATCGATAATTGCCATGCCACTACACTGTAGTACTGTTGCATTCATGATATGATTACTGCTTGGCATATTGTACACTTGTACCTGTACACAAACATAGATGATTCATACTTGATTGAGATTGAGGACTGCAAGATATTCCATGTTACATGATTTCCGATATGATTACCTCTCTTTACTTGTCGCATACATCATGGATTGATTATATAGCACGTTGCATTGGATTTACTTCTCGATGTGGATTTTCATGTGATTTCTGGTTTTGAGGACCGAGGGATTATTTAATAAAAGAGGCACTTTTATGAAAACCCGGTACCTCGTGATATGATATTTCGGTGCGTCCACCACGCGTTTTCTCGGTGCTGAGACGTGTGCTTGAAACCCGATTCGAGGAGGTGATGTACCGTTTGCGGGTTCGTGGTGGGCCCGGTATGGTTCCCCTCGGCGAGATGATCGATGGGTTATGCCGAATGAGCCTTGAGGCGGGCGAGTACCTACCGGTGATTGTATTTGAGCTCGGCGGATATCCGGGGGATACAGCCTGGAGCTGAGAGATGGGCGTACTGCCGGGGGCCGACGGGCCGATACCGCAGACGGAGCCCAGAGATGGACATGGGTTGACTCGTACTGCCGGGGGCCGAGGGCCGATACCGCAGACGGAGCCCCATATGGATGAGGATTTACGTGTCGATGCTTGGCACGGGTTTCAAGATGAGTTTTCCATGATTTTGGTTATATCCTCACATTGCATACATGATGCTTGCTGTCAGTGGGTGACAGGTGGACGGGTTCCACAGATATACAGACTGGATTTACGCTTATCTTACACCAATATTAGTGGTATGGGACGCTATTATTTGTGTATTGATATCTTTGATATTTCTTCACATCTACCTTATGCAGACATACCTTATATTGATGACATGTTATTACCTGAGTACCTGGCACTACATACATGATTAGATGTTACCTTGCCACCTTGTTACACTCAGATGTACTCTTGTGGATTATATTACTGATCGTTGACTTAGGTTTATGTCGTGCATTCGGTTTCTTCTTGTAGATGTTTCTATTCACGAGTTGGCAACTCACCCCCGTTGTGCCACAGTTCTTGCAGGTTTTGCCGTACAGGTTTCTTTGCGGCATTTCTGGCACACTACCCTCTTGCGGGTGATTTGCTTTGGTAGGTGGATTCTTTCGTATCAAGAATCACCATTGTATTTATTTATTTCATTGTATCTAGAAATTGTCCATCAACCAAAACTTGTATATTCTCTCAGACTCAGAGACAGTGTTGTATTATTCGACCTTAGAGTCGGGCTTAGTAGTATTGCGGTTTTCTTGCTACTTTTGAGCTTTCTTTTGGTGTTGATCCTCGCCACTTGGCGTTGTATATTATCATATCATTGCGTGGTTGTGACCGTCGATTGACGAAGAGCTAGCTCCCGCTTGGGGATGCCTTTATCATTTTATATATTGTTATTCATATTGTACCCCATTCGGGGCCTGTTTTACAAGAGAAACTCTGCCGAAATTTTTAGAAAAGACTTTATTGTTTTCAAAACGTACTTTCGGCTTAGTTATTTAAAAACCTTGATTTCAAACCTGTATTCTTCCCTTCTTTAAACCAGTTTTCTTTACTTATTCCTAAAATGGTTTTAGATTTCTGGGCTTTTGGCTTACTTGGATCAGATGGAGTCCTATAGACTTCATATGGTTCAAGGGCCAGTCACGTGCTCTTTCGGGTCGTGACATATGTGTTGCTGGATATGTTATATTGGATCGTCGCGTTTTGAATAGCCGGGGGTTTTATGTGAGATGAGAGTTTTTATTTTCATTCATGTAAAAACTTGTATGTAATATTCTTTTATTGGGGCACTTCCAGATTGCGGAAGATGTCACCGTTGATGTATATTATTTACTTTTCCGCACTAGGATAGACCCAAGGAGGAGAGCACAAGTAACCGGGTTCTAGAGTCCAGTGGGAGACCAACTCGAGGAGTCGAGTCCGGGTCTCCTAACGCTAGAATTGGTAGGGTTGCTTGCCGCTCTCGTAGGGGTCTAGGGGTGTGGGTTTGGCTATTCATCGCGACTGTGGAATTCGTGTTTTATAGAGGCTCAAAATAAAACACGAACGTCCTAGTATATCCAATATTTCATATGTTTCATCTGTTGCGATATCTGTGATGTGATCATTTGATATGTTGTGATAGATACAGTATATAGTATATATGATATATTATATAGACGTTACTTATGTTTTACACCCGCGCTAGCCCTGCCCAGCTCTACCGTTAGTTACCTAACCTAACGGTGCACGAGGGGACATCGAGGCGAATGTGGATGGCATAAGTGTACGTCGTATTTATCTGTGATGTTTAGGTGATTTAAATGATGGGACTTCATTAATGTGATTAATGAAAGAAAAGAAACCTAAAAGATGTTGTGGAAAAAAACAGGTAGCTATAGTTCTTGCTTTGCATCGCGGTGTTCCTTGTAGAACATCCTGCACCTTATTCGATAAGGATAGGGCCGAGATCCCTTCACCGGAAGTGACCCCTTTATCAATAACTGGCAGATCTTACAACCCTCGGTTTGTCTTTTGATGGCTCCTATAGTTCTTGCTTTGCACAGCGGTATATTTGATATATCCTGCACCTTATTCGTTGAGGAAAGGGCCAACGATCCCTTCACCGGGAGTGACCCCTTTAGCAAAACTAGAAAAGCCTAAAAAACACTCCATTTCAAAATCATTTGATTCTGCAACAATATCAAGTTCATTACGCAACAGGTTTTCAGAAAAACCTGTCGTAGCCCTCCGTCATTTCAGATAAGTTGTATATAGTATTCGTGCTACATTTGTTGGCTTTCGTCAAGGTGTAGTGTGCGGTAGCTATATGCTGCTTATCTTCTGCATACGATTCGATTGGATTAGGGTAGTCGTACGGCTTTGTTGGCTTTCGTCAAGGGTCGTGCGGGTGGGTTTAATTCAGTCAAGAAATGTACGGGTTGAACTTGACTAGCGGGCTATGGTTTGTTGGCTTTCGTCAAGGTCATAGCACGTTAGGGGCAAAATATTATCGGGAATTTCAAGTGTTGAAATTTGCAATGAGATTGCATACCTTCTATGAGATAGTTGGATCCCGATACCCGCTGCGAGTAATTGTTACTCCTGGGAGAGTTTTACACATTACAATTAGCCGATCAAGTAGGTGTCTAGAAAGGTGTCAATGGGGTTACGCCTCTGGGAAAACGAGATTTACTTTAATTAGGTCCGTGCGAAAGCACGGGGAACCTCCCTCAAAGTACCGACACTGGCCTGGCTGAAAGATTGGCGAACTTGTAGCGTGTAATTAATCCCGGCTAGTCTTTCCTTTTAGGGTTTGAAGGAAGATTTGATAAAACCAGTGGGAGCCATCCTGATTAGATAAAATAATAACCAATCTGATCTTGCAAGAGCGCACACAGAGTGTTTTCTTCTCTCTCTCTCTCCAGGTAGCGACCATGTCACGCCTTAATGAAGATAAAAAAATGGATGTATTGACCGAACCCGCTTATTATACTGAGCTGGGGAACGTTGGTCCCGCTCCAACTTATAATTGTTATAAGACAGAGCATGAATTAGGGGATTACCAGAATTCCCGTGCCGCCCAAACGAAGAAAGTGCATACTGATGCATCATCTTCGGGTGTGTTCATTACCGAGAACTGTTTCTCAGTGTCCTTTACGTCCTGGGTATTTTGATACCGGATCAGGATCCCATATATGTAATCTATTACATGGGCTACAGAAAGGTAGAGAACTGAGAAAGGGTGATAAGTTTCATGAGGCAGAAAACGGTGCAAGTGTTGCAGCCAAGTCTGTTGGTCACTGTCACCCTGTATTACCAGAATACATTGATTCTGAACAAATGTTATTAGATGCCGAACATGATATACAAAATCATATCAGTCTCTTTATTAGTAAGGAACGGATATAATTTTGTATTGTTGGATAATGTTTTGAACATTTCCTATATCAAGAGTTGATCGGTTCAGGCACGTTATCTAAAAGCATTGATGTTCTAAATCAAACTACAGTTCTTAGTATACAGAACACGCACAAGAGGAAGAGTTCAGAAATGAACGAATCCTTCTTGAGGTATTGTAGACTAGGTTATATCAATGCGACCCGACTAGCTGAAGTTACATATAGATGCATATTTAAATTAGTTTGAATTTACATCTTGTGAAACTTGCCAGTCATGTCACAAAGATAAGATGACCATAGCTCTGTTTAATGGAAACAAAGAAAGAGTTAGTGAACTCTTGGGATGATACATATTGATGTTTGAAGGTCCCCTGTCTACACATGCTAAGACCGGTTCTTTGTACTTCATTACCTTCTCTGATGATCTCTCAAGATTCAGACATATGTTCCTGTTGAAACACAAGTCCGAAGCTTTTGAGATATTCACAGAATATAATTTAGAAGTAGAGAACCAACAACGGGTATAAGTATTATGTCTTTTGATGTGATCAGGGAGGAGAATACTTGAGCATGGGATTCCTGGACTATTCTAAGAATAAGGTTCTCTCTCAGCATTACTCCTCCGTATACACCATAGCACGATGGTATATCGGGACGGAGCAATACCACCCTATGTGATATGGTGTGCTCTATGATGAGTACTACTGAGTTTCCTATTTCCTTTTAGGGAGTTATGCACTTATGAAGTTGCATACCTATTGAATAGGGTTCCGATCAAATCAGCTGCCTACCACTTCATATGAGATATGGAAAGGGAAGAACCCATCTCTTAAGACAGTTAAGATTTAGGATTGTCTGGCCTATGTCTAAAAAGCATAATCCGGACAAGCTTGAGGCAAAGTCAGATCTGTAGAACTTTGTTAGATATCCCAGGCATATGCAAGGGAATATCTTCTACCTAACCGAGGAACAAAAGATGTTTTGTTACTTAGCATGCCACCTTTGTGAAAGGGAATTTCTTGTGAAGAAATTAATGGTCATGAGGTAGAACTGGAAAGAGTCCCAGCTATACAAACTGCAGCTGATGACTTGGTAGAACCAAAAGATTCAATAGCAATCAACGAACCTCAGCCTCTCCGCCGATCTAGTAGGTTTCCTCACCCACCTGAGAGATACCTTGATTTCTCTATGACAGTGGGAGAAAGGATTGCATCATGGGATGATGACCTAACTAGTTTCGAGCTGGCCATCAGGAGTAGGTCTCTGTAAGCATGGCTGGATGCTTATCGATCTGAGATGGAATCCTTGGATACCAACAAAGTATGGACTTTGGTTGCTTTATCTGAAGGGTTAAATCCCCATCAGGAGCAAGTATATCTCGAGAAGATTACTTGGTGTACATGGAAAAGTTGAGACATTCAAAGCTAGACTTGTTAAAGGTTTGCATCATTGACCAGGTATGGATTATAATGAAACCTTTTCTAAGTAACTATGCTTAAGTCCATCCAGATCCTACTTGCCACGGCTACATACCATGACTACGATATCTGGCGGTTGGGTGTCATGACTGCTTTTCTAAATGATGTTATAGAAGAGTGAGCCTGTAAGTACACAGTCAGAGGGCTTCGTAGACAGTGGGAGCAGCGGAAACGTGTGCGAGATGTTTTATGTGATAAAGCAGGCATCGCGGAGTTGGAACATCTGTTTTGATGAGTAAGTCAAAGGGCTTGACATCATCAAAATGGTAGATGAACCTTGTATATCAAAAAAGGTAGTAGGGAGTATACTGGTGATCCTCGTAGAGTACGTGGATGACATACTCTTGATAGGGAAGGAGTTTCCTATGCTACACTCGGTCAATCTCCGCTTATCACAAGGATTCTCCATATAGGATCAAAGTGATACCTACTAAATCCTGGGTTTTGGATCTATGAGATAGATCTAATTGGATGTTAGGATACTCACTAGTTGTAGTAAGATGGTATTAATTGACACCGGGGAGAATCACTGGAAAGGTTCCAGGGTGATAAAGACGACTGAATGTCCGTCGCAGGCATTGTCTTTACCCTCAGTAAAGGGACGGTATGTTGGAAGAGTTCCAAGCTAGATACCGTGGCATACTAGACGATAAAGGTTGGATACATCGCTACCAAAGATTCTACCAAAGAGGCAGTCTGGGTGTATATTAGTTCATGAGATGAACTTCGTTCCTCCCATTGTGTGACAATGGAGTTGTGGCTTATGCCAAGGAACGCCCGTCCCATCAGTGATCCAGACATATTCTAAGGCAGTGTCACCTGATCGTGGAGATGGTTGATCTCCGGGGGATCGAGGTTAGGAGAGCAGACTCAGAGGACAACACGGCGGATCCACTCACAAAGGCTTTTTCCCAGAGAGAGACATTTATGGGATGGTTGAGTATGAGATACTACAACCACTGCTATCAGATGGCCCTAGTGCAAGTGGGAGATTGTTAGTTATATGTATGCCCTATAGGCCATTACTATACATAGGATGTATATTGTAGTGGATGCTTGAGCATATATAGGGATGACTTTCTTGCTCGATATGATAGTATTGTAAGTGCACGGCGGCGCCTCGGCCTCCATCACGAGGCCAAAATGCGGAAACGGTGATAAACTTTAATTTTGCGAACTTAGCAAACCGGCACCACCGCGCACTAAAACCCGGATCGAACCATTCCTAGCTAACTACAAGATAGGGAAGAGAGATATACCGACTGATCCAAGTCCTCCGGTCTTCTCGTCGTCGTCCCGATCTCCTGCGGAAGCTCCGGTCTCCACCTCGTCGCCGGAAGTGCACCACATCGCCTACTTCTTTTACGGGCTCCCACCTAAATGCCGAGGCAACTCGGGCACGAAGCTGGCTAGTCGACGTGCCCAAGATGTGCTGTAGAATTTTGTGTAGAACTTGTGTCTCATTTTGGGGTAGTGGAGGTTGCCATTGGTGGAGGGATTGAACTTGGAGCTTTTGAGATTGATCTTGTGGGAATTTTGCAACATGAAATGAGCCAAAAAACACACACTCAAAATTTGGACAGCCTCCATGCATAGTGGCCGGCCATCTTGGTGAGGGGGAGAGTGAGAATGAGGGAGTAGTGTGATGGAATGTGATAGCCATCCAATAATACAATGGAGAGAGAGAGATGGCTATCATGCAAAAAGAATCATCACAAAATCAAACCCACACTCAACCACAAACATCATCAACCATCATGTCCTACAAAAGTCAAGGCATGATGAAGCTAGAAGTCAAGGTCAAGGAAAAGCTATCATGATACAAATATATGCAAAGAACACCCTCCACAAATGCTTATTTGCAACAATGCAAATAAGCCCTCCTCCACCAATCTTCGGCCAATGAACGATACAAAGGAAATTGGCCGAAACGGAAAGCAAACTGGCAACTCCAGAAAACTGGTCCCGTAATAAATTACAGGAAAACCCCGCTACTGTGCATACACACCCGCATCTGTATTTCGACCGAAATACAAATGCAATGAGACAAAATCTCCACTGTACTATACTAGAATCCGGCTTAAACCAAAGCCGGCTAGTAATATCCGTTCGATCCTGACCCGTGCAATACCGCACGTATCTGATCGAACCCTGCCATATATCCATACGGCCTTTAGTACAAACTGTCCGATCCTGATCCGTACAATACCGCACGTATCTGATCGGACCCTCCCATATCTCCATACGGCCTCTACAGCTTTTCGCCCGAAAGCTGAGTAACTGAATGTGGGGGACTCTAAAGACTCGTCAACACCTTGGTTGTGGATTTAACCACTAGCACGTCAGAGGTATAAGCCAATACGTAACGAGCTACCAGGTATTGACTAAAAGGGACATCTGTGAGCGAACTCAGTCTGACAACCCTACTGAGCCTGTCAGTGACAATATCCGTACAGTCCGGTCCGTTCGTCTATGAGTATCGCATGGCGGACCTAGGGGGTTGGTAAAAGTCAGACCCCCAAAAGCGGTACAAGTAGTGTCAGAGTGTAGCCCAGAACACCCTGAGATACTACTGGAATACCTACCAGTAAATCTCCTTGCCTCGGCCGAGGGCATCGTGTAATGGCTCTCCTAGACACAGCGCGACCTCACCCCCAATACCGGGAGAGACGAACCCCTGAAGATGCGCTCACTGCCTCCATGTGGCTCGGGACTGTACCCAACTAAAACCTGTTTGCACGACTCCTTTGAGCCGTGGTAGGGTAGTAATCAAAGTACAGTGGGAACTCACACGAGACAAATGACGATCCCCAGGTCGATGAACTAACCTGTACACATGTCACCAAGGAACTGTCATCTGACGTCTGGTATATGACCAACAAGCATGTTCCCGGCGAGTCCTGTCCGGTGTACTCATAACCCAATGAGCACCTGTATACATCTTAGGTGAACGAACTGACACCAGTGGCTTGTGAGACCGGCCACCGCCCCTCGTCGGGGTCTCGAATGTACACACTAGTCTACTCTGGAGTATCGATGCCCTATCTCGAAATTCACACGACTAGGGACCATTTAAGGATGTGCTTATAGACTACCAGCTCCTACGTATATGATCGCCCTCATACTGCTGGTGGTCAAGCAAGAATCCTAGGGGCTCTATCAACGTGTAATAGCGACTTGTCAGGTTACCTAAAGCAGTATACGATGACAAAGATAAACCAGATAGCATACTATCAACTCGAGTAAGACTGTCCTATCGGGATAGGTCCTCCATCAATCATTGTAATCACGTGCCTGTGATCGAATAATTGAATCTGAGAGCACTATCTCCAACAATCTCCCACTTGCACTCAAGGCTAATTATTGCGATGTCGCATACTCACAGCACGTGTGATACCGAACACCCAACTCCTCTACTAGTCAGTCTCACAAAGCTCGCTTGCGAAACTATTGCGTTCGAGGAATAGCCTTAGTGAGTGGATCCGCCTTGATGTCTCTTTCTGTGTCTCTCTATATCTCAAGTTCGTGGAGAAACCCATCTCCCGAAATGAGCAATACCTGTCTTAGAATGTGTCTGGATGTCTGATGGGACCAAGCTCATAAATGAACTCTAAATCCAAACTTCTTAGACTGTTTCGTCAACTGAACTTAATCAGTATCCTATGCCATGCCTCCCTCAGTATTGCCTTGGACCACCTGTCCAAAATACCGCCCCTCGTCAGAAGGAAAACTATAACCCCGAAAACCTCCTTGTCGTCCATGTCACCTTGGAAGCCTGGAATGATAACTGTCTCCCGAATGAGGCTGTCGTTATCATATCCCTAGAACATCCACTTATGTTCTAAAACTGCTTCCGACTGTTTCTCCAGGATTGGATCAATGTCAACTTATTGCATCTAGTGCAAGAACAACATCTGGTGTGGTACTTGACATCTCATGATTGACTCAATTACCTGAGCAAGTGATCTGCCAATCATGCGCATCCCTCTCCTATAGTCTGTAAGACACCTTTAGAGAGGGTGACTCCATCACCTGCAGGTACACTACCGTGCCAGGAGTCGTCCATTCTAAATACTCTTAGAATGCTGTCTAAGTACCCAGATTGGGAAACCACCCAAATCTAGATCTAAAACCATAGATCTAGTAACCAGTATGTTTGATATAATGTCCAAGTCCCATGTGGAGAAACCACTGTGTGACGACCAAAGTATAACCGATTGTAGTATAGGAGTTTCTTTTCCTACTCTGTGTATGTCATCCAAATACCAGGATATCACACCCTACTACCTTCTCAACAGATCCATCCCCTATTCTGATGAAGTCAAACCCATGACTGTCACATCAGAAATAGATGATCTATCTCCGCTACATCAGCTTTAGTCTATAAATAGTCATAAGCTACCTGTCCACCAGTGCTTCCGCTGCTCCCACTGACTACGACAACCCTCTGGCAGAGTCATATAGACGTACACTTCTAAAGCAAGTTTAGAACGACGCTATACTCATCCTCCTGCCGGGTTTCAAAGCCTGGAACAACAGCAATAGTAATTGTGGGTAAACAAGAACTTCCCTGTCACCGTCCTTGAGGCTACCGTAGTACCTCTCGGGTGCCTGAAGTTACCAACCTTATCTGCGGAGTGGCCAATGGAATGTCAATCCAGATTGAATCTTTAGGTTCCTTATCAAATCTTCAGTAATCGTTCGTGGTTCTGGAATCACTTCCAGTTCTACCATACTCCCACTACTGTTTTTCTGAAAAAATCCATTTTTAATAAAACTGTGGCGAGTCTAGAACAATATTTCTATTGTTCATCCAGATGGTAGAAAGTCAACCCTCGTCATAGCCTGGTTCAACCCACAAACAGCCATTACAGAAACGTGCTTTGATTTATCCAGAGTCTGGTTTTAATCATAAGCCGGACAACTCCCCGTACCTTAACATCGTTAAGATATGAACTGTTCTATATCCAATATAGAAACAGAGGCACTGATTTAATTGAACCAGATTCAAATCATGCAGCTGTCTCCAGTGCATGTCAACTAAATGGAGAGAGGCCGATCAGCGTTACTCAACTTAGGAACACTTCCAATTATGAGCAACCTGAAAGAGAATCAAGTTCTCTTAATCATTACTATCATCTGAATACCATAGACAAGTATCTACATCTTCGATTACTTTGAAGAATCCCGATACTTGCTATACCTGGTTCTCTACTCTATTCAAATACCTATAACTTCTCAAAATTCGGACCATGTGTTTCCAAGAAACACTTGTCTAAAAACTATAGAAGTCATAAGTAAACCGAATATAGTACGAGGACCAACCCCTCTGTCCTGATGGACCCTGGACAACATACAATACTCTGTATAAGTCCCTTGAGTCTGATAACTCATTCACTGTGTGTCGTAGGTTGAAAACTGTACTTATGGTTAAGAAGAATTACACCGCTATTTAATGCTCCTTACCTAACCATCCACTGATATAGGTGAATGTCATAGACATAATATCAAAAAGGTATATCTCACTCTATAAAAATAGACGTACAGATATATCAATTTGAAATTGGTGCATAACAGCGGATATTCAAAACCAAATATTTGCCGACCGGCAAACTACCCAGGTGACTTCCTCAAATATCACCGATTACAACGAATCCCGATATAATGAGGATGATCACCTAATTCCCAATAACTTACTCCCACTCATCATCTGTAAAACCATACAGATATGAGAATCGTACCTGGTAAATACATACCCTGGAGTAAGTATCTTATCGGGAAATCAGTTTTCTTTTAACATTACACAGTGAAACTGAAACATTGAAATGTCTCGATGGGGTATCCTGGTATTCCTAGTAATGCCTCTTCCATTATCCAGATTCACAACTGTAACCTTGTAATTCTTTGCCACCTCTCCAAATCCCTTCATATGTCTTTAGTCTTTACCTTCTACACACCCCTTTAGGCCAAATGGTTTTCTTCCTTCCCTACCGTTCGGCACCAGCCTATGGTTTGGAAGAGGACTATCCAATAAGCATAATGGGTGTACTGTCCTAATCCTAGGAACACTCGCAATGCGAGAGAAGGTGAAGATAAAAGACACCCGAATAAACCTTTTTCCTATTTCTCCTGAACCAGAATCCATCCCCGAACTGGAACAAGTTCCTTTCGAGTTCGTATATAACCATACGATGGAGTATCCAATAAACTGTGGATCTTCGTAGTGATACGGAGTGTCCTGGAGAAATACAAAGGTGATTTAGGATTGGCGAATGAATACTTGGTTTGGTCGTGAATATCTGTTGCAATTTACTTTGCCCTCTTACTAATCCCTTGCTTTGTCTTAACTTAATACCTTCTGCACACCATCGTTATGCTAATTGGTTTTCTTCATTCCCTACCGGTCGGCACCAGCCTAAGGTTTGGAAGAAGACTATCCAATTTGCGTAATAGGTGTACTATCTCCTAAACCAAGGAGTACTCGCAACCTGAGAGAAGGTAAAAGGAAAAGACAACTGAATAGTCCTATCCGTTTTTCTCCAGAACCGGAAACCATCCTCGAATAAATTCTTTCGAGTTCGTATCTAACCATAAGATGGTTTTGTCCAATGGAAGTGGACGTTCGTAGTAAACCGGGGTGTCCTGGAGAAAAAGGGTAAAAGTAGGAGTGGCAATGAGATTTGCAACTCTGACAATCCAAAAGCCGGTGTTTAGGAAGGTTCGGTCAACTTGGTCACTGAGTCATAATCTTAGGGTCGGGTCAAAGGTCGCTGCCAAAGAGAGAGAGAAAAGAAACACTCAGCGTGCACTCTATCCTAGATCAGAATGGTTACCAATTTGTCTAATCTGGAAACCTCCCACAGTACCTCAAATTCTCCTCCAAACCTGAAAGAAGAATTAGTCGTGGTCACCCGAGGAGTAAACTAACTCATCAGTGGGAATCGGGATCCAACTATCATTGCATGATAACATGACGGAATCCGCTCACGGTGTCACACTCCAGAAGGTATGCGCATATCTGGCAAGTTTCAGTTCTTTTGAAACTCCCGATGTGATTTCTGCCCCATGCTCTTATGACCTTGACTTTGGCCAACAAATCATAAGTCACATGTCAAATTCTGCCCGTCATTCTCCAAGTTAATTTGAATCCACCCGTACCTACCCTTGACTTTGGCCAACAAGGCAGTACGACTGTTCCAAACCAACGCATCTATCTATGCTGCATATGAATAACCAACAGCTACCAAACACTGTGCCTTGATTTTGGCCAACAAACACATCTTGAATACTATTGACTACCCATATGAAACGACGGAGGGCTACGAATGGTTTCTGGCGAAAACCTTTAACGTAATGAACTTGATATCGTTGAAGGAACAGATAGCTTTTTAGAAAATATAGTGACGAAAACCTTTGCTAAAGAGGTCACTCCCGGTGAAGGGATCTCGGCTCTTTCCCCGTAGAATGAGGTGCAGGATATTCCAACTGAATACCACGGTGCAAAGCAAAAGTAATCGGCTATAGTGAAGTTAATGCCCTGACGCAAATTTTTTGTCCAAGGGGTCACTCCCGGTGAAGGGATCTCGGCCCTTGCCTCGTCGACTGAGGAGCAGGATATTCCAACTGAATATCACGATGCAAAACAATAGTAAACGTCCTTGCAATAACAGCTTTTTGAAAAGTGTTCCAACAACATCAGATTGGGTTTGTTTTTGAACTTGCATTGATCCGAATCAATGCAGTCCCATCAATTGATCACACCAAAAAGAACGAAAATATACTGATGTACGTATATGCCATCCGCATTCGCCACTGGGTCCCGTCATTACCCGTTAGGTTAGCTGACTAACGACAGAGCGGGGACTGGACTAGCGCGGATGCAAAACATATACAACATCTACTAATATATATACCAATATATTATATTCGCTCAAGGCGTGATAAGAAATGCAACATCACAGAAATGTACAGCATCACAGAACAATACAGATATCTGGGATCCCCGGGTTTCACAGAGCCACTACTGAAACCCGACGTTCCCCTGGTCGTGTGGATAGCCTGTGCAATGAAATCCTAGACCCCTACGGGCGCGGCAAGTCACCCGCCCAAACCTGAAGCAAGGCAGCCCCCTTCAGTACCGTGAATGGGCCACCCAGCACTTCACGGAATCCGGTAACTTGGGCACCCCTCCTGGGTCAACCTGTACCCCCTACGAGTTCAGCGAATAACCCGCCAATCCTAGAGTGAAGCCCCCTCCGTCTCAATGCCATGAGATGCGGGCTTGTTGCCCTCCAGAACCCGGCTATCCGTGCACCCCACCTTGGGGTAATCCTAGTACAAAAAGTAAAATATACATACAACGGGTACATCGACCGCAACCTGGTCGTGCCCCAAAATAATAATACAATCAGGCAGTGACGGCAGTCCACATGTCGGACGCTCGCCCCGCAATATCAAATGTACATAATACAACCAAATCTGTACTAGCATTGCATCCAGGCTATCCCCCACGACCGATCTTCAACATCACAGCAATACATAGAACATCAACGTGAAAGTCACGTTCGCAAATCCGTCTAACCGGGCTATAGCAGTTAGACAGGATTTACCGATCAAGTGACATTCACGGTCGCAGATATAATGTAAATACTGTGAAAAAATGTGTTTAAAATATCCGATCAATCAAATTTTAACAAGTGGGCCCCCAAGCATTACTGTAGCATATCAAGAAATTCTGGGCCCAATGTTATTATTCGAAAACCTCTATTTTCACCCCAGAAAGATACTGTACAAATTTGATGCAGCGAACACATCATTGTGCGGCGGAACCGCGGCCCAAAGGGGGGTTTGGCCGCGGTTCCGCGCTCCTACAGTGGACTTACTGCATCGAATTTTCACAGAACTCTTATCTTTTCTAGTAGGTCACTTTTCTGTAACCTGAAAAATTTTTGGACACCAAAAAATTTTAACAGAAAACTGATGCAAGTAAAAATGCGGATTTTGGAATTTTGGTCGATCGGAAATGCAAAACACATTAAACCAAGCTAGACTAAGTTAATGGCGAGTCTCTGATACCACTGTAAGTGCACGGCGGCGCCCCGGCCTCCATCACGAGGCCAAAATGCGGAAACGGTGATAAACTTTAATTTTGCGAACTTAGCAAACCGGCACCACCGCGCACTAAAACCCGGATCGAACCATTAACTAGTCCTAGCTAACTAAAAGATGGGGAAGAGAGATATACCGATTGATCCAAGTCCTCTGGTCTTCTCGTCGTCATCCCGATCTCCTGCGGAAGCTCCGGCCTCCACCTCGTCGCCGGAAGTGCACCACATCGCCTACTTCTTTTACGGGCTCCCACCTCAATGCCGAGGCAACTCGGGCACGAAGCTGGCTAGTCGACGTGCCCAAGATGTGCTGTAGAATGTTGTGTAGAACTTGTGTCTCATTTTGGGGTAGTGGAGGTTGCCATTGGTGGAGGGATTGAACTTGGAGCTTTTGAGATTGATCTTGTGGGAATTTTGCAACATGAAATGAGCCAAAAAACCCACACTCAAAATTTGGACAGCCTCCATGCATATTGGCCGGCCATCTTGGTGAGGGGGAGAGTGAGAATGAGTGAGTAGTGTGATAGAATGAGAGAGCCATCCAATAATACAATGGAGAGAGAGAGAAGGCTATCATGCAAAAAGAATCATCACAAAATCAAACCCACACTCAACCACAAACATCATCAACCATCATGTCCTACAAAAGTCAAGGCATGATGAGGCTAGAAGTCAAGGTCAAGGAAAAGCTATCATGATACAAATATATGCAAAGAACACCCTCCACAAATGCTTATTTGCAACAATGCAAATAAGCCATCCTCCACCAATCTTCGGCCAATGAACGATACAAAGGAAATTGGCTGAAACGGAAAGCAAACTGGCAACTCCAGAAAACTGGTCACGTAATAAATTACAGGAAAACCCCGCTACTGTGCATACACACCCGCATCTGTATTTCTACCGAAATACAAATGCAATGAGACAAAATCTCCACTGTACTATACTAGAATCCGGCTTAAACCAAAGCCGGCTAGTAATATCCGTTCGATCCTGACCCGTGCAATACCGCACGTATCTGATCGAACCCTGCCATATATCCATACGGCCTTTAGTACAAACTGTCCGATCCTGATCCGTACAATACCGCACGTATCTGATTGGACCCTGCCATATCTCCATACGGCCTCTACAGCTTTTCGCCCGAAAGCTGAGTAACTGAATGTGGGGGACTCTAAAGACTCGTCAACACCTTGGTTGTGGATTTAACCACTAGCACGTCAGAGGTATAAGCCAATACGTAACGGGCTACCAGGTATTGACTAAAAGGGACGTCTGTGAGCGAACTCAGTCTGACAACCCTACTGAGCATGTCAGTGACAATATCCGTACAGTCCGGTCCGTTCGTCTATGAGTATCGCTTGGCGGGCCTAGGGGGTTGGTAAAAGTCAGACCCCCAAAAGCGGTACAAGTCGTGTCGGAGTGTAGCCCAGAACACCCTGAGATACTACTGAAATACCTACCAGTAAATCTCCTTGCCTCGGCCGAGGGCTTCGTGTCTCCTAGACACAGCGCGACCTCACCCCCAATACCGGGAGAGACGAACCCCTGAAGATGCGCTCACTGCCTCCATGTGGCTCGGGACTGTATCCAACTAAAACCTGTTTGCACGACTCCTTTGAGCCGTGGTAGGGTAGTAATCAAAGTACAGTGGGAACTCACACGAGACAAATGACGATCCCCTGGTCGATGAACTAACCTGTACACATGTCACCAAGGAACTGCCATCTGACGTCTGGTATATGACCAACTAGCATGTTCCCGGCGAGTCCTGTCCGATGTACTCATAACCCAATGAGCACCTGTATACATCTTAGGTGAACGAACTGACACCAGTGGCTTGTGAGACCGGCCACCGTCCCTCGTCGGGGTCTCGAATGTACACACTAGTCTACTCTAGAGTATCGATGCCCTATCTCGAAACTCACACGACTAGGGACCATTTAAGGATGTGCTTATAGACTACCAGCTCCCACGTATATGATCGCCCTCATACTGCTGGTGGTCAAGCAAGAATCCTAGGGGCTCTATCAACGTGTAATAGCGACTTGTCAGGTTACCTAAAGCAGTACACGATGATAAAGATAAACCAGATAGCATACTATCAACTCGAGTAAGACTGTCCTATCGGGATAGGTCCTCCATCAATCATTGTAATCACGTGCCTGTGATCGAATAATTGAATCTGAGGGCACCATCTCCAACAAGTATGATATCTGGTTACTCTTTACCTTAACGTGTACACTGATTGTCTCTCTGTTACATGTTGGTAAAGCTCTTAGGATGTGTACTTGACTACCTGGACTATGATGCGGATCATACTAGTGGAGACATGGTAGTCCATAAGTACATCCTTCAAGGTCCCTAGTCATGGGTGTATCGAGACAGGGCATCGATATACCAGAGTAGACTAGCGTATACCTTCTCGACCCATACAGGTGGGCGATGGATGATCCCATATCCATTGGTGTTTGACATCAGAGATGATATACGGGTGCTCAGTGGAGACTGGGTACACTGGACTGACTCGCCGAGAACTCCCAGATGCTATTATACCTCACGTCAGATTGAAGTTCTCTGGTGACACTGTACAGGTTAGTCTGTAGACCCGAGATCGTCATAGAGTCTTGTGTGATTCCCACTGTGCTTTGATTTCCACCTTACCACGTCCAAGAGGACGTGCAAAACGGTGGTTTTTGGGTACAGTTCCGAATAACATGGAGGAAATGAGCGATAGGAGGGGTTTCGTCTCTCCCGGTATAGGGAGTTGATGTTGCGCTGTGCTCGATTGGCTATAACAGGAAGTCCTTGGCCATGGCTGCTTTAGGGATTTACTGGTAAGTGTTACCAGTAGTTTCTCGACCCGTTATGAGCCTCATATCGACACGTCTTATCGAGTTATTGGGGTCTGACGTTTACCACCCCTAGACGAGATATGCGACATATCAGACGAAGAGACCGGACTGTACGGTAGTGTTACTGGTTGGATTCACAGAAGTGTGAGCGGACTTGCTCGTTGATCTTCTGATCGCTCAATACCCGGGTGGCCGTTACGTTTAGCAGACCGCTTGCGGCTTGTGGGTGTTTGATATGATCATCACCTACAGCCTGTTAGTTATATGTATGCCCTAGAGGCCATTACTATACATAGGATGTTTATTGTAGTGGATGCTTGGACATATATAGTGAGGACTTTCTTGCTCGACATGATAGTTTGCTATCTGGTTACTCTTTACCTTAAAGTGTATACTGATTGTCTCTCTGTTACACGTTGGTAAAGCCCTTAGGATGTGTACTTGACTACCTGGATTATGATGCGGATCATACTAGTGGGGACATGGTAGTCCACAAGTACATCCTTCAAGGTCCCTAGTCGTGGGTGTATCGAGAGGGGGCATCGATATACCAGAGTAGACTAGCGTATACCTTCTCGACCCATACAGATGGGCGATGGATGATCCCATATCAATTGGTGTTTGACATCAGAGATGATATACTGGTGCTCAGTGGAGACTGGGTACACTGGACGGACTCGCCGAGAACTCCCAGATGGTATTATACCTTACGTCAGATGGCAGTTCTCTGGTGACACTGGTACAGAGTAGTCTGTTGACCCGAGATCGTCATAGAGTCTTGTGTGATTCCCACTGTGCTTTGATTTCCACCTTACCACGTCCAAGAGGGCATGCAAAACGGTGGCTTTTGGGTACAGTCCCGAATCGGATGGAGGTAATGAGCGATAGGAGGGGATTCGTCTCTCCCGGTATAGGGAGTTGATGTTGCGCTGGGTTCGATTGGCTATAATCGGAAATCCCTGACCAGGGTTGCTGAGATTTACTGGTAAGTGTTACCAGTAGTTTCTCGAACTGTTATAGACCTAATATCGACACGACTTATCGAGTTATTGGGGTCTGACGTTTACCACCCCTAGACGAGATATGCGACATATCAGACGAACAGACCGGACTGTACGGTATGTGTTACTGGTTGGATTCACGGGATTGTGACTGGGCTTGCTCGTCGATCTTCTGATCGCTCAATACCCGGGTGGCCGTTACGTTTAGCAGACCACTTTCGGCTTGTGGGTGTTTGATATGATCATCACCTGCTGCCGGCGTATTGACGAGTCTTTAGAGTCCTACACAGAGGTTTCCTGGCTCAAGCGAAACGAAATAGGAGCGCATATGAGATATGTGCGGGACCGAGAATTATACCATTATGTGTTACTGTATTCTATTCTCGCGATTTGTATCATTGGTCGGTTATATGTGATATAGCCGCGTTACCGAATCAAGTGGTGATTCGATCATTGATACACTTGATATTAGTCGGTTATATGCGATATGACCGGATCGTTAAATCAAGTGTTGATTTAATGATTTAATGTATAATTATATATTTAATATATTACTTTACATTAACTAGTATTAGTTCACTTAAGATGGATTTTCTCACATGATGTGCACATTATATATATGATAAAGTTTTGTGCACTAGTTTGTATCATGTTTGATGATACATGCAAACTTGGGTGTGTATGATTAAACCATGGTTATGTTAATGGTTAGGGTTTTGATTTACTTATTTATTTATTCTCTTAATCCATTTTTTGGCAAAAAGAGAAATGGTGGCTTGCTTTGTTTTATAGTTGAAGTTTCATGAAGCTTTGAAAAAGTCTACCATTTTTGTTTCATGCTAAACCTAACCATTCACCTAACCCTAGTTTATTCTCTACACTTGTTAATCTAACCCAAGGTTGCATAATGATAAGAATGACTTATTTTCTTTTTTCCAAGAATTCTTATCATATTCTTTTTCTTCTTCTTCTTCTTCTTCTAGAAGAAAGAAGCTTGCTAGCTTCAATTGTGACTTGAGAAAAAGAGTGAGAAATCCAATTCTAAAGTGAACCCACTTCCTATTTCTTCATCCTCTACCACTTTCCAAGTAGTATAGGGTGTTTTCTTCACAAGTTTCATGACTTGGTGAAGTTGGAGCTTGATCTTGTGTTGCCTCGACGTAGATCATCTTCGGCATCGAAGTCGACGACCTAGCCCGATCATTTCTTCGATGAAATCAACACTAGAGTCCGAGATCCGATGATCGCAGCGAGGGGACATCGTCAAGGAGCTAAGGAAGTGGAGGACCGGATCTACAAAGGTTGTATTTCCAATCACTTAGCGGTTAAGTTGTTAACTTGCTCGTATTTTCGCCTTTGCTTCTAGTCAACGATCGCATTAGGGTTTCTCGGCACCTGAAATTTTTGAAATTGGCATGGTTGATGCCTTGTGAGACCTCATTATTGTGCCTAGGAACCCTACAGTGGTATCAGAGCCTAGCTAGAGCCTTAGGCGATGTGTAGACGATGTTAGAAACCCGATCGAACCCGAAACACTAATCCGAGACCACTCTCTGTACATTTTCTGAAAATGTGGATTTTTCCAAATTAAAAATAGCCAAAAAATTCAACAGGGTTTTATAGGAATTACTGTGAAATTCGGGGGTCTAAATCCATTAAACCGCCGCGGAACCGCGGCCGTACCCTAGGTTGGGCGGCGGTTCCGCGGCAATTCAGTGGCCTCTTTCACTTATGTTTGCACAGTAATCTCAATTTAAAGTTGCTGTATTTATTAGTAATTTTTAATCTATACTCAACAGTTGAGTTTTCTGGGGTTGTATTGGGACTTCGTAGATTCGATCGGATTGTCTAATCTTGTCTCTGTGTTTTTCCGGATAATATTAGAAAATGTTGAAAAGTTCGACCGGATATAAATACCCACTTTTTCCCCTGTCGGGAAATTTCCAAGTGTTGGATTTTTCCGTAGTTTAATAACGTTCTATGTAGTGCAAGTAACGCGATGGTCCCTCTAGAAGACAACAAACCTTAACTCGATTGTGTGACCGTCTTGAACTGCCCTTTGAACCTTAGGGTTTGGGGTAGTACGGCGTGCCCCATGTGAGACATTGGCTTAACCCTTCTACGGCTGGACCGTTGGTACTGAGGCATGAACTGGATGTTTTTAAACCTATTTCATGTGTTGATTTGTTTCGGGAAAACTTGGGTGTTTGAATGTTCGATCGGAAAGTTTAACATTTTCTATTTATCTGGAATGGGATACAATACTTGGAATCCACAAGTAGTTATGAGATAACTGATATGAATGTTATAAGCATAGCACTTTAGTCCTAATCGGTTGCCACGGAATTTTGATGCGATCAAAAGTCAGTCGCAATCACGTAGCGTACGCGGATACTCCCCGGATAAACTTAATAGACAGCTACACCCATAGCCCCGACCAAGTGACTGTAGGAGAACCCCGTCGCCGAAAGCATCCGTTCGGGTGCTCGCGGCAGCGGTGTTCCGCCTTGGTGCACTTCGCCGACGGTATCGGGGGTGCGGCCGTCTACTAAAGTTTGCGACGAGCATTCGATAAGGTTGCCGGGAATCTTGTTGAATTGCCCGACTTGATATTGAAAAGTGTTTTCGATAATGAGACTAAAATGCGGGGTTTATAATTGTTAGGCATGCGATGTCTAAGAAATTCATTTGATTAGACATGCGATCTCTATGCAAGTTGCGGATTCCAACTGTTGTAGTTTTACACTTTCTTTTCTGTGACCGTAAGTGTAATATGTGATATCGCCGGTTTCGTTGCTATATGTCATTGACAATTGGGATGCGCACATTTACTTACGTTGATGACATGTGATGTTATGTGTTGCTGGATATGTTATATTGGATTGTCGTGTTTGAATAGCCGGGGGATTTTATGTGAGATGAGTGTTTTTCATTTTCATTCATGTAAAAACTTGTATGTAATATTCTTTTCTTGGGGCACTTCCAGGTTGCGGAAGATGCCACCTTTTGTATATTATTTACTTTTCCGCACTAGGATAGACCCAAGGAGGAGGGCGCAAGTAACCGGGTTCTGGAGTCCAGTGGGAGACCAACTCGAGGAGTCGAGTCCGGGTCTCCTAACTCTAGAATTGGTAGGGTTGCTTGCCGCTCTCGTAGGGGTCTAGGGGTGTGGGTTTGGCTATTCATCGCGACCGTGGAATCCGTGTTTTATACTGGCTCGTATTGAAAACACGGACGTCCTAGTATATCCAATATTTCATATATGTTTCTTCTGCTGCGATATCTGTGAAGTGATCATTTGATGTTCTGTGATAAATACTGTATATAGTATATATGATATATTATATAGACGTTACTTATGTTTTACACCCGCGCTATCCCTGCCCCGCTCTGCCGTTAGTTACCTAACCTAACGGTGCACGAGAGGACATCGAGGCGAATGCGGATGGCATAAGTGTACGTCGTATTTATCTGTGATGTTTAGGTAACTTAAATGATGGGACTTCATTAATGTGATTAATGAAAGAAAAGAAACCTAAGATGTTGTGGAATCGAATTTTCAAGAACAGGTAGCTACAGTTCTTGCTTTGCATCGCGGTGTTCCTTGTAGAACATCCTGCATCTTATTCGATAAGGAAAGGACCGAGATCCCTTCACCGGGAGTGACTCCTTTAGCAATAACTGGCAGATGCTATAACCCTCGGTTTGTCTTTTGATTGCTTCTATAGTTTCTGCTTTGCACAGCGGTATATATGATATATCCTGCACCTTATTCGATGAGGAAAGGGCCGACGATCCCTTCACCGGGAGTGACCCCTTTAGCAAAACTAGAAAAGCCTAAAAAACACTCCATTTTAAAATCATTTGATTCTACAACGATATCAAGTTCATTACGCAATAGGTTTTCTTAAAAACCTGTCGTAGCCCTCCGTCATTTCAGATAAGTACTACTTAGTATTCGTGCCGCGGTAGTTTGGCATTCGTCAAGGCGTAGTGTAAGGTAGCTAACTGTTATTTTTCTGCTTTTGCATATGATGCAGATTGGATTAGGTTATTCGTACGGCGTTGTTTGGCATTCGTCAAGGGTCGTGCGGGTGGGTTTAATTCAGTCAAGAAATGTACGGGTTGAACTTGACTAGTGGACTATGGGTTGTTTGGCATTCGTCAAGGTCATAGAACACTAGGGGAAAAATATAATCAAGAATTTCAAGTGTTGAAATTTGCAATGAGATTGCATACCTTCTTTGTGATAGTTGGATCCCGATACCCACTGCGAGTAATTGTTACTCCTGGGAGAGTTTTACACATTACAATTAGCCGATCAAGTAGGTGTCTAGAAAGGTGTCAACGGGGTTACGCCTCTGGGAAAACGAGGTTTACTGTAATTAGGTCCGTGCGAAAGCACAGGGAACCTCCCTCAAAGTACCGACTCTGGCCTGGCTGAAAGATTGGCGAACTTGTAGCGTGTAATTAATCCCGGCTAGTCTTTCCTTTTAGGGTTTGAAGGAAGATTTGATAAAAACAGTGGGAGCCATCCTGATTAGATAAAATAATAACCAATCTGATCTTGCAAGAGTATACGCTGAGTGTTTTCTTCTCTCTCTCTCCAAGTAGCGACCATATCACGCCTTAATCAAGATAACAAAACGGATATATTGACCGAACCCGCTTGTTATATTGAGCTGGGGAATGTTGGTCCCGCTCCAACTTATAAATGTTATAAGACAGAGTAGGAAATAGGGGAATGCCAGAATTCCTTTGCCGCCCAAACGAAGAAAGTGCATATGATGCATCTCCTTCGGGTGTGTTCATTAAAAAGAACTGTTTCTCTGTATCCTCAACGTCCTGGGTATATTTGATACCGGATCAGGATCCCGCATATGTAATCTGTTACATAGGGCTACAGAAAGTTAGAGAACTGAGAACGGGTGATAAGTTTCAAGAGGCAGAAAACGGGGCAAGTGTTGCAGCCAAGTCTGTTGGTCACTGTCACCCTGTATTACAAATACATTGATTCTGAACGAATGTTATTAGATACCGAACCTGATATACAAAATCATATCAGTCTCTTTATAAGTAAAGAAATGATAAAATTTTGTATTGTTGGATAATGTTTTGAACATTTCCTATATCAAAAGTTGATCGGTTCAGGCACGTTATCTAAAAGAATTGATGTTCTAAATCAAAATACAGTTCTTTAGTATACAGAACACACACAAGAGGAAGAGTTCAGAAATGAACGGATCCTTCTCGTGGTATTGTAGACTAGGTCATATCAATGCGACCCGACTAGCTAAGTTACACATATATGCATATTTAAATTAGTTTTAATTTACATCTTGTGAAACTTGCCAGTCATGTCACAAAGATAAGATGACCATAGCTCTGTTTACTGGAAACAGAGAAAGAGTTAGTGAACTCTTGGGATTGACACATGTTGATGTATGTAAGCTCCCCTGTCTACACATGCCAAGACTGGTTCTTTATACTTCATTACATTCTCTGATGATCTCTCGAGATTCAGACATATGTTCCTGTTGAAACACAAGTCCGAACCTTTTGAGATATTCACAGAATATAAGATAGAAGTAGAGAACCAAAAACGGGTAAAAGCATTATGTCCTTTGATGTGATCAAGGAGGAGAATACTTGAGCACGGAATTCCTGGTTTACTCTAAAGGAGAATGAGATTCTCTCTCAGTATTACTCCTCCGTATACACCATAGCACGATGGTATATCGGGGCGGAGCAGATACACCCTATTTGATATGGTGTGCTCTATGATGAGTACTACTGAGTTACCTTTTTCCTTTTTGGGAGTTATGCACTTGGGAAGTTGCATACCTATTGAATAGGGTTCAAATCAAATCAGTTGCCTACCACTTCATATGTGATATGGAAAGGGAAGAGCCCATATCTTAAGTTAGTTAAGATTTGGGGTTGTCCAGCCTATGTCTGAAAAGCAAAATCCGGACAAGCTCGAGGCAAGATCTGTTATGTAGAACTGGAATTTATCCAGCTATACAAACTGCAGCTGATGATTTGATAGAACCAAAGGATTCAGTTGATTCCAACGAAACTCAGCCTCTCCGCCGATCTAGTAGGGTTCATCACCCACCTGAGAGTTACTTCGGTTTCTCTATGACAGTGGGAGCGAGGATTGAATCATGAGATGATCACCCAACTAGTTTCGAGCTGGCCATCAGGAGTGAGACTCTGTAAGAATGGCTGGATGCTTAGTGATCTGAGATGGAATCCATGTACACCAACAAAGTATGGACTTTAGTTGCTATATCTGAAGGGTTAAATCCCCATCAGGAGCTAGTATATCTTGACAAGATTACTTGGTGTAGATGGAAAAGTTGAGACTTTCAAAGCTAGACATGCTAAAGGTTTTCATCATCGACCAGGCGTGGATAATGGTGAAACCTTTTTCAAGTAGCTATCCTTAAGTCCATCCAGATCCTACTTACCACGGCTAAATACCATGACTATGACATCTGGCGGTTGGGTGCCATGACTGCTTTTCTAAATGTTGTTTTAGAAGAGTGCGTCTATAAGTACACATTCAGAACGCTTCGTAGACAGTGGGAGCAGCGGAAACGTTTGCAAGATGTTTTATGTAATAAAGAAAGCATCGCGGAGTTGGAACGTCTGTTTTGATGTGTTAGTCAAAGAGTTTGACATCATCAAAATGGTAGATGAACCTTGTATATACAAAAAGGTAGTAGGGAGTATAGTGGTGATCCTCGTAGAGTACGTTGATGACATACTCTTGATAGGGAAGGAGTTTCCTATGCTACGCTCGGTCAATCTCCGCTTATCACAAGGATTATCCTTATAGGATCAAAGTGATACCTCCTAAATCCTGAGTTTTCATCTATGAGATAGATGTTATTGGGTGTTAGAATACTCACTAGATGTAGTGAGATGGTATCAATCGATCCTGGGGTGAATCACTGGAAGGGTTCCAGGATGATAAAGACGACTGAATGTCCGTCACAGGCATTGTCTTTACCCTCAGTAAAGGGACGGTAAGTTGGAAGAGTTCCAAGCTAGATACCATGGCATACTAGACGATAAAGGCTGTATACATCGCTACTTAAGATGCAACCAAAGTGGTAGTCTGGATGTATATTTGTTCATGAGATTAACTTAGTTCCTCCCTTTGTGTGACAATGGAGTTGTGGCTTATGCCAAGGAACGTCCGTCCCATCAGTGATCCAGACATATTCTGAGGCAGTATCACCTGATCATGGAGATGGCTGATCTCCAAAGTGATCGAGGTTAGGAGAGCAGACTCAGAGGACAACACGGCGGATCCACTCACAAAGGCCTTTTCCCAGAGAGAGACTTTTATGGGATGGTTGAGTATGAGATACTACAACCACTGCTACAGATGGCCCTAGTGCAAGTGGGAGATTGTTAGTTATATATATGCCCTAGAGGCCATTACTATACATAGGATGTATATTGTTGTGGATGCTTGGACATATATAGTGAGGACTTTCTTGCTCGACATGATAGTATGCTATCTGGTTGCTCTTTACCTTAACGTGTATACTGATTGTCTCTCTGTTACATGTTGGTAAAGCCCTTAGGATGTGTACTTGACTACCTGGATTATGATGTGGATCATACTAGTGGGGACATGGTAGTCCACAAGTACATCCTTCAAGGTCCCTAGTCGTGGGTGTATCGAGACGGGGCATCCATATACTAGAGTAGACTAGCGTATACCTTCTCGACCCATACAGATGGGCGATGGATGATGCCATATCCATTGGTGTTTGACATCAGAGATGATAAACGGGTGCTCAGTGGAGACTGGGTACACTGGACGGAGTCGCCGAGAACTCCCAGATGGTATTATACCTTACGTCAGATGGCAGTTCTCTGGTGACACTGGTACAGAGTAGTCTGTTGACCCGAGATCATCATAGAGTCTTGTGTGATTCCCACTGTGCTTTGATTTCCACCTTACCACGTCCAAGAGGTCATGCAAAACAGTGGCTTTTGGGTACAGTCCCGAATCACATGGAGGCAATGAGCGATAGGAGGGGATTCGCCTCTCCCGGTATAGGGAGTTGATGTTGCACTGGGTTCGATTGGCTATAACCGGAAATCCCTGGCAAGGGTTGCTGAGATTTACTGGTAAGTGTTACCAGTAGTTTCTCGAACTGTTATAGACCTCATATCGACACGACTTATCGAGTTATTGGGGTCTGACGTTTACCACCCCTAGACAAGATATGCGACATATCAGACGAACAGACCGGACTGTACGGTAAGTGTTACTGGTTGGATTCACAGGACTGTGAGCGGGCTTGCTCGTCGATCTTCTGATCGCTCAATACCCGGGTGTCCGTTACGTTTAGAAGACCGCTTGCGGCTTGTGGGTGTTTGATATGATCATCACCTGCTGCCGGCGTATTGACGAGTCTTTAGAGTCCTACACAAAGGTTTCCTGGCTCAAGCGAAACGAAATAGGAGCGCATATGAGATATGTGCGGGACCGATAATTATACCAGTATGTGTTACTGTATTCTATTCTCGCGATTTGTGTCATTGGTCGGTTATATGTGATATAGCCGGGTTACCGAATCAAGTGTTGATTCGATACATTGATACACTTGATATTAGTCGGTTATATGCGATATGACCAGATCGTTAAATCAAGTGTTGATTTAATGATTTAATGTATAATTATATATTTGATATATTACTTTACATTAACTAGTATTAGTTCACTTAAGATGGATTTTCTCACTTGATGTGCACATTGTATATATGATATAGTTTTGTGCACTAGTTTGTATCATGTTTGATGATACATGCAAACTTGGGTGTGTATGATTAAACCATGGTTATGTTAATGGTAATGGTTTTGATTTACTTATTTATTTATTCTCTTAATTCATTTTTTGGCAAAAAGATAAATGGTGGCATGCTTTGTTTTATAGTTGAAGCTTCATGATGCTTTGAAAAAGTCTACCATTTTTATTTCATGCTAAACCTAACCATTCACCTAACCCTAGTTTATTCTCTACACTTGTTAATCTAACCCAAGGTTGCATAATAATAAGAATGACTTATTTTCTATTTTCCAAGAATTCTTATCATATTCTTTTTCTTCTTCTTCTTCTTATTCAAGAAGAAAGAAGCTTGCTAGCTTCAATGGTGACTTGAGAAAAAGAGTGAGAAATCCAATTCTAAAGTGAACCCACTTCCTATTTCTTCATCCTCTACCACTTTCCAAGTAGTATAGGGTGTTTTCTTCATAAGTTTCATGACTTGGTGAAGTTGGAGCTTGATCTTGTGTTGCCTCGACGTAGATCATCTTCAGCATCGAAGTCGACGACCTAGCCCGATTATTTCTTCGATGAAATCAACACTAGAGTCCGAGAACTGATGATCGCAGCGAGGGGACATCATCACGGAGCTAAGGAAGTGGAGGACCGGATCTATAAAGGTTGTATTTCCAATCACTTAGCGGTTAAGTTGTTAACTTGCTCGTATTTTCGCCTTTGCTTCTAGTCAACGATCGCATTAGGGTTTCTCGGCACCGGAAATTTTTGAAATTGGCATGGTTGATGCCTTGTGAGACCTCATTATTGTGCCTAGGAACCCTACACTGCCGGCGTATTGACGAGTCTTTAGAGTCCTACACAGGGGTTTCCTGACTCAAGCGAAACGAAATAGGAGCGCATATGAGATATGTGCGGGACCGAGAATAATACCAGTATGTGATACTGTATTCTATTCTCGCGATTTATGACATTGATCGGTTGTATGCGATATAGCTGGGTTATCGGATCAAGTGTTGATTCGATAAGTTGTTACTATTGATATTAGTCGGTTATATACAATATGACCGGATCGTTAAATCAAGTGTTGATTTAATGATTTAATGTATAATTATATATTTGATTTATTACTTTACATTAACTATTATTGGTTCACTTAAGATTGATTTTCTCACTTGAATGTGCACATTGTTTATATGTGATATATGCAAGTGTACATGTTTGTATCATGCTTGGTGATACAAACAAGTTGTGTGTATGAGACTTGAACCATATCAAGGTTAAATTAGGGTTTACTATTTTCCTAACAAATAACAAAAGAGTGAGACTTTGGTCAAAGTTATCAAGCTTCATGAAGCTTGATAAACATTGACAAAGTCAACTCTTTTATCATTTGTTCAAGATATTGGTTAACCCAACCCTTAACCTAATGCTTTGGTTAATTCTCTACAATAGTTAACCATGAGGGATTAACTCAACCATGGTGCCATGATTAAAAGGATAAGTTTCATATTATTCTTTTAATTCTTTTTTCTTCTTCTTCTTCATTAAGCTCCACAAAAGCTTGCTAGCTCCAATGGTGCCATGGGAAAAAGAGTGAGAAATCCAATTCTAAAATGAACCGACTTCCTATTTTTTCATCTTATACTACTTGCCATGTAGTATAGGGTGTTCTCTACACAATGTTTTTGACCAAGTGAAGGAATAGCTTGAGTTTAAGTCTCCCCGACGTAGATCATCTTCGGTATCGAAGTCAACGACCTAGCCTGCTTATTTCTCCGACAAAACCAACGCTAGAGTCCGGGATTCCGAAGATCGCAGCGGAGGGACGTCAACACGGAGCTTTAGAAGTGGAGGACCAGATCTACAAAGGTTGTAATCCCTTTCACTTAGTAACAAAGTAGTTTGCTTTCTTGTAGTTTCACCTAATCTATAGTTAACGATCTTGCATAGAGTTGTTAGGCACATAAAAATTTGAATTCGGCATGGTAGATGCCTTGTGGAGCCTCTTGAGTGTGCCTAGTAACCCTACACAAACAAGTTCTACACTAAATGAAAAGAGAATACAACCTTTGTAGATCGGTCCTTCACTTCTAAAGCTCCAATTAGTAGTCCCTAGAACACTTCTTAGAGTCCACTTGGTGAAAGAACGAGCTTGCTTTGTAGTCTTCGAAGCCGAAGATGATCCACTTTGAAGTCTCTATAACTCAATCTCACTCTTCACTAATCAAAGTATTAGTGAAGCAAACAAGCTAAACTAAAGGGCTAATAAAGTGTAGGTTGATGAAGTAGGAGATTAGCTCACTCTAATTATTTTTCTCTTTTCTTTTTCTGACCTCAAGAATTTTCTAGATAAGAGTTGAAGAAGGATATGAGGATGAACTTGGAATGGAGAGAGAGGACCATGAGTTGAAGTGATCAGATAGTGGGAAATATCTATGAATAAAATAAGGAAATGGCGGTGAGTCATTGCTTCTCAAGTCTTCCACAGGCATCTTAAGATCATGACTCATTTCCCTTTTTCTTTAATTCGTAAATAAATCCATTTTCCATTCATCTCATATCTCATGTGTGATTCTCGTGCAACTTAGTTCCTTGTATCATCAACCATGATACAATATAATCCATTTATATATATATCACACATATATATAAGCATATATTTGTAAGTCAACGTTACACACCCCACAAGATGCGGGGAGGGGGAATAGGAAAAACAATCATTTTGTTCAAATTAACATCGACTATCAAACGGATCTTTGCTAAACCCTAACTAACAAACTATCTAGATGTGTTAAACTACTATGATAGATGATTATATCTCAAGATACTAGTCCTTCTTGTTCTTGTTGTTCACCTCCTCGTCGGCCGCCTCGATATAATAGAAGATCCACCCGAGAGTTCCTTCTTCAAGCTTTAACCTCTAACTTGAGGTAACTAAGTGGCTAGGATTGCTAATCCAAGTGACCTAGAGGATATAGAGATAGATTAAGAATCTATTAGTCCTGCTAACCCAATGATTCTCAACTCATGAGACACTTAGGGCTAGGTTGAAGAAGATGAGAGAGCTTGAGGAGAGAGAATGCGTTTGTTATTACGAAAAGAAATATAACTCATTTTGTGTATATCATGAAGCACGATAATTATCTAATATAAATATATCATAATTACAACCATGCTTCATTTAATACAAATGGATGAATCATCTCATGAGTCATGGTTTCATTTAATGAAAATAACACATCATCTCCCTCACATCATTAAGCTTAATTCTTAAATGAATTAAAACTAAATGAGTCACCTTTCTTCTAGAAACATCCCGACTAATTACGAGATTACCCCTCCCATCCGTATTTACGAAAAACACAGATATACTGAGACTGCATAAATCCAATAATCCAATACTAGAATCTGGCTTAAACCAAAGCCCGCTAGTATAATCTGTCCGAACATCATACGTGCACAAGTACACATATATGTCCGAACCCTGTCGTAAAACCTTACGACCTCTAAATCATTTCTCCCGAAGCAGGGAAACTCTCTGTGTGGGACTCTAAAGAATCGACACTACACTGGCAGTGGGTTTAACCACAGGCCGCAAGCGGTGCTAGTTGTACGTAACGGTCCCAAGGTAGATGTCGATAAGAAGGCCGATGAGGAAACCCACCCGAACGCCTACTGAGCCTGATGTGACAATCTCCGTACAGTCTGGTCTATTCGTCTAGGACTATCGCATATCGGGCCTATGGGGCGGCAAGTGTCAGTCCCCTAATAGCGGTATAAGTCGTGTCGGAGTGAAGCCCATTACACCTTGAGAAACTACTGGATTACCTACCAGTAAATCTCGTTTTCCCTGGCCAGGGACCTTGCATAATGGCTCTCCAAACACAGCGCGATATCAACCCCCAACACCGGGAGAAACGAATCCTATCTAACTGCCACTGCCTCCAAGTGCTTCGGGACTGCACCCAACTGCTACCTGTTTGCACGACTCAGTCGAGCCGTGGTAAGGTAGCAATATAAGAACAGTGGGAACACACTCGTGGCAAAGTAGTAGTGTCAAGTCTACGGACTATGCTGTAATCATGTCACCTGGGAACTGTTAACTGACGACGGGTATAATACCAACCAACAGTTCCCTGCAAGTCCTGTCCGGTGTACCCGTAACCCAACGAGCACCTTCATACTATCTCGAGTACAACATACTAATGGCTGTGGGACAGACCATTTCCTCTGCTGGGACGAGAAGCGTACACACTAGTCTACTCCGGAGTATCGATGCCCTGTCTCGATAATCGTACGACTAGGGACCTAAAAAAAAGGATGTGCTTGAAGACTACCCATCCCCCACTAGTATGACTGCCATCACAACGATGGTAGTCAAGCAAGATCCTATGGGCTCTATCAATATGTATTCGCGATATGCTAAAAGAAACATATACGCATATTAAGATAGATATAAACCAAGTAGCCTACTGCTATGTTGAGCAAGACTGTTAATAATACCGTGAATATCCCAAGCTTCCATTAAGTAATATACAAGCTAGTATGATACAATAATGGCCCCTAGGGAATATACACTAACAATCTCCCACTTGCACTAGGGCCATGTACTGGCGTATCGCAGACCTATCATCTCGAATAGCCTTTCGAATTACGTCTGACGTAAGTCCTTTGTGAATGAATCTGCAGTGTTCTCCTCTGTAGCAACTCTCCGGACCTCGATCTCCCGGTGATCTATGATCTCCCTGATCAGGTGATACCGCCTCAAGATGTGTCTGGACTTTCGATGGGACATGGGTTCCTTCTCTAAAGCTATAGCCCCGTTGTTGTCACAATACAGAGGTATTGGATCAACAATGGATGGAACCACCTGAAGTTCTCTTAAGAACTTCTTAACCCAGACAGCTTCTTTTGCGGCATCAGAAGTTGCGATATACTCCGCTTCCATCGTCGAGTCGGCAACGGTGTCCTGCTTAGAACTCTTCCAGCACACCGCCTCTCCATTGAGGGAAAAGACATAACCTGACATGGACATGGAGTCATCCTTATCACTCTAGAAGCTGGAGTCATCAAAAGTCTCGATCTGGAGGTCTTTTCCGCCGTAAACCAAGAACATATCCTTAGTCTTCTCAGGTACATGCGAATGCTCTTTACTGCTATCCAGTGATTCTCCTGTTAGTTATGTATATGCCCTAAAGGCCATTGTTGTACATATGATGTATATTATAATGGATGCTTGGATATATATAGAGAGGACTTTCTTTCTCGTCATGATAGTATGCTATTTGGTTTTCCTTTATCTTAACATGTTGAATTATATTAGTTTACTGTCTTACTCTCACATGTTGATAAAGCCCTTAGGAGCTGTACTCGACTACTGGGACTATGATGAGATCATACTAGTGGGGCCACGGTAGTCGATGAGTACATCCTATAACTGTTCCTAGTCGAGGGTGTGTCGAGACAGGGCATCGATACACCAGAGTAGACTAGCGTATACGCATCTTGACCCATATGATGGGCGATGGATGATCCCATATCGATCGGTGTTTTGACATTAGAGATGGTGTATGGGTGCTCAGTGGAGACTGGGTACACTGGACGGAGTCGCCGAGAACTCGCAGATGGTGATATACCACACGTCAGATGGCAGTTCTCCGGTGACACTGGTACAGGGTAGTCTGTAGACCCGAGATCGTCATAGAGTCTTGTGTGATTCCCACTGTGCTTTGATTTCCACCTTACCACGTCTAAGAGGGCTTGCAAAATGGTGGCTTTTGGGTGCAGTCCCGAATCACATGGAGGCAATGAGCGATAGGAGGGGATTCGTCTCTCCTGGTATAGGGAGTTGATGTTGTACTGTGTTCGATTGGCTATAACTGGAAGTCCCTGGCCAGGGCCGATATAGAGATTTACTGGTAAGTGTTACCAGTAGTTTCTCGACCTGTTATGGGCCTCACATCGACACGACTTATCGGTTACTGTGGTCTGACGTATACCACCCCTAGACTAGATATGCGACATATCAGACGAAGAGACCGGACTGTAAGGGAGTGTTACAGATTGGACTCACAGGAGAATGTAAAGGCTGGCTTGTTGATCTTCTGATTGCTCAATACCTGGGTGGCTGTTACGTTTAGCTGACCGCTTGCAGCTTGTGGGTATTTGATATGACCATCACCTACTGCCGGCGTATTGACGATTCTTTAGAGTCCTACATAGAGGTTTTTTGACTCAGGCAAAACGGAGTAGAGTCACATATGTGATATGTGCAGGACCGAGGATAATGCGATATGAGATACTGTATTATATTCTCGCGATATTTTGATATGAGCCGGGTCATCGGATCAAGTGTTGATTCGATGAATCGGTACATGATATATTAGTCAGTTATATTCGATTTAGCCGGATTGTCGGATCAAGTGTTGATTCGATAATTTAATGTATAATAATATATATGATATATTGCATTACATTATCTAATATTGGCTCTCTTTATTATTTCATTTTCTCACCGGGTAATACATTGATATATATGCGATATATATTAATTGTATTATTTTCTTTTGTTACAAATAAATAATATATATGTGATATATATTATTGTAACATGATATGATTACTAATGCAACATTTTTAGTGAAGCTTAAACAAGGTTAGGGTTTGAATTGGGTTTGTTCTTTCGTGAACCTTCTAGAAGGTTTCTTTTTGTTTTGAGCTATGATATTATGGTTGATATTTTCTAGTGACTCATTTTTAACCCAACCCAAACCCTTAGCCTTAGTTAATTCTTTACATGGGTTAGCCTTGTCATAGTTAACCATGGTTGCATTATTAATCATATATCATTTCATTATTCATCACAAAAGGATTCATCCACTATTTCTTCTTCTTCTCTAACCTTGAGCTTTGAGAAAGCTTTCTAGGTTTTCTTTTTGTTATGACTTTGTGTGAGAATTTGATATAAAAAGAAAGCATAAATACTACTCCATCATCCTCATCTAATCTAGCCAATTAGATTAGGGTGTTCACCTCATTAGAGAGAGAGAGAGAGCTTGAGTTATAGAAACTTCGAGGTAGATCATCAGAGAAAAGGAAAACTACAAGCTAGCATGGATCGTTCGAGTTGTGGAGCCTCTCTTGAGTCCGGGAGATCATGGATCGCGGCGAAGAGACTTCTACTCGGAGCTTATGAAGCGAAAGAGCGGACTACAAAGATTGTAATCCCTCACTCTTAGTTGTAAAGATGTTTACTTGCATGTTAAACACTAATAATCTAGCAAAGATCCCGGCTTTGGGTTGTTCGGCACGTCTAAATTTTTATTCGAGCATGGTTGATGCCTTATTAACCCTTGTAAGAGTGCCTAGGAACCCTACAGTGGTATCAGAGCCTAGCTAGAGCATTAGGCGACGTGTATACGAAATTAAAACTCCGATCGAACCCCGAAACGTCGAAATAGACCCTTCTCTGGAAGGTTTGTAAAAATGTGATTTTTTCTGCATTAAAAATACTCAAAAAAATCAGCAGGTAATTGTAAGTATTACTGTGGAAAACGAGCAGGTAATTCGTATGGACCGCCGCTGAACCGCGGCAATACCTTGCTTGCGCCGCGGATTCACGGCCGTACTGTTGAATTTGGCTTAGGGTTTAGCACAGTAATATCCGTAGCTGTTAGTGTATATTTCTGGGTATTTTTAATCTGACTCAAGTGTTGAGTGTTCTGGGGATTATTTTGTAATCGTAGATTCGATCGGAAAGTTTAAATTCGTTATGTTTTCCGGATATTTTAGAAACTGTTAAAATGTTCGAACGGATATCATTAACTCACTTTTTCCCGGCACGAAAAACATTCAAGTGTAGATTTTTTCTTGAGTTTAAATCTTTCGGAAAAACGTGCAAGTAATGCGGTGGACCCTCTAGAAGAACACAAACCTTAACTCGATTATGTGACCGTCTGAACCGCCTCTAAACCTTAGGGTTTAGGGCAGTACGGCGTGCCACATGTGAGGCGTTGGCTTGACCCTTCTACGGCTGGACCATCGGTACTGTGACATATTCTGGGATTTTTGGACTTAGTGTTTAGCTATTTAGGAAATCTTGGGTATTTGATTATTCGATCGGAAAGTTTAATACTATCTATTTATCTGGAATATGATATAATATGTGGAATTCATATAGTTAGGCATGAAATGCGATGTATGTGATATTTCGGATTTACGATGTCTAAAGAGATTGTGGATTCCAAATTTTGTAGTTTTACATTTTTTTCTGTGACCGTAAGCGTAGTATGTGGGGTATCGTCGGCTTCGTTGCTATACATCAACGACAATCGGGATACGCATACTTGCTTACGTTGATGATATGAAATATTATGTGTTGCTGTGATATGTTATATTGGATCGTCGTGTTCTGAATAGCCGGGGGTTTTATGTGAGATGTGTAGGGTTCCTAGGCACTCTTGTGAGGGTTCATAAGGCATCAACCATGCCCGAAAATTTTTTTAGACGTGCTGAACAACCCAAACCCGGGATCTTTGCTAGATTATTAGGGTTTCACATGCAAGTAAACATCTTTACAACTAAAAGTGAGGGATTACAACTTTTGTAGTCAGCTCCTTCGCTTCATAAGCTCTGAGTAGAAGTCCCTTCGCCGCGATCCACGATCTCCCGGACTCATGAGAGGCTCCACAACTCGAACGATCCGTGCTATCTTGTAGTCTCCCTTTTCTCCGATGATCTACCTCGAAGTTTCTATAACTCAAGCTCTTTCTCTCTAAAGAGGTGAACAACCTAATCTAATTGGCCAGATTAGATGAGGATGATGGAGTAGAAATATTGCTCTCTTTTGTTTTCAAATTCTTACTTTTATTCACCACAAAATGAAAAACTAGCAAGCTTTCTCAAAGCATAAGCTTGAAGAAGAAGAAGAAGAAATGGATAATTCCTTTTGTGATGAACAATAAATTATTGTAGTGGTTACAAATATAACCTAGGGTTAAGCATGATAGAGTTAACTCTTGTAGAGAATTAACTAGAGGTTGAGGTTTGGATTGGGTTAAATAATATCTTCACAAAAATATCAAGCTTAAGGATAAAGTCAAAGCTTCATGAAGCTTCATGCAAAAGCTAACCCTAATCCAAACCCTAACCATGTTTAAACCCTAAACCTTTGTTAAATTTCTAACCCTAACATGTTACTATATTATATATCACATATACAATATATTCTGTAACAATAGAAAATAATACAATTAACATATATCGCATATATATCAATGTATTATCCCATGAGAAAATGAATCAATAAAGCGAGCTTATATTAGTTAACATAATCTAATATATCACATATATAATTATACATTAAATTATCGAATCAACACTTGATCCGATAACCCGGCTATATTATATATAACCGACTAATATAACATGTACCATTTCATCGAATCAACACTTGATCCGATGACCCGGTTATATCACATACCCCGGCCGATATCTCATATCGCGAGAATAGAATACGGTATCTCATATCGTATTATTCTCGGTCCCGCACATATAACATATGTTCTCCTATTCCGTTTTGCCTGAGCCAGGAAACCTCTGTGTAGGACTCTAAAGATCGTCAATACGCCGGCAGTAGGTGATGATTATATCAAACACCCACAAGCTGCAAGCGGTCAGCTAAACGTAACAGCCACCCAGGTATTGAGTGATCAGAAGATCAACAAGCAAGCCTGTACATTCTCCTGTGAATCCAATCAGTAACACTCCCATACAATCCGGTCTCTTCGTCTGAGATGTTGCATATCTAGTCTAGGGGGGTATACGTCAGACCCCAGTAACCGATAAGTCGTGTCGATATAAAGCTCAAAATGGGAAACTACTGATAACTCTTTCCAGTAGCACTCCATATCAGACCTGGCCAGGGACTTCCAGTTATATCCAATCGAACACAGCACAACATCAACTCCCTATACCGGGAGAGACGAAACCCCTCCTATCGCTCATTGCTTCCATGTGATTCGGGACTGTACTCAAAAGCCACCGTTTTGCATGCCCTCTTGGACGTGGTAAGGTGGAAATCAAAGCATAGTGGGAATCACACAAGACTCTATGACGATCTCGGGTCTACAGACTACCCGGTACCAGTTTCACCGGAGAACTGCCATCTGACGTGTGGTATATCACCATCTGGGAGTTCTCAGCGAGTCCGTCCAGTGTACCCAGTCTCCGCTGAGCACCCATACACCATCTTTGATGTCAAACACCAAATGGATATGGGATCATCCATCGCCCATCATATGGGTCAAGATGGGTATACGCTAGTCTACTTTGGTGTATCGATGCCCTGTCTCGACACACCTTCGACTAGGAACATCTATAGGATGTACTCTTTACTACCCTGGCCCCACTAGTGTGATCTTATCACAGTCCCAGTAGTCGAGTACATATCCTAAGGGCTTTATCAACATGTGAGAGCAAGACAGTAAACTAATACAAGTCAACATGTTAAGACAAAGTGAAACCAAATAGCATACTATCATGACGAGCAAGAAAGTCCTCTTTATATATATCTAAGCATCCATTATAATATACATCATATGTACAACAGTGGCCTCTAGGGCATATATATAACTAACAATCTCCCACTTGCACTAGGGCCAGGTGTTGTAGTATCTCATACCCAGTATCCCGAATAATCTCTCAAACTGTATCTGGGGAATGGCCTTCGTGATTGGATCCGCAGTGTTGTCCTTCGCGTCAACTCTCCTGAGCTCGATCTCGCGGCGATCAACTATCTCCCGGATCAGGTGATACCGCCTCAGAATATGTCTGGATTTTTAATGGGACCTGGGTTCCTTGGCCAAAGCCACAGCTCCATTGTTATCACAATACAAAGGTATTGGATGCTCAATGGAAGGAACCATACCAAGTTTAGTGATGAACTTCTTCATCCAGACAACCTCTTTGGCAGCATCGTTGGCAGCGATGTATTCAGCCTCCATCGTCGAGTCTGCCACGGTTTCTTGCTTGGAACTCTTCCAACAAACACCCCTCCATTTAGGGTAAAGACAAATCCCGATTGCGACTTAGAGTCGTCCTTATCACTTTAGAAGCTTGAATCGGTAAAGGACTCCGCCTAGGGTTCTCCGTTACCATACACCAAGAACATTTCCTTAGTTCTTCTCAAGTACTTAAGAATGTTCTTCACAGCTGTCCAGTGATTCTTTCCTGGATCTTCTTGATACCTACTCACCACACATAGTGAGTATGCCACATCGGGTCTGGTACATAGCATCGCGTACATGATAGAGCCTACTGCCGAGGCATAGGGTATCCCTTGCATGCGAGCTCTCTCCAAATCAGTCTTGGGGACATCTCTTTGGAGAGAGTGAGTCCAGAGATCGTGGGTTGGTTCCCACGCTTGGATTCATCCATACTAAACCTCTTCAATATGGTGTCAATGTACCTGGATTGGGATAATCCCAGTATCCTTTTGGATCTATCTCTATAGATCCTAATCCCCAAAATGCAGGAGGCATCATCTAGATCTTTCATTGAGAATCTATGTGATAAGAAGAGCTTGGCCGAGTGCAGCATAGGAACACCATTTCCTATCATGAGTATGTCATCCACGTACAATACGAGGAAGACAACCTTACTCTCTGCAACCTTTTTGTAAATACAAGGTTCATCTATGTTCTTGATGAAGTCAAACTCTTTGACTACTACATCAAAACAGATGTTCCAACTCCGCGATGCCTGCTTTAACCCGTAAATGGATTAAAGCAGCTTGCACACCTTTCCGCTGCTCCCACTATCCACGAAGCCCTCTGGCTGAGTCATGTACACGCACTCCTCTAAATCGCCATTTAGAAAGGCGGTCTTAACATCCATTTGCCAGATTTCGTTGTCATGGTATGCAGCAATGGCAAGTAAGATCCGGATGGACTTAAGCATAGCCACTGGAGAAAAGGTTTCGTTATAATCCACACCTGGTCATTGACGAAAACCCTTTGCAACAAGTCTAGCTTTGAAAGTCTGAACTTTTCCATCTACACCAAATTTCTTCTTAAAGATCCACTTGCTCCCAATGGGTTTTACCCCTTCAGGAGCAACTTCCAAAGTCCATACTTTGTTGGTGTACATGGATTCTATGTCAGATCGCATTGCATCCAGCCATTTCACAGAGTCCCCACTCGTGATGGCCTGCTCGAAACTAGTCGGGTCATCATCTTCCATGATGCAATCCTCGCTTCCACCATCAATGAGAAAACCGTAGTATCTCTCAGGTGGACGAGAAACCCAACTAGATCGGCGGAGAGGTTGGGCTTCGTCAGGTACTACTGAATCCTTTGGTTCCAATAAATCATCAGTTGTAGTTTGTGGTGCTGAAACCTTTTCCAGCTCTACCTTTTTTCCACTAATTTCTTTTGCAAGAAATTCCTTTTCCAAAAAGGTGGCATGTTGAGCAACAAACACTTTTTGTTCCTCAGCGTGGTAGAAAAAATATCCTTGAGAATTCTTTAGATATCCCACAAACTTGCAAAGAACTGATCGTGCCTCGAGTTTTTCCGGATTTTGCCTTTTGACATAGGCCGGACAACCCCATATCTTAACTCGTTTAAAATATGGTTTCTTCCCACTCCATATCTCATATGGTGTGGTAGGTATAGATTTAGATGGAACTAGATTCAATAGATATATGGCTGTCTCAAGCGCATACCCCCAGAAGGAAATAGGTAACTCAGCATCACTTATCATAGAGTGCACCATATCTAATAGGGTGCGATTCCTCCGCTCCGATACACCATTGTGCTGTAGTGTATAAGGAAGAGTAAGCTGAGAGAGAATCCCATTCCCTTTTAGATATTCCAGACTCTCATTGCTCAAGTATTCTCCTCCTTGATCAGATCGTACGATCTTAATACTTTTGCCCGTTTGGTTCTCTACTTCGTGCTTATATTCTCTGAATTTCTCAAAAGCTTCAGACTTGTGTTTCATCAGGAACACATGTCCGTATCTAGAGAGATCGTCAGTGAATGTAATGAAGTAGGAAGAACCGTTCCTGGCCTATATAGACATGGGACCGCATACATCACTATGTATCAGTCCCAAGAGTTCCGTAACTCTTTCTCCGTGTCCACTAAACGGAGTCTTGGTCATTTTCCATTTGAGACATGAATGGCAAGTATCATAAGATGATAATTCGAACGAATTCAAATATCCATCCTTATGTAACTTAGCTAGCCGTGTCGCATTGATATGACCAAGTCTACAGTGCCATAAGAAGGATTCGTTCATTTCTGAACTCTTCCTCTTGTCTGTGTTTTGTACATTAAGGACTGTAGTTTGATTGAGAACGTATATGCCATTGAATAACGAACCTGATCCAATCAACTTTTGATTCAGGAATATGTTCATAACATCATCCTGTATTACAAAATTATATCCTTCTTTGCTCAATAAAGAAACTGATATAAGATTGCATATCAGGGTCGGAATGTAATAGCATTCGTTCAGAACCAATGTATTACCATTTGGTAATACAAGGTGATATTCGCCAACAGCTTTGGCTACAACATTTGCACCATTCCCTACTCTTACGGAATGATCACCCTCTCCCAGTTCCCTATCTTTACGTAGCCCATGTAACATATTACATATATGGGATCCCGATCTGGTATCTAATAACCAATCTAATCTTGCAAGAGCATACGCTAAAGTGTTTTCTTCTCTCTCTCTCCAGGTGGCGACCATGCCAGGCCATAATCAAGATAATAATATGGATGTATTGACTGAACCCGCTTATTATACTGAGCTGGGAACGTTGGTCCCGTTCTTTCTTATAAGAGTTATAAGACTGAACAAGGAATAGGAGAATATCGGGATTCTCATGCCGCCCAAACCAAGAACATGCATGCCGATGCATCTTCTTTGGGTGTGTTAGTTAGTGAGAACTGTTTCTCAGTTCACCCTACGTCCTGGGTATTAGATACTGGATCGGGATCCCACATATGTAAAATGTTACATGGGCTACGTAAAGGTAGAGAACTAGGAAAAGGTGATCATTCCGTTCATGTAGGGAATGGTGCAAGTATTACAGCCAAAGCAGTTGGCGAATATCACCTAGTATTACCAATCCGTAATACACTAATTCTGAATGAGTGCTATTATATACCGAACATGATATGCAACATTATATCAGTTTCTTTATTATGTAAAGAAGGATATAATTTTGTAATAAAGGATAATGTTATGAACATATTCCTAGATCAAAAGTTGATTGGATCAAGCTCGTTACATAATGGTATATTCATTCTCAATCAAAATACAATCCTTAATATACAAAACACACACAAGAGGAAGAGTTCAGAAATTAACGAATCCTTCTTGTGGCATTGTAGACTTGGTCATATCAATGCGACACGACTGGCTAAGTTACGTAAGGATGGATATTTGAATCCGTTCGAATTATTATCTTATGATACTTGCCATTCATGTCTCAAATGAAAAATGACCAAAACTCCGTTTAGTTGACAGGGAGAAAGAGTTATGGAACTCTTAGGACTGGTACATAGTGATGTATGCGGTCCTATGTCTACGCATGCCAGGAACGGTTCTTCCTACTTTATTACATTCACTGACGATCTCTCAAGATACGGACATGTGTTCCTGATGAAACAAAAGTCTGAAGCTTTTGAGAAATTCAGAGAATATAAGCACGAAGTAGAGAACCAAATGGGCGGAAGTATTAAGATCCTTCGATCTGATCGAGGAGGAGAATACTTGAGCAATGAGTTCTTAAATTATCTAAAAGAGAATGGGATTCTCTCTCAGCATACTCCTCCTTATATACCACAGCACAACGGTGTATCGGAACGGAGGAATCGCAACCTATTAGATATGGTACGCTCTATGATGAGTACAGCTGAGTTACCTATTTCCTTTTGGGGGTATGCGCTGGAGACAACCATATACCTATTGAATAGAGTTCCAACTAAATCTGTGCCTACCACTCCATATGAGATATGGAATGGGAAGAGATCATCTCTTAAAAGAGTTAAGATATGGGGTTGTCCGGCCTATGTTAAGAAGCAAAATCCGGCAAGCTCGAGGCACGATCAGTTCTTCGTAAGTTTGTAGGATATCCAAGCAATTCGTATGGATATCTATTCTACCACAGTGAAAAACAAAAGGTTTTTGTTGCTCAACATGCCACCTCTTTAGAAATGGAATTTCTTGCAAAAGAAATTAGTGGCGAAGAGGTAGAGCTGGAAGAGGTTCCAGCACCACAAACTACAAATGATGATTTATTGGAGCCAGAGGATTCAGAAGTACCCGATGAGCCCCAGCCTCTCCGCCGATCTAGCAGGGTTTCTCATCCATCTGAGAGATACTACGGTTTTCTCATTGATGGTGGAAGTGAGGATTGCATCATGGAAGATGATGACCCGACTAGTTTCGAGCAGGCCATCATGAGTGGTGATTCTGTGAAATGGCTGGATGCAATGCGACCTGAGATGGAATCCATGTACACCAACAAAGTGTGGAATTTGGAAAATGCTCCAGAAGGGGTAAAACCCATTGGGAGCAAGTGGATCTTTAAAAAGAAAATTGGTGTAGATTGAAAAGTTGAGACTTTGAAAGCTAGACTTGTTGCAAAGGGTTTTCGTCAACGACCAGGTGTGGATTATGACGAAACCTTTTCTCCAGTGGCTATGCATAAGTCCATCCGGATCTTACTTGCCATTGCTGCATACCATGACTACGAAATCTGGCAAATGGATATTAAGACCACCTTTCTAAACGGTGATTTAGAAGAGTGCGTGTACATGACTCAGCCAGATGGCTTCGTAGATAGTGGGAGCAGCGGAAAGGTGTGCAAGCTGCTTAAATCCATTTATGGGTTAAAGCAAGCATCGCGGAGTTGGAACATCTGTTTTGATGTAGTAGTCAAAGAGTTTGACTTCATCAAAAATATAGATGAACTTTGTATTTATAAGAAGGTTGCAGAGAGTAAGGTAGTCTTCCTCGTATTGTACGTCGATGACATACTCTTGAAAGGAAATGATGTTCTTATGCTGCAATCAGTCAAGCTCTTCTTATCACAAAGATTCTCAAAGAAAGATCTAGGTGATGTCTCCTGCATATTGGGAATTATGATCTATAGAGATAGATCTAAACGGATACTGGGATTGTCCCAATCCAGGTACATTGACACCATACTAAAGTGGTTTAGTATGGAAGAATCCAAGCGTGGGAACCAATCCACGATCTCTGGACTCAATCTCTCCAAAGAGATGTCTCCCATGACTGATTTGGAGAGAGCTCGCATGCAAGGGATATCTTATGCTTCGGCAGTAGACTCTATCATGTATGCGATGCTATGTACCAGACCCTATGTAGCATACTCACTAAGTGTAGTGAGTCGGTATCAAGTAGATCCTGGAGAGAGTCACTGGACATCTGTGAAGAACATTCTCAAGTACTTACGAAGGACTAAAGAGATGTTCTTGGCGTATGGTAACAGAGAACTCCAGGTGGAGTCCTTTACCGATTCCAGCTTCCAAAGTGATAAGGACGACTCTAAGTCGCACTTGGGATTTGTCTTTACCCTCAATGGACGGGCGGTATGTTGGAAGAGTTCCAAACAGGATACCGTTGTAGACTCGACGGTGGAGACTGAATACATCGCTGCCAACGATGCTGCCAATGAGGCTGTCTGGAAAAAGAAGTTCATTAGTGAACTTTGTGTGGTTCCATCCAATGAACATCCAATGCCTCTGTATTGCGATAACAATGGAGCTATGGCTTTAGCCGAGGAACCCAGGTCCTATCAAAAGTCCAGACATATTCTGACGTGGTATCACCCGATCAGGGAGATAGTTGATCGCCGGGAGATCGAGGTCAGGAGAGTAGATACGATGGACAACACTGTGGATCCACTCACGAAGGCCATTCCCCATATACAGTTTGAGAGATTATTCAGGATGCTAGGTATGAGATACTACAGCAGCTGGCCTTAGTGCATGTAGTATTCTGAAAATTTAGAAATAAATAAAATTAATTAATTTAATTATAATATGATATATTGCAATGTTGTTGAAAACAAATAAGTCAAGCTTCATAAGTTCTATGTAAAACAATTTAAATAAAAATTTTAGCATGCAACATAACTAAGTAATAAGGGTTATAGTGACTACTTTAGCTTCATTTTAATAAAATGGGTGTTTTATAATAAACTAAGTTGTGAGGGGTTTTTAGGTAAAGTTTAGGATTATTCTGCAAATAGAAAATTGTTAAGGGTGTAAATGGAAATGGGTTGGAAAATCAATTCGCTCAGAATTTTAGTGTAAATTAAAACAAAAATTTAAGGATAAGGCTAGCACACCTCATACATGCATGCTTACACACATCCACCACCTCCTACTTGCATGAAACCCTTACCTCTAGCTTGATTCCACCCCCTCTTTCACCTTATCACTTCAATTGCCATATATAAACTATGTTCAGATCATAATTAATTGAGAATTCTGAATTTTCTAAAATCAAAATAAAAAAAAATAGAGAGAAAAAGAAAGAACAAGAGGAAGAAGAAGAATGAAGCTATGTTATAGGATTTGTTCACCATCAAGCTAGGAGGGGCTTAGCATTTTGGAGGGGTTATTCCAACAACTAATTGGAGGATTCGAATACGGGATTTGCGGAGGCAGCGAGAAAAGGAAAAGGATTGGCAATTCCTGAATAGATTCGACGTTTCCGTTCCTTGCAGGGGTAGAGTGGACGATTAGCTGCAGTGCAGATCTACGTTTGCAGCTTTATCACAACTTTTGCTAGGTGGGTTACATGTGTAGTAACCTTCTATTTTGGTATTGTATTCTTGTATCTAGAAAATCTCCATCAGACCTGTATATGACTTAGTGTGAGAGATGATATGTATATTATTTACAGTTGAGATCGTTTAGTTCTATAAATTGTGGTTTCATTTCTTTATGTCTGAGATTCGTATTGATGCTCTAGATACTGTGGTTTTATTTTCTGCTGTTGATATTGTTGATCCCAACTAGGGATACAACCAAACTTAACACATTATACTTGTTAAATATATTAACTACATAACATGCCATTTTTACTTAAAAACTGAATTTTTCTATATAAAGAATTCCGCAAAAAAGATTTGATCTTGGTTTTCAGCTTACTTGGAGTGTGTGCATAACTTTAGATATGATACAATCTAAGTGCCGGTAACATCCAAATTTGGGTCGTGACAAAGTCGGTATCAGAGCCTAGGAATAACCTTAAGGAATTGAGTAGGAGATTTCAATAGGTTGACGTGAGTCCGTGAGTTAGGATGACCTTTGGTTTGATGGAGTAGGTGAATTAGGATGAATGCAGTACCGTACGTATGTTCCGCGGCATATTTACATTATCGTATTCAGCCTTGCTAACCTTAGGATGTATATCTTGATCTATTCTTCCGTCGATTCTCCATTATTGATTTTTCCTATTCATACGCCTTATCAACTCTCGTTTCTTATTCCAGTTGCTATGGCTACGCGGGCTAGGCGAGCCACAGCGAGAGATGCAGCTAGGACGAGTCATCCTGTGACGACGACTTGTACACCGGACGTTCCGGCAGTGCATGAGCATGTTGATCCTCATTCTCCAGATCGCATGACTAGGATTAAGGAGGGCATGTTAGGGTTGCAGCGAGTGGTGGGAAAGTTAGCTGAGGCACCTCGAGTACTGAGACAGGATCTAGCACCGACCGTAATAGAGTCCGAGGTACAGCCTACACAGACGGCCGCACTTGTAGATACGAGGGTGATGGAGGTATCACTTGCAGAGTTTATGAGATTGAGACCTCCAGTATTTACGGGGACCAATGTAGCGGAAGATCCTCAGTCCTTTCTTGATAGTATGGCGAGGATTGGCAGATCATTGCGATGTTCTGATGCGAGGTCAGTTGAGCTGACTAGCTTTCGTTTGGAGGGACTTGCACAGGAGTGATGTGAGTCGATAGAGAGAGGGTGAGCCACGAGTCTTCCTCCGATGTCGTGGACCGAGTTTTCCACGGTCTTTCTTGCCAGATTTCTTCCCCAGATTGTGAGAGACGCTAGTGCTAGTAGTTTTGAAGCATTGCGGAAATCGGCAAGTATGTCGGTGGCAGATTATGATTTACGATTCACCCATTTGTCACGCTATGCTCCATATTTAGTACCTATGGAGGAGCTTCGGGTGAAGTGGTTCCTAAGGAGTCTGGATACGCAGTTATATCTGGCGATAGGCTCCTAGCATTTTGATAGTATGCGCAGGCCATGGATGCAGCAATACAAGTAGAGGAGCGGTTGAGAGAGGCAGTGGTTATTCCGGAGCCAAAGTGGAGTAGGCCGACCGGGCCATTGGCTAGATAGTTTGGTGGAGGTAGAGGAAGATATACTCCAGGCCGCAGTTTCGGGCGAGGTTGGACTCAGGGCCAGATGTTCAGTTCATATCCTGATGATCAGAGGCCTCCATCTACATGTTTTAGTTGTGGACTTCCTGGACGCTTTGCGCGGGACTGTAGATCCCAGGGAGGGACCGTTGTTCCATAGGCTGCTTTACCCCTTTCACCTTCTACGCCGATGGCTTTACTTCCTCCCCCAGTTGGCGCTACACGCCAGGAAGTTGCACCACGAGGTCGAGGCTTTACGGGGCATTCTCAGAGAGGTAGAGGAGATAGAAGTAGAGGACGATAGGATGCGGGCAAGGGCCAGGCATGGGTATTTGGCTGACTCCACAGGATGCCCAGGCATCAAATGCAGTCGTGACAGGCACTCTTACAGTATGCTCGTTAGAGGCATATGTTTTATTTGATCCCGGTTCTACACATTCTTATGTATCTTCACGATTTGCACATTCTTTGGGGAAAGAGTCGTCGTTGTTAGAGTTACCATTAGTGGTGATTACCCCGGTGGGAGATTCCTTTATAGCTCGACACGTATTCAGATCGTGTTCTGTGTGTATTCGTGATAGAGATTCACTAGTTGATCTGATTCTCCTGGATATGTTAGATTTTGATATACTCCTTGGTATGGATTGGTTGGCCGCCTGTCATGCATATGTAGATTGTCGGGGAAAGGCGGTTAGATTTTGTTTTCCAGGTGAACCGGTGTTTGTTGTGCCGGGGGATTGTAAAATAACTCCTACCAACATGATTTCTGCTCTTTGTGCGGGACGACTCTTGAAGAAGGGTTGTCATGGGTTCTTAGCATTCGTTCAGGACTTAGGGGTCGCTGAGATTCCATTGGACCAGGTTCCGATAGCACGAGAATTTCCGGAGGTGTTTCCTGCTGAGTTACCAGGATTGCCACCCGATCGTGACATTGAGTTTTGCATCGACTTAATTCCGGGTGCAGGGCCTATTTCTATACCACCCTATCGGATAGCACCGACGGAATTGACGGAACTCAAAGGCCAGTTGCAAGAGTTGTTAGATACAGGGCTTGTTCATCCCAGTGTATCACCGTGGTGAGCTCCGGTCTTATTTGTAAAGAAGAAGGACGGTAGTATGAGACTGTGCATCGACTACCGACAGCTGAATCGCGTCACTGTGCGAAACAGGTATCCACTACCACGTATAGATGACTTATTCGATCAGTTGCAGGGAGCTGGTTACTTCTCAAAGATCGATTTACGGTCAGGGTATTACCAGTTGAAGGTTCGGAAAGACGATATTCCGAAGACAGCGTTTCGTACGAGATATGGGCACTATGAATTTCTGGTGATGTCGTTCGGACTCACCAACGCTCCAGCAGCTTTTATGGATATGATGAACTGTATCTTTAGAACTTCATTGATCGGTTTATTATAGTGTTCATAGATGACATTCTTGTTTATTCGCGGAGTCGGACGGAGCACGAGCAGCATTTGCGTATTACATTGCAGACCTTGAAGGAGCATCAGCTTTTTGCAAAATTCTCTAAGTGTGCTTTTTGGCTCGATAGTGTGGAGTTCTTGGGTCACATAGTTATGAGAGAGGGTATATGTGTGGACCCAAAGAAGATTGAAGCGGTACAGCACTGGCCCATACCTGTGTCAGTTACAGAGGTTCGGAATTTCTTAGGTCTGGCTGGTTATTACCGACGCTTCGTGCAGGATTTTTAACGGATCACTGCACCTTTGACCAGATTGACTAGGAAGGAGGTTCCATTTCAGTGGACAGATGCATGCGAGCAGAGTTTCCAGCAGTTGAAGACGCGCTTGACGACTGCACCTGTATTATCTTTACCTTCCGGGTCAGGAGGTTTTGTTATGTATTGTGATGCTTCTAGAGTGGATTTAGGCTGTTTGTTGATGCAGCACGGCAGGGTTGTAGCTTATGCTTCTCGACAGTTGAAGAGGCACAAACAAGACAACCCCACTCATGATCTAGAGATGGCTGCTGTGGTATTCGCATTGAAGATTTGGAGACATTACTTATATGGAGAGTCGTGTCAAATCTTCACAGATCATAAGAGCTTAAAGTATATTTTTCAGCAAAGAGATCTGAACCTAAGGCAGCATAGATGGATGGAACTAGTGAAAGATTACGATTGTGAGATCTTGTACCATCCAGGCAAAACGAATGTTGTAGCAGATGCTTTGAGTCGGAGACCTGGAGGTAGCTTATCTCATTTGCGCATCTGGCAGGGACAGTCTTCTACAGACTGGTAGATCTTATGTGATAGTCATATAGAGTTTGAGTTTACATCGGCAGGAGGCCAGCTAGCACATGTTCGCACCCGACCTCAGTTATTGGATCGCATTCGAGAGGCACAGCCCGCAGATACTCGTATGATGGAGATTATAGATCAGGTTAGGCAGGGCAGGGAGATGGAGTTTGTGATTGATGATTATGGAGTATTACGTTTTAGGGCTCGTCTCTGTGTGCCAGATTCTGACGGATTTAGGCGTGAAATTTTAGAGGAGGCCCATAGATCCGCATACAGTATTCATTTTGGTTCCACCAAGATGTATCATGATCTGAAGAATGTTTACTGCTGGGAAGGAATGAAGAGGGATGTTGCGGAATATGTTTCGAGATGCTTGACTTGTCAGCAAGTCAAAGCAGAAAACCAGAGGCCAGCCGGAGAGTTGCAGCCATTACCCATTCCAGAGTGGAAATGGGAACATATTTCCATGGATTTCGTGGTGGGTCTACCCAGGACTAGCAGAGGGTATGATTCCATTTGCATGATTGTTGATAGATTGAAAAACGCAGCTCATTTTCTCCCAGTGGAGACGACGTATGGTTTTGCACAGTATGGTCAGATTTATATCGATGAGATTGTACGTCTGCATGGAGTTCCGACGTGCATAGTTTCAGATAGGGGTACCCAATTTACTAGCAGGCTATGGCAGAAACTTCAAGAAACTATAGGTACACGGTTGAGTTTTAGTACAGCTTTCCACCCACAGACAGATGGTCAGTCGGAGCGGACCATTCAGATACTAGAGGATATGCTTCGGGCTTGTAGCTTTGATTTCGGTGGTAGTTGGGATCGTCACCTACCTTTGATAGAATTCTCATACAACAACAGTTTTCAGGAGACGATCCAGATGGCACCCTTTGAAGCTTTGTATGGGAGGAAATGCCGATCACCCGTTTGCTGGACGGAACTGAGCGAGAGTTGCATATTGGGACCGCAGATAGTACAGGAGACTACAGAGAAAATTCAATTGATACGGGATAGAATGAAGGCGGCACAATGCAGACAGAAATCGTATGCAGATCGACGACGTTGTACACTCGAGTTTGGAGTGGGAGATCATTTGTTCCTTCGGGTATCTCCAATGAAAGGTGTGATGCGTTTCGGGAAGAAGGGGAAGCTCAGCCCCAGATATGTCGGACCTTATGAGATTCTGGAGAGAGTGGGTGCTGTGGCTTATCGCTTAGCACTTCCACCGACTCTTCCCGACGTACATCCGGTGTTCCACGTTTTGATGCTTCGGAGGTATGTTCACGATCCATCTCACGCGATCCAGCATCAGACCTTACAGCTTGAGCCGAATTTATCCTACACAGCGCAGCCAGTCGTTATTCTTGACAGGCAGGAAAAGAAACTACGATCAAGGGTACTTCCTTCTGTGAAAGTTCTTTGGCAAGGAAATAATCGTGAGGAGATTACTTGGGAGACCGAGGATGCGATGCGGAAGAAATTTCCACATCTTTTCGAAGGTATGTCTAGTTAATTATTTTAAATTCGTGGACCGAATTTTCTTAATGGGGGAATATTGTAGCATTCTGGAAATTTAGAAATAAATAAAATTAATTAATTTAATAATAATATGATATATTGCAATGTTGTTAAAAACAAATAAGTCAAGTTTCATAAGTTCTATGTAAAACAATTTAAATAAAAATTTTAGTATGCAACGTAACTAAGTTATAAGTGTTTTAGTGACTATTTTAGCTTCATTTTAATAAAATGGGTGTTTTATAATAAACTAAGTTGTGAGAGGTTTTTAGGTAAAGTTTAGGATTATTGTGCAAATAGAAAATTGTTAAGGGTGTAAATGGGAATGGGTTGGAAAATCAATTAGCTCAGAATTTTAGTGTAAATTAAAACAAAAATTTAAGGATAAGGCTAGCACACCTCATACTTGCATGCTTACACACATCCACCACCTCCTACTTGCGTGAAACCCTTACCACTAGCTTGATTCCACCTCCTCCTTCACCTTATCAGTTCAATTGCCATATATAAACTATGTTCATATCATAATTAATTGAGAATTTTGAAATTTCTGAAATCAAAATAAATAAAAAAAATAGAGAGAAAAAGAAAGAACAAGAGGAAGAAGAAGAATGAAGCTTTGTTCTAGGATTTGTTCACCATCAAGCTAGGAGGGGCTTAGCATCTTGGAAGGGTTATTCCAACAACTAATTGGAGGATTCGAATACGGGATTTGTGGGGGCAGCGAGAAAAGGAAAAGGATTGGCAATTCCTGAATAGATTCGACGTTTCCGTTCCTTGCAGGGGTAGAGTGGACGGTTAGCTGCGGTGCAGATCTATGTTTGCAGCTTTATCACATCTTTTGCTAGGTGGGTTACATGTGTAGTAACCTTCTATTTTCGTATTGTATTCTTGTGTCTAGAAAATCTCCATCAGACCTGTATATGACTTAGTGTGAGAGAAGATATGTATATTATTGACAGTGGAGATCGTTTAGTTCTATAAATTATGGTTTCATTTCTTTATATCTGAGATTCGTATTGATGCTCTAGATACTGCGGTTTTATTTTCCGCTGTTGATATTGTTGATCCCAACTAGGGATACAACCAAACTTAACACCTTGTTAAATATCTTAACTACATAACATGCGATTTTTACTTAAAAACTAAATTTTTCTATATAAAGAATTCCGCAAAAAAGATTTGATCTTGGTTTTCGGCTTACTTGGACTGTGTTCATATCTTTAGATATGATACAATCTAAGTGCCAGTCACATCCAAATTTGGGTCGTGACAGTGCAAGTGGGAGATTGTTAGTTATGTATATGCCCTAGAGGCCATTATTGTATATATGAAGTATATTATAATGGATGCTTGGATATATATAGAGAGGACTTTCATGCTCGTCATGATAGTATGCTATTTGGTTTTCCTTTATCTTAACATGTTGACTTATATTAGTTTAGTGTCTTACTCTCACATGTTGATAAAGCCCTTAGGATCTGTACTCGACTACTAGGACTATGATGAGATCATACTAGTAGGGCCACGGTAGTCGATGAGTACATCCTATAACTGTTCCTAGTCGAGGGTGTGTCGAGACAGGACATCGATACACCAGAGTAGACGAGCGTATACGCATCTTGACCCATATGATGGGAGATGGATGATCCCATATCCATCGGTGTTTTGACATCATAGATGGTGTACGGGTGCTCAGTGGAGACTGGGTACACAGGAAGGACTCGCCGAGTACTCCCAGATGGTGATATACCACACGTCAGATAGCAGTTCTCCGGTGACACTGGTACAGGGTAGTCTGTAGACCCGGGATCGTCATAGATTCTTGTGTGATTCCTACTATGCTTTGATTTCCACCTTACCACGTCCAAGAGGGCGTGCAAAACGGTGGCCTTTGGGTGCAGTCCCGAATCACATGGAGGTAATGAGCGATAGGAGGGGATTCGTCTCTCCCGGTATAGGGAGTTGTTGTTGTGCTGTGTTCGATTGGCTATAACTGGAAGTCCCTGGCCAGGGCTGATATAGATATTTACTGGTAAGTGTTACCAGTAGTCTCTTAACCTGTTATGACCCTCACATCGACACGACTTATCGGTTACTGGGGTCTGACGTATACCAACCCTAGACTAGATATGTGACATATCAGACGAAGAGACCGGACTGTACGGGAGTGTTACTGATTGGATTCACGGGAGAATGTACAGGCTTGCTTGTTGATCTTCTGATTGCTCAATACCTGGGTGGCTGTTACGTTTAGCTGACCGCTTACAGCTTGTGGTTGTTTGATATGATCATCACCTACTACCGGCATATTGACGATTCTTTAGAGTCCTACATAGAGATTTCTTGACTCAGGCAAAACAGAGTAGGGGCATATATGTGATATGTGCAGCACAGAGGATAATGCGATATGAGATACCGTATTATATTCTCACGATATTTTGATATGAGCCAGGTCATCGGATCAAGTGTTGATTCGATGAATCGGTACATGATATATTAGTCGGTTATTTTCGATATAGCCGGATTGTCGGATCAAGTGTTAATTCGATAATTTAATGTATAATAATATATATGATATATTTCTAACATTTCAAAACAATAAAATATTATTTTGGGAATTTTTATAATTTAATATTATTTTATTGATTATTTTAATATTAAATTTATAATTAAATACCGATAAATGGGAAAAATTTTGGAAAAATTATGGAAAATTCTAAAATAGGGTATTTTATGGAATTATGACATTTTTAAGTTTTTATGATTAATTATATGCTAATTTAGTGCTAATCACGATTAAAAATCGCTAATCGGGTTTTTAGCAATTTTGTGCAAAACATACACATATCTTTTCCTACACTTGTGTTACATTTTCTTACCATGACTATTACTTTGGGTTTACTATTTGAATGAGAAGGTTTTGGAAAAGAAAAGAAAAGAAAAGGATTTTGATTAAAGAAATAGGTATGGTGAGAGAGAGAGGGGAGGTGAGGGTGTTTGACTTGGCCATTCTCTCTTGTTTTCTCCTCCCATTTCTCCCCCCTCTTCCATGAGCTGCTGCTGCTCCTGCTCTTCCTCCTTCTTCCTCCTCTTAAAACCCCCCACAACACCATGAAAACAAACACAAAACCTCATTCCCACTTCACTAAACTTGCTCACAAGCTCAAGATCTACGCTTTGGACCAAGAAAGTAGATGTTTTGGTGCTGTTGAGGATTCATGAGGATCTTATGAGGTAATTTCTTCAAAATTAGAGTGTTATTTCTTGTGCTTAAGTTTCAATTCAAGTTTCATATCGATATCGTGTAATTTGGTGTGTTTTGGACCAACTTAGAGAGGGTTAGGGGAAACTTGAGATGTTGCTATGCAATTGGACTCTAATGGTGACCTTAGACCCCATATTGACCAAAACACTGGCCTAGCACAACCTGAAACCCAAAAATACGGAATTACGAAACTTTTCATGTCGGTCTGTGTGATCTGTGAAGGTGTTCTGGAATCTGGAGCAACCCGGGGGAAACAAAAATAAAATTGAGCTGACAGTGAGTCGTGCAGGATCCTAGGAAGCTACCACCAAGACCCGAGCCCCTAACTCAAACCTAGGGCCGCAAATTTGAGCATTCTGGCCGCAATTTGCGGCCAGAGTAGGAGGGAATCGGTCCATTTTTGTTCCAGGGCTCATTTTGCACTAAATTAGACCCCTCCTATATGCAGTTTTGGCTAATTGTCATCTGGGGAAAATCTGGGAGCATTTTGGTGTGTTTTAGGCGATATTTTCCTTATTTTTAAATGCACTTTATTAATATTTGGATTTGTATTTGGGTGTCGGGTGTTCGTACATCGACAACAGGGGTTGTTTGTTGGATTTGCATGTTTGGGCCATAGGTTCCAACCTATGAGCACACTGTGCGCTGTATCGGTTTTCTGCCTTGATTTTCATACGCATTGCTATGGTTGACCATTGTAGGTACCTTCACATAGATTCCGAGGCGACGGAGCATGGCATTATCGACACCGACACGCAGGATACAGGTGAGTAGATTTATATCTACGGGGAGAAGTCGGGTGGATGGCGTATAGCACCCCCGCAGTTCGTGGTGATTTATACGAATACGTATACACACATATATTGATTGTATGTTGTTGAGATTATTGATGATAAAGATGGATATTTGGTATTTTTGGATTGGTTTAGTGTAGTTGCGAAACCCTAGAGTAGTGGTCGCACTCACACACGCACGCACACACATACTTGCATACATTCCTTCTTTCATATGTGCGTATATGGGAAAATATTTATGTGTTCACATGGGTATGGGACTATGTGTTCATATACTGGATTTGAGGATAGTATTTGGGATTTGAGATGAGTCGATGAGATTGGGCTTGAGGCCCGGAGATCGGTGATGTGATTTGGTTCGTATTGAGATACGACATGATGTTTTCGCGGGTCTTTTAGCGTAGTGATTCTTACACCTGCATGCATACTTAGGCGGTATCAGTATTGTACTAGACGTAGATCAGTACCCCGATCATGATATTTGATAAAGAGGATACCAGATGAATAGTCTGATGAATGTGATATTGACCCGTACCCAGATTTAGGATGTCGTACGACGGATTTACGTACGAGCTATATTTTGATGATTGATCCGCACTCTTGACTTGGGATGTCTGATTGTAGATATGGTATCGGATATAATATTATTGAGGTGGGATCACCGACTAATATATATACAGGTATGTATATGTATCGACTCAGATGTTAGGCGGTTTCCTTACCTGTAGTCCTGCTTGTTAGCTTAGCCCTTTAGTTTAGTTTAGTTGTTAGATTAGATTCGATTCTTACCTATTTCAAAAACTAACGAATCGTGGGTATTTTAAAAGGCAGTCCAAGGGATCCTACGGATATTTCAAAGGACGTATCTTTTCATAAAAACATTGTAGCCCCTATTTTCAAAACCCCATGATTTGTGTTATTTCAAAAGGCACCATTTGTAGGACTTATGTTAGATTAATGCAGATTAGTTATTGTTGCGTCTAGTATTCAGCTCCCGCTCATTATTACAGTTCGCTCCGCATCGCATACTTATATTATAATTTCTTATTGCATTGTTGATATCATACTGTTAGGACACCAGCACCATTACTGATGATGCGTATGTACCACGTACACTTGCTTGCCGGCTCACACACATCTTCAGCGGTAATTGCCATGTCACGCACACCTTAGAAATAATTATCGCCTAATGTAGCTTGTTAACTAGTAGTTTTGACATGATAATTAGTTGCTTGCCTTATATGCTAGTTTAGACATTGTAGTTGTTACTTGTCACTTCATGTATACTGTTATTCATTATATGCCGCATTCATGGATGCTCATGCTTATATTCATGGTTTTACATGCTATTGATGATTCGGATTTCCATGATATTTTCTGGATTTGGAGGAAAACCGCAAAATATATATAAACCGTTTTCTCTCTTTTTAAATAAAAATGCGGTTTTCCCATGATGTATGAGTCGTCCACCATGAGTTTCCTGATGGATTTCGAGACCCGATTCGAGGAGATGGACGAACCGTTTCGGGTACATGGTGGGCCCGGTAAGGTACCGCGGGGCAAGAAGCGCGTGATGATGACGATGTGAGCCTGGCAGGGGAGCACTACCTACCGGTGATTTTACCCGACGCGTCGGATATCCGGAAGATACCGTCGTGGTCTTGAGATGGATGGTAGGGGCCGGTCTGGACTGACGGCGCCCTAGATATTATGATTGAGACATTGAGATTTCGAGATATTGAGGTACAGAGACTGTGATACAGAGATATAGAGATATTGGGATTACGTTTTGTGCCGATGCTAGGCACTGTTTTATGCTGATTTCATTATGATACCTCAATTTAAAAATACAAAGGAAATCTCACTAAATTATGAAAACAGTTCTTCATTTACATGTATTCTTTTTTCATGCATTCATACCTCATTCATATGATACATTGCTATCTGAGGCACTGACATGAGAACTTGGTATTACTGTCATTTAGAGGTATACCCTAGCCATTGTTATAGGCTGCTGGTTATTTTTGAGGATGTATATTGATCGTATGACCTAGTATTGCGTCATACATGCGATTTCTGTTCATAGATGTTTTCTATTCACGAGTTGGCAACTCACCCCCGTTGTGCCACAGTTTCTTGCAGGTTTTGCCGTACAGGTTCCATTGCGGCATTTTTGGCACATTGCTTCCTTGCGGGTGAATTGCATTTGGTAGGTGGGTTCTTTTGCATCAAGAACCACCATTGTACTTGTATTATTCATTATATCTATAATTCCATCAACCAAAACATGTATATTGTTTCAGACTTAGACATTAGTGATGTATTATTCGACCTTAGAGTCGCGCTTAGTAGTATTGCAGTTTTCATGCTTATTGGGTTTCTGTTGAGTTGATCCTCGCCATTCGGCGTTGTATATTATATTGCTTACGTGGTTGTGACCGTCGATTGACGAAGAGCTAGCTCCCGCTTGGGGATGCCTTTTATCATTGCATATAAATATTTTTCTTGTTGTACCCCGTTCGGGGCCAGTATTTACAAAAGAAACTCTGCCGAAATTTTTAGAAAAGACCGTACATTTTTAAAATGCATATTCGGCTTAGTTATTTAAAAACCTTGACTTCAAAACATGTTTTCTTTACCTATTAAAAACCTGTTTTCTTTATTTATCTTTAAAATGGTTTTAGATTTCTGGGCTTTTGGCTTACTTGGATCATATGGAGTCCTATAGACTTCATATCGTTCAAGGGCCGGTCACGTGCTCTTTCGGGTCATGACAAAGTTGGTATCAGAGCCAGGTTTTACCTTCGGAGCGTAGGATGACCCTTGGTTGATGGAATAAGTGACTAAAGTAGAGTGACGTACTGTGGGTATGTTCCGCGGCATATTTACGACACGCCACTCCACTTAAGGAGCCTTAGGATGTACATTTCTTTGCTCAGTATCATATTCATTCCTGATCTAGCTTCATCGGTACCAGTTAGGGTTTTGCCGCCACGATTACGGGCAAGGAGAGCTACGGCTAGAGTCGCGGTCAGCACGAGCTCGTCACGAACGAGGACTGACCAGGGCGTGATCCCGGTGACACACGATTGTAGAGATGTGTCTTTTGATTGTATTTTGCGCCACGATCGTTGGATGGATCGCTGTATGAGATTACTCGGACGTGCGGATTAGCACCAGAGGTTGGAACCACTAAAGGAGGCCAGCCAGAATTCGATGATCGTCGATGTATTGCTCATTCATGATGATTGGGGCACAGTTCAACGTGCAGACGAGTGAGCCAGTTATTGCTGCGAACAACGAGATATCGCCCCAGATGTTGGAGCTATTGCAGTAAAAGTGGTACTAAGAGATGATAGAGGTCGCTAGTCATCCGAGGATGAGAGACTAGGACACGTGGATTGTTCGCCACCCCGACGCGAGGTCATCAGATAGATTGATTCCAGCTGAGACGATTTCACGCAGAGACGTTGAGAGTCGACAGAGACGATCGAATGTCAGAAACCTATTATTCCAAGTTTAAAGTATTCGGAAAGACATGCAGGCAATTCTATGGTCCCTCTAGAAGAATGAAACCCTAACTCGACTTAATGACCGTGTGAAAGCCTTTGAACCTTAGGGTTTGCGGCAGTTCTGCGGCGCCATTAGTGAGGCTTGGGTTTGCCCTTCTACGCCTGGACCATCGATGCTGTGGTATGTACTCGATACTATTATATTGTACCCAAGATGTTGAGCTCTTGGGAGACTATGAGGATTCGACGAATCGATCGGATGGTTCGACTTAATTCGGATGCTAATCGGTGAGATGCATTTCTTGGGAGACTCCAGATACGAGGATAGCCGTTGGAGCTCAGTCCATGCAGCCACGACGAGACGAGTCCGAAGCAGTCGACATTAGAGAAAAGTGGAGTAAGAGGTTCATACCAGGTCTGGATAAGACGACGTTCCACTCCGCCAACATCAGAGATGATATGCGCAAGCCGAGGTATTGTACTTGGATATACCTTCCAGAAGGAGTCGCGATGAGTATGCAGCCGTTCCGGAGCAAGAAGCAGATATAGTAAAGGACGATGACTTCCGGACAGTTGGCAGAGATGAGACTTGGAAGAGACCTTGAGCAGGATTCCTTCCAGGACACTGCTGCAATGATATTTGCACCCAGGATCAGATGTGTCACGTGCATTCAGAGAGCCAGAGGCCGACGCCAGTGACATGCTGCTTTACGAGTGGTCGCGATGATTGACCGAGAGATGACCAGAGAAGTGCCAAAACGGAATCGTCCCCCTTAGCACACCTGACAGAGCCGATGAGCCGATGGATCGTGAGATTGGTAATCCACAGAGAAGACTTGAACCCAGGAGCGGTCATGTTACGCACATCAGCAGGCCAGAGTTCAGGATCGTCGACGAGATATGCTATGAGTGACCACGACAGTTGGCCAGAGATTCTTAGAGGATGTGCTTGAGCGGAACTATTCCGCCATACTTGATTTCGGTATTTTGGGGATTTTGATGATTGAGTTTCATGATATTTGTTTTCATGCACCATGGTTGCACTTGCTGAGTATTTACGATTTTTGCACAGTTGTTGCACTTGACATCGTTTTTGAACCTTGGTTTCCCTATTTATGATTTCATGGGTTTCATACATTTGAGTTGATTTTGTGCGTATGCACGCACACGATTTGGTTTTTGCACTCTGTATAGTTTACATATGCTTGCAGTGCAGTAACATGTATTTTGTGCACCTAGTTGCACTGGACTTCGATTTCGATTGGGATGTTCGATGTTTGTTTGTGCACTTTATGCACCTGATTGATTTTACGCGTGTTTCGGCGCTTGATATTGGATTTCATGATTTCGTGCATGATGGATGCACCGGATTTAGATTTTAGCGCATGTTATGAGATACGATTTTGGTTGCACACCAGATGCACTAAATCGGGTTTTTTCGTGCATGTCAGATGCACCTGTTTTGCTGTCAGGCACATACGTTGCCCTTGACAGATACTTTGTGCACACCCGTTGCACCTTGATGTTGTTCTTGTGCGCATATACGGAACATTCATGGATTTTGATTTCCGTGCGCACCAGACGCACGTAGTATTCCTATGCACATTTTGGGATTGATTTCTTATAGAACAGTACATTTTTATGATATGGCGTTTTGTTTTCGTACTGAGCAGGACTGGTCAGAGGACAGTACCTGAGTGTGTTTTGCATGTATAGATAGTTATTGAAGGGATTTCCAAAAGCGATCTATAGCCTCAATATTTACCTACGTGTCCGATATGACACGAAACGTTTAAAACGAGGGAACCCTTCTAAATTGTTTTCAAAACGGCGGATTGTGCATACTAAACAAAAGATATATAAGTATATGGATATTTTTTTATAAAGACGTCTGCCACTGTGCAGTGTTATGTGCATTGCACATTGACTTTGATGAGTTTTGGCATGCATTTCCTACATATACTTACATGTATAGGTTTGATATCTACATGTATAGTTCTGATTTATATCATATTGGTTTTGCTTTGGATTTGGCATTCGTGTCCTTATCATAACTCCGATGATTGCGGGATGCTTGACGGATTTTTGTTTTTGAGTTATCTGCTCATTACTCTTACGCATGCATTGCGCTATGATGCGTTTATGTATTGATGATTTCGGAGCCCCGACGACTTGGATTTCTTATTGAAATGTTTTAGAAATTGGGGGTTTAAATTTAAATTCGGGGACCGAATTTCATTAAGGGGGAAAGATTGTAACATTTCAAAATAATAAAATATTATTTTGGGAATTTTTATAATTTAATATTATTTTATTGATTATTTTAATATTAAATTTATAATTAAATACCGATAAATGGGAAAAAATTTGGAAAAATTATGGAAAATTCTAAAATAGGGTATTTTATGGAATTATGAAATTTTAAAGTTTTTATGATTAATTATATGCTAATTTAGTGCTAATCGCGATTAAAAATCGCTAATCGGGTTTTTAGCAATTTTGTGCAAAACATACACATATCTTTTCCTACACTTGTGTTACATTTTCTTACCATGGCTATTACTTTGGGTTTACTATTTGAATGAGAAGGTTTTGGAAAAGAAAAGAAAAGAAAAGGATTTTGATTAAAGAAATAGGTATGGTGAGAGAGAGAGGGGAGGTGAGGGTGTTTGACTTGGCCATTCTCTCTTGTTTTCTCCTCTCATTTCTCCCCCCTCTTCCATGAGCTGCTGCTGCTCCTGCTATTCCTCCTTCTTCCGCCTCTTAAAACCCCACACAACACCATGAAAACAAACACAAAACCTCATTCCCACTTCACTAAACTTGCTCACAAGCTCAAGATCTACGCTTTGGACCAAGAAAGTAGATGTTTTGGTGCTGTTGAGGATTCATGAGGATCTTATGAGGTAATTTCTTCAAAATTAGAGTGTTATTTCTTGTGCTTAAGTTTCAATTCAAGTTTCATATCGATATCGTGTAATTTGGTGTGTTTTGGACCAACTTAGAGAGGGATAGGGGAAAGTTGAGATGTTGCTATGCAATTGGACTCTGATGGTGACCTTAGACCCCATATTGACCAAAACACTGGCCTAGCACAACCCGAAACCCAAAAATACGGAATTATGGAACTTTTCATGTCGGTTTGTGTGATCTGTGAAGGTGTTCTGGAATCTGGAGCAACCCGGGGGCACCAAAAATAAAATTGAGCTGACAGTGAGTCGTGCAGGTACCTAGGAAGCTACCACCAAGACCTGAGCCCCTAACTCAAACCTAGGGCCGCAAATTTGAGCATTCTGGCCGCAATTTGCGGCCAGAGTAGGAGGGAATCGGTACATTTTTGTTCCAGGGCTCATTTTGCACTAAATTAGACCTCTCCTATATGCAGTTTTGGCTAATTGTCATTTGGGGAAAATCTGGGAGCATTTTGGTGTGTTTTAGGCGATGTTTTCCGTATTTTTAAATGCACTTTCTTAATATTTGGATTTGTATTTGGTTTTCGGGTGTTCGTACATCGACAACAGGGGTTGTTTGTTGGATTTGCATGTTTGGGCCATAGGTTCCAACCTATGAGCTCACTGTGCGCTGTATCGGTTTTCTGCCTTGATTTTCATACGCATTGCTATGGTTGACCATTGTAGGTACCTTCACGTGGATTACGAGGCGACGGAGCATGGCGTTATCGACACCGACACGCAGGATACAGGTGAGTAGATTTATATCTACGGGGAGAAGTCGGGTGGATGGCATATAGCATCGCCGCAGTTCGTGGTGATGTATACGAATACGTATACACACATATATTGATTGTATGTTGTTAAGATTATTGATGATAAAGATGGATATTTGGTATTTTTGGATTGGTTTAGTGTAGTTACGAAACCCTAGAGTAGTGGTCGCACTCACACACACACGCATACACATACTTGTATACATTCCTTCTTTCATATGTGCGTATATGGGAAAATATTTATGTGTTCACATGGGTATGGGACTATGTGTTCATATACTGGATTTGAGGATAGTATTTGGGATTTGAGATGAGTCGATGAGATTGGGCTTGAGGCCAGGAGATCGGTGATGTGATTTGGTTCGTATTGAGATACGACATGATGTTTTCGTGGGTCTTTTGGCGTAGTGATTCTTACACCTGCATGCATACTTAGGCGGTATCAGTATTGTACTAGACGTAGATTAGTACCCCGATCATGATATTTGATAAAGAGGATACCAGATGAATAGTATGATGAATGTGATATTGACCCGTACCCAGATTTAGGATGCCGTACGACGGATTTACGTACGAGCTATATTTTGATGATTGATCCGCACTCTTGACTTGGGATGTCTGATTGTAGATATGGTATCGGATATGATATTATTGAGGCGGGATCACCGACTAATATATATACAGGTATGTATATGTATCGACTCAAATGTTAGGCGGTTTCCTTACCTGTAGTCCAGCTTGTTAGCTTAGCCCTTTAGTTTAGTTTAGTTGTTAGATTAGATTCGATTCTTACCTATTTCAAAAACTAACGAATCATGGGTATTTTAAAAGACAGCCCAAGGGATCCTACGGATATTTCAAAGGACGTATCTTTTCATAAAAACACCGTAGCCCCTATTTTCAAAACCCCATGATTTGTGTTATTTCAAAAGGCACCATTTGTAGGACTTATGTTAGATTAATGCAGATTAGTTATTGTTGCGTCTAGTATTCAGCTCCCGCTCATTATTACAGTTCGCTCCGCATCGCATACTTATATTATAATTTCTTATTTCATTGTTGATATCATACTGTTAGGACACCAGCACCATTACTGATGATGCGTATGTACCACGTACACTTGCTTGCAGGCTCACACACATCTTCATCGGTAATTGCCATGTCACGCACACCTTAGAAATAATTATCGCCTAATGTAGCTTGTTAACTAGTAGTTTTGACATGATAATTAGTTGCTTGCCTTATATGCTAGTTTAGACATTGTAGTTGTTACTTGTCACTTCATGCATACTGTTATTCATTATATGCCGCATTCATGGATGCTCATGCTTATATTCATGGTTTTACATGCAATTGATGATTCAGATTTCCATGATATTTTCTGGATTTGGAGGAAAACCGCAAAATATATATAAACCGTTTTCTCTCTTTTTAAATAAAAATGCGGTTTTCATATGATGTATGAGTCGCCCACCAAGAGTTTGCTGATGGATTTCGAGACCCGATTCGAGGAGATGGATGAACCATTTCGGGTACATGGTGGGCCCGGTAAGGTACCGCGGGGCAAGAAGCGCGTGATGATGACGATGTGAGCCTGGCAGGGGAGCACTACCTACCGGTGATTTTACCCGACGCGTCGGATATCCGGAGGATACCGTCGTGGTCTTGAGATGGATGGTAGGGACCGGTCTGGACTGACGGCGCCCTAGATATTATGATTGAGACATTGAGATTTCGAGATATTGAGGTACAGAGACTGTGATACAGAGATATAGAGATATTGGGATTACGTTTTGTGCCGATGCTAGGCATTGTTTTATGCTGATTTCATTATGATACCTCATTTTAAAAATACAAAGGAAATCTCACTAAATTATGAAAACAGTTCTTCATTTACATGTATTCTTTTTTCATGCATTCATACCTCATTCATATGATACATTGCTATCTGAGGCACTGACATGAGAACTTGGTATTACTGTCGTTTAGAGGTATACCCTAGCCATTGTTATAGGCTGCTGGTTATTTTTGAGGATGTATATTGATCGTATGACCTAGGATTGCGTCATACATGCGATTTCTGTTCATTGATGTTTTCTATTCACGAGTTGGCAACTCACCCCCGTTGTGCCACAGTTTCTTGCAGGTTTTGCCGTACAGGTTCCATTGCGGCATTTTTGGCACACTGCTTCCTTGCGGGTGAATTGCATTTGGTAGGTGGGTTCTTTTGCATCAAGAACCACCATTGTACTTGTATTATTCATTATATCTAGAATTCCATCAACCAAAACTTGTATATTGTTTCAGACTTAGACATTAGTGATGTATTATTCGACCTTAGAGTCGCGCTTAGTAGTATTGCGGTTTTCATGCTTATTGGGTTTCTGTTGCGTTGATCCTTGCCATTCGGCGTTGTATATTATATTGCTTGCGTGGTTGTGACCGTCGATTGACGAAGAGCTAGCTCCCGCTTGGGGATGCCTTTTATCATTGCATATAAATATTTTTCTTGTTGTACCCCGTTCGGGGCCAGTATTTACAAAAGAAACTCTGCCGAAATTTTTAGAAAAGACCGTACATTTTTAAAATGCATATTCGGCTTACTTATTTAAAAACCTTGACTTCAAAACATGTTTTCTTTACCTATTAAAAACCAGTTTTCTTTATTTATCCTTAAAATGGTTTTAGATTTCTGGGCTTTTGGCTTACTTGGATCAGATGGAGTCCTATAGACTTCATATGGTTCAAGGGCCGGTCATGTGCTCTTTCGGGTCGTGACAATATTGCATTACATTATCTAATATTGGCTCTCTTTATTATTTCATTTTCTCACCGGTTAATACATTGATGTATATGCGATATATATTATTTGTATTATTTTCTTTTGTTACAAATAAATAATATATATTTGATATACATTATTGTAAGACGATATGATTACTAATGCAACATGTTTAGTGAAGATTAAACAAGGTTAGGGTTTGAATTGGGTTAGTTCTTTCATGAACCTTCTAGAAGGTTTCTTTTTGTCTTGAGCTAAGATATTATGGTTGATATTTTCTAGTGACTCATTCTTAACCCAACCCAAACCCTTAGCCTTAGTTAATTCTCTACATGGGTTATCCTTGTCATAGTTAACCATGGTTGCATTATTAATCATATATCATTTCGTTATTCATCACAAAAGGATTCATACATTATTTATTCTTCTTCTTCAACCTTGAGCTTTGAGAAATCTATCTTGGTTTTCTTTATGTGATGAGTCTGTGTGAGAATTGTATGGTTACTAGGCACTCTAATGAGGTTCTACAAGGCATCAACCATGCCGGATTATAATTTTAGCCGTGCCGAATAACTCTAAACAAAATCGTTAACTAAAGATTAGGCGAACACGTGCAAGTAAATCACATTTACACTAAGTGAATACGAAATACAACCTTTGTAGATCGGTCCTTTACTTCTAAAGCTCCTTGATGTAGTCCCTTCGCTGCGATCATTGGCTCCCGGACTCTCGGACGGCTCCATGAGAAAGTTGCAACGGTATTGCTTGAAGTCTTCGAGGCCGAAGATGATCTACGTCGAGGGAATACGGACTCAAGCTTCTACTTCACTAACCAAAGAATTAGTGAAGCAAACACCCTAAACTAAAGTGCTAGTCTAGTAGAGGATGATGAAATAGGATATGAGTACACTTTAGAATTTCTCACTTTGTATCTCTCTCTTTTTCAAACCCTAGAAAGAAAATCTTGAGGAAGAAGAAGATGAGCTCAAATGAGAATGGATAATGATCAAGAGATAGAATTAATCTAACCATGGTGAGTGAGTATCATATACTTAACTCATGTAGAGACATAACCATGGCTAACAATAGTGGGTGGGTTAATTAAATATCATAAGTAAAACAAATTGAGTTGAATTTGTCAAAGCACTCAAAGCTTCTACAAGCTTCATGCACTTAACAAATTCAATCAATTTAGATTTACTTTAAATACAAAAACCCCTCCACTAAAATTAGAATGGTGTATGTCTTATACACCCATGTCAAGTGTATCATCAACCATGATACAAATAGTAAACACAAATAAATATATATCACATATATATCAAGTTGTGCACAAGTGAGAAAAAATGAATGCTTAAGTGAAGCAAGGTTAGTTAATGTAAATTAGTATAACACATATACATTTATACACTAAATTATTAAATCAATACTTGACTAAATAATCTGGTTATATCACATGTAACCGACTAACATCCAATGTATCGACTTATCGAATCAACCGTTGATTCGATAACTTGGTTATATCGAATATAACCGATCGATACAAACATCGCGAGAATAGAATACGGTATCACATACATGCATTATTCTCGTTCCCGCACATATCACATATGCGCTCCTATTTCGTTTTGCATGAGCCAGTAAAACCACTATGTAGGACTCTAAAGACTCATCAATACGCCGGCAGTAGGTGATGATCATATCAAGCACCCACAAGTCGTCAGCGGTACTAGATGGACGTAACGGCTACCCGGGTATTAAGCGATCAGAAGATCAGCAAGCAAGCTCGCTCCAACTCCTGGAAAATCCTGACAGTGACACTACCGTAAAGTCCGGTCTCCTCGTCTGATATGTCCAATATCAAGTCTAGGGGTGGTAAACGTCAGACCCCAATAACCGATAAGTCATGCCGATATGAGGCTCATAACAGGTCGAGAAACTACTGTTAAAACTTACCAATAAATCTCTAAACCAGCCCTGGCCAGGGACTTCCCTGTTATGGCCAATCGAGCATAGCGCAACATCAACCCCCAATACCGGGAGAGACGAAACCCCTCCTATCGCTCATTGCCTCCATTTGACTCGGGAATGTACACAAAAACCACCGTTTTGCACGCCCTCTTGGACGTGTTATGGTGGAAATAAAAGCACAGTGGGAATCACACAAGACTCTATGACGATCTCGGGTCTACAGACTAACCTGTACCAGTGTCACCAGAGAACTGCCATTTGACGTAAGGTATAATACCATCTGGAAGTTCTCGGCGAGTCCGTCCAGTATACCCAGTCTCCACTGAGCATACGTATATCATCTCTGATGTCAAACACCAACGGATATGGGATCATCCATCGCCCATCTGTATGGGTCGAGAAGGTATACGCTAGTCTACTTTGGTATATCGATGCCCCGTCTCGATACACCCACGACTAGGGACCTTGAAGGATGTACTTATGGACTACCATGTCGCCACTAGTATGATCCGCATCATAGTCCAGGTAGTCAGGTACACATCGTAAGGACTTTACCAACATGTAACAGAGAGACAATCGGTATACAAGTTAAGGTAAAGAGTAAACAGATATCATACTATCATGTCGAGCAAGAAAGTCATCCCTATATATGTCCAAGCATCCACTACAATATACATCTCATGTATAGTAATGGCCTCTAGGGCATACATATAACTAACAATCTCCTACTTGCACTAGGGCCATCTGATAATAGTGGTTGTAGTATCTCATACTCAACCATCCAATAACTAGTCTCTCTCTGGGAAAATGCCTTCGTGAGTGGATCCGTCGTGTTGTCCTATGTAACATTTTCAAAAATATAAAATATTAATTTTGGGAATTTTTATAATTTAATATTATTTTATTGATTATTTTAATATTTAATGCAAATAAATAGGAAAAATGTTAGAAAAATTATGAAAAATTATGGAAAGTTCTAAAATGGGTTAATTATTGAAATTATGACATTTTTAAGTTGTTGTGATCATTTTGACACTAATTTAGTGCTAATCGCGATTAAAATCGCTAATCGGGTTTTTTGGTAATTTTGTGCAAAACTTGCACATATCACATTTTCTACACTTGTGCATTTTCTAGCCATGGTTTTCATTTGGGTTTACTATTCTTGTGAGAAGGCTTTGGGAATTATGGAGAAAAAGAGAAAAGAAAATGTAATGATGAGGGTAGGTGAGAGAGAGAGGTGGACCTTTGACTTATAACCCTTAGCCATTCTTTTTCCTTTTCATTTCTCTCTCCCTCCTCCATACTTGCTGCTGCTGCCCCTTCTCCATCTCCCTCCCCTCTTCAACTCCCCACTTCATCTCATAAAACACCCCAAAACCCCAATCTCCTTTCATTAAAAATGTGCAAAATCCCTAGATCTACACATGGAGCTAAAGAAGCATGGATTTGGCCACTAGGGGGCAACTTAAGAATTTTCTTGAGTTGCTAATGAAGGTAATTTCTGAACCATTTGCTTAATCATAGCTTTTCCTATAACCCCATGTTAAGATTTAATCGATATTGTGTGATATTATGGATTTGATGAAAACCTAGTTAGGGTTTGAGAGGAACTTGGGTTGTATTGTGAAATTGAGTTCAATTGAGGATACACCAACACCCTAGTGTATGAATTGAGACCCTAATCTGAAGTTTAAACCCATAATACGGATTTTAGAAACCGATATCGGGGGAAATTGTGTAATCTGTCACTGTTATTTGGAATCTGCTATCATACGAGGTATCCTAAAATAAAATTGAGTGGACAGTAGCTTGTGCAGGCACCCAGGAAACTAACCCCAAAACCCTAGCCCCTAGCTCATCCGTACGGCCGCCAAAACCTCCATTCTGGCCGCAAATTGCGGCCAGACCAGTGAGGAAATTCCTCGTTTTCTGTGCATAGCCCCAATACCTCAATTCTTGGCCCTGGGTACTTCTAGTTTTGACAGATTCTTTCTAGGGTGAAATCTGGGACATATATCCTAAGTTGCTATTTTGGATTCGTGTTTCCGTATTCCGTATTTTTGATTCTGAAATGGTGGAACGTGTTTTGCCTCGACTATTTGTCGTTTATACGACGATATAGAGGAGTTATTGATGGTTTTGAAGGCCTGCCATAGGTTTTCACCTATAGGCCCCTTATCGTATCGTTTTGGATTTTATGCGCCGTTTTAGATTGGATTTGGTTTTAATGCGCATATACGATATTTTGATGTGTAGGTACCCATGAAGACTTCGGGACGACAAGCATACGTGGTGACGTCCCCAATTGGTGATGCAAGGTGAGTAGATTATATCTACAGGGAGAAGTCGGGTGGATGGCGTATAGCACCCCCGTAGTCCGTAGATAGATTACTTTGCAGTTTATTGTGATATAGGTGTATTGTGGATAATGTAGGGTTAGAAGTGACTAGTGTAGTTCATAGTCGCGAACCCTAGGATAGAATTACACCTACACACACACCCTTGCTTATCACTTGTACTTGCACTGTGATTGATGATATGTGATGACTTTGGAGATGAGTCGATGATGTGGGCTTGGTGCCCTGGGATCGGTGATTCTATACGATTCATATGTGGGATATGACTTGTGATTCTTGCGGGCTTGGGATATGTGTTTACCCCCGCATGCATACTTCTCTGATGGTATCGACTTGTACTAGACATAGAGTAGTACCCCCAGACTATACGATCTGATGATACTGATACCTATTATGTGACGAGATAGTGAGTTGTTGACCCCTACCCAGCTATGGGGATGCCGTACGATGATTTACCGTACGAGCCGATATTGATGATAGATCCGCACTCATAACTCGAGGATATCTTACGATATGACATTGAGGCGGGATCACCGACTACATATCTTTATATATATACATTGACTCAGATTTAGGTGGTTTCTACACCTACCCCTCCTGATTGACCGGATACTTAGATGTAGTTTGCATAGTAGATACTTCACTGTGGTGTTGACTACTAGATATCTGCATTTTCCTGCTATTCGCATTGCGGGCATATGTTCATTATTATGCTATTATCATGCTGTTAGGACACCAGCACCATTATCGATGATGCGTATGTTTCACGTACACTATTTGCCGGCTCACACACTTCATCATCGATAATTGCCATGCCACTACACTGTAGTACTGTTGCATTCATGATATGATTACTGCTTGGCATATTGTACACATGTACCTGTACACAAACATAGATGATTCATACTTGATTGAGATTGAGGACTGCAAGATATTCCATGTTACATGATTTCCGATATGATTACCTCTCTTTACTTGTCGCATACATCATGGATTGATTGTATAGCACGTTGCATTGGATTTACTTCTCGATGTGGATTTTCATGTGATTTCTGGTTTTGAGGACCGTGGGATTATTTAATAAAAGATGCTCTTTATGAAAAACCCGGTACCTCGTGATATGATATTTGGTGCGTCCACCACGCGTTTTCTCGGTGCTGAGACGTGTGCTTGAAACCCGACTCGTGGAGTGATGATCCGATTGCGGGTTCGTGGTGGGCCCGGTATGGTTCCCCTCGGCGAGATGATCGATGGGTTACGCCGATTGAGCCTGGAGGTGGGCGAGTACCTACCGGTGATTGTATTTGAGCTCGGCGGATATCCGGGGGATACCGCCTGGAGCTGAGAGATGGGCGTACTGCCGGGGGCCGACGGGCCGATACCGTAGACGGAGCCCAGAGATGGACATGGGTTGACTCGTACTGCCGGGGGCCGAGGGCCGATACCGCAGACGGAGCCCCATTTGGATGAGGATTTACGTGTCGATGCTTGGCACGGGTTTCATGATGAGTTTTCCATGATTTTGGTTATATCCTCACATTGCATACATGATGCTTGCTGTCAGTGGGTGACAGGTGGACGGGTTCCACAGATATACAGATATGGATCATATACAGACTGGATTTACACTTATCTTACACCAATATTAGTGGTATGGGACGCTAATATATGTGTATTGATATCTTTGATATTTCATCATATCTACCTTATGCAGACATACCTTATACTGATGATATGTTATTACCTGAGTACCTGGCACTACATACGTGATTAGATGTTACCTTGCCACCTTGTTACACTCAGATGTACTCTTGTGGATTATATTACTGATCGTTGACTTAGGTTTATGTCTTGCATTCGGTTTCTGCTTGTAGATGTTTCTATTCACGAGTTGGCAACTCACCCCCGTTGTGCCACAGTTCTTGCAGGTTTTGCCGTACAGGTCCTATTGCGGCATTTCTGGCACACTACCTTCTTGCGGGTGATTTGCTTTGGTAGGTGGATTCTTTCGTATCAGGAATCACCTTTGTATTTATTTATTTCATTGTATCTAGAAATTGTCCATCAACCAAAACTTGTATATTCTTTCAGACTCAGAGACAGTGTTGTATTATTCGACCTTAGAGTCGCGCTTAGTAGTATTGCGGTTTTCTTGCTACCTTTGAGCTTTCTTTTGGTTTTGATCCTCGCCACTTGGCGTTGTATATTATCATATCATTGCGTGGTTGTGACCGTCGATTGACGAAGAGCTAGCTCCCGCTTGGGGATGCCTTTATCATTTTATATATTGTTATTCATGTTGTACCCCATTCGGGGCCAGTTTTACAAGAGAAACTCTGCCGAAATTTTTAGAAAAGACTTTATTGTTTTCAAAACGTACCTTCGGCTTAGTTATTTAAAAACCTTGATTCCAAACCTGTATTCTTCACTTCTTTAAACCAGTTTTCTTTACTTATTCCTAAAATGGTTTTAGATTTCTGGGCTTTTGGCTTACTTGGATCAGATGGAGTCCTATAGACTTCATATGGTTCAAGGGCCAGTCACGTGCTCTTTCGGGTCGTGACAAAGTTGGTATCAGAGCGCTAGGTTGACCTTGGTTCGAGTCTGAGTTTGACTATGTGGAGCCTAGGGCGTTGTTTATATACGGAACTTAGGCTTGACCTTACGGAACTTAGACTTGGTCGAGGGGGTATTCGACCCGAACTTTTGTCGTATTAGGATGACCCTTGGTTGATGGATTAGGTGACTAAAGTAGAGTGACGTACCGTTGGTATGTTCCGCGGCATACTTACGACACGCCACTCCGCTTAAGTAACCTTAGGATGTACATACTTTCGAGATTAGTGATTCTCTTCATATCCTGGATTATACATCCATTTGAGATCCCCGATTCTATTAATTCATGATCATACCTTTATTGATGCTGTTCCTTCCTATGATCATGTATCCACTTTGGATCTGTTGTTTCCCTTCTTGCCACTGATGTGCTCTCTTTGATACTCGATTGAGATTCCTGTCACCATGTTTGAGCGCAGTTTGGGCTGCTGCTAGGGTTACGGCCGGTGTGAGCTCGTTTGGTACGAGGGCCGACCATTGTGTTTTCTGGTGACATGGGAACGTCTCGAGTTAGTGTTGGTGATTGTGACCTCTGGTGGAGGCGAGTGCTTGGTCTTGCACCGGATGATCGGGCCACTGTTAGAGCTGCCAGTTGAGAGATGACTGTTGATGTACAGCATACCTCAGAGATGTGATGTCGCCTATCGTGCAGACAGATGGACCAACTGTTGCTGAGATTGACAGGATGTTGCTTTCGGAGCTTACGAGCTGAGATTGCCGAAGCTTTCAGGCAGATATGAGACAGATGATAGCTAGTCTACCCGATTTGAGAGACGAAGGTGATTCGTCCGATTTTGCGCAAGAGCGGGCCCAGTTGAGTTGAAGATTTCCAGTGTGGAGAGTCTTACTCAGATCTAGAGCAGACCGACTCAGAGATGACCGCTTATGTATCGCCTTTCCTGGAGGATTGAGGCGTTGTTCGGCGTACAGGCGTATGAGCCAGTTGCTGCTGCAAATGACGAGATATCGCCCAGATGGTTGGAGCTACTGCAGCATGAGCATCTTCTTAGAGAGATGATAGCGAGTTGCTAGTCACCGAGGATGGATGACTAGGACGTGTGGTGAGTTCGCTTACCCCGATGCGAGGTCATCAGGCGGATTGATTCCAGCTAGAGACGACTTCACGCAGGTTCGTGAGAGTCGATAGAGACGATCGAACGTCAGGAGCCTATTTTCCAAGTTTAAAGTATACGGAAAGACATGCAGGTGATTCTATGGACCCTCTAGAAGAATGAAACCCTAACTCGACTTAATGACCGTGTGACAGCCTTTGAACCTTAGGGTTTACGGCGGTTCCGCGGCGCCATTAGTGAGGCTTGGGTTTGCCCTTCTACGGCTGGACCACCGACGCTGTGGCATGTACTCGATACTATTAAACTGTACCCGAGATGTGAGCTCTTGGGGGATTATGAGGATCTGACGAGTCGATCGGATGGTTCGACATCTTTCGGATATCGTGATGGGACACTGCTTGGGAGACTCCAGATGCGAGCATAGCTGTTGGAGCACCGTACATGCAGCCATGATGAGACGAGTCCGAATCAGTCGACATTGACGCAGAGTGAAGAAAAGAGTTCGCGAGATATTTCGACGAGATGATGTCCCACTCCGCTGACATTAGAGATGTGATATGCACCCCGAGGCGTGGTATATGGATATATCTTCCAGAAAGAAGCGCGATAAGTATGCAGCCGTTCCGGAATAAGCTTTAGCTTCAGCATTGGATGATGACTTCCGGGCAATTCGGCAGGATTGAGATTTGAGAAAGGAACCTCGACAGGACCTTTCTGGAGTACGTTACGAAAAGACCTGGACCCAGGAGTGGTCATTTTGCGCACACCCAGCAGGCCAGAGTTCGGCATTGTCGACAAGGTAGTTGACCAAGTTCGGATAAAGGAACTTAACCAGATGCGTTGCGAATTGATCAAGGACGGACGAGTGATGAGTATTCCTCCGATGGTCGGGACGTGTTCCCGAGGACCAGTTCGGCCGACATCTGCTACAGAGTGATGAAGCTACAGAATACGCGATTTCGAGTCCGTGTGAGAGACTTCAGATTGACCGTGGCCGAGAACAGTGCAGTGCATAGTAGCTTGGCATGACGTCATAGTGGACGATGATAGAGACAGTTGAAACCAGAGGTTCGTGTGAGACACTGACGAGCTGTCATTGCTTCCCGTCGAGACTAGAGACCTGATTTGCTTACAGAGACGTTGGGATGTGACCAGTTTCTGAGAAATGTTGTTCTGAGGACACAGGTGTCTTTTGAGCGAGAAGAGGTTGTGCAGGAAAGCCAGCCTCTGTACAGATCGGCATAGGCATGATTGGAAGAGACCTTGAGCAGGATTCCTTCCAGGACGTTGCTGCAATGATGTTTGCACCCAGGATCAGATGTGTGACGTACATTCAGAGAGCCAGAGGCCGACGCCAGTGATATGCTGCCTTAGGAGTGGTCGTGAGGTTTGACCGAGAGGTGGCCAGAGAAGTGCCAGAACGGAATCGTCCCCGTTAGCACACCTGACAGGGCCGATGAGCCGATTGACTGTGAGATTGGTAATCCGCAGAGAAGATAAGAACCCAGAGAGTCAGAAGACGCCAGACCGTGAGCAAGAGGCAGGTGGATATCCTGCGCTGCTAGCAGTGGATTGCACTGACTCCTTCTCGACTTTGAAGGAGGAACTACCGAAGACGGTATTTATGATTTGTGATTTTGTGATTTGATTATCACGTATCCGTCATTTTGGATTTCGGTATTTTGGGCGTTCTGTTGCATGATTTAGTTTTGGTGACTGAGTTTCATGATATTGGTTTCATGCACCCACTGGACATTTATATATTTTACGCAGAGTTTTCATGCATTTTAGTGTTATGCTTTGATTCGTGCATGCTGATGCACACGGTTGTGAGATTCTCCTTTGCGGTACACCTGATTTTGGTTTGAGCCGCATTATATCGTTGATTTTGACCCGGATTTTGATGCTGGATTTTTGCACTCCGTGCTGGTGATATGCTTTACGCCTGTTCGGTGTTTGCTATTGGATTTCGTGATTCCGTGCATGTTGAGTGCGCAGGGCCTAGATTTTCATTCGTGCACGATGGATGCACCGGTTTGGATTTTCGCGCATGTTGGGCGCATGTTTTTAGATACGATTTTGGTGCACGCCAGATGCGCTAAATCGGGATTCTTCGTGCATGTCACATGCACCTGATTTATTTTGCTGTCAGGCACATACGTTACCCATGACAGATGCTTCGTGCACACCCGTTGCACCTAGATATTGTTTTGTGCACCTGTTTAGCACATATATGGATTTTTGATTTCTGTGCGCACCAGACGCACAGGATGGTGTTATGTTTAGATTGGATGTCTACATGTGTAGTTCCGATCCATATCATATCGGTTTTGTATTGGATTTGACATTGTGTTTTTACATTGACTCCGATGATTGCGGGATGCTTGACGGAGTTTTGTTTTCGAGTTATCTGCTCAGTACCCTTGCGCATGCATTGCGCTGTGACGTTCTATGTGTTGATGATTTCGGAGCCCGACGACTTTGGGTTATTACTGAGATGTTTTTGTATTTGGGGGTTTAAATTTAAATTCGGGGACCGAATTTCTTTAAGGGGGGTAGATTGTAACATTTTCAAAAATATAAAATATTAATTTTGGGAATTTTTATAATTTAATATTATTTTATTGATTATTTTAATATTTAATGCAAATAAATAGGAAAAATGTTAGAAAAATTATGAAAAATTATGGAAAGTTCTAAAATGGGTTAATTATTGAAATTATGACATTTTTAAGTTGTTGTGATCATTTTGACACTAATTTAGTGCTAATCGCGATTAAAATCGCTAATCGGGTTTTTTGGTAATTTTGTGCAAAACTTGCACATATCACATTTTCTACACTTGTGCATTTTCTAGCCATGGTTTTCATTTGGGTTTACTATTCTTGTGAGAAGGCTTTGGGAATTATGGAGAAAAAGAGAAAAGAAAATGTAATGATGAGGGTAGGTGAGAGAGAGAGGTGGACCTTTGACTTATAACCCTTAGCCATTCTTTTTCCTTTTCATTTCTCTCTCCCTCCTCCATACTTGCTGCTGCTGCCCCTTCTCCATCTCCCTCCCCTCTTCAACTCCCCACTTCATCTCATAAAACACCCCAAAACCCCAATCTCCTTTCATTAAAAATGTGCAAAATCCCTAGATCTACACATGGAGCTAAAGAAGCATGGATTTGGCCACTAGGGGGCAACTCAAGAATTTTCTTGAGTTGCTAATGAAGGTAATTTCTGAACCATTTGCTTAATCATAGCTTTTCCTATAACCCCATGTTAAGATTTAATCGATATTGTGTGATATTATGGATTTGATGAAAACCTAGTTAGGGTTTGAGAGGAACTTGGGTTGTATTGTGAAATTGAGTTCAATTGAGGATACACCAACACCCTAGTGTATGAATTGAGACCCTAACCTGAAGTTTAAACCCATAATACGGATTTTAGAAACCGATATCGGGGGAAATTGTGTAATCTGTCACTGTTATTTGGAATCTGCTATCATACGAGGTATCCTAAAATAAAATTGAGTGGACAGTAGCTTGTGCAGGCACCCAGGAAACTAACCCCAAAACCCTAGCCCTTAGCTCATCCGTACGGCCGCCAAAACCTCCATTCTGGCCGCAAATTGCGGCCAGACCAGTGAGGAAATTCCTCGTTTTCTGTGCATAGCCCCAATACCTCAATTCTTGGCCCTGGGTACTTCTAGTTTTGACAGATTCTTTCTAGGGTGAAATCTGGGACATATATCCTAAGTTGCTATTTTGGATTCGTGTTTCCGTATTCCGTATTTTTGATTCTGAAATGGTGGAACGTGTTTTGCCTTGACTATTTGTCGTTTATACGACGATATAGAGGAGTTATTGATGGTTTTGAAGGCGTGCCATAGGTTTTCACCTATAGGCCCCTTATCGTATCGTTTTGGATTTTATGCGCCGTTTTAGATTGGATTTGGTTTTAATGCGCATATACGATATTTTGATGTGTAGGTACCCATGAAGACTTCGGGACGACAAGCATACGTGGTGACGTCCGCAATTGGTGATGCAAGGTGAGTAGATTATATCTACAGGGGGAAGTCGGGTGGATGGCGTATAGCACCCCCGCAGTCCGTAGATAGATTACTTTGCAGTTTATTGTGATATAGGTGTATTGTGGATAATGTAGGGTTAGAAGTGACTAGTGTAGTTCATAGTCGCGAACCCTAGGATAGAATTACACCTACACACACACCTTTGCTTATCACTTGTACTTGCACTGTGATTGATGATATGTGATGACTTTGGAGATGAGTCGATGATGTGGGCTTGGTGCCCTGGGATCGGTGATTCTATACGATTCATATGTGGGATATGACTTCTGATTCTTGCGGACTTGGGATATGTGTTTACCCCCGCATGCATACTTCTCTGATGGTATCGACTTGTACTAGACATAGAGTAGTACCCCCAGACTATATGATCTGATGATACTGATACCTGTTATGTGACGAGATAGTGAGTTGTTGACCCCTACCCAGCTATGGGGATGTCGTACGATGATTTACCGTACGAGCCGATATTGATGATAGATCCGCACTCATAACTCGAGGATATCTTACGATATGACATTGAGGCGGGATCACCGACTACATATCTTTATATATATACATTGACTCAGATTTAGGTGGTTTCTACACCTACCCCTCCTGATTGACCGGATACTTAGATGTAGTTTGCATAGTAGATACTTCACTGTGGTGTTGACTACTAGATATCTCCATTTTCCTGCTATTCGCATTGCGGGCATATGTTCATTATTATGCTATTATCATGCTGTTAGGACACCAGCACCATTATCGATGATGCGTATGTTTCACGTACACTATTTGCCGGCTCACACACTTCATCATCGATAATTGCCATGCCACTACACTGTAGTACTGTTGCATTCATGATATGATTACTGCTTGGCATATTGTACACATGTACCTGTACACAAACATAGATGATTCATACTTGATTGAGATTGAGGACTGCAAGATATTCCATGTTACATGATTTCCGATATGATTACCTCTCTTTACTTGTCGCATACATCATGGATTGATTGTATAGCACGTTGCATTGGATTTACTTCTCGATGTTGATTTTCATGTGATTTCTGGTTTTGAGGACCGTGGGATTATTTAATAAAAGATGCTCTTTATGAAAAACCCGGTACCTCGTGATATGATATTTGGTGCGTCCACCACGCGTTTTCTCGGTGCTGAGACGTGTGCTTGAAACCCGACTCGTGGAGTGATGATCCGATTGCGGGTTCGTGGTGGGCCCGGTATGGTTCCCCTCGGCGAGATGATCGATGGGTTATGCCGATTGAGCCTGGAGGCGGGCGAGTACCTACCGGTGATTGTATTTGAGCTCGGCGGATATCCGGGGGATACCGCCTGGAGCTGAGAGATGGGCGTACTGCCGGGTGCCGACGGGCCGATATCGCAGACGGAGCCCAGAGATGGACATGGGTTGACTCGTACTGCCGGGGGCCGAGGGCCGATACCGCAGACGGAGCCCCATTTGGATGAGGATTTACGTGTCGATGCTTGGCACGGGTTTCATGATGAGTTTTCCATGATTTTGGTTATATCCTCACATTGCATACATGATGCTTGCTGTCAGTGGGTGATAGGTGGACGGGTTCCACAGATATACAGATATGGATCATATACAGACTGGATTTACACTTATCTTACACCAATATTAGTGGTATGGGACGCTAATATATGTGTATTGATATCTTTGATATTTCATCATATCTACCTTATGCAGACATACCTTATACTGATGACATGTTATTACCTGAGTACCTGGCACTACATACGTGATTAGATGTTACCTTGCCACCTTGTTACACTCAGATGTACTCTTGTGGATTATATTACTGATCGTTGACTTAGGTTTATGTCTTGCATTCGGTTTCTGCTTGTAGATGTTTCTATTCATGAGTTGGCAACTCACCCCCGTTGTGCCACAGTTCTTGCAGGTTTTGCCGTACAGGTCCTATTGCGGCATTTCTGGCACACTACCTTCTTGCGGGTGATTTGCTTTGGTAGGTGGATTCTTTCGTATCAGGAATCACCTTTGTATTTATTTATTTCATTGTATCTAGAAATTGTCCATCAACCAAAACTTGTATATTCTTTGAGACTCAGAGACAGTGTTGTATTATTCGACCTTAGAGTCGCGCTTAGTAGTATTGCGGTTTTCTTGCTACCTTTGAGCTTTCTTTTGGTTTTGATCCTCGCCACTTGGCGTTGTATATTATCATATCATTGCGTGGTTGTGACCATCGATTGACGAAGAGCTAGCTCCCGCTTGGGGATGCCTTTATCATTTTATATATTGTTATTCATGTTGTACCCCATTCGGGGCCAGTTTTACAAGAGAAACTCTTCCGAAATTTTTAGAAAAGACTTTATTGTTTTCAAAACGTACCTTCGGCTTAGTTATTTAAAAACCTTGATTCCAAACCTGTATTCTTCACTTCTTTAAACCAGTTTTCTTTACTTATACCTAAAATGGTTTTAGATTTCTGGGCTTTTGGCTTACTTGGATCAGATGGAGTCCTATAGACTTCATATGGTTCAAGGGCCAGTCACGTGCTCTTTCGGGTCGTGACATCCTATGAGTCTACTCTCCTAACCTCGATTCCCTTGAGATCAATCATCTCCATGATCAAGTGACACTGCCTTAGAATATATCTGGATCACTGATGGGACTGGCGTTCCTAGGCATATGCCATAACTCCATTGTCATACAATGGTAGGAACGAAGTTCATCTCATGAACTAATATACACCCAGACTTCCTCTTTGGTAGCATCTTTGGTAGCGATGTATCTAGCCTTTATCGTTTAGTATGCCACGGTATCTGTCTTGGAACTCTTCCAACATATCGTCCCTTTACTGAGGGTAAAGACAATGCCTGTGACTGAAATTCAGTCGTCCTTATCATCCTACCCTTCCAGTGATTCTCCCCATGATCATTTGATACCATCTCACTACAACTAGTGAGTATCTAAACATCCAATTAGAGATATCTCATAGATCCAAAACCCAGGAAGTAGTAGGTATCATTTTGATCCTATAAGGAGAATGAGTGTGATAAGTGGAGATTGATCGAGCGTAGCATAGGAAACTCCTTCCCCATCAAGAGTATGTCATCCTTGTACTCTACGAGGATCACCACCATACTCCCTACTACCTTTTTGTATATACAAGGTTCATCTACCATTTTGATGATGTCAAACTTTTTGACTAACACATTGAAACATATGTTCCAACTCCGCGATGCCTGCTTTATCACATAAAAAATCTTACACACGTTTCCGCTGCTCCCACTGTCTACGAAGCCCTCTGACTGTGTACTTATAGACTTTCTCTTCTAAAACAACATTTAGAAAAGCAGTCATGACACCCAACCGCTAGATATCGTAGTCATGGTATGTAGCCGTAGCAAGTAGGATCTGGATAGACTTAAGCATAGCTACTTAGAAAAGGTTTCATCATAATCCATACCTGGTCAATGATGCAAAACATTAACAAGTCTAGCTTTGAAAGTCTCAACTTTTCCATGTACACCAAGTAATCTTCTCAAGATATACTTGCTCCGGATGGGGATTTAACCCATCAGATAAAGCAACCAAAGTCCATACTTTGTTGGTGTATAAGGATTCCATCTCAGATCGCTAAGCATCCAGCCATTCTTACAGAGTCCCACTCCTGATGGCCAGCTCGAAAATAGTTGGGTCATCATCTCATGATGCAATCCTCGCTCCCACTGTCATAGAGAAACCAAAGTATCTCTTAGGTGGGTGAAGAAACCCTATTAGATCGACGGAGTGGCTGAGGTTCGTTGGTTGCTATTGAGTCCTTTGGTTCTACCAAATCATCAGCTGCAGTTTGTATAGCTGGAACTACTTCCAGTTCTACCTCATGTCCACTAATTTCTTCACAAGAAATTCCCTTTCACAAAGGTGGCATGCTGAGAAACAAAACATCTTTTGTTCCTCGGTTTGGTAGAAGATATTCCCTTGCGAATGCTTGGGATATCCAACAAACTTCTACAGAACAGACTTGGCCTCGAGTTTGTCCGGATTTTGCTTTTAGATATAGGCTGGACAACCCCGAATCTTAACTGACTTAAGAGATGGGCTCTTCCCTTTCCATATCTTATATGAAGTGGTAGGCAACTGATTTAATCGGAACCCTATTCAATAGGTATGCAACTTTATAAGTGCATAACTCCCAAAAGGAAATAGGTAACTCAGTAGTACTCATCATAGAGCACACCTTATCAAATAGGGTGTGGTTGCTCCGCCCCGATACACCTATGTGCTGTGGTGTATACGGAGGAGTAATGATGAGAGAGAATCTCATTCTCCTTTAGAATAATCCATGAATTCCGTGCTCAAGTATTCTCCTCCTTGATCGCTTCAAAGGACATAATACTTATACCCGTTTTGGTTCTCTACTTCTACCTTATATTCTGTGAATATCTCAAAAGCTTCGGACTTGTGTTTCAACAGGAACATATGTCTGAATCTTGAGAGATCATTAGAGAATGTAATGAAGTACAAAGAACCAGTCTTGCCATGTGTAGACGGGGGACCTTTATACATCAACATGTATCATCCCAAGAGTTCACTAACTCTTTCTCTGTTTCCAGTAAACGAAGCTATGGTCATGATGTCTCTGTGACATGACTGGCAAGTTTCACAAGATGTAAATTCAAACTAATTTAAATATGCATCTTTATATAACTTGAGCTAGTCGGGTCGCATTGATATGACCTAGTCTACAATACCTCAAGAAGGATTCGTTCATTTCTGAACTCTTCCTCTTGTATGTGTTATGTATACTAAGAACTGTAGTTTGATTTAGAACGTCTATGCTTTTAGATAACGTGCCTGAACCGATCAACTCTTGATATAGGAAATGTACAAAACATTATCCAACAATACAAAATTATATCCTTCTTTACGAATAAAGAGACTGATATGATGTTGTATATCAGGTTCGGTATCTAACAACATTCGTTTAGAATCAATGTATTGTGGTAATACAGGGTGATAGTGACCAACAGACTTGGCTCCAACACTTGCACCGTTTTCTATCTCATGAAACTTATCACCCGTTCTCAGTTCTCTACCTTTCTGTAGCCCATGTAAAAGATTACATATGCGGGATCCTGATCCGGTATCACATACCCAGGACGTAAAGGATATTGAGAAACAGTTCTCTGTAATGAACACATCCGAAGAAGATGCATCATTATGCACTTTCTTCGTTTGGACGGCACGGGAATTCTGGTAATCCCCAATTTCCCGCTCTGTCTTATAACAATTATAAGTTGGAGCGGGACCAACGTTCCCCTAGCACAGTATAACAAGCGGGTTCGGTCAATACATCCGTATTATTATCTTGATTAAGGCGTGATATGGTCGCTACCTGGAGAGAGAGAGAAGAAAATACTCTGCGTGCACTCTTGCAAGATCAGATTGGTTATTATTTATCTAATCAGGATGGCTCCCACTGTTTTTATCAAATCTTCCTTCAAACCCTAAAAGGAAAGACTAGCCGGGATTAATTACACCGTACAACTTCGCCAATCTTTCAGCCAGGCCAGTGTCGGAACTTTGCGGAAGGTTCCCCGTGGTTTCGTACGGACCTAATTAAAGTAAACCTCGTTTTCCCAGTAGCGTAACCCCGTTGACACCTTTCTAGACACCTACTTGATCAGCTAATTGTAATGTGTAAAACTCTCCTAGGAGTAACAATTACTCGCTGTGGGTATCGGGATCCAACTATCTCATAGAAGGTATGCAATCTCATTGCAAATTTCAACACTTGAAATTCCCGATAATATTTTTCCCCTAGCGTCCCATGACCTTGACGCGGGCCAACAAACCATAGTGCGCTAGTCAAGTTCAACCCGTCATTTCCTGATTGAATTAAACCCACCCGCAAGACCCTTGACGCAGGACAACAAAGTCGCACGACTACCCTAATCCAATCTTCATCATATGCATAAGCAGATAAATACTAGTTAGCTACCGCACACTATGCCTTGACGCAGGCCAACAAACGTAGCACGAATACTAAGTAGGACTAATCTGAAATGACGGAAGGCTACGACAGGTTTTTCTGAAAACCTATTGCGTAATGAACTTGATATAATTGTAAAATCAAATGATTTTAAAATGGAGTGTTTTTGAGTCTTTTACTAGTTTCGCTAAAGTGGTCACTCCCGGTGAAGGGATCTCGGCTCTTTCCTCGTAGAATGAGGTGCAGGACATATCATATATATCACTGTGCAAAGCACGAACTAGAAAAGCAATCAAAAGACAAAACCGAGGGGTCTAGCAACTGCCAGTTATTGCTAAAGGAGTCGCTCCCGGTGAAGGGATCTCGGCCCTTTGCTTATCGAATAAGGTGCAGGATGTTCTACAAGGAACACCGCGATGCAAAGCAAGAACTGTAGCTACCTGTTTTTGAAAATTCGATTCCACAATATCTTTTAGGTTTCTTTTCTTTCATTAATCACATTAATGAAGTCCCACCATTTAAGTCACCTAAACATCACAGATAAATACGACGTACACTTATGCCATCCGCATTCGCCTCGATGTCCCCTCGTGCACCGTTAGGTTAGGTAACTAACGGCAGAGCGAGGCAGGGCTAGCGCAGGTGTAAAACATAAGTAACGCCTATATAATATATCATATATACTATATACAGTATTTATCACAGAACATCACATGATCACATCACAGATATCGCAGCAGAAGGCATATATGAAACATTGGATATACTAGGACGTCCGTATTTTATTTTGAGCCACTATAAAACACGGATTCCACGGTCGCGATGAATAGCCAAACCAACACCCCTAGACCCCTACGAGAGTGGCAAGCAACCCTACCAATTCTAGAGTTAGGAGACCCGGACTCGACTCCTCGAGTTGGTCTCCCACTGGACTCCAGAACCCGGTTACTTGTGCTCTCCTGCTTGGGTCTATCCTAGTGCGGAAAAGTAAATAATATACAAATGGTGACAACGACCTCATCCCGGAAGTGCCCCAATAAACGAATATTACATACATTTAATTTTATATGAATGAAAATAAAAACTCCCATCTCACATAAAACCCCCAGCTATTCAAAACGCGACGATCCAATATAACATATCCAGCAACACATAACATCATAGGTCATCAACGTAAGTAAATGTGCGCATACCAATTGTCGTTGACATATAGAAACGAAACCGGCGATAACACATATTACACATCCGGTCGCAGAAAAGAAAGTGTAAAAGTACAACAGTTGGAATCCGCAACCCCCTTACACATCGCATGCCTAACAATTATAAACCCTGCATTTTAGTCTCTATATCGAAAACACTTTTAAATATCTATTCAGGCAATTCAACAAGATTCCCGATATACTGATCGAATGCTCGTAGCAAACTTTAGTAGACGGCCGCACCCCTGGATGCCGTCGACGAAGTGCACTAAGGCGGAACACCGCTGCCGCGAGCACCCTAACGGATGCTTTTGGCGACGGGGTTCTTCTTCAGTCACTTGGTCGGGGCTTTAGGGTGTGGCTGTCTATTAAGTTTATCGGGCGAGTATCCGCGTACGCAACGTGACTGCGACGGACTTTTGATCGCATCAAAATTCCGTGACAACCGATCATTTGAGACTAAACTGCTATGTTTATAACATTCAAATCAGTTATCTCATAACTACTTATGGATTCCAAATACTGTATCACATTCCATATAAATAGAAAACGTTAAACTTTCCGATCGAATGATCAAACACCCAAGTTTTCCCTAATGGTTCTCAACACTTGAGGGGGGTTTAAAAACATCCATCACATGCCACAGTACCAATGGTCCAGCCGTAGAAGGGTCAAGCCAACGCCTCACAAGTGGCACGCCGTACTGTCCCAAACCCTAAGGTTCAAAAGGCAGTTCAAGACGGTCACATAATCGAGTTAAGGTTTGTTGTCTTCTAGAGGGTCCATTGCGTAACTTGCATGATCTAGACGTTCTTAAACAAACGGAAAAATCCAACACTTGGAAATTTTCCGGGTCGGGAAAAATTGAGTTATTGATATCCGTTCGAACATTTTAATACTTTCTAAATATCCGGAAAACATTACGAAATTAAATATTCCGATCGAAACAACGACTACAAAATAAACCCCAAAACACTCAACACTTGAGTCAGATAAAAATACCCATAAAATATCAGGGAATTAAATAGAAACATTACTGTGCAAAACGACAACGGTGACGTCACCTTTTGGCCGCGGAACCGCCGCACTAGCCATGCTCTTGCGGCGGTTCCGCGGCGCTTTGCGGGCCAAACATTGTCGTTCTGCACATGTGTCCTTATAATTGCCTGCTTATTTTTTTTAGGCATTTTTAATTCAGAAAATTCCCAGATTTTAAAAAATGTACAGAGAGGGGTTTAACTTTGACATGTCGGGGTTCGATCGGAGTTTTAACATCGTAAACACATCGCCTAATGCTCTAGCTAGGCTCTGATACCACTCTAGGGTTACTAGGCACTCTAATGAGGTTCTACAAGGCATCAACCATGACGGATTATGTTAGTGTTTATGCCCTAGAAGGCCATTATTGTATCATACTAGTTTGTATATTACTTAATGGAAGCTTGGGATATTCACATGTATATAACAGTCTTGCTAAACATGGTAGTATGCTACTTGGTTTTTCTATCTTAATATGTGAGTGTACGTATTGATAGAGCTCTTAGGATCTTTCTTGTCTACCAGCGTTGTGATGGCAGTCATACTAGTGGGGGCTGGGTAGTCTACAAGCACATCCTTATTCTGGTTCCTGGTCGTTGGATTATCGAGACAGAGCATCGATACTCCGGAGTAGACTGGTGTGTACGCTTCTCATCCCAGTTGGGGAGATGGTCTGTCCCACAGCGGTCAGTACGTCGTACTGGAGATAGTATACAGGTGCTCGTTAGGTTACGGGTACACCGGACAGGACTCACAGGGAACTGTTGGTTGGTTTTATACCAGTCGTCAGTGAACAGTTCCCAGGTGACATGAGTACAGCGTAGTCCGCAGACTTGACACTGCTACTTCGCCTCGAGTGTGTCCCACTGTTCTTAGATTGCTACCCTACCACGGCTCAAAGGAGTCGTGCAAACAGGTAGCAGTTGGGTGCAGTCCGGAGCACTTGGAGGCAGTGGCGGTTAGACAGGATTCGTCCCTCCCGGTATTGGGAGTAGATATCGTGCTGTGTCAGAGAGCCATTACGCAAAGTCCCTGGCCAGGGCAAGCGAGATTTGCTGGTAGGTTCCACTAGTTTCTCAGGGTGTAATGGGCTTCCCTCCGACACGACTTATACCGCTATTAGGGGACTGACGCTTGCCGCCCCCCTAGGCCCGATATGCGATAGTCTTGGACGAACGGACCGGACTGTATGGAGATTGTCACATCAGACTCAGTAGGAGTTCGGATGGGTTTCCTCATCGGCCTTCTTATCGACAACTACCTGGGGACCGTTACGTACAGCTAGTGCCGCTTGCGGTCTGTGGTTAAACCCACTGCCAGCGTAGTAGTCGAGTCTCTAGAGTCCCACACAGAGAGTTTCCTACTCTAGGCGAAATGATATAGAGGTCGTATGGTTTTACGACAAGGGTTCGGACGCGTATGTGTGTTTACACACTTACGTCGTTTGGACAGTTTTTACCAGTCGGCTTTGGTTTAAGCCAGTTACTGGTATCCGGTTATTGGATTTTTACAGTCTAAAGTTTTTCCGTATTTTTGCGGATTGGAGGGGCATTCTCGTAATTGTGCGAGAAGCTTCTAGAAGATGTGACTAAGGAGGTTTAGATGGCATATACTTTGGATAAGATTTGTGAGTCATGAGAGTGATTCATCATTGTCATTATTGCACCATAAATGATTAATGACACATGCTTAATGAATCACCACTTAACATTTATGAAGCATGCTTATTCATCACATTTATTCATTTATTCTTTAATGAGAATGCTTCATAATATGTTATGATACTCACAATCTCATCTCATAATTTATTCTCACATTCTCTCTCCTCAAGCTCTCATCTTCAAACCCTAATCCTTACACCTCATGAGTTGAGATCAAAGGATTAGAAAGACTAATCAATCCATAACCATCACTCTATTTCATTCTATCTTCTTTGATTAGCAATCCAAGAAGATTAGTTACCTCAAGTTAGAGGTTTAGTTTGGAGTTTTGCTCTCGGGTGGATCGTCTACTACCTAGAGAAGGTCGAGGAGAACAAGGAGATCGTAAAGACGAAGGACTGGTTTCATTAGGTATAATCCCTAAACACAATAGTTAAGAAACACTTTGTGTTTGGTTATTTATAGTTTAGCTTCGATTCAAGCGGTTAGTCGATGTTCGTTCACTAAACAAGTTCGTTTTTGAAAATTCCGCCTCCCCACAAGTATTGGGGTGTACTACATCGACTTACAGTGGTATCAGAGCCTCGCTAAACAATAAATAACTTAATTGCAAATTTGTACGAATTTCGAACGGAAAAACGAAGCCGGAAAACCCTAAAAAATATCAGTTTCTGTCGAATTTAAAATGGTGTCCTAAAATTATTCAGGCATGTGCAGAAAGCTGGAAAAGCTTACAGGAGAACACCCAAGAAAATTGGGCCCATGACTCGGCTAAAGAGCCGCGGAAGCGCGGCGGATCCCAAGCGATCCGCCGCGGTTCCACGGCCGAGTTCCCGAGTCATGAACTCAAATTTCTTGTGTGGGTCCCCTGTGATTTTTAGTGTTTTCTGGAATATTTTAATTTTGCTCAGGTTTCAGTTTAACAGAGCAGTTTTTGGAGCAATATTAAAGATGTTTAATCGATCGAAATTGTACAGTATTTGCATATTGGATTTAGATTGCGCGATACTGTTCATTGTTTAATGTGTTCGTAAACCTCCCCTAACTGCTAGTATGTCGGTTGGCAGGGGGTTGCACATTTCTGAAATGGTTATATCTGTTTGTGCATATAAACTGTATTGGACTGTTGTGGTGTATAGCCGGGGTTTTGCAATGGGTTATTATTTAATTCATTTGTTGTAAATGTAATTTGTTGTAATATTATTTTGCGGGGCACATCCAGGTTGCGGTTGTAGCCACCGTTGTATTATTTCATTTTACTGTTTTTGCTCCTAGGACTGACCCAAGGTGGGGTACACAAACTGCCGGGCGGGTAGTTTGCCGTACCCGTAGGGGTCGAGGGTAGGGTAACGACTATTCATCACAACTGTGTAATCTGTCTTTTCTTGCAGGCTCAAAAGAAATACAGATTGCTTGCAAATCCAATATTGTTTATCTGTGTTCTGGAATGAATATCATTGCGTCAGACGAATGTAAAATATCTATATATAAGATAGCTATTTAGACGTCACTTATGTTTTACACCCGCGCTAGCCCAGCCCCCGCTCTGTCGTTAGTTAAGTAACCTAACGGGTGATGACGGGACCCCGTGGCGAATGCGGATGGCATAAGAGGACGTTGTATTTTCGTTGTTTCTGCAATGATAGGTTAATGATGGGACGCATTATCTATAATGCAAAGAAAATAAACCAAAGTTTTAATCGTTGGAACAATTTAAAAGAAACCACTCGGTTATTTTTAAAACAGATATTTTTAAATGCGGAGCTTTAACCAGTCCTTTTAAAAGCTATCAGGTTCCTTCGGTTATATCAAGTTCACTACGTTCACGGTTTCGCCAAAACCAATCGTAGCCCTCCGTCATTTCATCTGGGTATTTAGTAGTATTCAAGCTATGTATTTTGACCTAACGCCAAGGCATAGTGTTTGGTAGCTGCTGGATATTCATTTGTTGCATAGATAGATGAGTTAGTTTGGGACAGTCGTATTATCATTTTGGCCGAACGTCAAGGATATATACGGATGGGTTCAAATTGACAAGATAATGATGGGTAGAACTTGACATGTGACTTATGACATTTTGACCTAACGCCAAGGTCATAAGAGCATGGGGCAAAAACTTATATCGGGAATTTCTAAAGAAACTAAAATTTGCAAAGAGATGCATACCATTTTGAGTTTGATGAATGTTGGTAGCATTCCTACAACATTATCAGACGATGATATTTGGATCCCGATCCTACTGTGAATATATGATACTTATCAGGATATTCGTCACTTAACGATCAATGCTATAAACCTAGTAGGTGTCCAGAAAAGTGTCAGCGGGGTTACGCCCCCAGAGAAAAGAGGTTATTTAATTAAGGAACTTCGCGAAAGCGTTGGGAAAACCTCCCTCGAAGTACCGACACCAGCCTGGCTGAACGGTTAAGCAAGTATTGTACGGTGAGAATAGTGCTGGCTAATTCTTCTTTTATGGTTTGAGGAAGGATTCGAGAAACAGTGGGAGCCATCCAGTTTAGATAAACTAAAAACCACTCTAAACTTGCAAGAGCATCATGCTAAAGAGTTTTCTTCTCTCTCTCCTAATTGCAGCGACCCTGAAAATGACTGGACTTAAGTTACTTTTAGAGAAAAATATACTGACAGGGCCAAACTATAAAGATTGGCTGCGGAATGTCAAAATGGCTTTGACCTATGACAAACTGGGGTACGTCCTCACCGCTACGGCACCTGCTGTCCCTGGTCCTAAATCCAGTAATGCGGATAAGGAAATCCACAAAACCTGGGATTTAGATTGCGCGAGAGCCAAGTGCATCGTGCTTGCCTCGATGAACAATGAAAATCAGAGGAGGCACGAGGATATGACCCTAGATGGCATATTTCTCCATACAAAGGAACTTTATGGAGAGCAATCTCGTATAGCAAGATACGAGACCTCTAAGAACTTGTTTCGAACGAGGTTGGCTGTCGGGTCATCGGTAGGAGAACATGTCCTAAAGATGATCGGCTATATTGAAGAGCTCGCAGACCTTGGGACGACTTTGGATAATGAGCTCTATACAGACCTTATTCTCCAGTCCCTTCCTCCCACCTACGCCCCGTTTATCCTCAACTTCAACCTTCAAGGAAAAGAAGTTGAACTTGCGGAACTCCCGAACATGTTAAGGAGTGCAGAGGGCAACTTGCAGAAGGCAAGGGAAACACCCGCTATGTTTGTTGGCGGTACATCTTCTTCCGGGTCCAAGGCTAAGGCCAAAGGAAGGAAGAAGAAGGCCGCACCCAAACCTAGAGGAGGTGTTAGTAAGGTGAGAGGGAAGGGAAAGATAAAGATTGCAGTACCGATAGTTGGCCAGGATGAGTGCTTCCATTGTCACAGGAAAGGGCACTGGAAGAAGGATTGCAAGGCGTGGAACGCCAAGAACCAGGAACCGAAGCAAGCTGTGGCTTCGACTTCAGGTGTGTTTGTAATTGAGAATTGTCTGTCGATCAACTCTACTTCCTGGGTATTGGATACCAGATCAGGATCTCATATTTGCAATTCATTGCAGGCACTGAGAAACCGTAGAGTGCTGAAGGAAGGTGATATGACCCTAAAGGTTGCTAACGGAGCTAGCGTGGGAGCTGCGTCCGTCGGGGACTATCACCTAGGATTGACGAGTGGACACATTTTGGTTTTACATAACTGTTATTTTGTACCAAGCTTAACGTGTAATATCATATCAGTTTCCTTGTTATCAAATAAAGGTTATGATTTCACGTTTGTAAGAGATGTTGTTAACATCCACCTTAATCATGGTTTGATTGGGTCCGGTACATTAAATAACGGCATATATGTTTTAAACCAACTCCAAATTTTCAATGTCCAGAACACACTAAAAAGGAAGTCTCCAGATTTAAATAAAGCTTTCTTATGGCATTGTAGACTGGGTCACATCAATGAGAGAAGGTTGACTAAGTTGCAAAAAGAAGGATATTTGGACTCGTTCGAATATCAATCTTATGACACTTGTCAATTTTGTCTCAAAGGAAAGATGATAAAGACTCTATTCACTGGACAAGGAGTAAGAGCGAGCGAGCTCTTAGGACTCATACACAGCGATGTATGTGGTCCAATGTCTACACATGCGAGAGGTGGTTTTTCCTACTTCATTACTTTCACGGATGATTACTCAAGATACGGATTCATTTATCTGATGAAACATAAATCCGAGGCTTTTGAGAAATTCCAAGAGTATAAGAATGAAGTAGAAAACCAAACCGGCAAAAGTATAAAGACACTTAGATCTGATCGAGGTGGTGAATACTTGAGTGCCGAGTTCCTAGGTTACCTAAAAGAGAAAGGAATTCTCTCTCAGCTTACTCCTCCGTACACTCCACAGCATAACGGTGTATCGGAGAGACGGAATCGAGCCCTATTGGATATGGTACGATCCATGATGAGTAATGCTGAGTTACCGCGATCTTTCTGGGGTCATGCGCTAGAATCAGCGGCATATCTTTTGAACATGGTACCTACCAAGACTGTGCCTACCACTCCATATCAGATGTGGAGCGGGAAGAAACCCCATCTATAGTATATAAATATTTGGGGATGTCCAGCTTTTGTTAAAAAGCAGCATGTGGACAAGCTCGAGGCACGATCAGTAAAGTGTTTGTTTGTGGGATATCCAAAGCACTCCAGGGGATATCTATTCTATTACGCAGAGGAACAAAAGGTGTTTGTTTCTCGTAATGCCCATTTTCTAGAACATCAGTTTTTAGAAAAGGAATCAAGTGGGAGCGAAATAGAACTTGAAGAAATTCCAGAACCACAAACTCTACTGAAAGTTTGGTAGAACCGGAGGTTCAAGAAGAACAAGACATTCCCGCACCCCTCCGCAGGAGTAGTAGGCCGTCTCATCCGCCTTAGAGATACTACGGTTTTCTCATAGACGGGGATAGAGAGGATTGCATCATAGAAGATGATGAACTTACTGACTTCCGGCAGGCCATCCAGAGCGGCGACTCGGTACGATGGCTAGATGCAATGCGGACCGAAATGGATTCCATGTACACCAACAAAGTATGGACTTTGGACTTTGCTCCAGATGGGGTAAAACCCATAGGATGCAAATGGATCTTCAAGAAAAAGATTGGTGTAGATGGACAGGTGGAAACCTATAAGGCTAGACTTGTTGCAAAGGGTTTTCGTCAAAGACCTGGTTTGGACTATGACGAAACTTTTTCTCCAGTGGCTATGCTCAAATACATTCGGGTCCTTCTTGCTATTGCTGCCTTCCATGATTATGAAATCTGGCAGATGGACGTAAAGACGGCTTTTCTGAATGGAAATTTAGAAGAGAGCGTCTATATGGATCAGCCAGAGGGTTTCAATCAGAGTGGGAGCAGCGGGAAAGTATGCAAGCTGCTTAAGTCCATTTATGGACTAAAGCGGGCATCGCGGAGTTGGAACATCTGTTTTGATGAGACAGTCAAAGAATATGACTTTATCAAAAATCCAGATGAACCGTGCATATATAGTAAAGTTGTAGCCAGAAGTGTCGTATTCCTCGTCTTGTACGTGGATGACATTCTATTGATAGGAAATGACATTCCTATGCTACAATCTGTCAAAGGATTCTTGTCACACAGGTTCTCCATGAATGACCTGGGTGATGCCTCTTACATTCTGGGGATCCGGATCTATCGTGATAGATCCAAGAGGATGTTGGGACTTTCGCAGTCCAGGTATATCAACACTGTACTGAAAAGATTCAGTATGGAAGATTCTAAGCGCGGTAATCTACCGGCTTGTCACGGAATCACCCTCTCCAAAGAGATGTCTCCCAAGACTGATTTGGAAAGGGAATGCATGTCTATTATACCCTACGCTTCTGCAGTAGGCTCTATAATGTATGCGATGTTGTGTACCAGACCAGATGTAGCTTACGCACTGAGCGTGGTAAGCCGGTATCAGTCAGACCCAGGGGAGAAACACTGGATAGCAGTAAAGAACATTCTCAAGTACCTGAGGAGGACTAAGGAGATGTTCTTGGTTTACGGCGGAAAAGACCTCAGGTTGGAGGCCTTTGCTGATTCTGGCTTCCAGAGTGATAAGGACGATTCCAAGTCCATGTCGGGTTATGTCTTTACCCTCAATGGAAGGGCGGTGTGCTGGAAGAGCTCCAAGCAGGACACCGTTGCTGACTCGACGATGGAAGCGGAGTATATAGCTGCTTGCGATGGCGCAAAAGAAGCAGTCTGGATGAAGAAGTTCCTAACAGAACTTCAGGTGGTTCCTACCATAGTTGATCCAATACCTCTGTATTGCGACAACAACGGAGCTATAGCTTTAGCGAAGGAACCAAGGTCCCATCAGAAGTCCAGACACATCTTGAGGCGGTATCACCTGATCAGGGAGATCATTGATCGTCAGGAGATCGAGGTTCGGAGAGTTGCTTCAGAAGAGAACATTGCTGATCCATTCACGACGGCCCTTCCTCAGATTCAGTTCGAGAGGCTACTCGAGATCATTGGTCTTCGATATGCCAGTACATGGCCCTAGTGCAAGTGGGCGATTGTTAGTGTTTATGCCCTAGAAGGCCATTACTGTATCATACTAGTTTGTATATTACTTAATGGAAGCTTGGGATATTCACATGTATATAACAGTCTTGCTAAACATGGTAGTATGCTACTTGGTTTTTCTATCTTAATATGTGAGTGTACGTATTGATAGAGCTCTTAGGATCTTGCTTTTCTACCAGCGTTGTGATGGCAGTCACACTAGTGGGGGCTGGGTAGTCTACAAGCACATCCTTATTCTGGTCCCTGGTCGTTGGATTATCGAGACAGAGCATCGATACTCCGGAGTAGACTGGTGTGTACACTTCTCATCCCAGTTGGGGAGATGGTCTGTCCCACAGCCGTCAGTACGTCGTACTGGAGATAGTATACAGGTGCTCGTTAGGTTATGGGTACACCGGACAGGACTCACAGGGAACTGTTGGTTGGTTTTATACCAGTCGTCAGTGAACAGTTCCCAGGTGACATGAGTACAGCGTAGTCCGCAGACTTGACACTGCTACTTCGCCTCGAGTGTGTCCCACTGTTCTTAGATTGCTATCCTACCACGGCTCAAAGGAGTCGTGCAAACAGGTAGCAGTTGGGTGCAGTCCCGAGCACTTGGAGGCAGTGGCGGTTAGACAGGATTCGTCCCTCCCGGTATTGGGAGTAGATATCGTGCTGTGTCAGAGAGCCATTACGCAAAGTCCCTGGCCAGGGCAAGCGAGATTTGCTGGTAGGTTCCAGTAGTTTCTCAGGGTGTAATGGGCTTCCCTCCGACACGACTTATACCGCTATTAGGGGACTGACGCTTGCCGCCCCCGAGGCCCGATATGCGATAGTCTTGGACGAACGGACCGGACTGTATGGAGATTGTCACATCAGACTCAGAAGGAGTTCGGATGGGTTTCCTCATCGGCCTTCTTATCGACAACTACCTGGGGACCGTTACGTACAGCTAGTGCCGCTTGCGGTCTGTGGTTAAACCCACTGCCAGCGTAGTAGTCGAGTCTCTAGAGTCCCACACAGAGAGTTTCTTACTCCAGGCGAAACGATATAAAGGTCGTATGGTTTTACGACAAGGGTTCGGACGCGTATGTGTGTTTACACACTTACGTCGTTTGGACAGTTTTTACCAGTCGGCTTTGGTTTAAGCCAGTTACTGGTATCCGGTTATTGGATTTTTACAGTCTAAAGTTTTTCCGTATTTTTGCGGATTGGAGGGGCGTTCTCGTAATTGTGCGAGAAGCTTCTAGAAGATGTGACTAAGGAGGTTTATATGGCATATACTTTGGATAAGATTTGTGAGTCATGAGAGTGATTCATCATTGTCATTATTGCACCATAAATGATTAATGATACATGCTTAATGAATCACTACTTAACATTTATGAAGCATGCTTATTCATCACATTTATTCATTTATTCTTTAATGAGAATGCTTCATAATATGTTATGATACTCACAATCTCATCTCATAATTTATTCTCACATTCTCTCTCCTCAAGCTCTCATCTTCAAACCCTAATCCTTACACCTCATGAGTTGAGATCAAAGGATTAGAAAGACTAATCAATCCATAACCATCACTCTATTTCATTCTATCTTCTTTGATTAGCAATCCAAGAAGATTAGTTACCTCAAGTTAGAGGTTTAGTTTGGAGTTTTGCTCTCGGGTGGATCGTCTACTAGCTAGAGAAGGTCGAGCAGAACAAGGAGATCGTAAAGACGAAGGACTGGTTTCATTAGGTATAATCCCTAAACACAATAGTTAAGAAACACTTTGTGTTTGGTTATTTATAGTTTAGCTTCGATTCAAGCGGTTAGTCGATGTTCGTTCACTAAACAAGTTCGTTTTTGAAAATTCCGCCTCCCCACAAGTATTGGGGTGTACTACATCGACTTACAGATTATAATTTTAGCCGTGCCGAATAACTCTAAACAAAATCGTTAACTAGAGATTAGGCGAATACATGAAAGTAAATAACATTTACACTAAGTGAATACAAAATACACCTTTGTAGATCGGTCCTTCACTTCTAAAGCTCCTTGATGTTGTCCCTTCGCTGCGATCATCGGCTCCCGGACACTCGGACGGCTCCATGAGAAAGTTGCAACGGTATTGCTTGAAGTCTTCGAGGCCGAAGATGATCTACGTCGAGGGAATACGGACTCATGCTTCTACTTCACTAACCAAAGTATTAGTGAAGCAAACACCCTAAACTAAAGTGCTAGTCTAGTAGAGGATGATGAAATAGGAAATGGGTACACTTTAGAATTTCATTTCTCACTTTGTATCTCTCTCTTTATCAAACACTAGAAAGAAAATCTTGAGGAAGAAGAAGATGAGCTCAAATGAGAATGGATAATAATCAAGAGAGAGAATTAATCTAACCATGGTGAGTGAGTATCATATACTTAACTTATATAGAGACATAACCATGGCTAACAATAGTGGTTGGGTTAACTAAATATCATAAGTAAAACAAATTGTGTTGAATTTGTCAAAGCACTCAAAGCATCTACAAGCTTCATGCACTTAACAAATTCAATCAATTTAGATTTACTTTAAATACAAAAACCCCTCCACTAAAATTAGAATGGTGTATGTCTTATACACCCATGTCAAGTGTATCATCAACCATGATACAAATAGTAAACACAAATAAATATATATCACATATATATCAAGTTGTGCACAAGTGAGAAAAAATGAATGCTTAAGTGAACCAATGTTAGTTAATGTAAATTAGTATATCACATATACAATTATACACTAAATTATTAAATCAATACTTGACTTAATAATCCGGTTATATCACATATAACCGACTAACATCCAATGTATCGACTTATCGAATCAACCCTTGATTCGATAACTTGGTTATATCGCATATAACCGATCGATACAAACATCGCGAGAATAGAATACGGTATCACATACACGCATTATTCTCGGTCCCGTACATATCACATATGCGCTCCTATTTCGTTTTGCCTGAGCCAGTAAAACCTCTATGTAGGACTCTAAAGACTCGTCAATACGCCGGCAGTAGGTGATGATCATATGAAGCACCCACAAGCCGTCAGCGGTACTAGCTGGACGTAACGGCTACCCGGGTATTGAGCGATCAGAAGATCAGCAAGCAAGCCCGCTCCAACTCCTGCAAAATCCTAACAGGGACACTACCGTACAGTCCGGTCTCCTCGTCTGATATGTCGCATATCAAGTCTAGGGGTGGTAAACGTCAGATCCCAATAACCGATAAGTCATGCCGATATTAAGCAAATAACGGGTCGAGAAACTATTGGTAACACTTACCAATAAATCTCTAAACCAGCCCTGCCCAGGGACTTCCCAGTTATGGCCAATCGAGCATAGCGCAACATCAACCCCCAATACCAGGAGAGACGAAACCCCTCCTATCGCTCATTGCCTCAATGTGACTCGGGACTGTACCCAAAAACCACCGTTTTGCATGCCCTCTTGGACGTGGTAAGGTGGAAATCAAAGCACAGTGGGAATCACATAAGACTCTATGACGATCTCGGGTCTACAGACTAACCTGAACCAGTGTCACCAGAGAACTGCCATCTGACGTAAGGTATAATACCATCTGGGAGTTCTCGGCGAGTCCTTCCAGTGTACCCAGTCTCCACTGAGCACCCGTATATCATCTCTGATGTCAAAAACAATGGATATGGGATCATCCATCGCCCATCTGTATGGGTCGAGAAGGTATACGCTGGTCTACTCTGGTATATTGATGCCCCGTCTCGATACACCCACGACTGGGGACCTTGAAGGATGTACTTATGGACTACCATGTCCCCACTAGTATGATCCGCATCATAGTCCAGGTAGTCAAGTACACATCCCAAGGACTTTACCAACTTGTAACAGAGAGACAATCAGTATACAAGTTAAGGTAAAGAGTAACCAGATAGCATACAATCATGTCGAGAAAGAAAGTCCTCCCTATATATGTCCAAGCATCCACTACAATATACATCTCATGTATTGTAATCGCCTCTATGGCATACATATAACTAACAAGAATTTGATATAAAAAGAAAGCATAAATACTACTCCATCATCCTCTTCTAATCTAGCCAATTAGATTAGGGTTTTCACCTCATTAGAGAGAGAGAGCTTGAGTTATAGAAACTTCGAGGTAGATAATCGGAGAAAAGGAAGACTACAAGCTCGCATGGATCGTTCGAGTTGTGGAGCCTCTCTTGAGTCCGGGAGATCATCGATCGAGGCGATGGGACTTCTACTCGGAGCTTATGAAGCGAAAGAGCGGACTACAAAGGTTGTAATCCCTCACTCTTAGTTGTAAAGTTGTTTACTTGCATGTTAAACCCTAATAATCTAGCAAAGGTACCGGCTTTGGGTTGTTCGGCACGTCTAAATTTTTATTCGGGCATGGTTGATGCCTTATTAACCCTTGTAAGAGTGCCTAGGAACCCTACATCTCCCCTGGGTCTGACTGATACCGGCTTACCAGGCTTCGTGCGTAAGTTACATCTGGTCTGGTACACAACATCGCATACATTATAGAGCATACCGCAGAAGCGTAGGGTATAATAGACATGCGATCCCTTTCCAAATCAGTCTTTGGAGACATCTCTTTGGAGAGGGTGATTTCGTGACAAGCCGGTAAATTACGGCGCTTAGAATCTTCTATACTGAATCTTTTCAGTATTGTGTTGATATACCTCGACTGCGAAAGTCCCAACATCTTCTTAGATATATCACGATAGATATGGATCCCCAGAATGTAAGAGGCATCACCCAGGTCTTTCATGGAGAACCTGTGTGAAAAGAATCCTTTGACAGATTGTAGCACAGGAATGTCATTTCCTATCAAGAGAATGTCTTCCACGTACAAGACGAGGAATACGACAGTTCGTGCTACAATCTTACTATAAATAAATGGCTCATCTGGATTTTTGATAAAGTCATATTCTTTGATCGTTTCATCAAAACAGATGTTCCAACTCCGCGATGCCTGCTTTAGTCCATAAATGGACTTAAGCAACTTGCACACTTTCCCGCTGCTCCCACTCTGATTGAAACCTTCTGTCTGATCCATATAGACGCACTCGTCCAAATTTCCATTTAGAAAAGACGTCTTTACGTCCATCTGCCAGATCTCATAATCATGGAAGGCAGCAATGGCAAGAAGGATCCGAATGGATTTGAGCATAACCACTGGAGAAAAAGTTTATTCATAGTCCAAACCAGGCCTTTGACGAAAGCCCTTTGCAACAAGTCTAGCCTTATAGGTTTCCACCTTTCTATCTACACCAATCTTCTATCTGAAGATCCACTTGCATCCTATCGGTTTTACCCCATCTGGAGCAAAGTCCAAAGTCCATACTTTGTTGGTGTACATGGACTCCATCTCGGTCCGCATTGCATCCAGCCATCTTACCGAGTAGCCGCTCTGAATGGCTTGCTGGAAGCTACTAGGTTCATCATTATCAATGACGCAATCCTCTCTATCCCCGTCTATGAGAAAACCGTAGTATCTCTTAGACGGATGAGATGGCCTACTCCTCCTCCAGAGGGGTGCGGGAATGTCCTGTTCTTCTGGAACTTCTGGTTCTACCAAGCTTTCAGTAGTAGCTTGTCGTTCTGGAATTTCTTCCAGTTCTATTGCGCTCCCACTTTTTTCCTTTTCTAAAAATTGCTGTTCTAGAAAATGGGCATTACGAGAAACAAAAACCTTTTGTTCTTCTGCGTAATAGAAAGAATACCCCTTGGAGTTCTTTGGATATCCCACAAATTTACACTGTACTGAGCGTGCCTCGAGTTTGTCTGCAAGCTGCTTTTCAATAAAGGCCGGACATCCCTATATCTTGAGATACTGAAGAAAGGGTTTCATCCCACTCCACATCTGATATGGTGTGGTAGGCACAGTCTTGGTAGGTACCCTTTTCAAAAGATATGCAGCTGATTCTCGTGCATAGCCCCAGAAAGATCGCGGTAACTCAGCATTACTCATCATGGAACATACCATATCTAATAGGGTTCGGTTCCGTCTTTCTGATACACCATTATGTTGTAGAGTGTTTGGAGGAGTAAGCTGAGAGAGAATTCCATTCTCTTTTAGGTAACCCAAGAACTCGGTACTTAAGTATTGACCACCTCGATCAGATCTCAGTGTCTTGATACTTTTGCCGGTTTGGTTTTCTACTTCATTCGTATATTCTCGGAATTTCTCAAAGGCCTCGGATTTATGTTTCATCAAAAAAATGAATCCATACTTAGAGTAATCATCCGTAAAAGTAATGAAATATGAAAAACCGCTTCTTCCATGTGTAGACATTGGACCACAATAATTGCTGTGTATGAGTCACAAGACCTCGCTCGCTCTTACTCCGTGTCCAGTGAACAGAGTCTTTGCCATCTTTCCTTTGAGACAAGATTGATAAGTGGCATAATATTGATATTCGAACGGATCCAAATATCCTTCATTATGTAACTTAGTTAACCTTGTCTCATTGATGTGACCTAGTCTACAATGCCATAAGAATACCTGATTTATATTTGGAGACTTTCTTGATAGTGTGTTCTGGACATTGAAAATCCGTAATTGGTTTAACACGTATATACCGTTATCTTGTGCACCGGACACAATCAAACCATGATTAAGGTGGATGTTAACAACATCGCTTACAAACGTGAAATCATAACCTTCTTTTGATAACAACGATACTGATATGATATTACATGTTAAATTAGGTACACAAAAACAGTTGCGCAAAACCAAAATATATCCACTCGTCAATCCACGGTGATAATCCCCTACGGACACAGCATCCACACTCGCTCCGTTAGCAACCTGGAGGGTCATATCACCTGCCTTTAGTACTCTACGGCTTCTCAGTGCCTGCAATGAATTTCATATATGAGATCCTTATCCGGTATCTAATACCCAAAAAGTAGAGTTGATTGACACACAATTTTCAATTACAAACACACCTGAAGCTGAAGCCACAACTTGCCTCGGGTCCTGGTTCTTGGCAATCCAAGCTTTGCAATCCTTCTTCCAATGGCCTTTCCTACGACAGTGGAAGCACTCGTCCTTTTCTACTACCGGCACCGCAACCTTTGCCTTTCGCTTGACTCCCACCTTACCAACACCACCTCTTTGTTTGGTAGCGGCCTTCTTTTTCCTTCCTTTGGTCCTTGCCTTGGACCTGGAAGAGAATGCACCACGAACAAACATAGCGGGTGTTTCCCTTGCTTCCTGCAAGGTGCCCTCTGCACTCCTCAACATATTAAGGAGTTCTGGAAGTTCAACTTCTTTACCTTGAATATTGAAATTGAAGATAAACTGGGCGTAGATAAAAGGAAAGGACTGAAGAACCAAGTCTGTATACAGCTCGTTCTCTAATGTTGTCCCAAGGTCCACGAGCTCCTCAATGTAGCCAATCATCTTAAGGACATGTTCCCAAACAGATGATCCGATGGCCAGCCTCAACTGAAACAAGTTCTTCGAGGTCTCGTATCTAGCTATACGAGATTGCTCTCCATACAGTTCCTTGGTGTGGAGAAATATGGCATCAAGATCCATATTCTCGTGCCTCGTGTGATGTTCATTATCCATAGAGGCAAGCACGATGCATTTGGCCTTCGCGCAGTCTAACTCCCAGGCCTTGCGGATTTCGTTATCCGCGACACTGGATTCTGGACCTGGGACGGCAGGGGCCTTAGTAGTAAGGACATAGCCTAATTTGTCATAGGTGTTTGCCATCTTGACATTCCTGAACCAATCTTTATAGTTTGGCCCTGTCAAAATATTTTTATCTCATAATAACATAAGGCTCGTCATGTTCTGGGTCGCTGCAATTAGGAGAGAGAGAAGAAACACTTTAGCATGATGCTCTTGCAAGTTTAGAGTGGTTTTTAGTTTATCTAAACAGGATGGTTCCCACTGTTTCTCGAATCCTTCCTAAACCATAAAAGAAGAACCAGTCAGGACTATTCTCACCGTACAATACTTGCTTAACCGTTCAGCCAGGCCGGTGTCAGTACGTCGAGGGAGGTTTTACGACGCTTCCGCAAAGTTCCTTAATTAAATAACCTCTTTTCCCTGGGGGCGTAGCCCCGCGGACACCTTTTTCGACACCTACTTGGTTTACAACGTTGATCGTTAAGTGAAAGAATCTCCTGATGAGTAGAATATACTCACAGTAGGATCGGGATCCAAATATCATCGTGTGATAAAGCTGAAGGAATCCTACCAAAATTATCACACTCCAAATGGTATGCAACTCTAGCAAGTTTCAGTTTTTTTAGAAACTCCCGATGTGGATTTTTGCCCCATGCTCTTATGACCTTGACGTTGGCCAAAATGTCATAAGTCACATGTCAAGTTCTACCCATCATTATCTTGTTATTTTGAACCCACCCGTACATACCCCTGACTTTGGCCAAATGGCTGTACGACTGTCCCAAACCAACTCATCTATCTATGCAACAGATGAATACCCAGCAGCTACCAAACACTATACCTTGGCATTGGTCAAAATACATAGCTTGAATACTACTGAATACCCAAATGAAATGACGGAGGGCTACGAATGATTTTGGCGAAACCGTGAACGTATTGAACTTGATATGATCGAAAGAACCTGATAGATTTTAAAAGGAGTGGTTTAAGCTCCACAATTAAAAATCTGCTGTTTTTAAAAATAACCGAGTGCTTTCTTTTAAATTGTTCTAACGATTCAACTTTGGTTTATTTTCTTTGCATTAATATAATGCGTCCCATCAATTAACCTATTATTGCAGAAAACAACGAAAATACAACGCCCGCTTATGCCATTCGGATTCGTCACTGGGCCCCGTCATTCACCCATTAGGTTACATAACTAACGACAGAGCGGGGACTGGGCTAGCGCGGATGCAAAACATAAGCAACGCCTACTAGATATCATATATAGATATTTTACATTCATCAGACGCAATAATAGGCATTCCAGATCACAGATGAACATATTGGATATTCTAGGAATCCGCATTTCTTTTGAGCCTGCAATGAAAGATGGATTTCATAGTCGTGATGAATAGCCAACCCCACCCTAGACCCATACGGGTACGACCAACTACCCTCCAAGTACCCGAAGTGAAGCGGACTCCCTCAACAACATGAGTAGGCCACTAAGCACTTCAAACTACCCGGTAGTTTGTGCACCCCACCTTGGGTCTATCATAGGAGCAGAAAACAGTAAATGAAATAATACAACGGTGGCTACAACCTCAACCCGGATGTGCCCCGCAAAAGAATATTACAACAAATTACAATTTACATTTGAATGAAAGAAACACTCATCTCACATCCCCGGCTATCCATTCACGACAATCCAACAAGTTCATATCCAAAAACATAAAGTAACCATTATAGAAATGTGCAACCCCCTGCTAACCGACATACTACCAATTAGGGAAGGTTTACGAACACATTAAACACAACACAGATATAATCCAGTTAGCCAAAATTATTAGAATTTCGATCAAGAATCACATATGAATCTACTCCAAATAATTCTCTGTGCACATAAAACCTGAGCAGAAACAAAACATCCCAGAAAATACAACATCAACACAGAAGAATAACTGAGCAAATTTGGGTTGACTCGGTGTCAACTCGGCCGCGGATCCGCAGCGGATCGCTTGGATCGGCCGCGGTACCGCGGCGGTTTGGCCGAGTCACGATCCCAAATTTCTTCACAATTCTTAAAAAACCCTGCTTCTATTTTTAAGGTCCCTGGAATAATTTTTAAACCCTAATTTAAAATCGGCAGAAACTTGGTAAAAATGACATTTTTTCAGGATTAAATTACGATCGAATTTCTAAAGACTTTGCTAACATATTAGTTATGGTTTAGCTAGGCTCTGATACCACTGTAAGTCAACGTTACACACCCCACAAGATGCAGGGAGGCGGAATAGGAAAAACAATCATTTTGTTCAAAGTAACATCGACTATCAAACAGATCTTTGCTAAACCCTAACTAACAAACTATTTAGAAGTACTAAACTACTATGATAGATGATTATACCTCAAGATACTAGTCCTTCTTGTTCTTGTTGTTCACCTCCTCGTCGGCCTCCTCGATGTAATAGAAGATCCACCCGAGAGTTCCTTCTTCAAGCATTAACTTCTAACTTGAGATAACTAAGTGGCTAGGATTGCTAATCCAAGTGACCTAGATGATATAGAGATAGATTAAGGAACTATTAGTCTTGCTAACCCAATGATTCTCAACTCATGAGAAACATAGGGCTAGGTTGAAGAAGATGAGAGAGCTTGAGGAGAGAATGTGTCTATTATTATGAAATGAAATATAACTCATTTTGTATATATCATGAAGCAAGATAATTATCTAATATAAATATATCATAATTACAACCATACTTCATTTAATACAAATGGATGAATCATCTCATGAGTCATGGTTTCATTTAATGCAAATAACACATCATCTCCTCAACCTCATTAAGCTTAATTCATAAATGAGCTAAAACTAAATGAGTCACATTTCTTCTAGAAGCTTCCCGACTAATTATGAGAATACCCCTCCCATCCGTATTTACGAAAAACATGGATATACTGAGACTACATAAATCCAATAATCCAATAGTATAATCTGGCTTAAACCAAAACCCGCTAATATAATCTGTCCGAACATCATACGTGCATAAGTACACGTATATGTCTGAACCCTGTCGTAAAACCATACGACCTCTATATCGTTTCTCCCGAAGCAGGGAAACTCTCTGTGTGGGATTCTAAAGACTCGACACTACGCTGGCAGTGGGTTTAACTACAGGTCGCAAGCGGTACTAGCTGTACGCAACGGTCCCCAGGTAGATGTCGATAAGAAGGACGATGAGGAAATCCATCCGAACTCCTACTGAGCCTGATGTGACAATCTCCGTACAGTCCAGTCTGTTCATCTAGGACTATCGCATATCGGGCCTAGGGGGCGGCAAGCGTCAGTCCCCTAATAGCGGTATAAGTCGTGTCGGAGTGAAGCCCATTACACCTTGAGAAACTACTGGAATACCTACTAGTAAATCTCGTTTTCCCTAGCCAGGGACCTTACGTAATGGCTCTTCAAATACAACGCAATATCAACCCCCAACACCAGGAGAGACGAATCCTATCTAACTGCCACTGCCTCCAAGTGCTTCGGGACTACACCCAGCTGCTACCAGTTTGCACGACCCAGTCGAGCCGAGGTAGGGTAGCAATCTAAGAACAGTTGGAACACACTCGAGGCGAAGTAGCAGTGTCAAATCTACGGACTATGTTGTACTCTTGTCACCTGGGAACCGTTAACTGACGAATGGTATAATACCAACCAACAGTTCCCTCCGAGTCCTGTCCGGTGTACCCGTAACCCAACGAGCACCTGCATACTATCTCCAGTTCAACGTACTAATGGCAGTTGGACAGACCATTTCCCCTGCTGGGACGAGAAACGTACACACTAGTCTGCTCCGGAGTATCGATGCCCTTTCTCGATAATCCTACGGCTAGGGATCTAAAAAAAAGGATGTGCTTGAAGACTACCCATCCCCCACTAGTGTGACTACCACCACAACGCTGGTAGTCAAGCAAGATCCTATGGGCTCTATCAATATGTATTCGCGATATGCTAAAAGAAACATATACACATATTAAGATAGATATAAACCAGGTAGCATACTACTATGTTGAGCAAGACTGTTAATACAACTGTGAATATCCCAAGCTTCCATTAAGTAATATACAAGCTAGTATAATACAATAATGGCCCCTAGGGCATATACACTAACAATACTCAAGAGAAGAAAATCATTAGTGAGCTTGATATTAGTTAATATATAAGTATATATCAAATATATAAAGATATATCAAATTATTAAATAAGTACTTGATTCAATAATCCGGTTATATTATATATAATCGGCTAATATCATGTATATCAAATTATTAAATTAATATTTGATTCAATAATCAGGTTATATCACATATAACCTAACCGATACCAAATATCACGAGATTAGAATACGGTATCACATAATCGTAATTAATTAAGCTCCGGCACATATCACCATATGTGCCGTACTTCGTTTCGGTTGAGCGTGGAAACCTCTGTGTGGGACTCTAAAGACTCGTCAATACGACAGCAGTAGATAATGATCACATCAGATACCTACCAGCCGTCAGCGGTACGAGCTGGACGTAACGGCAACCCAGGTATTGAACGAATAGAAGATCAACGAAGAAAGCTTGTCCAAACTCCGGTAAATCCTATAAGCAAAACTTACCGTACAGTCCGGTCTCTTCGTCTGATATGTTGCATATCAAGTCTGGGGGTGGAATCGTCAGACCCTAGTAACTTGATAAGTCATGCCGATGTGTGGCCTATAACCTTTCGAGAAACTAATGATAACACTTACCAGTAAATCTCATCAGCCATAGACATGGACTTGCTGTTATAGCCAATCGAGCATAGCGAAACATCAACTCCCAATACCGGGAGAGGCGAAACCCCTCCTAACGCTCACTGCCTCCATGTGACTCAGGACTATATCCAAAATCCACCTGTTTGCACGAATCCTTTGAGCTGTGGTTGGGAAGAAATCAAAGCACAGTGGGAACCACACAAGACACTATGACAATCTCGGGTCTATAGACTAACCTGTACAACTGTCACCAGAGAACTGCTATCTAATGATAGGTATGGTACCATCTAGATGTTCTCGGCGAGTCCTGTTCGGTTTACCCATTCTTCAATGAGCACCTGTGTACAATCTTTGATGTCAAACACAAATGGCTGTCGGATCAACCATCGCCCCATATAGGGTCAAGAAACATACACACTAGTCTACTCTGGAATATAGATGCCCTGTCTCGATACTCCCTCGACTAGGATCTGTTAAAGGATGTGCTTGTAGATTACTCAAGCCTTACTAGTATGATCTTCATCATAGTCCTGGTAGTCAAGCCTACATCCTAAGTGCTTTATCAATATGTAACAGAGAGACAGTATAACAATACAAGTGTACATGTTAAGATAAAGAGCAACCAGATAGCATACTATCATGTCGAGCAAGAAAGTCCTCTATATATATGTGCAAGCATCCACTATACCATACAATAATGGCCTCTACGGTATACATATTCCTAACAATCTCCCACTTGCACTAAGGACAGTTGTTGTAGTATCGCATACCCAACATTCTAAAAAATCTCTCAAACTGCGTCTTGGGGAGTGCATTCATAAGTGGATCCGCTGTGTTATCCGTTATGTCAACTATCCTGACCTCGATCTCCCGACGATCAACTATCTCCCGGATCAGGTGATACCGCCTCAGAATATGTCTGGATCGCTGATTGGACCGGGGTTCCTTGGCCAAAGCCACAGCTCCATCGTTATCACAATGCAAGGTTATTGGATCCTCAATGGATGGAACAACACGATGTTCAGCAACGAACTTCTTCATCCAGACAGCCTCTTTGGCAGCATCGTTGGCAGCGATGTATTCAGCCTCCATTGTCGAGTCTGCCACGGTATCTTGCTTGGAACTCTTCTAACATACCGCGCCTCTGGTAAGGGTGAAGACAAAACCCGAGACCGACTTGTTGTCGCCCTTATCACTCTGGAAGCTCTAATTGGTAAAGGACTCCACTTGGAGTTCATCGTTACCATACACCAAGAACATCTCTTTAGTCCTTCTTAAGTACTTAAGAATGTTCATCACAGCTGTCCAGTGTTTCTCCCCTGGGTCTGATTGATACCTACTTACCACACTAAGTGCGTAAGCTACATCCGGTCTGGTGCATAACATCGCATACATGATAGACCCAACTGCAGAAGCATAGGGTATCACGCTCATGCGAGCCCTCTCCAAATCAGTCTTGGGAGACATCTCTTTAGAGAGAGTGATTTGTTAGTTGTATGTATGTACTAGAGGCTATTGTTGTTCATGATTGTATATTACAATGGATGCTTGGACGTATATATAGGGAGGACTTTCTTGCTCGATATGATAGTATGATATCTGGTTACTCTTTATCTTAACAGGTAGACTAGTATTATGATATTGTCTTGCTCTCACATGTTGATAAAGCCCTTAGGATGTATACTTGACTACCAGGACTATGATGCAGATCATATTATTGGGGCCAGTGTAGTTTACTAGTTCATCCTTTAATTGTTCCTGGTCGAGGGTGTATCAAGACAGGGCATCGATATTCCAGAGTAGACTGGCATATACGCTTCTTGACCCATTTGATAGGCGATGGATGATCCTGTTAGTGTTTATGCCCTAGAAGGCCATTACTGTATCATACTAGCTTGTATATTACTTAATGGAAGCTTGGGATATTCACATGTATATAACAGTCTTGCTAAACATGGTAGTATGCTACTTGGTTTTTCTATCTTAATATGTGAGTGTACGTATTGATAGAGCTCTTAGGATCTTGCTTGTCTACCAGCGTTGTAATGGCAGTCACACTAGTGGGGCTGGGTAGTCTACAAGCACATCCTTATTCAGGTCCCTGGTCGTTGGATTATCGAGACAGAGCATCGATACTCCGGAGTAGACTGGTGTGTACGCTTCTCATCCCAGTTGGGGAGATGGTCTGTCCCACAGCCGTCAGTACGTCGTACTGGAGATAGTATACAGGTGCTCGTTAGGTTACGGGTACACCGGACAGGACTCACAGGGAACTGTTGGTTGGTTTGATACCAGTCGTCAGTGAACAGTTCCCAGGTGACATGAGTACAGCGTAGTCCGCAGACTTGACACTGCTACTTCGCCTCGAGTGTGTCCCACTGTTCTTAGATTGCTACCCTACCACGGCTCAAAGGAGTCGTGCAAACAGGTAGCAGTTGGGTGCAGTCCCGAGCACTTGGAGGAAGTGGCGGTTAGACAAGATTTGTCCCTCCCGGTATTGGGAGTAGATATCGTGCTGTGTCAGAGAGCCATTACGCAAAGTCCCTGGCCAGGGCAAGCGAGATTTGCTGGTAGGTTCCAGTAGTTTCTCAGGGTGTAATGGGCTTCCCTCCGACACGACTTATACCGTTATTAGGGGACTGACGCTTGCCGCCCCCCTAGGCCCGATATGCGATAGTCTTGGATGAACGGACCGGACTGTATGGAGATTGTCACATCAGACTCAGTAGGAGTTCGGATGGGTTTTCTCATCGGCCTTCTTATCGAAAACTACCTGGGGACAGTTACGTACAGCTAGTGCCGCTTGCGGTCTGTGGTTAAACCCACTGCCAGCGTAGTAGTCGAGTCTCTAGAGTCCCACACAGAGAGTTTCCTACTCCAGGCGAAACGATATAGAGGTCGTATGGTTTTACGACAAGGGTTCGGACGCATACGTGCGTTTACGCACGTACGACTTTCGGACAGTTTTTACCAGTCGGCTTTGGTTTAAGCCGGTTACTGGTATCCGGTTATTGGATTTTTACAGTCTAAAGTTTTCCGTATTTTTGCGGATTGGAGGGGCGTTCTCGTAATTGTACGAGAAGCTTCTAGAAGATGTGACTAAGGAGGTTACTTTGGATAAGAAAGTGAGTCATGAGAGTGATTCATCATTATCATTATTGCACCATAAATGATAATGACACATGCTTAATGAATCACCTCTTTTCATTTATGAAGCATGCTTATTCATTTCTTTTATTCATTATTCTTTAATAAGAATGCTTCATAATATATTATGATACACTCTCTCTCATCTCATTATCTCATCTCACATTCTCTCTCCTCAAGCTCTCATCTTCAAGAGACTAATCCTTAATCCTCATGTGTTGAGATCAAAGGTTTAGTTAGACTTAAACATCCATTACCTTCACTCTATATCATCCTTTCTTCTTTGATTAGCAATCAAAGTAGATTAGTTACCTCAAGTTAGAGGTGTAGCTTGGTGTTTTGCTCTCGGGTGGATCGTCTACTACCTAGAGAAGGTCGAGGAGAACAAAGGAGGACACAAAGACGAAGGACCGGTTTCATTAGGTATAATCCCTAAACACAAGTGAAAAGAAACTCTTTGTGTACGGTTATTTATAGTTTAGCTTCGATTCAAGCGGTTAGTCGATGTTCGTTCTTTAAACATGATCGTTTTCGAAAATTCCGCCTCCCCACAAGTACTGGGGTGTACTACATCGATTTACAGTGGTATCAGAGCCTCGCTAAACACTAAATAACTTAATTGCAAATTTGTACGAATTTCGAACGGAAAAACGAAGCCGGAAAACCCTAAAAAACGCAAGTTTCTGTCGAATTTAAAACGATGTCCAAAAATTTTTCAGGTGAGTTCAGAGAGCTTGACATGACACCAGTAGAACACCCAAGAAAAACAGTCGCCTGAATCGTCCAACTCGCCGCGGAACCGCGGCCTCAGCCTACTGAGTCGCCGCGCTTCCGCCGCCGAGTTGGCGAGTCAGGAGCCGAGTTTTCTTCTGTTGCTTCTGTGTAATATTTGGGGTTTTCTGGAATATTTAATATTTGCTCAGGTTACTGTTTAACAGAGCAGATTTTGGAGCAATATTGATGTTGTTTAATCGATCGAAATTGTACAGTATTTGCATGTTGGATTATATCTGTGATTGATAAATGTGTTCGTAAACCTCCCCCAACTGCTAGTATGTCGGTTGGCAGGGGGTTGCACATTTCTGAAATGGTTATATCTGTTTGTGCATATAAACTGTATTGGACTGTTGTGGTGTATAGCCGGGGTTTGCAATGGGTTATTGTTTAATTCATTTGTTGTAAATGTAATTTGTTGTAATATTATTTTTGCGGGGCACTTCCAGGTTGCGGTCGTAGCCACCGTTGTATTATTTCATTTTACTGTTTTTGCTCCTAGGACTGACCCAAGGTGGGGTACACAGACTGCCGGGTGGGTAGTTTGCCGTACCCGTAGGGGTCGAGGGTGGGGTAACGGCTATTCATCACAACTGTGTAATCTGTCTTTTCTTGCAGGCTCAAAAGAAATACAGATTGCTTGCAAATCCAATATTGTTTATCTGTGTTCTGGAATGAATATCATTGCGTCAGACGAATGTAAAATATCTATATTTACTGTAGCTATTTAGACGTCACTTATGTTTTACACCCGCGCTAGCCCAGCCCCCGCTCTGTCGTTAGTTAAGTAACCTAACGGGTAATGACGGGACCCCGTGGCGAATGCGGATGGCATAAGAGGACGTTGTATTTTCGTTGTTTTCTGCAATGATAGGTTAATGATGGGACGCATTATCTATAATGCAAAGAAAATAAACCAAGTTTAAATCGTTGGAACAATTTAAAAGAAACCACTCGGTTATTTTAAAAAAACAGATATTTTTAAATGCGGAGCTTTAACCACTCCTTTTAAAAACTATCAGGTTCCTTCGGTTATATCAAGTTCACTACGTTCGCGGTTTCGCCAAAACCATTCGTAGCCCTCCGTCATTTCATTTGGGTATTCAGTAGTTTTCAAGCTATGCATTTTGGCCAAAGTCAAGGCATAGTGTTTGGTAGCTACTGAGTTTTCATTTGTTGCATAAGATAGATGAGTTGGTTTGGGACAGTCGTATTACCATTTGACCAAAGTCAGGGGTATATACGGATGGGTTCAAATTGACAAGATAATGACGGGTAGAACTTGACATGTGACTTATGACATTTTGACCAAAGCCAAGGACATAAGAGCATGGGGCAAAAACTTATATCGGGAATTTCTAAAGAAACTGAAATTTGCAAAGAGATGCATACCATTTGGAGTTTGATGAATGTTGGTAGCACTCCTTCAACATTATCATACGATGTTATTTGGATCCCGATCCTACTGTGAGTATATGCTACTTATTAGGATATTCGTCACTTAACGATCAATGCTATAAACCTAGTAGGTGTCCAGAAAAGTGTCAGCGGGGTTACGCCCCCAGAGAAAAGAGGTTATTTAATTAAGGAACTTCGCGAAAGCGTTGGAAAACCTCCCTCGAAGTATCGACACCAGCCTGGCTGAACGGTTAAGCAAGTATTGTACGGTGAGAATAGTCTTGGCTAATTCTTCTTTTAGGGTTTGAGGAAGGATTCGAAAAACAGTGGGAGCCATCCAGTTTAGATAAACTAAAAACCACTCTAAACTTGCAAGAGCATCATGCTAAAGAGTTTTTCTTCTCTCTCTCCTAATTGCAGCGACCCTGAAAATGACTGGACTTAAGTTACTTTTAGAGAAAAATATACTGACGGGGCCAAACTATAAAGATTGGCTGCGGAATGTCAAAATGGCTTTGACCTATGACAAACTGGGGTACGTCCTCACCGCTACGGCACCTGCTGTCCCTGGTCCCAAATCCAGCTATGCGGATAAGGAAATCCGCAAAACCTGGGATTTAGATTCCGCGAGAGCCAAGTGCATCGTGCTTGCCTCGATGAACAATGAACATCAGAGGAGGCACGAGGATATGTCCCTAGATGGCATATTTCTCCATACAAAGGAACTTTATGGAGAGCAATCTCGTATAGCAAGATACGAGACCTCTAAGAACTTGTTTCGAGCGAGGTTGGCTGCTGGGTCATCGGTAGGTGAACATGTCCTACAGATGATCAGCTATATTGAAGAGCTCGCAGACCTTGGGACGACTTTGGATAATGAGCTCTATACAGACCATATTCTCCAGTCCCTTCCTCACACCTACGCCCAGTTTATCCTGAACTTCAACCTTCAAAGAAAAGAAGTTGAACTTCCGGAACTCCTGAACATGTTAAGGAGTGCAGAGGGCACCTTGAAGACATCAAGGGAAACACCCGCTATGTTTGTTGGCGGTTCATCTTCTTCCGGGTCCAAGGCTAGGGCCAAAGGAAGGAAGAAGAAGGCCGCACCCAGACCTAGAGGAGGTGTTAGTAAGGTGGGAGGGAAGGGAAAGAAAAAGAAAGCAGTACCGATAGTTGGTCAGGATGAGTGCTTCCATTGTCACAGGAAAGGGCACTGGAAGAAGGATTGCAAGGCGTGGAACGCCAAGAACCAGGAACCGAAGCAAGCTGTGGCTTCGACTTCAGGTGTGTTTGTAATTGAGAATTGTCTGTCGATCAACTCTACTTCCTGGGTATTGGATACCGGATCAGGATCTCATATTTGCAATTCATTGCAGGCACTGAGAAACCGTAGAGTGCTGAAGGAAGGTGATATGATCCTCAGGGTTGCTAACGGAGCTAGCGTGGGAGCTGCGTCCGTCGGGGATTATCACCTAGGATTGACGAGTGGACACATTTTGGTTTTACATAACTGTTATTTTGTACCCAGCTTAACGTGTAATATCATATCAGTTTCCTTGTTATCAAATAAAGGTTATGATTTCACGTTTGTAAGAGATGTTGTCAACATCCACCTTAATCATGGTTTGATTGGGTCCGGTACTCTAAATAACGGAATATATGTTTTAAACCAACTCCAAATTTTCAATGTCCAGAACACACTAAAAAGAAAGTCTCCAGATTTAAATAAAGCTTTCTTATGGCATTGTAGACTGGGTCACATCAATGAGAGAAGATTGACTAAGTTGCATAGAGAAGGATATTTGGACTTGTTCCAATATCAATCTTATGACACTTGTCAATCTTGTCTTAAAGGAAAGATGACAAAGACTACATTCACTGGACAAAGAGTAAGAGCGAGCGAGCTCTTAGGACTCATACACAGCGATGTATGCGGTCCAATGTCTACACATGCGAGAGGTGGTTGTTCCGACTTCATTACTTTCACGGATGATTACTCAAGATACGGATTCATTTATCTGATGAAACATAAATCCGAGGCTTTTGAGAAATTCCAAGAGTATAAGAATGAAGTAGAAAACCAAACAGGCAAAAGTATTAAGACACTAAGATCTGATCGAGGTGGAGAATACTTAAGTGCCGAGTTCCTAGGTTACCTAAAAGAGAAAGGAATTCTCTCTCAGCTTACTCCTCCATACACTCCACAGCATAACGGTGTCTCGGAGAGACGGAATCGAACCCTATTGGATATGGTACGATCCATGATGAGTAATACTGAGTTACCGCGATCTTTCTGGGGATATGCGCTAGAATCAGCGGCATATCTTCTGAACAGGGCTCCTACCAAGACTGTGCCTACCACTCCATATCAGATGTGGACTGGGAAGAAACCCCATCTTCATCATATGAAGATTTGGGGATGTCCAGCTTTTGTTAAAAAGCAGCATGTGGACAAGCTCGAGGCACGATCAGTAAAATGTATGTTTGTGGGATATCCAAAGAACTCCAAGGGATATTATTTCTATTACGCAGAGGAACAAAAGGTTTTTGTTTCTCGTAATGCCCATTTTCTGGAAAATCAGTTTTTTAGAAAAGGAAATAAGTGGGAGCGAAATAGAACTGGAAGAAATTCCAGAACCACAAACTGCTACTGAAAGTTAGGTAGAACCAGAGGTTCAAGAAGAACAGAACATTCCCGCACCCCTCCGCAGGAGTAGTAGGCCGTCTCATCCGCCTGAGAGATACTACGGTTTTCTCATAGATGGGGATAGAGAGGATTGCATCATAGAAGATGATGAACCTACTGACTTCCGGCAGGCCAACCAGAGCGGCGACTCGGTACGATGGCTAGATGCAATGCGAACCGAAATGGAGTCCATGTACACCAACAAAGTATGGACTTTGGACTTTGCTCCAGATGGGGTAAAACCCATAGGATGCAAATGGATCTTCAAGAAAAAGATTGGTGTAGATGGACAGGTGGAAACCTATAAGGCTAGACTTGTTGCGAAGGGTTTTCGTCAAAGACCTGGTTTGGACTATGACGAAACTTTTTCTCCAGTGGCTATGCTCAAATCCATTCGGGTCCTTCTTGCTATTGCTGCCTTCCATGATTATGAAATCTGGCAGATGGACGTAAAGACGGCTTTTCTGAATGGAAATTTAGAAGAGAGCGTCTATATGGATCAGCCAGAGGGTTTCAATCAGAGTGGGAGCAGCGGGAAAGTATGCAAGCTGCTTAAGTCTATTTATGGACTAAAGCAGGCATCGCGGAGTTGGAACATCTGTTTTGATGAGACAGTCAAAGAATATGACTTTATCAAAAATCCAGATGAACCGTGCATATATAGTAAAGTTGTGGCCAGAAGTGTCGTATTCCTCGTCTTGTACGTGGATGACATTCTATTGATAGGAAATGACATTCCTATGCTACAATCTGTCAAAGGATTCTTGTCACACAGGTTCTCCATGAAAGACCTGGGTGATGCCTCTTACATTCTGGGGATCCGGATCTATCGTGATAGATCCAAGAGGATGTTGGGACTTTCGCAGTCCAGGTATATCGACACTGTACTGAAAAGATTCAGTATGGAAGATTCTATGCGCGGTAATCTACCGGCTTGTCTCGGAATCACCCTCTCCAAAAAGATGTCTCCCAAGACTGATTTGGAAAGGGAACACATGTCTATTATACCCTACGCTTCTGCGGTAGGCTCTATAATGTATGCGATGTTGTGCACCAGACCAGATGTAGCTTACGCACTGAGCGTGGTAAGCCGGTATCAGTCAGACCCAGAGGAGATGCACTGGAAAGCAGTTAAGAACATTCTCAAGTACCTGAGGAGGACTAAGGAGATGTTCTTGGTTTATGGTGGAAAAGACCTCAGGTTGGAGGCCTTTGCTGATTCCGGCTTCCAGAGTGATAAGGACGATTCCAAGTCCATGTCGGGTTATGTCTTTACCCTCAATGGAGGGGCGGTGTGCTGGAAGAGCTCCAAGCAGGACACCGTTGCTGACTCGACGATGGAAGCGGAGTATATAGCTGCTTGCGATGCCGCAAAAGAAGCAGTCTGGATGAAGAAGTTCCTAACAGAACTCCAAGTTTTTCCTACCATAGTTGATCCAATACCTCTGTATTGCGACAACAACGGAGCTATAGCTTTAGCGAAGGAACCAAGGTCCCATCAGAAGTCCAGACACATCTTGAGGCGGTATCACCTGATCAGGGAGATCATTGATCGTCAGGAGATCGAGGTTCGGAGAGTTGCTTCATAAGAGAACATTGCTGATCCATTCACGAAGGCCCTTCCTCAGATTCAGTTCGAGAGGCTACTCGAGATCATTGGTCTACGATATGCCAGTACATGGCCCTAGTGCAAGTGGGAGATTGTTAGTGTTTATGCCCTAGAAGGCCATTACTGTATCATACTAGCTTGTATATTACTTAATGGAAGCTTGGGATATTCACATGTATATAACAGTCTTGCTAAACATGGTAGTATGCTACTTGGTTTTTCTATCTTAATATGTGAGTGTATGTATTGATAGAGCTCTTAGGATCTTGCTTGTCTACCAGCGTTGTGATGGCAGTCACACTAGTGGGGCTGGGTAGTCTACAAGCACATCCTTATTCAGGTCCCTGGTCGTTGGATTATCGAGACAGAGCATCGATAATCCGGAGTAGACTGGTGTGTACGCTTCTCATCCCAGTTGGGGAGATGGTCTGTCCCACAGCCGTCAGTACGTCGTACTGGAGATAGTATACAGGTGCTCGTTAGGTTACGGGTACACCGGACAGGACTCACAGGGAACTGTTGGTTGGTTTGATACAAGTCGTCAGTGAACAGTTCCCAGGTGACATGAGTACAGCGTAGTCCGCAGACTTGACACTGCTACTTCGCCTCGAGTGTGTCACACTGTTCTTAGATTGCTACCCTACCACGGCTCAAAGGAGTCGTGCAAACAGGTAGCAGTTGGGTGCAGTCCCGAGCACTTGGAGGCAGTGGCGGTTAGACAGGATTCATCCCTCCCGGTAATGGGAGTAGATATCGTGCTGTGTCAGAGAGCCATTACGCAAAGTCCCTGGCCAGGGCAAGCGAGATTTGCTGGTAGGTTCCAGTAGTTTCTCAGGGTGTAATGGGCTTCCTTCCGACACGACATATACCGCTATTAGGGGACTGACGCTTGCCGCCCCCCTAGGCCCGATATGCGATAGTCATGGACGAACGGACCGGACTGTATGGAGATTGTCACATCAGACTCAGTAGGAGTTCGGATGGGTTTTCTCATCGGCCTTCTTATCGACAACTACCTGGGGACAGTTACGTACAGCTAGTGCCGCTTGCGGTCTGTGGTTAAACCCACTGCCAGCGTAGTAGTCGAGTCTCTAGAGTCCCACACAGAGAGTTTCCTACTCCAGGCGAAACGATATAGAGGTCGTATGGTTTTACGACAAGGGTTCGGACGCATACGTGCGTTTACGCACGTACGACTTTCGGACAGTTTTTACCAGTCGGCTTTGGTTTAAGCCGGTTACTGGTATCCGGTTATTGGATTTTTACAGTCTAAAGTTTTTCCGTATTTTTGCGGATTGGAGGGGCGTTCTCGTAATTGTACGAGAAGCTTCTAGAAGATGTGACTAAGGAGGTTACTTTGGATAAGAAAGTGAGTCATGAGAGTGATTCATCATTATCATTATTGCACCATAAATGATAATGACACATGCTTAATGAATCACCTCTTTTCATTTATGAAGCATGCTTATTCATTTCTTTTATTCATTATTCTTTAATAAGAATGCTTCATAATATATTATGATACACTCTCTCTCATCTCATTATCTTATCTCACATTCTCTCTCCTCAAGCTCTCATCTTCAAGAGACTAATCCTTAATCCTCATGTGTTGAGATCAAAGGTTTAGTTAGACTTAAACATCCATTACCTTCACTCTATATCATCCTTTCTTCTTTGATTTGCAATCAAATTAGATTAGTTACCTCAAGTTAGAGGTGTAGCTTGGTGTTTTGCTCTCGGGTGGATCGTCTACTATCTAGAGAAGGTCGAGGAGAACAAAGGAGGACACAAAGACGAAGGACCGGTTTCATTAGGTATAATCCCTAAACACAAGTGAAAAGAAACTCTTTGTGTACGGTTATTTATAGTTTAGCTTCGATTCAAGCGGTTAGTCGATGTTCGTTCTTTAAACATGATCGTTTTTGAAAATTCCGCCTCCCCACAAGTACTGGGGTGTACTACATCGACTTACAGATCCCATATCCATTGGTGTTTGACATCAAAGATGGTATACAGGTGCTCAGTGGAGACTGGGTACACTTAACATGACACCCCGAGAATTCCTAGATGGTATTATACCTAACGTCAGATAGCAGTTCTCTGGTGACACTGGTGTCAGTGTGATATGCCCTAGAGGCCATTATTGTATAGTACTAGTTTGTATATTACATTTTGGAAGCTTGGGATATATACACGGATTGACATTCTTGCTCAATATGGTAGTATGCTACTTGGTTTTTATCTATCTTAATATGTGTATGTGTTTCTTTTAACATATTGCTAATACATATTGATAGAGCCCTTAGGATCTTTGCTTGACTACCAGCGTTGTGATGGCAGTCACACTAGTAGGGGCTGGGTAGTCTATAAGCACATCTTTATACTGGTCCCTGGTTGCAGGATTATCGAGACAGGGCATCGATACTCCATAGTAGACTAGTGTATACGCTTCTCATCCCAGGAGGGGAGATGGTCTGTCCCACAGCCATCGGTACGTCGTACTGGAGATAGTTTGCAGTTGCTCGATAGGTTACGAGTACACTGGACATGACTCGCTGGGAACTGTTGGATGGTATTATACCTATCGTCAGTGATCAGTTCCCAGGTGACATGAGTACAACTTAGTCCGTAGACTTGACACTGCCACATCGCCTCGAGTGTGTTCCCACTTCTCTTTGATTACTACCCTACCATGAATTTATTGAGTCGTGCAAACAGGTGGTAGTTGGGTGCAGTCCCGAAGCACTTGGAGGCAGTGACGGTTAGACAGGATTCGTCTCTCCCGGTATTGGGGGTTGATATCGCGCTGTGTCTAGGAGAGCCACTACACAAAGTCCCTGGCCAGGGCAAGCGAGATTTACTGGTAGTGTTTCCAGTAGTTTCTTAGGGTGTTCTCGGCTACACTCCAACACGACTTGTACCACTATTAGGGGTCTGATGTTTACCGCCCCCTAGTCCCGACATACGATACTCTTAGACGAACAGACCGGACTGTACGGAGATTGTCAAATTCAGGCTCAGTAGGAGTTCGGATCGGTTCACCTCATCAGTCTTCTTATCGGCATCTACCTGGGGACCGTTACATACAGCTAGTACCGCTTGCGTCCTGTGGTTAAACCCACTGCCAGCGTAGTGTCGAGTCTTTAGAGCCCCACACAGAGGGTTGTTCGCCTTTGGGCAAAACAGAGTAGAGGTCGTATGGTTTTACGACGAGGGTTCGTTCACATACGCGCACTTGTGCACGTTTTGGTGTTCGGGAAGTTGATACTAGTGGGCTTTGGTTTAAGCCAGATCCTAGTATTTGTTTCGGGATTGGTCTTGTCTCATTGTATTCGTGTTTCTTCGGAATACGAATGCGACTACGTACGTACATATGACAGAGGCGGAGAGGGAGACACCTCATTTGGGTTTTTGACCATTGACTTGATCAAAACCCTAATGAGAATGAGAAATATGATTAATAATATTAATTAAGTATAATTGTATCATGGTTAGAATTGGTTTGACCATTTGACTTGTTGACGTCTTTGATCTAGATATTTTTCTTTTTGTTTTTGTTAAGCATAAGATGCTTTTTGATGCATGCTTAGCATTAAATATGAAATGATAGTGGTCAAATCAATTCACCATCACAATTTACTTAATTGTTATTATTATCATACTTTTATCATATGAGAGCAAGGTTCATATTTCATTCTATCATTCTCTTTCTCTCTCATAGTTAGCTCTCCTTCTTCCCCTCTCAAAGCTTAAGTGTTTCATGTGTTGAAAATCATAAGCTTTTGAGACTAAACCACCAAAAAACCTCTCTACTCACTCTAGAGTTCTTAGTCTAGCAAGCCAAGCACTCTAGTTACTTCAAAGTTGAGGTAGGAGCTCAAGGTAGAGGCCTTCGGGTGGATCTTTCTTTGGCAATGAGAAGACGAAGAGGAGGAGCCGTCTACACCACTCAAAGGAGCACACAAGAAAAGGTAGCAATACAAGAAGAGAAGGAGTTCAAGCTTTTGGTATAACCTCTTAACCTAGTAGTTAAAACTTCTAGTTTGTTTGTTAGTTTTTATTTAGCAAAGATCCTTCATGGTTAGTCTATGTTTCCCTGTGATAAAAATTTGATTTTTACTCTTTCCACCTCCCCGTAAGTACCGGGGTGGGTAACATAGACTTACAGTGGTATCAGAGCCTAGCTAAACAACAGCTAACATGTTAGCAAAGTCTTTAGAATTTCGATCCGGAAAAATCGCAAAAAACCATAAAAAATTGTGTTTTCTGCCGTTTTTTAAAACAGGTCTAAATTTTTTTTCCAGAAACCTGAAAAATACGTGGAAGCTTTTTTAGGGACACCCAAGAAAAACGAGCTCATGACTCGGTCAGACTGCCGCGGAAGCGCGGCGAAACCTTGCGTTTCACCGCGGATCCACGGCCGAGTCGACTCGGAGTGAACTCGTTTGTCCTGCAGATTGTCCAGCTTGATGTTTTATGATTTTTCAGATACTTTGTTTCTGCCCAGATTCATTTAAGTAAAGTGTTGTATTTGGGGTAGTTTCAAATTTGAATAATGATCGAAATTTTATAAACTTTAGCTAAATGGATTATATCTGTAATGTGTTATTTGTACTGAACGTCTACTAATCGCTATACGACGATTAGTGGGGGTTGTACATATCTGTGATCTGTCTTGTTGGATTGTGTATATGAACTTGTTGGATTGTCGTGGATGAATACCCGGGGATATGAGATGGGTGTTTATTTATCTTTCATTTGATGTAAATTGTAAATTGATGTAATATTTTTTTTTGGGTCGCACATCCGGGTTGAGGATGTAGCCGCCTTTGTATATTATGTCTTTTTCTGTTTTCTGCTCCTAGGATGGACCTAAGGTGGGGTGCAAAGACTACCGGGTACTTTGAAGTGCCGAGTGGCCTACTCAGTTTGTTGAGGGAGGCTGCTCCACTTCGGGCATTTGGCGAGTAGTTTGTTGCACCCGTAGGGGTCTAGGGTGGGGTATGGCTATTCATCATGACCGTGTAATCCGTCTTTCGTTGCAGGCTCAAACGAAACGCGGATTCCTAGCATATCAAATGTGTTCATCTGTGATCTGGAATGACTATCATTGCGTCTGACGAATGTATATATCTATATATGATATCTAGTAGGCGTTGCTTATGTTTTGCATCCACGCTAGCCCAGACCCCGCTCTGTCGTTAGTTAAATAACGTAACGGGTGATGACGGGCCCCGTGGCGAATGCGGATGGCATAAGCGTATGTTATATTTTCATTGTTTTCTGCAATGGTAGGATTAATTGATGGGACGCATTGTATTAATGCAAAGAAAACAAACCAAAGTTGAATCATTGGAACAAATTCAAAACCACTCGGTTTTTTCAAAACAGAAAAACTTTTAAATGCGGAGCTTAAACCAATCCTTTTAAAAGCTATCACGTTCATTCGATTATATCAAGTTCACTACGTTCACGGTTTCGCCAAAACCATTCGGAGCCCTCCGTCATTTCTTATGGATAGTCAATAGTATTCAAGCTATGTTTGTTGGCCAAAGTCAAGGCATAGTGATTGGTAGCTGTTGGTTATTCATATGTAGCATAGATAGATGCGTTGGTTTGGGACAGTCGTACTGCTTTGTTGGCCAAAGTCAAGGATAGGTACGGGTGGGTTCAAATTAACCTGAATAATGACGGGTAGAACTTGACATGTGACTTATGATTTGTTGGCCAAAGTCAAGGGCATAAGAGCATGGGGCAAAAATCCACATCGGGAGTTTCTAAAGAAACTGAAACTTGCTAGTGTTGCATACCATTTGGAGTGTGATAATTTTTGGTAGGATTCCTTCAAACTTTATCGCACAATGATATTTGGATCCCGATCCTACTGTGAGTATATGCTGCTCCTCGGGAAATCATCTCACTTAACGATCAATGCTATAAACCAAGTAGGTGACTAGAAAAGTGTTAGCGGGGCTACGCCCACAGGGAAAAGAGATTATTTAATTAAGGAACTTCGCGAAAGCGTTATAAAACCTCCCTCGAAGTACCGACACTGGCCTGGTTGAACGGTTAAGAAAGTATTGCACGATGAGATTAATCCTGACTAATTCTTCTTTCATGGTTTGAGAAAGGATTCGAGAAACAGTGGGAGCCATCATGTTTAGACAAACTAAAAACCACTCTAAACTTGCAAGAGCATCATGCTAAAGTGTTTCTTCTCTCTCTCCTAATTGCAGCAACCAAACATCCTGACGGGCCTTAAGTTACTATTAGATAAAAACATACTGACAGGGCCAAACTATAAAGATTGGTTCAGGAATGTCAAAATGGCAATCACTTATGACAAGTTGGGGTATCTCCTTACCACTAAAGCACCCGCCGTCCCAGGTCCAGAATCCAGTGTCGCGGATAGGGAAATCCGTAAGACCTGGGAGATTGACAGCGCGAAGGCCAAGTGCCTCGTACTTGCCTCTATGGACAATGAACATCAGAGGAGGCACGAGGATAAGGATCTTGAATCCATATTTCTGTTGGAGATAGTGCCCTCAGAGTCAATTATTGGATCACAGGCACGTGATTGTAATGATTGATGGAGGACCTATTCCGGTAGGACAGTCTTACTCAAGATGATAGTATGCTATCTGGTTTATCTTTATCATCGTGTACTGCTTTAGGTGATCTGACAGGTCGCTATTACACGTTGATAGAGCCCCTAGGATTCTTGCTTGACTGACAGTAGTATGAGGGCGATCATATACGTGAGAGCTGGTGGTCTATAAGCACATCCTTAAAAGGTCCCTAGTCGTGGGAGTTTCGAGATAGGGCATCGATACTCCAGAGTAGACTAGTATATATAGTCAAGACCCCGACGAGGGGCGGTGGCCGGTCTCACAAGCCACTGGTGTCAGTTGGTTCACCTAAGATGTATACCGGTGCTCATTGGGTTATGAGTACACCGGACAGGACTCACCGGGAACATGCTAGTTGGTCTTATACCTGACGTCAGATGGCAGTTCCCTGGTGACATGTGTACAGGTTAGTTCATCGACCTGAGGATCGTCATTTGTGTCGTGTGAGTTCCCACTGTACTTTGATTACTACCCTACCACGCTCAAAGGAGACGTGCAAACAGGTTTTAGTTGGGTACAGTCCCGAGCCACATAGAGGTAGTGAGCGGATCTTCAGGGGTTCGTCTCTCCCGGTATTGGGGGTGAGGTCGCGCTGTGTCTAAGAGAGCCATTACACGAAGTCCATGGCCAAGGCAGGAGATTTACTTGTAGGTATTCCAGTAGTATCTCAGGGTGTTCTAGGCTACACTCCGACACGACTTGTACCACTTTTAGGGGTCTGACTTTTACCAACCCCCTCGGCCCGCCATGCGATGCTCATAAACGAACGGACCGAACTATATGTATATTGTCACTGACAGGCTCAGTAGGGTGTCAGGATGAGTTCACTCATCGACGTCCCTTTTGGTCAATAGCTGGTAGCCCATCACGTATGGCTAATACCTCTGACGTGCTAGTGGTTAAATCCATAACCATAGTATTGACGAGTCTTTAGAGTCCCCCATAGACAGTTGCTCAAGTTTCGGGCGAAACGCTGTAGAGGCCGTATGGAGATATGGCAGGGTTCGATTAGATACGTGTGGTATTGCACGGATCATGATCGGACGGAAAATACTAGCGGGCTTTGGTTTAAGCCGGATCCTAGTATAGTACAGTGTAGATTTTGTCTCATTGCATTTGTATTCGGTCGGAATACAGATGCGGGTGTGTAAACACAGTATCGGGGTTTTCCTGTAATTTATTACGGGATCAGTTTTCTGGAGTTGCCAGTTTGCTTTCCGTTTCAGCCAATTTTCTTTGTATCCTTCATTGGCTGAAGATTGATGGAGGAGGGCTTATTTGCATTTGTGCAAATAAGCAATTTGGAGGGTGGTCTTTGCATATATTTGTATCATGATGGTTCTTACTTCCTTGACTTTCTTGCTTCATGATCATGCTTCATGATTGCTTGACTTTTTGACTTGATGATGGGAGATGGTTGTGGAGTGTGGGTTTGGTTTTGTGATCATTTTCTTTTCATGATATCATTTTGACCTCTCTCTTGCATTATGTGCACACTCACATATTTTGATCAATACACACTCCTCTCTCTTCTCCTTCTCTAGAGTTGGTCGGCCAAAGAAGAGGGTGGGACTGTCCAAATTTTGCAAGTCGGATTTTTGGTCTTTTGGCTTCACAAAAATCCCAAGTTTCATCTCCAAAAGTCTAAGTTCTTTTCCTCCACCAAAGGCAACTTCCAATACCCCAAAATGAGACATAGCTCACTACACGTATTCTACAGCAAACCTTGGGCACGTCGGCTCGCCAACTTCGTGCCTGAGTTGCCTCGGTATAGAGGTAGGAGCCCGTAAAAGAAGCCGGCGATGTGGTGCCCTTCCGGTGACGTGGTGGAGACCGGAGATTCCGCGGGGAGATCGGGACGACGATGAGAAGACCGAAGGACACAGATTGCTCGGTATATCTCTCTACCCCGTCTCTAGATAGCTAGGACTAGATTAATGGCACGATCCGGGTTTATAGTGTGCGGTGGTGCCGGTTTGAAAAGTTAAAGAAAACCATCGCTTCTGCATTCCGGCGTCGGATTGACGGCCGGGGCGCCGCCGTGCACATGCACAGTGGTATCAGAGCCTCGCCATTAACCTAGTCTAGCTTGGTCTAATGTGTTTATGTTTCCGATCGAACAAAATTCCAAAACCCGTATTTTTCCTAGCATTAGGTTTCTGTCGAAATTTTTTGGGGTCGAAAATTTTTTCAGGTTGTTTCAAAAACATGTGCAGGGAAGTAGGAGAACTCTGGTAAAATTTGGTTGCATGAACCCTTTATACCACCGCGGAACCACGGCCAAACCCCTGTTTAGGCCGCGGTTCCGCCACCATCTTGTTTGTTCAGTGCACCAATTTTTTACAGAGGCCACCTGACTTGAAAATAGGGTTTTTGGAACATTCTTTTTGGGCCCAGAATTTCTTCATCTGCTACAGTATTGCTTGGGGCCAACTTGGTAAAATTTGATCGATCGGATATTTTAAACACATTAGTTCATAGTATTTACATTATATCTGCGACCGTGAATGTCACCTGATCGGTAAATCCTGTCTAACTGCTATAGCCCGGTTAGACGGATTTGCGAACGTGACATTCACGTTGATGTTCTGTGTTATGCTGTGATGTTGCGGATTGGTCGTGGGGGATAGCCTGGATGCAATGGTAGTACAGTTTTTTGTTGTATTATGTACATTTGATATTGCGGGGCGAGCGTCCGACATGTGGACTGCCGTCACTGCCTGTTTGTATTATTCTTTTGGGGCATGACCAGGTCGAGGTCGATGTACCCGTTGTATGTATATTTTACTTTCTGTACTAGGATTACCCCGCGGAGGGGTGCACGGATAGTCGGGTTCTAGAGGGCAACGAGCCCGCATCTCATGGCATTGAGACGGAGGGGGCTTTACTCTAGAATTGGCCGGCTATTCGCCGCACTCGTACGGGGTAGAGGTTGACCCAGAAGGGGTACCCAAGTTACCGAATTCCGTGAAGTGCTGGGTGGTCCATTCACGTTGCTGAAGGGGGCTGCCTCGCTTCAGGTTTTGGCGGGTAACTTGCCGCGCCCGTAGGGGTCTAGGATTTCATTGTACAGGCTATCCACACGACCAGGGGAACGTCGGGTTTCAGTAGCGGCTCTGTGAAACCCGGGGATCCCAAATATCTGTATTGTTCTGTGATGCTGTACATTTCTGTGATGTTGCATTTTATCACGCCTTGAGCGAAATATTATATATTTATATATATACTAGTAGATGTTGTATATGTTTTGCATCCGCGCTTGTCCAGTCCCCGCTCTGTCGTTAGTTAACTAACCTAACGGGTAATGAAGGGACCCAGTGGCGAATGCGGATGGCATATACGTACGTCATTATTTTCGTTCTTTTTGGTGTGATCAATTGATGGGACCGCGTTGATTCGGATCAATGCAAGTTAATAAAAAACCTATTCTGATGTTGTTGGAACACTTTTCAAAAAGCTGTTATTGCAAGGACGTTCACTTTTGTTTTGCACAGTGGTATTCAGTTGGAATATCCTGCACCTCAGTCGACGAGGCAAGGGCCGAGATCCCTTCACCGGGAGTGACCCGTTGGATAGAAGTTTGCGTCAGGGTAATAACTTCAATATAGTCGTTTACTATCACGTCCCGAAGGTACGGAATATGACCGGCACATAAACTACGAAACGTCTCGAGGCGTACGTAATCTAAGTAAGCCGAAAACCCAGAAATCCAAACCAAGAAAAGTAGTAGAGTGAAGGAAAAACCAACTTAAAACAAGTAGTTTTAATAGCATAAGCCGAATTATGCGTTTTAAAAACATCAAGTATTTTCTGAAAGTTTCGGCAGAGTATCCTTTGTAAATACTGGCCCCCAAACGGGATACAACATGAATAGTATACGAAATCAATAAAAGACATCCCCAAGCGGGAGCTAGCTCTTCGTCAATCGACATTCACAACCACACAAGCAATATAATATACAACACCAAGGGCGAGGATCAAAAACTCAAAAGGGAACTCAAAACCCCAAGAAATCCACAGAAATATAACACGCGACTCTAAGGTCGAAAGAATAACATCACTGGTCTCTATCTCAAAATAAATACATGTTTGGTTGATGGAACTTCTAGATACAACAGAATAATAGTATACAAGGTATAATGATGGGTACGATACAAATAAACTCACCTACTAGCAAATCACCCGGAAATGGAAGTAGTGCCAGCAAAGCCGTAATGGAACCTGTACGGCAAATCCTGCAAGAACTGTGGCACAACGGGGGTGAGTTGCCAACTCGTGAATAGAAAAACATCTACGAACAGAAACCGCATGAACAACGCAATCCTAGGTCAACGATCATAATATATCCTTAAATATATATAACATGCGGCCTATAACAATGACTAGGGTAAATATGTAACCCGAGTGTAATCCCATGTGACCGTGTCAGTGCCTCTGGTAGCAATATATCATATGGATGATGTATGAATGCATGAAACAAAATAAAACTGCTTTCATAATTTAGTGAGATTTCTGTACATTTAAAAGAGGTATCATAAATGAAATCAGCATAAACAGTGTCTAGTATCGACACAAAACATAAATCCTAATGTCTCAGTATCTCAGGATCTCAATGTCTCAATCTCACTATCTAGGGCGCCATCAATCCAGACCGGCCCCTACCATCAATCTCAAGACCACGACGGTATCCTCCGGATATCCGACGCGTCGGGTAAAATCACCGGTCGGTAGTGCTCCCCTGCCAGGCTCAACGTCAACAACACGACCTTGTCGCCCCGGGGTACCGCACCGGGCCCACCATGTACCCGAAGCAGTTCATCCAACTCCTCGAATAGGGTCTCGAAATCCATCAGCAAAACTCATGGTGGACGACTCATACATCATGGGAAAACCGCACTTTTCATTTAAAAGAGAGAGAAAAGAAGTTTATAAATGTTTTTGCGGTTTTCCCCCAAATCCAGGAAATCTCATGAAAATCCGAATCCAAATCCTCAATAGCATATAAACAGTGAATATAGGCATGAGAATCCATGAATGCGGCATAACAGTGAATAATAACATGCATGAAGTAGCAGGTAATAACTACAATGTCTGAACTAGCATATAAGGCAAGTACACTAATATCATGTCTAAACTATTAGCTAACAAGCTATGTCAATGTAATAGTATTTTCTAAGTGTACGTGACATGGCAATTACCGATGAAGATGTGTGTGAGCCGGCAAGTAAGTGTACGTGGTACATACGCATCATCGGTAATGGTGCTGGTGTCCTAACAGCATAATATCAACAATGGCATATGAAATCGCAATATGAATATGCGATGCGAAGCGAATAGCAATAATGTGCGGGAGCAGAATACTAGACACAACGATAACTATAAGTCAAACAATGGTGCCTTTTAAAAATAACACGAATCGCGGTGATTTGAAAATAAGGGCTACGGTGTTTTTAAGAAAAGATACGTCTTTAGAAATATCCGTAGAATCCCTTGGCCTGTCTTTTAAAATACCCGCGATTCGTTAGCTTTTAAAATAGGCAGGAGTCGAATCTAGTCTACCAACTATACTAAACTATAGGGCTAAGCTAACAGGCTAACTGAAGGTAAGGAAACCTCCTAACATCTGAGTCGATACATATATATATATATATACATATATATATATATACATATATATATATATATATACTAGTCGGTGATCCCGCCTCAATAATATCACATCCGATACCATATCTATAATCTGACATTCCCAAGTCAAGAGTGCGGATCAATCATCAATATATTGCTCGTACGTAAATCCGTCGTACGGCATCCCAAATCTGGGTACGGGTCAATATCACATTCATCATACTATTCATCTGGTATCCTCTTTATCAAATATCATGATCGGGATACTGATCTACGTCTAGTACAATACTGATACCGCCTAAGTATGCATGCACGTGTGTGAAACACTACGTCAAGGACCCGCTACAATGTCATGTCGTATCTCAAATACGAACCCTGCCATATCACCGATCTCATCGACTCATCTCAAATCCCAAGTACTATCCTCATCATCCATACATGTTTATATGAATGTATATATGCATAGTCCCATACCCACGCATATATACATATATACGCATCCCCATCTACGCACAAGAAAGTAATGTATGCAAGACTATATGTGCGTATGTGGGTATAACAACTACTCTAGGGTTTCGCAACTAACCCAAAGCTAATCCATGAACAAATAATCATATCATGAATAAACATTCTCGTATCATAAAATACCTATATAAACATATATATATGAACTATACTACGGACTGCGGGGGTGCTATACGCCATCCACCCGACTTCTCCCCGTAGCTATACATCTACTCACCTGATCTTCGCTCGCCGGTGCCGACGTCGCCACGCGCTTACTTGTCGTCTCGAAGTCCACATGGGGTACCTACATATCATAACGCACCGTATCGCATTAAAATCCGATTTATGACCAAAACGACTCACGAATCCCACATAGGTCAAATCCTATGGTTTGCTTTCACAAATCAACCCAGAAACCCTCGACATCGGCGTACAAAAGCCGATTGGTCGAGAAAAACACCAAACATACCAATCATGGCTTCAAAACTTACTAACTGTATAAGAAATAGGGTTTAATTTGTCAAAACCATAAAATCAAACGAATCGTTTTATTTTCCAAAATCCTAGTTAGCACAAATTCCCATTTCTGTTAAAAACTTGATGTTTTAACCAATCTACAAATTTTAACGATTCAAATGGCCAAAATGCTCATTAAATAACATAATTAGGTCATACAAATTACTTTCATATTTTAAATCTCACTAATTATCATTAACTCAAATTTCAAGTTTGCAACAAAAATCAATTTAAACCATTTTAAAGTAAATATACACTATTTAACAACTAAACTAGGTTTGCATAAATTAAGATGTTAAACTAGACATCGCATCCTTAATAATGTAATAAAAACCTTAATTGAACACACAACCCTTACTAGATTTTTTTTATTTAATGCAATAACTAAAAACCAAGTAAGCAAAATAGCTTTTAACTTGGACAATTTAAAAGTGGCAATTTGCAATAAAGCAACTAGCTTAGATTTGCACATGTCATAGCATGAAAATCTACCCATCACAAACATAATCAAAAGCTAGAACCCTAATTTAATTCAAAACCCTTCTCTTTGATTTCCAAATCTTGAAATAAAACTATAATTAACACTTAATTAAATTTGCTTTAAGCAATAACTAACAATTTCATTATAGGGTTAGGGTTTATACCTCCTAGAATCTTGAGATTTAGCATGAATCTTAGCCTCCCAAATCATCATCTTGCTCCTTGATTCATGCTAGCTCGGGCAAAAGAAAAATAGGTAGAGATTAGATTAGGAATTAGCGATGTTTTATTTGATTTTAGAAGGAATTTTGGGGATTTTTTTTTTGTAGTAAGAAGAAGAGGAGAACAAAGGGAGGGGCTGCTGGAATTTGGAGAGGGGATGCTCGGCCATGCATTGGGTGAAGGAGAGAGAGTGAGGTGAGGGAGTGGTGGTCAAGTCAAAGGAAACCATACCTCATTGACTTCAACCTTTCATTCTTTATTCCTTCATATAATATTTTTATTTGATGAAGTGATGAAAAAAGAAATTGAGGGAGAGGGGGCTGTTGTGGTTCGGACATGTGCTGGAAAAGTGAGTGAGTGTGTGAGAAAAGAGATGTAACCTTACCCCATACTCACATTAACCATAACTCTTTAATTATATCATATTTGTATTATTTAAGCCCTTTTTTTCTATCATATTTTCAAAACCGTTTAACAGCTTCATTTCATTTCAAAATCCACATGTTTAAATTTTGTTTAATGTGTTTAAACTCATTCCAATTTGTAATTTTCCCTAATTAAATGTATTAGTTACAGCTTAAAATAATATTAAAATAATTATTTTCGGAAAAATTTCAGAAAATTAGAAATTTTACCAGTGGCTCAATAAACACCAAATACTAGCAATTACATAGCTAGAATATGTATATTTAATTTTAAAATAAACATATTTATATTTTGACTTTTTACGAAAAACTCCTTATTTTACCGTTTTTTCCGAAATTTCACCGAAACGATTTTCAAAGCGTTACAATCTTCCCCCCTTAAAGAAATTCGGTCCCCAAATTTAAGTTAAAACTCCCCCCAAATAATAAAACATCTAAGCAAAACCATCAAGTCGTCGGGGCTCCGAAATCATAAATACATAAAACAAATCGTAGCGCAGCGCATGCGCATGAAAAATGAGCATATAACTCAAAATCAAACTCCGTCAAGCATCCCGCAATCCTAAGATTTATGGGGAAGACATCAATGTCAAGATCCAATACGAAAAACAACATGATATACATCATTAAAGCATCTAGAAGCAATGCATGCCAAACCTTTTTCAATTCGCCGTGCGATGTTCGCAATACTGCACAATGGCGGACGTCTATTGTAAGAAAATAACTATATATATATATATATATATATATATATATATATCTCCTTTGTTTAATATGCACGTGCCGCCGTTTTGAAAGCAATTTCAGAAGGGTTTCCTTTATAAAATGTTTCGTGTCATCTCGGACACGTAGGTAAATACTGAGACTATAGCTCTTCTTTGGAAATTCCTTCGATAACTATCAATGTGTTAGTTATATGTGTGCCCTAGAGGCCATTGCTGTACATACGATGTATATTGTAGTGGATGCTAGGACATATATAAGGAGGACTTTCTTGCTCGACATGATAGTATGCTATCTGGTTGTACTTTATCTTAACATGTACTCTGATTGTCTCTATATTACGTGTTGATAAAGCCCTTAGGATATGTACTCGACTACTGGGACTATGATGAGATCATACTAGTGGGGCCACGGTAGTCGACGAGTACATCCTATAACTGTTCCTAGTCGTTGGTGTATCGAGACAGGGCATCGATGCACCAGTGTAGACTTGCGTATACGCATCTTGACCCATATGATGGGCGATGGATGATCTCATATCCATCGGTGTTTGACATCAAGGATGGTGTACGGGTGCTCAGTGGAGACTGGGTACACTGGACGGACTCGTCGAGAACTCCCAGATGGTATTATACCATACGTCAGATGGCAGTTCTCCGGTGACACTGGTACAGAGTAGTCTGTTGACCCGAGATCGTCATAGAGTCTTGTGTGATTCCCACTGTGCTTTGATTTCCATCATACCACGTCCAAGAGGGCGTGCAAAAAGGTGGCTTTTGGGTACAGTCCCGAATCATATGGAGGCAATGAGCGATAGGAGGGGATTCGTCTCTCCCGGTATAGGGAGTTGATGTTGTGCTGTGTTCGATTGGCTATAACCGGAAATCCCTGGCCAGGGTTGCTGAGATTTACTGGTAAGTGTTATCAGTAGTTTCTCGAACTGTTATAGACCTCATATCGACACGACTTATCGAGCTACTGGGGTCTGACGTTTACCACCCCTAGGCGAGATATGCGACATATCAGACGACGAGACCGGACTGTACGGGAGTGTTTCTGTTTGGATTCACAGGAGAAGTTACAGGCTTGCTTGTTGATCTTCTGAGCGCTCAATACCTGGGTAGCTATTACGTTTAGCTGACCGCTTGCAGCTTGTGGGTGTTTGATATGATCATCATCTACTGCCGGCGTATTGACGATTCTTTAGAGTCCTACACAGAGGTTTCTTGACTCAGACAAAACGGAGTAGGAGCACATATGTGATATGTGCGGGACCGAGGATAATGCGGTATGTGATATCGTATTGTATTCTCGCGATAATTGATATCAGCCGGGTCATCGGATCAAGTGTTGATTCGATGAATCGGTACGGATAAATATTAGTCGGTTATATGCGATATAGCCGGATTGTCGGATCAAGTGTTGATTCGATAATTTAATGTATAATAATATATTTGATATATTAAATTACATTAACTAATATTTGCTCACTAAAAGATTCTTTTTCTCACTCGGGTAATACATTGATATATATGCGATATATGTTAAATGTATTATTTTATTTTGTTACAATAAATATTGTATATGTGATATATAATATTGTAACATATTATAATTATTAATGCAACATGATTAGAGGAGTATAAACATGATTAGGGTTTGGATTAGGGTTAAATCTTCTAGTTGATTCTAGAAGCTTTACTTTGTCATGATAAAGATATTTGTGTTGATCTTTATCCATGACTCACCCTTTGACCTAACCCAAACCCTAACCCTAGTAAACTCTCTACAATGTTTAAGTGAACCATGGTTGCATAAATAATTATGATAACATTTTCTATTCATCACAAATGATTAATCTTCTTCATCCTCCTTCATTCTTCCATGAAAAAGCTTGCTTGATTTTTCAAAGGTGATGAATAATTGTGAGAAAAAGATAAATAAATAGAGCAAAAATCCTACTTCATCATCCTCATCTTCCCTTGCCATTTAGATGAGGGTGTTCACATCATTTCATGAGTGTTAGCTTGTGTTAAAGAAACTTCGAGGTAGATCATCTTAGTATCGAAGATCGGAAGCAAAGGTTGCGTCTTTCTCTTCGTGGAACCTCTCGAGAGCCCGGAACCCGATGATCGCAGCGAAGGGACCAAAACACGGAGCATATGAAGTGAAGGACCGGATCTACAAATGTTGTAATCCCTCTCACTTAGTGTTAAAATGTTTAGCATGCTTGTTTTCGCCTAATCTCTAGTTTAAAGTTCCGTATTCGGGTTGTTCGGCACGGCTAAATTTTTAATCGGGCATGGTTGATGCCTCGTAGACCCTTGTGCGCGTGCCTAGCAACCCTACAGTGGTATCAGAGCCAAGCTAGAGCTTTAGGCGAAGTCTAGACGAAGTTTAAAGTCCGATCGAACCCGGAAAACCCGAAACCTTAAACTCAAAATTGCTCTCTGGATTTTTTCTGAAAATGTGGATTTTTCCAAATTAAAAATATCCAAAAATTACAGCAGGTAATTATAAGAATTACTGTGAAACACGTGAGCACAATTCGACAAACCTAGCGCGGAACCGCGGCCCCACCCCAGCTTGCGCGGCGGTTCCGCGGCCACGTGGTCGATTCATGGCACGTGCGTTTCACAGTAACTCCTATTTTTTAATGTTGTATTTTCTGGGAATGTTTAATATTTATTCTACAGTTGAGTTTTCTGAGGTTATTTTGGGGATTCGATGTTTCGATCGGAGTATTAGATTTTGTCTATGTGGTTTTCCGGATATCTTATAGAAACTGTTAAAAAGTTCGAACGGATATCAATAACTCACTTTTTCCCCTGTCGGAAAATTTTTCAAAAGTTGGATTTTTCCTCGTGTTTAAGAACGTTCTAAGTCGTGCAAGTAACTCGGTGGACCCTCTAGAAGACAACAAACCTTAACTCGATTATGTGACCGTCTTGAACTGCCCTTTGAACCTTAGGGTTTGGGGCAGTACGGCGTGCCACATGTGAGGCGTTGGCTTGACCCTTCTACGGCTGGACCATTGGTACTGTGGCATGTAATGAATGTTTTTAAACTGTTTTCAAGTGTTGAAATATATTGAGGAAATCTTGGGTGCTTGATGATTCGATCGGAAAGTTTAACTTTTTCTATTTATCTGGAATGTGATACAATAATTGGAATTCACAAGTAGTTATGAGATAACTAAAATGAATGTTATAAATCTAGCGGTTTAGTCTCAGTTGATCGGTTGCCACGGAATTTTGATGTGATCAAAAGTCCGTCGCAATCACGTAGCGTACGCGGATACTCTCCGGGTAAACTTAATAGGCAGCCTCACTCCATAGCCCCGACCAAGTGACTGTAGGAGAACCCCGTCGCCGAAAGCATCCGTTCGGCTGCTCCCGGTAGCGGTGTTCCGCCTTGGTGCACTTCGTCGACGGTATCGGGGGTGCGGCCGTCTACTAAAGTTTGCGACGAGCATTCGATCAAGACGTCGGGAATCTTGTTGAATTGCCCGACTTGACATTGAAAAGTGTTTTCGATAATGAGACTAAAATGCGGGGTTTATAATTGTTAGGTATGCGATGTCTAAAGGAATTCATTTGGTTAGGCATGCGATGTCTAAAGAAGTTGCGGATTCCAACTGTTGTAGTTTTACACTTTCTTTTCTGTGACCGTAAGCGTAGTATGTGGTGTATCGCCGGCTTCGTTGCTATACATCAACGACAATCGGGATACGCATACTTGCTTACGTTGATGATATGAGATATTATGTGTTGCTGTGATATGTTGTATTGGATCGTCGCGTTTGAATAGCCGGGGGTTTTATGTGAGATGAGAGTTTTTCTTTTTCATTCATGTAAAATTCATTTGTATGTAATATTCTTTTATTGGGGCACTTCCAGGTAGCGGAAGATGTCACCGTTGTATATTATTTACTTTTCCGCATTAGCTAGACCCAAGGAGGGGAGGACAAGTAACCGGGTTCTAGGGTCCAGTGGGAGACCATCTCGAGGAGTCGAGACCGGGTCTCCTAACCCTAGAATTGGCAGTGTTACTTGCCGCTCTCGTAGGGGTCTAGGGATGTGGGTTTGGCTATTCATCGCGACCGTGGAATCCGTGTTTTATACAGGCTCGTATTGAAAACACGGACGTCCTAGTATATCCAATATTTCATATTTTTTCTTCTGCTGCAATGTTCTGTGATGAGATCATATTACAGCCTGAGACGAATGTTTATATTATATATATGAGATATATGTTATATTGCAGATTTCGTTTCAAAAGAGATGCTTATGAAGCATAATTAAAATGGGACTTCATTAATGAGATTAATGAAATAAAAGAAACCTAAGATGTTGTAGAAACTTGTTTATAAAAACTGGTAGCTACAGTTCTTGCTTTGCATAGCGGTGTTCCTTGTAGAACGTCCAGCACCTTATTCGATAAGGAAAGGACCGAGATCCCTTCACCGGGAGTGACTCCTTTAGCGATAACTGGCAGATGCTACAAACTCGGTTTGTCTTTTGATTGCTTCTATAGTTTCTGCTTTGCATAGTGGTATATATGATATATCCTGCACCTTATTCGATGAGGAAAGGGCCGACGATCCCTTCACCGGGAGTGACCCCTTTAGCAAAACTAGAAAAGCCTCAAAAACACTCCATTTAAAATCACTCGATTCAACAACGATATCAAGTTCATTACGCAAAGGTTTTTCTTAAAAACCTGTCGTAGCCCTCCGTCATTTCAGATAAGTACTAGTTAGTATTCGTGCTACGGTAGTTTGGCATGCGTCAAGGCGTAGTGTACGGTAGCTAACTAGTGCTTATCTGCTAGCATACGATGCGATTGGATTAGGGTATTCGTACGGCGTTGTTTGGCATGCGTCAAGGGTCGTGCGGGTGGGTTTAATTCAATCAAGAAATGTACGGGTTGAACTTGACTAGCGGACTATGGGTTGTTTGGCATGCGTCAAGGTCATAGCACGCTAGGGGTAAAATACTATTGGGAATTTCAAGTGTTGAAATTTGCAATGAGATTGCATACCTTCTATGAGATAGTTGGATCCCGATACCCGCTGCGAGTAAGTGTTACTCCTGGGAGAGTTTTATACATTACAATTAGCCGATCAAGTAGGTGTCTAGAAAGGTGTTAACGGGGTTACGCCCCTGGGAAAACGAGGTTTACTTTAATTAGGTTCGTGCGAAAGCACGGGGGACCTCCCTCAAAGTACCGACACTGGCCTGGCTGAAAGATTGGCGAACTTGTAGCGTGTAATTAATCCCGGCTAGTCTTTCCTTTTAGGGTTTGAAGGAAGATTTGATTAAAACAGTGGGAGACATCCTGATTAGATATATTAGATAACCAATCTAATCTTGCAAGAGCATACGCTGAGTGTTTTCTTCTCTCTCTCTCCAGGTAGCGACCATATCACGCCTTAATCAAGATAATAAAACGGATATATTGACCGAACCCGCTTGTTATACTGAGCTGGGGAATGTTGGTCCCGCTCCAACTTATAATTGTTATAAGACAGAGCAGGAAATTGGGGAATACCAGATTTCCCGTGCCGCCCAAACGAAGAAAGTGCATGTTGATGCATCATCTTCGGGTGTGTTCATTACACAGAACTGTTTCTCAGTATCCTTTACGTCATGGGTATGTGATACCGGATCAGGATCCCGTATATGTAATCTGTTACATGGGCTACAGATAGGTAAAGAACTGAGAACGGGTGATAAGTTTCATGAGACAGAAAACGGTGCAAGTGTTGCAGCCAAGTCTGTTGGTCACTGTCACCCTGTATTACCTGAATACATTGATTCTGAACAAATGTTATTAGATACCGAACCTGATATACAAAATCATATCAGTCTCTTTATTAGTAAAGAAAGGATATAATTTTGTATTGTTGGATTATGTTTTGAACATTTCCTATATCAAGAGTTGATCGGTTCAGGCACGTTATCTAAAAGCATTCACGTTCTAAATCAAACTACAGTTCTTAGTATATAGAACACACACAAGAGGAAGAGTTCAGAAATGAACGAATCCTTCTTGAGGTATTGTAGACTAGTTCATATCAATGCGAACCGACTGGCTGAAGTTACATAAAGACGCATATTCAAATTAGTTTGAATTTACATCTTGTGAAACTTGCCGGTCATGTCACAAAGATAAAATGACCACAGCTCTGTTTATTGGAAACAGAGAAAGAGTTAGTGAACTCTTGGGATTGATACATGCTGATGTATGAAAGTCCCCTGTCTACACATGCCAAGATCGGTTCTTTGTACTTCATTACATTCTCTGATAATCTCTCAAGATTCAGACATATGTTCCTGTTGAAACACAAGTCCGAACCTTTTGAGATATTCATAGAATATAAGTTAGAAGTAGAGAACCAAAATACGGGTATAAGTATTATGTCCTTTGATGAGATCAAGGAGGAGAATACTTGAGCACGGGATTCCTGGACTATTCTAAAGGAGAATGAGATTCTCTCGCAGCATTACTCCTCCGTATACACCATAGCACGATGGTATATCGGGGTGGAGCAATAGCACCCTATGTGATACGGTGTGCTCTATGATGAGTACTACTGAGTTTCCTATTTCCTTTTGGGAGTTATGCACTTGAGAAGCTGCATACCTATTGAATAGGGTTCAAATCAAATTAGTTGCTTACCACTTCATATGCGATATGGAATGGGAAGAGCCCATATCTTAAGTTTGTTAAGATTTGGGGTTGTCCGGCCTATGTCTAAAAGCAAAATCCGGACAAGCTCGAGGCAAGGTCTGTTATGTAGAACTGGAAATGTTCCAGCTATACAAAATGCAGCTGATGATTTGGTAGAACCAAAGGATTCAATAGTTTCCAACGAACCTCAGCCTCTCCGCCGATCTAGTACGGTTCCTCACCCACCCGAGAGATACTTCGGTTTCTCTATGACAGTGGGAGCGAGGATTGCATCATGAGATGATGACCCAACTAGTTTCGAGCTGGCCATCAGGAGTGGGACTCTGTAAGAATGGCTGGGTGCTTATCGATCTGAGATGGAATCCTTATACACCAACAAAGTATGGACTTTGGTTGCTTTATCTGAAGGGTTAGATCCCCATCAGGAGCGAGTATATCTTGAGAAGATTACTTGGTGTACATGGAAAAGTTGAGACTTTCAAAGCTATGCTTAAGTCCATCCAGATCCTACTTGCCACGGCTACATACCATGACTACGATATCTGGTGGTTGGGTGTCATGACTGCTTTTCTAAATGATGTTTTAGAAAAGAGTGTCTATAAGTACACAGCCAGAGGGCTTCGTAGACAGTGGGAGCAGCGGAAACGTGTGCAAGATGTTTTATATGATAAAGCAGGCATCGCGGAGTTGGAACATCTGTTTTGATGTGGTAGTCAAAGAGTTTGACTTCATCAAAATGGTAGATGAACCTTGTATATACAAAAAGGTAGTAGAGAGTATGGTGGTGATCTTCGTAGAGTACGTGGATGACATACTCTTGATAGGGAAAGAGTTTCCTATGCTACGCTCGGTCAATCTCCGCTTATCACAAGGATTCTCCATATAGGATCAAAGTGATACCTCCTAAATCCTGGGTTTTGGATCTATGAGATAGATCTAATTGGATGTTAGGATACTCACTAGTTGTAGTGAGATGGTATCAATCGATCCTGGGGAGAATCACTGGAAAGGGTCCAGGGTGATAAGGATGACTGAATGTCAGTCACAGGCATTGTCTACACCCTCAGTGGAGGGACGGTATGTTGGAAGAGTTCCAAGCTAGATACCGTGACATACTAGACGATTAAAGGCAAGATACATCGTTACCAAGGATGCTACCAAAGAGGCAGTCTAGATATATATAAGTTCATAAGATGAACTTTGTTCCTACCATTGTGTGACAATGGAGTTGTGGCTTATGCCAAGGAACTACCGTCCCATCAGAAATCCAGATATAATTCTTAGGCAGTATCACCTGATCATGGAGATGGTTGATCTCCAGGGAGATCGAGGTTAGGAGAGTAGACACAGAGGACAACAGCGCGGATCCACTCACAAAGGACTTTTTCCCAGTAGAGACTCTTACGGGATGGTTGAGTATGAGATACTACAACCGCAGCTAATTGTTGGGTATGCGATACCATAACAGATGGCCCTAGTGCAAGTGGGAGATTGTTAGTTATATGTGTGCCCTAGAGGCCATTGCTGTACATACGATGTATATTGTAGTGGATGCTAGGACATATATAAGGAGGAATTTCTTGCTCGACATGATAGTATGCTATCTGGTTGTACTTTATCTTAACATGTACTCTGATTGTCTCTATATTACGTGTTGATAAAGCCCTTAGGATATGTACTCGACTACTGGGACTATGATGAGATCATACTAGTGGGGCCACGGTAGTCGACGAGTACATCCTATAACTGTTCCTAGTCGTGGGTGTATCGAGACAGGGCATCGATGCACCAGTGTAGACTAGCGTATACGCATCTTGACCCATATGATGGGCGATGGATGATCCCATATCCATCGGTGTTTGACATCAAGGATGGTGTACGGGTGCTCAGTGGAGACTGGGTACACTGGACAGACTCGCCGAGAACTCCCAGATGGTATTATACCATACGTCAGATGGCAGTTCTCCGGTGACACTGGTACAGAGTAGTCTGTTGACCCGAGATCGTCATAGAGTCTTGTGTGATTCCCACTGTGCTTTGATTTCCATCATACCACGTCCAAGAGGGCGTGCAAAAAGGTGGCTTTTGGGTACAGTCCCGAATCATATGGAGGCAACGAGCGATAGGAGGGGATTCGTCTCTCCCGGTATAGGGAGTTGATGTTGTGTTGTGTTCGATTGGCTATAACCGGAAATCCCTGGCCAGGGTTGCTGAGATTTACTGATAAGTGTTATCAGTAGTTTCTCGAACTGTTATAGACCTCATATCGACACGACTTATCGAGCTACTGGGGTCTGACGTTTACCACCCCTAGGCGAGATATGCGACATATCAGACGACGAGACCGGACTGTACGGGAGTGTTACTGTTTGGATTCACAGGAGAAGTTACAGGCTTGCTTGTTGATCTTCTGAGCGCTCAATACCTGGGTAGCTGTTACGTTTAGCTGACCGCTTGCAGCTTGTGGGTGTTTGATATGATCATCATCTACTGCCAGCGTATTGACGATTCTTTAGAGTCCTACACGGAGGTTTCTTGACTCAGGCAAAACGGAGTAGGAGCACATATGTGATATGTGCGGGACCGAGGATAATGCGGTATGTGATATCGTATTGTATTCTCGCGATATTTGATATCAGCCGGGTCATCGGATCAAGTGTTGATTCGATGAATCGGTACGGATAAATATTAGTCAGTTATATGCGATATAGCCGGGTTGTCGGATCAAGTGTTGATTCGATAATTTAATGTTTAATAATAAATTTGATATATTAAATTACATTAACTAATATTTGCTCACTAAAAGATTCTTTTTCTCACTCGGGTAATACATTGATATATATGCGATATATGTTAAATGTATTATTTTATTTTGTTACAATAAATATTGTATATGTGATATATAATATTGTAACATATTATAATTATTAATGCAACATGATTAGAGGAGTTTAAACATGATTAGGGTTTGGATTAGGGTTAAACCTTCTAGTTGATTCTAGAAGCTTTACTTTGTCATGATAAAGATATTTGTGTTGATCTTTATCCATGACTCACCCTTTGACCTAACCCAAACCCTAACCCTAGTAAACTCTCTACAATGGTTAAGTGAACCATGGTTGCATAAATAATTATGATAACATTTTCTATTCATCACAAATGATTAATCTTCTTCTTCCTCCTTCATTCTTCCATGAAAAAGCTTGCTTGATTTTTCAAAGGTGATGAATAATTGTGAGAAAAAGATAAATAAATAGAGCAAAAATCCTACTTCATCATCCTCATCTTCCCTTGCCATTTAGATGAGGGTGTTCACATCATTTCATGAGTGTTAGCTTGTGTTAAAGAAACTTCGAGGTAGATCATCTTAGTATCGAAGATCGGAAGCAAAGGTTGCGTCTTTCTCTTCGTGGAACCTCTCGAGAGCCCGGAACCCGATGATCGCAGCGAAGGGACCACAACACGGAGCATATGAAGTGAAGGACCGGATCTACAAAGGTTGTAATCCCTCTCACTTAGTGTTAAAATGTTTAGCATGCTTGTTTTCGCCTAATCTCTAGTTTAAAGTTCCGTATTCGGGTTGTTCGGCACGGCTAAATTTTTAATCGGGCATGGTTGATGCCTCGTAGACCCTTGTGCGCGTGCCTAGCAACCCTACACAATGCATGCAAAAATATACTCAGGTACTGTCCTGTGACTAGTCCTGCTCATTACTAAACCAAATAGAAAATATCATAAAATATACTGCTTCAACATAAATCAGTCCCAATATATATATGAATGCCATGTGCGTCTGGTGCGCACGGAAATCGAAATCCATGAATATGCCATACATATGCACAAAAATAACATCTAGGTGCAACGGGTGCGCACCCAACATCTGTCATAGGCAACGTGTGTGCCTGACACCAAGGACAGGTGCGTCTGACATGCATGAAGAATCTCGATTTAGTGCATCTGGTGTGCACCGAAATCGTTTCTCAAAACATGCGCTCAACATGCGCGAAAATCAAAACCAGGTGCATCCATCATGTACGAAATCAGGAAATCCAATATCAAGCGCCGAACATGCGCAAAATCAAATCAGGTGCACAAGATGCACAAAACAAATATCGAGTATCACAATCGAAATCGAAGTCCAGTGCAACTGTAGTGCACAAAATGCGTATCACTGCGCTGCAAGCATATGTGACTATACCGAGTGCAAAAACCAAATCGGGTGCGTACATATGCACAAGATCATCTCATTGTATGAAACCCATAAATCATAAACATGTGAAACCAAGGCACGAAAACGATATCAGGTGCAACAACTGTGCAAAAATCGTAAATACTCAGTAGGTGCAACCATAGTGCATGAAAACGAATATCATGAAACCCCATCATCAAAATCAATCATGCAAATAGACCACCCAAAATACCGAAATCAAATATGGCGGAATAGTCCCGCTCAAGCACATCCTCCAAGAATCTCTGGCCAACTGTCGTGGTCACTCATAGCATGTCTCGTCGACGATCCTGAACTCTGTCCTGCCGGTGTACGTAACATGACCACTCTTGGGTCCAATTCTTCTCCTAATTCATCCCAGAAAGGACCTGTCGAGATCTCTCCCAAATCTTATCTCTGTTGAACTGTCCGGAAGTCATCGTCCCTTACTAGATCTGTTCTCGTTCCGGAACGGCTGCATACTCATCGCGACTCCTTCTGGAAGGTATATCTAAGTACAATGCCTCGGCATGCGTATCGCATCTCTGATGTCGGTGGAGTGGAACGTCGTCTCATCAAGATCTCTTACAACCCTCTTACTCCACTTTCTCTAATGTCGACTGCTTCGGACTCGTCTCGTCGTGTCTACATGGACTGAGCTCCAATGGCTATCCTCGTATCTGGAGTCTCCCAAGAAATGCTTCTCACTACCTGGCATCCGAATGAAGTCGAACCATTTGATCGATTCGTCAAAACCTCATAATCCCCCAAGAGCTCAACATCTTGGGTACAATTTAATAGTATCGAGTACGTACCACAGCATCGATGGTCCAGCCGTAGAAGGGAAAACCCAAGCCTCACTAATAGCGCCACGGAACTGCCACAAACCTTAAGGTTCAAAGGCTTTCACACGGTCATTAAGTCGAGTTAGGGTTTCATTCTTCTAGAGGGTCCATAGAATTGCCTGCATGTCTTTCCGAATACTTTAAACTTGGAATAATAGGTTTCTGACATTCGATCGTCTCTGTTGACTCTCAACGTCTCCGCGTGAAGTCGTCTCTAGCTGGAATCAATCTATCTGATGACCTCGCATCGGGTAGGCGAACGAACCACATGTCCTAGTCATTCATCCTCGGGTGGACTAGCGACCTTATATCATCTCTTAGTTCAACCCGTACTGCAATAGCTCCAACATCTGGGGCGATATCTCGTCGTTCGCCAGCAACAACTGGCTCACTCGTCTGCACGCTGAACAGTGCCTCAATCATCATGAATAAGCAATACATCAACGTCATCAAAATGTGCTGGCCTCCTGTCATTGGCTCAATCCTCTGAGGCTGATCTGCACGTCTGAGTAATCTCATACATCAATCCACCCAACGCTCGTGGCTCGAAAACACAATAAAAGACACATCTCCGCAATCGTGTGTCGCCGGAATTACGCCCTGGTCAGTCCTCGTTCGTGACGAGCTCATGCTGACCGCAACTCTAGCCGTAGCTCTCCATGCCCGTAATCGTGGCAGCAAAACCATAACTGGTACCGATAAGGCTAGGTCAGGAATGAATATGATACTGAAAAAAGAAATGTATATCCTAAGGCTTCTTAAGTGGAGTAGCGTATCGTAAGTATGCCGCAGAACATACACACGGTACGTCACTCTACTTTAGTCACATATTCCATCAACCAAGGGTCATCCTACGCTCCGAAGGTAAAACCTAACGCTCTGATACCAACATTGTCACGTCCCGAATGTACGGAATTTGACCGGCACTTAAACTACGAAACGTCTCGAGGCGTACGTAATCTAAGTAAGCCGAAAACCCAGAAATCCAAACCAAGAAAAGTAGTAGAGTGAAGGAAAAACCAACTTAAAAAAAGTAGTTTTAATAGCATAAGCCGAATTATGCGTTTTAAAAACATCAAGTATTTTCTGAAAATTTCGGCAGAGTATCCTTTGTAAATAATGGCCCCCAAACGGGATACAACATGAATAGTATACGAAATCAATAAAAGGCATCCCCAAGCGGGAGCTAGCTCTTTGTCAATCGACGGTCACAACCACACAAGAAATATAATATACAACACCAAGGGTGAGGATCAAAAACTCAAAAGGGAACTCAAAACCCCAAGAAATCCACAGAAATATAACACACGACTCTAAGGTCGAAAGAATAACATCACTGGTCTCTATCTCAAAATAAATACATGTTTGGTTGATGGAACTTCTAGATACAACAGAATAATAGTATACAAGGTATAATGATGGGTACGATACAAATAAACCCACATACTAGCAAATCACCCGGAAATGGAAGTAGTGCCAGCAAAGCCGTAATGGAACCTGTACGGCAAAACCTGCAAGAACTGTGGCACAACGGGGGTGAGTTGCCAAGTCGTGAATAGAAAAACATCTACGAACAGAAACCGCATGAACAACGCAATCCTAGGTCAACGATCATAATATATCCTTAAATATATATAACATGCAGCCTATAACAATGACTAGGGTAAATATCTAACCCGAGTGTAATCCCATGTGACCGTGTCAGTGCCTCAGGTAGCAATATATCATATGGATGATGTATGAATGCGTGAAACAGATTAAAACTGCTTTCATAATTTAGTGAGATTTCTGTACTTTTAAAAGAGGTATCATAAATGAAATCATCATAAACAGTGTCTAGCATCGACACAAAACATAAATTCCAATGTCTCAATATCTCAGGATCTCAATATCTCAATCTCATTATCTAGGGCGCCGTCAATCCAGACCGGCCCCTACCATCAATCTCAAGACCACGACGGTATCCTCCGGATATCCGACGCGTCGGGTAAAATCACCGGTCGGTAGTGCTCCCCTGCCAGGCTCAACGTCAACAACACGATCTTCTCGCCCCGGGGTACCACACCGGGCCCACCATGTACCCGAAACGGTTCATCCAACTCCTCGAATCGGGTCTCGAAATCCATCAGCAAACTCATGGTGGACGACTCATACATCATAGGAAAACCGCACTTTTCATTTAAAAGAGAGAGAAAAGAAGTTTATAAATGTTTTTGCGGTTTTCCCCCAAATCCAGGAAATCTCATGAAAATCCGAATCCAAATCCTCAATAGCATGTAAACAGTGAATATAGGCATGAGAATCCATGAATGCGGCATAACAGTGAATAATAACATGCATGAAGTAGCAGGTAATAACTACAATGTCTGAACTAGCATATAAGGCAAGTACACTAATATCATGTCTAAACTATTAGCTAACTACCTATGTCATTGTAATAGTATTTTCTAAGTGTACGTGACATGGCAATTACCGATGAAGATGTGTGTGAGCCGGCAAGTAAGTGTACGTGGTACATACGCATCATCGGTAATGGTGCTGGTGTCCTAACAGCATAATATCAACAATGGCATATGAAATCACAATATGAATATGCGATGCGGAGCGAATAGCAATAATATGCGGGAGCAGAATACTAGACACAACGATAACTATAAGTCAAACAATGGTGCCTTTTAAAAATAACACGAATCGCGGTGTTTTGAAAATAAGGGCTACGGTGTTTTTAAGAAAAGATACGTCTTTAGAAATATCCGTAGAATCCCTTGACCTGTCTTTTAAAATACCCGCGATTCGTTAGCTTTTAAAATAGGTAGGAGTCGAATCTAGTCTACCAACTATACTAAACTATAGGGCTAAGCTAACAGGCTAACTGAAGGTAAGGAAACCGCCGAACATCTGAGTCGATATATATATATATATATATATATATATATATATATATATATATATATATATATACACTAGTCGGTGATCCCGCCTCAATAATATCACATCCGATACCATATCTATAATCAGACATTCCCAAGTCAAGAGTGCGGATCAATCATCAATATATAGCTCGTACGTAAATCCGTCGTACGGCATCCCAAATCTGGGTACGGGTCAATATCATATTCATCGTACTATTCATCTGGTATCTTCTTTATCAAATATCATGATCGGGGTACTGATCTACGTCTTGTACAATACTGATACCGCCTAAGTATGCATGCACGTGTGTGAAACATTACGTCAAGGACCCGCTACAACGTCATGTCGTATCTCAAATACGAACCCTGCCATAGCACCGATCTCATCGACTCATCTCAAATCCCAAATACTATCCTCATCATCCATGCATGTGTATATGAATGTATATATGCATAGTCCCATAACTACGCATATATACATATATACGCATCCCCATCTACGCACAAGAAAGTAATGTATGCTAGTCTGTGTGTGCGTATGTGGGTATAACGACTACTCTAGTGTTTCGCAACTAACCCAAAGCTAATCCATGAACAAATAATCATATCATGAATAAACATTCTCGTATCATAAAACACCTATATAAACATATATATATGAACTATACTACGGACTGCGGGGGTGCTATACGTCATCCACCCGACTTCTCCCCGTAGATATAAATCTACTCACCTGATCTTCGCTCGCCGGTGCCGATGTCGCCACGCGCTTACTTGTCGTCTCGAAGTCCACATGGGGTACCTACATATCATAACGCACCGTATCGCATTAAAATCCGATTCATGACCAAAACGACACATGAATCCCACATAGGTCAAAACCTATGGTTTGCTTTCACAAATCAACCCAGAAACCCTCGACATCGGCGTACAAAAGCCGATTGGTCGAGAAAAACACCAAACATACCAATCATGGCTTCAAAACTCACTAACTGTATAAGAAATAGGGTTTAATTTGTCAAAACCATAAAATCAAACGAATCGTTTTATTTTCCAAAATCCTAGTTAGCACAAATTCCCATTTCGGTTAAAAACTTGATGTTTTAACCAATCTACAAATTTTAACCATTCAAATGGCCAAAATGCTCATTAAATAACATAATTAGGTCATACAAATTACTTTCATATTTTAAATCTCACTAATTATCATTAACTCAAAATTCAAGTTTGCAACAAAAATCAATTTTAACCATTTTAAAGTAAATATACACTATTTAACAACTAAACTAGGTTTGCATAAATTAAGATGTTAAACTAGACATCGCATCCTTAATGATGTAATAAAAACCTTAATTGAACACACAACCCTTACTAGATTTTTATTTTATCTAATGCAATAACTAAAATCCTAGTAAGCAAAATAGCTTTCAACTTGGACAATTTAAAAGTGGCAATTTGCAATAAAGCAACTAGCTTAGATTTGCACATGTCATAGCATGAAAATCTACCCATCACAAACATAATCAAAAGCTAGAACCTTAATTTAATTCAAAACCTTTTTCTTTGATTTCCAAATCTTGAAATAAAACAATAATTAACACTTAATTAAATTTGCTTTAAGCAATAACTAACAATTTCATTATAGGGTTAGGATTTATACCTCCTAGAATCTTGAGATTTAGCATGAATCTTAGCCTCCCAAATCATCATCTTTCTCCTTGATTCATGCTAGCTCGGGCAAAAGAAAAATGGGTAGAGATTAGATTAGGAATTAGCGATGTTTTATTTGATTTTAGAAGGAATTTTGGGGATTTTTTTTGTAGTGAGAAGAAGAGGAGAACAAAGGGGAGGGGCTGCTGGAACTTGGAGAGGGGAAGCTCGGCCATGCATTGGGTGAAGGAGAGAGAGTGAGGTGAGGGAGTGGTGGTCAAGTTAAAGGAAACCATACCTCATTGACTTCAACCCTTCATTCTTTATTCCTTCATATAATATTTTTATTTGATGAGGTGATGAAAAAAGAAATTGAGGGAGAGGGGGCTGTTGTGGTTCGGCCATGTGCTGGAAAAGTGAGTGAGTGTGTGAGAAAAGAGAGGTAACCTTACCCCATACTCACATTAACCATAACTCTTTAATTATATCAAATTTGTATTATTTAAGCCATTTTTTCTATCATATTTTTAAAACCATTTAACAGCTTCATTTAATTTCCAAAACCACATGTTAAAATTTTGTTTAATGTGTTATGATGCACAAAATTTGTTTCAACTCATTCCAATTTGTAATTTTCCCTAATTAAATGTATTAGTTACGGCTTAAAATAATATTAAAATAATTATTTTCGGATAATTTTTCAGAAAATTAGAAATTTTACCAGTGGCTCAGTAAAGACCAAATACTAGCAATTACATAGCTTGAATATGTATATTTAATTTTAAAATAAACATATTTATATTTTTACTTTTTACGAAAAACCCCTTATTTTACCGATTTTTCCGAAATTTCACCGAAACGATTTTCAAAGCGTTACATTTACTTTTGCTTTGCATCGTGGAATTTAGTTGGAATATCCTGCACCTCATTCTACGGGGAAAGAGCCGAGATCGCTTCACCGGGAGTGACCTCTTTAGCAAAGGTTTTCGTCACTATATTTTTATAAAGCTATCCATTCCTTCAGCGATATCAAGTTCATTACGTTAAAGGTTTTCGCTAGAAACCATTCGTAGCCCTCCGTCATTTCAGTTAAATATTCGGTAGTATTCAAGCTATGTATTTTGACCTCACGCCAAGGCATAGTGATTGGTAGCTGCCGGGTATTTATCTGTTGTATAGATAGATGCGTTGGTTTGGGACAGTCGTACTACTATTTTGGCCTATGTCAAGGGTATGTACGGGTGGGTTCAAATTAACCTGGACAATGACGGGTAGAACTTGACATGTGACTTATGATATTTTGACCTCACGCCAAGGTCATAAGAGAATGGGGCAGAAATCACATTGGGAGTTTCTAAAGAAACTGAAACTTGCCAGATATGTGCATACCTTCTGGAGTGTGATGACGTGAGCGGATTCCGTTAAGTTATCATGCGATGATAGTTGGATCCCGATTCCCACTGATGAGTTGGTTTAATCCTCGGGTGATCCTGACTAATTCTTCTTTCAGGTTTGGAGGAGAATTTGACGGTACAGTGGGAGGTTTCCAGATTAGATAAATTGGTAACCATTCTGATCTAGGTTAGAGTGCATGCTGAGAGTTTCTTTTCTCTCTCTCTTTGGCAGCGACCATTGACCCGACCCTAGACTATGATTCAGTGACCAAGTTGACCGAACCTTCTTAAACACTGGCTTTTGGATTGTCAAAGTTGCAAACCTCATTTCCACTCCAACATTTACCCTTTTCTCCAGGACACCCCGTATTACTACGAACGTCCACTTCCATTGGACAAAACCATCGTATGGTTATATACGAACTCGAAGGAATTTATTCGAGGATGGTTTCCGGTTTTGGAGAAAACGAATAGGACTATTCAGTTGTCTTTTCCTTTTACCTTCTCTCAGGTTACGAGTACTCCTTGGTTTAGGAGATAGTACACCTATTACGCAAATTGGATAGTCTTCTTCCAAACCTTAGGCTGGTGCCGAACGGAGGGGAATGAAGAAAACCAATTAGCATAACGATGGTGTGCAGAAGGTATTAATTAAAGACATAACAAGGGATTAATAAGAGGGCAAAGTAAATTGCGACGGCTATTCACGACCAAACTAAGTATTTCTTCGCCAATCCTAAATCACATTTGTATTTCTCCAGGACACTCCGTATCACTACGAAGATCCACAGTTTATTGGATACTCCATCGTATGGTTATATACGAACTCGAAAGGAACTCGTTCCAGTTCGGGGATGGATTCAGGTTCAGGAGAAATAGGAATAAGGCTTATTCGGTTGTCTTTTATCTTCACCTTCTCTCGCATTGCGAGTGTTCCTAGGATTAGGACAATACACCCATTATGCTTATTAGATAGTCTTCTTTCAAACCATAGGCTGGTGCCGAACGGTAGGAAAGGAAGAAAACCATTTGGCCTAAAGGGGTGTGCAGAAGGTAATGACTAAAGACATATAAAGGGATTTGGAAAGATGGCAAAGAATTACACGGTTACAGTTGAGAATCTGGATAATGGAAGAGGTATTACTAGGAATACCGGGATACCCCATCGAAACATTTCAATGTTTCAGTTTCACTGTGTACTGTTAAAAGAAAACTGATTTCCCAATTAGTCCTTACTCCAGGGTATGTATTTACCAGGTATGATTCTTACATCTGTATGGTTTTACAGATGATGAGTGGGAGTAAGTTATTGGGAATTGGGTGATCATCCTCATTATATCGGGATTCGTAGTAATCGGTGATATTTGAGGAAGTCACCTGGGTTGTTTGCCGGACGGCAAATATTTGGTTTTGAATATCCGTTGTTATGCACCAATTTCAAATTGATATACCTGTACGTCTATTTTCATAGAGTGAGATATATTTTTTTGAAATTATGTCTGTGACATTTACCTATATCAGTGGATGATTAGGTAAGGAGTATTGAACAGCGGTGTAATTCTTCTTAACCATAAGTACATTTTTCAACCTACGACACATAGGGATTGAGTTATTAGACTCAAGGGATTTATACAGAGTATTGTATGCTGTCCAGCATCCATGAGGACAAAGGGGTTGGTTCTCGTACTATATTCATGTTTACTTATGACTTCTCTAGTTTTTAGACAGGTGTTTCGTGGAAACACAGGGTCCGGATTTTGAGAAGTTGTAAGTATTTGAATAAAGTAGAGAACCAGGTATTGAAAGTATCGGGATTCTTCAAAGTGATCGAAGATGTATATACTTGTGTATGGTATTCAGTTGATAGTAATGATTAAGAGAACTTGCTTCTTTCAGGTTACTCATAATTGGAAGCATTCCTAAGTTGAATAACGCTGATCGGCCTCCTTCCATTTAGTTGACATGCACTGTAGACAGCTGCATGATTTGAATCTTGTTCAAATAAATCAGTGCCTCTGGTTCTATATTGGATATAGAACAGTTCATATCTTAACGATGTTAAGGTACGGGGAGTTGTCTGTCTTATGCTTAAAACCAGACTCTGGATAACTCAAGGCACGTTTCTGTAATGGCTGTTTGTGGGTTGACCCAGGCTATGACGAGGGTTTACTTTCTACCATGTGGAAGATCAATAGTGATATTGTTCTAGACTCACCACAGTTTTAATAAAAATGGATTTTTTCAGAAAACAGTAGTGGGAGTATGGTAGAACTGGAAGTGATTCCAGAACCACAAACGATTACTGAAGATTTAATAAGAACCTAAAGATTCAATCTGGTTTGACATTCCATTGGCCACTCCGCAGATTTGGTGGGTAGCCTCAGGCACCCGAGAGGTACTCCGGTAGCCTCAAGGACGGTAACAGGGAAGTTCTTGTTTACCCAGACTTGCCATTGCTGTTGTTCCAGACTGTGAGACCCGGCAGGAGGATGAGTATAGCGTCGTTCTAAACTGGCTTTAGAAGTGTACGTCTATATGACTCTGCCAGAGGGTTGTCGTGGTCAGTGGGAGCAGCGGAAGCATGGTGGATAAGTGGCTTATGTCTATTTTTAGACTAAAGCAAATATAGCGGAGATAGATCATCCATTTCTGATGTGACAGTCATAGGTTTGACTTCATCAGAATAGGGGATGGATCTGTTAAGAAGGTAGTAGAGTGTGATGTCCTGGTATTTGGATGACATACACAGAGTTGGAAGTGATATTCCTATACTACAATCGGTTATACTTTGGTTGTCACACAGTAGTTTCTCCACCTAGGACTTGGATATTATATCAGACATACTGGTTACTAGATCTATGGTTTTAGATCTAGATTTGGGTGGTTTCCCAATTAAGGGTACTTATGTTGGAGATAGTGCCCTCAGATTCAATTATTCGATCACAGGCACGTGATTACGATGATTGATGGAGGACCTATCCCGATAGGACAGTATTACTCGTGATGATAGTATGCTATCTGGTTTACCTTTATCATCATGTACTGCTTTAAGTGACCTGATAAGTCACCATTACACGTTGGTAGAGCCCCTAGGATTCTTGCTTGACCACCAGCAGTATGAGGGCAATCATATACGTGGGAGCTGGCAGTCTATAAGCATATCCTTAAATGGTCCCTAGTCGTGTGAGTTTCGAGACAGGGCATCGATACTCCAGAGTAGACTAGTGTATACAGTCGAGACCCCGACGAGGGGCGGTGGCCGGTCTCACAAGCCACTGGTGTCAGTTGGATCACCTAAGATGTATACAGGTGCTCATTGGGTTATGAGTACACCGGACAGGACTCGCCGGGAACATGCTAGTTGGTCATATACCAGACGTCAGATGGCAGTTCCCTGGTGACATGTGTACAGGTTAGTTCATTGACCTGGGGATCGTCATTTGTCTCGTGTGAGTTCCCACTGTACTTTGATTACTACCCTACCACGGCTCAAAGGAGTCGTGCAAACAGGTTTTAGTTGGGTACAGTCCCGAGCCACATGGAGTCAGTGAGCGCATCTTCAGGGGTTCGTCTCTCCCGGTATTGGGGGTGAGGTCGCGCTGTGTCTAGGAGAGCCATTACACGAAGCCCTCGGCCGAGGCAAGGAGATTTACTGGTAGGTATTCCAGTAGTATCTCAGGGTGTTCTGGGCTACACTCCGACACGACTTGTACCGCTTTTAGGGGTCTGACTTTTACCAACCCCCTAGGCCCGCCATGCGATGCTCATAGACGAACTGACCGGACTGTACGGATATTGTCACTGACAGGCTTAGTAGGGTTGTCTGGCAAGGTTCGCTCACAGACGTCCCTTTTAGTCAATACCTGGTAGCCCGTTACGTATTGGCTTATACCTCTGACGTGCTAGTGGTTAAATCCACAACCAAGGTGTTGACGAGTCTTTAGAGTCCCCCACATTCAGTTACTCAGCTTTCGGGCGAAAAGCTGTAGAGGCCGTATGGAGATATGGCAGGGTCCGATCAGATACGTGCGGTATTGTACGGATCAGGATCGGAAAGTTTGTACTAAAGGTCGTATGGTTATATGGCAGGGTTCGATCAGATACGTGCGGTATTGCACGGATCAGGATCGAACGGATATTACTAGCCGGCTTTGTTTTAAGTCGGATCCTAGTATAGTACAGTGTAGATTTGTCTCATTGCATTTGTATTTCGGTCGGAATACAAATGCGGGTGTGTATACACAGTATCGGGGTTTTCCTGTAATTCATTACAGGACCAGTTTTCTGGAGTTGCCAGTTTGCTTTCCGTTTCGGCCGATTTCCTTTGTATCGTTCATTGGCCGAAGTTTGGTGGAGGAGGGCTTATTTGTATTGTTGCAAATAAGTATTTGTGGAGGGGTTCATTGCATATTCTTGTGTCATGATGGTTGCACCATTCCTTGACCTTGACTTCTTGACTTCTTCATGATGGCTTGACTTTTTGAAGTCATCATGCTTGATGATGGTTGTGGTGGAGTGTTGGTTTTAGCTTGTTATCATGCTTATGCATGATAGTCTTTTTCTCTCTCTCTCTCTTGCATTATGAGATGGATTATCTTTTGATACATAGACCTCCTCTCTCACTCTCCCCTTTTTTCTTGATGTCATGGCCGGCCACATATGTGTGGGGGCTGTCCAATTTTTGGAAGAGGGATTTTATCTCTTTTGGCATTGTAAAAATCCTATAGCTCCACAAAAATTACATGTATCATCCCTCCACCAAAAAATGGCATCTCCATGAACCCAAAATGAGACTTTCTCACTACATATTCTACAGCAATTCTTCGGCACGTCGACTAGCCAGCTTCGTGCCCGAGTTGCCTCGGCATTGAGGTGGGAGCCCGTAAAAGATGCAGACGATGTGGTGCTCTTCCGGAAAGGAGGCGACGACCGGAGTTTCCGCAGGAGATCGGGACGACGACGAGAAGACCGGAGGATTCGGATCAGTCGGTATATCTCTATTCCCTATCTTGTAGTTAGCTAGGACTAGTTAATGGTTCGATCCGGGTTTTAGTACGCGGTGGTGCCGGTTTGCTAAGTTCGCAAAATTAAAGTTTATCACAGTTTCCGCATTTTGGCCTCGGGATGGAGGCCGGGGCGCCGCCGTGCACTTACAGTGGTATCAGAGACTCGCCATTAACTTAGTCTAGCTTGGTTTAATGTGTTTTGCATTTCCGATCGACCAAAACTCCAAAATCCGCATTTTTGCTTGCATCAGTTTTCTGTTAAATTTTTTTGGTGTCCAGAAATTTTTCAGGTTACAGAAAAGTGATCTACTAGAAAATATAAGAGTTCTGTAAAAATTCGATGCAACAACTCCCCAGTAGGAGCGCGGAACCGCGGCCAAACACCATTTTGGGCCGCGGTTCCGCCGCACACTGTTGGGTTCCCTGCACCAAATTTCTACAGTATCTTTCTGGGGTTAATATTGGGGTTTTGGAATAATATCATTGGGCCCAGATTTTCCTGATCTGCTACAGTAATGCTTGGGGGCCCACTTGTTAAAATTTGATCGATCGGATATTTTAAACACATTATTTCACAGTATTTACATTATAGCTGCGACCGTGAATGTCACTCGATCGGTAAATCCAGTCTAACTGCTATAGCCCGGTTAGACGGATTTGCGAACGTGATTTTCACGTTGATGTTCTATGTATTGCTGTGATGTTGCGGATAGGTCGTGGGGGATAGCCTGGATACAATGCTAGTACAGTTGTGGTTGTATTATGTACATTTGATATTGCGGGGCGAGCGTCCGACATGTGGACTGCCGTCACTGCCTGATTGTATTATTATTTTGGAGCACGGCCAGGTTGCGGTCGATGTACCCGTTGAATGTATATTTTACTTTCTGTACTAGGATTACCCCGCCGAGGGGTGCACGGATAGCCTGGTTCTAGAAGGCAACAAGCCCGCATTTCATGGCATTGAGACGGAGGGGGCTTCACTCAAGAATTGGCGGGCTATTCGCCGCACCCGTAGGGGGTACAGATTGACCCAGGAGGGGTGCCCAAGTTGCCGGATTCCGTGAAGTGCTGGGTGGTCCATTCACGGTACTGAAGGGGACTGCCTCGCTTCAGGTTTTGGCGGGTAACTTGCCGCGCCCGTAGGGGTCTAGGAATTCATTGCACAGGCTATCCACACGACTAGGGGAACGTCGGGTTTCAGTAGTGGCTCTGTGAAACCCGGGGATCCCAGATATCTGTATTGTTCTATGATGCTGTACATTTCTGTGATGTTGCATTTTCTATCACGCCTTGAGTGAAATATAATATATTGGTATATATATTAGTAGATGTTGTATATGTTTTGCATCCGCGCTAGTTCAGTCCCCGCTCTGTCGTTAGTTAGCTAACCTAACGGGTAATGACGGGACCCAGTGGCGAATGCGGATGGCATATACGTACATCAGTATATTTTCGTTCTTTTTGGTGTGATCAATTGATAGGACTGTGTTGATTCGGATCAATGCAAGTTAAAAACAAACCTAATCTGATGTTGTTGGAACACTTTTTCAAAAGCTGTTATTGCAAGGACGTTCACTTTTGTTTTGCATCGTGGTATTCAGTTGGAATATCCTGCTCCTCAGTCGACGAGGCAAGGGCCGAGATCCCTTCACCGGGAGTGACCCCTTGGACAGAAGTTTGCGTCAGGGAAATAACTTCACTATAGCCGATTACTTTTGCTTTGCACCGTGGTATTCAGTTGGAATATCCTGCACCTCATTCTACGGGGAAAGAGCCGAGATCCCTCCACCGGGAGTGACCTCTTTAGCAAAGGTTTTCGTCACTATATTTCAAAAAGCTATCCAGTTCCTTCAACGATATCAAGTTCTTTACGTTAAAGGTTTTCGCCAGAAACCATTCGTAGCCCTTCATCATTTCAGTTAAATATTCGGTAGTATTCAAGCTATGTATTTTGACCTCACGCCAAGGCATAGTGATTGGTAGCTGCCGGGTCTTTATCTGTTGCATAGATAGATGCATTGGTTTGGGACAGTCGTACTACTATTTTGGCCTACGTCAAGGGTATGTACGGGTGGATTCAAATTAACCTGGATAATGATGGGCAGAACTTGACATGTGACTTATGATATTTTGACCTCACGCCAAGGTCATAAGAGCATGGGGCAGAAATCACATTGGGAGTTTCTAAAGAAACTGAAACTTGCTAGATATGCGCATACCTTCTGGAGTGTGACACCGTGAGCGGATTCCGTCACGTTATCATGCGATGATAGTTGGATCCCGATTCCCACTGATGAGTTAGTTTACTCCTCGGGTGACCCCGACTGGTTCTTCTTTCAGGTTTGGAGGAGAATTTGACGGTACAGTGGGAGGTTTCCAGATTAGATAAATTGGTAACCATTCTGATCTAGGTTAGAGTGCACGCTGAGTGTTTCTTTTCTCTCTCTCTTTGGCAGCGACCATTGACCCGACCCTAAGACAATGACTCAGTGACCAGGTTGACCGAACCTTTTTTAACACTGGCTTTTGGATTGTCAGAGTTGCAAACCTCATTGCCACTCCTACTTTTACCCTTTTCTCCAGGACACCCCGTATTACTACGAACGTCCACTTCCATTAGACAAAACCATCGTATGGTTAGATACGAACTTGAAGGAATTTATTCGAGGATGGTTTCCGGTTCTGGAGAAAACGGATAGGTTTATTCAGTTGTCTTTTCCTTTTACCTTCTCTCAGGTTGCGAGTACTCCTTGGTTTAGGAGATAGTACACCTATTACGCAAATTGGATAGTCTTCTTCCAAACCTTAGGCTGGTGCCGACCGGTGGGGAATGAAGAAAACCAGTTAGCCTAAACGGTGTACAGAAGGTATTGGGTTAAGTCAAAGAAAGGGATTAGAAGAAGGGCAAAGTAAATTGCGACTGCTATTCACGACCAAACCAAGTATTCCTTCGCTAATCCTAAATCACCTTTGTATTTCTCCAGGACACTCCGTATCACTACGAAGATCCACAGTTTATTGGATACTCCATCGTATGGTTATATACGAACTCGAAAGGAACTTGTTCCAGTTCGGGGATAGATTCTGGTTCAGGAGAAATAGGAATAAGATTTATTCAGGTGTCTTTTATCTTCACCTTCTCTCGCATTGCGAATGTTCCTAGGATTAGGACAGTACACCCATTATGCTTATTGGATAGTCTTCTTCCAAACCATAGGCTGGTGCCGAACGGTAGGGAAGGAAGAAAACCATTTGGCCTAAAGGGGTGTGCGGAAGGTAATGACTAAAGACATATGAAGGGATCTGGAGAGGTGGCAAAGAATTATACGGTTACAGTCGTGAATCTGGAAGAGGCATTTCTAGAAATACCGGGATACCCCATCGAAACATTTCAATGTTTCAGTTTCACTGTGTACTCTTAAACGAAAACTGATTTCCCAGTTAGACACTTGCTCTAGGGTATGTATTTACCAAGTATGATTCTCACATCTATATAGTTTTACAGATGATGAGTGAGACTAAGTTGTTGGGAATTAGGTGATCATCCTCATTATATCGGGATTCGTTGTAATCGGTGATATTTGAGGAAATCGCCTGGGCTGTTTGCCGGTCGGCAAATATTTGGTTTTGAATATCCGTTGTTATGCACCAATTTCAAATCGATATATCTGTACGTCTATTTTCATAGAGTGAGATATACTTTTTGAAATTATGTCGATGACATTTACCTATATCAGTGGATGGTTAGGTAAGGAGCATTAAACAGCGGTGTAATTCTTCTTAACCATAAGTAAAGTTTTCAACCTACGACACACAGTGAATGAGTTATCAGACTCAAGGGACTTATACAGAGTATTGTATGTTGTCCCGGGTCCATCAGGACAGAGGGGTTGGTCCTCGTACTATATTCGGTTTACTTATGACTTCTCTAGTTTTTAGACAAGTGTTTCGTGGAAACACAGGGTCTGAATTTTGAGAAGTTGTAGGTATTTGAATAAAGTAGAGAACCAGATATTGCAAGTATCGGGATTCTTCAAAGTGATAGAAGATTTAGATACTTGTGTATGGTATTCAGTTGATAGTAATGATTAATAGATCTTGCTTCTCTTTCAGGTTACTCATAATTGCAAGCATTCCTAAGTTGAGTAGCGCTGATTGGCCTCCTTCCATTTAGTTGACATGCACTGGAGACAGCTGCATGATTTGAATCTGGTTCAATTAAATCAGTGCCTCTGGTTCTATATTGGATATAGAACAGTTCATATCTTAACGTTGTTAAGGTACGGGGAGTTGTCCGGCTTATGCTTAAAACCAGACACTGGACAACTCAAGGCACGTTTCTGTAATGGCTGTTTGTGGGTTGACCCAGGCTATGACGCGGGTTGACTTTCTACCATCTGGAAGATCAATAGCGATATTGTTCTAGACTCGCCACAGTTTTATTAAAAATGGATTTTTTCAGAAAAATGTAGTGGGAGTATGGTAGAACTGGAAGTGATTCCAGAACTACAAACGATTACTGAAGATTTGATAAGGAACCTAAAGATTCAATCTGGATTAACATTCCATTGGCCACTTCACAGATTTGGTGGGTAACCTCAGGCACCCGAGAGGTACTCCGGTAGCCTCAAGGACGGTGACAGGGAGGTTCTTGTTTACCCACACTTGCCATTGCTGTTGTTCCAGACTGTGAGACCCGGCAGGAGGATGAGTATAGCGTCGTTCTAAACTTGCTTTAGAAGTGTACGTGTATATGACTCTGCGAGAGGGTTGTCGAAGTCAGTGGGAGCAGCGGAAGCATTGGTGGACAGGTAGCTTATGTCTATTTATAGACTAAAGCAGATATAGCGAAGATAGATCATCTATTTCTGACATGATAGTCATTGGTTTGACTTCATCAGAATAGGGGATGGATCTGTTGAGAAGGTAGTAGGGTGTGATGTCATGGTATTTGGATGACATACACAGAGTAGGAAGTGATATTCCTACACTACAATCGGTTATACTTTGGTCGTCACACAGTGGTTTCTCCACACAGGACTTGGATATTATATCAGACATACTGGTTACTAGATCTATGGTTTTAGATCTAGATTTGGGTGGTTTCCCAATTAAGGGTACTTAGACAGCATTCTAAGAGTATTTAGAATGGACGACTCCTGGCACGGTAGTGTACCTGCAGTTGATGGAGTCACCCTCTCTAAAGGTGTCTTACAAACTAAAGTAGAGAGGGATGTGCATGATTGACAGATCACTTGCTTAGGCAATTGAGTCAATCATGAGATGTCAAGTACCACACCAGATGTTGTTCTTGCACTAGATGCAATAAGTTGACATTGATCCAATCCTGGAGAAACAGTCGGAAGCAATTTTGGAACATAAGTGGATGTTCTAGGGATATGATAACGACAGCCTCATTCGGGAGACAGTTATCATTCCAGGCTTCCAAGGTGACATGGACGACAAGGAGGTTGTCAGAGTTATAGTTTTTCCTTCTGACGAGGGGCAGTATTTTGGACAGGTAGTCTAAGGCAATACTGAGGTTGGCATGGCGCAGGATACTGATTAAGTTCAGTTGACGATACAGTCTAAGAAGTTTGGATTTGGAGTTCATTTATGAGCTAGGTCCTATCAGACATCCAGACACATTCTAAGACAGGTATTGCTCATTTCGGGAGATGGGTTTCTCCGCGAACTTGAGATATAGAGAGATATAGAAAGAGACTTCAAGGCGGATCCACTCACTATGGCTATTCCTCGAACGCAATAGTTTCGCAAGCGAGCTTTGTGAGACTGACTCGTAGAGGAGTTGGGTGTTCGGTATCACACGTGTTGTGAGTATGCGACATCGCAATAATTAGCCTTGAGTGCAAGTGGGAGATTGTTGGAGATAGTGCCCTCAGATTCAATTATTCGATCAAAGGCACGTGATTACGATGATTGATGGAGGACCTATCCCGATAGGACAGTCTTACTCGTGATGATAGTATGCTATCTGGTTTACCTTTATCATCGTGTACTGCTTTAAGTGACCTGACAAGTAACCATTACACGTTGGTAGAGCCCCTAGGATTCTTGCTTGACCACCAGCAGTATGAGGGCGATCATATATGTGGGAGCTGGCAGTCTATAAGCATATCCTTAAATGGTCCCTAGTCGTGTGAGTTTCGAGACAGGGCATCGATACTCCAGAGTAGACTAGTGTATACAGTCGAGACCCCGACGAGGGGCGGTGGCTGGTCTCACAAGCCACTGGTGTCAGTTGGATCACCTAAGATGTATACAGGTGCTCATTGGGTTATGAGTACACCGGACAGGACTCGCCGGGAACATGCTAGTTGGTCATATACCAGACGTCAGATGGAAGTTCCCTTGTGACATATGTACAGGTTAGTTCATTGACCTGGGGATCGTCATTTGTCTCGTGTGAGTTCCCACTGTACTTTGATTACTACCCTACCTGGCAGTGGGTTTAACCACAAGCACGTCAGCGGCACTAGCTGTACGTAACGGCTACCCAGGTTTTGAGCGAAAGGGAGGCCGACGAGCAAACTCATCCAAAACCCCTACTGAGCCTGACAATGAAAATATCCGTACAGTCCGGTCTGTTCGTCTAAGAGTATCGCATATCGAGTCTAGGGGGGTGGATAAAGTCAGACCCCCAACAACGCGATATTTAGTTTCGGTATGAAACCTATCATCACCTGAGAAACTATCGATCCAGGATCAATAATTCTCGTCCACCGTGGCCACGGATTTATGGTGATGGCTATCCGTACACAACGCGACATCAACCCCCAATACCGGGAGAGGCGAATCCCCAACGATCCGATCACTGCCTCCAGTGGATCGGGACTGTACCCAACTAAAACCTGTTTGCACGACTCCTTTGAGCCGTGGTAGGGTAGTAATCAAAGCATATTGGGAACTCAGACGAGACAAATGACGATCTCAGGTCGACAGACTAACCTGTACATATGTCACCTGGGAACTGCTATCTGACAATAGGTATAATACCAACTAGCAGGTTCCCAGCGAGTCCGTCCAGTGTACTCATAACCCAATGAGCACATGTATACTATCTTAGGTGAACATACTAACACCAATGGCTTGTGAGACCTGGCCACCGCTCCTCGTCGGGGTCTCGATAAGTATACACTAGTCTACACTAGAGTATCGATGCCCGGTCTCGATACTCCTACGACTAGGGAAATTTAAGGATGTTCTTATAGACCCCAGCTCCCACATATATGATCGCCATCGTAATGCTGGCAGTCAAGCAAGAATCCTAATGGCTCTATCAACATGTACATGATAATAAAGACAAACCAGATAGCATACAATCATTTTGAGTAAGACTGTTTCATCGGTATAGGTCCTTCCTCAATCATCATAATCACAAGTCCGCGACTATGATAATTGCCTTGAGGGCACTATAGCCAACAATCTCCCACTTGCACTTAAGGCCAATTAGTGCGATGTCGCATACTCAGAACCCTTGTGATACCGAACATCCAATTTCTCTACTAATCAGTTTCGCAAAGCCTGCTTGCGAAAATGATTGTGTTCGAGAAATAGCCTCAGTGAGTGGATCCGCTCCAATGTTTCTTTCTGTATCTCTCTTAATCTCAACTTCACGGAGAAAGCTATCTCCCGAAATGAGCAATACCTGTCTTTGAATTTGTTTGGATATCTGATAGGACCCAGTTCATAAATGAACTCCAAATCCAGCAAACTTCTTAGACTGTATCGACTACTGAATTTAATCAGTATCCTGCGCCATGCCTTTCCTCAGTATCCGCTTGGACCACCTGTGCAACATACTGTCCCTCAAAAGAGGGAAAACTATAACTCTGACAGTCACTCTGTCATACAGGTCACCTTGGAAGCCTGAAATGATAACCGTCTCCCGAAGGAGGCTGCCGTAATCATTTCCAAAGAACATCCTCTTATGCTCAATAACTGCTTTCCAATGTTTCTCCAGGATTGGATTAATATATCTGCTTATTGCATCTAGTGCAAAAGCAATATCCGGTGTGGTGCTTGACATTTTATGATTAACTCAATTGCCTAAGCAAGTGATATGCTAATCATGTAGATCCCTCTCCCCTTCAGTCTGTAAGACACCTTTAGAGGGGTTGACTCCATCACTTGCAGGTTCACCACCATGCCAGGAGTCGTCCATTTAATGTCAAAGTACCCAGATTAGGATACTTCCCAAATCTAGATCCAAAACCATAGATCTAGTAACCAGAATACCCTGATATTACATCGAATGTGGAGAAACAACCGTGTGACAACCAAACTACAACCGATCGTAGTATAGGAATATCTCTTCCTATCAAGTGCATGTCATCCCAATGCGTGGACATCACTCTCTACTACCTTCTTACCAGATCCATCTTCTATTCTGATGAGGTCAAGACCTATGACTGTCACATCAAAAATAGATGATCTATTTCCGCTATACCTGCTTTAGTCTATAAACAGACATAAGCTACTTGCCCACTATGCTTCCGTTGCTCCCACTGACTACAACAACCCTCCGGCAGAGTCATATACATGTACATTTCCAAAACTAATTTAGAACGACGCTATACTCATCCTCCTGCCAGGTCTTATAATGTAGAACAGCAGCAATGACAAGTCTGGGTAAACAAGAACCTCCCTGTCACCGTCTCTGAGAAGACCGAAGTACCTCTCGGGTGCCTGAGGTTACCTACCAAAATCTGCGGAGTGGCTAATGGAACGTCGAAACCATTTGAATCCTCGGGTTCTATTAAATCTTCAGTAATCATTTGTAGTTCTGGAATCACTTCCAGTTATACCATACTCCCACTTTTGTTTTCTGAAAAAATCCATTTTGCTAAAACTGTGGCGAGTCAAGAACAATATAAATATTGATCTTCCTCATGGTAGAAAGTTAACCCTCGTCAAAGCCCGGGATAACCCACAAACAGCCATTACTGAAACGTGCCTTGAGTTTATCCGGATTCTGGTTTTAAGCATCAGCCGGACAACTCCCTATACCTTAACATCGTCAAGATATAAATTGATCCTATATATATCTAATATAGAAACAAAAGCACTAGTTTAGTTGGAACCAGATTCAAAATCATGCAGCTGTCTCCAGTGCATATCAACCAAATGGATAGAAGACAATCAACATTACTCATCTAGGAGTGCATCCATATATGAGTAACCTGAAAGAGAAACAAGTTCTCAAAACCATTACTATCAATGGAATACCAAACACAAGTATCTAAATCTTCGACTTTATCGAAGAATCCTGGTACTTCCAACAAATGGTTCTCTACTTTATTCTTATACCTATAACTTCTCAATATCTGGACTTTCCATTTCATTGAAATACTTGTCCAGAACTGGAGAAGTCACAAGTAAACAGAATATAGTACGAGTGTTAGTTGTATGTATGCCCAAGAGGCCAGTATTGTACAGATGATGTATATTATATTGGATGCTTGGACATATATAGAGAGGACTTTTTTGCTCGATATGATAGTATGCTATCTGGTTGCTCTTTATCTTAACATGTATACTTGTCTCTTGATGCTGCCTTATAGTTACATGTTGGTAAAGCCCTTATGATGTGTACTTGACTACCAGGACTATGATGCAGATCATACTAGTGGGAACAGAGTAGCCCATACGTATATCTTTTAATGTTCCTAGTCGTGGGTGTATCGAGATAGGGCATCGATATACCAGAGTAGACTAGCGTATACGCTTCTCGACCCATGAGATGGGCGATGGATGATCCCATATCCATTGGTGTTTGACATCAGAGATTGTATACGGGTGCTCAGTGGAGACTGGGTACACTGGACGGACTCGCCGAGGACTCCCAGTTGGTATTATACCTCACGTCAGATGGAAGTTCTCTGGTGAAACTTGTGCAGATTAGTCTGTAGACCCGAGATCGTCATAAAGTCTTGTGTGATTCCCACTGTGCTTTGATTTCCACCTTACCACGTCCAAGTGGGCATGCAAAACGGTGGTTTTTGGGTACATTCCCGAGTCACATGGAGGCAATGAGCGATAGGAGGGGTTTCGCCTCTCCCGGTATTGGGGGTTGACGTTGCGCTGTGCTCGATTGGCCATAACAGCGAAGTCCCTGGCCAGGGCTGATTTAGAGATTTACTGGTAAGTGTTACCAGTAGTTTGTCGACCCGTTATGATTCTCGCATCGTCACGACTTATCGGTTGTTGTGGTCTGACGTTTACCACCCCTAGACTTGATATGCGACATATCAGACGAGGAGACCGGACTGTAGGGGAAGTGTTACCGGAAAGCTTTTACAGGAGTTGGAGCAGGCTTGCTTGCTGAACTTCTGATCGCTCAATACCCGGGTGGCCGTTACGTCCAGCTAGTACCAGTGACGGCTTGTGGGTGCTTGATATGATCATCACCTACTGCCGGCGTATTGACGAGTCTTTAGAGTCCTACATAGAGGTTTTACTGGCTCAAGAAAAACGAAATAGGAGCACGTATGTGATATGTGCGGGACCGAGAATAATGCATGTATGTGATACCGTATTCTATTCTCGCGACTTTTTGTATCGGTCGGTTATATTTGATATAGCCGGGTTATCGAATCAAGTGTTGATTCGATAAGTCGATACAATGGATGTTAGTCGGTTATATGAGATATGACCGGATTATTAAGTCAAGTGTTGATTTAATAATTTAGTGTATAATTGTATATTAGATATACTAGTTTACATTAACTAACACTAGTTCACTTAAGGATTTTTCTCACATGTGCACAAATTTAATATGTATATGTGATATATATTAAAATGTGTTTTCTTTTTGTATCATGGTTGATGATACATCATACATGGGTGTGCAAGACATACACCATTCTATTTTAAATGGTGGTTCATATTTATTTAGTGTAATTACAAATTAGTGGAGCTTAGGTCATAAGCATGACGCTTGTAGAAGCTTGTGGATGCTTTGACAAAGTCCACTAACTTTGTTTTACTTTAGATTTTTATTAACCTAACATTTTGGATTAACTATGGTTATGTCTCTACATGAATTAGTATATGATACTCACTCACCATGGTTAGCTTTCTCACTTGATCATTATCTCTTCTCATATTATTTTCTTCATCTTCTTCCTCGAGCTAAAAAGCTCTCTAGGGTATAATCCAAAGTGAGAAACATTGTGAGAAACTAAATTCTAAAGTGAACCCACTTCCTATTTCTCCATCCTCTACTAGACTAGCACTTTAGTTTAGGGTGTTTGCTTCACTAATTCTCAAGTTAGAGAAGTAGAAGCTTGAGTTGGCATCCACTCGACGTAGATCTTCTTCGGCCTCGAAGACTTCAAGCAAGGACGCTCTTTTAACATCGTGAAGCCATGCAAGAGTCCGGAAGAACCACGATCGCAGCAAAGGGACTTCAACAAGGAGCTAATGAAGTGAAGGACCGATCTACAAAGGTTGTATTTCGTATTCACTTAGTCATAGATGCTATTTACTTGCATGTGAAACCCTAATTTTCTAGCAACGATCTTGTTTAGGGTTGTTAGACACGGCTAAAATTTTAATCGGGCATGCTTGATATTTCCTTAACCCTTGTTAGAGTGCCTAGTAACCCTACAGTGGTATTAGAGCCTAGCTAGAGCATTAGGCGACATCTATACGAAGTTAAAACCCCGATCGAACCCGGAAACGCAAATTTAACCCCTCTTTGTACATTTTTTAAAATCTGGGATTTTTCTGAATTAAAAATACCTGAAAAAATCAGCAGGGAATTCTAAGAATTACCACAATATACGAGCCCCCAATTCCATACAGCCGCCGCAGAACCGCGGTCCCACCACACTTCAGGCGGCGGTTCCGCGGCCGTAAAAATGAATTGTGAGCAGTATTTTGTGCAGTAACCTCCGTAGCTATTCCTGCATCTTTATGGGTATTTTATATCTGACTCAAGTGTTGTGTAATCTGGGCTTTATTTTGTATTCGTTGATTCGATCGGGAATTTTAAATTCGTTATTGTTTTCCGGATATTTAGAAACTGTTAAAATGTTCGAACGGATATCATTAACTCATTATTTCCCGGCACGAAAAGCTTTCAAGTGTTGAATTTTTCCTTGGGTTTAAATCTTTCGGAAAAACGTGCAAGTAATGTGACGGACCCTTTAGAAGACAATAAACCTTAACTCGATTATGTGACCGTCTTGAACTGCCTATTGAACCTTAGGATTTGGGGCAGTACGGCGTGCCACATGTGAGGCGTTAGCTTGACCCTTCCACGGCTGGACCGTTGCTACTGTGACGTATTCTGGAATTTCTGAACTCCGCTCAAGTGTTGAGCTATTTAGGAAATCTTGGGTATTTGATTATCTGTTCGGAAAGTTTAATACTGTCTATTTATTTGGAATGTGATACAATATGTGGAATTCATAAAGTTAGGCATGAAATGCGAAGTATGTGATATTTCGGGTTTACGATGTCTAAAGAGATTGTGGATTCCAAATGTTGTAGTTTTACACTTTCTTTTCAGTAACCGTAAGTATAGTATGTAGTTGTATTGCCGATTTTCGTTGTTATACATCAACGATGATCGGTGTATGCATACTTACTTACGTTGATGACATGTGATGTTATGTGTTGCTGGATATGTTATATTGGATCGTCGCGTTTTGAATAGCCGGGGATTTTATGTGAGATGAGATTTTTTATTTTCATTAATGTAAATTTAAATGTATGTAATATTCTTTTATAGGGGCACTTCCGGGTTGAGGTTGATGTCTCCATTTTTATATTATTTTCTTTTACGCACTAGGATAGACCCAAGGAGGAGAGCACAAGTAACCGGGTTCTAGAGTCCAGTGGGAGACCAACTCGAGGAGTCGTGTCCGGGTCTCCTAACTCTAGAATTGATAGGGTTGCTTGCCGCTCTCGTAGGGGTCTAGGGGTGTGGGTTTGGATATTCATCGCGACCGTGGAATCCGTGTTTTATAGAGCCTCAAAATAAAACACGGACGTCCTAGTATATCCAGTATTTCATATGTTTCTTCTGCTGCGATATCTGTGATGTGATCATTTGATATGTTGTGATAAATACTGCATATAGTATATATGATATATTATATAGATGCTAATTTTGTTTTACACCCGCGCTAGCCCTGTCCCGCTCTGCCGTTAGTTACCTAACCTAACCGTGCATGAGGGGACATCGAGGCGAATGCGGATGGCATAAGTGTACGTCGTATTTATCTGTGATGTTTAGGTGACTTAAATGATTGGACTTCATTAATGTGGTTAATGAAAGAAAAGAAACCTAAAAGATGTTGTAGAATCAAATTTTCAAAAAGGGTAGCTACGGTTTTTTCTTTGCATAGCGATATATACGACATATCCCGCACCTTATTCGATGAGGAAAGAGCCGAGATCCCTTCACCGAGAGTGACCTATTTAGCAAAACTCGCAGATGCTACAACACTCGGTTTGGTTTTTGATTGCATTTGGAGTTTTGCTTTGCATAGCGATATATATGATATATCCTGCACCTTATTCTATAAGGAAAGAGCCGAGATCCCTTCACCGGGAGTGACCACTTTAGCAAAACTAATGAAAGCCTCAAAATCACTCCATTTCAAAATTCACTCGATTCTACAATGATATCAAGTTCATTACGCAATAGGTTTTCAGAAAAACCTGTCGTAGCCCTCCGTCATTTCAGATAAGTTGTATATAGTATTCGTGCTGCATTTGTTGGCTTTCGTCAAGGTGTAGTGTGCGGTAGCTATATGCTGCTTATCTGCTGCATATGATGCGATTGGATTAAGGTAGTCGTACAGCTTTGTTGGCTTTCGTGAAGGGTCGTGCGGGTGGGTTTAATTCAGTCAAGAAATGTACGGGTTGAACTTGACTAGCGGGCTATGGCTTGTTGGCTTTCGTCAAGGTCATAGCACGTTAGGGGCAAAACATTATCGAGAATTTCAAGTGTTGAAATTTGCAATGAGATTGCATACCTTCTATGAGATTGTTGGATCCCGATACCCACTGCGAGTAATTGTTACTCCTGGGAGAGTTTTACACAGGACAATTAGCCGATCAAGTAGGTTTCTAGAAAGGTGTCAACGGGGTTACGCCTCTGGGAAAATGAGGTTTACTTTAATTAGGTCCGTGCGAAAGCACGGGGAACCTCCCTCAATGTACCGACACTAGCCTGGCTGAAAGATTGGCGAAGTTGTAGGGTGTAATTAATCCCGGCTAGTCTTTCCTTTTAGGGTTTGAAGAAAGATTTGATAAAAACAGTGGGTGCCATCCTGATTAGATAAAATAATAACCAATCTGACCTTGCAAGAGCATACGCTAAAGTGTTTTCTTCTCTCTCTCTCCAGGTAGTGACCATATCATGCCTTAATCAAGATAATAATATGGATGTATTGACCGAACCCGCATGTTATACTGTGCTGGGGAACGTTGGTTCCGTTCTTTCATATAAAAGTTATAAGACTGAACTGGATATAGGGGAATACCAGGATTCCCATGCCACTCGTATGAAGAAAGTACATGTTGATGCATTTTCTTCGTGTGTGTTCGTTACAGAGAACTGTTTTTCCATTTACTCTACGTCTTGGGTATTAGATACCGGGTCTGGATCCCATATATATAATCAGTTACATGGGCTTAGGAAAGGTAAAGAACTTAGAGAAGGTGATAAAGACATAAGGGTTAGAAATGGTGCAATTATTGCAGCTAAAACCGTCGGGGAATATCACCTTGTATTGCCAACTGGTAATACATTGATTCTGAACGAATGCTATTATATGCCGAACCTGATATGCAACATTATATCGGTTTCTTTGTTGAGTAAAGAAGGAAATAATTTTTTATTACAGGATAATGTTATGAACATTTTCCTTAACCAAAAGTTGGTTGGATCAGCCACGTTGTGCAATGGCATTTATGTTCTAAATCAATCAACAGTTCTGAGCATAACAAATACACATAAGAGGAAGAGTTCAGAACTGAACAAATCCTTCTTGTGGCATTGTAGACTGGGTCACATCAATGCGACACGACTAGCTAAGTTGCATAAAGATGGATATTTGAAACCGTTTGAATTTTCATCTTATGACACTTCCCAGTCATGTTTCAAAGGAAAGATGACCAAAACTCCGTTTACGGGACACGGAGAAAGAGTTACCAAACTCTTGGGACTGATACATAATGATGTATGCGGTCCCATGTCTACACTTGCCAGGGATGGTTCTTCGTACTTCATTACATTCACTGACGATCTATCAAGATACGGACATGTGTTCTTGATAAAACATAAGTCTGAAGCTTTTGAGAAATTTAGAGAATATAAACAAGAAGTCGAGAACCAAACCGGGAAAAGTATTAAAATCCTTCGATCTGATCGAGGAGGTGAATACTTGAGCAATGAATTCCTGGACTTCCTAAAAGAGAATGGGATTCTCTCTCAGCTGACTCCTCCATATACACCACAGCACAACGGTGTATCAGAACGGAGGAACCGCACCCTATTAGATATGGTGCGCTCTATGATGAGCGCAGCTGAGTTACCTATTTCTTTCTGGGGGTATGCGCTAGAGACAACCATACATCTATTGAATATGGCCCCCACCAAATCTGTGCCTACCACTCCATATGAGATATGGAAAGGGAAGAGACCATGCCTTAACTATGTTAAGATATGGGGTTGTCCAGCCTATGTCAAACGACAAAATCTGGACAAACTCGAGGCACGGTCTGTTCTATGCAAATTTGTAGGATATCCCAAGAATTCACAAGGGTATATCTTCTACCACACTGAGGAACAAAGGGTGTCTGTTTCTCGGCATGCCACCTTTTTAGAAAAGGAATTTCTTGCAAAAGAGATTAGTGGTCATGAGGTAGAACTGGAAGAGGTTCAAGCTACAAAAGCTGCAACAGAAGATTTGGTGGAACCAGAGGATTCCGTAGTTCCCGATGAACCCCAGCCACTCCGCCGATCTAGTAGGGTTCGTCACCCACCTGAGAGATACTACGGTTTTCTCATGGATGGTGGGAGCGAGGATTGCATCATGGAGGATGATGACCCAACTAGCTTTGAGCAGGCCATCACGAGTGGGGACTCAGTGAAATGGCTGGATGCAATGCGGTCCGAGATGGAATCCATGTACACCAACAAAGTATTGACTTTGGAAGATGCTCCTGAAGGGGTAAAACCCATTGGGAGCAAGTGGATCTTCAAGAAAAAACTTGGTGTAGATGGGAAAGTGGAGACATTCAAAGCTAGACTTGTTGCAAAGGGTTTTCGTCAAAGACCAAGTGTGGACTATGATGAAACCTTTTCTCCAGTGGCTATGGTTAAATCCATTCGGATCATGCTTTCCATCGCTGCATATCATGACTACGAAATCTGGCAAATGGATGTTAAGACCGCCTTTCTAAACGGTGATTTAGAAGAGAGCGTGTACATGACTCAGCCAGAGGGCTTCGTAGCTTGTGGGAGTGGCAGGAAGGTGTGCAAGCTGCTTAAATCCACTTATGGATTAAAGCAAGTATCGCGGAGTTGGAACATCTGCTTTGACATCGTTATCAAAGAGTTTGATTTCATCAAAAACGTAGATGAACCTTGTATCTACAAGAAGATGGCAGAGAGTAAGGTTGTCTTCCTCGTATTGTACGTGGACGACATACTCTTGATAGGAAATGACATTCCTATGCTGCAATCGGTCAAGCTCTTCTTATCACAAAGATTCTCAATGAAAGATCTAGGGGATACCTCCTACATCTTGGGGGTTAAGATCTATAGAGATAGATCTAAACGGATACTGGGATTGTCCCAATCCAGGTACATTGACACCATACTAAAGAGGTTTAGTATGGAGGAGTCCAAGCGTGGGAACTTACCCACGATCTCAGAGCTCACACTCTCCAAAGAGATGTCTCCCAAGACTGATTTGGAGAGAGCTCGCATTCAAGGGATACCCTATGCTTCGGCTGTAGGCTCTATCATGTACGCGATGCTATGTACCAGACCCGATGTAGCACACTCACTAAGTGTAATGAGTAGGTATCAAGCTGATCCTGGAGAGAGTCACTGGACAGCTGTAAAGAGCATTCTCAAGTACTTACGAAGGACTAAAGAGATGCTCTTGGTGTATGGTAATGGAGAACTCCAAGTGGAGTCCTTTACCGATTCGAGCTTCCAGAGTGATAAGGACGACTCTAAGTCGCATTCGGGATTTGTCTTTACCCTTTACGGAGGGGCGGTTAGATGGAAGAGTTCCAAGCAGGAAACCGTGGCAGACTCGACGATGGAGGCTAAATACATCGCTGCCAACGATGCTGCCAAAGAGGTTGTCTGGATCAAGAAGTTTATTACTGAACTTGGAGTGGTTCCATCCATTTAGCATCCAATACCTTTGTATTGTGATAACAATGGGGCGGTGGCTTTGGCTAAGGAACCCAGGTCCCATCAGCGATCCAGGCATATTCTGAGGCGGTATCACCTGATCCGGGAGATAGTTGATCGCCGGGAGATCGAGGTCAGGAGGGTTGACACGAAGAACAACGCAGCGGATCCACTCACGAAGGCCATTCCCCAGATACAGTTTGAGAGACTCTTCGTGATGCTTGGTATGCGATACTGTAGCAGCTGGCCCTAGTGCAAGTGGGAGATTGTTAGTTGTATGTATGCCCTAGAGGCCAGTATTGTACAGATGATGTATATTATATTGGATGCTTGGACATAAATAAAGAGGACTTTCTTGCTCGATATGATAATATGCTATCTAGTTGCTCTTTATCTTAACATGTATACTCGTCTCTTGATGCTGCCTTATAGTAACATGTTGGTAAAGCCCATAGGATGTGTACTTGACTACCTGGACTATGATGCAGATTATACTAGTGGGGACAGAGTAGCCCATAAGTACATCCTTTAATGTTCCTTGTCGTGGGTGTATCAAGACAGGGCATCGATATACCAGAGTAGACTAGCGTTTACGCTTCTCGACCCATGAGATGGGCGATGGATGATCCCATATCCATTGGTGTTTGATATCAGAGATCGTATGTAGGTGCTCAGTGGAGACTAGGTACACTGGACGGACTCGCCGAGGACTCCTAGTTGGTATTATACCTCACGTCAGATGGCAGTTCTCTGGTGACACTTGTGCAGGTTAGTCTGTAGACCCGAGATCGTCATAGAGTCTTGTGTGATTCCCACTGTGCTTTTATTTCCACCTTACCACGTCCAAGAGGGCGTGCAAAACGGTGGTTTTTAGGTACAGTCCCGAGTCACTTGGAGGCAATGAGCGATAGGAGGGGTTTCGTCTCTCCCGGTATTGGGGGTTGAGGTTGCACTGTGCTCGATTGGCCATAACAGGGAAGTCCCTGGCCAGGGCAGATTTAGAGATTTACTGGTAAGTGTTACTAGTAGTTTCTCGACCCGTTATGAGCCTCGCATCGGCACGACTTATCGGTTGTTGGGGTCTATCGTTTACAACCCCAAGACTTGATATGCGACATATCAGACGAGGAGACCGGACTGTACGGGAATTGTTATCTGCAGGCTTTTACAGGAGTTGGAGCGGGCTTGCTTGCTGATCTTCTGATCGCTCAATACCCGGGTGGCCGTTACGTCCAGCTAGTACCGCTGACGGCTTGTGGGTGCTTGATGTGATCATCACCTATTGCCGGCATATTGACGAGTCTTTAGAGTCCTACATAGAGGTTTTACTAGCTCAGGCAAAACGAAATAGGAGCACGTATGTGATATGTGCGGGACCAAGAATAATGCGTGTATGTGATACCGTATTCTATTCTCGCGACTTTTTGTATCGGTCGGTTATATATGATATAGCCGGGTTATCGAATCAAGTGTTGATTCGATAAGTCGATACAATGGATGTTAGTCGGTTATATGAGATATGACCGGATTATTAAGTCAAGTGTTGATTTAATAATTTAGTGTATAATTGTATATTAGATATACTAGTTTACATTAACTAACACTAGTTCACTTAAGGATTTTTCTCACATGTGCACAAATTTAATATATATATGTGATATATATTAAAATATGTTTTCTTTTTGTATCATGGTTGATGATACATCATACATGGGTGTGCAAGACATACACCATTCTATTTTGAATGGTAGTTTATATTTATTTAGAGTAATTACAAATTAGTGGAGCTTAGGTCATAAGCATGAAGCTTGTAGAAGCTTGTGGATTCTTTGACAAAGTCTACTAACTTTGTTTTACTTTAGATTTTTATTAACCTAACCGTTTTGGATTAGCTATGGTTATATCTCTACATGAGTCAGTATATGATACTCACTCACCATGGTTAGCTTTCTCACCTGTTCATTATCTCTTCTCATATTATTTTCTTCATCTTCTTCCTTGAGCTAAAAAGCTCTCTAGGGTTTGATCCAAAGTGAGAAACATTGTGAGAAACTAAATTCAAAAGTGAACCCACTTCCTATTTGTCCATCCTCTACTAGACTAGCACTTTAGTTTAGGGTGTTTGCTTCACTAATTCTCAAGTTAGTGAAGTAGAAGCTTGAGTTGGCATCAACTCGACGTATATCTTCTTCGGCCTCGAAGACTTCAAGCAAGGACGCTCTTTTAACCTCGTGAAGCCATGCAAGAGTCCGGGAGAACCACGATCGCAGCGAAGGGACTTCAACAAGGAGCTAATGAAGTGAAGGACCGATCTACAAAGGTTGTATTTCGTATTCACTTAGTAATAGATGCTATTTACTTGCATGTGAAACCCAAATTTTCTAGCAACGATCTTGTTTAGGGTTGTTAGGCACGGCTAAAATTTTTATTGGGCTTGCTTGATGTTTCCTTAACCCTTGTTAGAGTGCCTAGTAACCCTACAACGAGTATGAACCGTTTTGCCCTAATGGACACTGGACAACATACAATATTTTGTATAAGTCCCCTGAGTTCAATAACTCAAACCCTCTGCGTCGTATGTTGAAAAACTGTACTATGGTTAAGAAGAATTAGACCGCTATTGAATGCACCTTACCTAATCACCAGCTGATATAGGTAAATGTCATAGACATAATATCAAAAAGTTATATCTCACTTTATAAAATAAATGTACAGATATATCGGTTTGAAATTGGTGCATAACAACGGATATTCAAAACCAAATATTTGTCATCCGGCAAAATTCAAATGATTTCCTCAAATATCACCAATTACTATGAATTCTGATATAGTGGGGATCTAATCACCCAATTCCCAATATCTTACTCCCACTCACCATCTGTAATAACATACAGATGTGAGAAACTGATCTGCTAAATACATACCTTGGAGTTAGATTCTAACTGGGAAAACAGTTATCAATTAACATCGCACAGTGAAACTGAAACATGAAAATATTTCGAAGGGGTAACCGGGTATTCCTAGTAACGCCTCTTCCATTATCCTGAATCATGACAGTAACCATATACTTACCTGTCCTATCTGCAATCCCTTTATTATGTCTTTACTTATTACCTTCTGTACACCTCCTTTACGCTAATTGGTTTTCTTCATTCCCTTCCCTTCGGCACCAGCCTAAAGTTTGGAAGAAGACTATCCAATAAGCATAATAGGTGTACTCTCCTAATCCTAGGAGCCCTTGCAACCTGAGAGAAGGTAATAGGAAAAGACATCTGAATAATCCTATCCAATCTCTCCAGAACGAGAATCCATCCTCGAAAAAGTTCCTTCGAGTTCGTATATAACCATGCGATGGATTTATCTAATGGAAGTGGATATCCGTAGTGATACGGAGTGTCCTAGAGAAATGCGAAGTGGATGTAGGAGTGGCAGGGGTATACACGGTTTTTGTCGTGAATGAATGATGGTGGTCGCAATTTCCTTTGCCATTATTCTAATCCCTTTTTATATCTTTACTTATTTCCTTCTGTACACCACACTTAAGCTTAATTGGTTTTCTCCCTTCCCTACCTTTCGGCACCTGCCTATGGTTTGGAAGAAGACTATCCAATAGGCTCAATAGGTGTACCCTCTCCTAATCTTAGGAGCCCTCACAACCTTGTCACGACCCGAAAAGTACGGAACATGACCTGCACTTAAACTACGAAACGTCTCGAGGCGTTCGTAATCTAAGTAAGCCGAAAACCTAGAAATCCAAACCAAGAAGAGTAGTAGAGAAGAGGAAAACCAATTTAAATCAAGTAGTTTGCAACATACGCCGAAATGTGCATGTTAAAATCACAAGTCTTTTCTAAAAATTTCGGCAGAGTTTCCTTTGTAAAAACTGACCCCAAACGGGTACAAAACCTGATAAAGCATATATAATGGAAAATGCATCCCCAAGCGGGAGCTAGCTCTTCGTCAATCGACGGTCACAACCACGCAAGCAATATAATAAACAACGCCGAAAGGCGAGGATCACAACAGGAAAGGAAACTCAAAACAGCATGAAATCCGTAAAAAAAAACAAAGCGCGACTCTAAAGTCGATAGAATAAACAACACTGGTCTCTATCTCTGAAATAAATACATGTTTGGTTGATGAAACTTCTAGATACAACTGAATGTAATATACAATGTATAATGATGGGTATGATACAAATAACCCACCTACTAGCAAGTCACCTGAAAGAAGCTGTGCCCGCAAAGCCGTAACAAAACCCGTACGGCAACACCTGCAAGAAACTGGGCACAACGGGGGTGAGTTGCCAACTCGTGAATAGAATACATCTACGAACAGAAATCGCATGTATGACGCAATCCTAGGTCATACGATCAATATTGTAAGTCCATGCTACCTTTCCCGGTACTTTCGGGCATGCGGAATTTGGTGAAAAACAATTTTCTAGAGGCGGTAACATGGACTCAAAACCGGATCATTGTTAAACATCTAATTAACAACCTAACTAGGAGTTGTTAACTACTCGGTTAGGGGGTTATACCTTTCTTTCTTGAACTCCTTCGTCTTCAAGCCTCGATGGTTGTCCGGATCGGCTTCACCCCGTCGTCTCCTTGCGCCGAAGATTGATCCACCTTGAAAGCTTCTACCTTTGGCTTCTTCTTCGATCTTTGAAGAAACTAGTTCACTTGGTTTGCTAAACCTTGTGAACTAGAATGGGTAGAGAAGAGTGTGTTGGGATTTTCTCTATGGTTCTTGGTTCTCAACACATGAGACAAGTGAACCATAGACTAAAGAGAGGGAGAGCAAGAGGAAGAAGATGAGAGCTCAAGAACACAAGAGAGAGAATGGAAATGATAGAATGAGAAAGACTTTTCTCTCTTTGCTCTCATAATCCAAAGCCATCATCACAAAAATAGTAATCAAGTATTGTGTAAATGGTTTAAGCTACAATAGCCATATCATTTCATGCACTCATTTCTCACAAGAGAAACAAGCAAGTAAAAAGTCTTTGCCATGAAATGATAGCCATAGTCATCATGATGGTCAACTAGTCAAACCTAGTCAACCGGTCAACAAAGTCAACAAGTCAACAAAGTCAACCCCTCAACAACCATGTCACCATAATACTTAATTAATATTATTATTAATCATATATCATATTCTCATTAGGGTTGAGCAAAAAGTCAATAGTCAACAGTCAACGGTCAACAACCCTAATGAGAATTCTCTGCCTCTGTCTCTCCGTCAACTGTGCATACACACCCGCATCCGCGTTCCGAGGAACACGAATACATACTGGATAAATCCAATCCCAAAACGTACACTAGGATCTGGCTTAAACCAATGCCCGCTAGTGTTAACTGTCCGGACACCGTACGTTCATAAGTGCACGGATGTGATCGAACCCTGTCGCAAAACCATGCGACCTGTCGCAAAACCATGCGACCTCTACTCTTTTGCCTAAAGGCGAATAGCTTTCTGTGTGGGACTCTAAAGACTCGACACTACGCTGGCAGTGGGTTTAACCACAGACCGCAAGCGGCACTAGCTGTGCGTAACGGTCCCTAGGTAGATGCCGACAAGAAGACTGACGAGGTGAAACCCATCAGAACTCTTACTGAGCCTGAATGTGACAATCTCCGTACAGTCCGGTCTGTTCGTCTGATACATCGCATGGCGGGCCTAGGTGGCAGTAAACGACAGTCCCCTAATAGCGGTACAAGTCGTGTCGAAGTGAAGCCTAAAACACCCCGAGATAACACTGGAAGCCTACCAGTATATCTCGATTGCCCTGGCCAGGGACTACTCGTGTAATGGCTCTCCTAGACACAGCGCGATGTCAACCCCCAATACAAGGAGAGACGAATCCTGTCTAACCGTCACTGCCTCCAAGTGCTTCGGGACTGCACCCAACTACCACCTGTTTGCATGACTCCTTTGAGCCGTGGTAGGGTAGTAATCAAAGTACAGTGGGAACACACTCGAGGCGAAGTGACAGTGTCAAGTCAGCGGACTAAGCTGTACTCATGTCACCTGGGAACTGATAACTGACGATAGGTATAATACCAACCGGTCAGTTCCCGACGAGTCCTGTCCAGTGTACTCGTAACCTAACGAGCACCCGTATACTATCTCCAGTACGACGTACTGATGGCTGTGGGACAGACCATCTCCCACCCTGGGATGAGAAGCACATACGCTAGTCTACTCCGGAGTATCGATGCCCTGTCTCGATAGTCCTGCGACTAGGGACCTGTATAAGTATGTGCTTATAGATTACCCAGCCCCCACTAGTGTGACTGCCATCACAATGCTGGTAATCAAGCAAAGATCCTAAGGGATCCACTAATGTGTATAGATGATATACTAAAATAAACACATGTACACATTGAAGTAGAAACAAACCAAGTAGCATACTATTATATTGAGCAAGATTGTTTATACAAGGTGAATATCCCAAGCTTCCATTAAGTAATATACAAACTAGTATGATACAGTAATGGCCTCTAGGGCATATACACTAACAAATATATATATCCTCAAATATAATCTGCAGCCTATAACAATGGCTAGGGTATACCTCTAAACAACGGTAATACCAAGTGCTCGTGTCAGTGCCTCAGGTAGCAATGTATCATATGAATGAGGTATGAATGCATGAAAACAGAATACATGTAATTGAAGAACTGTTTTCATAATTTAGTGAGATTTCCTTTGTATTTTTAAAATGAGGTATCATAATGAAATCAGCATAAAACAGTGCCTAGCATCGGCACAAAACGTAATCCCAATATCTCGATATCTCTGTATCACAGTCTCTGTACCTCAATATCTCGAAATCTCAATGTCTCAATCACAATATCTAGGGCGCCGTCAGTCCAGGCCGGCCCCTACCATCCATCTCAAGACCACGACGGTATCCTTCGGATATCCGACGCGTCGGGTAAAATCACCGGTAGGTAGTGCTCCCCTGCCAGGCTCACATCGTCATCATCACGCGCTTCTTGCCCCGGGGTACCTTACCGGGCCCACAATGTACCCGAAACGGTTCATCCATCTCCTCGAATCGGGGCTCGAAATCCATCAGCAAACTCATGGTGGACGACTCATACATCATGGGAAAACCGAATTTTTATTTAAAAAGAGAGAAAATGGTTTATATATATTTTGCGGTTTTCCTCCAAATCCAGAAAATATCATGGAAATCCGAATCATCAATAGCATGTAAAACCATGAATATAAGCATGAGCATCCATGAATGCGGCATATAATGAATAACAGTATGCATGAAGTGACAAGTAACAACTACAATGTCTAAACTAGCATATAAGGCAAGCAACTAATTATCATGTCAAAACTACTAGTTAACAGGCTACATTAGGCGATAATAATTTCTAAGGTGTGCGTGACATGGCAATTACCGATGAAGATGTGTGTGAGCCGGAAAGTCAGTGTACGTGGTACATACGCATCATCGGTAATGGTGCCGGTGTCCTAACAGCATGATATCAATAATGCAATAAGAAATTATAATATAAGTATGCGATGCGGAGCGAACAGTAATAATGAGCGGAATACTAGACACAACGATAACTAAACTGCATTATCCTAATATAAGTCCTACAATAGTGCCTTTGAAATTACACGAATCGCGGTGTTTTGAAAATAAGGGCTACGGTGTTTTTAGGAAAAGATACGTCTTTTGAAATATCCGTAGAATCCCTTGACCTGTCTTTTAAAATACCCACGATTCGTAAGCTTTTGAAATAGGTAGGAGTCGAATCTAATCTAACCACTAAACTAAACTAAAGGGCTAAGCTAACAAGCTGGACTACAGGTAAGGAAACCGCCTAACATCTGAGTCGATATATATACATACCTGTATATATATTAGTCGGCGATCCCGCCTCAATAATATCATATCCGATACCATATCTACAATCAGACATCCCAAGTCAAGAGTGCGGATCAATCATCAATATATAGCTCGTACGTAAATCCGTCGTACGACATCCCAAATCTGGGTACGGGTCAATATCACATTCATCATACTATTCATCTGGTATCCTCTTTATCAAATATCATGATCGGGGTACTGATCTACGTCTAGTACAATACTGATACCGCCTAAGTATGCATGCAGGTGTAAGAATCACTACGTCAAAAGACCCGCGAAAACATCAAGTCGTATCTCAATACGAACCAAATCACATCACCGATCTCCTGGCCTCAAGCCCAATCTCATCGACTCATCTCAAATTCCAAATACTATCCCCAAATCCGTATGTGAACACATAGTCCCATACCTATGTGAACACATAACTAAATATTCCCGTATGAGCACAAAAGAAAGAAGAAAGTATGCAAGTATGGGTGGGTGTGTGCATGTGTGTGCGACCGCTACTCTAGGGTTTCGCGACACTCAATCATCCAAGAACACCAAATATCCATATTTATCATTAATAACTCAAACAATATATAAACAATATATATATGTGTATATACGTATTCGTATACATCACCATAAACTGCGGGGGTGCTATACGCCATCCACCCGACTCACCCCGTAGATATAAATCTACTCACCTGGTCCTCGCTTGCCGGTGCCAACGTCGCCACGTGCTTGCTTGTCGTCTCGAAGTCCACATGGGGTACCTACATATCATAACGCACTGTATCGCATTAAAATCCGACTCATGACCAAAACGACAGACGAATCCCACATAGGTCAAAACCTATGGTTGCTTTCACAATCAACCCAAAAACACTCGACGTCGGCGTACAAACGGCAAACCATCGAGAAAAATCCAAACACACTCATTTGCATATTCAAAAACACTAATTATAATATGAAATAGGTTAAAATTCACAAAAACCCCAAACTCACTTTAAAAGCTATTTTTCCGAAAACCTAGCAAGCAAGGTTTACCGTTTTTGTACAAAATATGATGTTTTAACAATTCTAGTGACCAAGATGATAACTTAATATCTTAATTATGCCATAGAAACCATTACATAAATTTTAAAATTCAATTTCAAAAACCTAGTTTGCAATTTTAACCAATTTCGACAATTTTATAGCAAAAATGCACATACAACAATCTAACTTGGATTTGCATGATCTAAAGCATTAAACTACCTTTTATAATGTTAATGAAGTCATGAAAAACCTACGTACATTTTTCTCTTAAACAAATTCATGGTTTACAAAAACCTAGTTAGCAATATAGCTTAATTATCACAATTTCAACCCATCAATTTACAAACTAGCAATTTGATTAGGTTTTTCATTTCACAATAAGATGAATTACACTTGCAACCATAATTACACAACAAAAACCCTAATTTTAATTCACAACCCTCTCTTGAAATTCCAAAACTTGCAATTAGAACCAAGATTAATTTCCTAATTAAGCTAGATTAAAGCAATAACCAACAATTGAACAAAAGGGTTAGGATTTATACCTCAATTTGTAGATCTAGCTTGACAAATCTTGACTTCCAAAATGCTAACTTGCTCCATGAATCATGCTAGTATAGGTTAAGGAGAAATGGGTAAGGCTTAGTTAGGAGTTTGGAAGGTTTTAGTTTAGATTTTTGAGTGCATTCTTGTGGATTTTTGATGTGAAGAAGTGAGGATTTTTCAAGAGGGGAGGGCTGCTCAATTTCGGCCAGAGGATGATGGGGGGAATGGTGTGGGTGTTGTGCAAAATTGGCCAAGTCAACCCCCCTCAAATCAAGGTACCATAAGCCTCCAAAACAATACATCTTAACCTACACCTATTTAACTCATTTCCTCCCATAAAAAGTGTTGAAGAAACAAATTGGAGGGGGGGAAATTTCATGGGCTGCTGCTGGTGGTGGGCCGGCCAATTGAGTGAGGAAAGAGTGTGAGAGATTGCACAAAAGAAATCCATGCAAAAAGAACCCCTCAAGTTACAAAAATGCAAGTTTTAGTTTAATTAATTAAAAAATTTAATTCCCTTTGATTATAACTAATAAAAACTTGAAATAAAATACTAAAAATTTATATTACAAACTAGATTTTAGTTGTCATGGTTCTAAAGATTAAAACTAACCCATTCAAATTTGTAATTTTCCCTAATTAAATGTACTAGGGACGGCTTAAAATAATATTAAAATAATTAATTTCGGAAAATTTTCGAGCATATTTTAAATAATTTGTAATTTTTCACATATTTTAAATCACTTTTCGAGCAGTATGAAAATCGACAGAAACTTGAGGTTTTGCGGACGTGTTTTGTGACTTTTTTTCCGATCGATATTCTAAACACTTTGCTAACTTACTAGTTTATAATTAGCTAGGCTCTGATACCACTGTAAGTCCACATTGCTCATCCCGGTTCTTACGGGGAGGCGGAAACGACGAAAAACAATAATTTGGCGCAAGGCGACATGGACTTAGAGCACGGATCTTTGCTAAACTAGAAACTAGTAAACTACAAGAGGCTATAACTACTATGCTGTAGAAAGTATACCTCTCGAAACCGGTCCTTCGGGTCTTCATTCCGCTGTCCCTCTCGTCCATCCAAGCTCCAAGTGTCGATCCGGACCTTGGGCACCTCCGCGGCCTTCTTGAGTCGAAGACGATCCACCCGAGAGATGTACACCGAGCTCCACCTCGAGCCGAGGAAACTAGGGCAAAGAGATTGCTAGTCTAGAAGCCCTAGGATGTGTAGAGAAGATGTATGGATGTGTTTGTCAAGTGGAATCCTTTTTCTCTCAACACATGATATCAAAGGAAGAATCAAGAGGAGGAAGAAGGAGGAGCAACCATGGAAATGTTTCTCATTTCTTTTCTATGATAGAGAATGAGAATGAACAAATTGAAAAGCTTTTTTCAAGAGAGAAAAACAACCATGGTTCAATAATGCAAAACATTATCATTACTAATCCCATCAAGATAAAGTTGATGGCTACAAATGACATGACCATTATCATAACAAAATGAAAAAGAAAACCAAAGAATACTTTAGACCTTTCAAGAAGATCCTAGTCAACTTTGGTCAAACGGTCAACAAAGTCAAGATGGTCAAATGGTCAATGTAATTAGCCATAACTTAATTATCAATAAAAGGATTAGTAAATAATGTCCCCGGCTCATAATGGTTTTGACCAAACGAACTGTCAAAACCCTAATGAGACACCTCCTCCTTCTCCACTCCGCAAATCTGTGCATACACACCCGCATCCGCATTCCGTAGAATGCGAATGCACAGAAGACAAAACAAATCCATCTGTGCAATACTTGAATCCGGCTTAAACCAAAGCCCACTAGTATTGCCTGCCCGAACAACATGCGCACACAAGTGTACGCAAGTGATCGCAGCCCTGCCGTAAAACCATACGGCCTCTACACGTTTCGCCCAGTGCAGGAAAACTCTCTGTGTGGGACTCTAAAGACTCGACACTACGCTGGCAGTGGGTTTAACCACAGACCGCAAGCGGCACTAGCTGTGCGTAACGGTCCCCAGGTAGATGTCGACAAGAAGGCCGATGAGATAAACCCATCCGAACTCTTACTGAGCCTGTATGTGACAATCTCCGTACAGTCCGGTCTGTTCGTCTGATACATCGCATGGCGGGCCTAGGGGGCGGTGAACGTCAGTCCCCTAATAGCGGTACAAGTCGTGTCGGAGTGTAGCCCAGAACACCCTGAGATAACACTGGAAACTTACCAGTATATCTCGCTTGCCCTCGCCAGGGACTACTTGTGTAATGGCTCTCCTAGACACAGCGCGATGCCAACCCTCAATACCGGGAGAGACGAATCCTGTCTAACCGTCACTGCCTCCAAGCGCTTCGGGACTGCACCCAACTACTATCTGTTTGCACGACTCCTTTGAGCCGTGGTAGGGTAGTAATCTAAGTACAGTGGGAACACACTCGAGGCGAAGTGACAGTGTCAAGTCGGCGGACTAAGCTGTACTCATGTCACCTGGGAACTGATAACTGACGATAGGTATAATACCAACCAACAGTTCCCGACAAGTCCTGTCCAGTGTACTCGTAACCTAACGAGCACCCGCATACTATCTCAAGTACGACGTACTGACGGCTGTGGGACAGACCGTCTCCCCCGCTGGGATGAGAAGCGCATACACTAGGTTACTCCGGAGTATCGATGCCCTGTCTCGATAGTCCTACGACTAGGGACCAGTATAAGGATGTGCTTATGGATTACCCATCCCCCACGAGTGTGAGTGCCATCACAACACTGGTAATCAAGCAAAGATCCAAAGGGCTCTACTAATATGTATATAAGCTATATGCTAAAAGAAACACATGCACATATTGAAGTAGAGACAAACCAAGTAGCATACTACCATTTTGAGCAAGATTGTCTATACAACTGTGAATATCCCAAGCTTCCATCAAGTAATATACAAGCTAGTATGATACAGTAATGGCCTCTAGGGCATATACACTAACATCATCTCCCAATCAATGAAATTGAACCTCCACCCCTTCTTCTGAACTGTAAAAAGAATGCGAGTAATCCATCACATTCACTGCATCGTCTCTCCAAAATGAGACACACACACATTCTATTCCACCACTTACCCTTTCCCCACTTCTTCTTCCACCAACCAGAGCACTGCATTGATAAAATTTTCGAATGGTTGGTGTTAACGTTTGGTCTTTGCAAAGCTTGGCATCGGCCAATGATTTTTGACCCCCTCATGTGATTTTCAAAGATTAACATTGCATAACTCAAGTTTGGGGGGGTATAATCGGGCTCTTGAAAAGAAAATATTTACAAAATTTTGAGCGAAAAATAAGTTTGGGGGAGGATCTTCACTTAAATATTTTGCCCCCACTAATAAATTCCTCCCAAGCTTACAGGTTTTTCGAGGTTTAGCATATGGCAACAGTGAGGACACTGTTGAAAACAAGTTTGCGGGAGGTTTTTGCTTATTTTCGCATCATTTCCATCATACTTTGCATAAGCACAAAACATTTTTGAAAAAACCTATAAAAATTTTAAAAAAATTTTGAAAAATAAAAATTTTTTTGTACATAAATAAGATAATAAAAGTTTAGATAGTGAACAATTACATCCATGAGATTAGAAAAATTTAAGAAAACCAAGAAAATTAGAAGTTTTCTTATACGAACTAGTAATAAGTACTTATGAGCCGTTGTCCCAAGGGTTAGTAAGATGAAGGACGTAACTAATCTGAGGATAAAAATAAGTGTGAAAAATAGTTCCTATTCTGGAAGCCAAACATTTTGAACGTTGATACCCTGCTATTCGCACTTACACACGTCTTGAAGCCCGGGATAGTAGAGAATACCTTGAAATGCTCTTGTCTTAAAGCCGATGTATGAAGAAAACAAAAAAATGAAGAAAATATAAAGTGGTGAGAAAAATGGACACTGGTTTTGTTATCACTAAGGGCAATAAAAAATATATAGCGAGGGTGCCTCTTCACCTAGTGCCCTAAGGCCAACTGGTCTGGGAGTCACCGCTATGCCTGAGGTGGTGCAAAACGAGGAAAATACACCAAATAAGCAAGCACATGAGTAATCGGTCGGTTAGTACCTCAAGAAGTATTAACGGTCGCATGAAAGTGTGTGAGCAAATTCATTTAAATATTCATTAATCAAAAAGTACTGAGGCTGATGGGCAAGAGTATGATAGCTTGAATTGAATTCTCCGGGTGTAGGGATGTCCTTTACACACACGCAGGGTGATATGATCGATGTTTGGAAAAAAGATAGGAATGAAGAATAAGACGATGTTTTATTGAAGGAGGACGTGATTTCTGACATCTTTTCATGACAATTAAGATAGGGCTCATGACAACCGAAAAGCTGGCTTAGTTGGAAACCCTAATTTTCAAGGCTTTTCTTTTACAATTCTTTTCTTTAAATGTAATATTCATGATCTTCCTTTTATTATTTGATTTTGTGGGTGCAATCCGCTGAAAACCCTCAGGAGACAAGACTCCTCCTACTAGGGACACCTAGAGGTTTAAAGGCTTGTTGCACGTGCTCAGTGCAATCGTGTTGCCTACGAAAGTGTGCTAGTTAGTTTTTCTCTTTCTTTATTTTCTCCTTCTCTTTTTAATAAAACAGTTCGCTCGAGACGATCGAAAATAAGTTTGGGGGAATTTGATCAGTCGAAAATACTGCATTTTTAACACGGCAATTTTCCTATCTATTGCACTCATCTAGAAGTGTTCGGTATTCATATTGCACATATTAGCAGAACAGTCCTGAAATACCAGAATTCATGTGTTAGACTTTTAAACCGGCACTTTTAAGGAAATTGTGTGTTTATCATGGCATCGCATCATCCTTGTATTGCGCAACTCTTGTCCTGGAGTCTATGCAGGAAATTCCAGAAGCAAAGCCCAAAATTTGGAAAAGAGCTGATAAAAGATACGCCAACTCCAAGATGTAAGATCTGGTAATGTTACAGAAATCCAAATGAAATTCTACACATCAGAAAGAGGCCCAAATACCAGCCCAAACATATACCAGAAATTCCAAGCAGTACGACCCTCAAAGGACCGCGGATCCGCGGCCCAAACCTACTTGGCGCCGCGGATCCGCGGTGGTATTATGTCATCAGATCCTCCAGTTTTGTCACGTGCTTACTTATAACTGCCCAAGCTTCCAGAAGACTCCCGATTCTCCACGTGGCACATCTAGAAGGCTCGGCTTAACAAACTATTTCTAGAAGGCTTCTTTAACAAACTTTTGGAGGGAAATTCAAATCTCCTCAACAAACTTTTGGAGGGAAATTCAAAATTCAAATCCTAGATCTAGGGTTTTGGATGGTCTATAAAAGAGAGCCTAGATCTAGGGTTCATTCTCCTTCATTCCCCCCATTCCATCTACAAGTTGAGTGACACATCTTATAGCCCCAAATTCCAATTCCAATTCAAAATCAAGATCAAGATCCCGAGTACCATTCAAGCAAGAGAGCCTTCAACCTTTAGAAAGCGACGCCGGATTTCAACGAAGCAAGATATCCAAGCCGATCCGCGACTCACGGAGCCGAGCGAAGCCGAAATCGACGATCAAAGTTCCATCCTCTTGTACTTCTTGAGAGTTGTAACTAATTGTTGATATAAATAAAGGTGAAATTTCTATATCTTGCTTATCTTTTGATTCAACATTATGATTCGATCTCAATTTGTGATTGCGTTTGATATTATGTTGTTTGAGTAAACTCCGCTCGTATAGGAGTTGTGGCGATCAATAGAATGATGATGATTTAGATCTTTTTACAATTCTTAAATCCTATAACGATTGTAAATTCTTGTGAATCAAATGATCAATGATCTAGTTTCGGGATGATCCTTCCTTGATTATGTTCACTCGAAACTAGGGAACAACGATTGATCATTGGATTGACTAGAAGCTAGAATTTGAATGAGATTCATTGAAAGGTCAAAGGATAAGACGAGGAAACCCTAGCTTCTTCGCAAAATCCTTAACCACGATGAATGATCATCGATCTAGTATCAATTCGTTAAAGGATAAGAACATGAAATCATTAGGTCTCATCACATCTATAGATCCGATCTACTCCTACGAGCTACACTTCGAATCTTGATTGTTGGTTGGAAATCATCACAAATTACCACTTCTTGATTTTAATGCTTTCTTAGATCTAGATATTTTCTCTTTCTTGAAATGCAATTTTAAATCATGAATTGTTTTGTTTTCTTTTCCTTAAAGTTTCGACTCATCCAATTCGAAAGACGAATGATTACACTTTCCCTGTGGACGATCCGCACTTACTAACGCGCTACATTCGACACCGTTATTGATTGCGGTCAAAATATTTTTGGTTGTGATTTCTCTTTACAATTTTCCAACATACACAATCGGAAATCCATTCAATCAGGTCAGTCCCGATGAAGGGATCTCGGCCCTTGCCTCGTCGAATGAGGTGCAGGATATTCCAAATGAATACCACGATGCAAAGCAAAAGAGAATGTCTGTAATGTCAGTTTTTTAAAAACTTGGTTCCAACAACATCATAAATAGGTTTTTTTATCCTTTCATTGATAAGAATTAATGCAGTCCCATCAATTAATCACACCAAAAAAGAACGAAAATAAAATGTACGTATATGCCATCCGCATTCGCCACTGGGTCCCGTCATCACCCGTTAGGTTACTTAACTAACGACAGAGCGGGGACTGGACTAGCCCGGGTGCAAAACATATACAACATCTACTAGTATATATATATATATATATATATATATATATATATATATATATAACATTCGTCCCAGGCATGATATAAAGAAACATCACAGAAACAACACATAATGGGGGATAATCTGGAGCCCCGGGTTTCACTTGAGCTGCATGTGAGACCCGACGATCCCTGTCGTGTTGATAGCATGTGCAATGAAACCTAGACCCCTATGAGCGCGGCAAGTTACCCGCCAAAACCAGAAGTGAGGCAGAACCCTTCAACAACGTGAATGGGCCACCCAGCACTTCTCGAAATTCGGTAACTTGAGCGCCCTTCCGTGGGTCATACCTATACCCCTTACAAGTGCGGCGAATAGCCCACCAATTCTAGTGTAAGGTCCCCTCCAACCCAACGCCATTAGATGCGGACCAGTTGCCCTCTAGAACCCGGCTATTCGTGCACTCCAACGTGGGGTAATCCTTGTACAAAAAATAAAAAAATATATAAAAGGGTGACAACGACCTTAGCTCGGTCGTGCCCCAAAAGAATAATATACAAACCGGCAGTGACGGCAGTCCACATGTCGGACGCTCGCCCCGCAATATCAAATATGCAAATGAAATCAAACTATACGAACGTTGCACCAAGCTATCCACCACGACGATCCAACCAACATCACAGCACATTACAGAACATCAACGTGAATGTCACGTTCGCAAACCCGTCTAAAAGACATATAGCAATTAGACGAGTTTACCGATCAAATGACATTTATGGTCGCAGATAGAAATGTAAGTACTGATAAACGCACACTTAAATATCGATCGACAAAATTCCAAATTGGCCCCAATAGCAAAACAATACTTCACTGAAACCTGGGCCAAAACAAAATATCATAAAAAACACAATTTTACATGAGGAGGCTACAGTAAATATTTGGAAGCCCATAGATACTAAATGGCCGCGGAACCGCCGCCAATAGGGGGTTAGCGCGGCGGATCCGCGGCACTTCAGAGGCATCACGAGCTCAAATATTTTGTGTAGCCTTATATTTGCCTGCACAGATTTTTAAGATGCATGAAATAATTTTTTGACAACTTTTGAAAATCGAGGGCAAACAGAAAATGAAATCGTGATTTTTGCAATTTCCGTCGATCGATCTTTTAAGCGAGGTTAAAACAATCTAGTAAGGGGTTTAAAGGGTGGCTCTGATACCATGTTGGGTCCCGGCAGCGCCCCGGCCGTCGAAATGCGGCCAAAATGCGGAACAAAAATTTATCAAACCGGCGCTACCGCTACCCGATTTCCGGATCAACCTTAAACCCTATTCTAGCAAACTAACTAAGAGTTAGAAAGGTTATACCGAGTTGATCTATGTCCTTCGGTCTTCATTCCAAGCTCCTAGTGATCCTTTGACGATGTTTGATTGCCGGTCTTCCTCCATCTCCGATGATCCACCCGAGGGAAACGGCGCAAGCTCCAACCTCGTCGAACGATGTAACCGACGCTCCAAAGTCGCTAGCGATGGAGAGTGGGGGTGTATGAAGGTGTCACTGTAGTTTTCTCTCTATCCATGAGCTCAAGAGAGCATCCATAGAAGATGAATGGAGGTGATGAAGACTTGGCATGAGCTAAAATGGCTAAGTTCTTTTTTGAATCATGAGAAAGTGAGAGAGAGCTTGTGTAATTAATCATGTAACCAAAAATGAATCCTTCCTCCACAAATATGTGGCCGGCCCCCTTCCTCTCTCATTATCCAAAAAAACATTTTTCTTTTCCAATTATCCAATAAACAATTCACACCATACTTTGAAACCATGCTTTTGAGTCATGCCCATTCCATGAACAATGTTCATGCCACCTCACAAATTCCACCTCATTTATAAAAAAGAAATGAATTTCCATAAATGGAAAATCATATAAATGATGTGGCATCTTCTAGAAGCTATTTCGTATAAAATACGGAATACTTCCCGGTACATGTACCGAAATACATATACTCGTATTCGTACCAAAATACGAATAGCCGAGAGAGAAAACGAATAGTGAACAATAATACTAGAATACATATATACAAATACATATATAAATTATTAAATCAAAACCCGATTTATTAATCCGGCTTAATCCTAAGCCGCTAGTATTATCAACCGTCCGATTAAAGTCTGCGCAGCATGTGCACATATTTAATCGGACACCTGTATGTATCAACATACCTCATGTACACCATATTGCCTGGACCGTGAAAACCCTCTGTGTGGGACTCTAAAGACTCGTCAATACACTAGAAGTGAGTTTAACCACAAGCACGTCAGCGACACTAGCTATACGTAACGGCTACCCAGGTATTGAGCGAAAGGGAGGCCGACGAGCAAACTCATCCAGAACCCCTTCTGAGCCTGACAGTGACAATATCCGTACAGTCCGGTCTGTTCGTTTAAGAGTATCGCATATCGAATCTAGGGGGTGGATGAAGTCAGACCCCCAACAACGCGATATTTAGTGTCGGTATGAAACCCATCACCACCTGAGAAACTATCGATCCTGGATCAATAATTCTCGTCCACCGTGGCCACGGATTTATGGTGATGACCATCCGTACACAACGCGACATCAACCCCCAATACCAGGAGAGACGAATCCCCAACGATCCGATCGCTGCCTCCATGTGGCTGGGACTGTACCTAACTAAAACATGTTTGCATGACTCCTTTGAGCCATGGTAGGGTAGTAATCAAAGCATAGTAGGAACTCACACGAGACAAATGACGATCTCTGGTCGATAGACTAACCTGTACACATGTCACCTGGGAACTGCTATCTGACAATAGGTATAATACCAACTAGCAGGTTCCCGGCGAGTCCGTCCAGTGTACTCATAACCCAATGAGCACCTGTATACTATCTTAGGTGAACATACTAACACCAATGGCTTGTGAGACCTGGCCACCGCCCCTCGTCGGGGTCTCGATAAGTATACACTACTCTATACTGGATTATCGATGCCCGGTCTCGATACTCCTACGACTAGGGACATTTAAGGATATGCTTATAGACCCCAGCTCCCACATATATTATCGCCATCATAATGCTGGCAGTCAAGCAAGAATCCTAAGGGCTCTATCAACATGTACATGATGATAAAGCCAAACCAGATAGCATACTATCATCTTGAGTAAGACTGTTTCATTGGTATAGGTCCTGCCTCAATCATCATAATCACAAGTCCGCGACTATGATAATTGCCTTGAGGGCACTATAGCCAACAGATGAAGCATAAATCCGAGGCCTTTGAGAAATTCCAGGAATATAAGAATGAAGTAGAAAAACAAACCGGAAAAATTATTAAAACACTGAGATCTGATCGAGGTGGTGAATACTTAAGTGCCGAGTTCGTGGATTACCTAAAAGAGAATGGAATTCTCTCTCAACTTACTCCTCCTTACACTCCACAACACAACGGTGTATCGGAGAGACGGAACCTAATCATATTGGATATGGTACGTTCCATGATGAGTAACGCTGAGTTACCGCGATCTTTCTTGGGTTATGTGTAGGGTTGCTAAGCACGCGCACAAGGGTCTACGAGGCATAAACCATGACCGATTTAAAATTTAGCCATGCCGAACAACCCTAAACCAAGATCTTAGACTAGAGATTAGGCGAAAACAATCATGTTAAACACTTTAACACTAAGTGAGTGGGATTACAACCTTTGTAGATCCGGTCCTTCACTTCATAAGCTCCGTGTTGAGGTCCCTTCGCTGCGATCATCAAGTTCCGGACTCTCGAGAGGCTCCACGAAGAGAAAGATGCAAGCATTCTTTCGATCTTCGATAACAAAGATGATCTACTTTGAAGTTTCATTAACACAAGCTCTCACTCACTAAATGAAGTGAACACCCTCATCTAAATAGCAAGGATAGATAAGGATGATGAAGTAGGAATTTAGCTCGCTTTTGTTTTCAATTACTCACTCATAATCATCACTTAGTAAAAAGCTAAAAAGCTTTTTCAAAGGAAGAAGAAGTAGAAGAATATCCAATTCCATTTGTGATGAATAATGAAAATGTAATGATCATTACTTATGCAACCATGGTCAATATAACCTTTGTAGAGATTTAACTAGGGCTAGGGTTTGGGTTGGGTTAAAGATGAGTCACACAAAAATATCAAGCATAATATCTTAGCTCAATCCAAAAGAAAACCTTCAAGAAGGTTCATGAAGGAACTAACCCAAATCAAACCCTAACCTTGTTTAATCGCCACTAAACTTGTTGCATTAGTAATCATATCATGTTACAATATTATATATCACATATATAATATTTATTGCAACTAAATAAAATAATACAATTAATATATATCGCATATATATCAATGTATTACCCGAGTGAGAAAAAGAATCTTTTAGTGAGCGAATATTATTTAATGTAATTTAATATATCATATATATAATTATACATTAAATTATCGAATCAACACTTGATCCGACAATCCGGCTATATCGCATATAACTGAATAATATCTCATTTATCGATTCATCGAATCAACACTTGATCCGATGATCCGGCCGATATCAAATATCGCAAGAATAGAATACGGTATCTCATATCGCATTATCCTCGGTCCCGCACATATCACATATATGCTCCTACTCCATTTTTCCTGAGTCAAGAAACCTCTGTGTCGGACTCTAAAGAATCGTCAATACTCCGGCAGTAGGTGGTGATCATATCAAACAACCACAAGCTGCAAGCGGTCAGCTAAACGTAACAGCCACCCAGGTATTGACCGCTCAGAAGATCAACAAGCAAGCCTGTACATTTTCCTGTGAATCTGTCACGACCCGCAGGGTACGGAACGTGACTGGCACTTAAGTTTACGAAACGTCCCAAGACGTCCGTAAAATAAGTAAGCAAAAGCCCAGAACACCAAAACCAAAAGAGTGAAGAGAACCCAATCAATTGAAAACGAGTTTATCAAATAAGTCATATAAAACATCTTTAAAAACAATATCAATTTTTTTCCGAAAATTTCGGCAGAGTCTCCTTTGTAAATACTGGCCCCCAAAATGGGTACAACAAGAATATATATGAATCCAACAAATAAGGCATCCCCAAGCGGGAGCTAGCTCTTCGCCACAAGGCGGTCACAAATCCCACGCAATATAAAGCAACAACATGCGAAATAATCATAAGGAAGCAAAAAAAAACCAGCATGTCGACTCAAGTGAGCTCGACCCCAAAATACAGCATAAAAAGTCCACAAATCTCACAGTCTCATCTCTAGGTCAATATACAACAATACTGGTAGATACAGTAGATGGAGTACTCTAGATACAAAGAATATACAAGGTGGTGCAAAAATAATAATATAACCCACCTAAGAGCAAAACCACGAGTCCAGGCAAAAGAAGCAAGTGCGCCCGCCGCTACTGTACTGTCGGAGCGGACCTGAAAAAGGCTGTGGCACAACGGGGGTGAGTTGCCAACACGTGAGTAATAAATAACATCTACACAGGCTATCGTATGCACGCACACAAGCATGCTAGCATCTAAATACAGGTAAGGCAGGACATAATGGCAAGTATGTACGCAATATGAATATACTAGCAGGTATGAATGCAATGCGAATCAACTCGTGATCTGAATGTGTAAGTATAAGAAATCATGTTTTTTCCCTTTAAGAATCTCTTTTGAAATACCAGCACAATACCAATAGAATCAACAAGAACCTGTGTCCAGCAACGACACCTCAAAACTATCACAAATCTCATATATCCATGTCATAGTATCTCTGGTCTCAGCCATCCGGCTGACCCAGCTCAATATCAAAATCTCATCATCCCGCGGCCACGGTCGGTATCCTCTGGATATCCGCCGTGCCAAACAGTCACCGGTAGGTAATCCGTCCCCTGCCAGGCTCAACGTCAACACCACATTCATCTTGCCCCGGGGTACCATACCGGGCCCACCATGTACCCGTGACGGTTCCTCCACTCCTCGACACGGATCTCGAAAACCACAGCAAACTCATGGTGGACGACACTTACATCACTAGAAAACCGCAATTTACATATTTTAAAAATATAATAAGTTTAGAAATTTTGCGGCTTTCCCCCGAAATCCAGAAATATCATAAAATCTCAAGAAATACTCATAAGTGTATATGTCCATGATAATGAATGCATATGGTATCAATAATCAAGTTGCGATGTGTGATTAATAGATTAGGCATGAACAATAATATGATGAAGCACATGCACATGAATAGCAATCCTACGATTTCATTTTAAGGAATTAAAGCAATAGCGCGAGTTTAAGTATCAATTATAGTAAAAGGTTTCAATTTAAAGGTTATCTAGTGTGGTGGCATGGCAATTACCAGGGGGTGTGTGTAAGCATGAATAGTGCTCGTGCCGCATATAAAAACCCTGGCAATGGTGCATGTGTCCTATAGAATGGGTTTGTATATGTATGTCAATATAAGGCATGAATGTAGCAAATAATCATACAAGTATTAAACCTCTAATTGCTAATATTAGTAAGAATCTTTTTAAGCTACTAAAACTATCGGGCGACTTGCGCCATCCAACGATAGTCCCCCGTAGATGTTACATCTACTCACCGGAATCCCTAGCTAGTCACGTCCGATCACCGCTTTCCCCTTTCGAGCCGCGTCTGACGTCTCCGCGACCGAACCTGGAATTACATCAATACCAAACATAAGGTTACATATCAAGAACGACGCAAAACCCAAATGAAGATACTAACGTTCACAAGCTAGGTACAACGTGCACTGGTGCGCGGAACGCACGCGAAAATCGCAAAACTAACTAGAATCGTCGATTAGGTCGCCCGGAAAAACTGAAACCCGAACACTCAAAATCCGCACTCACACATCCTAAAAGTCATAGGATGCGCTAAAAATGTCATCAAGACATCGCAATTAATTCATCACAATATTTTAATAAAAACTAGTAAGCTAGAATTGCAATTTGGAACAAACATCGAAAATTAGCGACAAAGTTAACACAATCCAAACTAACCCACTAGCTAGCCATTACACTAATTTTAAACCATTAACTATGCATCAAACCATAATTCCAACACAAACACTTCTCTTGATTTTTGGCAATTAGCAACAACATTGAAAATTTCACACAAGTTAACTTAGATTAGCATAAGATCAAGCCACTTAAGCAAAGTAACCATATAGATTGGTTAAGTAAACAACTAGATTAATTAAAAAGATTTAATTAATTAAAACATGGCTTCAAGAAACCCTAGTTAACTCAACCATTAACTTTAAAAAAAAAATAGATTAGGATTAACACTAAAATTAACACTAAACAACTAGATTAAAGAATTCTAACCATATCAACTTAAAAGAGTAGAAATTATACCTCAAATCTATGGATCTAGCAAGAAGAAATTTGCTTCAATTGATGGCCTCAAAGCATCATGATCCAAGCAAGGGAGGTGAAGGAAAAAGGGATGAAGGATGGGGTTATTTTGTGAGCTTTAAATTGCAAATTTTTGGAGCAAACTTTGAAGAATTCTTTGAAGAAGATGAAAAGAAAAGAGATGAAGGGGGGCTGCTGGAATTCGGCCAGAATGAGGGAGAGGGGATGGTGTGGGGTGTGGGAAAAAAGGTCTTGGTCAACTCCTACCAACCACAAAAGACCATATCCAAAAACAATTCAAAAACCTTTAAAATAAAACCCCATTTCCACACAATATACAAGTCAAAAGAGCATGGAATTTTCTTCCATGAGCTGCTGGAAATGGGCCGGCCTAGGGTGAGGGAAAAGTGAGAGAGAGTGCACAAAAAAAAATTTATGCAAAAAGACCCCCTACAAGTCCAAAATTGCAAGTTTAAGCTTAAATTCAATAAATTTCGTTTTCTATAATAAAAATTAGTTAGAACTCAAAATAAAATACTAAAAATTTATATTACAACTAGATTTTAATTAACATAATTTTAAAGATTAAAATTAGCCCAGAAAAATTTGTATTTATCGCTAATTTAATGTATTTTATTACCGGCTTAAAATAATATTAAAAATTGAAAAATTAGGGAAAATTTTTAAACGACCAGAATTTCATAATTAACTCATTTGCTACTAAAAACTAGCAATTACCTATCCAAATTAGGTATAATTAGTCCTAAACTGCAAAATAACAAAAGGGACGGTTTTCGGAAAAATACCGAATTTTCACCGATTTTCAGGAAAACACCAAAACGACTTTTCAAGGTGTTACAATCTTCCCCCCTTAAAGAAATTCGGTCCCCGAATTTAAAAAAATAACTACGTGTACCTTCAAAGAGATGGGGATATTTCTTCCTCATCTCGCCCTCGGTCTCCCAGGTAACCTCCTCGCTGCTCGGGCTACGCCAAAGGACCTTGACGGTCGGTATAACTTTCGATCTCAACTTCTTCACCTGCCGATCCAGGATGGCCACTGGCTGCTCTGCAAATGAAAGGTCGCGCTCCAGCTGGACTGTCGGGTGCTGAATCGCATGCGAAGGGTCGTGAAGGTACTTGCGGAGCATCGAAACATGGAAGACGGGGTGAACATCGGGAAAGCTGGGTGGAAGGGCCAAACGATATGCAACAGCGCCGACATGCTCGAGGATCTCGAAAGGACCTACGAATCTAGGGCTAAGCTTCCCCTTTCGCCCAAAACGCATCACGCCCTTCATCGGAGAGACTCTCAGAAAAACATGGTCGCCAACTGCGAACTCTAATCTGCGACGGCGCCTGTCTGCCTACGATTTCTGCCTGCTCTGAGTCGCTCTCATCCAGTCTCGGATCAACTGTGTCTTCGCTGTCGTCTCCTCAACAAGCTGCGGCCCCAAAATACTGCTCTCGCTGAGCTCTGTCCAACAGACGGGCGATCTGCATCTCCTCCCATACAATGCCTCGAAAGGTGCCATCTGAATAGTATCCTGGAAGATGTTGTAGGAGAACTCCACTAGAGGTAAATGACGATCCCATCTACCGCCGAAGTCTAAAACGCATGCTCTGAGCATGTCCTCGAGAGTCTGAATGGTCCGCTCTGACTGTCCGTCGGTCTGCGGATGAAACGCTGTGCTGAAGCTCAAACGAGTGCCCAAAGCCTCCTGAAGTCTCTGCCAAAGTCGGCTGGTGAACTGGGTGCCTCGATCTGACACGATACAAGTCGGTACTAAATGCAACCGCACGATCTCGTCGATGTAAAGCTGGGCATACTGAGCGAATCTGAAAGTGGTCTTCACTGGCAGGAAGTGAGCCGCTTTCGTCAATCGATCTACGATCACCCAGATGGAGTCATACCCTTGACTCGTCCTGGGTAGACCCACAACGAAATCCATCGAAATCTGCTCCCATTTCCACTCTGGAATGGGTAACAGCTGTAGCTCTCCTGCGGGCCTCTGGTGCTCGGCCTTGACTTGCTGACAAGTCAGGCATCTCGATACAAACTCCGTAATGTCCCTCTTCATCCCGTCCCATCAGTAGGTCTCTCTCATATCATGGTACATCTTGGTGGAACCGGGGTGGAAACTATACACTGATCGGTGTGCCTCCTCAAGAATGTCGCGCCGCAATCCATCAGCATCTGGTACGCACAGTCTAGATCCATAGCGTAAAATCCCCTGATCGTCAATCACGAACTCGGAAGATCTGCCCTGTCCCATCTGTCCCATGATCTCTGAGCAACGGTCGTCACTGCGCTGTGCCTCATATAAACGGTCAAGAAACTGTGGGCGTGCACGAACATGCGCGAGCTATCCTCCTGTCTGAGTGAACTCGAACTCAACTCGGCTGTCGCATAACATCTGCCAATCTGCTGACGACTGCCTCTGCAAAGCGCGCAAAAAGGAAAGACTACCCCCGGGCCTCCTACTCAACGCATCTGCCACCACATTCGCCTTGCCTGGGTGATATAAGATCTCGCAGTCGTAGTCTTTCACCAACTCCATCCAACGACGCTGTCTGAGGTTCAGGTCTCGCTGCTGAAATATGTATTTTAAGCTCTTGTGGTCTGTGAATATTTGGCACGACTCGCCATATAGGTAATGTCGCCAAATCTTCAATGCAAAGACCACTGCAGCCATCTCCAAATCATGAGTGGGGTAGTTCTATTCATGCTTCTTCAACTGCCGAGAAGCATAAGCGATCACCCGGCCATGCTGCATCAATACGCATCCTAACCCCACTCGCGAAGCATCACAGTAGACCACAAATCCGCCTGATCCCGAAAGCAAAGATAATACCGGCGTCGTAGTCAAACAAGTCCGTAGCTGCTGAAAACTGCGCTCGCACTCCTCTGTCCAAACGAAAGGAACTCCCTTCCGGGTCAAACCGGTCAAAGGTGCAGCTATACGGGAGAAGTCCTGAACAAAACGCCTGTAGTAGCACGCCAGGCATAGAAAACTACGGATCTCAGTAACCGATGTAGGTCGGGGCCACTGCTGAACAGCCTCAATCTTCTTCGATTCCACACAAATGCCGTCTCTCGTAACCACGTGACCCAAGAATCCGACGCTGTCCAGCCAGAATGCACACTTGGAGAACTTTGCGAACGGCTGGTGCTCCCTCAGAGTCTGTAACGTAATCTGCAAGTGTTGCTCGTGCTCCTCTCTGCTCCGGAAGTACACCAAGATATCGTCGATAAACACGATGATGAACAAGTCAAGATACTGCCTGAATGTACGGTTCATCAAATCCATGAATGCTGCTGGGGCGTTGGTGAGTCCGAACGACATCACCAAAAACTCGTAGTGGCCGTAGCGCATGCGGAAAGCTGTCCTCGGTATATCCTCCTGTCGAACTCGCAGCTGATGGTATCCTGATCGCAAGTCGATCCTCGAAAAATACCCCGCACCCTGAAGCTGGTCGAACAAATCATCAATGCGTGGCAATGGATATCTGTTCCGAACGGTAACTTTGTTCAGCTGGCGGTAGTCGATACATAAGCGCAAACTTCCATCCTTCTTCTTGACAAACAGGACCGGTACACCCCACGGAGAAACACTAGGTCGAATAAGCCCCTTATCTAACATTTCCTGCAACTGATCCTTCAGCTCTCGAAGCTCTGCCGGGGCCATCCGATAAGGCGGTATAGAAATAGGCCCCGAGTCGGGAATCAAATCAATGCAGAACTCAACATCACGCTCAGGTGGTAGCCCAGGTAGCTCATCAGGGAAAACATCAGGGAACTCACAAACTACCGGGACCCGGTCCAACGGAACCTCTGCAGCTCGAGTATCACAAATATACGCTAAGAATCCCTGATATCCCTTACGCAAGAGATGACTAGCGCGAAGAGACGAAATCAAGATGGGAAGGGTGACGCTGCGGTCTCCCTGAATAACAAGGACTGGCTCTCCCGGAAAGCTAAATCTGACTGCCTTCTCACGGCAGTCCACCGAAGCATAACAAGTGGGTAGCCAATCCATGCCCAGAAGCACATCAAAGTCCAACATATCGAGGAGAATCAAATCAACCGATGAATCCCTCTCCCCGATACGAACGGAACACAAACGAAATACAAAACGACTCGCCTACCGGAGTAACAACAACAAGCTGGTGAACTAACGACGACGACTCACGGCCCAACATCGGTGCAAAGTGTGTAGAGACGTATGAATGTATGGAACCTGGGTCAAATAATACCCGTGCGTTGAAAGAACAAACTGGCAAGGTACCTGTCACAACGGCATTGGATGCCTGCGCATCCTGCGGTGTCAAAGCAAATACTCGGGCCTATCCTCCACCGATAGCGGGCTGACCTCGACCTCGTCCTCTGCCTCCTCGTCCTCTCTGAACAGGACCGCCGCGTCCACGGCCTATGGGTGCACCTAACTGGCATGGAGCATCGCCGGTGGTAGGAAGTAGGGCTCTCTGAGGAGGGGGTGGTGATGGTGGTAGGGTCACATGTGGAACTATCGCTGCTCCCTGTCGTCTCGCCGGACAGTCTCTGACAAGATGGTGCGGACTCCCGCACCCAAAACACCCTGGCGACGGCTGCTGTCCCTGGGGATAAGAATCATATAACTGTCCCCGTCCAAACCCTCTGCCAGGCCTATCTCTCGGAAAGAATCTGGCGCGCTGCCTCTGAGACGATACATCGGTGCGAATCCTCTTCGGCCCAGAAACGGCCGAAGTCTGTGATATGCGTACCTCCATCCGTAATGCCGTATCCATAGCAGCTGAATAAGTGTCGTAGTGCTGGGCGCCAATGGCAAGATATAGCTGGGCATCAAGTCCCTGTACGAACCACTTCACCATCTTCTCTTCGGTATCCACCAAATACGGAGCATATCGGGATAACTGTGTAAACTGGATGTCATACTCAGACACCGTCATCCCAGGTGTCTTGACTAAGGCCTCGAAGCTACGAGCTCTGGCGTCACGAACGCTCTCTGGGAGGAAAAGAGCTAGAAAGACCGCTGTAAACTCGGCCCAAGTCATAGGCGGTAGACCTGCAGCTCGACCTCTCAAGACTGACTCCCACCATGTCTGCGCGAGACCCTCTAGTCGGAAACTCGCAAGCTCTACCCATCGATCATCCGAACATCTCAGCGAACGACAGATCCTGGCTAAACTGTCAAGGAACGTCTGTGGGTCCTCCGCTGCCTCGGTGCCGGTGAATACTGGAGGTCTCAGCCTCATGAAATCCTGTAGTGAAACCGGGATGGTCACGGCGGTAGTAGTAGGAGCAGGTATCATAGCAGTCTGGGATGTGGTAGGTGCGTCATCCGGCCTCGGTGTACGACTGGCTGCAACTAGGGATCCTACCATCTGACGTAGCTCCTGCATGCCCCCCATCATCTGTCGCAACTCCTCCATACCAGTCTCGAGCCTATCCATACGGCCTGGGTGTAACATTTCAAAAAAGATAAAATATTAATTTTGGGAATTTTTATAATTTAATATTATTTTATTGAATATTTTAATATTTTGGAATTATTAAATACAAATAAATGGGAAAAATTATGGAAAATTCTAAAATAGGGTAAATTAGAGAATTATGACATTTTAAAGTTTTTGTGATTAATTTGACAATAATTTAGTGCTAATCGCGATTAAAAATCGCTAATCGGTTTTTAGCTTTTTTGTGCAACACATGCACATATCACTTTTTCACACTTGTGCATTTTCTTGCCATGGTTCTCTTTGGGTTTACTATTCTTGGGAGAAGGATTTTGAGAGAATAAGAAAAGAAAAGGAAAAGAAATGGAAAAAGATTAAAGAAATTGGTAGTAGGTGAGAGAGAGGGGTATGGGCACCATTGACTAAAGACTTAGCCATTCTCCTCCATTTTCAACACTCATTTCTCTCTCCCCCTTCCTTGCTTGCTGCTGCTCCTCCTCCTTCATCTCCCTCCCCTCTTCAACCCCTCACAACACCTTTAAAACAAACTCAAAACCCCAATCTCATTTCCCTAAAAAGATGCACAAGCACAAGACCTACATGATGGACCATGAAAGCATGGATTTTGGCCACTAGGGGCAACTCAAGAAAATTCTTGAGTTGCCAAATGAGGTATTTTTCTGAACCATTAGCTTAGTTTTAGTATTACTTATACCCCATGTTTAGTTTTGAACCGATATTGTGTGAATTGGTGACTTGAGGTAAAACCTAGTTAGGGTTTGAGGGAAACTTGTGTTGTATGTGAAATTGAGTTCAATTGAGGTTATACAATCACCCTAGTGTATGAATTGAGACCCTAACCTGAAGCTTAAACCCATAATGCGGATTTTAGAAACCGATATCGGAGAATTTATGAAATCTGTGAAGGGTATATTGAATCTGCTATCACCCGAGACACCCTAAATTAAAAATGATTGGACAGTGACATGTGCAGGCACCCAGGAAGCTACCACCAAGACCCCGACCCCTACTTCCATTTCCAGGCCGCAAATTCCTCCATTCTGGCCGCAAATTGCGGCCAGACCATGATGGAATTGGCTCGTTTTGGTTTTGGTGTTCCCTTATCTGTAGTTTAGGCCCCTGGTATACATAGAATTGTCTAATTGGACCTAGGGTGAAATCTGGAACATATTTCCTAAGTTGCTGTTTTGGATTCGTGTTTCCGTATTCCGTATTTTTAAGTCTGAATTTGTGTCTTGTGTTTTACCTCGACTATTTGACGTTTATACGACGATATAGAGGATCTATTGATGGTTTTGAAGGCGTGCCATAGGTTCTAACCTATATGCCTCTTATCGTATCGTTTTGGGTTTCGTGTGCCGTTTTAGCTTTGATTTGGTTTTAATGCGCATATACGATATTTTGATGTGTAGGTACCCTATGAAGACTACGGGACGACAAGCAAACGTGTGGTGACATCGAAAGATGGAGACGCAAGGTGAGTAGATTATATCTACTGGGGGAGGTCGGGTGGATGGCGTATAGCACCCCCACAGTCCGTAGTTGTTATTATATATGATAGTTAGGTGTATTATGGATAGTGTAGGGTTAGAAGTGACTAGTGTAGTTCATAGTCGCGAACCCTAAAATAGAATTACACATACACGCACACCCTTGCATATTACTTATACTGGCACTGTGTTGATGATATTGGATGACTTTGGAGATGAGTCGATGATATTGGGCTTTGTGCCGCGAGATCGGTGATGTGATATGATTCGTATTTGGGATACGAAATGTGTTTCTTGCGGGCTTGGGATGTGTGTTTACCCCCCCCCCCCCCCCGCATTCATACATTGTAGATGGCATCAGTTGTACTAGACTTAGATCAGTACCCCAGCTTATGTGATACGATAATAGTGATACCTGAGATGTGATGAGATAGTGTGATATTGACCCGTACCCAGCGATTGGGATGCCGTACGACGATTTACCGTATGAGCTTTACATTGACGATAGATCCGCACTCATGACTTGAGGATGTCATATGATATACTATATCGTACGTGATACTATTGAGGCGGGATCACCGACTTATATATATTTATATATATCGACTCAGATGTTAGGCGGTTTCCTTACCTGTAGCTCAGCTTGTTAGTTCAGCTGTATAGTTTAGTGTAATTGTTAGATTAGATTAGACTCCTACCTATTTCAAAACTAGCGGGTCGTGGGTATTTTAAAAGTCAAGTCAAGGGATCTACGGACATTTCAAAAGGCGTATCTTTTCATAAAAACACCGTAGCCCCTATTTTCAAAACCCCATGATTCGTGATATTTCAAAAGGCACCATTTGTAGGACTTATATTAGATTAATGCAGATTAGTTATAGTTGCGTCTAGATTCAGCTCCCACTCTTTTTGTGGTTCGCTTTGCATCGCATTCTTATATTATGTTTCATACTCCATTATTGATATCATGCTGTTAGGACACCAGCACCATTACCGATGTTGCGTATGTACCACGTACACTTACTTGCCGGCTCACACACATCTTCATCGGTAATTGCCATGTCACGTACACCTTAGAAAATACTATTGCTTGTCATAACCTATTAGCTAATAGTTTAGACATTGTAGTTATTACCTGCTACTTCATGCATACTGTTATTCATTGTTATGCCGCATTCATGGATTCTCATGCATATATTCACTATTTTACGTGTTACTGAGGTTTTGGATTTGGATTTCCGTGAGATTTTTTGGATTTGGAGGAAAACCGCAAAAACACAAATAAACATTTTCTCTCTTTTAAAATAAAAAGTGCGGTTTTCCCATGATGTATGAGTCGTCCACCATGAGTTGCTGATGGATTTGGAAACCCGATTCGAGGAGACGGATGAACCGTTTCGGGTACATGGTGGACCCGGTGCGGTACCCCGGGGCAAGATGAATGTGGTGATGACGTTGATCCTGGCAGGGGAGCACTACCGACCGGTGATTTTACCTGACGCGTCGGATATCCGGAGGATACCGTCGTGGTCTTGAGATTGATGGTAGGGGCCGGTCTGGACTGACGGCGCCCTAGATTTTGTGATTGAGACATTGAGATTTCGAGATATTGAGGTACAGAGACTGTGATACAGAGATATCGAGATATTTGGATTACGTTTTGTGCCGATGTTAGGCACAGTTTTATGCTGATTTCATTATGATACCTCATTTTATAAATACAAAGGAAATCTCACTAAATTATGAAAACAGTTTCTTCATTTACATGTATTCTGTTCTCATGCATTCATACCTCATTCATATGATATATTGCTACCTGAGGCACTGACACAGGTACATGAGATTGCACTCGGGTTAGATATTTACCCTAGCCTTGTTATAGGCTGCATGTTTTTATTGAGGATTTTGTACTGATCGTTTTGACCTAGGATTATGTCTTGCGTTCGGTTTCTGCTTGTAGTTGTTCTCTATTCACGAGTTGGCAACTCACCCCCCCGTTGTGCCACAGTTCTTGCAGGTTTGTCGTACAGGTTTCATTGCGGCATTTCTGGCACATTGCTTCCTTGCGGGTGAATTTCATTTGGTAGGTGGTTTCTTTTGCATCAAGAACCACCATTGTACTTGTAATATTCCTTGTATCTAGATTTTTCCATCAACCAAAACTTGTATATTGTTTCAGACTCAGACTTTAGTGATGTTTTATTTGACCTTAGAGTCGCGCTTAGTAGTATTGCGGTTTTCATGCTTACTGTGTTTCTTTTGGATTTGATCCTCGCCTTTCGGCGTTGTATATTATTGTTGCTTGCGTGGTTGTGACCGTCGATTGACGAAGAGCTAGCTCCCGCTTGGGGATGCCTTTTATCATTGTATATATGTTGTGCTTGTTGTACCCCGTTCGGGGCCAGTATTTACAAAAGAAACTCTGCCGAAATTTTTAGAAAATACTTTACCTTTTAAAAATGCACATTCGGCTTAGTTATTTAGAGACCTTGACTTCAAACATATTTTCCTTCACTTCTTTAAACCAGTTTTCTTTACTTACTCTTTAAATGGTTTTAGATTTCTGGGCTTTTGGCTTACTTGGATCAGATGGAGTCCTATAGACTTCATATGGTTCAAGGGCCAGTCACGTGCTCTTTCGGGTCGTGACAAAGTTGGTATCAGAGCGCTAGGTTGACCTTGGTTCGAGTCTAAGTTTGACTATGTGGAGCCTAGGGCGTTTATATATATACGGAACTTAGGCTTGACCTTACGGAACTTAGACTTAGTCGAGGGGGTATTAGACCCGAACTTTCGTCATATAGGATGACCCTTGGTTGATGGAATAGGTGACTAAAGTAGAGTGACGTACCGTTGGTATGTTCCGCGGCATACTTACGACACGCCACTCCGCTTAAGGAACCTTAGGATGTACATATTTTCGAGATCAGTGATTCTCTTTATATCCATGATTATACATCCATTTGAGATCCCCGATTCTATTAGTCCATGATCATACCTTCATTGATGTTGTTCCTTCTTATGATCATGTATCCACTCTGGATCTGTTGTTTCCTTTCTTGTCATTGATCTGCTCTCTTCGATACTCGATTGAGGTTCCTGTCGCCATGTTTGAGCGCAGTTTGGGCTGCTGCTAGGGTTACGGTCAGGGCGAGCTCGTCTGGTACGAGGGTCGACCATTGTGTTTTCTGGTGACATGGGAACGTCTCGAGTTAGTATTGATGACTGTGACCTCAAGTGGAGGCGAGTGCTTGGTTTTGCACCGGATGATCGGGCCATTGTTAGAGCTGCCAGTTGAGAGAGGACTGTTGTTGTACATCATACCTCAGAGATTATGATGTCGTCTACCGTGCAGACAGAGGGACCGGCCGTTGCTGAGATTGACGGGATGTCGCTTTCGGAGCTTACAGGCTTAGATTGTCGGAGCTTCCAGGCAGATATGAGACAGATTATAGCTAGTCTACCCGAATTGAGAGACGAAGGTGATTCGCCCGATTTATGCACCGGAGCGGGCCCAGTTGAGTTGAAGATTTCCAGTGTGGAGAGTCTTACTCAGATCTAGAGCAGACCGATTCAGAGATGACCACCAATGTGTCGCCTTTCCTGGAGGATTGAGGCGCTGTTCGGCGTACAGGTGAATGAGCCAGTTATTGCTGCAAATGACGAGATATCGCCCAGATGGATGGAGCTACTGCTGCGTGAGCTTATACTTAGAGATATGATGGACGGTCGCTAGTCACCTGAGGACTAATGACTAGGACATGTGGTTCGTTCGGTTACCGATGCGAGGTCATCAGATAGATTGTTTCCAGCTGGAGACGACTTCACGCAGATTCGTTGAGAGTCGATAGAGACGATCGAATGTCAGGAGCCCATTTTCCAAGTTTAAAGTATACGGAAAGACATGCAGGTGATTCTATGGACCCTCTAGAAGAATGAAACCCTAACTCGACTTAATGACCGTGTGAAAGCCTTTGAACCTTAGGGTTTGCGGCAGTTCCTCGGCGCCATTAGTGAGGCTTGGGTTTGCCCTTCTACGGCTGGACCACCGACGCTGAGGCATGTACTCGATACTATTAAACTGTACTCGAGATGTTGATCTCTTGGGGGATTATAAGGTTCCGACGAGTCGATCGAATGTTTCGACATCATTCAGATATCATGTGATGGGATGCATTGCTTGGGAGACTCCAGATACGAGTATAGCCGTCGGAGCATAGTCCATGCAGCCACGATGAGACGAGTCCGAATAAGTCGACATTGAAGCAGAGTGAAGAAAAGAGTTCGCAAGAGATTTCGACGAGATGACGTCCCACTCCGCTGACATCAGAGATGTGATACGCACCCAGAGGCGTTGTATATGGATATATCTTCCAGAAAGAAGCGCGATAAGTATGCAGCCGTTCCGGAATAAGAATTTGCTTCAGCAATGGATGATGACTTCCGGGCAATCCTGCAGGAAAGAGATTTGAGAGAGAAATCTCGATAGGAACTTTCTGGAATGCGATACGAGAAGACCTAGACCCAGGGGTGGTCATATTGCGCACACCCAGCAGGCCAGAGTTCGGCATTGTCGACGAGGTAGTTGACCAGGTTCGGATAAAGGAACTTACCCAGATGCCTTGCGAATTGATCAAGGACGGACGAGTGTTGAGTATTCCTCCGATGGTTGGGGCGTGTCCCCGAGGGCCTGTTCGGCCAGACATCTTCTACAGAATGATGAAGCTACAGAGTACGCGATTTCGAGTCCGTGTGAGAGACTTCAGATTGACCATGGCCGAGAACAGTGCAGTGCGTAGATATGCATGGCGTGCCGTCATAGTGGACGACGATAGAGACAGGTGGAACCAGAGGTTCGGGCGAGAGTCTGACGGGCTGTCATTACTTCCCGTCGAGACTAGAGACCTGATATGCTTACAGAGACGTTGGGATGCGACCAATTTCCGAGAAAATTTTGTGCTGGGGACACAGATGTCTATCGAGTGAGAAGAGATTATGCAGGAGTGCCAGCCTCTGTAAAGTTCGGCATAGGCAAGATCGGAAGAGACCTTGAGCAGGATTCCTTCCAGGACATTGCTGCAATGATGTTTGCACCCAGGATCAGATGTGTGACGTGCATTCAGAGAGCCAGAGGCCGACGCCAGTGATAGGCTGCCTCACGAGTGGTCGTGAGGATTGACCGATAGGTGACCAGAGAAGTGCCAGAACGGAATCGTCCCCGTTAGCACACCTGACAGGGCCGATGAGCCGATCGACTGCGAGATAGGTAATCCGCAGAGAAGATAAGGACCCAGAGTCAGAGGACGCCAGACAGTGAGCAAGAGGCAAGTAGATATCTTGCGCTGCTAGCATTGGATGCACCGACTCCTTCTCGACCTCGTAGGAGGAACTACCGACGACGGTATTTATGATTTGTGATTTTGTGATTCGATTTTCACGTATCCGTCGTTTTGGATTTCGGTATTTTGGGCGTTCTGTTTGCATGATTTAGTTTTGATGACTGAGTTTCATGATATTTGTTTCATGCACCCACTGGATATTTATATTTTGCGCATAGTTATTACATTCGAGGTATTAATTGTGAATTCACGCCCATCTTATACAGTGATTTGATTTACACTTCCAGCAGAGTTTTCATGCACCTTTAGTGTTTTGATATACGATTTTGGTGCACGCCAGCTGCACTAAATCGGGATTCTTCGTGCATGTCACATGCACCTGATTTTTTTTTACTGTCAGGCACACACGTTGCCTACGACAGATGTTTCGTGCACACCAGTTGCACCTAGATGTTGTTTTGTACACCTGTTTGACACATATATGGATTTTGATTCCTTGCGCACCAGACGCACAGGATATTCTTATATATGCATTTTGGGGATTGATTTCTAGTAGAGCAGTACATTTTTATGATATTCTCTATGTATTGATGTTTTCGGAGCCCTGACAAATTGGAGTATTACTAAAATTGTTTTAGTATTGGGGGTTTAAATTTAAATTCGGGGACCGAATTTCTTTAAGGGGGGTAGATTGTAACATTTCAAAAAAGATAAAATATTAATTTTGGGAATTTTTATAATTTAATATTATTTTATTGAATATTTTAATATTTTGGAATTATTAAATACAAATAAATGGGAAAAATTTTGGAAAATTATGGAAAATTCTAAAATAGGATAAATTAGAGAATTATGACATTTTAAAGTTTTTGTGATTAATTTGACAATAATTCAGTGCTAATCGCGATTAAAAATCGCTAATCGGTTTTTAGCTTTTTTGTGCAACACATGCACATATCACTTTTTCACACTTGTGCATTTTCTTGCCATGGTTCTCTTTGGGTTTACTATTCTTGGGAGAAGGATTTTGAGAGAATAAGAAAAGAAAAGGAAATGAAATGGAAAAAGATTAAAGAAATTGGTAGTAGGTGAGAGAGAGAGGTATGGGCACCATTGACTAAAGACTTAGCCATTCTCCTCCATTTTCAACACTCATTTCTCTCTCCCCCTTCCTTGCTTGCTGCTGCTCCTCCTCCTTCATCTCCCTCCCCTCTTCAACCCCTCACAACACCTTTAAAACAAACTCAAAACCCCAATCTCATTTCACTAAAAAGATGCACAAGCACAAGACCTACATGATGGACCATGAAAGCATGGATTTTGGCCACTAGGGGCAACTCAAGAAAATTCTTGAGTTGCCAAATGAGGTATTTTTCTGAACCATTAGCTTAGTTTTAGTATTACTTATACCCTATGTTTAGTTTTGAACCGATATTGTGTGAATTGGTGACTTGAGGTAAAACCTAGTTAGGGTTTGAGGAAAACTTGTGTTGTATGTGAAATAGAGTTCAATTGAGGTTATACAAACACCCTAGTGTATGAATTGAGACCCTAACCTGAAGCTTAAACCCATAATGCGGATTTTAGAAACCGATATCGGAGAATTTATGAAATCTGTGAAGGGTATATTGAATCTGCTATCACCCGAGACACCCTAAATTAAAATTGATTGGACAGTGACATGTGCAGGCACCCAGGAAGCTACCACCAAGACCCCAGCTCCTACTTCCATTTCCAGGCCGCAAATTCCTCCATTCTGGCTGCAAATTGCGGCCAGACCATGATGGAATTGGCTCGTTTTGGTTTTGGTGTTCCCTTATCTGTAGTTTAGGCCCCTGGTATACATAGAATTGTCTAATTGGACCTAGGGTGAAATCTGGAACATATTTCCTAAGTTGCTGTTTTGGATTCGTGTTTCCGTATTCCGTATTTTTAAGTCTGAATTTGTGTCTTGTGTTTTACCTCGACTGTTTGGCGTTTATACGACGATATAGAGGATTTATTGATTGTTTTGAAGGCGTGCCATAGGTTCTAACCTACAGGCCTCTTATCGTATCGTTTTGGGTTTCGTGTGCCGTTTTAGCTTTGATTTGGTTTTAATGCGCATATACGATATTTTGATGTGTAGGTACCCTATGAAGACTACGGGACGATAAGCAAACTTGTGGTGACATCGAAAGATGGAGACACAAGGTGAGTAGATTATATCTACTGGGGGAAGTCGGGTGGATGGCGTATAGCACCCCCGCAGTCCGTAGTTGTTATTATATATGATAGTTAGGTGTATTATGGATAGTGTAGGGTTAGAAGTGACTAGTGTAGTTCATAGTCATGAAACCTAGAATAGAATTACACCTACACGTACACCCTTGCATATTACTTATACTGGCACTTTGTTGATGATATTGGATGACTTTGGAGATGAGTCGATGATATTGGGCTTTGTGCCGCGAGATCGGTGATGTGATATGATTCGTATTTGGGATACGAAATGTGTTTCTTGCGGGCTTGGGATGTGTGTTTACCCCCCCTGCATTCATACTTTGTAGATGGCATCAGTTGTACTAGACTTAGATCAGTACCCCAGCTTATGTGATACGATAATAGTGATACCTGAGATGTGCTGAGATAGTGTGATATTGACCCGTACCCAGCGATTTGGATGTCGTACGACGATTTACCGTATGAGCTTTACATTGACGATAGATCCGCACTCATGACTTAAGGATGTCATATGATATACTGTCACGTACGCGATACTATTGAGGCGGGATCACCGACTTATATATATTTATATATATCGACTCAGATGTTAGGCGGTTTCCTTACCTGTAGCTCAGCTTGTTAGTTCAGCTGTATAGTTTAGTGTAGTTGTTAGATTAGATTAGACTCCTACCTATTTCAAAACTAGCGGGTCGTGGGTATTTTAAAAGACAGGTCAAGGGATCTACGGACATTTCAAAAGGCGTATCTTTTCATAAAAACACCATAGCCCCTATTTTCAAAACCCCATGATTCGTGATATTTCAAAAGGCACCATTTGTAGGAATTATATTAGATTTATGCAGATTAGTTATAGTTGCGTCTAGATTCAGCTCCCACTCTTTTTGTGGTTCGCTTTGCATCGCATTCTTATATTATGTTTCATACTCCATTATTGATATCATGCTGTTAGGACACCAGCACCATTACCGATGTTGCGTATGTACCACGTACACTTACTTGCCGGCTCACACACATCTTCATCGGTAATTGCCATGTCACGTACACCTTAGAAAATACTATTGCTTGTCATAACCTATTAGCTAATAGTTTAGACATTGTAGTTATTACCTGCTACTTCATGCATACTGTTATTCATTGTTATGCCGCATTCATGGATTCTCATGCATATATTCACTATTTTACGTGTTACTGGGGTTTTGGATTTGGATTTCCGTGAGATTTTCTGGATTTGGAGGAAAACCGCAAAAACACAAATAAACATTTTCTCTCTTTTAAAATAAATAGTGCGGTTTTCCCATGATGTATGAGTTGTCCACCATGAGTTGCTGATGGATTTGGAAACCCGATTCGAGGAGACGGATGAACCGTTTCGGGTACATGGTGGACCCGATGCGGTACCCCGGGGCAAGATGAATGTGGTGATGACGTTGAGCCTGGCAGGGGAGCACTACCGACCGGTGATTTTACCTGACGCGTCGGATATCCGGAGGATACCGTCGTGGTCTTGAGATTGATGGTAGGGGCCGGTCTGGACTGACGGCGCCCTAGATTTTGGGATTGAGACATTGGGATTTCGAGATATTGAGGTACAGAGACTGTGATACAGAGATATCGAGATATTTGGATTATGTTTTGTGCCGATGTTAGGCACTGTTTTATGCTGATATCATTATGATACCTCATTTTAAAAATACAAAGGAAATCTCACTAAATTATGAAAACAGTTTCTTCATTTACATGTATTCTGTTCTCATGCATTCATACCTCATTCATATGATATATTGCTACCTGAGGCACTGACACAGGCACATGAGATTGCACTCGGGTTAGATATTTACCCTAGCCTTGTTATAGGCTGCATGTTTTTATTGAGGATTTTGTACTGATCGTTTTGACCTAGGATTATGTCTTGCGTTCGGTTTCTGCTTGTAGTTGTTCTCTATTCACGAGTTGGCAACTCCCCCCCCCCCCCGTTGTGCCACAGTTCTTGCAGGTTTGCCGTACAGGTTTCATTGCGGCATTTCTGGCACATTGCTTCCTTGCAGGTGAATTGCATTTGGTAGGTGGTTTCTTTTGTATCAAGAATCACCATTGTACTTGTATTATTCCTTGTATCTAGATTTTTCCATCAACCAAAACTTGTATATTCTTTCAGACTCAGACTTTAGTGATGTTTTATTTGACCTTAGAGTCGCGCTTAGTAGTATTGCGGTTTTCATGCTTACTGTGTTTCTTTTGGATTTGATCCCCGCCTTTCGGCGTTGTATATTATTGTTGCTTGCGTGGTTGTGACCGTCGATTGACGAAGAGCTAGCTCCCGCTTGGGGATGCCTTTTATCATTGTATATATGTTGTGCTTGTTGTTGAAAGGTTCCTAGGCACCCTAAGGTGGTCTCACAAGGCATCGAACATGCCAATATAAAAATTTATGGGTGCCGAGAGACCCGACTACGGATCGTCGACTGGATTTTAGGCGAAAAAGCTAACTAGTTAACACTTAACTAAGAGATACGGAAATACAACCTTTGTAGATCCGGTCCTCCACCTCCACGGCTCCGAGATGAGGTCCTCTCCGCTGTCCAAATCAAATCCGGGCTCTAGCGTCGGCTTCATCGGAGAATGGACGGGCTAGGTCGTCGACGACGTGCTTTATTTTGAAATTCGATTCTACAACATCTTAGGTTTCTTTTATTTCATTAATCTCATTAATGAAGTCCCATCTTTTAAGTACCTAAACATCACAGATAAATACGACGTACACTTATGCCATCCTCATTCGCCTCGATGTCTCCTCGTGCACCGTTAGGTTAGGTAACTAACGGCAAAGCGGGGCAGGGCTAGCGCGGGTGTAAAACATAAGTAACGTCTATATAATATATCATATATACTATATACTGTATCTATCACAGAACATCACATGATCACATCACAGATATCGCAGCAGAAGAATCATATGAAATATTGGATATACTAGGACGTCCGTGTTTTTAATACGAGCCAGTATAAAACACGGATTCCACGGTCGTGATGAATAGCCAAACCCACACCCCTAGACCCCTACGAGAGCGGCAGGCAACCCTACCAATTCTAGAGTTAGGAGACCCGGACTCGACTCCTCGAGTTGGTCTCCCACTGGACTCCAGAACCCGGTTACTTGTGCCCTCCTCCTTGGGTCTATCCTAGTGCGGAAAAGTAAATAATATACAAAAGGTGACAACTTCCGCAACCTGGAAGTGCCCCAATAAAAGAATATTACATACAAGTTTTTACATGAATGAAAATGAAAAACACTCATCTCACATAAAAACCCCTCGGCTATTCGAACACGACGATCCAATATAACATATCCAGCAACACATAACATCACATGTCATCAACGTAAGTAAATATGTCCATCCCAATTGTCGTTGACATATAGCAACGAAACCGGCGATATCACATATTACACTTACGGTCACAGAAAAGAAAGTGTAAAACTACAACAGTTGGAATCCGCAACCACCTCAGACATCGCATGCCTGACCAAATGAATTACTTAGACATCGCATGCCTAACAATTATAAACCCCGCATTTTAGTCTCATAATCGAAAACTCTTTTCAATATGAAGTCGGGCAATTCAACAGGATTCCCGACATCCTGATCGAATGCTCGTCGCAAACTTTAGTAGGCGGCCGCCCCCCCGACTCCGTCGACGAAGTGCACCAAGACGGAACACCGCTACCGGGAGCACCCGAACGGATGCTTTCGGCGACGGGGTTCTCCTACAGTCACTTGGTCGGGGCTAAGGGATGTAGCTGTCTATTAAGTTTACCGGCGAATATCCGCGTACGCTACGTGATTGCGACGGACTTTTGATCACATCAAAATTCCGTAGCAACCGATCAAGTGAGACTAAAGTGCTATGTTTATAACATTCATTCAGTTATCTCATAACTTCTTGTGAATTCCAATTATTGTATCCCATTCCGGATAAATAAAAAATGTCAAACTTTCCGATCGAACCTTCGAACAACCAAGTTTTCCCGATACAGATCAACACATGAAATAAGTCTAACAGCATTCAGTTCGTGCCTCAGTACCAACGGTCCAGCCGTAGAAGGGTCAAGCCAACGCCTCACATGTGGCACGCCGTACTGCCCCAAACCCGAAGGTTCAAAGGGCAGTTCAAGACGGTCACATAATCGAGTTAAGGTTTGTTGTCTTCTAGAGGGTCCATCACGTTACTTGCACTACTTAGACCGTCGTTATACTACGGAAAAATCCAACACTTGGAAATTTCCCGACATGGGAAAAATTGGGTATTTATATCCGGTCGAACTTTTTAACATATTCTAAAATTTATCCGGAAAGCCAAATAGACAAAATTTGATACCCCGATCGAAACACCGAATCCACAAAACAACTCCAGAAAATTCAACTCTTGAAACAGTATTAAAAATGCCCAGAAAATACAAACAACAGAGGTATGAATTACTGTGCAAAGAACCGTCGCTAATGCCTTCAAAGCGCCGCGGAACCGCCGCTAAAGGGGGGTCAACGCCGCGGTTCCGCGATCAACCTGGGGAATTAGTGGCTCGTTTTTCATGGTAATTCATACAATACTCTGCTGAATTTTTTAAGCACTTTTAATTTGGAAAAAACCACGATTTTACAAAATGTCCAGAGAGCATGATTGTGATCGGGATTCGGGTTCGTTCGAACTTCAAATTCCGTCTGGACTTCGCCTAAGGCTCTAGCTAGGCTCTGATACCAGTGAAGGGTTCTTAGGCACCCTAAGGTGGTCTCACAAGGCATCGAACATGCCAATATAAAAATTTATGGGTGCCGAGAGACCCGACTACGGATCGTTGGCTAGATTTTAGGCGAAAAAGCTAACTAGTTAACACTTAACTAAGAGATACGGAAATACAACCTTTGTAGATCCGGTCCTCCACCTCCACGGCTCCGAGATGAGGTCCTCTCCGCTGTCCAAATCAAATCCGGGCTCTAGCGTCGGCTTCATCGGAGAATGGACGGGCTAGGTCGTCGACGACGTGCCGAAGATGATCTACGTCGAAGCATCACTAGATCGAGCTCCACCTTCACCAAGTCTTGAAAACTTGTGAAGGAAACACACTCTACTACTTGGCAAGAGGTAGAGGATGAAGAAATAGGAAGTGGGTAGACTTTAGTTTTGGATTTCTCACTCATTTCATCAATCCACCATTGATGAAGTGAAGGTTTCTTCTTGAGTTCAAGGAAGAAGAAGAAGAAATGAAGAGAATGATTAATTAGAAAAGAAAAGAATAATCATTCTTATCATAAAAGTAACCATGGTAAAGTGTAGAGAATTAACTTAGGTTAAATGAATGGTTAGGGTCAAGGTTTCATGAAGCTTCGACTAAACAACAAGAAAAGCCACCATTCTTTTTCTCCTTTTTCCATCTATTTTCCAAAATGAATAAATAGATAAATAAATGAGAAAAGGAAATCAAACCCTAATCATAAGTTTAACCATGGTTTAGTTCTTTACACTTAACCAAGTAAACATGTATCATCAAACATGATACAAGCAAGTGCACAAAAATATATCGCATATACAATGCGCACATCCGAGTGAGAAAATCCATCTTAAGTGAACCGATACTAGTTAATGCAAAGTAATATATCAAATATATAATTATGAATTAAATCATTAAATCAACACTTGATATAATGATCCGGTCATATCGCATATAACAGACTAATATCAACAGTAACATCTGATCGAATCAACACTTGATCCGATAACCCGGCTATATCGCATATAACCGATCAATGTCACAAATCGCGAGAATCAAATACAGTATCACATACTGGTATCATTCTCGGTCCCGCACATATCTCATATGTGCTCCTATTTCGTTTCGCTTGAGCCAGGAAACCTCTGTGTAGGACTCTAAAGACTCGTCAATACGCCGGCACCAGATGATGATCATATCAAACACCCACAAGCCGCAAGCGGTCTGCTAAACGTAACGGCCACCTGGGTATTGAGCGATCAGAAGATCGACGAGCAAGCCCGCTCACACTCCAGTGAATCCAACCAGTAACACTACCGTACAGTCCGGTCTGATCGTCTGATATGTCGCATATCTTGCCTAGGGGTGGTAAATGTCAGACCCCAATAGCTCGATAAGTCGTGTCGATATGAGGTCTATAACACTTCGAGAAACTACTGGTAACACTTACCAGTAAATCTCAGCAACCCTGGCCAGGGATTTCCTGTTATAGCCAATCGAACACAGTGCAACATCAACCCCCTATACCGGGAGAGACGAATCCCCTCCTATCGCTCATTGCCTCCATGTGACTCGGGACTGTACCCAAAAACCACCGTTTTGCACGCCCTCTTGGACGTGGTAAGATGGAAATCAAAGCACAGTGGGAACCACACAAGACTCTATGACGATCTCGGGTCAACAGACTACTCTGTACCAGTGTCACCAGAGAACTGCCATCTGACGTGAGGTATATTACCATCTGGGAGTTCTCGGCGAGTCCGTCCAGTGTACCCAGTCTCTACTGAGCACCCGTATATCATCTCCGATGTCAAACACCAATGGATATGGGATCATCCATCGCCCATCTGTATGGGTCGAGAAGGTACACGCTAGTCTACTCTGGTATATCGATGCCCCATCTCGATACACCCACGACTAGGGACTTTCAAGGATGTACTTATGGACTACCATCTCCCCACTAGTATGATCCGCATCATAGTCCAGGTAGTCAAGTACACATCCTAAGGGCTTTACCAACATGTAACAGAGAGACAATCAGTGCACACGTTAAGGTAAAGAGCAACCAGATAGCATACTATCATGTCGAGCAAGAAAGTCCTCCCTATATATGTCCCAGCATCCACTACAATATACATCCTATGTACAGTAATGGCCTCTAGGGCATACATATAACTAACAGTTGTACCCCGTTCGGGGCCAGTATTTACAAAAGAAACTCTGCCGAAATTTTTAGAAAAGACTTTACCTTTTAAAAATGCACATTCGGCTTAGTTATTTAGAGACCTTGACTTCAAACATATTTTCCTTCACTTCTTTAAACCAGTTTTCTTTACTTACTCTTTAAATGGTTTTAGATTTCTGGGCTTTTGGCTTACTTGGATCAGATGGAGTCCTATAGACTTCATATGGTTCAAGGGCCAGTCACGTGCTCTTTCGGGTCGTGACACTGGGGAAGGTGGATCGGTCTGTCCCTGCGGCGTAGGCATACCACCCTGCTCAGTCCTAGTCTCGGACGAGCCAGCTCGAATCTCGTCTCGGGCGGCAGCCCTCTGTGCCCTCGTAGCCTTCGGCGGCATAGTGGCTGTTACAGGAAAACGGATAGTAAGAACAGTGCAATAGGATCATAGGATACACGGAATTGAAGAAGGAATTTCAAGCAAGTATATCCTAAAGTCACTTAGGTGGAGTACCGTATCGCAAGTATGCCGCGGACATACACACGCTACGTTACCCTACTTAAGTCACTTACTCCATCTACCAATGGTCATCCTACACTCAAAAAGGTAAAACTTATCGCTCTGATACCAACTTTGTCACGACCCGCAGGGTACGGAACGTGACTTGCACTTAAGTTTACGAAACGTCCCAAGACGTCCGTAAAATAAGTAAGCCAAAGCCCAGAACACCAAAACCAAAAGAGTGAAGAGAACCCAATATATTGAAAACGAGTTTATCAAATAAGTCATATAAAACCTCTTTAAAAACAATATCAATTTTTTTCCGAAAATTTCGGCAGAGTCTCCTTTGTAAATACTGGCCCCCAAAATGGGTACAACAAGAATATATATGAATCCAACAAATAAGGCATCCCCAAGCGGGAGCTTGCTCTTCGCCACAAGGCGGTCATAAATCCCACGCAATATAAAGCAACAACATGCGAAATAATCATAAGGAAGCAAAAAAAAACCAGCATGTCGACTCAAGTGAGCTCGACCCCAAAATACAGCATAAAAAGTCCACAAATCTCACAGTCTCATCTCTAGGTCAATATACAACAATACTGGAAGATACAGTAGATGGAGTACTCTAGATACAAAGAATATACAAGGTGGTGCAAAAATAATAATATAACCCACCTAAGAGCAAAACCTCGAGTCCAGGCAAAAGAAGCAAGTGCGCCCGCCGCTACTGTACTGTCGGAGCGGACCTGAAAAAGGCTGTGGCACAACGGGGGTGAGTTGCCAACTCGTGAGTAATAAATAACATCTACACAGGCTATCGTATGCACGCACACAAGCATGCTAGCATCTAAATACAGGTAAGGCAGGACATAATGGCAAGTATGTACGCAATATGAATATACTAGCAGGTATGAATGCAATGCGAATCAACTCGTGATCTGAATGTGTAAGTATAAGAAATCATGTTTTTTCCCTTTAAGAATCTCTTTTGAAATACCAGCACAATACCAATAGAATCAACAAGAACCTGTGTCCAGCAACGACACCTCAAAACTATCACAAATCTCATATATCCATGTCATAGTATCTCTGGTCTCAGCCATCCGGCTGACCCAGCTCAATATCAAAATCTCATCATCCCGCGGCCACGGTCGGTATCCTCTGGATATCCGCCGTGCCAAACAGTCACCGGTAGGTAATCCGTCCCCTGCCAGGCTCAACGTCAACACCACATTCATCTTGCCCCGGGGTACCATACCGGGCCCACCATGTACCCGTGACGGTTCCTCCACTCCTCGACACGGATCTCGAAAACCACAGCAAACTCATGGTGGACGACACTTACATCACTAGAAAACCGCAATTTACATATTTTAAAAATATAATAAGTTTAGAAATTTTGCGGCTTTCCCCCGAAATCCAGAAATATCATAAAATCTCAAGAAATCCTCATAAGTGCATATGTCCATGATAATGAATGCATATGGTATCAATAATCAAGTTGCGATGTGTGATTAATAGATTAGGCTTGAACAATAATATGATGAAGCACATGCACATGAATAGCAATCCTACGATTTCATTTTAAGGAATTAAAGCAATAGCGCGAGTTTAAGTATCAATTATAGTAAAATGCTTCAATTTAAAGGTTATCTAGTGTGGTGGCATGGCAATTACCAGGGTGTGTGTAAGCATGAATAGTGCTCGTGCTGCATATAAAAACCCTGGCAATGGTGCATGTGTCCTAAAGAATGGGTTCGTATATCTATGTCAATATAAGACATGAATGTAGCAAATAATCATACAAGTATTAAACCCCTAATTACTAATATTACTAAGAATCTTTTTAAGCTACTAAAACTATCGGGCGACTTGCGCCATCCAACAATAGTCCCCCGTAGATGTTACATCTACTCACCGGAATCCCTAGCTAGTCACGTCCGATCACCGCTTTCCCCTTTCGAGCCGCGTCTGACGTCTCCGCGACCGAACCTGGAATTACATCAATACCAAACATAAGGTAACATATCAAGAATGACGCAAAACCCAAACGAAGATACTAACGTTCACAAGCTAGGTACAACGTGCATAGGTGCGCGGAACGCACGCGAAAATCGCAAAACTAACTAGAATCGTTGATTAGGTCGCCCGGAAAAAACTGAAACCCGAACACTCAAAATCCTCACTCACACATCCTAAAAGTCATAGGATACGCTAAAAATGTCATCAAGACATCGCAATTAATTCATCACAATATTTTAATAAAAACTAGTAAGCTAAAATTGCAATTTGGAACAAACATCGAAAATTAGCGACAAAGTTAACACAATCCAACACAACAATCCAAACTAACCCACTAGCTAGCCATTACACTAATTTTAAACCATTAACTATGCATCAAGCCATAATTCCAACACAAACCCTTCTCTTGATTTTTGGCAATTAGCAACAACAATGAAAATTTCACACAAGTTAACATAAATTAGCATAACATCAAGCCACTTAAGCAAAGTAACCATATAGATTGGTTAAGTAAACAACTAGATTAATTAAAAAGATTTAATTAATTAAAACATGGCTTCAAGAAACCCTAGTTAACTCAACCATTAACTTTTAAAAAAAAACTAGATTAGGATTAACACTAAAATTAACACTAAACAACTAGATTAAAGAATTCTAACCATATCAACTTAAAAGAGTAGAAATTATACCTCAAATCTATGGATCTAGCAAGAAGAAATTTGCTTCAATTGATGGCCTCAAAGCATCATGATCCAAGCAAGGGAGGTGAAGGAAAAAGGGATGAAGGATGGGGTTATTTTGTGAGCTTTAAATTGCAAATATTTGGAGCAAACTTTGAAGAAGATGAAAAGAAAAGAGATGAAGGGGGGCTGCTGGAATTCGGCCAGAATGAGGGAGAGGGGACGGTGTGGGGTGTGGGAAAAAAGGTCTTGGTCAACTCCTACCAACCACAAAAGACCATACCCAAAAACAATTAAAAAACCTTTAAAATAAAACCCCATTTCCACACAATATACAAGTCAAAAGAGCATGGAATTTTCTTCCATGAGCTGCTGGAGATGGGCCGGCCTAGGGTGAGGGAAAAGTGAGAGAGAGTGCACAAAAATTTTTCTTTTGCAAAAAGACCCCTACAAGTCCAAAATTGCAAGTTTAAGCTTAAATTCAATAAATTTCATTTTCTATAATAAAAATTAGTTAAAACTCAAAATAAAATACTAAAAATTTATATTACAACTAGATTTTAATTAACATAATTTTAAAGATTAAAATTAGCCCAGAAAAATTTGTATTTATCGCTAATTTAATGTATTTTCTTACCGGCTTAAAATAATATTAAAAATTGAAAAATTAAGGAAAATTTTTAAACGACCAGAATTTCATAATTAACTCATTTGCTACTAAAAACTAGCAATTACCTATCCAAATTAGGTATAATTAGTCCTAAACTGCAAAATAACAAAAAGGACGGTTTTCGGAAAAATACCGAATTTTCACCGATTTTCAGGAAAACACCAAAACGACTTTTCAAGGCGTTACAGAATCCAATCAGTAACACTCCCGTACAGTCCTGTCTCATGTTCTGAAAGGTCACATATCTCGCCTAGGGGTGGTATACGTCAGACCCCAGTAGCTTGATAAGTCGTGTCGATATGAGGTCTGTAACAGTTCGAGAAACTACTGATAACACTTACCAGTAAATCTCAGCAACCCTGACCATGGGTTTCTAGTTATAGCCAATAGAACACAGCACAACATCAACTCCCTATACCGGGAGAGACGAATCCCCTAATATCGCTCATTGCCTCCATGTGATTCGGGACTGTGCCCAAAAGCCACCTTTTTTGCACGCCCTTTTGGACGTGGTATGATGGAAATCAAAGCACAGTGGGAATCACACAAGACTCTATGACGATCTCGGGTCAACAGACTACTCTGTACCAGTGTTACCGGAGAACTGCCATCTGACGTGTGGTATAATACCATCTGGGAGTTATCGGCGAGTCCGTCCAGTGTACCCAGTCTCTATTGAGCACCCGTACACCATCCTTGATGTCAAACACCGATGGATATGGGATCATCCATCGCCCATCATATGGGTCAAGATGCGTATACGCTAGTCTATTCTGGTGTATCGATACACCCTCGACTAGGAACAGTTATAGGATATACTCGCCGACTACCGTGGCCCAACTAGTATGATCTCATCATAGTCCCAGTAGTCGAGTACATATCCTAAGGGCTTTATCAACATGTAACATAGAGACAATCAGAGTACATGTTAAGATAAAGTACAACCAGATAACATACTATCACGTCGAGCAAGAAAGTCCTCCCTATATATGTCCTAGCATACACTACAATATACATCGTATGTATAGTAATGGCCTCTAGGGCATACATATAACTAACAATCTCCCACTTGCACTAGGGCCATCTGTTGTGTTATCACATACCCAACAATTAGTTGTGGTTGAATTATCTCATACTCAACCATCCCATAAAAGTCACTACTGGGAAAAAGGCCTTTGTGAGTGGATCCGCGTTGTTGTCCTCTATGTCTACTCTCCTAACCTCGATCTCCCTGGAGATCAACCATCTGCATGATCAGGTGATACTGCCTAAGAATTATATCTGGATTTTTGATAGGACGGGGGTTCCTTGGCATAAGCCACAATTCCATTGTCACACAATGGTAGGAACGACGTTCATTTTATGAACTTATATATCCAGACTGCCTCTTTGGTAGCATCCTTGGTAACGATGTATCTTGCCTTCAATCGTCTAGTAAGTCACGGGATATAGCTTGGAACTCTTCCAACATACCGTCCCTCCACTGAGGGTAAAGGCAATGCCTGCGACTGATATTCAGTCGTCCTTATCACCCTGGAACCTTTCCAGTGATTCTCCCCAGGATCGATTTATACCATCTCACTACAACTAGTGAGAATCCTAACTCCAATTAGATCTATCTCATAGATCCAAAACCCTTCCCTATCAAGAGTATGTCATCCATGTACTCTACGAGGATCGCCACCATACTCTCTACTACCTTTTTGTATATACAAGGTTCATCTACCATTTCGATGAAGTCAAACTCTTTGACTACTACATCAAAACAGACGTTCCAACTCTGCGATGCCTGCTTTATCACATAAAACATCTTGCACATGTTTCCGCTGCTCCCACTATCTACGAAGCCCTCTGGCTGTGTACTTACAGACACTCTCTTCCAAAACATCATTTAGAAAAGCAGTCATGACACCCAACCACCAGATATCGTAATCATGGTATGTAGCAGTGGCAAGTAGGATCTGGATGGACTTACGTATAGCTTTGAAAGTCTCAACTTTTCCATGCACACCAAGTAATCTTCTCAAAATATACTTGCTCCTGTTGGGGATTTAACCCTTCAGATAAAATAACCAAAGTCCATACTTTGTTGGTGTATAAGGATTCCATCTCAGATTTCTAAGCATCCAGCCATTCTGTAAAGCCTTGAAATTCGTTAGGATGTTTTCGCGTTAATTAGCAAGTGTGCGTGTTTTTCATAAAATAAGGATATCATATTTTTCCTTCTTGGCTAGTGATATATTGTGTTGTGAAGTGTTTATATATATATATATATATATATATATATATATATATAAATATATAATTCTAGGGTTATTAATTATTTTGGTCGTGTTTACCCTAAGTGGGAAAATTTTGTGTTAGAGTACACTTGCACACTTAGCCAATTTTGGTGGCCTAGGTTCTTATTGTTATTATGTTAACCCTCTTTCATTTTCTTGTATGGTTGTAATTATCCCCCACTTCTTTTTAACTAGGTATCCCTTTTTAATAATTCAATTTTTGAATAGAAAATAAAGGTATGGTGGTTAGGTAGAGATCTTGACTTGTTTGACCATTGTTTCCTCTCTCTCATTTCTCTCTCTTTCCCATTTCTCTGTGTCACGACCCGAAAGTACGGAACATGACCGTCACTTAAACTACGAACGTCTCGAGGCGTACGTAATCTAAGTAAACCGAAACCCAGAAATCCAAACCAGGAAAATAGTAGAGTGAAGGAAAACCAATTTAAAACAATTAGTTTTAATAGCATAAGCCGAATTATGCGGTTTTTAAGAACATCAAAATTTACTGAAAATTTCGGCAGAGTCTCCTTTGTAAATACTGGCTCCCAAACGGGATATAACATGAATAGTATACGAAATCAATAAACGGCATCCCCAAGCGGGAGCTAGCTCTTCGTCAATCAACGGTCACAACCACACAAGCAATATAATATACAACGCCAACGGCGAGGATCAAAACTCAAAAGGAAACTCAAAACCACCAGAAATATAACGAGCGACTCTAAGGTCGAAAGAATAAACAACACTGGTCTCTATCTCAAAAATACATGTTTGGTTGATGGAATTTACTAGATACAACGGAATAATATTATACAAGGTAATATGATGGGTACGATACAAGAAAACCCCACCTAGTAGCAAGTCACCCGAATGAAACTGAGCCCGCAAAGCCGTAATGAAACCTGTACGGCAAACCTGCAAGAAACTGGGGCACAACGGGGTGAGTTGCCAACTCGTGAATAGAAAAATATCTACGCACAGAAATCGCATAAATAGCGCAACCTAGGTCAATGATCATAATATATCCTCAAAAATGTATATAACATGCAGCCTATTACAAGGCTAGGGTAAATATCTAACCCGAGTGTAATCTCATGTGGCCGTGTCTGTGCCTCAGGTAGCAATATATCATATGAATGAGGTATGCATGCATGAAACAGAATACATGTAAATGAAGAAACTGTTTTCATAATTTAGTGAGATTTCTTTCGTATTTTTAAACTGAGGTATCATAATGAAATCAATATCAACAGTGTCTAGCATCGACACAAAACATAAATCTCACTGTCTCGAAATATCAATGTCTCAATCTCAATATCTAGGGCGCCGTCAGTCCAGACCGGCCCCTACCATCCATCTCAAGACCACGACGGTATCCTCCGGATATCCGACGCGTCGGGTAATATCACCGGTAGGTAATCTGTCCCCTGCCAGGCTCAACGTCAACACCACATTCATCTTGCCCCGGGGTACCATACCGGGCCCACCATGTACCCGTGACGGTTCCTCCACTCCTCGACACGGATCTCGAAAACCACAGCAAACAAATGGTGGACGACACTTACATCACTAGAAAACCGCAATTTACATATTTTAAAAGGTTAATAAGTTTAGAAATTTTGCGGCTTTCCCCCGAAATCCAGAAATATCATAAATCTCAGGAAGTCATCACAAGTGCATATGTCAATGCTAATGAATGTATATGGTATCAATAACCAAGTTGCAATGTATGATTAATAACTAGGCATGAACAATGGAATAACAGTATGCATGAAGTGACAAGTAATAACTACAATGTCTAAACTGGCATATAACCCAGGTACACTAATATCATATCAACCTACTAAATAACAAGCTAAGTCAAGCAAATATATTCTCTAAAGTGTACGTGACATGGCAATTACCGATGAAGATGTGTGTGAGCCGGAAAGTAGGTGTACGTGGTACATACGCATCATCGGTAATGGTGCTGTTGTCCTAACAGCATGCTATTAATAATGCAATAAGAAATTATAATATAAGTATGCGATGCGGAGCGAACAGTAAAAATGAGCGGGAGCTGAATACTAGACACAACGATAACTAAACTGTAATAATCTAATATAAATCCTACAAATGGTGCCTTTTGAAATAACACAAATCATGGGGTTTGAAAATAGGGGCTACGGTGTTTTTATGAAAAGATGAGTCTTTTAAAATATCCGTAGGATCCCTTGGGCTGTCTTTTAAAATACCCACAATTCGTTAGTTTTTGAAATAGGTAGGAGTCTAATCTAATCTAACAGCTACACTAAACTATACGGCTGAACTAACAAGCTGAACTACAGGTAAGGAAACCGCCTAACGTCTGAGTCGATACATATACATACCTGTATATATATTAGTCGGTGATCCCGCCTCAATAATATCATATCCGATACCATATCTATAATCAGACATCCCAAGTCAAGAGTGCAGATCAATCATCAAGATATAGCTCGTACGTAAATCCGTCATACGGCATCCCCCAATTCTGGGTACGGGTCAAAATCACATTCATCATACTATTCACCTGATATCCTCTTTATCAAATATCATGATCGGGGTACTGATCTACGTCTAGTACCAAACTGATACCGCCTAAGTATGCATGCCGGTGTAAGAATCACTACGCCAAAAGACCCGCTAAAACATCATGTCGTATCTCAATATGAACCAAATCACATCACCGATCTCCTGGCCTCAAGCCCAATCTCATCGACTCATCTGAATTTTCAAATACTATTCTCAAATCCAGTATATGAACACATAGTCCCATACCTATGTGAACACATAAATATATATTCCCATATACGCACATATAAAAGAAAGAATGTATGCAAGTAAGTATGTGTGTATGTGTAGTGCAACACTACCCTAGGGTTCGCAACACTAAGGTAATCCAACACACCAATATCCATCCTAAGCAACGTTATTAATCCCAAATAACATATAATAATTGTTGGTGTGTATACGCATCCGTATACACCACCACGGACTGCGGGGGTGCTATACGCCATCCACCCGACTTCTCCCCGTAGATATAAATCTACTCACCTGGTCCTCGCTAGCCGGTGCCGACGTCGCCACGCGCTTGCTTGTCGTCTCGAAGTCCAAATGGGGTACCTACATATCATAACGCACCATATCTCATTAAAATCCGCCTCATGACCAAAACGACGCACGAATCTCACATAGGTCAAAACCTATGGTTGCTTCACAAATCGACCCAAAAACCCTCGATGTCGGCGTACAAATGCCAAACCATCGAGAAAAATCCAATCACACTCATTTGCATATTCACGAACACTAATTTTAATATAAACTAGGTTAAAACTCACAAAACCCCCAATTTCACTTAAAAAGTCATTTTTCCGAAAATCTAGCAAGCACAATTAGCCGTTTTTGTACAAAACATGATGTTTAAATGAATGTAGCGGCCAATATATTTATTAAATATCTTAAATAAGTCATAGAAACAATTTCCGGAATTTAATCTCATTAAATTCCAAAAACCCTAATATTCTAGTTTACAAAAATACCCTTTTTAACAATTTCAAAGCAAAAATGCACAAACTACAATCTAGCTTAGATTTGCATGATCTAAAGCATTAAACCACACTTAATAAAGTTAATGAAGTCATGAAAAACATAAACACATTTTTAATCCCAAGTATTTAACCAAATTCAAAAATCTAGTAGGCAAATTAGCACATTAACACAATTTTTTTAAACTAACCATTAGCACTAGCTACTAATCTTGTATTAACATGACAAAAAGCCTAAATATAACACACAACCATACACCAATTCTACAAAACCCTAACTTGCATTCAAATTCATAACTTGAATTCCAAAACTTGCAATTAAACTCACATATCCAAATTAACACTTAATTAAATTAGCTTAAGAAATTAGTAACAATTTAAGCAACAAAAATGTTTAGAATTATACCCAAAACATATGAAGATCCACAAGCACACATAGCCCTCCAAAATGCTCCCTTGCCACCAAAATCCATGCTATACGGGCTAAGCTAAAATGGGTAGGAGTCGGATTTTGATTTGGATTTTTGCTTGATTTTTTGTGGATTTTTCTTTGATGGAACAAAGAGAGGAGAAGAGGAAAATGGGGCTGTTGGGGGGGGGGGGTTGCTGGTTTCGGCCAGGTTGTGGGGGGGGGTTGGGTGAGGGAAGAGAGAGAGTGAGGTGTAGAAAATAACAAGTAAGGAAGTCCAAGTCAACACAAAGTCAAAAGTCCAACTCTTTTATCCATTTTCTTTTCTTTCATTTCTTTTCCTTGAAATCCAAGTGGGGACAAAAGAGGGGGCTGCTGAATTCTTCAAGGGGGATAAGTGAATGGGGGTGTGTGGGTGTGGGTACGGGTGTGGGGTGATGAAAAATGATAAATACAATACCCCAAACATCTATTTACGCTAAAAAAAAGCCTTTTTTCTTCAATAATTTCTAAACCGTTTTGGCAAATGATTTCGTTCCAAAAACCACATGATAAAATTTTATTTAATGTTTTATGATGCACAAAATTTGTTTCAACTCATTCCAATTTGTAATTTTCCCTAATTAAATGTATTAGTGACGGCTTAAAATAATAATAAAATATTATTTTTTTTAGAAAATTTGAAATTTCACCAGCGGCTCAATAAACACCAAATAATAGCAATTACATAGCTAGAATATGTATATTTAATTTTTATAATAAGATATTTGCATTTTGACTTTTTTACAGAAAACCCCCTTATCTTACCGATTTTTCGAAATTTCACCGAAACGATTTTCAATGCGTTACAATCTTCCCCCCTTAAAGAAATTCGGTCCCCGAATTTAAATTCAAACTCCCCCAAATACTAAAACATCTAAGAAAAACCATTAAGTCGTCGGGGCTCCGAAATTGTAACTACATAAAACAAATCGTAGCGCAGCGCATGCGCTTGAAGAATGAGCATATAACTCAAATCGAAACTCCGTCAAGCATTCCGCAATCATCGGAGTCATGGAGAAGAAATCAATGCCAAATCCAAATCAAAACCCATATGATATAACTCGAAATCATATATGTAAATATCGAACCTATATCTGTAAGTATATGAAGGAAATGCATGCCAAATCTCTTTAAGTCGCTGTGCAACGCATATAACACTGCACAGTGGCGGACGTCTATCTTAAGAAAATAACTATATACATATATACCTTTGTTTGAAAAGTACGTTCCGCCGTTTTGGAAACAATTTAGAAGGGTCTCCTTGTTTTAAACATTTCGCGTCATATCAGACACGTAGGTAAATACTGAGGCTATAGCTCGCTTTTTGGAAATCCCTTCAATAACTATCAATGCATGCAAAATATATTCAGGTACTGTCTTATAACTAGTCCTGCTCAGTACGAAAATACATAGCAATATCACAAAAACGTACTGCTCTATAAGAAAAAAATCAATCGCAAAATACGCGTATGAATACTACGTGCGTCTGGTGCGCACGGAAATCAAAATCCATATACGTGCCATACAAGTGCACAGAAACAAGATCTAAGTGCATCGGGTGTGCACGAAACATCTGTCGTAGGCAACATGTGTGCCTGACAGCAAAATCAGGTGCATCTATCGTGCATGAAAAATCTCGATTTAGTGCATCTGGTGTGCACCAAAATCGCATCTCAAGACATGCGCTCAACATGCGCGAAAATCCAAATCAGGTGCATCCATCGTGCACGAAATCATGAAATCCAATATCAAGCGCCGAACGTGCGCAAAATCAATCAGGTGCACAAGGTGCACAAAACAAATATCGAGTATCACAATCGAAATCGATGTCCAGTGCACACTGCAAGCATATAATAGCTATACAAAGTGCAGGAACCAATTCGTGTGCATGCATACGCACAAAATCAACTCAAATGTCTAAAACCGTAAAATCACAAACATGTGAAACCCAAGCACGAAAACGATATCAAGTGCAACACTGTGCAAAGATCGTAAATCCTCAATCATCAAAATCAAATCATGTGAATAAATCACCCAAAACATCGAAATCAATAATGGCGGAATAGTATCGCTCAAGTGCATCCTCTAAGAATCTCGGGCCAGCTGTCGCGGTCCCTAGTGGGACGTCTCGTCGATGATCATGAACTCTGGCCTGCTGGTGTGCATAACCATGACCACTCCTGGGTCAAGGTCTTCACTGTGAATTACCAATCTTTCGGTCCATCGGCTCATCGGCCCTGTCAGGTGTGCTAACGGGGACGATTCCGTTCTGGCACTTCTCTGGTTATCTCTTGGTCAATCATCGCGACCACTCGTAAGACAGCATATTACTGGCGTCGGCCTCTGGCTCTCTGAATGTACGTGACACATCTGATCCTGGGTGCAAGTATCATTGCAGCAGTGTCCTGGAAGGAATCCTGCTCACGGTCTCTTCCATGTCTCGTCTCTGCCAACTGTTTGGAAGTCATCGTCCTTTCCTATATCTACATCTTGCTCTGGAACGGCTGCACACCCACCGCGACTCCTTCTGGAAGGTATATCCAGTACTCTGCCACGGCATGCGCATCGCATCTCTGATGTCGGCGGAGTGGAACATCATCTCATCTAGATCTGGTGCGAACCTCTTACTCCACTTTTCTCTAATGTCGTCTGCTTTGGACTCGTCTCGTCGCGGCTGCATGGACTGAGCTCCAACGACTATCCTCGAATCTGGAGTCTCCCAAGAAATGCATCTGACCACCTAGCATCCGAATTAAGTCGAACTATCCAATCGATTGTCAAAACCTCATAATCCCCCAAGGGCTCAACATCTTGGGTACAATTTAATAGTATCGAGTACATACCACAGCATCGGTGGTCCAGCCGTAGAAGGGCAAACCCAAGCCTCACTAATGGCGCCGTAGAACTGCCGCAAACCCGAAGGTTCAAAGGCTTTCACACGGTCATTAAGTCGAGTTAGGGTTTCATTCTTCTAGAGGGACCATAGAATTGCCTGCATGTCTTTCCGACTACTTTAAACTTGGAATAATAGGTTTCCGACATTCGATCGTCTCTGTCGACCCTCACGTCTCTGCGTGAAGTCGTCTCTAGCTGGAATCAATCTATCTGATGACCTCGCATCGGGGTAAGCGAACGATCCACATGTCCTAGTCATTCATCCTAGATGACTAGCGACCTCCTATCATCTCTTAGTACAACTTATACTGCAATAGCTCCAACATCTGGGGCGATATCTCGTCGTTCGCAGCAATAACTGGCTCACTCGTCTGCATGCTGAACCGTGCCTCAATCATCAGGAGTAAGCAACACACCAACGGTCATCAAAATCTGGCTGGCCTCCATCATTGGCTCAATTCTCTAGTGTCGATCAGCACCTCCGAGTAACCTCATAAAGGCGATCCGCCAAACGTTCGTGGCGCGGAAACACAGTAAAAAGACACATCTCTCCAATCGTGTGTCGCCGGAATTTCGCCCTGGTCAGTCCTCGTTCGTGACGAGCTTGTGCTGACCGCAACTCTTGCCGTAGCTCTCCCTGCCCGTAACCGTAGCAGCAAAACCATACTGGTACCGATGAGGCTAGATCAGGAAGGAATATAATACTGAACAAGGAAATGTACATCCTAAGGCTTCATAAGTGGAGTGGCGTGTCGTAAATATGCCGCGGAACATACCAACGGTACGTCACTCTACTTTAGTCACCTATTCCATCAACCAAGGGTCATCCTACGCTCCGAAGGTCAAAACCTAACGCTCTGATACCAACTTTGTCACGACCCGAAAGTACGGAACATGACCGACACTTAAACTACGAACGTCTCGAGGCGTACGTAATCTATGTAAACCGAAACCCAGAAATCCAAACCAGGAAAATAGTAGAGTGAAGGAAAACCAATTTAAAACAAGTAGTTTTAATAGCATAAGCCGAATTATGCGGTTTTTAAGAACATCAAAATTTTCTGAAAATTTCGGCAGAGTCTCCTTTGTAAATACTGGCTCCCAAACGGGATACAACATGAATAGTATACGAAATCAATAAACGGCATCCCCAAGCGGGAGCTAGCTCTTCGTCAATCGACGGTCACAACCACACAAGCAATATAATATACAACGCCAACGGCGAGGATCAAAACTCAAAAGGAAACTCAAAACCACCAGAAATATAACGAGCGACTCTAAGGTCGAAAGAATAAACAACACCGGTCTCTATCTCAAAAATACATGTTTGGTTGATGGAATTTACTAGATACAACGGAATAATATTATACAAGGTAATATGATGGGTACGATACAAGAAAAACCCACCTACTAGCAAGTCTCCCGAATGAAACTGAGCCCGCAAAGCCGTAATGAAACCTGTACGACAAACCTGCAAGAAACTGGGGCACAACGGGGTGAGTTGCCAACTCGTGAATAGAAAAATATCTACGCACAGAAATCGCATAAATAGCGCAACCTAGGTCAATGATCATAATATATCCTCAAAAATGTATATAACATGCAGCCTATAACAAGGCTAGGGTAAATATCTAACCCGAGTGTAATCTTATGTGGCCGTGTCTGTGCCTCAGGTAGCAATATATCATATGAATGAGGTATGCATGCATGAAACAGAATACATGTAAATGAAGAAACTGTTTTCATAATTTAGTGAGATTTCCATCGTATTTTTAAACTGAGGTATCATAATGAAATCAATATCAACAGTGTCTAGCATCGACACAAAACATAAATCTCACTGTCTCGAAATATCAATGTCTCAATCTCAATATCTAGGGCGCCGTCAGTCCAGACCGGCCCCTACCATCCATCTCAAGACCACGACGGTATCCTCCGGATATCCGACGCGTCGGGTAATATCACCGGTAGGTAATCTGTCCCCTGCCAGGCTCAACGTCAACACCACATTCATCTTGCCCCGGGGTACCATACCGGGCCCACCATGTACCCGTGACGGTTCCTCCACTCCTCGACACGGATCTCGAAAACCACAGCAAACAAATGGTGGACGACACTTACATCACTAGAAAACCGCAATTTACATATTTTAAAAGGTTAATAAGTTTAGAAATTTTGCGGCTTTCCCCCGAAATCTAGAAATATCATAAATCTCAAGAAGTCATCACAAGTGCATATGTCAATGCTAATGAATGTATATGGTATCAATAACCAAGTTGCAATGTATGATTAATAACTAGGCATAAACAATGGAATAACAGTATGCATGAAGTGACAAGTAATAACTACAATGTCTAAACTGGCATATAACCCAGGTACACTAATATCATATCAACCTACTAAATAACAAGCTAAGTCAAGCAAATATATTCTCTAAAGTGTACGTGACATGGCAATTACCGATGAAGATGTGTGTGAGCCGGCAAGTAGGTGTACGTGGTACATACGCATCATCGGTAATGGTGCTGGTGTCCTAACAGCATGCTATTAATAATGCAATAAGAAATTATAATATAAGTATGCGATGCGGAGCGAACAGTAAAAATGAGCGGGAGCTGAATACTAGACACAACGATAACTAAACTGTAATAATCTAATATAAATCCTACAAATGGTGCCTTTTGAAATAACACAAATCATGGGGTTTGAAAATAGGGGCTACGGTGTCTTTATGAAAAGATGAGTCTTTTAAAATCTCTGTAGGATCCCTTGGGCTGTCTTTTAAAATACCCACGATTCGTTAGTTTTTGAAATAGGTAGGAGTCTAATCTAATCTAACAGCTACACTAAACTATACGGCTGAACTAACAAGTTGAACTACAGGTAAGGAAACCGCCTAACGTCTGAGTCGATACATATACATACCTGTATATATATTAGTCCGTGATCCCGCCTCAATAATATCATATCCGATACCATATCTATAATCAGACATCCCAAGTCAAGAGTGCGGATCAATCATCAAGATATAGCTCGTACGTAAATCCGTCGTACGGCATCCCCCAATTCTGGGTACGGGTCAAAATCACATTCATCATATTATTCACCTGGTATCCTCTTTATCAAATATCATGATCGGGGTACTGATCTACGTCTAGTACCATACTGATACCGCCTAAGTATGCATGCCGGTGTAAGAATCACTACGCCAAAAGACCCGCTAAAACATCATGTCGTATCTCAATACGAACCAAATCACATCACCGATCTCCTGGCCTCAAGCCCAATCTCATCGACTCATCTGAATTTCTAAATACTATTCTCAAATCCAGTATATAAACACATAGTCCCATACCTATGTGAACACATAAATATATATTCCCATATACACACATATAAAAGAAAGAATGTATGCAAGTAAGTATGTGTGTATGTGTAGTGCAACACTACCCTAGGGTTCGCAACACTAAGGTAATCCAACACACCAATATCCATCCTAAGCAACGTTATTAATCCCAAATAACATATAATAATTTTTGGTGTGTATACGCATCCGTATACACCACCACGGACTGCGGGGGTGCTATACGCCATCCACCCGACTTCTCCCCGTAGATATAAATCTACTCACCTGGTCCTCGCTAGCCGGTGCCGACGTCGCCACGCGCTTGCTTGTCGTCTCGAAGTCCAAATGGGGTACCTACATATCATAACGCACCATATCTCATTAAAATCCGCCTCATGACCAAAACGACGCACGAATCTCACATAGGTCAAAACCTATGGTTGCTTCACAAATCGACCCAAAAACCCTCGATGTCGTCGTACAAATGCCAAACCATCGAGAAAAATCCAATCACACTCATTTGCATATTCACGAACACTAATTTTAATATAAACTAGGTTAAAACTCACAAAACCCCCAATTTCACTTAAAAAGTCATTTTTCCGAAAATCTAGCAAGCACAATTAGCCGTTTTTGTACAAAACATGATGTTTAAATGAATTTAGCGGCCAATATATTTATTAAATATCTTAAATAAGTCATAGAAACAATTTCCGGAATTTAATCTCATTAAATTCCAAAAACCCTAATATTCCAGTTTACAAAAATACCCTTTTTAACAATTTCAAAGCAAAAATGCACAAACTACAATCTAGCTTAGATTTGCATGATCTAAAGCATTAAACCACACTTAATAAAGTTAATGAAGTCATGAAAAACCTAAACACATTTTTAATCCCAAGTATTTAACCAAATTCAAAAATCTAGTAGGCAAATTAGCACATTAACACAATTTTTTTAAACTAACCATTAGCACTAGCTACTAATCTTGTATTAACATGACAAAAAGCCTAAATATAACACACAACCATACACCAATTCTACAAAACCCTAACTTGCATTCAAATTCATAACTTGAATTCCAAAACTTGCAATTAAACTCACATATCCAAATTAACACTTAATTAAATTAGCTTAAGAAATTAGTAACAATTTAAGCAACAAAAATGTTTAGAATTATACCCAAAACATATGAAGATCCACAAGCACACATAGCCCTCTAAAATGCTCCCTTGCCACCAAAATCCATGCTATACGGGCTAAGCTAAAATGGGTAGGAGTCGGATTTTGATTTGGATTTTTGCTTGATTTTTTGTGGATTTTTCTTTGATGGAACAAAGAGAGGAGAAGAGGAAAATGGGGCTGTTGGGGGGGGTTGCTGGTTTCAGCCAGGTTGTGGGGGGGGGGGGTTGGGTGAGGGAGGAGAGAGAGTGAGGTGGAGAAAATAACAAGTAAGGAAGTCCAAGTTAACACAAAGTCAAAAGTCCAACTCTTTTATCCATTTTCTTTTCTTTTCTTTCATTTCTTTTCCTTGAAATCCAAGTGGGGACAAAAGAGGGGGCTGCTGAATTCTTCAAGGGGGATAAGTGAATGGGGGTGTGTGGGTGTGGGTACGGGTGTGGGGTGATGAAAAATGATAAATACAATACCCCAAACATCCATTTACGCTAAAAAAAAGCCTTTTTTCTTCAATAATTTCTAAACCGTTTTGGCAAATGATTTCGTTCAAAAAACCACATGACAAAATTTTATTTAATGTTTTATGATGCACAAAATTTGTTTCAACTCATTCCGATTTGTAATTTTCCCTAATTAAATGTATTAGTGACGGCTTAAAATAATAATAAAATAATATTTTTTTCAGAAAATTTGAAATTTCACCAGCGGCTCAATAAACACCAAATAATAGCAATTACATAGCTAGAATATGTATATTTAATTTTTATAATAAGATATTTGCATTTTGACTTTTTTACAAAAACCCCCTTATCTTACCGATTTTTCGAAATTTCACCGAAACGATTTTCAAAGCGTTACACTGTGTTCAAGCAGAAAGAGCTGCAGCAACAATAATATTTCTCCCATTTTCTCTTCCTTCTTCACTTCTCTTTGGACCCTATTCAAAACCCTACACAAACAAGCCTTTTTCATCACAAAACCATGGGAAAAAGGGGCTTTTTGAGGTGTTTGGGAGCAAATCTACATACTTGAGGAGGGAGCTGGAACTTTTGGTGTTTCATAAGGTCTTTAGAAGGTATTAGCTCATAGTTAACACTCTTTCTCCATATCTTGTAGTATCTTAACTAAAAATCATGTTTTATGTGCATTATTAGTGATATTGAAGGATATTTGTGAAGTATATGTTAGATTGGTGTTCTCATAGTTTAGTTAATTTCTTTAAGTGTTATTAGAGCTATTTAAACCAGGTTTTGCTTCAGGTTTGCACAAAAATACCAAAAAGTACCTTTTTAGTGTAAAAATGTGATTTTTAACTAGAATTTTGGTTCTGTTATATCTGCTTGTGCCTTGATTATTTCAGAACTATTTTGGATTTACTGTAGCATGTATAGGGGGTATAGAGTGCACACACAAAACCTGGGAGTCCCTCTCCCTACCCAGGCCGCCGGAAAAAGAGTTCTGGCCGCAAATTGCGGCCAGATGGGTGAGTCGGGGCTTGGGTTTTGTGCCACTGGAGTCTGCATCTATGTGGAGTGTTTTGGTATATATATTTTCGTAATATCTGTTCTGTATCAAAATCTGGAGTTGAATACCCAATTTCCCGTATTTTCACTCTTTCGCGACACGCGTGATACGTAGGTATGGGTTTGGGGGTTCTGCGTATCGCGACGCGTCGGAGTGACTTCAGGCGCGTAATCACACGTTTTAGCGTACCGCGCACACGCGCGCTTGGTTTGCGGCACGGGTTTCTAGTTGACTTTAAATGTCGTGTTTGTATGGTTGTGAGCTTATGTGTGATATTCTGTGGAATTCTAGGTTCTTAGGCAAGTGCGACGGACGCCGCGAAGAAGGGGAAGCAAATCGTCGGCTATACGTAGCGAGAGACTACGGTGAGTAGATTTAACATCTACGGGGATATCGCCAGCATGGCGTTCTACGTCAGGGCTGATAGGACCTTATAGCTACATTTCCATACATTGACTGTTCATGGATACTATTTAGTGCATACCGCATTCCCTGCTATATGTATATAAACTAGAATTGGTAGAACAGCGCACCCTTACTGACGGTTCATATTGCACGAGCACTATCCTGTATGTTACACACACACCATTAGAATAGCCATGATATTCATACTTGATGCATATATTACATCGGATCATTATGCTGTAGCTCATCTTTTATGTGACTTGACATGATATTCATACTTGATGCATATATCACATCGGATCATTATGCTGTAGCTCATCTTTTATGTGACTTAACATGATATTCATACTTGATGCACATATCACATCACATTGACTTGCATATTGGTTGGGATTACATGTGATTTCTGGATTTGGGAACCGTGGCTATTTCAAATATGTAAACATTTAAAAACCCGGTTCCCTTGATATGATATTTCGGTGCGCCCACCATGTGTTTTCTCGGTGCTAGAGCGATATGTATGAGAGAGAGGGCTGACCCGGAATGACGGATGGCCGATATATTGAGAGAGGGCTGACCCGGACTGACGGATGCCCGATATATTGAGAGAGGGCTGACCCGGACTGAAGGATGCCCGATATGTATGAGAGAGAGGGCTGACCCGGACTGACGGATGCCCGATATAGGAAGATTTGCATGTCGATGCTAGAAACGAGTATTTATGATATTTGGGTGTCGATGTTTGGCACTCATGATTCTCAGTGATGTACAGGATTTGAGGGCCGATGGGAGTGCCGGCGTCTGGGTTGTTGGGATTTGGGGTGCATTGATGGACACCGATTACATATTCCACGTTGACATTCCGTGTAGATATTATACTTCCCATGCTCAGCATTCATTATTGTATCTCATCCTGTAGTTACTTTACTTGACAGAGCACTTGCACGATTATGCACATACTGCTTATTGCATATAGATTTATCTGCTGGCATTTAATAGAGTAGCGCAGTGCGTGCATGCTCGCGATTACCTTTATATGTTATCTCTATTCACGAGTTGGCAACTCACCCCCGTTGTGCCACAGTGTTTGCAGGTTGCCCTTCGGAGTAGTCGCGGCAGGCTGCTTTCTTACACCTTTTGACACAGATACCCCCACAGTTGGTGTACTAGCTCTTTTGCTGATAGGTGGGTTTTGTGCGGTATCTGTTTACCTTTCAGTTATGTACATTGTTGTATATAGTATTCTCCATCTACCATATATGTACTTGACTTAGAGACAGTGTGAGGACGATGATGTATATTATTTGTATTCTGATGTTGAGCTCATTGTGAGCCGACTGTACTTATGCAATTTATTCTATCTGTGATGTTCCTACTTGTTGATCTTGATCTTCGCTACGGCGTCGTATATTGCTATCTTGGTGATTATTTACTTAAGATTTCTTATCACTTTGCAAATGCTTCCATTCAAGTTTAAGACACTCTATACTTTTACCGGTTTGATTTATGGGTTTTCGGTTCACTTAGTCACGTTACGCCTGTAGACGTTACGTGGTTAAGTGCCGGTCACGGGCCGAACTTTGGGTCGTGGCAAAGTTGGTATCAAAGCGTAGGTTTTACCTTTCGGAGTGTTCCTAGGATGACCCTGGTATGATGGAGTAGGTAGCTGAAGCAGAGTGGCGTAGCGTGCATATGTTCCACGGCATACTCACAACACGGTACTCCGCCAAGGTGACCTTAGGACTTGTTGATTTAAATTCCTTCTTGAGTACATACATTCTTGCGATTCGATTTCCGTATCTTTATCAAATCCTACTTTTCCTTTCATCCATTATGCCGCCAAAGACTAAGTGGGCGCAGAGAGCGGCCGCGAGGACCGAGATTCGAGTTAACTCGTCCGTGACGAGGACTGATCAGGGTAGTACACCGTTTGTGCCCGAGCAAGCTGTTCCTGCCATGACAGATCAGATTGCCATGTTAGGGGTTGGTGTGCTGGAGATGCGCCAGACGATAGGATCCAGTATGCAGGAGATGCGCTAGATGATGGGATCTCTAGTTGAGACACTTCGAGCGCAGCGACCAGAGGTAGTTCCACCCGTTGCAGAGACCGCGGTGGTAACCACAGTACAGGAAGTTGCACCTGCAGCTACAGAGGTTATTACAATGTCGCTGTCAGAGTTTATGAGGCTGAAGCCTCCGGTCTTCACAGGCACCGACGCTGCCGAGGACCCATAGTCTTTCATTGATAGGATGGCTCGGATATGTCGTTCCCTCAGATGCACAGATGCGAGATGGGTTGAGTTTGCGAGCTTTGGCCTGGAAGGTCTCGCGCAGAAATGGTGTGAATCAGTTGAGAAGGGTAGAGCAGCAGGTCTTCCTCCTATGACCTGGACCGAGTTCGTAGCGCTATTCCTTGCCCGCTATCTTCCACTGAGCGTCAGAGATGCTAGAGCACGCAGGTTTGAGTCCTTACGCCAGACTCCAGAGATGTCAGTGGCAGAGTATGACGTGTTGTTCATAGAGTTATCTATCTATGCCTCGTATTTAGTGGCTACCGAGAAAATGCGAGTCAAGAGATTTGTCCGAGGCTTGCTCACACCACTGTTCCTCGCGATCAGCGCACAGCATTACGAGACCTACGCAGCAGCTGTAGAAGCAGCCTTATTGGTCGAGGAGCGCCTTGCTGAGACTTCAGCAGTCCCAGAGCCGAAGAGAGTTCATGCGGATACGTCAGCGCAGAGACAGCCTTTTCGGCGCCGTGATAGACGTCTTGCAGGTAGTAGAGATTCGGGGTGAAGCAGGTTGTTTATCTCCTATCCCCAAGAGGGTCAGCGACCATCATCGGGATGTTTCCGTTGTGGGAGTTCTTATCATCGTGTACGAGATTGTCCTGAGGTACCCCGGAGGGAGGCAGGAGCACCGCACGTCACATTACCACCTTCACCACCCTAGACGGCGTTGCCTATTGTACCCACTGTTACTCCGCGTCAGACGCATGCAAAGAGAGGTCATGGTCACGGAGGATTTGTTCATAGTGGACGAGGTGACCGAGGCAGAGGGCAGCCATCTGCCGGCAGGGGACAGCCAGTCACAGGTGGAGGGCAGGCACGAGTTTTTGCCTTAACGCATCGGGACGCGCAGGCGTCCAATGCGGTGGTCTCAGGTACCCTTCTAGTATGTTCGGTTGATGCACACGTATTATTCGATCCCGGATCCACGCACTCGTACATATCCACACACTTTGTGCCGAGTTTAGGTAGAGAGCCCGGTTTCCTTGATCAGCCGCTTGTTGTGACTACTCCTGTGGGAGAGTCGTTTGTCGCTAGTCACGTGTTCCGATCCTGTACCGTCCGTATTGGCGAGAGAGAGTTGCCGGTCGATTTGATCCTATGTTGGACTTCGATGTTCTTTTGGGCATGGATTGGTTAGCCACGTGCTATGCTTCTGTTGACTTCCGCGAGAAGACAGTTAGATTTTGTTTTCCCGGTGAGTCGGTTTTTATTGTGTTGGGGGACCGTAGTGCCACCCCTCACAGTGTGATTTCTTCTTTTCGCGCTGGACAGCTTTTGAGGAAGGGATGTCAGGGATTTCTCGCCTATGTTTGCTATACTAGAGCTACAGAGGTTCCGATGGATCAGGTTCCGGTTGTTAGAGAGTTCCCTGATGTGTTCCCTGACGAGCTTCCTGGGCTACCGCCCGAGCGTGATATTTCTTTCTGTATTGATTTGGTTCCTAGCACGGGGCCTATTTCTGTACCGCCTTATCATATGGCCCCGGCGGAACTTAGAGAATTGAAAGGTCAGTTGCAAGATTTGCTGGATAAGGGACTAATTCGACCCAGTGTTTCTCCTTGGGGTGCTCCATTCCTGTTTGTCAAGAAGAAGAACGGCAGTATGCGTTTGTGTATCGACTACCGCCAGCTGAACAGGGTGACAGTGCAGAACAGGTATCCTTTGCCACGCATCGACGACTTGTTCGACCAGCTTCAGGGGGCAGGATACTTTTCGAGGATCGATTTGCGATCAGGCTACCATCAGCTGCAGGTTCGACATGAGGAAATTTCTAGGACAGCTTTCCGCACGCATTACGGCCATTATGAGTTTTTGGTAAAGTCGTTCGGACTCACCAACGCGCCAGCAGCATTTATGGACTTGATCAACCGTATTTTCCGGCCGTATCTTGATCTGTTCATCATCGTATTCATTGACGATATCTTGGTGTATTCTCAGAGTAGAGAGGAGCACGAGCAGCACCTGCGGATTACACTGCAGACCTTGAGGGAGCATATACTTTTCGCCAAATTCTCCAAGTGTGCTTTCTGGCTGGACAGCGTAGACTTCTTGGGGTACGTGATTACACGAGATGGTATATGTGTAGACCCGAGGAAGATTGAGGCCGTTCGGAGTTGGCCTAGACCAACGTCAGAGACGGAGGTTCGCAGCTTTCTAGGGCTGGCAGGCTACTACAGGCGATTCGTGCAGGACTTCTCTCGCATTGCTACACATTTGACTGGGTTGACCCGGAAGGGAGTTCGTTTCGATTGGACGGAGGAGTGTGAGCACATTTTTCAGCAGCTACGGGCTCTACTGACTATGACACCAGTATTATCATTGCCTTCAGGATTAGGCGGATTTGTGGTATATTGTGATGCTTCACGAGTAGGGCTAGGGTGCGTATTGATGCAGCATGACAGGGTGATCGCGTATGCTTCGCGGCAATTAAAGAAACATGAACAGAACACCTCACTCACGATTTGGAGATGGCTGCAGTGGTCTTTGCACTTAAGATCTGGCGACATTACCTATATGGCGAGTCGTGCCAGATATTCACTGATCACAAGAGCTTAAAGTATATATTCCAGCAGCGAGACCTGAACCTTAGACAGCGCCGATGGATGGGGTTAGTGAAGGACTACGATTGCGAGATCTTGTACCACCCGGGCAGGGCTAATGTAGTGGCGGATGCTTTGAGCAGGAGGCCCGGGGGTAGTCTATCTTGTTTGAGCGCAGTACAGAGGCAGTCGTCGGCAGATTGGCAGATCTTATGCGACAGCTGGGTAAAGTTCGAGTTTACGTCGATCGGAGGACAGATTGCGCATGTTCATGCATGCCCACAGTTGCTCGACCGTATACATGAGGCATAGCACAGTGATGACCGATGTTCAGAGATCAGGACACAGATGGGACAGGGCAGATTTTCCGAGTTCGTGATCGATGATCAGGGGATACTACGATTTGGGGCTAGACTGTGCGTACCAGATGCTGAGGGATTGCGGCGCGAGATTCTTGAGGTGGCACATCGATCGGTATACAGTGTTCATCCCGGTTCCACTAAGATGTACCATGATATGAGAGGTGTTTACTGGTTAGACGGAATGAAGAGAGACATCGCAGATTTTGTGTCGAGATTCCTGACTTGTCAGCATGTCAAGGCTGAGCACCAGAGGCCCGCGGGAGAGGTACAGCCGTTACCCATTCCTGAGTGGAAATGGGAACAGATATCTATTGACTTCATTGTGGGTCTACCCAGGACTAGTTGAGGGTATGACTCCATCTGGGTGATCGTGGATCGTTTGACGAAAGCGGCTCACTTCCTACAGAGGAAGACGACTTTCGGATTTGCACAGTACGCCCAGATTTACATCGACGAGATTGTACGACTGCACGGAGTTCCGACATGTATCGTGTCCGACAGAGGCACCCAATTTACCAGCCGGCTATGGCAGAGACTTCAGGAGGCTTTGGGCACTCGCTTGAGTTTCAGCACAGCTTTTCATCCGCAGACCGACGGACAGTCAGAGCGGACTATTCAGACTCTCAAGGACATGCTCAGAGCGTGCGTCTTAGACTTTGGAGGTAGCTAGGATCATCATTTACCCTTAGTAGAGTTCTCCTACAACAACAGCTACAAGGAGACCATTCAGATGGCACCGTTTGAGGCTCTTTATGGAAGGAGATGCAGATCGCCCACCTGTTGGATAAGGCTCAGTGAGAGCAGTATCTTAGGACCACAGATTGTGGAGGAGACGACCGCGAAGATCCAGTTGACTCGCGACAGGATGAGAGCAGCCCATAGTAGGCAGAGATCTTATGCGGACCGTCGTCGGCGCAGACTAGAGTTTTCGGTTGGTGTTCATGTTTTCTTGAGGGTCTCCCCAATGAAAGGTATGATGAGATTTGGGAAGAAGGGGAAGCCTAGTCCCAGATATGAGGGCCCCTTCGAGATCCTCGAGCGTGTTGGTGCAGTTGCGTATCGGTTAGCCCCTCCGCCCAGTTTTCCAGACGTGCACCCTGTATTTCACGTTTCGATACTCCGCAGATATCTTCATGATCCTTCGCATGCGATTCAGCACCCGACGATCCAGCTTGAGCGCGACCTTTCCTATGCAGAACAGCCGGTGATGATCTTGGATCGACAAGTGAAGAAATTGAGGTCGAAAGAGATACCGTCCGTCAAGGTACTTTGGCGTGGTCCGAACAGAGAGGAGGTCACTTGGGAGACCGAGAGCGAGACGAGGAAGAGGTATCCCCGTCTTTTTGAAGGTACGTATAGTTAGATTTTTAAATTCGGGGACCGAATTTCTTTAAGGGGGGTAGATTGTAACGCCTTGAAATTCGTTAGGATGTTTTCGCGTTAATTAGCAAGTGTGCGTGTTTTTCATAAAAAACGGATATCTAATTTTTCCTTCTTGCCTAGTGATATATTGTGTTGTGAAGTGTTTATATATATATTTATATATATATAATTCAAGGGTTATTAATTATTTTGGTCGTGTTTACCCTAAGTGGGAAAATTTTGTGTTAGTGTACACTTGCACACTTAGCCAATTTTGGTGGCCTAGGTTCTTATTGTTATTATGTTAATCCACTTTCATTTTCTTGTATGGTTGTAATTATCCCCCACTTCTTTTTAACTAGGTAACCCTTTTTAATAATTTAATTTTTAAATAGAAAATGAAGGTATGGTGGTTAGGTAGAGATCTTGACTTGTTTGACAATTGTTTCCTCTCTTTCATTTCTCTCTCTTTCCCATTTCTGTGTTCCAGCAGAAAGAGCTGCAGCAACAACAATATTTCTCCCATTTTCTCTTCCTTCTTCACTTCTCTTTGGACCCCATTCAAAACATTACACAAACAAGCCTTTTTCATCACAAAACCTTGGGGAAAAGGGGCTTTTTGAGGTGTTTGGGAGCAAATCTGCATACTTGAGGAGAGAGCTGGAACTTTTGGTGTTTCATAAGGTCTTTAGAAGGTATTAGCTCATAGTTAACACTCTTTGTCCATATCTTGTAGTATCTTAACTAAAAATCATGTTTTATGTGCATTATTAACGATATTGAAGGATATTTGTGAAGTATATGTTAAATTGGTGTTCTCATAGTTTAGTTAACTCCTTTAAGTGTTATTAGTGCTATTTAAGCCAGGTTTTGCTTTAGGTTTGCACAAAAATACAATAAAGTATCTTTTTAGTGTAAAAATGTGATTTTTAACTAGAATTTGGGTTCTGTTAGATCTGCTTGTGCCCGGATTATTTCAGAACGATTTTGGATTTATTGTAGCATGTATAGGGGGTATAGAGTGCACACACAAAACCTGGGAGTCCCTCTCCCTACCCAGGCCGTCGGAAAAAGAGTTTTGGCCGCAAATTGTGGCCAGATGGGTGAGTTGGGGCGTGGGGTTTGGGCCACTGGAGTCTGCATCTATGTGGAGTCTTTTGGTATACATTGTAACGTTTCCAAAATAACAAAATATGATTTTTGGGAAATTTTATAATTTAATATTATTTTAATGAATATTTTAATATTCTGGTATAATTAAATACAAATAAATGGGGAAAAATTATGGAAAATTCTAAAATAAGGTATTTTATGGAATTATGCCATTTTAAAGTTTTTAAGATTAGTTATATGCTAATTTAGTGCTAATCGCGATTAAGAATCGATAATTGGATTTTTAGCATTTTTGTGCAAAAATATGCACATATCATTTTCCACACTTGTTACACTTGTGTTACACTTCTTTTGCCATGGTTCTTTTGGGTGCACTATTGGAGTTTAGTGAAGAAAAGTAAAGAAAAAGTAGTATGATGAGAGAGAGAAAGGGACCAAGTCAACCTTCACCTCTTTTGACCCATGCCCTCCCATGATTTCCCTTCTCATTTTCTCTCCCTCCCCTTGTTGGAGCTGCTGCTGCTCTCTCTCCCTCTCTCACCCTCTTCACTAAAATCCTAGATCCACCATGAAAACAAAGCCAAAACCCCATTCCCACTTCACAAAACTTACTCCCAAGCTCACTAGCTACACATTGAACCTAGCAAGATTGGATTTGGAGGACTTTGAGCAACTCAAGAATTTTCGTGAGTTGCCAAAGGAGGTAATTTCTGCACCTATTAGAGTAGTATTTCATTTCCTTGTGCATCTATTCTAGTTTCATATCGATATTGTGTTGTTTGTGGACTTTAGAGATTTCTAGTTAGGGTTTAGGGTAAAACTGAAATCAAAGATGGAATTGAGGATTGTGGTGACCATAGAATCCCTTGTGTGATGCTAATTTGAACCCAAACCTGAACTTGAAACCAGAATACGGAATTACGGAATCGATATCGGGGAAAACTGAAAATCTGGATGTGTTTTGTGGAATCTGCTATTACCCCGAGACCCCAAAAATAAAACCGAGTTGACAGTGAGATGTGCAGGCACCAATGAACCACCACACCAAACCCTAGCCCCCAACTCCAAGGTGAGGCCGCCAATTATTCCCTTCTGGCCGCAAATTGCGGCCAGAGCAGGAAGGAATTGCCTCGATTTTTGTGCATGGCCCCATTTGCTCTAGTCTTGACCCTGGGTATGTCTAGTTTTGACCGATTCCATCTAGGGTGAAATCTGGGTTGATTTTCCTATGTAGGTGCATGGTTTACGACTTAATTTAGCATGGATTTTGGTATTTGGTGATTCATTCCTGTCGGGTGGCATTTGGACGTCAACGACAAGTGGATATTGAACGTGTTTACATGCGAGTCGATAGGTTTTTACCTATGCGGGTAGCGTGTGCTATTTTGGTTTCCGATGTGGTTTTCATGTGCTTTAGCGTTGTGATATACTTGTAGGTACCCTACGAGATGTTGAGGCAAAGAAAATGAAGATGGCGACATCGGCACCGACACATGAGAAGGAAGGTGAGTAGATTTATATCTACGGGGAGAAGTCGGGTGGATGGCGTATAGCACCGCCGCAGTCCGTGGTGATGTATACGAATACGTATACACACATATATTTATTATGTGTTTGTTTAGGATTATTGATGGTAATAATGGATTATTGGCGATAAGGATGTATTGGTTGAGTATAGTGCGAAACCCTAGAGTAGTGGTTGCACCCACACTCACACATACACACATACTTGCATACATTCTTTCATATATCTGTGCGCATATGATGGCGTGTATATCTACACATGGGTATGGGACTATGTGTTTATATACGGGTGATACGTGGGATTGAGATGAGTCGATGAGATTCGATTGAGGCCGTGAGATTTGGCGACATGACAGAGTTCGTATTGGAGATGTGATATGATGGTAGTGATGCCTGTCATGTGATGAGATATTGTGATATCGACTCAGATTTAGGTGGTTTACATACCCCTCTCTATTGACTTGATTGTCGGGTTCGTAGTTCGCATAGTAGGCGTTAGGCTAGACCCGAGTCATACCTATTTCAAAACTAACGAATCGGGGATATTTTAAAGATAGGAAAAAAGGGTTTATACGGATATTTTCAAAAGGCGCATCTTTTCTTAAAACACCGTAGCCCTTATTTTACCAAAAGCCCTGATTCGTCTTATTTCAAAAGGCAAGGTTGCATGATATATCTATTGAGGCAGGTTATCTACTGTTGCGTTGATTACTCGATTCCGAACATTCAAGCTGTTTGTATTGCATCGTTTATATTGTTGATATATTTCAGTCATGCTGCTAGGACACCAGCACAATTATCGATGATGCGTATGTTCCACGTACACTTGTTTGCCGGCTCACACACTTCATCATCGATAATTGCCATGTCACTACACTGTAGTACTGTTGCATTCAGGATATGACCCTTGCACGACATATTGATATGCTTACCTTTCCGCTATATGTCGCATACATGCTGTTTTCTGAATATACGCATTGAGATATGCTGTTTCCATGATATTTCTGATTTTGGGAACCGTGGGTGTTTCAAAGAGGATATGTAATTGTTTTAAAAACCCGGTTACCCGTGATATGATATTTCAGTGCGTCCACCATGTGTTTTCTCGGTGCTGAGAGCGACATGTGAAACCCGATTCGAGGAGGCGGATGAGGCCGATTGCGGGTACATGGTGGACCCGGTATGGTTCCCCGGGGCAAGAAATGTTTTTCGTGGAGTAGACGATGAGCCTGGCAGGATAGCGAGTACCTACCGGTGATTTTGTTGGACCTGGCGGTTATCCGGAGGATACCGACCGGAGTCGATAGATGGATATGGCGTACTGCCGGGGCCGAGGGCCGATACCGCAGACAGAGCCTGTGGGCCGATCCGGACTGACGGAGCCCGATATATGAGGATTTACGTGCCGATGCTGGGCACAGTTTTCATGATGTTTTCGAGTGCCGATGCTGGGCACTCCGGTTCCATGATTTTGACGTGTCGCGGGGGACACAGGTTGTTTATATCCTCATATTTCCCTGCATATGCTGATGATATTTACATGCATGATGGTTTTGTCATTGTGTGATGAGTGGACGGGATCCACGTACATGCAGATTGATTTCATTGATTGTACCTCACATTTATGATATGCTATTACCTGAGGCACTGGCACGAGCATTTGGCATTTCACTCATGTATAGGGATTACAGCGCCAGTTTAGCATGTTTCAGACTTATTCATATTGAGGTTTATATGTATTTCTGATCGTATTGACCTAGGTTGGGTCATGCATTCGATCTCTGCTTGTAGATATTTTCTATTCACGAGTTGGCAACTCACCCCCGTTGTGCCACAGTTCTTGCAGGTTTTGCCGTACAGATTCCATAGCGGCATTTCTGGCACATTGCTTCCATATGAGTGACTTGCGTTGGTAGGTGGGTTCTTTGTATCAGAACCGCCATTGCTCCTGTATTATTCATTGTATCTAGTAATTCCATCAACCAAAACTTGTATATTGTTTCAGGCTTAGAAAACAGTGTTGTATTATTTCGACCTTAGAGTCGCGCTTGTAGTATTACGGTTTTCTGGCTGTTTTGAGTTTCTTTTTGGGTTTTGATTCTCGCCCTTTGGCGTTGTATATTATTATTGCTTGCGTGGTTGTGACCGTCGATTGACGAAGAGCTAGCTCTCGCTTGGGGATGCCTTCTATCATTTCTTATATTATTCTTGTTGTACCCCGTTCGGGGCCAGTTTTTACAAAGGAAACTCTGCCGAAATTTTCAGGAAAGGTTACACATTTTAAAAATACACATTCGGCTTAGTTATTTAAAAACTTTGATTTTCGAAACATGATTTCTTTACTTTTCAAAACCAGTTTTCCTTATTTACTCTTTAAATGGTTTTAGATTGCTGGGCTTTTGGCTTACTTGGATCAGATGGGGTCCTATAGACTTCATATGGTTCAAGGGCCAGTCACGTGCTCTTTCGGGTCGTGACAAAGTTGGTATCAAAGCGCTAGGTTGACCTTGGTTCGAGTCTGAGTTTGACTATATGGAGCCTAGGGCGTTATTTATATACGGAACTTAGGCTTGACCTTATGGAACTTAGACTTAGTCGAGGGGGTATTATACCCGAACCTTCGTCGTGTAGGATGACCATTGGTTGATGGAATAGGTGACTAAAGTAGAGTGACGTACCGTGGGTATGTTCCGCGGCATACTTACGACACGCCACTCCGCTTAAGAAACCTTAGGTTGTACATTTCCTTGCACCGTATTATATTCCTTCCTATGATCTACCTTCATCGATACTGGTTATGGTTTTGCTGCCGCGATTGCACGGGCAGAGTGAGCTACGGCTCGAGTTGTGTCAGCATGAGCTCGTCGGGGACGAGGGCTGACCGGGGCGTGATTCCAGAGACATACGGTTGCATTGAGGCTTCGTATTTTGTGTTTCCGCACTATGAGCGTTTGACAGATCGCTGTTGCGAGATTTTTCGGATGTACCGGTCGGTACCAGAGGATTGAGCCACTAATAGAGGCCAGCCAGGATTTGATGACCGTTGGTATATCGCTTATTCATGATGTTTGAGGCGCTGCTTAGCGTACCGACGAATGAGCCAGTTGTTGCTGCGAATGAAGAGATATCGCCCAGATGATTGGAGCTACCGCAGCTGGAGCATATACTTAGAGATATGATAGTGAGTCGCTAGTCACCGAGGATTAATGACTAGGACATGTGGTTCGTTCGCTTACCCCGATGCGAGGTCATCAGATAGATTGATTCCAGCTAGAGACGACTTCACGTAGATTCGTTGAGAGTTGATTTAGACGATCGAATGTCAGGAACCCATTTTCCAAGTTTAAAGTATTCGGAAAGACATGCAAGCGATTCTATGGACCCTCTAGAAGAATGAAACCCTAACTCGACTTAATGACCGTGTGAAAGCCTTTGAACCTTAGGGTTTGCGGCAGTTCCTCGGCGCCATTAGTGAGGCTTGGGTTTGCCCTTCTACGGCTGGACCACCGATGCTGTGGTATGTACTCGATACTATTAAACTGTACCCGAGATGTTGAGCTCTTGGGAGATTGTGAGGTTCTGACGAGCCGATCGGACGATTCGACATCATTCGGATATCATGTGATGGGACACTGCTTGGGAGACTCCAGATATGAGCATAGCCGTCGGAGCGCAGTCCGTGTGGCCACGATGAGATGAGTCTGAATCAGTCAATATTGGAGCAAGGTGGAGTAAAGAGTTTGCACGAGATTTCGACGAGATGACGTTTCACTCCGCTGACATCAGAGATGCGATATGCACGCTGAGGACGTGTTCGGCTAGATATCTCCTTTTGAGTGATGAAGATACTGAGTTCGTGATTTCGAGTCCGTGTTAGAGACTTCGTATGGACCGTAGCCGAAGACATTGCAGTGCGCAGATAAAGACGCGACGTCGAATGGTCGATGATACAGACAAGTAGGACAAGAAGTTCGTGCGAGATGCAGATGAGCTGTCACTACACCCCGTTAAGATTAAAGGTCGGACATGCATACAGAGGCGCAGGGATGCGACCAGCTTCCGAGAAGATGTTGTACTAAGGACGCAGATGTCCAGAGAGCGAGAAAAGATTACGCCAGAGTACCAGCCTCCTTACGGTTTTGCTTAGGCAAGATCAGAAGAGGCCTTGAGTAGGATTCCTTCCAGTACACTGCTGCATTAAGAGTTGCACCCAGGATCGGATGTGTGATGGGTATTCAGAGGACCCGAGGTCGGCGCCAGAGATGTGCTGCTTTACGAGCGGTCGTGAGGATTGACCGAGAGATGACCAGGAAAGTGCCAGAACGGAATCTTTCCTGTCAGCACACCTGACCGGGCCGATGAGCCGATGGAGTGCGAGATTGGTAATCTACAGGAAAGATCAGGAACCAGAGGCAGAGGACGCCAGCCGCGAGCAAGAGGCAAGTAGATATCTCGCGCCGCTAGCATCGGATGTACCGGTACCTTCTCGACCCTGAAGAGGGATATACCGACGACAGTATTTATGATTTGTGATTTTATGATTTGACTATCACGTATCCGTTGCTTTGGATTTCGGTATTTTGGGCGATCTATTCGCATGATTTAGTCTTGATGACTGAGTTCCATGATATTTGTTTTTGTGCACCATGGTTGCACTTACTGGGTATTTATACCTTGCACATAGTTATTACTCTTGAGGTGTTGATTGTGATTTCATGCCTATTTTATGCCGGTGATTTGATTTACGCTTCCAACATAGTTTCATGTACTTTTAGTGTTTTGATTTGTGCACGCTGATGCACGCGGTTGTGAGTTTTTCCATCGCGGTACACCTGATTTTGAATAAGCCGCGTTGTATATCGTTTCGTGCCTTGGCTGCACCTGCTTATGACTTTATGGATTTCATACGGTTGATTTGATGTTGTGCATATGTTACGCACACGATTGGATTTTTGCACTCGGTATAGCTTATATGTGCTTGTAGTGCATTGATATGTATTTTGTGCACGCAGTTGCACACGTTTATGATTTTCTTTATATCTGGGTACACTTAGTGTTGCTGCTTACGCATTTGAGTTATTGCTGGTATTTGTGCATGGGATGCACCAGTTCCTATACTTCGTGCTTTTGTCGCACCAGTTTTATGTTTCTTGCGTTTATCGCATCAGATTTATATTTCGTGCCTTTGTTGCACCGGATTTACATTTTGTGCATTATGGTTGCACCTGACTTCGATTTGATGTCTTTCGATATGTCGATTTTGATTGTGATATTGATGTGGATTCTTGCACTCCGTGCTTTTGACTGGACTTACGCATGTTCGGCGTTGCTATTGGATTTTGTGATTCCGTGCATGTTGAGTGCGCAGGGTTTAGATTTTCATTCGTGCACGATGGATGCACCGATTTGGATTTTCGCGCATGTTGGGCGCAAGTTTTGAGAGACGATTTTGGTGCACACCAGATGCACTAAATCGAGATTCTTCGTGCATGTCAGATGCACATGTTTTGGCTGTCAGGCACACACGTTGCCTATGACAGATGTTTCGTGCACACCCGTTGCACCTAGATGTTGTTTTGTGTACCTGTATGGCACATATATAGATTTTGATTTTCGTGCGCACCAGACGCACAGGGTGATGTAATGTGCATTTTTGGGATTTATTCCTTTTGGAGCAGTACATTTTTATGATATTTGATATTCGTTTTGTACCGAGCAGGACTAGTCAGAGGACAGTACCTGGATATATTTTGCATGCATTGATAGTTCGAAGGGATTTCCAAAGAGCGAGATATGGTCTCGATATATATATATACCTACGTGTCCGATATGACACGAAACGTTTAAAAACAAGGAAACCCTTCTAAATTGTTTTCAAACGGCGGAACGTACCTATTAAACAAAGGATATATATATATATATACGTATATAGTTATTTTCTTATGAAAAACGTCCGCCACTGTGCAGTGTTACGCGCATCGCACAGCGACTTAAAAAGATTTGGCATACATTTACATCAGCTATTTACATGTATAGATTGGATGTCTACAAGTATAGTTCTGATCTATATCATATTGGTTTTGTATTGGATTTGACATTGTGTCTTTACCATGACTCCGATGATTGCGGGATGCTTGATGGAGTGTTGCTTTTGAGTTATCTGCTCAGTACTCATGCGCATGCATTGCGCTATGATACGTTTTATGTATTGCTGATTTCGGAGCCCCGATGACTTGGAATTTGTATTGCAATACTTTAGTATTTGGGGGTTTAAATTTAAATTCGGGGACCGAATTTCTTTAAGGGGGGTAGATTGTAACGTTTCCAAAATAATAAAATAAGATTTTTGGGAAATTTTATAATTTAATATTATTTTAATGAATATTTTAATATTCTGGTATAATTAAATACAAATAAGTGGGGAAAAATTATGGAAAATTCTAAAATAAGGTATTTTATGGAATTATGCCATTTTAATGTTTTTAAGATTAGTTATATGCTAATTTAGTGCTAATTGCGATTAAGAATCGCTAATTGGATTTTTAGCATTTTTGTGCAAAAATGTGCACATATCATTTTCCACACTTGTTACACTTGTGTTACATTTCTTTTGCCATGGTTCTTTTGGGTGCACTATTGGAGTTTAGTGAAGAAAAGAAAAGAAAAAGTAGTATGATGAGAGAGAGAAAGGGACCAGGTCAACCTTCACCTCTTTTGACCCATGCCCCCCATCATTTCCCTTCTCATTTTCTCTCCCTCCCCTTGTTGGAGCTGCTGCTGCTCTCTCTCCCTCTCTCACCCTCTTCACTAAATCCCTAGATCCACCATGAAAACAAAGCCAAAACCCCATCCCCACTTTACAAAACTTACTCCCAAGCTCACTAGCTACACAATGAACCTAGCAAGATTGGATTTGGAGGACTTTGAGCAACTCAAGAATTTTCTTGAGTTGCCAAAGGTGGTAATTTCTGCACCTATTAGAGTAGTATTTCATTTCCTTGTGCATCTATTCTAGTTTCATATCGATATTGTGTTGTTTGTGGACTTTAAAGATTTCTAGTTAGGGTTTAGGGTAAAACTGAAATCAAAGATGGAATTGAGGATTGTGGTGACCTTAGAATCCCTTGTGTGATGCTAATTTGAACCCAAACTTGAACTTGAAACCAGAATACGGAATTACGGAATCGATATCGGGGAAAACTGTAAATCTGGAAGTGTTTTGTGGAATCTGCTATTACCCCGAGACCCCAAAAATAAAACTGAGTTGACAGTGAGATGTGCAGGCACCAATGAACCACCACACCAAACCCTAGCCCCCAACTCCAAGGTGAGGCCGCCAATTATTCCCTTCTGGCCGCAAATTGCGGCCAGAGCAGGAGGGAATTGCCTCGATTTTTGTGCATGTCCCCATTTTCTCTAGTCTTGACCCTGGGTATGTCTAGTTTTGACTGATTCCATCTAGGGTGAAATCTGGGTTGATTTTCCTATGTTGGTGCATGGTTTACGACTTGATTTAGCATGGATTTTGGTATTTGGTGATTCATTCCTGTCGGGTGGCGTTTGGACGTCAACGACAAGTGGATATTGAACGTGTTTACATGCGAGTCGATAGGTTTTTACCTATGCGGGTAGCGTGTGCTATTTTGGTTTCCGATGTGGTTTTCATGTGCTTTAGCGTTGTGATATACTTGTAGGTACCCTACGAGATGTTGAGGCAAAGAAGATGAAGATAGCGACATCGGCACCGACACATGAGAAGCAAGGTGAGTAGATTTATATCTACGGGGAGAAGTCGGGTGGAAGGCGTATAGCACCCCCGCAGTCCGTGGTGATGTATACGAATACGTATACACACATATATTTATTATGTGTTTGTTTAGGATTATTGATGGTAATAATGGATTATTGGCGATAAGGATGTATTGGTTGAGTATAGTGCGAAACCCTAGAGTGGTGGTTGCACCCACACTCACACATACACACATACTTGCATACATTCTTTCATATATCTGTGCGCATATGATGGTGTGTATATCTACACATGGGTATGGGACTATGTGTTTATATATGGGTTTTGAGGATGATACGTGGGATTGAGATGAGTCGATGAGATTCGATTGAGGCCGTGAGATTTGGCGACATGACAGAGTTCGTATTGGAGATGTGATATGATGGTAGTGATGCCTGTCATGTGATAAGATATTGTGATATCGACTCTGATTTAGGTGGTTTCCATACCCCTCTCTATTGACTTGATTGTCGGGTTCGTAGTTCGCATAGTAGGCGTTAGGCTAGACCCGAGTCATACCTATTTCAAAACTAACGAATCGGGGATATTTTAAAGATAGGCAAAAAGGGTTTATACGGATATTTTCAAAACGCGCATCTTTTCTTAAAACACCATATCCCTTATTTTACCAAAAGCCCAGATTCGTCTTATTTCAAAAGGCAAGGTTGCATGATATATCTATTGAGGCAGGTTCTCTACTGTTGCGTTGATTACTCGATTCCGCACATTCATGCTGTTTGCATTGCATCGCTTATATTGTTGATATATTTCAGTCATGCTTCTAGGACACCAGCACCATTATCGATGATGTGTATGTTCCACGTACACTTGTTTGCCGGCTCACACACTTCATCATCGATAATTGCCATGTCACTACACTGTAGTACTGTTGCATTCAGGATATGACCCTTGCACGACATATTGATATGCTTACCTTTCCGCTATATGTCGCATACATGCTGTTTTCTGATTATACGCATTGAGATATGCTGTTTCCATGATATTTCTGGTTTTGGGAACCGTGGGTGTTTCAAAGAGGATATGTAATTGTTTTAAAAACCCGGTTACCCGTGATATGATATTTCAGTGCGTCCACCATGTGTTTTCTCGGTGCTGAGAGCGACATGTGAAACCCGATTCGAGGAGGCGGATGAGGTCGATTGCGGGTACATGGTAGACCCGGTATGGTTCCCCGGGGCAAGAAATGTTTTTCGTGGAGTAGACGATGAGCCTGGCAGGGTGGCGAGTACCTACCGGTGATTTTGTTGGACCTGGCGGTTATCCGGAGGATACCGACCGGAGTCGATAGATGGATATGGCGTACTGCCGGGGCCGAGGGCCGATACCGCAGACAGAGCCTGTAGGCCGATCCGGACTGACGGAGCCCGATATATGAGGATTTACGTGCCGATGATGGGCACAGTTTTCATGATGTTTTCGAGTGCCGATGCTGGGCACTCCGGTTCTATGATTTTGACGTGTCGCGGGGGACACAGGTGGTTTATATCCTCATATTTCCATGCATATGCTGATGATATTTACATGCATGATGGTTTTGTCATTGGGTGACGAGTGGACAGGATGCACGTATATGCAGATTGATTTCATTGATTGTACCTCACATTTATGATATGCTATTACCTGAGGCACTGGCACGAGCATTTGGCATTTCACTCATGTATAGGGATTACATCACCAGTTTAGCATGTTTCAGACTTATTCATATTGAGGTTTATATGTATATCTGATCGTATTGACCTAGGTAGGGTCATGCATTCGATCTCTGCTTGTAGATATTTTCTATTCACGAGTTGGCAACTCACCCCCGTTGTGCCACAGTTCTTGCAGGTTTTGCCGTACAGATTCCATAGCGGCATTTCTGGCACACTGCTTCCATATGGGTGACTTGCGTTGGTAGGTGGGTTCTTTGTATCAGAACCGCCATTGCTCCTGTATTATTCATTGTATCTAGTAATTCCATCAACCAAAACTTGTATATTGTTTCAGACTTAGGAAACAGTGTTGTATTATGTCGACCTTAGAGTCGCTCTTGTAGTATTACGGTTTTCTGGCTGTTTTGAGTTTCTTTTTGGGTTTTGATCCTCGCCCTTTGGCGTTGTATATTATTATTGCTTGCGTGGTTGTGACCGTCGATTGACGAAGAGATAGCTCCCGCTTGGGGATGCCTTCTATTATTTCTTATATTATTCTTGTTGTACCCCGTTCAGGGCCAGTTTTTACAAAGGAAACTCTGCCGAAATTTTCAGGAAAGGTTACACATTTTAAAAATACACATTCGGCTTAGTTATTTAAAAACTTTGATTTTCGAAACATGATTTCTTTACTTTTCAAAACCAGTTTTCCTTATTTACTCTTTAAATGGCTTTAGATTGCTGGGCTTTTGGCTTACTTGGATCAGATAGGGTCCTATAGACTTCATATGGTTCAAGGGCCAGTCACGTGCTCTTTCGGTTCGTGACATATATATTTTCATAATATCTGTTCTGTATCAAAATCTGGAGTTGAATATCCTATTTCCCGTATTTTCACTCTTTCGCGACACACGTGATACGTGTTTGTGGGTTTGGGGTTTCTGCGTATCACGACGCGTCGGAGTGACTTCAGGCGCGTAATCACACTTTTTAGCATATCACGCACACGCGCGCTTGGTTTGCGGCACGGGTTTCTAGTTTACTTTAAATGTCGTGTTTGTATGGTTGTGAGCTTATGTGTGATATTCTGTGGAATTCTAGGTTCGCAGGCAAGTGTGACGGACGCCGCGAAGAAGGGGAAGCAAATCGTCGGCTGTACCTAGCGAGAGACTACGGTGAGTAGATTTAACATCTACGAGGATATCGCCCGCATGGCATTCTACGTCAGGGCTGATTGGACCTTATAGCTACATTTCCATACATTGACTGTTCATGGCTACAATTTAGTGCATACCGCATTCCCTGCTATATGTATATAAACTAGAATTGAAAGAACACCGCACCCTTACTGACGGTTCATGTTGCACGAGCACTATCCTGCATGTTACACACACACCGTTAGAATTGACTTGATATTCATACTTGATGCATATATCACATCGGATCATTATGCTGTAGCTCATCTTTTATGTGACTTGACATGATATTCATACTTGATGCATATATCACATCGGATCATTATGCTGTAGCTCATCTTTTATGTGACTTGATATGATATTCATACTTGATGCACATATCACATCATATTGACCTGCATATTGGTTGGGATTACATGTGATTTCTGGATTTTGTAACCGTGTCTATTTCAAATATGTAATCATATAAAAACCCGGTTCCCTTGATATGATATTTCGGTGCCCCCACCATGTGTTTTCTCGGTGCTAGAGCGATATGTATGAGAGAGAGGGCTGACCCGGACTGACGGATGCCCGATATATTGAGAGAGGGCTGACCCGGACTGACGGATGCCCGATATGTATGAGAGAGAGGGTATGTATGAGAGAGAGGGCTGACCCGGACTGACGGATGCCCGATATAGGAAAATTTGCGTGTCGATGCTAGACACGAGTATTTATGATATCTGGGTGTCGATGTTGGGCACTCGTGATTCTCTGTGATGTACAGGATTTGAGGGCCGATGGGAGTGCCGGCGTCTGGGTTGTTGGGATTTAGGGTGCATTGAGGGACGCCGATTACATATTCCACGTTGACATTCCGTGTAGATATTATACTTCCCATGCTCAGCATTCATTATTGTATCTCATCCTGTAGTTACTTTACTTGACAGAGCACTTGCACGATTATGCACATACTGCTTATTGCATATAGATTTATCTGCTGGCATTTAATAGAGTAGCGCAGTGCGTGCATGGTCGCGATTACCTTTATATGTTATCTCTATTCACGAGTTGGCAACTCACCCCCGTTGTTCCACAGTGTTTGCAGGTTGCCCTTCGGAGTCGTCGCGACAGGCTGCTTTCTTACACCTTTTGACAGAGATACCCCCATAGTTGGTGTACTAGCTCTTTTGCTGATAGGTGGGTTTTGTGCGGTATCTGTTTACCTTTCAGTTATGTACATTGTTGTATCTAGTATTCTCCATCTACCATATATGTACGTGACTTCGAGACAGTGTGAGGATGATGATGTATATTATTTGTATTCTGGTGTCGAGCTCGTTGTGAGCTGACTGTACTTATGCAGTTTATTCTATCTGTGATGTTCCCACTTGTTGATCTTGATCTTCGCTACGGTGTCGTATATTGCTATCTTGGTGATTATTTACTTAAGATTTCTTATCACTTTGCAAATGCTTCCATTCAAGTTTAAGACACTCTATACTTTTACCGGTTTGATTTCTGGGTTTTCTGTTCACTTAGTCACGTTACGCCTGTAGACGTTACGTGCTTAAGTGCCGGTCATGGGCCGAATTTTGGGTCGTGACACATTCTTACAGAGTCCTACTCCTGATGGCCTACTCGAAACAAGTTGGGTCATCATCTCATGATGCAATCCTTTCTCCCACTATCATAGAGAAACCAAAGTATCTCTCAGGTGGGTGAGGAACCCTACTAAATCGGCGGAGAGGCTTAGGTTCGTTAGTTACTATTGAATCCTTTGGTTCTACCAAATCATCAGCTGCAGTTTGTATAGCTGGAACTCTTTCCAGTTCTACCTCATGACCATTAATTTCTTCACAAGAAATTCCCTTTCATAAAGGTGGCATGCTGAGAAACAAAACATGTTTTGTTCCTCGGTTAGGTAGAAGATATTCCCTTGCGAATGCTTGGGATATCCAACAAACTTCCACAGATTTAACTTTGCCTCGAGCATGTCCAGATTTTTCTTTTTAAACAAAGGCTGGACAACCCCAAATCTTAACAAACATAAGATATGGGCTCTTCCCTTTCCATATCACATATGAAGTGGTAGACAACTGATTTGATTTAAACCCTATTCAATAGGTATACAGCTTCTCAAGTTCATAACTCCCAAAAGAAAATAGAAAACTCAGTAGTACTCATCATAGAGCACACCATATCACATATGGTGCTATTGCTCCGCCCCGATATACCATCGTGCTATGGTGTATACGGAGGAGTAATGCTGAGAGAGAATCTCATTCTCCTTTAGAATAGTCCAGGAATTCCGTGCTCAAGTATTCTCCTCCTTGATCTCATCAAAGGACATAATACTTATACCCGTTTTTGGTTCTCTACTTCTAACTTTTATTCTGTGAATATCTCCAAAAGGTTCAGACTTGTGTTTCAACCGGAACATATGTCTGAATCTTGAGAGATAAATAGTGAATGTAATGTAGTATAAAGGACCGATCTTGGCATGTGTAGACAGGGGACCTTCATACATCAGCATGTATCAATCCCAAGAGTTCACTAACTCTTTCTCTGTTTCCAATAAACAGAGCTGTGGTCATCTTATCTTTGTGACATGACCGGAATGTTTCACAAGATGTAAATTCAAACTAATTTAAATATGGATCTAAATATAACTTCAGCTAGTCGGGTCGCATAGATATGACCTAGTCTACAATGCCTCAAGAAAAATTCGTTCATTTCTGAACTCTTCCACTTGTGTGTGTTTCGTATACTAAGAACTGTAGTTTGATTTAGAACGTCAATGCTTTTAGATAATGTGCCTGAACCGATCAACTCTTGATATAGGAAATGTTCAAAACATTATCCAACAATACAAAATTATATCCTTCTTTACTAATAAAGAGACTGATATGATGTTGTATATCAGGTTCGGTATCTAATAACATTCGTTCAGAATCAATGTATTTGCTAATACAGGGTGATAGTTACCAACAGACTTGGCTGCAATACTTGCACCATTTCTATCTCATTAAACTTATCACCCGTTCTCAGTTCTCTGCCTATCTGTAGCCCACATATGCGGGATCGTGATCTGGTATCACATACCCAAGACGTAAAGGATACTGAGAAACAGTTCTCGGTAATGAACATACCCGAAGATGATGCATCAACATGCACTTTCTTCATTTGGGCAGCACGGGAATTCTGGTAATCCCCAATTTCCTGCTCTGTCTTATAACCTTTATAATTTAAGGCGGGACCAACGTTCCCCAGCTCAGTATAACAAGCGGGTTCGGTCAATACATCCGTATTATTATCTTGATTAAGGCGTGACATGGTCGCTTACCTGGAGAGAGAGAGAAGAAAACACTCAGCGTGCGCATTTACAAGATTAGATTGGTTATCAATTTATCTAATCAGGATGTCTCCAACTGTTTTAGTCAAATCTTCCTTCAAACCCTAAAAGGAAAGACTAGCCGGGATTAATTACACACTACAAGTTCGCCAATCTTTCAGCCAGGCCAGTGCGGGTACTTTGAGGGATGTTCCCCGTGCTTTCGCACGGACCTAATTAAAATAAACCTCGTTTCCCAGGGGCGTAACCCTGTTAACACCTTTCTAGACACGTACTTGATCGGCTAATCGTAATGTGTAAAACTCTCCTAGGAGTAACTCTTACTCGCAGCGGGTATCGGGATCCAACTATCTCATAGAAGATATGCAATCTCATTGCAAATTTCAACACTTGAAATTTCCAATAATATTTTACCCCTAGCAACTTATGACCTTGGCTAAGGTCAACAAATCATAAGTGTTAGCCAAGTTCAACCCGTCTTTTTCCGATTGAATTAAACCCACCCGCACGACCCTTGGCTAAGGTCCACAAAGTCGCACGACTACCATAACTCAATCGCATCATATGCTTATACAGATAAGCACTGATTAGCTACCGCACACTACGCCTTGGCTAAGGTGAACAAACGCAGCACGAATACTAACCGGTACTTATCTGAAATGACGGAGGGTTACGACAGGTTTTTAAGAAAACCCTTTGCGTAATGAACTCGATATCGTTGTAGAATCGAGTGATTTTGAATGGAGTGTTTTTGAGGCTTTCCTAGTTTCGCTAAAGAGGTCACTCCCGGTGAAGGGATCTCGGCTCTTTCCTTATCGAATAAGGTGCATGATATTTCGCAAATACCACTATGCAAAGCAAGAACTATAGAAGCAATCAAAAGACAAACCGAGTTTGTAGCATCTGCTAGTTTTGCTAAAGAGGTCACTCCCGGTGAATGGATCTCGCCTCGTTCCTTATCGAATAAGGTGTTGGATGTTCTACAAGGAACATCGCTATGCAAAGTAAGAACTAGAGCTACCAGATTTTAAACATGTTTCTACAACATCTTTAGGTTTCTTTTTAGTTTCATTAATTTCATTAATGAAGTCCCATTTTCTTATGCTTAACAAGCTTCATATTTGAAACGAAATCTGCAATATAACATATATCTCATATATATAATATAAACATTAGTCTCAGACAGTAATATGATCTCATCACAGAACATTGCTGCAGAAGAACATATATGAAATATTGGATATACTAGGAGGTCCGTGTTTTCAATACGAGCCTGTATAAAACACGGATTCCACGGTCGCGATGAACAGCCAAACCCACATCCCTAGACCCCTACGAGAGCGGCAAGCAATACTGCCAATTCTAGGGTTAGGAGACCCAGTCTCGACTCCTCGAGATGGTCTCTCACTAGACCCTAGAACCCGGTTACTTGTGCTCCCCATCTTGGGTCTACCTAATGCGGAAAAGTAAATAATATACAATGGTGACATCATCCTCAGCCCGGAAGTGACCCAATAAAAGAATATTACATACAAATGAGTTTTACATGAATGAAAAAGAAAAACTCTCATCTCACATAAAAACCCCGGTTATTCAGAACGCGACGATCCAATATAACATATCACAGCAACGCTTAATATCGCATATCATCAACGTAAGTAAATATGCGTATCCCAATTGTCATTGATGTATAGCACCGAAACCGGCGATACACAACATATTACACTTACGGTCCTAGAAAAGAAAGTGTAAAACTACAACAGTTGGAATCTGCAATCTACTTAGACATCGCATGCCAAACCAAATGAATTCCTTAGAAATCGCATGCCTAACAATTACAAACCCCGCATTTTAGTCTCATTATCGAAAACACTTTTCAATAACTAGTCATTCAAATCAACAAGATTCTCGATATCCTGGTCGAATGCTCGTCGCAAAGTTTAGTAGACGGCCGCACCCCCGGATGCCGTCGACGAAGTGCACTAATGCGGAACACCGCTGCCGCGAGCACCCGAACGGATGCTTTTGGCGACGGGGTTCCCCTAAAGTCACTTGGTCGGGGCTATGGGGCGTGGCTTTCTGTTAAGTTTACCCAGCGAGTATACGCGTAAGCTACGTGATTGCGACGGACTTTGGATCATATCAAAATTCCGTGGCAACCGATCATCTAAGACTGAACTACTAGATTTATGACATTCAAATTAGTTATCTCATAACTACTTGTGGATTCTAATTATTGTATCACATTCCAGATAAATAGACAATGTTAAACTTTCCGATCGAATAAACAAATACCCAAGTTTTCCCAAATAGTTCTCAACACTTGAAATTAGTTTTAAAACATCCATCATATGCTACAGTACCAATGGTCCAGCCATAGAAGGGTCAAGCCAATGCCTCAAATGTGGCACGCAGTACTGCCACAAACCCGAAGGTTTAGAAGAAGTTCAAGACGGTCACATAATCGAGTTAAGGTTTGTTGTCTTCTAGAGGGTCCACCGCGTTACTTGCACGACTTAGGACGTTTTTAAACTACGGAAAAATGCAACACTTGGAAATTTTCCGGGTCAGGAAAAAATGAGTTATTGATATTGTAGGGATGCTAGGCACTGCCACTAGGGTCTACGAGGCATCAACCATGCCCGATTAAAATTTTAGCCGTGCCGAACAACCCAAAGCCGGATCTTTAAACTAGAGTTTATGCGAAAACAAGCATGTTAAACACTTTAACACTAAGTTAGAGGGATTACAACCATTGTAGATCCGGTCCTTCACTTCATAAGCTCCGTGTTGTGGTCCCTTCGCTGCGATCATCGTGTTCCGGACTCTCGAGAGGCTCCACGAAGAGAAAGATGCAGTCTTGCTTCCGATCTTCGATAACATAGATGGTCTACCTTGAAGTTTCATTAACACAAGCTAACACTCACTAAATGAAGTGAACACCCTCATCTAAATGGAAAGGATAGATGAGGATGATGAAGTAGAATTTTTAGCTTTAATTTATAATCTTTTTCTCACACATAATCATCACTAAGAAAAACTAGTAAGCTTTTTTCATGAAAAGAAGAAGGAAGAAGAAGAAGAAGAATTCATAATCCTTTTGTGATGAATAATGCAAAGAAGATAATGATGAATAATGCAACCATGGTTGCTAAACCTTTGTAGAGAATTAACCAAGGGTGAAGGTTTTGAGTTAGGTTAAAGACGAGTCACTTGTAAATATCTTTGCAAAAACAAAAAGAAACCTTCTAGAAGGTTCATGAATGCACTAACCCAAATCAAACCCTAATCTTGTTTAATCTCCACTAAACATATTGCATTAGTAATCATATCATGTTACAATATTATATATCACATATTTGATATTTATTGTAACAAAATAAAATAATACATTTAACATATATCGCATATATATCAATGTATTACCCGAGTGAGAAAAAGAATCTTTTAGTGAGCTAATATTAGTTAATGTAGTTTAATATATCATATATATTATTATACATTAAATTATCGAATCAACACTTGATCCGACAATCCGGCTATATCGCATATAACCGACTAATACGATGACCCGGCTATATCACATATACCCGGCCGATATCTCAAATCGCGAGAATCCAATACGGTATCACATACCGCATTATCCTCGGTCCCGCACATATCATATATGTGCCCCTACTCCGTTTTGCCTGAGTCAAGAAACCTCTGTGTAGGACTCTAAAAATCGTCAATACGCCGGCAGTAGGTGATGATCATATCAAACACCCACAAGCTGCAAGCGGTCAGCTAAACGTAACAGCCACCCAGGTATTGAGCGCTCAAAAGATCAACAAGCAAGCCTGTACATTCTCCTGTGAATCCAAACAGAAACACTCCCGTACAGTCCTGTCTCGTCGTCTGATTTGTCGCATATTTCGCCTAGGGGTGGTAAACGTCAGACCCCAGTAGCTCGATAAGTCGTGTCGATTTGAGGTCTATAACAGTTCGAGAAACTACTGATAACACTTACCAGTAAATCTCAGCAACCCTGCCCAGGGATTTCCAGTTATAGCCAATCGAACACAGCACAACATCAACTCCCTATACCGGGAGAGACGAATCCCCTCCTATCGCTCATTGCCTCCATGTGATTCGGGACTGTACCCAAAAGCCACCTTTTTGCATGCCCTCTTGGACGTGGTATGATGGAAATCAAAGCACAGTGTGAATCACACAAGACTCTATGACGATCTCGGGTCAACAGACTACTATGTACTAGTGTCACCGGAGAACTGCCATCTGACGTGAGGTATAATACCATCTGGGAGTTCTCGGCGAGTCCGTCCAGTGTACCCAGTCTCACTGAGCACCCGTACATCATCCTTGATGTCAAACACCGATGGATATGGGATCATCCATCGCCCATCATATGGGTCAAGATGCGTATACGCTAGTCTACTCTGGTGTATCGATGCCCTGTCTCGATACACCCTCGACTAGGAACAGTTATAGGATGTACTCACCGACTACCGTGGCCCCACTAGTATGATCTCATCATAGTCCCAGTAGTCGAGTATATATCCTAAGGGCTTTATCAACATGTAGCATAGAGGCAATCAGAGTACATGTTAAGATAAAGTACAACCAGATAGCATACTATCATGTCGAGCAAGAAAGTCCTCCCTATATATGTCCAAGCATCCATTATAATATACATCATATGCACAGTAATGGCCTCTTGGGCATACATATAACTAACAATCTCCCACTTTTACTAGGGCCATCTGTTGTGGTATCACATACCCAACAATTAGTTGTGGTTAAAATATCCCATACTCAACCATCCCATAAAAGTCTCTACTGGGAAAAAGGCCTTTGTGAGTGAATCCACGCTGTCGTCCTTTGTGTCTACTCTCCTAACCTCGATCTCCCTGGAGATCAACCATCTCCATGATCAGGTGATACTGCCTAAGAATTATATCTGGATTTCTGATGGGACGGTAGTTCCTTGGCTAAAGCCACAACTCCATTGTCACACAATGTTAGGAACGAAGTTCATTTCAAGAACTTATATATATCCAGACTTCCTCTTTGCTAGCATCCTTGGTAACGATGTATCTTGTTTTTAATCGTCTAGTAAGTCACGGTATCTATCTTGGAACTCTTCCAACATACCGTCCCTCCACTAAGGGTAAAGACAATGCTTGCGACTGACATTCAGTCGTCCTTATCACCCTGGAACCTTTCCAGTGATTCTCCCCAGGATCGATTGATACCATCTCACTACAACTAGTGAGTATCCTAACATCCAATTAGATCTATCTCATAGATCCAAAACCCAGGATATAGGAGGTATCACTTTGATCCTATATGTAGAATCCTTGTAGTAAGCGGTGATTGACCGAGCGTAACATTGGAAACTCCTTCCCTATCAAGAGTATGTCATCCACGTACTCTACGAGGATCACCACCATACTCCCTACTACCTTTTTGTATATACAAGGTTCATCTACCATTTTGATGATGTCAAACTCTTTGACTACCACATCAAAATAGATGTTCCAATTCCGCGATGCCTGCTTTATCCTATAAAGCATCTTGCACACGTTTCCGCTGCTCCCACTATCTACGAAGCCCTCTGGCTGTGTACTTATAGACGTTCTCTTCTAAAACATCATTTAGAAAAGCAGTCATGACACCCAACCACCATATATCGTAGTCATAGTATGTAGCCGTGGCAAGTAGGATCTGGGTAGACTTAAGCATAGCTTTGAAAGTCTCAACTTTTCCATGTACACCAAGTAATCTTCTCAATACATACTTGCTCGTGATGGGGTATTAACCCTTAAGATAAAGCAACCAAAGTCCATACTTTGTTGGTGTATAAGGATTCCATCTCAGATCGCTAAGCATCCAGCCATTCTTACAGAGTCCCACCCATGATGGCCAGCTCGAAACTAGTTGAGTCATCATCTCATGATGCAATCCTCGCTCCCACTGTCATAGAGAAACCAGAGTATCTCTCAGGTGGGTGAGGAACTCTACTAGATTGGCAGAGAGGCTGAGGTTCGTTGGAATCTATTGAATCCTTTGGTTCTACCAAATCATCTGCTGTAGTTTGTATAGCTGGAACTCCTTCCAGTTCTACCTCATGACCACTAATTTTTTTACAAGAAATTCCCTTTCACAAAAGTGGCATGCTGAGAAACAAAACATCTTTTGTTCCTCGGTTTGGTAGAAGATATTCCCTTGCGAATGCTTGGGATATCCAACAAACTTCTACAGATCTGACTTTCCCTCGAGCTTGTCTGGATTTTGCTTTTTAGACATAGGCCGGACAACCCCAAATCTTAACAAACTTTAGATATGGGCTCTTCCTTTTCCATATCACATATGAAGTGGTATGCTCCTGATTTGATTTGAACCCTATTCAATAAGTATGCATCTTCTCAAGTGCATAACTCCCAAAAGAAAATAGGAAACTCAGTAGTACTCATCATCGAGCACACCATACACATAGGGTGCTATTGCTCCGCCCCGATATACCATCGTGCTATGGTGTATACGGAGGAGTAATGCTGAGAGAGAATCTCATTCTCCTTTAGAATAGTCTAGGATTTTCGTGCTCAAGTATTCTCCTCCCTGATCACATCAAAGGACATAATACTTATACCCGTTTTTGGTTCTCTACTTCTAACTTATATTCTGTGAATGTCTCAAAAGCTTCGGACTTGTGTTTCAACAGGAACATATGTCTGAATCATGAGAGATCATCAGAGAATGTAATGAAGTACAAAGAACCGGTCCTGGCATATATAGACAGGGGACTTACATACATCAACATGTATCAATCCCAAAAGTTCACCAACTCTTTCTCTGTTCCAATAAACAGAGCCGTGGTCATCTTATCTTTGTGACATGACCGGCAAGTATCACAAGATATAAATTCAAACTAATTTAAATATGTATCTAAATGTAACTTAGCTAGTCGGGTCGCATTGATATGACTTAGTCTACAGTGCCTCAAGAAGAATTCGTTCATTTCTAAACTCTTCCTCTTGTGTGTGTTCAGTATACTAAGAACTGTGGTTTGATTTAGAACGTCAATGCTTTTAGATAACGTGCCTGAACCGATCAACTCTTGATATAGGAAATGTTCAAAACATTATCCAACAAAACAAAATTATATCCTTTCTTTACTAATAAAGTGACTGATATGATGTTGTATATCAGGTTCGGTATCTAATAACATTTGTTCAAAATCAATGTATTCTTGTAATACAGGGTGATAGTGACCAACAGACTTGGCTGCAACATTTGCACAGTTTCTATCTCATGAAACTTATCTCCCGTTCTCAGTTCTCTACCTATCTGTAGCCCATTTTATAGATTACATATGCGGGATCCTAATCCGGTATCTCATACCCAGGACGTAAAGGATTCTATGAAACAGTTCTATGTAATGAACACACCCGAAGATGATGCATCAGCATGCACTTTCTTAATTTGGGCGGCACAGGAAATCTGGTATTCCCCAATTCCCTGCTCTGTCTTATAACAATTATAAGTTGGAGCGGGACCAACGTTCCCAAGCTCAGTATAAAAAGCGGGTTCGGTCAATTCTTCCGTATTATTATCTTGATTAAGGCGCGATATGGTCGCTACCTGGAAAGAGAGAGAAGAAAACACTAAGCGTACGCTCTTGAAAGATTAGATTGGTTATCTAATATATCTAATCAGGATGTCTCCCACTGTTTTAGTCAAATCTTCCTTCAAACCCAAAAAGGAAAGACTAGCTGGGATTAATTACACGCTACAGGTTCGCCAATCTTTCAGCCAGGCCAGTACCGGTACTTTGAGGGAGGTCCCCCGTGCTTTCGCACGAACCTAATTAAAGTAAACATCGTTTTCCCAGGGGCGTAACCCCGTTGACACCTTTCTAGACACCTACTTGATCGGCTAATTGTAATGTGTAAAACTCTCCCAGGAGTAACTCTTACTCGCAGCGGGTATCGGGAACCAACTATCTCATAGAAGGTATGCAATCTCATTGCAAATTTCAACACTTGAAATTCCCAATAATATTTTACCCCTGGCCTCCTATGACCTTGACAAAAGCCAACAAACCATAGGCTGCTAGTCAAGTTCAACCCGTCATTTCCTGATTGAATTAAACCCACCCGCACGGCCCTTGACAAAAGCCAACAAGGTCAAACGACTACCCTAATCCAATCTGCATCATATGAATAAGCAGATAAGTACTATTCAGCTACCGCACACTACGCCTTGACAAAGGCCAACAAACGCAGCACGAATACTAAACAGTCCTTATCTGAAATGACGGAGGGCTACGATAAGTTTTTAAGAAAACCCTTTGCGTAATGAACTTGATATCGTTGTAGAATTGAGTGATTTTAAATGGAGTGTTTTTGAGGCTTTTCTAGTTTTGCTAAAGGGCTCCCTCCCGGTGAAGGGATCGTCGGCTCTTTCCCCATCGAATAAGGTGCAAGGCATATCATATATACCACTATGCAAAGCAAGAACTATAGAAGCAATCAAAACACAAACCGAGTTTATAGCATCTGCTAGTTTCACTAAAGAGGTCACTCCCGGTGAAGGGATCTCGGCTCTTCCTTATCGAATAAGGTGCTGGATGTTCTACAAGGAACAACGCTATGCAAAACAAGAACTAGAGCTACTAGTTTTTAAACAAGTTTCTACAACATCTTTAGGTTTCTTTTATTTCATTAATCTCATTAATGAAGTCCCATTTTATTATGCTTCACAAGCATCAGATTTGAAACTAAATCTGCAATATAACATATATCACATATATATAATATAAACATTCGTCTCAGGCAGTAATATGATCTCATCACGGAACATTGCAGCAGAAGAACATATATGAAATATTGGATATACTAGGACGTCCGTATTTCAATACGAGCCTGTATAAAACATAGATTCCACGGTCGCAATGAATAGCCAAACCCACATCCCTAGACCCCTACGAGAGCTGCAAGTAACACTGCCAATTCTAGGGTTAGGTGACCCGGTCTCGACTCCTCGAGATGGTCTCCCTCTGGACCCTAGAACCCGGTTACTTGTGCTCCCCGTCTTGGGTCTACCTAATGCGGAAAAGTAAATAATATACAATAGTGACATCATCCTCAGCCCTGAAGTGCCCCAATAAAAGAATATTACATACAAATGAATTTTACATGAATGAAAATAAAAACCCTCATCTCACATAAAAACCCCGGCTATTCAACCACGACGATCCAATATAACATATAACAGCAACACATAACATCACATGTCATCAACGTAAGTAAGTATGCATACACCGATTGTCGTCGATGTATAGCAACGAAAACCGGCGATACAACTACATACTGCACTTACGGTCATAGAAAAGAAAGTGTAAAACTACAATAGTTGGAATCCGCAACCTCCTTAGACATCGCATGCCTAACCAAATGAATTCCTTATACATCGCATGCCTAACAATTATAAACCCCGCATTTCAGTCACATTATCGAAAACTCTTTTCAATATCAAGTTGGGCAACTCAACAAGATTCCTGACATCCTGATCGAATGCTCGTCGCAAACTTTAGTAGACGGTCGCACCCCCGGATACCGCCGACGAAGTGCACTAAGGCGGAACACCACTGCCGCGAGCACCCGAATGGATGCTTTTGGCGACGGGGTTCTCCTACAGTCACTTGGTCGGGGCTATGGGGCGTGGCTGTCTGTTAAGTTTTGTAGGGTTCTTAGGCACACAAACAAGGTTCTACAAGGCATCTACCATGCTAAAATCAAATTTTTATGTGTCGAATAACCCTATGCAAGATCGTATACTAGAGATTAGGCGAAACTAAAAGCAAGCAAACTACTTTAACTACAAGTGAAAGAGATTACAACCTTTGTAGATCCGGTCCTTCACTTCAATAGCTCCATGTTGACGTCCCTTCGCTGCGATCATCAGGATCCCGGACCCTAGTGATGGTTTCTTCGGAGAAATGAGCGGGATAGGTCGTTGACTTCGAGACCGAAGATGATCTACGTCGAGGAGACTCAAACTCAAGCTCCATCTTCACTAGGTCAAAAACTTTGTGAAGAGAACACCCTAAACTAAATGGAAAGTAGTAGAGGATGATGAAATAGGAAGTGGGTTTGCTTTAGATTTGGATTTCTCACTCTAAATCTTCACTTGAAAAATTCTAGAAAGCTTTCTTCTTCTTAAAGAAGAAGATGAAGAAAAGAAAAGAATATGAATGAATAATGAATTAACTAAAATGAATAATCAAGTGAAGTATATCATAATGCAACCATAGGTGTGTTAACCATTGTAGAGACTAAACCCTAGTTTAAGTTAATGGTTAGGTTAATGAAAAACTCATGCAAAACAAAATGGTTGGACTTTGTCAAAGATGCTTGAAAACTTCATGAAGCTTCAAGCAAAGACAAAGAGAGCCACCATTTTGTTTCACTAAAATAAATAAAACCCCAACCATTAACATAAACATGGTGTAAGTCATACACACACCCAAGTTTGCATGTATCATCAATCATGATACAAACTAGTGCACAAACATATATCATATATACAACTTGTGCACATCAAGTGAGAAATTCAATCTTAAGTGAACCAATACTAGTTAGTGTAAAGTAATATATCAAATATATAATTATACATTAAATCATTAAATCAATACTTGATTTAATGATCCGGTCATATCGCATTTAACCGACTAATATCAAGTGTATCAATATATCGAATCAACACTTGATTCGGTAACCCGGCTATATCACATATAACCGACCGATGATACAAATCGCGAGAATAGAACACAGTATCACATACTGGTATTATTCTCGGTCCCGCACATATCTCATATGCGCTCCTATTTCATTTCGCTTGAGCCAGGAAAGCTCTGTGTAGGACTCTAAAGACTCGTCAATACGCCGGCAGTAGGTGGTGATCATATCAATCACCCACAAGCCGCAAGCGGTCTGCTAAACGTAACGGCCACCCGGGTATTGAGCGATCAGAAGATCAACGAGCAAGCCTGCTCACACTCCTGCGAAACCAATCAGTAACACTTACCCCACAGTCCGGTCTGTTCGTCTGATATGTCGCATATCTTGCCTAGGGGTGGTAAACGTCAGACCCCAGCAGCTTGATAAGTCATGCCGATGTAAGGTCCATAACAAGCAAGAAACTACTGATAACACCTACCAGTAAATCAGTGCAACCATGGCAAGGGATTTCTAGTTATGGCCAGTCGAGCATAGCGCAACATCAACACTCAATATCGGGAGAGACGAATCCCCTCCTTTCGCTCTTTGCCTCCACGTGAATCGGGACTGTACCCAAAAACAACCTGTTTGCACGACTCAGTAGAGCCGTGGTAGGGTGGAAATCAAAGCACAGTGGGAGACACACAAGACTCTATGACGATCTCGGGTCAACAGACTAAGATGTACCAGTGTCACTAGAGAACTGCCATCTGACGTTAGGTATAATACCATCTAGGAGTTCTCGGCGAGTCCGTTCAGTGTACCCAGTCACCACTGAGCACCCGCATACCATCTCTGATGTCAAACACCAACGGATATGGGATCATCCATCGCCTATCACATGGGTCGAGAAGATATACGCTAGTCTACTCTGGAATATCGATGCCCCGTCTCGATATTCCCACGACTAGGAACATTGAAGGATGTACTCATGGACTACCCAGGCCCCACTAGTATGATCTAGATCATAGTCCTGCAAGTCGAGTACACATCCTAAGGGCTTTATCAACATGTAACAGAGAGACAGAAAGTATACATGTTAAGATAAAGAGCAACCGGATAGAGTACTATCATGTCGAGCAAGAAAGTTCTACCTATATATGTCCCAGCATCCACTACAATATACATCTTATGTACAGTGATGGCCTCTAGGGCATACATATAACTAACAATCTCCCACTTGAACTAGGGCCATCTGTAGCAGTGGTTGTAGTATCTCATACTCAACCATCCCATATAAGTCTCTCTCTGGGAAAATGCCTTTGTGAGTGGATCCACCGTGTTTTCCTCTGAGTCTACTCTCCTAACCTCGATCTCCTTGGAGATCATCTATCTCTATGATCAGGTGATACTGCCTTGGAAAATTTCTGGGTCACTGATGGGACCAGGGTTCCTTGATCAAAACCACACTTCCATTGTCACACAATGGTCGGAACCTAGTTCATCTCATGAACTAACATACACCCAAACTTACTCTTTGGTAGTATCTTTGATAGCGATGTCACCAGCCTTTATCGTCTAGTTTGCCACGGTATCTAGCTTGGAACTCTTCCAACATACCGTCCCTCTACTGAGGGTAAAGTCAATGCCTGTGACTGACATTCAGTCAACCTTACCATCCTGAAAGCTGTCCAGTGATTCTCCCCAGGATCAATTGATACCATCTCACTAAACCTAGTGAGAACCTTAACATCCATTTAGATCTATCTCATAGATCCAAATCCTAGGATTTAGGAGGTATCACCTTTATCCTATTCGTAGAATCCATGTGATAAGATGAGATTGACCGTGTGTAGTATAGGAAACTCTTTTCCTACCAAGAGTATGTTGTCTACGTACAATACGAGGATCAGTACCATACTCCCTACTACCTTTTTGTATATACAAGGTTCATCTACCATTTTGATGAATTCAAACTCTTTGACTACCACATCAAAACAGACGTTCCAATTTCGCGATGCCTGCTTTATCCTGTAAAGCAACTTGCACACGTTTCCGCTGCTCCCACTGTTTACGAAGCCCTTGTAGGGTTCCTAGGCACTCTAGTGAAGTCTCACAAGTGATCAAACACGCTAATTTCTAAAAATTACGGTGCCGAGAAAACCTAGAACGGCTCGTTAACTAGATATTTAGGCAAAGCAAGCAAGTAAACGGAAATAAAGAAATAGGAAAGGGGCTACAACCTTTGTAGATCCGGTCCAGCACCTCCTAGGCTCCGTGATGAAGTCCCCCCGCTGTCCAAATCATATCTTGGGCTCTAGCGTCAGTTTCATCGAAGAATAGGCGGGCTTGATCGTCGGTTCGATGCCGAAGATGATCTACGTCGAAGCATCGCAAGAACAAGCTCCAACTTCACCAAGCTTTGAAAACTTGTGAAGTAAACACCCTATACAACTTGGCAAGAGGTAGAGGATGAAGAAATAGGAAGTGGGTAGACTTTATATTTGGATTTCTCACTAGTTATCATCACTTACCATTGGAGTAGCAAGCTTTCTTCATTGAAGAAGAAGATGAAGATGATGAAGAAGAAGAAGATATGATAAGTGTTATATTTAAAAAGGAAAATAAAAAGAATACTTATCATAACTTCAACCATGGTTTAGTGTAGAGATTTAACCATGGTTTATATGAGTGGTTAGGGTTAAAGAAGAAACAAGAATGGTTGACTTGTTCAAAGCTTCAAGAAGCTTTAAAGAAAAAACAAACTAAGCCACCATTTCTTTTTCTCTTTATCTTTTCCAAAACAATAATAAATGGATAAATAAATAAGAGAAAAGAAACCCTAACCATTCACTAAACATGGTTTAATCTTTACACAAACCCAAAAGAGCAAGTATCATCAAACATGATACAATCTTGTGCACAAAAGTATATCACATATACAACTTGCACAATTCAAGTGAGAAAATCCTTTTAAAGTGAACCAATACTTGTTAATGCAAAGTAATATATCAAATATATAAATATGCACTAAATCATTAAATCAACACTTGATTTAACGATCCGGTCATATCGGATATAACCGACTAGTATCATATGTATCGGCTTATCGAATCAATCCTTGATTCGATAACTAGGTTATATCGCATATAACCGTTCGATACATTCATCGCGAGAATAGAATACGGTATCACATACACGAATTATTCTCGGTCCCGCACATATCTCATATGCGCTCCTATTTCGTTTCGCTTGAGCCAGGAAACCTCTGTGTAGGACTCTAAAGACTCGTCAATACGCCGGCAGCGGATAGTGATCATATCAAACACCCACAAGCAGCAAGCGGTCTGCTAAACGTAACGGCCACCCGGGTATTGAGCGATCAGAAGATCGACGAGCAAGCCCGCTCACACTCCTGTGAATCCAACCAGTAACACTTACCGTATAGTCCGGTCTGTTCGTCTGATATGTCGCATATCTCGCCTAGGGGTGGTAAACGTCAGACCCCAATAGCTCGATAAGTCATGCCGACGTAAGGTCCATAACAATCGTGAAACTACTGATAACTCTTACCAGTATATCACTGCAACCCTGGCCAGGGATTTCCTGTTATGGCCAGTCGAGCATAGCACAACATCAACCCCCAATACCGGGAGAGACGAATCCCCTCCTATCGCTCATTGCCTCCATGTGAATCGGGACTGTACCCAAAAACCACCTGTTTGCACAACTCAGTAGAGCCGTGGTAGGGTGGAAATCAAAGCACAGTGGGAGACACACAAGACTCTATGATGATCTCGGGTCAACAGACTAAGCTGTACTAGTGTCACCAGAGAACTGCCATCTGACGTGAGGTATAATACCATCTGGGAGTTCTCGGCGAGTCCGTTCAGTGTACCCAGTCTCCACTGAGCACCCGCATACCATCTTCGATGTCAAACACCAATGGATATGAGATCATCCATCGCCCATCGCATGGGTCGAGAAGATATGCGCTAGTCTACTCTGGAATATCGATGCCCCGTCTCGATATTCCCTCGACTAGGAACAATGAAGGATGTACTCATTGACTACCCAGGCCCCACTAGTATAATCTTCATCATAGTCCTGGAAGTCGAGTACACATCCTAAGGGCTTTATCAACATGTAATCAGAGAGACAGAAAGTATACACGTTAAGATAAAGAACAACCAGATAGCGTACTATCATGTCGAGCAAGAAAGTCCTACCTATATATGTCCCAGCATCCACTACAATATACATCCAATGTACAGTAATGGCCTCTAGGGCATACATATAACTAACAATCTCCCACTTGCACTAGGGTCATCTGTAGCAGTGGTTGCAGTATCTAATACTCAACCATCCCATATGAGTCTCTCTCTGGGATAAGGCCTTCGTGAGTGGATCCGCCGTGTTGTCCTCTGAGTCTACTCTCCTAACCTCGATCATCCTAGAGATCAACTATCTCCATGATCAGGTGATGCTTCCTCAGAATATGTCTGGGTCACTGATGGGACCAGGGTTCCAGGGCCTAAGCCACACTTCCATTGTCATACAATGGCAGGAACCTAGTTCATCTTATGAACCAATATACACCCAAACTTCCTCTTTGGTAGTATCTTTAATAGCGATGTTACCAGCCTTTATTGTCTAGTTTGCCACGGTATCGAGCTTGGAACTCTTCCAACATACCGTCCCTCTACTGAGGGTAAAGACAATGCCCATGACTGACATTCAGTCGTCTTTATCACCCTGGAACTCTTCCAGTGATTCTCCCCAGGATCGATTGATACCATCTCACTACATCTAGTGAGAATCCTAGCATCCAATTACATCTATCTCATAGATGAAAACTCAGGATTTAGGAGGTATCACTTTGATCCTATTTGGAGAATCCTTGTGATAATAGGAGATTGATCGATCGTAGTATAGGAAACTCTTTTCCTATCAAGAGTATGTTGTCTACGTACAATACGAAGATGACCACCTTACTTTCTACTACCCTTTTGTATATACAAGGTTCGTCTACCATTTTGATGAAGTCAAACACTTTGACTATCATATCAAAACAGACGTTCCAACTCCGCGATGCCTGCTTCATTATGTAAAGCAACTTGCACACGTTTCCGCTGCTCCCACTGTTTACGAAGACCTCTGGCTGTGTACTTACAGACGTTCTCTTCTAAATCAGTATTTAGAAAAGCAGTCATGGCACCCAACCGCCAGATATCGTAGTCATGGTATGTAGCCATGGTAAGTAGGATCTGGATAGACTTAAGCATAGCTACTGGAAAAAGGTTTCATCATTATCCACGCCTGGTCGATGACGAAAACCTTTAACAAGTCTAGCTTTGAAAGTCTCAACTTTTCCATCTACACCAAGTAATCTTCTCAAGATTTACTTGCTCCTGATGGGGATTTAACCCTTCAGATATTGCAACCAAAGTCCATACTTTGTTGGTGTATAAGGATTCCATCTCAGATCGCTAAGCATCCAGCCATTCTTACAGAGTCCTTACTCTTGATGGCCTGCTCGAAACTAGTTGGGTCATCATCTCATGATGTAATCCTTGCTCCCATTGTCATCGAGAAACCGAGGTATCTCTCAGGCAGATGAGGAACCCTACTAGATCGGCGGAGAGGCTGAGGTTCGTCGGAAACTATAGAATCCTTTGGTTCTGTCAAACCATCAACTGCAGTTTTGTATAGCTGGAACCTTTCCAGTTCAACAGAACTGATCCTGCCTCGATCTTGTCCGGATTTTGCTTTAAACATAGGCCGGACAACCCCAAATCTTAACTCGCTTAAGAGATAGGATCTTCCCACACCATATCTTATATGGAGTGGTAGGCACTGATTTGAATCGAACCCTATTCAATAGGTATGCAACTTCATAAGTGCATAACTGCCAAAAGGAAATAGGTAACTCAGTAATACTCATCATAGAGCACACCATATTTAATATTGTGCAATTGCTCCGCCCTGATACACCGTTGTGCTGTGGTGTATTCAGAGGAGTAGTACGGAGAGAGAATCTCATTCTCCTTTAGAATGGTCCAGGAATGCCATGCACAAGTATTCTCCTCCCTGATCTCATTATAGGACATAATACTTATACCCGGTTATTGGTTCTCTACTTCTAACTTATATTCTGTGAATACCTCAAAAGGTTCGGACTTGTGTTTCAACAGGAACATATGACTGAATCTTGAGAGATTATCAGAGAATATAATGAAGTATAAAGAACCAGTCCTGGCATGTGTAGACAGGAGACTTTACATACATCATCATGTATCAGTCCCAAGAGTTTACTAACTCTTTCTCTGTTTCTAATAAACAGAGCTATGGTCATCTAATCTTTGTGACATGACTGGCAAATTTCACAAGATGTAAATTCAAACTGATTTAAATATGCATCTTAAATGTAACTTTAGCCAGTCAGGTCGCATTGATGTGACCTAGTCTACAATGCCTCAAGAAGGATTCGTTCATTTCTGAACTCTTCTTCTTGTGTGTGTTCTGTATACTAGGAACTGTAGTTTGATTTAGAACTTCAATGCTTTTAGATAACGTGCCTGAACCGATCAACTTTTGATATAGGAAATGTTCAAAACATTATCAATACAAAATTATATCCTTTCTTTACTAATAAAGAGACTGATATGATTTTGTATATCAGGTTCGGTATCTAATAGCATTTGTTCAGAATCAATGTACTGGTAGTACAGGGTGACAGTGACCAACAGACTTGGCTGCAACACTTGCCCCGGTTTCTGTCTCATGAAACTTATCACCCGTTCTCAGTTTTTCAACCTTTTTTGTAGCCCTATGTAACAGCTTACATATCTGGGATCCTGATCCGGTATCATATACCCAGGATGCAGAGGATACTGAGAAACAGTTCTTTATAATGAACACACCCGAAGGAGATGCATCATATGCACTTTCTTCGTTTGGGCGGCATGGGAATTCTGGCATTCCCCTATTTCCTGCTCTGTCTTATAACAATTATAAGTTGGAGCGGGACCAACGTTCCCTAGCTCAGTATAACAAGCGGGTTTGGTCAATTATCCGTATTATAATCTTGATTAAGGCGTGATATGGTCGCTACCTGGAGAGAGAGAGAAGAAAACACTCTGCGTGCGCTCTTGCAAAATCAGATTGGTTATATATTTTATCTAATCAGGATGGCTCCCACTGTTTTTATCAAATCTTCCTTCAAACCTTAAAAGGAAAGATTAGCCGGGATTAATTACACTCTACAAGTTCGCCAATCTTTCAGCCAGGCCAGTGTCGGTACTTTGAGGGAGGTTCCCCGTGCTTTCGCACGGACCTAATTACTGTAAACCTCGTTTTCCCAGAGGCGTAACCCCGTTGACACCTTTCTAGACACCTACTTGATCGGCTAATTGCAAAGTGCAAAACTCTCCCAGGAGTAACAATTACTCGCAGTGGGTATCGGGATCCAACTATCACATAGAAAGTATACAATCTCATTGCAAATTCCAACACTTGAAACTCCCGATTAAGGTTTTTACCCCTAGCACCTATGACCTAAACTATGGTCAAGAAATCATAACTACTAGTCAAGTTCTACCCGTCATTTCGTGATTAATTAGACCCACCCACATGACCCTTAACTAAGGTCAACAAAGTCACGCGACTGTCCTAGCTATTCGCATCATATGCGGTGTAGGAAGACATCACTTAGCTACCGTACACTGTGCCTTGACTATGGTCAACAAACACAGCACGAATACTAAGTACTCTACTTCCTAAAATGACGGAGGGTTGCGTATGGTTTTTGTGGAAACCTTTAACGCTTTGAACTTGATCTCGTTGCGGAATCAAATGGTTTTTAAATGGAATGTTTTTGAGGCTTTTCTAGTTTTGCTAAAGGGGTCACTCCCGGTGAAGGGATCGTCGGCCCTTTCCTCGTCGAATGAGGTGCGGGATATATCATATATATCACTGTGCAAAGCGGAAACTATCGAAGCTATCAAAAGACAAACCGAGTGATGTAGCATCTGCCAGTTATTACTAAAGGAGTCACTCCCGGTGAAGGGATCTCGGTCCTTTCCCTATCGAATAAGGTGCAGGATGTTCTACAAGGAACACCGCGATGCAAAGCAAGAACTGTAGCTACCTGTTTTATTTTGAAATTCGATTCCACAACATCAATTAGGTTTATTTTCTTTCACTAATTTCATTAATGAATATCCCATCATTTAAATTACCTAAACATCACAGATAAATATGACGTACACTTATGCCATCCGCATTCGCCTCGATGTCCCCTCGTGCACCGTTAGGTTAGGTAACTAAGGGCAGAACGGGGCAGGGCTAGCGCGGGTGTAAAACATAAGCAAAGTCTATATAATATATCATATATACTATATACTATATATATCTGAACAGAGCACAGAACATCGCATGATCACATCACAGATAACACAGCAGAAAGAATCATATGAAATATTGGATATACTAGGACGTCCGTGTTTTCAATACGAGCCAGTATAAAACACGGATTCCACGGTCGTGATGAATAGCCAATCCCACACCCCTAGACCCCTACGAGAGCGGCAAGCAACCTTACCAATTCTAGGGTTAGGAGACCCGGACTCGACTCCTCGAGTTGGTCTCCCACTGGACCCCAGAACCCGGTTACTTGTGCTCCCCTCCTTGGGTCTATCCTAGTGCAGAAAAGTAAATAATATACATCAACGGTGACAACTTCCGCAACCTGGAAGTGCCCCAATAAAAGAATATTACATACAAGTTTTTACATGAATGAAAATGATAAACACTCATCTCACATAAAAACCCCCGGCTATTCAAACACGACGATCCAATATAACATATCCAGCAACACATAACATCACATGTCATCAACGTAAGTAAATATGTCCATCCCAATTGTCGTTGACATATAGCAACGAAACCGGCGACATCACATATTACACTTACGGTCACAGAAAAGAAAGTGCAAAACTACAACAGTTGGAATCCGCAACCATCTCAGACATCGCATGCCTGACCAAATGAATTACTTAGACATCACATGCCTAACAATTATAAACCCCGCATTTCAGTCTCATTATCGAAAACACTTTTCAATATCGAGTCGGGCAATTCAACAAGATTCCCGACATTCTGATCGAATGCTCATCGCAAACTCTAGTAGGCGGACGCACCCCCAATACCGTCGACGAAGTGCACCAAGGCGGAAAACCGCTGCCGCGAGCACCCGAACGGATGCTTTCGGCGACGGGGTTCTCCTACAGTCACATGGTCGGGGCTATGGGGTGAGGCTGTCTATTAAGTTTACCCGGCGAGTATCCGCATACGCTACGTGATTGCGACGGACTTTTGATCACATCAAAATTCCGTGGCAACCGATCAAGTGAGACTAAACTGCTATGTTTATAATATTCATTCCGTTATCTCATAACAATTTGTGAATTCCAATTATTGTATCAAATTCCGGATAAATAGAAAATGCTAAACTTTTCGATCGAACAATCGAACACCCAAGTTTTCCCGATACAGCTCAACACATGAAATAAGTCTAACAACATTCAGTTCGTGCCTCAGTACCAACGGTCCAGCCGTAGAAGGGTCAAGCCAACGCCTCACATGTGGCACGCCGTACTGCCCCAAACCCGAAGGTTCAAAGAGCAGTTCAAGACGGTCACATAATCGAGTTAAGGTTTGTTGTCTTCTAGAGGGTCCATCGCGTTACTTGCACTACTTAGAACGTCGTTAAACTACGGAAAAAATCCAACAATTGGAAATTTCCCGGCAGGGGAAAAAGTGGGTATTTATACCCGGTCGAACTTTTTAACATATTCTAAAATTACCCGGAAAGCCACACCGACAAAATTAGACAGTCCGATCGAATATACAGAGTTCCCAATACAAGCCAGAAAATAAAACTCTGGAATAAATATTAAAATATTCCCAGGAAAACCAACACCAGAAACTAGGAGTTACTGTGCAAACAGTATTGGGCATTGTCACTATACTGCCGCGGAACCGCCGCAGAAGCCATGCTTCTGCCGCGGTTCCGCCGCACTCTTATCGAATCATGGACACGTGTTGCACAGTAATTCTTAGGATTCCCTGCTGATTTTTCTGGATATTTTTAATATCGAAAAATCTACATTTTACAGAAAAGTCCAGAGAGCAATTTTCAAGTCGGGTTTTGGGTCGATCGAACTTCTGATTCCGTCGGGACTTCGCCTAAGGCTCTAGCTAGGCTCTGATACCACTGTAGGGTTCCTAGGCACTCTAGTGAAGTCTCACAAGTGATCAAACACGCTAATTTCTAAAAATTACGGTGCCGAGAAAACCTAGAACGGATCGTTAACTAGATATTTAGGCAAAGCAAGCAAGTAAACGGAAATATAGAAATAGGAAAGGGGCTACAACCTTTGTAGATCCGGTCCAGCACCTCCTAGGCTCCGTGATGAAGTCCCCTCGCTGTCCAAATCATATCTTGGGCTCTAGCGTCTGCTTCATCGAAGAATAGGCGGGCTTGATCGTCGGTTCGATGCCGAAGATGATCTACGTCGAAGCATCGCAAGAACAAGCTCCAACTTCACCAAGCTTTGAAAACTTGTGAAGTAAACACCCTATACAACTTGGCAAGAGGTGGAGGATGAAGAAATAGGAAGTGGGTAGACTTTATATTTGGATTTCTCACTAGTTATCATCACTTGCCATTGGAGTAGCAAGCTTTCTTCATTGAAGAAGAAGATGAAGATGATGAAGAAGAAGAAGATATGATAAGTGTTATATTTAAAAAGGAAAATAAAAAGAATACTTATCATAACTTCAACCATGGTTTAGTGTAGAGATTTAACCAAGGTTTAGATGAGTGGTTAGGGTTAAAGAAGAAACAAGAATGGTTGACTTGTTCAAAGCTTCAAGAAGCTTTAAAGAAAAAACAAACTAAGCCACCATTTCTTTTTCTCTTTATCTTTTCCAAAACAATAATCAATGGATAAATAAATAAGAGAAAAGAAACCCTAACAATTCACTAAACATGGTTTAATCTTTACACAAACCCAAAAGAGCAAGTATCATCAAACATGATACAATCTTGTGCACAAAAGTATATCACATATACAACTTGCACAATTCAAGTGAGAAAATCCTTTTAAAGTGAACCAATACTAGTTAATGCAAAGTAATATATCAAATATATAAATATGCACTAAATCATTAAATCAACACTTGATTTAACGATCCGGTCATATCGGATATAACCGACTAGTATCATATGTATCGGCTTATCGAATCAATCCTTGATTCGATAACTAGGTTATATCGCATATAACCGTTCGATACATTCATCGCGAGAATAGAATACGGTATCACATACACGAATTATTCTCGGTCCCGCACATATCTCATATGCGCTCCTATTTCGTTTCGCTTGAGCCAGGAAACCTCTGTGTAGGACTCTAAAGACTCGTCAATACGCCGGCAGCGGATGATGATCATATCAAGCACCCACAAGCCGCAAGCGGTCTGCTAAACGTAACGGCCACCCGGGTATTGAGAGATCAGAAGATCGACGAGCAAGCCCGCTCACACTCCTGTGAATCCAACCAGTAAAACTTACCGTATAGTCCGGTCTGTTCGTCTGATATGTCGCTTATCTCGCCTAGGGGTGGTAAACGTCAGACCCCAATAGTTCGATAAGTCATGCCGATGTAAGGTACATAACATTCGTGAAACTACTGATAACTCTTACCAGTATATCACTGCAACCCTGGCCAGGGATTTCCTGTTATGGCCAGTCAAGCATAGCACAACATCAACCCCCAATACCGGGAGAGACGAATCCCCTCCTATCGCTCATTGCCTCCATGTGAATCGGGACTGTACCCAAAAACCTCCTGTTTGCACAACTCAGTAAAGCCGTGGTAGGGTGGAAATAAAAGCACAGTGGGAGACACACAAGACTCTATGACGATCTCGGGTCGACAGACTAAGCTGTACCAGTGTCACCAGAGAACTGCCATCTGACGTGAGGTATAATACCATCTGGGAGTTCTCGGCGAGTCCGTTCAGTGTACCCAGTCTCCACTGAGCACCCGCATACCATCTTCGATGTCAAACACCAATGGATATGAGATCATCCATCGCCCATCGCATGGGTCGAGAAGATATGCGCTAGTCTACTCTGGAATATCGATGCCCCGTCTCGATATTCCCTCGACTAGGAACAATGAAGGATGTACTCATTGACTACCCAGGCCCCACTTGATCTTCATCATAGTCCTGGAAGTCGAGTACACATCCTAAGGGCTTTATCAACATGTAATCAGAGAGACAGAAAGTATACACGTTAAGATAAAGAACAACCAGATAGCGTACTGTCATGTCGAGCAAGAAAGTCCTACCTATATATGTCCCAGCATCCACTACAATATACATCCAATGTACAGTAATGGCCTCTAGGGCATACATATAACTAACAGCCCTCTGGCTGTGTACTTATAGACGTTCTCTTCTAAATCATTATTTAGAAAAATAGTCACGACACCCAACCACCAGATATCGTAGTCATGGTATGTAGCAATAGCATGTAGGATCCGAATGGACTTAAGCATAGCCACTTGGAAAAGGTTTCATCATTATCCACGCCTGGTCGATGACGAAAACCTTTAACAAATCTAGTGTCACGACCCGAAAGTACGGAACATGACCGGCACTTAGACTACGAACGTCTCAAGACGTACGTACTCTAAGTAAGCCGAACCCAGAAATCCAAACCAAGAAAAGAAGTAGAGAGTAGGAAGAACCATATCAAATCCACCTGTGAGCAACATAATATACAACGCCTAAAGGCGAGGATCACAACAGAAAGGAAACTCAACCAGCCTGAAACCTATAGAAATATAACACGCGTTCGAAAGAATAAACATCACTGGTCTCTATCTCAAATAAGTACATGTTTGGTTGATGGAACTTCTAGATACAACTGAAATATAATATACAATGTATAATGATGGGTACGATACAATAAAACCCACATACTAGCAAGTCACCCGAAAGGAACAGTTCCCGCAAAGCCGTAATGAAACCCGTACGGCAACACCTGCAAGAAACTGGGGCACAACGGGGGTGAGTTGCCAACTCGTGAGTAGAAAAAGATCTACGAACAGAAAATCGCATGTATGACGCAATCCTAGGTCATACTATCATAATATATAGTCCTCAAATATATAACCAGCAATCTATAACCATGACTAGGGTAAATATCTAACCCAAGTGTAAACCAATGTGCCTGTGTCAGTGCATCAGGTGGCAATATATCATATGAATGATGTATGAATGCATGAAATAGAATGCATGTACTGAAGAAAACTGCTTTCATAAATTTGTGAGATTTCTGTATTTTAAAATGAGGTATCATAATGAAATCAGCATAAAACAGTGCCTAGCATCGGCACAAAACATAAATCTCAATATCTCGATATCTTTGTATCACAATCTCTGTACCTCAATATCTCAAATCTCAATATCTCAATCATAAATCCAGGGCGCCGTCGGTCCAGATCGGCCCCTACCATCCATCTCATGACTATGACGGTATCCTCCGGATATCCGACGTGTCGGGTAATATCACCGGTCGGTAGTGCTCCCCTGCCAGGCTCAACGCCATCATCTGTGATCCTCTTGCCCCGGGGTACCGCACCGGGCCCACTATGTACCTGAAACGGTTCCTCCACTCCTCGAATCGGGTCTCGAAATCCATCAGCAAACTCATGGTGGACGACTCATACATCATGGGAAAACCGCACTTTTTATATTTAAAAAGAGAGAAAGCAGTTTATGTAAGTTTTGTGGTTTTCCCCCAAATCCAGAAAACATCATGGAAATCCGAATCATCAATAGCATGTAAAACCATGAGTATAAGCATGAGAATCCATGAATGCAGAATATAATGAACAACAGTATGCATGAAGTGACAAGTAATAACTACAATGTCAAGCTGGCATATAAGGCAAGCATACTAATTTCATGTCACTACTAGCTAACAAGCTAAATCAAGCAATAATATTTTCTAAGTGTTCGTGACATGGCAATTACCGATGAAGATGTGTGTGCGACAGCAAATAAGTGTACGTGGTACATACGAATCATCGGTAATGGTGCTGGTGTCCTAACAGCATGATATCAATAATGGAATATGAATCATAATAAATATGCGATGCAGAGCAACAATAATAATATGCGGGAGCTGAAATACTGAACACCAAGATCGCTAAACTGCATCTAATGTCATAAGAGCCACATAACTACACCACTAAGGCTAAGCTAAAGCTAACAGGGTAATGGAAACCTCCTAACCTCTAAGTCGATACATATATATATATATAGTCGGTGATCCCGCCTCGATAATATCACATCCGATAACATATCTCTATAATCAGTTATTCCCAAATCAAGAGTGCGGATCAAACATCAAATTGTAGCTCGTACGTAAATCCTTCGTACGGCATCCCCAAATCTGGGTACGGGTCAATATCATATCACTCATCTAGTATCCTTTTTATCAAGATCATCATCTGGGGTACTGACCTATGTCTAGTACAATACTAATATCATCACTATAATCAAGATCTGACTACTGATCGACAGTCCCGTATAAATCGATATCATCATCACATATCATCACAAGGAGTAAACATCGCCAAATGCGGCCTATCATAATTTTCTGGTCATATCATATCATATCATATCTCATAATATAATCACGTGTCGATCACTTAATATATGTGTCACCATTCCTATGGCATCAACATCCCCAAAATCCTCTAAATCAACAAACGTATCTCAAGTATGAATTTTATCATATCACCGACATCATAATCTCATATCAAACCCATCGACTCACATCAATCCCAAGTATCATCCTCAAATCCGCAATGAACACATAATCCCTAAACCCATGTGACCACATATCTATATAGAATCCCAAAATCTCATATGAAATAAGAATGTATGCAAGTATGAATATGCGTGTATGTATGTGTAGTGCACCCACTACCTAGGGTTTCGTAACCTAAATCATCCAAGTCCACCAATTATCCATCCTAAACATCAATAATTTCCCGAAACAAATAATATTTGTAGGTGTGTATACGCATCCGTATACATCACCTCAGACTGCGGGGGTGCTATACGCCATCCACCCGACTTCTCCCCGTAGATATAAATCTACTCACCTTGTTAAATGTGCCGGTGCCGATGTCTCCATTTGCATCTCCAACGCCTCGACGCCACGTGGGGTACCTACAAGGATATCACACGCTAAAACACATGAAAACCATGTCGGAAACCAAAATGTTGCACGCTACGCCCATAGATAAAAACCTGTGGCCTCACGTGCAAACACAGCCAATATCCACTGCCGTTGACGTCCAAACGCCACGCGACAGAAACGAATCATCGAATACCAAAAATCCATACGGAAAACAGGTCGTAAATCATACGCCAACACATGAAAAACAACCCAGATTCTAACCAAACTGGAAACAGTCAAAACTAGACATACAGGGAGTCATGTTTACATGAAATAGGTTTGTGCACGCAAAACGAGGAGGTTCCACTCTGGTCTGGCCGCAAATTGCGGCCAGGGGGATTAAATCTGCGGCCGGGGTATGGTGGTTTTGTCACGACCCGAAAGAGCAGGTGACTGGCCCTTGAACCATATGAAGTCTATAGGACCCCATCTGATCCAAGTAAGCCAAAAGCCCCAGAAATCTAAAACCATTTAAAGAGTAAATAAGGAAAACTGGGTTTAAGAAGTAAGGAAATCATGTTTCAAAAATCAAGTTTTTAAATAACTAAGCCGAATATTCATTTTAAATTGTGTAACCTTTTGAAAATTTCGGCAGAGTTTCCTTTGTAAAAACTGGCCCCAAACGGGGTACAACAAGAATAATATATATGAAATGATAAAAGTCATCCCTAAGCGGGAGCTAGCTCTTCGTCAATCGACGGTCACAACCACGCAAGCAATAATAATATACAACGCCAAAGGGCGAGGATCAAACCCAAAAAGAAACTCAAAACAGCCAGAAAACCATAATACTACTAGCGCGACTCTAAGGTCGAAATAATACAACACCGTTTTCTAAGTCTGAAACAATATACAAGTTTTGGTTGATGGAATCTCTAGATACAATGAATAGTACATGAACAATGGCGATTCTGATACAAAAGAACCCACGTACCAACGCAAGCCACCCATATGGAAGCAGTGTGCCAGAAATGCCGTTATGGAATCTGTACGGCAAAAACCTGCAAGGACTGTGGCACAACGGGGGTGAGTTGCCAACTCGTGAATAGAAAATATCTATAAGCAGAGATCGAATGTATGACCCATCCTGGGACAATACGATCAGATATAAATATAACCTCAATATGAATAAGTCTGAAACATGTTAAACCGGCAATATAATCTCTATACATGAGTATAGTGCCAAGTACTCGTGCCAGTGCCTCAGGTAATAGCATAACATAAATATGAGGTACAATCAATGAAATCAATCTGCATGTACGTGGATCCCGTCCACTCGTCACCCAATGACAATAACCATCATGCATGTAAATATCATCAGCATATGCTTGGAAATATGAGGATATAAACCACATGTGTCCCTCGCGACACGTCAAAATCATTGAACCGGAGTGCCCAGCATCGGCACTCGAAAACATCATGAAAACTGTGCCCAGCATCAGCACGTAAATCCTCATATGTCGGGCTCCGTCAGTCCGGATCGGCCCACGGGCTCTGTCTGCGGTATCGGCCCTCAGCCCCGGCAGTACGCCCATATCCATCTATCGACTCTGGTCAGTATCCTTCGGATAACCGCCAGGTCCAACCAATTACCGGTAGGTACTCGCCACCTTGCCAGGCTCATCGTCTACTCAACGAAAAACATTTCTTGCCCCGGGGAACCATACCTGGTCCACCATGTACCCGCAATCGGCCTCATCCGCCTCCTCGAATCGGGTTTCACATGTCGCTCTCAGCACCGAGAAAACACATGGTGGACGCACTGAAATATCATATCAAGGGTAACCGGGTTTTAAAACAGTTACATATTCCCTTTTTAAACACCCACGGTTCCCAAAAACCAGAAATATCATGGAAACAACATATCTCAATGCGTATAATCAGCAAGCGTGATGTGTGTGACATGTAAAAGAAATGTAAGCACATCAGTCTGTCATGCAAGAATCATATCCTGAATGCAACAGTACTATAATGTAGTGACATGGCAATTATCGATGATGAAGTGTGTGAGCCGGCAACAGTGTACGTGGAACATACGCATCATCGATAATGGTGTTGGTGTCCTAGCAGCATGACTGAAATATATCAACAATACAAGCGATGCAATGCAAATAGCATGAATATGCGGAATCGAATAATCAACGCAACAGTAAAGAACCTGCCCCAATAAATATATCATGCAACCTTGCCTTTCGAAATAAGACGAATTAGGGCTTTTGGTAAAATAAGGGCTACGGGGTTTTAAGAAAAGATGCGTCTTTTGAAAATATCCGTATAAACCCTTTTGCCTATCTTCAAAATATCCCCGATTCGTTAGTTTTGATATAAGTATGACTCAGGTCTAGTCTAACGCCTACTATGCGAACTACGAACCCAACAATCAAGTCAATATCACATTGTCTCATCACATAATAGGTATCACTACCATCATATCACATCTCCAATACGAACTCTGTCATATCGCCAAATCTCACGGCCTCAATCGAATCTCATCGACTCATCTCAATCCCACATATCATCCTCAAATCTCGTATATGAACACATAGTCCCATACCCATGTGTAGATATACACACCATCATATGCGCACAGATAAATGAAAGAATGTATGCAAGTATGTGTGTATGTGTGAGTGTGGGTGCAACCACTACTCTAGGGTTTCGCACTATACTCAACCAATACATCCTTATCACCAATAATCCATTATTACCATCAATAATCCTAAACAACACATAATAAATATATGTGTATATACATATTCGTATACATCACCACGGACTGCGGGGGTGCTATACGCCATCCACCCGACTTCTCCCCGTAGATATAAATCTACTCACCTTGCTTCTCATGTGTCGGTGCCGATGTCGCCATCTTCATCTTTTTTGCCTCAACATCTCGTAGGGTACCTACAAGTATATCACAACGCTAAAGCATATGAAAATCACATCGGAAACCAAAATAGCACACGCTATTCGCATAGGTAAAAACCTATCGACTCGCATGTAAACACGATCAATATCCACTTGTCGTTGACGTCCAAACGCCACCCGACAGGAATGAATCACCAAATACCAAAATCCATGCTAAAACAAGTCGTAAATCATACGCCAACTCAAGCAAATCAACCCAGATTTTACCCTAACTGGAATCAGTCAAAACTAGACATACCCAGGGTCAAGACTAGGGGAAATAGGGCCATGCACAAAAATCGAGACAGTTCCCTCCTACTCTGGCCGCAAATTGCGGCCAGAAGGAATAAATTGGCGGCCGTACATTTGAGTTGGGGGCTAGGGTTTGGTGTGGTGGTTCCATGGTGCCTGCACATCTCACTGTCAACTCAGTTTTATTTTTGGGGTCTCGGGGTGATAGCAGATTCCACAAAACACTCCCAGATTTACAGTTTTTCTCCGACATCGTCTCATAAATCCGTATTCTGGTTTCAAATTCAGGTTTGGGTCCAAATTAGCATCACACAAGGGGTTCTAAGGTCACAACAAGCCTCAGTTCCACTTTGATTTCAGGTCTAACCCTAAACCCTAACTTGAATTTTCCAAAGTCCACAAAACGACACAATATCGATATGAAACTAGAATTGATGCACAAGGAAATTAAAATACTACTTGAGGGTGCAGAAATTACCTTTTTTGGCAACTCATGAAAATTCTTGAGTTGCTCAAAGTCCTCCAAATCCAATCTTGCTAGGTTCAATGTGTAGCTAGTGATCTTGGGAGTAAGTTTTGTGAAGTGGGAATGGGGTTTTGGGGTTGATTTCATGGTGGATCTAAGGTTTCATGAAGAGGGAGAGAGAGCGAGAGGGAGGAGCAGCAGCTCAAGTGGAAGAGGGGAGAGAAAATGAGAAGGGAAATGATGGGGGGGGCATGGGTCAAAAGAGGTTTGACGTAGACATTCTCTCTCATCAACATACTACTTTTTCCTTTTCTTTTCTTTTCCTTCTCACTCCAATAGTAAACCCAAAAGAACAACCTTGCCAATAGAAATGTAACACAAGTGTAATAAGTGTGGAAAATAATATGTGCACATTTTTTCACAAAAATGCTAAAAATCTAATTAGCGATTTTTAATCGCGATTAACACTAATTTAGCATATAACTAGTCTTAAAAACATTAAAATGGCATAATTCCATAAAATACCTTATTTTAGAATTTTCCATAATTTTTCCCCATTTATTTGTATTTAATTATACCAGAATATTAAAATATTCATTAAAAAAATATTAAATTATAAAATTTCCCAAAAATCATATATTATTATTTTGAAAACGTTACAATCTACCCCTCTTAAAGAAATTCGGTCCCCGAATTTAAATTTAAACCCCCAAATGCTAAAATATTTCAATACAAATTCCAAGTCATCGGGGCTCCGAAATCAGCAATACATAAAACGTATCATAGCGCAATGGATGCGCATGAGTACTGAGCAGATAACTCAAAAGCAACACTCCATCAAGCATCCCGCAATCATCAGAGTCATGGTAAAGACACAAATGTCAAATCCAATACAAAATCAATATGATATAAATCAGAACTATACATGTAGACATCCAATCTATACATGTGAATAGCTGATGTAAATGCATGCCAAATCTTTTTAAGTCGTTGTGCGATGCGCGTAACACTGCACAGTGGCGGACGTTTTTCACAAGAAAATAACTATATACGTGTGTATATATATATATATATATATATATATATATATCCTTTGTTTAATAGGTACGTTCCGCCGTTTTGAAAACAATTTAGAGGGTTTCCTTGTTTTTAAACGTTTCGTGTCACATCGGACACGTAGGTATATATATATCGAGACCATAGCTCGCTCTTGGAAATCCCTTCGAACTATCAATGCATGCAAAATATATCCAGGTACTGTCCTCTGACTAGTTCTGCTCTTTATGAAAACAAATATCCAATATCATAAAAATGTACTGCTCCAAAAGGAATAGATCCCCAAAAATGCACATAACACCACCCTGTGCATCTGGTGCGCACGGAAATCAAAATCCATATATGTGTCATACAGGTGCACAAAACAACATCTAGGTGCAACGGGTGTGCACGAAACATCTGTCATAGGCAACGTGTGTGCCTGACAGCCAAAACAGGTGCATCTGACATGCACAAAGAATCTCGATTTAGTGCATCTGGTGTGCCCCAAAATCGTATCTCAAAACATGCGCCCAACATGCGCGAAAATCCAAATCGGTGCATCCATCGTGAACGAATGAAAATCTAAACCCTGCGCACTCAACATGCACGGAATCACAAAATCCAATAGCAACGTCGAACATGCGTAAGTCCAGTCAAAAGCACGGGGTGCAAGAATCCACATCAATATCACAATCAAAATCGACATACCGAAAGACATCAAATCGAAGTCAGGTGCAACCGTAATGCACAAAATATAAATCCGGTGCAACTAAGGCACGAAATATAAATCTGATGCGATAAACGCAAGAAACATAAAACTGGTGCGACAAACGCACGAAGTATAGAACTTGTGCATCCCATGCACAAATACCAGCAATAACTCAAATGCGTAAGCAGCAACACTAAGTGTTCCCAGATATAAAGAAAATTATAAACGTGTGCAACTACGTGCACAAAATACATATCAATGCACTACAAGCACATATAAGCTATACCGAGTGCAAAAATCAAATCGTGTGCGTAACATATGCACAACATCAAATCAACCGTATGAAATCCATAAAGTCATAAGCAGGTGCAGCCAAGGAACGAAACGATATACAACGCGGCTTAATCAAAATCAGGTGTACCGCGATGGAAAAACTCACAACCGCGTGCATCAGCGTGCACAAATCAAAACACTAAGAGTACATGAAACTATGCTGGAAGCGTAAATCAAATCACCGGCATAAAATAGGCATGAAATCACAATCAACACTTCAAGAGTAATAACTATGTGCAAGGTATAAATACCCAGTAAGTGCAACCATGGTGCACAAAATCAAATATCATGGAACTCAGTCATCAAGACTAAATCATGCGAATAGATCGCCCAAAATACCGAAATCCAAGATGACGGATACGTGATAATCAAATCACAAAATCATAAATCATAAATACCGTCGTCGGTGTATCCTTCTTCAGGGTCGAGAAGGTACCGGTAGATCCGATGCTAGCGGCGCAAGCTATCTACTTGCCTCTTGCTCGCGGCTGGCGTCCTCTGCCTCTGGTTCCTGATCTTTCCTGTAGATTACCAATCTCGCAATCCATCGGCTCATCGGCCCGGTCAGGTGTGCTGACAGGAACGATTCCGTTCTGGCATTTTTCAAGTCATCACTCGGTCAATCCTCACGACCGCTCGTAAAGCAGCACATCTCTGGCGTCGACCTCTGGTCCTCTAAATGCACTTCACACATCGGCTCCTGGTGCAAATCTTCTTGCAGCAGTGTACTGGAAGGAATCCCTGCTCAAGGTCTCTTCTGATCTTGCATAAGCCAAACTGTAAGGAGGCTGGTACTCTGGCGTAATCTTTCCTCGCTTTCTGAACATCTGCACTCTTAGTACAACATCTCCTCGGAAACTGGTCGCATCCCTGCGCCTCTGTATGCATGTCCGACCTTTAATCTTAACGGGGTGTAGTGACAGCTCATCTGCATCTCGCACGAACTTCTTGTCCCGCTTGTCTGTATCATCGACCATTCGACGCCGCGTCTTTATCTGCGCACTGCAATGTCCTCGGCTACGGTCCCTCCGAAGTCTCTAACACGGACTCGAAATCACGAACTCAGTATCTTCGTCACTCAGTTGGAGATCTCTAGCCGATCCCGTCCTCAACGTGCATATCGCATCACTGATGTCAGCGGAGTGGAACGTCGTCTCGTCGAAATCTCATGCGAACTCTTTACTCCACTCTGCTTCAATATCGACTGATTCGGACTCATCTCATTGTGGCTACACAGACTGCGCTCCAACGGCTACACTCGTATCTGGAGTCTCCCAAGCAGTGTCCCATCACATGATATCCGAATAATGTCGAATCATCCGATCGACTCGTCAGAACCTCATAATCCCCCAAGAGCTCAACATCTCAGGTACAGTTTAATAGTATCGAGTACATACCACAGCATCGGTGGTCCAGCCGTAGAAGGGCAAACCCAAGCCTCACTAATGGCGCCGCGGAACTGCCGCAAACCCTAAGTTCAAAGGCTTTCACACGGTCATTATGTCGAGTTAGGGTTTCATTCTTCTAGAGGGTCCATAGAATCGCTTGCATGTCTTTCCGAATACTTTAAACTTGGAAAATGGGTTCCTGACATTCGATCGTCTCAATCGACTCTCAACGAATCTGCGTGAAGTCGCCTCTAGCTGGCATCAATCTACCTGATGACCTCGCATCGTGGTAAGCGAACGAACCCCATGTCCTAGTCACTCATCCTCGGTGACTAGCGACTCACTATCATATCTCTAAGAATATGCTCATGCTGTAGTAGCTCCAATCATCTGGGCGATATCTCATCATTCGCAGCAGCAACTGGTTCCTTCATCCGTACGCTGAACAGTGCCTTGATCATCATGAATAAGCGATAATATCAACGGTCATCGCATCCTGGCTGGCCTCTATCTGTGGCTCAATCCTCTTGTGCCGATCAGCACATCCGGAAATCTCGTAAAAGCAATCAATCCTAACGCTCATGGCGCGAAAACACAATAAGACAACGCCTCAATTTGCAATCGTATGTCTCTGGAATCACGCCCTGGTCAGTCCTCGTCCCCGACGAGCTCATGCTGACGCAACTCGAGCCGTAGCTCACTCTGCTCGTGCAATCGTGGCAGCAAAACCATTACCAGTATCGAAGAAGGTAGATCATAGGAAGGAATATAATACGGTGCAAGGAAATGTACAACGTAAGATTTCTTAAGCGGAGTGGCGTGTCGTAAGTATGCCGCGGAACATACCCACGGTATGTCACTCTACTTTAGTCACCTATTCCATCAACCAAGGGTCATCCTACGCGACGAAAGTTCGGGTATAATACCCCCTCGACTAAGTCTAAGTTCCGTAAGGTCAAGCCTAAGTTCCGTATATAAATAACGCCCTAGGCTCCACATAGTCAAACTCAGACTCGAACCAAGGTCAACCTAGCGCTCTGATACCAACTTTTTCACGACCCGAAAGAGCACGTGACTGGCCCTTGAACCATATGAAGTCTATAGGACCCCATCTGATCCAAGTAAGCCAAAAGCCCAAGAAATCTAAAACCATTTAAAGAGTAAATAAGGAAAACTGGGTTTAAGAAGTAAGGAAATCATGTTTCAAAAATCAAGTTTTTAAATAACTAAGCCGAATATGCATTTTAAATTGTGTAACCTTTTCTGAAAATTTCGGCAGAGTTTCCTTTGTAAAAACTGGCCCCAAACGGGGTACAACAAGAATAATATATATGAAATGATAAAAGGCATCCCCAAGCGGGAGTTAGCTCTTCGTCAATCGACGGTCACAACCACGCAAGTAATAATAATATACAACGCCAAAGGGCGAGGATCAAACCTAAAAAGAAACTCAAAACAGCCAGAAAACCGTAATACTACTAGCGCGACTCTAAGGTCGAAATAATACAACACTGTTTTCTATGTCTGAAACAATATACAAGTTTTGGTTGATGGAATCTCTAGATACAATGAATAATACATAAACAATGGCAGTTTTGATACAAAAGAACCCACCTACCAACGCAAGCCACCCATATGGAAGCAGTGTCCCAGAAATGCCGTTATGGAATCTGTACGGCAAAAACCTGCAAGGACTGTGGCACAACGGGGGTGAGTTGCCAACTCGTGAATAGAAAATATCTACAAGCAGAGATCGAATGTATGACCAATCCTGGGTCAATACGATCAGATATAAATATAACCTCAATATGAATAAGTCTGAAACATGCTAAACCGGCAATGTAATCGCTATACATGAGAGTAGTGCCTCAGGTAATATCATAACATAAATGTGAGGTACAATCAATGAAATCAATCTGCATGTACGTGGATCCCGTCCACTCGTCACCCAATGACAATAACCATCATGCATGTAAATATCATCAGCATATGCATGGAAATATGAGGATATAAACCACATGTGTCCCTCGCGACACGTCAAAATCATGGAACCGGAGTGCCCAGCATCGGCACTCGAAAACATCATGAAAACTGTGCCCAGCATCAGCACGTAAATCCTCATATGTCGGGCTCCGTCAGTCCGGATCGGCCCACGGGCTCTGTCTGCGGTATCGGCCCTCAGCTCCGGCAGTACGCCCATATCCATCTATCGACTCTGGTCAGTATCCTCCGGATAACCGCCAGGTCCAACAAATCACCGGTAGGTACTCGCCACCCTGCCAGGCTCATCGTCTACTCCACGAAAAACATTTCTTGCCCCGGGGAACCATACCGGGTCCACCATGTACCCGCAATCGGCCTCATCCGCCTCCTCGAATCGGGTTTCACATGTCGCTCTCAGCACCGAGAAAACACATGGTGGACGCACTGAAATATCATATCAAGGGTAACCGGGTTTTAAAACAGTTACTTATTCCCTTTTTAAACACCCACGGTTTCCAAAAACCAGAAATATCATGGAAACAACATATCTCAATGCGTATAATCAGCAAGCATGATGTGTGTGACTTGTAAAAGAAATGTAAGCACATCAGTCTGTCATGCAAGAATCATATCCTGAATGCAACAGTAGTACAGTGTAGTGACATGGCAATTATCGATGATGAAGTGTGTGAGCCGGCAACAGTGTACGTGGAACATACACATCATCGATAATGGTGCTGGTGTCCTAGCAGCATGACTGAAATATATCAACAATACAAGCGATGCAATGCAAATAGCATGAATATGCGGGATCGAATAATCAACGCAACAGTAAAGAACCTGCCCCAATAAATATATCATGCAACCTTGCCTTTTGAAATAAGACGAATCAGGGCTTTTGGTAAAATAAGGGCTACGGTGTTTTAAGAAAAGATGCGTCTTTTGAAAATATCCGTATAAACCCTTTTGCCTATCTTCAAATTATCCCCGATTCGTTAGTTTTGAAATAAGTATGACTCGGGTCTAGTCTAACGCCTACTATGCGAACTACGAACACAACAATCAAGTCTATATCACATTGTCTCATTACATAACAGGTATCAGTACCATCATATCACATCTCCAATACGAACTCTGTCATGTCGCCAAATCTCACGGCCTCAATCGAATCTCATCGACTCATCTCAATTCCACGTATCATCCTCAAATCTCGTATATGAACACATAGTCCCATACCCATGTGTAGATATACACACCATCATATGCGCACAGATAAATGAAAGAATGTACGCAAGTATGTGTGTATGTGTGAGTGTGGGTGCAACCACTACTCTAGGGTTTCGCACTATTCTCAACCAATACATCCTTATCACCAATAATCCATTATTACCATCAATAATCCTAAACAACACATAATAAATATATGTGTGTATACGTATTCGTATACATCACCACGGACTGCGGGGGTGCTATACGCCATCCACCCGACTTCTCCCCGTAGATATAAATCTACTCACCTTGCTTCTCATGTGTCGGTGCCGATGTCTCCATCTTCATCTTCTTTGCCTCAACATCTCGTAGGGTACTTACAAGTATATCACAACGCTAAAGCACATGAAAATCACATCGGAAACCGAACTAGCACACGCTACTCGCATAGGTAAAAACCTATCGACTCGCATGTAAACACGATCAATATCCACTTGTCGTTGACGTCCAAACGCCACCCGACAGGAATGAATCACCAAATACCAAAATCCATGCTAAAACAAGTCGTAAATCATACGCCAACTCAAGCAAATCAACCAAGATTTTACCTTAACTGGAATCAGTCAAAACTAGACATACCCAGGGTCAAGACTAGGGGAAATAGGGCCATGCACAAAAATCGAGACAGTTTCCTCCTGCTCTGGCCGCAAATTGCGGCCAGAAGGAATAAATTGGCGGCCGTACATTTGAGTTGGGGGCTAGGGTTTGGTGTGGTGGTTCCATGGTGCCTGCACATCTCACTGTCAACTCAGTTTTATTTTTGGGGTCTCGGCGTGATAGCAAATTCCACAAAACACTCCCAGATTTACAGTTTTTCTCCGACATCGTCTCATAAATCCGTATTTTCAAATTCAGGTTTGGGTCCAAATTAGCATCACACAAGGGGTTCTAAGGTCACAACAAGCCTCAATTCCACTTTGATTTCAGGTCTAACCCTAAACCCTAACTTGAATTCTCCAAAGTCCACAAAATGACACAATATCGATATGAAACTAGAATTGATGCACAAGGAAATTAAAATACTACTTGAGGGTGCAGAAATTACCTCCTTTGGCAACTCAAGAAAATTCTTGAGTTGCTCAAAGTCCTCCAAATCCAATCTTGCTAGGTTCAATGTGTAGCTAGTGAGCTTGGAAGTAAGTTTTGTGAAGTGGGAATGGGGTTTTGGGGTTGATTTCATGGTGGATCTAAGGTTTCATGAAGAGGGAGAGAGAGGGAGAGGGTGGAGCAGCAGCTCAAGTGGAAGAGGGGAGAGAAAATGAGAAGGGAAATGATGAGGGGGCATGGGTCAAAAGAGGTTTGACCTAGACATTCTCTCTGATCATCATACTACTTTTTCCTTTTCTTTTCTTTTCCTTCTCACTCTAATAGTGAACCCAAAAGAACAACCTTGGAAATAGAAATGTAACACAAGTGTAACAAGTGTGGAAAATGATATGTGCACATTTTTGCACAAAAATGCTAAAAATCCAATTAGCGATTTTTAATCGCGATTAACACTAATTTAGCATATAACTAGTCTTAAAAACATTAAAATGGCATAATTCCATAAAATACCCTATTTTAGAATTTTCCATAATTTTTCCCCATTTAATTGTATTTAATTATACCAGAATATTAAAATATTCATTAAAATAATACTAAATTATAAAATTTCCCAAAAATCATATTTTATTATTTTGAAAACGTTACAGGTTTGGGCTAGGGTTTTGGGTAGTGGTTCCAGGGTGCCTGCACAGCTCACTGCCAAGTCAATTTTACTCTAGGAGGTCACGGGTGAAAGCAGGTCTCAGAAAGATCACAAAATCGACGAAAACGCTAATTTACACCAAGTCGAACAACTCTGGTAACTAACTAGAGATCCGGGGTTTCTTGGTTACAATGGTCTCAAATACACCAAATAAGACTATACTAACATTCCAAACCATCTCTTGGCCAAATCTCACTCAAAATCCCTAAACTAGCACTAGATTATAGATATAACAGTAAATTTCAGCTAAACAACTCTAACTTAACAAGATAGGAGTTGGGTTGTGAGATTATACCTCAAGGGGGGTCCTAGAAGGAAGGAGAAGGGAAGATCAAGATGAAGGAAGGGTTGTGTTGCTGCTGAGCTGCTCCCGTGGCTGTTTTCTCTTTGCTGATGTTGCTCAGGTTACTGCTGCTGCTGCGGTAGTTATTTTGTTTCTGTTGCATTGGTGTTGTGTTGTTGTGGTTTTGGTGTTGTGGGAATGGTTGTGGTGGTGTGGTGGTGTTGTATGTGGCTGCAGGGGTTTATGGTATTGCTGGGGCTGGTTCTGCAACTGCTGCTGCTTGCAACTGCCAAGGCTGATGTTGTTTTTGTGTTGCAGTAGCAGCTGCAGCAGTGAAAGGGGTGGTATATGTGGTGAAGTTGAAGTATCTGATGTTGGGTTGCTGTTGTTGATGGGGTTGCTGCTGAGGCAACAGAGGTCTAGGCTGATAGGTGCTGATGATGCTACTGCTGATGTGATGAAAATTAGGCTGATGTTTGTGCAGCATCTGATGTTTCTGATGGGTTGCTTTAGGAGGGGCTGAAGTGTGCTGTTGTGAGTATGTAGGTATAGGACATGGTGTTAGGGTGATGGCTGCAGCTGATGCTAAGGCTAGGGTGGCTGCAGCTGATGGATTGGGGTTGTTGTAGGTGGCTGATGTGAGTGTGTAGGTGGCTGATAGGAGTGTGTAGGTGGCTGATATGGTGCTAGGGCTGGTGTAGGGCTGCTGAATTTGTGCTGATGTGTGTATCAGCTGATGTTGCTGTTGTTATGGCTGAAGTTATGGCTGGTGGGTGTGCTGATGCAAGGTTTTAGCAGCTGCCGCTGCTGGAATTTCCTTAAGTGGGGGGTGTGTCATTGCGTGAGGGTGACAGGGAGAGATGTGAGGGAAAACAAGAACTTTGAAATGAGATGGAACATGACCCATCCTAGAGCTACCTTTCTCTCTCTCTCTCAAAGCTAGCACACACAAGCCAACAAATCCTTTCTCACTACACTAGGTCAACTAACACTAATCACCCTTAACCAAGCTAAGACCTTTAATTAAGCCAATTAACCTAATCAAATGGTTCAACCCACCATGGTCATCTAAGCATGGTTCAACCTAGGCTACCATGACCAAAACATGAAACAAGTGTAGAAAACGTTATGTGCAACATTTTTGCACAAAAAGCCAAAAATCCACTTAGCGATTGGTAATCGCGATTAACACCAAAATAACATATAATCCATCATAAAAACTGCAAAAATGGCATATTTTCACAAAATAAGCTATTTTAGAATTTCATTAATTTTCTCCAGAATTTTTTCACCATTTATCGGTATTTAATTATACCGACTATTAAAATATTCATTAAAAATTAATATTAAATTATGAAAATTCCCAAAAATAATATTCTATTTTTATGAAATGTTACATCTAGCTTTGAAAGTCTTAACTTTTCCATATACACCAAGTAATCTTCTCAAGATATACTTTCTCCTGATGGAGATTTAACCCTTCAGATATTGCAACCAAAGTCCATACTTCGTTGGTGTACATGGATTCCATCTCAGATCGCTAAGCATCCAGCCATTCTTACAGAGTCCCTACTCTCGATGGCCTGCTCGAAACTAGTTGGGTCATCATCTCATGACGCATTCCTCGCTCCCACTGTCATCAAGAAACCGAAGTATCTCTCAGGCGGATGAGGAACCCTACCAGATCGGCGGAGAGGCTGAGGTTCGTCGGGGACTATTGAATCCTTTGGTTCTGTCAAATCATCAGCTGTAGTTTGTATAGCTGGAACTCCTTCCAGTTCTACAGAACTGACCTTGCCTTGATCTTGTCCGGATTTTGCTTTTGACATAGGCCGAACAATCCCAAATCTTAACTTGCTTAAGAGATGGGTTCTTCTCATACCATATCTCATATGGAGTGGTAGGCACTGATTTGATTCGAACCCAATTCAATAGGTATGCAGCTTCTCAAGTGCATAACCCCCAAAAGGAAACAGGTAACTCAGTAATACTCATCATAGAGCACACCATATCCAATATGGCGCGATTGCTCCGCCCCGATACACCTACGTGCTGTGGTGTATATGAAGGAGTAATGCTGAGAGAGAATCTCATTCTCCTTTAGAATAGTCCATGAATTCCATGCACAAGTATTCTCCTTCCTGATCTTATCATAGGACATAATACTTCTACCCGGTTTTGGTTCTCTACTTCTAACTCATATTCATTGAATTTCTCAAAAGTTTCAGACATGTGTTTCAACAGGAACATGTGTCCGAATCTTGAGAGATCATCAGTGAATGTAAGGAAGTACAAAGGACCAATCCTGGCATATGTAGACTGGGGACCTTCATACATCACTATGTATCAGTCCCAAGAGTTCACTAACTCTTTCTCTGTTTCGAGTAAACAGAGCTATGGTCGTCTTATCTTTGTGACATGACTGGCAAGTTTCACAAGATGTAAATTCAAACTGATTTAAATATGCATCTAATATGTAACTTAAGCTAGTCGGGTCACATTGATATGACCTAGTCTACAATACCTCAAGAAGGATTCGTTCATTTCTGAACTCTTCCTCTAGTGTGTGTTCTGTACGTTAAGAACTGTGGTCTGATTTAGAATGTATATTCTTTTAGATAACGTGCCTGAACCGATCAACACTTGATATAGGAAATGTGCAAAACATTATCCAACAATACAAAATTATATCCTTCTTTAGTAAATAAAGAGACTGATATGATGTTGTATATCAGGTTCGGTATCTAATAACATTCGTTAAGAATCAGTGTATTCTGGTAATACAGGGTGATAGTCACCAACAGACTTGGCTGCAACACTTGCACCATTTTCTGTCACATGAAACTTATCACCCGTTCTCAGTTCTCTACCTGTCTGTAGTCCATGTAACAAATTAGATATGCGGGATCCTGATTCGTTATCTCATACCCAGGACGTAAAGAATACTGAGAAACAGTTCTTTGTAATGAACGCACCCGAAGGAGATGCATCTCATGCACTTTCTTCGTTTGGGCAGCACGGGAATTATGGTAATCCCCAATTTCCTGCTCTGTCTTATAACAATTATAAGTTGGAGCGGGATCAACGTTCCCCAGCTCAGTATAACAAGCTGGTTCGGTCAATACATCCATATTATTATCTTGATTAAGGCGTGACAAGGTCGCTATCTTGAGAGAGAGAGAAGACACTCTGCGTGCGCTCTTGCAAGATTAGATTGGTTATATATTTTATCTAATCAGGATGGATCCTACTGTTTTTATCAAATCTTCCTTCAAACCTTAAAAGGAAAGACTAGCCTGGATTAATTACACTCTACAAGTTCGCCAATCTTTCAGCCAGGCCAGTGCCGGTACTTTGAGGGAGGTTCCCCATGCTTTCGCACGGACCTAATTAAAATAAATCTCGTTTTCCCAGGGGCGTAACCCTGTTGACACCTTTTTAGACACTTACTTGATCGGCTAATTGTAAAGTGCAAAACTCTCCCAGGAGTAATAATTACTTGCAGTGGGTATCATGATCCAACTATCATATAGAAGGTATGCAATCTCATTGCAAATTTCAACACTTGAAACTCTCAATAATGGTTTTTACCCCTAGCACCTATGACCTTGGCTATGGTCAACAAATCATAAGCACTAGTCAAGTTCTACCCGTCATTTCGTGATTAATTAGACCCACCCACATGACCCTTGGCTAAGGTCAACAAAGTCACATGACTGTCCTAACTAATCGCATCATATGCTGTGTAGGAAGACATCACTTAGCTACCGTACACTGTGCCTTGACTATGGTCAACAAACATAGCACGAATACAAACTACTCAACTTTTTAAAATGACAGAGGGTTGCAGATGGTTTTTAAGAAAACCTTTAATGCTTTTAACTTGATCTCGTTGCGGAATCAAATGGTTTAAAATGGAGTGTTTTTGAGGTTTTTGCTCGCTTAGCTAAATAGGTCACTCCCGGTGAAGGGATCTCGGCTTTTTCCTCGTCGAATGAGGTGCAGGATATTCACAATACCACTATGCAAAGCAAGAACTAGAAAAGCAGTCAAAAGACAAACCGAAGATTGTAGCATCTTCTAATTATTGCTAAAGAGGTCACTCCCGGTGAAGGGATCGTCGGCTCTTTCCTCATCGAATAAGGTGTTGGATGTTCTACAAGGAACACCGCTATGCAAAGCAACAACTAGAGCTACCTAATTTTTGAAATCCGATTCCACAACATCTTTTAGGTTTATTTTCTTTCATTAATCTCATTAATGAATGTCCCATCATTTAAGTCCACCTAAACATCACAGATAAATACAACGTACACTTATGCCATCCGCATTCGCCTCGATGTCCCGTCTGCACCGTTAGGTTAGGTAACTAACGGCAGAGCGGGGCTGGGCTAGCGCGGGTGTAAAACATAAGCAACGTCTATATAATATATCATATATACTATATACAATATCTATCTGAACATATCACATGATCACATCACAGATAACGCAGCAGAAAATATCATATGAATATTGGATATACTAGGACGTCCGTGTTTTATTTTGAGCCTGTATAAAACACGTATTCCACGGTCGTGATGAATAGCCAATCCCATACCCCTAGACCCTTATGAGAGCGGCAAGTTACCCTACCAATTCTAGAGTTAGGAGACCCGGACTCGACTCCTCGAGATGGTCTCCCACTGGACCCTAGAACCCGGTTACTTGTGCTCCCCTCCTTTGGTTCTATCCTAATGCGGAAAAGTAAATAATATACAATGGTCACATCATCCTTAACCCGGAAGTGCCCCAATAAAAGAATATTACATACAAAGAATTTTACATGAATGAAAATGAAAAACTCTCATCTCACATAAAAAAAACCCCAGCTATTCAAACATGACGATCCAATATAACATATCCAGCAACACATAACATCACATGTCATCAACGTAAGTAAGTATGCATACACCGATTGTTGTCGACGTATAGCAACGAAAACCGGTGATACAACTGCATACTACACTTACGGTCCCAGAAAAGAAAGTGTAAAACTACTACAGTTGGAATCCGCAACCTCCTTAGACATCGCATGCCTAACAATTATAAACCCCACATTTTAGTCTCATTATCGAAAACTCTTTTCAATATCAAGTCGGGCAATTCAACAAGATTCGAGACATCCTGAACGAATGCTCATCGTAAACTTTAGTAAACGGCCGCACCCCTGATACCGTCGACGAAGTGCACTGAGGCGGAACACCGCTGCCGCGAGCACCCGAACGGATGCTTTAGGCGACAGGGTTCTCCTACATTCACTTGGTCGGGGCTATGGGGCGTGGCTGTCTGTTAAGTTTACCCGGCGAGTATCCGCGTACGCAATGTGATTGCGACGGACTTTTGATCACATCAAAATTCTGTGGCAACCGATCAAGTGAGACTAAACTGCTAGATTTATAACATTCAAATTAGTTATCTCATAACTACTTGTGGATTCCAAATATTGTATCACATTCCAGATAAATAGAAAATGTTAAACTTTCCGATCGAATAATCTAACACCCAAGTTTTCCCGAATAGCTCAACACTTGAAATAAGTTTAAAAACATCCATTTTATGCCACAGTACCAACGGTCCAGCCGTAGAAGGGTCAAGCCAACGCCTCACATGTGGCACGCCGTACTGCCCCAAACCCTAAGGTTCAAAAGACAGTTCAAGACGGTCACATAATAGAGTTAAGGTTTGTTGTCTTCTAGAGGGTCCATCGTGTTACTTGCACGACTTAGAACGTTCTTAAACTACGGAAAAATCCAACACTTGGAAATTTCCCGGTAGGGGAAAAAGTGAGATATTGATATCCGATCGAACTTTTTAACACGTTCTAAATTACCCGGAAAAACACATAGACGAAGTTAAACTTTCCGATCGAATCAACGAACTCCTAATACAACCCAGAAAACTCAACTCTTGAGTATAAATTAAAAATTTCCAGAAAACACAGGAATAATATAAGGACATTTCTGTGCAAACAGTAAAGAAAGAAGCCACAGTATGGCCGCGGATAATCAAGTGAAGTATATCATAATGCAACCATGGGTGAGTTATCCTTTGTAGAGACTAAACCCTAGTTTAAGTTAATGGTTAGGTTAATGAAAATCTCATGCAAAAAAAAATTGTTGGACTTTGTCAAAGATGCTTGAAAGCTACATGAAGCTTCAAGCAAAGACAAAGAGAGCCACCATTTTGTTTCACTAAAATAAATAAAAACCCAACCATTAACCTAAACATGGTGTAAGTCATACACACACCCAAGTTTGCATGTATCATCAATCATGATACAAACTAGTGCACAAACATATATCATATATACAACTTGTGCACATCAAGTGAGAAATTCAATCTTAAGTGAAAAATACTAGTTAATGTAAAGTAATATATCAAATATATAATTATACATTAAATCATTAAATCAATACTTGATTTAATGATCCGGTCATATCGCATATAACCGACAAATATCAAGTGTATCAATATATCGAATCAACACTTGATTCGGTAACCCGGCTATATCACATATAACCGACCGATGATACAAATCGCTAGAATAGAACACAGTATCACATACTGGTATTATTCTCGGTCCTGTACATATCTCATATGCGCTCCTATTTCGTTTCGCTTGAGCCAGGAAACCTCTGTGTAGGACTCTAAAGACTAGTCAATACGCCGGCAGTAGGTGGTGATCATATCGATCACCCACAAGCCGCAAGCGGTCTGCTAAACGTAACGGCCACCCGGGTATTGAGCGATCAGAAGATCAACGAGCAAGCCTGCTCACACTCCTGCGAATCCAATCAGTAACACTTACCACACAGTCCGGTCTGTTCGTCTGATATATCTCATATCTGGCCTAGGGGTGGTAAACGTCAGACCCCAGCAGCTTGATAAGTCATGCCGATGTAAGGTCCATAACAAGCATGAAACTACTGATAACACTTACCAGTAAATCAGTGCAACCCTGGCCAGGGAATTCCAGTTATGACCAATCGAGCATAGCGCAACAGCAACCCCCAATACCGGGAGAGACGAATCCCCTCCTATCGCTCATTGCATCCATGTGAATCGGGACTGTACCCAAAAACCACCTGTTTGCACGACTCAGTAGAGCTGTGGTAGGGTGGAAATCAAAGCACAGTGGGAGACACATAAGACTCTATGACGATCTCGGGTCAACAGACTAAGCTGTACCAGTGTCACCAGAGAACTGCCATCTGACGTGAGATATAATACCAACTGGGAGTTCTCGGCGAGTCCGTTCAGTGTACCCAGTCACCACTGATCACCCGTACACCATCCTTGATGTCAAACACCAAAGGATATGGGATCAACCACCGTCCATCATATAGGTCGATAAGATATACGCTAGTCTACTCTGGAATATCGATGCCCCGTCTCGATATTCCCATGACTGGGAACATTGAAGGATGTACTCATGGACTACCCAGGCCCCACTAGTATGATCTACATCATAGTCCTGCAAGTCAAGTAAATATCCTAAGAGCTTTATCAACATGTAACAGAGAGACAGAAAGTATACATGTTAAGATAAAGAGCAACCAGATAGCGTACTATCATGTCGAGCAAGAAATTCCTACCTATATATGTCCCAGCATCCACTATAATATACATCTTATGTACAGTAATGGTCTCTAGGGCATACATATAACTAACAAGTTTACCCGACGAGTATCTGCGTACGCTACATGATTGTGACGGACTTTTGATCACATCAAAATTCCGTGGCAACCGATCATCTGATACTGAACTGCTAGATTTATAACATTTAAATTAGTTATCTCCTAACTACTTGTGGATTCCAAATATTGTATCACATTCCAGATAAATAGACAATGTTAAACTTTCCGATCGGATAATCAAACATCCAAGTTTTCCCAAATAGTTCTCAACACTTGAAATTAGTTTAAAAACATCCATCACATGCTACAGTACCAATGGTCCAGCTGTATAAGGGTCATGCCAACGCCTCACATGTGGCACACCGTACCGCCACAAACCAAAGGTTTAGAGGCAGTTCAAGACGGTCACATAATCGAGTTAAGGTTTGTTGTCTTCTAAAGGGTCCACCGCGTTACTTGCACGACTTAGAACGTTCTTAAACTACGGAAAAATCCAACGCTTGGAAATTTTCCGGCAGGGGAAAAAGTGAGTTATTGATATCCGTTCGAACTTTTTAACACGATCTAAAAATTACCCGGACAAACTAAACAAAGTTAAATTATCCAATCGAATAAACAAGCGCACTGTAGCGCCGCGGAACCGCCGCGGCAAGCATGGTTCTGCCGCGGTTCCGCCGCGCTTTAAGCGTATCAGTAGATCGTTTTTCACAGAGGTCCATATAATTCCCTGCTGATTTTTTGAGTATTTTTAATATGGAAAAAATCACAATTTAAAAAAAATCCAGAGAAGGGTATTCGTCGGGGTTTCCGGGTTCGATCGGACTTTAAACTTCATCTAGACTTCGCCTAAACATCTAGCTTGTCTCTGATACCATTGTTGGGATGCTAGGCACTGCCACAAGGGTCTACGAGGCATCAACCTTGCCCGATTAAAATTTTAGCCGTGCCGAACAACCCATAGCCGGATCTTTAAACTAAAGTTTATGCGAAAACAAGGATGTTAAACACTTTAACACTAAGTGAGAGGGATTACAACCTTTGTAGATCCGGTCCTTCACTTCGTAAGCTCCGTGTTGTGGTCCCTTCGCTGCGATCATCGGGTTCCGGACTCTCGAGAGGCTCCACGAAGAGAAAGATGCAGTCTTGCTTCCGATCTTCGATAACATAGATGATCTACCTTGACGTTTCATTAACACAAGCTAACACTCACTAAATGAAGTGAACACCCTCATCTAAATGGCAAGGATAGATGAGGATGATGAAGTAGGATTTTTAGCTCTCATTTATAATCTTTTTCTCACATATAATCATCACTAAGAAAAACTAGTAAGCTTTTTTCATGAAAAGAAGAAGGAAGAAGAAGAAGAATAATTCATGATCTTTTTGTGATGAATAATGCAAAGAAGATAATGATGAATAATGCAACCATGGTTGCTAAACCTTTGTAGCGAATTAACCAAGGGTGAAGGGTTTGAGTTAGGTTAAAGATGAGTCACTTGTAAATATCTTTGCAAAAACAAAATGAAACCTTCTAGAAGGTTCATGAATTCACTAACCCAAATCAAACCCTAATCTTGTTTAATCTCCACTAAACATGTTGCATTAGTAATCATATCATATTACAATATTATATATCACATATATAATATTTATTGTAACAAAATAAAATAATAAATTTAACATATATTACATATATATCAATGTATTACCCGAGTGAGAAAAAGAATCTTTTAGTGAGCTAATATTAGTTAATGTAATTTAATATATCATATATATTATTATACATTAAATTATCGAATCAACACTTGATCCGACAATCCGGCTATATCGCATATAACTGACTAATACGATGACCCGGCTATATCACATATACTCGGCAGATATCTCATATCGCGAGAATCCAATACGGTATCACATACCGCATTATCCTCGGTTCCGTACATATCACATATGTGCTCCTAATCCGTTTTTCCTGAGTCAAGAAACCTCTGTGTAGGACTCTAAAGAATCGTCAATACGCCGGCAGTAGGTGATGATCATATCAAACACCCACAAGCTGCAAGCGGTCAGCTAAACGTAACAGCCACCCAGGTATTGAGCGCTCAGAAGATCAACAAGCAAGCCTGTACATTCTCCTGTGAATCCAATCATTAACACTCCCGTACAGTCCGGTCTCGTTGTCGGATATGTCGCATATCTCTCATAAGGGTGGTAAACGTCAGACCCCAGTACCTAGATAAGTCGTGTCGATTTGTGGTCTATAACAGTTCGAGAAACTACTGATAACACTTACCAGTAAATCTCAGCAACCCTGGCTAGGGATTTCCCGTTATAGCCAATCGAACACAGCACAACATCAACTACCTATACCGGGAGAGACGAATCCCCTCCTATCGCTCATTGCCTCCATGTGATTTGGGACTGTACCCAAAAGCCACCTTTTTGCACGCCCTCTTGGACGTGGTATGATGGAAATCAAAGCACAGTGGGAATCACACAAGTCTCTATGGCGATCTCGGGTAAACAGACTACTCTGTACCAGTGTCACCGGAGAACTACCATCTGACGTGAGGTATAATACCATCTAGGTGTTCTCGGCGGGTCAGTCCAGTGTACCCAGTCTCCACTGAGCCCCCGTACACCATCCTTGATGTCAAACACCGATGGATATGGGATCATCCATCGCCCATCATATGGGTCAAGATGCGTATACGCTAGTCTACTCTGGTGTATCGATGCCCTGTCTCGATACACCCTCGACTAGGAACAGTTATAGGATGTACTCGCCGACTACCGTGGCCCTACTAGTATGATCTCATCATAGTCCCAGTAGTCGAGTACATATCTTAAGGGCTTTATCAACATGTAACATAGAGACAATCAGAGTACATGTTAAGATAAAGTACAACCAGATAGCATACTATCATGTCGAGCAAGAAAGTCCTCCCTATATATGTGCAAGCATCTATTATAATATACATCATATGCACAGTAATGGCCTCTAGGGCATACATATAACTAACAGATATCCGTTCAAACTTTTTATCAGGTTCTAAATTATCCGTAAAAACTTAAACGAAGTTAAATTATCCGATCGAATCAACGAGTCCCCAATACAACCCAGAAAACTCAACACTTGAGTATTAATTAAAAACACCCAGAATCATCAGGAAGTACCTACGGTTATTACTGTAGAAACCCGAGCCCATAAACTTACAGTTTAGCCGCGGAACCGCCGCCCAAGCAGGGGTACGGCCGCGGTTCCGCGGCGCAATGAAGATATTGTGGGGTCGTTTTTTTACAATAATTCCTAAAATACCCTACTGATTTTTTTGAGTCTTTTTAATATGAAAAAATCAACAGTTTTGAAAAATTTCCAGAAACTAGGGTATATCGGGTATTCGGAGTTCGATCGGACTTTAAACTTCGCCCAGACATCGCCTAAAGCTCTAGCTTGTCTCTGATACCACTGTGGGGTTACTAGGCACGCGCACAAGGGTCTACGAGGCATCAACCAAGCCCGATTTAAAATTTAGCCGTGCCGAACAACCCTAAACCAATATCTTAGACTAGAGATTAGGCGAAAACAAGCTTGTTAAACACTTTAACACTAAGTGAGAGGGATTACAACCTTTATAGATCTGGTCCTTCAATTCATAAGCTCCGTGTTGAGGTCCCTTCGCTGCGATCATCAAGTTCCAACCTCTGTGTAGGACTCTAAAGAATCGTCAATACGCCGACAGTAGGTGATGATCATATCAAACACCCACAAGCTGCAAGCGGTCAACTAAACGTAACAGCCACGCAGGTATTGAGCGCTTACAAGATCAACAAGCAAGCCTGTACATTCTCCTGTGAATCCAATCAGTAACACTCCCGTACAGTCCGGTCTCGTCGTCTGATATGTCGCATATCTCGCCTAGGGGTGGTATACGTCAGACCCAAGTAGCTTGATAAGTCATGTCGATATGAGGTCTATAACAGTTTGAGAAACAACTGATAACACTTACCAGTAAATCTCAGCAACCCTGGCCCGGGATTTCCAGTTATAGCCAATCGAACACAGCACAATATCAACTCCCTATACCGGGAGAGACGAATCCCCTCTTATCGCTCATTGCCTCCATGTGATTCGGGACTGTACCCAAAAGCCACCTTTTTGCACGCCCTCTTGGACGTGGTATGATGGAAATCAAAGCACAGTGGGAATCACACAAGACTCTATGACGATCTCGGGTCAACAGACTACCGTGTACCAGTGTCACCGGAGAACTGCCATCTGACGTGAGGTATAATACCATCTGGGAGTTCTCGGCGAGTCCGTCCAGTGTAACCAGTCTCTACTGAGCACCCGTACACCATCCTTGATGTCAAACACCGATGGATATGGGATCATCCATCGCTTATCATATGGGTCAAGATGCGTATACGCTAGTTTACTCTCGTGTATCGATGCCCTGTCTCGATACACCCTCGACTAGGAACAGTTATAGGATGTACTCGCCGACTACCGTTGCCCCACTAGTATGATCTCATCATAGTCCAAGTAGTCGAGTACATATCCTGAGGGCTTTATCAACATGTAACATAGATGTAGGGTTACTAGGCACTCTAACAAGGGTTAAGGAAGCATCAAACATGCCCGTTTAAAATTTTAGCCGTGCCGAATACCCTAAGCAAGATCGTTACTAGAAAATTAGGGTTTCAAAAGCAAGTAAACTATGTTTACAACTAAGTGAATACGATATACAACCTTTATTGTTCGGTCCCTCACTTCTTTAGCTCCTTGTTGAAGTCCCTTCGCTGCGATCGTGGTTCTCCCGGACCTTTGCATGGCTTCAAGAGGCGAAAGACGCGTCCTTGATTGAAGTCTTCTAGGCCGAGGATGATCTACGTCGAGGGGATGCCAACTCAAGCTACTACTTCACTAACTTGAGAATTAGTGAAGCAAACACCCAAAACTAAAGTGCTAGTCTAGTAGAGAATGGAGAAATAGGAAGTGTGTTCTCTTTAGAATTTTGTTTCTCACAATCTATCTCACTTTTGATAAACCCTAGAAAGCCTTTTCTTTTTAGCAATATGAAGAAGAAGATGAACTAAAGAAAGATAAGAGGATAATGATCAAGTGAGAAGGCTAACCATGGTGAGTGAGTATCATATACTAACTCTTGTAGAGGCATAACCATAGCTAACACTTATGGTTGGGTTATGAAATATCTATGGTAAAAACAAACTAAAGTGGACTTAGTCAATGCATCCATAAGTTTCCACAAGCTTCATGCATTGATCTAATCCTCCACTTAATTTTGTAATTACTTCAAATATAAAAACCCAACATAATATATAGCATGGTGTAAGTCTCATAGACCCAAGTCATGTGTATCATCAACCATGATTCATTAAGAAAACACAATTTTAATATAAATCATATATACATTAAAATTGTGCTCATGTGAGAAAAACCCTAAAGTGAACAAGTGTTAGTAAATGTAAACTAGTATATCTAATATACAATTATACACTTAATTATTAAATCAACACTTGACTTAATAATCCGGTCATATCTCATATAACCGACTAACATCTATTTTATCGACTTATTGAATCAACACATGATTCGATAACCCGGCTATATCATATATAACCGACCGATACAAAAAGTCGCGAGAATAGAATAAAGTATCACATACACGCATTATTCTCGGTTCCGCACATATCACATATGTGCTCCTATTTCATTTTGCCTGAGCCAGTAAAACCTCTATGTAGGACTCTAAAGACTCGTCAATACGCCGGCAATAGGTGATGATCACATCAAGCACCCACAAGCCGTCAGCGGTACTAGCTGGACGTAATGGCTACCCGGGTATTGAGCGATCAGAAGATCAGCAAGCAAGCCCGCTCCAACTCCTGTAAAAGCCTGCCGGTAACACTTCCCGTATAGTCCGGTCTCCTCGTCTGATATGTCGCATATCAAATCTAGGGGTCGTAAACAACAGACCCCAATAACCGATAAGTCGTGCCGATGTGAGGCTCATAACGGGTCGAGAAACAACTGGTAACACTTACCAGTAAATCTCTAATCAGCCCTGGCCAGGGAATTCGTTGTTACGGCCAATCGAGCACAGCGCAACATCAACCCCCAATACCGGGACAGACGAAACCCCTCCTATCGCTCATTGCGTCCATGTGACTCGGGACTGTACCAAAAAACCACCATTTTGCATGCCTTCATGGACGTGGTAAGGTGGAAATCAAAGCACAATGGGAATCACACAAGACACTAGGGCGATCTCGGGTCTACAGACTAACCTGCACAAGTGTCACCAGAGAACTGCCATCTAACGTGAGGTATAATAACATCCGGGAGTTCTCGGTGAGTCCGTCCAGTGTACTCAGTCTCCACTGAGCACCCATATACCATCTCTGATGTCAAACACCAATGGATATGGGATCATCCATCGCCCATCTCATGGGTCGAGAAGCGTATACGCTAGTCTACCTTGGTATATCGATGCCCCGTATCGATACACCCACGACTAGGGACCTTGAAGGATGTACTTATGGACTACCTTGTCCCCACTAGTATGATCCGCATCATAGTCCAGGTAGTCAAGTACACATCCTAAGGGCTTTACCAACATGTAACGATAAGGCAGTACAAAGAGACAAGTACACATGTCAAAGTAAAGAGCAACCGGATAGCATACTATCATATCGAGCAAGAAAGTCCTCTCCATATATGTCCAAGCATCCAATATAATATACATCATCTGTACAATACTGGCCTCTAGGGCATACATACAACTAACAATCTCCCACTTGCACTAGGGCCAGCTGCTCTAGTATCGCATACCAAGCATCCCGAAGAGTCTCTCAAACTGTATCTGGGGAATATCCTTCGTGAGTGGATCCGCTGTGTTGTTCTTTGTGTCAACCCTCCTGACCTCGATCTCCCGGCGATCAACTATCTCCCGGATCAGGTGATACCGCCTCAGAATATGCCTGGATAGCTGATGGGACCTGGGTTCCTTGGCCAAAGCTACCGCTCCATTGTTATCGCAATACAAAGGTATTAGATGCTCAATGGATGGAACCACTCCAAGTTCAGTAATGAACTTCTTGATCCAGACAGCCTCTTTGGCAGCAGCGTTGGCAGCGATGTATTCAGCTTCCATCGTCGAGTCTGCCACGGTTTCCTACTTGGAACTCTTCCTGCTAACCGCCCCTCCATAAAGGGTAAAGACAAATCCCGACTGCGACTTAGAGTTGTCCTTATCACTCTGGAAGCTCGAATCGGTAAAGGACTCCACTTGGAGTTCTCCGTTACCATACACCAAGAGCATCTCTTTAGTCCTTCACAAGTACTTGAGAATGCTCTTCACAACTGTCCAGTGACTCTCTCCAGGATCAGCTTGATACCTACTCACTACACTTAGTGAGTATGCTACATCGGGTCTGGTACATAGCATCGCATACATGATAGAGCCTACTGTCGAAGCATAGGGTATCCCTTGCATGCCAGCTCTCTCCAAATCAGTCTTGGGAGACATCTCTTTGTAGAGAGTGAGCCCTGAGATCGTGGGTAAAAACCCACGTTTGGACTCTTCCATACTAAACCTCTTTAGTATGGTGTCAATGTACCTGGATTGGGACAATCCCAATATCCTCTTAGATCTATCTCTATAGATCCTAATTCCCAATATGCAGGAGGCATCACCTAGATCTTTCATTGAGAATCTTTGTGATAAGAAGAGCTTGACCGATTGCAGCATAGGAATGTCATTTCCTATCAAGAGTATGTCGTCCACGTACAATATGAGGAAGACAACCTTACTCTCTGCCACCTTCTTGTAGATACAAGGTTCATCTACGTTTTTGACGAAATCAAACACTTTGATAAGGACGTCAAAGCAGATGTTCCAACTACGCGTTGCTTGCTTTAATCCATAAATGGATTTAAGCAGGTTGCACACCTTCCCGCTGCTCCCACTATCTACGAAGACCTCTGGCTGAGTCATGTACATGCACTCTTCTAAATCACCGTTTAGAAAGGCGGTCTTAACATCCATTTGCTAGATTTCGTAGTCATGATATGTAGCGATGACAAGCATGATCCGGATGGATTTAAGCATAGCCACTGGAGAAAAGGTTTCGTCATAGTCCACACCTGGTCTTTGACGAAAACCCTTTGCAACAAGTCTAGCTTTGAAAGTCTCCACTTTCCCATCTACACCAAGTTTTTTCTTGAAGATCCACTTGCTCCCTATGGGTTTTACCCCTTCAGGAGCAACTTCCAAAGTCCATAGTTTGTTGGTGTACATGGATTCCATCTCAGACCGCATTGCATCCATCCATTTCGCTGAGTCCCCTCTCGTGATGGCCTGCTCGAAGCTAGTTGGGTCATCATCAACCATGATGCAATCCTCGCTCCCACCGTCCATGAGAAAACCGTAGTATCTCTCGGGTGGGTGATGAACCCTACTAGATCGGCGGAGTGGCTGGGGTTCATCGGGAACTACCGAATCTTCTGGTTCTACCAAATCTTTTGTTGTGGTTTGTACAGCTGGAACCTCTTCCAGTTCTACCTCAGAGCCACTAATCTCATTTGCAAGAAATTCCTTTTCTAAAAAGGTGCCGTGTTGTGGAACAAACACCATTTGTTCCTCCCTGTGGTAGAAGATATACCCTCGCGAATGCTTGGGATATCCAACAAATTTACACAAAACAGACCTTGCCTCGAGTTTGTCCGGTTTTTGCCTTTTGACATTGGCCGGGCAACCCCATATCTTAACAAAATTAAGATATGGTCTCTTCCCCTCCCATATCTCATATGGGGTGGTAGGCACAGATTTGGTAGGAACCCTATTCAGTAGATATGCTGCTGTCTCCAGTGCATATCGCCATAAGGAAATAGGTAACTCAGCTATACTCATCATAGAGCGCACCATATCTAATAGGGTGCGGTTCCTCCGTTCCGATACACCGTTGTGCTGTGGTGTATATGGAGGAGTTAGCTGAGAGAGAATCCCATTCTCTTTTAGGAAGTCCAGGAATTCATTACTCAAGTATTCATCTCCTCGATCAGATCGAAGGATTTTAATACTTTTCCCGGTTTGGTTCTCGACTTCTTGTTTATATTCTCTAAATTTCTCAAAAGCTTCTGATTTGTGTTTCATCAGGAACACATATCCGAATCTAGAGAGATCGTCAGTGAATGTAATGAAGTACGAAGAACCATCCCTGGCATGTGTAGACATGGGACCGCATACATCACTATGTATCAGTCCCAAGAGTTCGGTAACTCTTTCTCCGTGTCCCGTAAACGGAGTTTTGGTCATCTTGCCTTTGAGACATGACTGGCAAGTGTCATAAGATGAAAATTCAAACGGATTCAAATATCCATCTTTATGCAACTTATCTAGTCGTGTCGCATTGATGTGACCCAGTCTACAATGCCACAAGAAGGATTCGTTCATTTCTGAACTCTTCCTCTTGTGTGTGTTTGTTATGCTCAGAACTGTTGATTGATTTAGAACATAAATGCCATTGCACATCGTGCCTGATCCAACCAACTTTTGCTTTAGAAAAATGTTTATAACATTATCCTGTAATAAAAAATTATATCCCTCTTTACTAAACAAAGAAACCGATATAATGTTGCATATCAGGTTCGGCATGTAATAGCATTCGTTCAGAATCAATGTATTACCAGTTGGCAATACAAGGTGATATTCCCCGACGGTTTTAGCTGCAACAATTGCACCATTTCCAACCCTTATGTCTTTATCACCTTCTCTAAGTTCTCTACCTTTCCTAAGCCCATGTAACTGATTACATATATGGGATCCTGACCCGGTATCTAATACCCAGGACGTAGAGAAAATGGAGAAACAGTTCTCTGTAACGAACACACCCGAAAAAAATGCATCAACATGTACTTTCTTCATCCGGGTGACATGGGAATCCTAGTATTCCCCTATATCCTATTCAGTCCTATAACTCTTATAAGAAAGAACGGAACCAACGTTCCCCAGCACAGTATAACATGCGGGTTCGGTCAATACATCCATATTATTATCTTGATTAAGGCATGATATGGTCGCTACCTGAAGAGAGAGAGAAGAGAACACTTTAGTGTATGCTCTTACAAGATCAGATTGGTTTTTTATTTTATCTAATCAGGATGGCTCCTACTGTTTTTATCAAATCTTCCTTCAAACCCTAAAAGGAAAGACTAGCCGGGATTAATTACACCCTACAACTTCACCAATCTTTCAGCCAGGCCAGTGTCGGTACTTTGAGGGAGGTTCCCCGTGCTTTCGCACGAACCTAATTAAAGTAAACCTCGTTTTCCCAGAGGCGTAACCCCGTTGTCACCTTTCTAGACACCTACTTGATCGGTTAATTGTCCTGTGTAAAACTCTCCAAGGAGTAACAATTACTCGCAGTGGGTATCGGGATCTAACTATCACATAGAAGGTATGCAATCTCATTGCTAATCTCAACACTTGAAATTCCCGATAATATTTTGCCCCAAGCATCCCATGACCTTGACGGAGGTCAACAAATCATAGAGTGCAAGTCAAGTTCAACCCGTTATTTCCTGATTGATCAAACCCACCCGCACGACCCTTGACGGAGGTCAACAAGGTCGTACGACTACCCTAATCCAATCTGCATCATATGCATTAGCAGATAAATACTAGTTAGCTACCGCACACTACGCCTTGACGGAGGTCAACAAACGTAGCACGAATACTAAGTAGGACTTATCTGAAATGACGGAGGGCTACGACAGGTTTTTCTGAAAACCTATTGCATAATGAACTTGATATCGTTGTAGAATCTAGTGAATTTTGAAATGGAGTGATTTTGAGGCTTTCATTAGTTTTGCTAAAGAGGTCACTCCCGGTGAAGGGATCTCGGCTCTTTCCTTATGGAATAAGGTGCATATGAAACATTGGATATACTAGGATGTCAGTGTTTTATTTTGAACCTCTATAAAACACGGATTCCACGGTCGTGATGAATAGCCAAACACACACCCATAGACCTCTGTGAGAGCGGCAAGCAACCCTTCCAATTCTTGAGTTCGGAGACCTGGCCTCGACTCCTCGAGTTGGTCTCCCACTGGACTCCAGAACCCGGTTACTTGTGCTCCCCTCCTTGGGTCTATCCTAGTGCGGAAAAGTAAATAATATTCAAAAGGTGACATCAACCTCATCCCGGAAGTACCCCAATAAAAGAATATTACATGAATGAAAAAGAAAACTCTCATCTCACATAAAAAAACCCCGGCTATTCAGAACGCGACGATCCAATATAACATATCCAGCAACACATAACATCACATGTCATCAACGTAAATAAATATGCGCATCCCAATTGTCGTTGACATATAGCAACGAAACCGGCGATATCACATATTATACTTACGGTCACAGAAAAGAAAGTGTAAAACTACAACATTTGGAATCCACAATCTCTTTAGACATCGTAAATCCGAAATATCACATATTTCGCATTTCATACCAAACTGTGTAAATTCCACATATTGTATCACATTCAAGATAAATATACAGTATTAAACATTCCGATCGAATATTCAAATACCCAAGATTTCCTTAATTGCTCAACACTTGAGCGGAGTTCAAAAATTCCAGAATACGTCACAGTAGCAACGGTCCAGCCGTAGAAGGGTCAAGCCAACGCCTCACATGTGGCACGCCGTACTGCCCCAAACCCTAAGGTTCAAAGGGCAGTTCAAGATGGTCACATAATCGAGTTAAGGTTTGTTGTATTCTATAGGGTCCATCGCGTCACATGCACGTATTTCCGAAAGATTTAAACCCGAGAAAAATTCAACACTTGAATGTTTTTCGTGCCGGGAAAAATTGAGTTAATGATATCCGTTCGAACATTTTAATACTTTCTAAATTATCCGGAATAACATAACAAAATTAAATTCTCCGACCGAATCGACAATTTCAAATTAAACCCCTAAATACTCAACACTTGAGTCAGTATTAAAAATACCCAGAAAAACTAAATCACAGAAATAAGAATTACAGTGCAAACCAGAATCCATAATACCACATAACTGCCGCGGATCCGCGGCCAAAGGGAGGTACGGCCGCGGTTCCGCGGCGGTTTCTACTGTTCATCATCTCGTTTTGCACTGAAATTCTTATATTTACCTGCTGATTTTTTTAGGCATTTTTAATTCAGAAAAATCCCAGTTTTTAAAAAATGTACAGAGAGGGGTTCATCTTGACGTGTTCGGGTTCGTTCGGAGTTTTAACTTCGTTAACACATCGCCTAATGTTCTAACTAGGCTCTGATACCACTGTAGGGTTACTAGGCACTCTAACAAGGGTTAAGGAAGCATCAAATATGCCCGTTTAAAATTTTAGCCGTGCCGAATACCCTAAGCAAGATCGTTACTAGAAAATTAGGGTTTCAAAAGCAAGTAAACTATGTTTACAACTAAGTGAATACGATATACAACCTTTGTAGATCGGTCCTTCACTTATTTAGCTCCTTGTTGAAGTCCTTTCACTGCGATCATGGTTCTCCCGGACCCTTGCATGGCTTCACGAGGCGAAAGACGCGTCCTTGCTTGAAGTCTTCTAGGCCGAACATGATCTACGTCGAGGGGATGCCAACTCAAGCTACTACTTCACTAACTTGAGAATTAGTGAAGCAAACACCCTAAACTAAAGTTCTAGTCTAGTAGAGGATGGAGAAATAAGAAGTGGGTTCTCTTTAGAATTTTTTTTCTCACAATCTATCTCACTTTTAATCAAACCCTAGCAAGCTTTTTCTTTTTAGCAATATGAAGAAGAAGATGAACTAAAGAAAGATAAAAGGATAATGATTAAGTGAGAAGGCTAACCATGGTGAGTGAGTATCATATCTAACTCTTGTAGAGGCATAACCATAGCTAACACTTATGGTTGAGTTAAGAAATATTTATGGTAAAAACAAACTTAAGTGGACTTAGTCAATGCATCCACAAGCTTCCACAAGCTTCATGCATTGATCTAATCCTCCACTTAATTTTGTAATTACTTAAAATATAAAAACCCAACATAATATATAGCATGGTGTATGTCTCATACACCTAAGTCATGTATATCATCAACCATGATACATTAAGAAAACACAATTTTAATATATATCATATATACATTAAAATTGTGCCCATGTGAGAAAAACCCTAAAGTGAACAAGTGCTAGTAAATGTAAACTAGTATATCTAATATACAATTATACACTTAATTATTAAATAAACACTTGACTTAATAATCCGGTCATATCTCATATAACCGACTAACATCCATTTTATCGACTTATCGAATCAACACTTGATTCGATAACCCGGCTATATCATATATAACCGACCGATACAAAAAGTCGCGAGAATAGAATAAAGTATCACATACACGCATTATTCTCGGTCCCGTACATATCACATACGTGCTCCTATTTCGTTTTGCCTGAGCCAGTAAAACATCTATGTAAGACTCTAAAGACTCGTCAATACGCAGGCCGTAGGTGATGATCACATCAAGCACCCGTAAGCCGTCAGCGGTACTAGCTGGACGTAACGGCTACCCGGGTATTCAGCAATCAGAAGATCAACAAGCAAGCCCGCTCCAACTCCTGTAAAAGCCTGCCGATAACACATCCCGTACAGTCCGGTCTCCTCGTCTGATATGTCGCATATCAAGTTTAGGGGTGGTAAACGTCAGACCCCAATAACCGGTAAATCGTGCCGATGTGAGGCTCATAACGGGTCGAGAAACTACTTGTAACACTTACCAGTAAATCTCTAATCAGCCCTGGCCAGGGACTTCCCTGTTACGGCCAATCGAGCACAGCGCAACATCGACCCCCAATACCGGGAGAGACGAAACCCCTCCTATCGCTCATTGCCTCCATGTGACTCGGGACTGTACCCAAAAACCACCGTTTTGCATGCCCTCATGGACGTGGTAAGGTGGAAATCAAAGCATAGTGGGAATCACACAAGCCTTTTTGACGATCTCGGGTCTACAGACTAACCTGCACAAGTGTCACCAGAGAACTGCCATCTGACGTGAGGTATAATACCATATGGGAGTTCTCGGCGAGTCCGTCCAGTGTATGCAGTCTCCACTGAGCACCCGTATACCATCTCTGATGTCAAACACCAATGGATATGGGATCATCCATCGCCCATCTCATGGGTCGAGAAGCGTATACGCTAGTCTACTCTGGTATATCGATGCCCCGTCTCGATACACCCACGACTAGGGACCTTGAAGGATGTACTTATGGACTACCATGTCCCTACTAGTATGATCCGCATCATAGTGCAGGTAGTCAAGTACACATCCTAAGGGCTTTACCCACATGTAACGATAAGACAGTATAAAGATACAAGTACACATGTTAAAGTAAAGAGCAACCATATAGCATACTATCATATCGAGCAAGAAAGTCCTCTCTATATATGTCCAAGTATCCAATATAATATACATCATCTACACAATACTGGCCTCTAGGGCATACATACAACTAACAATAGAGACAATCAGAGTACATGATAAGATAAAGTACAACCAGATAGCATACTATCATGTCGAGCAAGAAAGTCCTCCCTATATATGTCCTAGCATCCACTACAATATACATCGTATGTACAGTAATGGCCTCTAGGACATACATATAACTAACATTATGCGCTAGAATCAGCTGCATATCTCTTGAACCGGATTCCTACTAAGTCAGTGCCTACCATACTATATCAGATGTGGAGTGGGAAGAAACCCTATCTTAAACACATTAAGACATGGGGATGTCCAGCTTTTGTCAAAAAGCAGCATACAAACAAACTCGAGGCACGCTCAGTACAGTGCAAGTTTATGGGATATCCGAAGAACTCTAAGGGATATTTCTTCTATTACGCAGAGGAACAAAAGGTATTTGTTTCTCGTCATGCCTCCTTCTTGGAAACTGAATTTTTAGAAAATCAGATAAGTGGGAGCGCAATAGAACTGGAAGAAATTCCAGAACCACAAGCTATTACTGAAAGCTTAGTAGAACCAGAAGTTTCAAAAGAACAGGACATTCCCGCACCGCTCCGTGAGAGTACTAGGCTTTCTCCTCCACCTAAGAGATAATACGGTTTTCTGATAGTCGGGAATAGAGAGGATTGCATCATTGATAATGATGAGCCGACTAGCTTCCTGCAGGCCATTCAGAGCACTGACTCGGTAAAATGGCTGGATGCAATGCGGACCGAGATGCAGTCCATATACACCAACAAAGTATGGACTTTGGACATTGCTCCAGAAGGGGTAAAACCCATAGGCTGCAAATGGAGTAGATGGACTGGTTGAAACCTATAAGGCTAGACTTGTTGCAAAGGCTTTTCGTCAAAGACCTGGATTGGACTATGACGAAACCTTTTCTCCAATGGCTATGCTTAAATCCATTCGGATCCTTCTTGCCATTGCTGCCTTCCACGATTATGAGATTTGGCATATGGACGTAAAAACCGTTTTTCTAAATGGAAATATAGAGGAGTGTGTCTAGATGGACCAGCCAGAGGGTTTCATTCAGAGTGGGAGCAACGGAAAAGTGTGCAAGTTGCTTAAGTTCATTTATGGACTAAAGCAGGCATCGAGGAGCTGGAACATCTGTTTTGATGAGACAGTCAAAGAGTTTGACTTTATCAAAAATCCAGATGAACCGTGCATTTATAGTAAGATTGTAGCACGAACTGTTGTATTCCTCGTCTTGTACGTGGATAACATTCTCTTGATAGGAAATGACATTCCTATGCTACAATTTTTCAAAGGGTTCTTGTCACACAGGTTCTCCATGAAAGACCTGGGTGATGCCTCTTACATTCTGGGGATCCGGATCTATCGTGATAGATCTAAAAGGATGTTGGGACTTTCACAGTCTAGGTACATCGACACCATACTAAAAAGGTTCAGTACGGAAGATTCCAAGAGCGGTAATTTACCGGCTTGTCACGGGATCACCCTCTCCAAAGAGATGTCTCCCAAGACTGATTTGGAAAGGGATCGCATGTTTATCATACCCTACGCTTCTGCGGTAGGCTCTATAATGTATGTGATGTTGTGTACCATACTAGATGTAGCTTATGCACTGAGTGTAGTAAGCCGGTATCAGTCAAGCCCTGGGGAGAAGCACTAAATAGCGGTAAAGAACATTCTGAAGTACCTCAGAAGGACTAAGGATATGTTTTTGGTTTACGGCGGAAAAGATCTCCAGATCGAGGCCTTTGCTGACTCCAGTTTCTAGAGTGACAAGGATGACTCCAAACCCATGTCGGGTTATGTCTTTACTCTCAATAGAGAGGTGGTGTGTTGGAAGAGTTCCAAACAAGAAACCGTTGCTGACTCGACGATGGAAGCGGAGTATATCGCAGCATCTGATGCCGCAAAAGAAGCAGTCCGGATAAGGAAGTTCTTGACGGAACTTCAGGTGGTTCCGTCCATTGTTGATCTAATACCTCTGTATTGTGACAACAACGGGGCTATAGCTTTAGCAAAGGAACCCAGGTGCCATCAAAATTCAAGACACATCTTGATGCGGTATCACCGGATCAGAGAGATCGTGGATCGCCGGGAGATCGAGGTTCGGAGGGTTGCTACAGAGGATAACACTGCAGATCCATTCACAAAGGCCATTCCTCAGACGCAGTTCGAGAGGCTATTCGAGATGATAGGTCTGCGATATGCCAGCACATGGCCTTAGTGCAAGTGGAAGATTGTTAGTATGATATGCCCTAGAGGCCATTATTGTATAGTACTAGTTTGTATATTACATTTTGGAAGCTTGGGATATATACACGGATTGACATTCTTGCTCAATATGGTAGTATGCTACTTGGTTTGTATCTATCTTAATATGTGTATGTGTTTCTTTTAACATATTGGTAATACATATTGATAGAGTCTTTAGGATCTTTGCTTGACTACCAGCGTTGTGATGGCAGTCACACTAGTGGGGGCTGGGTAGTCTACAAGCACATCCTTATACTGGTCCCTGGTCGCAGGATTATCGAGACAGGGCATCGATACTCCAGAGTAGACTAGTGTATACGCTTCTCATCCCAGGAAGGGAGATGGTCTGTCCCACAGCCATCGGTATGTCGTACTGGAGATAGTATGTAGGTGCTCGGCAGGTTATGAGTACACTGGATATGACTCGCTGGGAACTGTTGGTTGGTATTATACCTATCGTCAGTTATCAGTTCCCAGGTGACATGAGTACAGCTTAGTCCATAGACTTAACACTGCCACTTCGCCTCGAGTGTGTTCCCACTGCTCTTAGATTATTACCCTACCACGACTCTATTGAGTCGTGCAAACAGGTGGTAGTTGGGTGCAGTCCCGAAGCACTTGGAGGCAGTGACGGTTAGACCGGATTCGTCTCTCCCGGTATTGGGGGTTGATATCGCGCTGTGTCTAGGAGAGCCATTACACAAAGTCCCTGGCCAGGGCAAGCGAGATTTATTGGTAGTGTTTCCAGTAGTTTCTCAGGGTGTTCTCGGCTACACTCCGACATGACCTGTACCGCTATTAGGGGTCTGACGTTTACCGCCCCCTATGCCCAACATGCGATACTCTTAGATGAACAGACTGGACTGTACGGAGATTGTCACATTCAGGCTCAGTAGGAGTTCGGATGGGTTCAGCTAGTACCGCTTGCGGCCTGTGGTTAAACCCACTGCCAGCATAGTGTCGAGTCTTTAGAGTCCCACACAGAGGGTTGTTCGCCTTTGGGCAAAACAGAGTAGAGGTCGTATGGTTTTACGACGAGGGTTCGTTCACATACGCGCACTTGTGCATGTTTTGGTGTTCGGGCAGTTGATACTAGTAGGCTTTGGTTTAAGCCAGATCCTAGTATTTGTTTTGGGATTGGTCTTGTCTCATTGTATTCGTGTTTCTTCGGAATACGAATGCGGGTACATACGTACCGTTGACAGAGGCGGAGAGGAAGACACCTCATTAGGGTTTTTGACCATTGACTTTATCAAAACCCTAATGAGAATGAGAAATATGATTAATAATATTAATTAAGTATAATTGTATCATGGTTAGAATTGGTTTGAACATTTGACTTGTTGGCTTCTTTGACCTAGATATTTTTCTTTTTGTTTTTGTTAAGCATAAGATGCTTCTTGAAGCATGCTTAGCATTAAATAAGAAATGATAGTGGTCAAATCAATTCACCATCACAATTTACTTAATTGTTATTATTATCATACTTTTATCATATGAGAGCAAGGTTCATATTTCATTCTATCATTCTCTTTCTCTCTCATAGTTAGCTCTTCTTCTTCTTCTCTCAAAGCTTAAGTGTTTCATGGATTGAAAATCATAAGCTTTTGAGACTAAACCACCAAAAAACCTCTCTACTCACTCTTGGGTTCTTAGTCTAGCAAGCCAAGCACTCTAGTTACTTTAAAGTTGAAGTGGGAGCTCAAGGTCGAGGCCTTCGGGCGGATCTTTCTTTGGCAAAGAGAAGACGAAGAGGAGGAGCCGTCTACACCACTCAAAAGAGCACACAAGAAAGGGAAGCAACATAAGAAGAGAAGGAGTTCAAGCTTTTGGTATAACCTCTTAACCTAGTAGTTAAAGCTTCTAGTTTGTAAGTTAGGTTTTGTTTAGCAAAGATCCTTCATGGTTAGTCTATGTTTCTATATGATAAAAATTTGATTTTTACTCTTTCCGCCTTCTCGTAAGTAACGGGGTGGGTAACATAGACTTACAACTGGTACAAGTTAGTCTGTAGATCCGAGATCGTCATAGAGACTTGTTTGATTCCCACTGTGCTTTGATTTCAACCTTACAACGTTCAAGAGAGCGTGTAAAATAGTAGTTTTTGGGTACAGTCCTGAGTCACGTGGAGGCAATGAGCGATAGGAGGGGTTTTGTCTCTCCTGGTATTGGGGGTTGATGTTGCGCTATGCTCGATTAGCTATAACAGGAAGTCCCTGGACAGGGCTGATACGGAGATTTACTGGTAACACTACTACAAATAAGGGTTGCCCCTACGGATTTATCGGTAGGGGCAACCCACTGCCCCTACGGATATATACATAGGGGCGAAAAAAGACCCCGTAGGTGCAAAGGCCGCAGGTGCAAGTTGAGGCCCTGGACTTACCCCTACGGACAAATTATAGCCCCTACGGATATATCGGTAGGTGTTATAGCCCCTACGGAGTACCCCGTAGGGGTAATAAAATCATATATGTAAATTTTTTTTTTAAATATATTGTATGTACCTACGGATATATCCGTAGGTCCCTTTTCTACCCCTACGGATACCTCTGTAGGGGATATAAAGTTGCCCCTACGGTTAAGTCCGTAGGGGCTATTCCCAACACCCTGCACTGAGATCGGGGGGAAAAATATCAGGAAACCTGATATTTTGCCCCTACGGATAAATTCGTAGGGGATAAACAGTGGCCTCTACGGACATATCCGTAGGGACAACCCCAACACCCTGCACTGATATCAGGTGGGAAAATATCAGGTTTCCTGATAGTTTGCCCCTACGGATATACCCGTAGGGGCAACATATGTACCTGCGGCTTAAGCCGTAGGTACATATTGTCTGTATTTTTTTTTAAAAAATGGGCTGCTAGATTTTTTCCCGCCCTGTGCACAATACTATATACATCAATCAAATCATATATTGCAGTATTCATAATCACATCTCACGCATATATATAATATACAAAAGAAACCCAAAAAATGAATATGATATAAATACAAACCAATATCAATATCATTTCAAAATGTTGTACAATGTGATATAAATACATGTTTCAAAAAATAAGAACCAAAAAGCTACCCTAGTTCGGTCCAGCTCCACCTCCGAATAACGTTAGAATAACGCGCGCCTGCTCATCGGTCAATACACTCCGCAATGCTGCATATAAGAGAGCGGCATGTGGAGCTGGCGATGTGGTCTGCGCAGCCGCCGTCGAGGTAGTCGCTTGCGGAGCCGCGGCTGCGGGAGTCTGAGTGGGCGGTGGAGCTACAGGAGCTGTCTGCGGAACCGCAGCCGATGTAGTGGCTTGCGGAGCCGCAGCCGAAGGAGATGCATGTGGAGGCTCGGCCGATCTACCCTGTCGCGTCTGGACATAACGTGTGTAAGAAGCGTGTAAGAACTGTGTATTATTCGAATTCGTTTCATTATTAAGTTATTTCGAAACCCTGTTTGGATATCTAGTTTGGAAAAGCGTTGTTTATTTTAATTACATATGTATGTATGATTAATCAGACTTAAGTCTAAAACCAAATAAGCTCAAGCTACGTACTAATTATGGATATGTTGATATGTATATAATATGAAATGATATTTTACTATAAAGTAGTATACATACCAGCATCTCCTTCAACTCCTGAACGGTGGCCCTCAAGCTATCCAGTTCCTGATGGACATGCCGGCCACTGGAGACGGAGGAAGTAACCGCCGGGGTGGAGTCCAACCTCATATGGGCCCTGCTAGGGCCCAATCCCCGGCCTCTCTCCCAACCTCCGTGGTGCCCTCCGTGTGCGGCGTCCAGAACTGGGGTCAGCAGCCTCGGATCGTTCTGTCCGGTAAAATCGATCCCCGAGGCCTGGGCCTGCTCAACCACCCGCTCCTACACCCACATTAAGCAGTAAAGTATAAGTATAAAATTTAAACTTGAACATTCCAAAACTAAAATTTCAAATTTGGGTAGAAAAAATATTAACACTTACGCAGTACTCCTGGGTAGCGACGTCGGGACATCGAAGCTCGCCCGTGGCGGGATCTGTCGAGGTGCCGTGGACGGCAAGATATGCGGACAGCACGCTCGGTGTACCACCTGACGCCACGGTCCGAGATGTCTGCAATATTAGAAAGTAACTCTTAATATTAGAAATATTAGGGAATAACTCTTAATATTGCAGAATATTAGAGAATAACTCTTAATTTACCGATAACTCCATGGCTCGAGTAATGTTCCTCGAGCCACCTGTGTAAGTGGGGCGACCCCTCTTCGCCGACTTCCTGTTCTCCGTATTCTGAGCGGCCTGTTTCTGCACAACGCATTAACATTTAGTTTTCTAATTAAGAAACACAAAGAAATAAATTATATCATAAATAATGAATTAAATTTAAAATACATACTTGTTTGCGTTCGGAGTCGAAATAAGCGCACAATAGAGGCCATGTCTCTACGTCGACTCTCGCAAACGCCGGAGTAGATAGGAGGGCCGCTCTCTCTGCCTCGGGGGTCGCTATCCACAGGGAGTAGCAGTCGGCCTTCAGCTCATTCCTGTTGTATCGGACCTTGGCCTGCATGTTCTTCATCAGGCCATTGTACAGAGCATGAAGGTCGAGCACCCTCCCCGAGTGATCAGGGTCGGCTACAGGCTGAAAATCGTAATCCAACTGAAAATACAAAAAAAAACATTGTTATTAGATTGCAAGTGTTAATAATAAATATATTGGATAGATCAAATGAAAATATATATTAATACATACCCGAGCCTGTTCAAAGAAGAGGACGAATGAGCGTTGGTGCTGCTCGCCCCACTCAACGTGAAGTGGATAGTTCTTCACGATCCGGCTCTCGTCCCCCAAATACCGGCCGAGCCTCTCGGCATGAGGAAAACTAGGGGGAATGCTGCCTCCCCCTAGCTCTATCAGGCCTCAGCCTATGGGACTGATTCGGGCCTCGAGTCCCCCTCTGGGGATGGAGAGGCCCTGCGTCTGCACGAAATATCAAGACAATCAATAATAAGACAAAGTTGTATTAAGAAATCAAGGTTAAACAAAAATTCAAGTGTGATATATACCTCCGGTGATTAGCGCACGAGCCTGGGCCCGAGCAGCAGCACGAGCGGGACGATAGTTCCTCCGGTGAGGAACAACCGGGGTCCCGGACCCGGACGCATCCCCTCCAACTATAAAATAAACATCGACGCTAAATCTCCATGAAGTTCATATTTATTCTATATAGAATATGTAAAATAAATAAATATTTTAAATTTATTCATACTAACCTGCAGACGATGCGGAGGGTATGGAAGCGGCAGGAGTGGCCCCTGTGGAAGGTGTGGACGCACCACCTATAATTAGACAATTAAAAATAGATTTTATTAGTAAATGCAAAAAGAATGTGTAGATCAATAATATAACGTTCTAAATCAATATGCATGAACTATAGGACATATAAACATACCCGCAGGTGCGGTGTTGTCACCGCCTACAGCTAGACAATAATAAAAATTGCTAAGTAAGAGCAAAAAGAATGTGTATATTTATGATATAGCATTCTAAATCAATATACATACACTATATGATATGTAAACATACCTGGAGGAGCGGGGGTGGCCTCTGTCCCAGATGTGGACGCATCACCAACAACTAGACAATTAAAAATAGATTTTATAAGTACTTGCAAAAAGAATGTGTAGATCAATAATATAACGTTCTAAATCAATATGCATGCACTATAGGACATATAAACATACCCGCAGGTGCGGTGGTGTCACCACCTACAGCTAGACAATAATAAAAATTGCTAAGTAAGAGCAAAAGGAATGTGTATATTTATGATATAGCATTCTAAATCAATATACATACACTATATGATATATAAACATACCTGGAGGAGCGGGGGTGGCCTCTGTCCCAGATGTGGACGCATCACCAACAACTAGACAATCAAACATTGACAATATAAGTAATTTTGACATAAACAGGCATGGATATCTTGAATATTAAATTGAAAATGGATATGCGTGCAGTATACCTGGATGTGTGGCAAAATCCACACGGAAGGAGGCATCCGAAGGGGTCTCCGATCTGGGTGCAAGACCGGCCCTCTGAAGCTCCCTACGGAGCTCTCCGGGCGGCAGAACCGCTCTGCCTCTGCCTCTGCCGCGGCTGGAGCTCCTGCCGCCCCTCGCTGCTCCCGGCATCGTCATCAAATCTAGATAAACGGTTCGTGGACGCATTAGACAATCATTAAAAGTATTGACTATATATGATCTAGAGCGTAAAATGTGAAGTAATAATATAACATTACAGATAACCCTTTTCGTTTCGTGGGCGCATCATACATATCTACTTGGATTTCATCGTCGATGTCATTTCTAACCCACGTAACTTCATGATCGGTCGAAGACAACCCGTCCTTCGAAACAGACGGTCGGAGCACTTTAAGCCTTCTCTCTTCTTCGTCCTCATCGCTGTCCTCGTATTCTGGGACATCGTAGACATCTCTAGGTTTCCATCGGCATACAACACTCCACCCCGGATGCTTCAAACACTGTGAGTAGTATACTTGGAACGCTTGGTTCAGAAAGATAAACGGATCGTCCTGACCGTAAAATCGAAGTGTGTTCACACTGGTCAATCCATATTCATCTTTCCAAGTCCCAAGACTGCTTCTCCACCTGTCTGTATCGGTTCGCGGATCGTACCAAGTACAGTGGAATATATAAAAGGGTTCTGATCGTCCGGGATAGTGGATGCCGAGTATACAATTTAAGTACCCATAGTAAATCACACCGTCCGATCCTACCGTCGCAATACCACTATTCTGAGTGATTCTAGATGTTTCTATGTCCTTAACTTCGAATTTGTATCCAAGGACACCAAATCCTTTGTAATGTGCAACCTCCATACTAGGAAATTGAGCTAAACATCTTGAATCACTCTCAAATGATGCAGACAAGTTCGGATCGTGGATCTAACAAAACAAATTTTACGATAAATACATAACGATACAAGTTTAGATTAAAACTGATAGCAATAAAATGTAATTCGAATAACTTACATGCTCTGTGACCCAATCACAAAAATTATCCTGATGGTATTTTTCCAAACGCTCTTCGTTCCAATCAGGATGCCCCTCACGTACCTCGTTAAAATGAGTTCTGTTTTCGACAAATAATTGTGACATTAATATTATGTCATTTCATACACACACAAACACAGATATAACAATTAATCCAAAAGAACTTACTCTCTAATTTGTTCAAGACATACGCAATTAAGCAAGATAAATCGGTATATCTTGTTGATAAACATAGTGTCTACCCTCTTATACTCGGCTTTACCATATGGCCCGTCTTGAATTCTTCGTGGTCGGTTAAGCCTTGTCTCAATGTTCTCATCCAGATAGCGGGAACAAAATGTGGTTGCTTCATCAAGAAGATAACCTTGCATGATAGAACCCTCTGGTCGATTTTTATTGCGTATATACTTCTTAAGAGTGTAAAGGTACCTAATGAGAATATGTTGAATAAATAAACACGGGCATACATGACAAAAATAAATTTATAAATTGCGCGAAACGAAAAATTGCACGTACCTCTCGACGGGATACATCCATCGATATTGTACCGGTCCGGCTAACTTCGCCTCAGTTGCAAGATGAACCGTAAAGTGTATTATGATATCGAAGAATGACGGTGGGAAATACGCTCAAACTTGCAAAGTATCAACGCAATAGAATTTTCTAGTTTATCCAGCGTCGCAACCTCCAGCGTTTTAGCACACAACTCCCTGAAAAAACAACATAGGTCGTTGATTACTAGACCAACCGAGTCGGGGAGAGAAGTCCTGAGGGCTAATGGAAGAAGGTGCTCCACGATAACATGGTGGTCATGACTTTTCAGCCCATCGATCTTGCCCTTCACAATTTTTATTTTCTTGCTGAATGATCCTGAGAAAGCTGTGGGGACTTTCAAATCATGCAACACCTGCAGGAATCTTTTCTTCTCCGGTTGTGACATATGATAAGCGGCATTGGGAAGTACAAACTTGCCTGGTTTACCCGCTACCGGTTTAGGTTGCAGTTCACTTCTTATTCCCCACTCTTGTAGATCCATCCGGGCATTCATGTTGTCTTTCGATTTCCCGTCTTTACACAGAAGCAAGTTAAGTATGTGCTCTGATACTCCCTTCTCTATATGCATGACGTCCAGACAATGACGCACTGAATTTGTAGACCAGTACGGAAGCTCGAAGAAAATGCTTAACTTGTTCCAATATTGTGGTTTGACCTGTCTCGTCGGATCCATCCCGAAGGTCACGTTATTGTAACCATCCCATTTAGCAGTCACGTCCTCTCCGGACAATGGGGATGGAGGCCCAAGAAGCTCCTGATGACCATCAAAGTGAACCGTGTCTAACCTGTAGGGGTGGTCTGGAGGCAGAAAACGTCGATGGCCGCAATAACAAACCTTCCTGCTAAAATTCAAAAATTTTGATGTTGTGTGTTCATGGCAATGAGGACATGCTTTGTAACCATGTACGGACCAACCTGAAAGCATTCCATACGCAGGAAAGTCATTAATTGTCCACATTAAAGCTGCACGCAGTATGAAGGTTGTATTTGTGTTTGAATCATATGTCTCTACACCATCAATGAACAAAGTTTTCAGCTCCTCAATCAGAGGTCGGAGATAGACGTCGATATTGTTCCCCAGTGAGTTTGGTCCGTCGATAAGAAGAGGCATCATAAAGTATGATTGGTCCATAGCCAACCAAGGCGACAGATTATAAATTATCATTACAACGGGCCATGTACTGTGACTTCCAGCCATATAGTTGAATGGGCAGAAGCCATCGGCAGCCAGTCCGAGCCGGACATTGCGGGGATCGCTACTGAATATTGCGTGCCTCCTATCGAAATCCTTCCATGCCTGTGAATCCCTTGGATGGCTCATTTTTCCATTTTCGCTTGGAGGAGCACGGTGATGCCAAATCATTGCCTCGGCTGTTTTCTTGCACCTGAATAGCCTCTGTAGCCTCTGTGTTATGGGAAAATATCGTGCTATCTTCACAGGTATATCAGGCTTCTTATCAGAATCTTTCGGCTTATACCTGGCCTCTCCGCATGTTGGACACTCTTTCAAATCTGAATTCTCTTTCCGGTACAACACGCAATTTTTAGGACATGCTTGAATCTTCTCGCACTTTAGACCCAAATCAGACATCATTTTCTGGGCTTCGTACCAGCTTTCGGGCACATTATTTCCCGGAGGCATAGAATCTTTCAAGAACGAAAGAAGCATTGTGAATGACTTGTTGCTCCATCCATTTAGGCACTTAATTTGGAAAAGTTGGACGAACCATGAGAGGGTGGAATACTTCGCATTCTCATAAATTGGTTTCCTAGCATTATTCATGTAATTTTCATATTTATCCGCACGCGGTCCTTGACCGGAAGGAATGTCATCTTCGGTACGAATAGATTCACCTAGGGCAGCCTCTACCATATCCTCCATTTCTTCTGATGGAAATAAATTTCCGTATCCTGCCGTATTACCGAATTCTTCTTCTTCTCCTGCCGCATTATCGTGTTCTCCTTCTTCTACCGCAGTACTGCATTCTTCTCCTTCCCCGTGATATTTCCAAATTGAATAAAGTCTAGTAAACCCATGTTTTACAATATGAAGCTCTGCCAATTCTACCTTCTGCCAGTACTTATTGCCACATCTATCGCACGGACAGAGAATCTTCTCTATTATGATCTTATTATGTGCTCATGCAAATTCAAGGAAAGCAGCAACTCCTGCGACAAACTTAGGTTGCATACGTTGTTTCCAATCCACATACATCCAGTCCTTAAATCTGACGTACTCATGGGCCATGTTAGACTGAATAACATATAAATTGTAGGTTATGCTGACTATATTGAGAAATATAAGAACGGGATAGTTACTGACAAAGGAGAAAATCCATGTATATGCTTTGTGTGTGCGTTTGTCGTTGAAAAGAATAAATTATCGCACGTTATGTTGACCGATAGACGGGGACTAAGTGGCGCTTTTAGTTTCATATATGGGTATCGATGGGAATATGAAGGTTTCATATTATCATATATTGGTTTTAACCCGAACATCTCGAATCGCTCTCTGATTATGCGTTTGTATGTATGTGTTCTGGCTGTCGGGGGTAGGCTTCTATCCCATTAAGAATGTATAGAGCGAACGCCCATCACTTGTGCTTTCAACCGTTTCGAGTAAATTTCGGCAGCACCTCCCCGCTGTTCTCCGAGTACACTGTAATAGAATAGATAATCATTTCAAAGCTGTGAAACAACGTTGAAATGAACACCAAATCTATCTTTGTACACGGAGAACCAGCGGAAAGGTACCGACGAAATATCTCGAAACGGATGAAAACACAAGTGAATGAAGGCGTTTGCTTTATACATTCTTAACTTGTCCACACGGGACAAATCTATGGGTTACCATACGATTGAATTTTCTCGTCGCGTAGACTATACGACGGTTGTTAGTATCGAGCTATATTGTCCGATATTTAACAACCTTCGTATAGTTCTAGGTCACGACGAGCATCGCACGTATATTAACCGATAGACGGGGACTAAGTGGCGCTTTTAGTTTCATATACGGGTATCGATGGGAATATGAAGGTTTCATATCATCATCGAGTATCATATATTGGTTTTAACCCGAACATCTCGAGTCGCTCTCTGATTATGCGTTTGTATGTATGTGTTCCGGCTGTCGGGGGTAGGCTTCTATCCCATTAAGAATGTATAGAGCGAACGCCCATCACTTGTGCTTTCAACCGTTTCGAGTAAATTTCGGCAACACCTCCCCGCTGTTCTCCGAGTACACTGTAATAGAATAGATAATCATTTCAAAGCTATGAAACAACGTTGAAATGAACATCTAATCTATCTTTGTACAGGGAGAACCAGCGGAAAGGTATCGACGAAATATCTCGAAACGGATGAAAACACAAGTGAATGAAGGCGTTTGCTTTATACATTCTTAACTTGTCCACACGGGACAAATCTATGGGTTACCATACGATTGAATTTTCTCGTCGCGTAGACTATACGACGGTTGTTAGTATCGAGCTATACTGTCCGATATTTAACAACCTTCGTATAGTTCTAGGTCACGACGAGCATCGCACGTATGTTAACCGATAGACGGGGACTAAGTGGCGCTTTTAGTTTCATATATGGGTATCGATGGGAATATGAAGGTTTCATATCATCATCGATCGAGTATCATATATTGGTTTCATATTATTTATAGTTTACTTTATTTTATTTAATATATATAATTAAATATATTGATAAATAATATTTGCAACAGAGAATCAAATTACCGAAGTGCCCCATTTCATCTCCAAAGCTATTTATTTCCCCCAAATTAAAACCCCTCCAAAATCCCAAAAGAACCTTATCTATCTATATCAAAAAATTGAAGCAGCAAGCAGTGCCATTTCCTTCTCTTCTCCCAAAACTCAGCTCGCCTTCAATCTCTCCAACTCATCCTAACCCCAACCCAGCCCCAGCCGAACCCTAACCCAACACCAAACCCTAACCCGGCCTAACCCTAACTCCAACCCAGCCCCAGCCGAACCCCAACCCCAACACCAAACCCCAACCGAAACCCTAACCCTAACCCTAACACCAACACCAGTCGTCGAACCCCAACCGCCGATCGAACCCGTACCCTAACCCTAATCCTAACCCTAACCACAACCGATACTTAATCCTAACCCTCATTGATCGCTACCCTAACATCATTATAATAATGTTTAACTAATTACCTGTAGGCGACGACGGAGACGCAATCGGCGACGACAAGGGCGGTGGCGACAACGAGAACGGAGCACGGTGGCGACCACGAGATCACTGCGCAGGTGTGGCGACGACGATTCGGCTTGGATTCGGTGACGACGAGATCACTGCGGCGGCGGCGGCGACGACGATCTCGATTTGGGAATTTTTGGTTTCGCGCGAGAATAGGAAAAAGAAATAATCAGCGTAGGGATCGATCTCTTAAATCCCTATTTATATGCCCCTACGGATATATCCGTAGGTGCTTGGTTTGCGCCACCGTAGGGGCCAAAAACACTTTATGATTTAATGAATTTTAAATAAATATTGAACGACCGTAGGGGCAACCACTTTGCCCTACGTATTAATCCGTAGGGCCAAACTTTTATTGCCTCTACGGATGATATTATCCGTAGGGGCAACCCCTTATTTTACTAGTGTAAGTGTTATCAGTAGTTTCTTGACCCGTTATGAGCCTCACATCGGCATTGTTGGGATTCCTTAGCACCTAGCCTAGGGTTCGCAAGCATCACACATGCCACAACAATAATTTTACGGAGTGCTAAGCAATCAAACTACGAATCGAACTAGAAAACTAGGGTAACAATACTAGTAATCTAACATTACAAAGAGAAGTGAATGAAAATACAACCTTTGTAGATCCGGTCCTTCACTTCTAAAGCTCCGTGTTGACGTCCCTTCGCTGCGATCATCAAGATCCCGGACTCTAATGATGGTTTCCTCGGAGAAATGAACGGACTAGCTCGTTGACTTCGAGGCCAAAGATGATCTAGGTCGAGGAGACTCAAACTCAAGCTTCCACATCACTGGGTCAAGAACTTTGTGAAGAGAACGCCCTAAAATAAGTGACAAGTATTAGAGGATGATGAAATATGAAATGGGTTCACTCTACATTTGGATTTCTCACTTTATTTCTTCACTTAGAAAATTCTAGCAAGGTTTTCTTCTTGATGAAGAAGAAAAAGAAGAAAGAATGAATAATGAATAAAGAATAATAAGTGAAGATAATTATCATTTGCAACCATGGGTGAGTTAGTGTCATCTACTAACTATTGTAGAGACTAAACCATAGTTTAAGTAAGTGGTTTGGTAAATAAAAATCTTTAGTGAGACAAAGTTAGTGGACATGGTCAAATGATGTTTAAAGCTTCATGAAGCATCAAGCATGAAAAAGTGCAGACTAATTTTGAATTACAAAATAAATATAAACCTATTCAACTGAACCTAATCAATATCCTGCACCATGCCTCCCACAGTATCCTCTTGGACCACCTGTCCATAATACTGCCCCTCGTCAGAGGGAAAACTATAACTCTGACAATCACTCTGTCATCCATGTCACCATTGGAAGCCTGGAATGATAACTGTCTCCCGAAAGAGGCTGCTGTCATCAAATCCCTAGAACATCCACTTATGTTCTTAAACTGCACCCGTATGTTTCTCCAGGATTGGATTAATATAAACTTATTGCATCTAGTGCAAAAACAACATCTGGTGTGGTACTTGACATATCACGATTGACTCAATTGCCTAAGCAAGTGATATGCCAATCATGCACATCCCTCTCCCCTTTAGTCTGTAAGACACCTTTAGAGAGGGAGACTCCATCACCTGCAGGTACACCACCATGCCAGGAGTCATCCATTCTAAAATACTATTAGAATACCGACAAAGTAGCCACATTGGGAAACTACCCAAATCTAGATCTAAAACTATAGATCTAGTAACCAGAATGTCTGATATTATATCCATATCCTGTGTGGTGAAACAACTGTGTGACAACCACAGTACAACCGATCGTACTATACGAATTTTACTTCCTACTCTTTGTATGTCATCCAAATACCAGGACATCACACCCTACTACCTTCTTAACAGATCCATCCCCTATTCTGATTAAGTCAAACCTATGACTGTCAAAATTAGATGATCTCTCGCCGCTATATCTGCTCGAGTCTATAAATTGACATAAGCTACTTGTCCACTATGCTTCCGCTGCTCCCACTGACCACAACAACTCTCTGGCAGAATAATATATACATGCACTTCTAAAGCTAGTTTAGGACGACTCTATACTTAACCTCCTGCCGGGACTCATAGTCTGGAACAGCAGCAATGGCAAGTCTGGGCAAACAAGAACCTCCCTGTCACCGTCCTTGAGGCTACCGGAGTACCTCTCGGGTGCCTGAGGTTACCCATCATATCTGTGGAGTGGCTAATGGAATGTCAAACTTGATTGAATCTTTAGGTCCTATTAAATTTTCCGTAATCGTTTGCGGTTCTGGAATCACTTCCAGTTCTACCATACTCCCACTACTGTTTTCTGATAAAAAAACATTTTACTAAAACTGTGGCGAGTCAAGAAAAATATCACAATTGATCTTCCAGATAGTAGAAGTCAACCCATGTCATAGCCTGGGCCAACCTACAAACTGCCATTACAGAAACGTGCCTTGAGTTATCCAGGGGTCTGGTTTTAAGCATAAGCCGGACAGCTCCCCATACCTTAACATCGTTAAGATATGAACCATTCTATATCCAATATAGAAACTTTGGCACTTATTTAATTGGAACCAGATTCAAATCATGCAGCTGTCTCCAGTGCATATCCACTTAATGGAAAGAGGCTAATCAACATTACTCAACTTAGGAATGCTTCCAATTATGAGTAACCCGAAAGAGAAACAAGTTTCTCAAAACCATTACTATCAACTGAATACCAATCATAAGTATCTACATCTTCGATCTCTTTGAAGAATCCCGATACTTGCGACATCTGGTTTTCTACTTTATTCCTATACCGATAACTTCTCAAAACTTAGACCTTATATTTCTATGAAACACTTGTCTAAAAACTAGAGAAGTCACAAATAAACAGAACATAGTACGAGGACTAACCCCTTTGTCCTGATGGACACTGGACAACATACAATACACTGTAAGAGTCCCCTGAGTCGAATAGCTCAAAACCTGTGCATCGTAGGTTGAAAACTGTACTAATAGTTAAGAACTACTCCGTTGTTCAATGCTCCTTACCCAATCGTCAACTGTCATGGACATAATTTCAAAAAGTTATATCTCACTTTATAAAAATAAACGTACAGATATATCATTTTGAAATTGGTGCACAACAACGGATACTCAAAACCAAATACATGCCGTCCGGCAAAAACCCAGGCGATTTCCTCAAATATCACCAATTACAACGAATTCCGATATAATGAGGATGATCACCAAATTCCTAATAACTTAATCCCACTCATCATCTGTAAAACCATACAGATGTGAGAATCATACCAGGTAAATACATAACCTGGAGTAAGTATCTAATCGAGAATCAGTTTTCCTTTAACAATGCACAGTGAAACTGAAACATGAAAATTTTTTGTAGGGGTATCCTGATATTCCTAATAATGCCTCTTCCATAATCCAACTCATGACTATAACCGTATATTTCTTTTCCATCTCTCCAAATCCCTTTATTTGTCTTTATTCGTTACCTTCTATACACCCCTTTAGGCTAAGTGGTTTTCTTCTTTCCCAACCGTTCGACACCAGCCTATGGTTTGGAAGAAGACTATCCAGTATGCATAATAGGAGTACTCTCATAATCCTAGAAGTACTCGTAACCTGAGAGAAGGTGATGATAAAAGACAACTGAATAATACCTTATTCTATTTCTCCCGAACTGGGGAAAAAAGCAAAGGTGAAGTAGGAGTGGCGATGAAGTACGCGGTTTGGTCGTGAATGATAGCAGTCGCAATTTACTTTGCCCTCTTTCGAATCCCTTTATTTTGTCTTTATTTATTACCTTCTGTACACCTTACTTAGGCTAATTGATTTTCTTGATTCCCAACCTTTCGACACCTACCTATGGTTTGGAAGAAGACAATCCAATAAGCGTAATAGGTGTACTCTCCAAAACCAAGGAGCCCTCGCAACCTGAGAGAAGGTGATGATAAAAGACAACCGAATAAACCAATTCAATTTCTCCTGAACCTGGATCCATCCTCGAAGAAGCCCCTTCGAGTTCGTATATAACCATACGATGGATCTATCCAATGGAAGTGGATGTTTGTAGTGATACAAGGCGTTCAAAGAAATGCAAAGGGTAAAAGAAGGAGAGGCAATGACTAAGGCAACTTAGACAATCCATAAGCCAGTATTTTAAGAAGGTTCGGTCAACTTGGTCAATGAGTCATAGTCTAGGGTCGGTCAATGGTTATCATTTTTTTGTCAATTTGAACCCACCCATACATGCCCCTGACGTTGGCCAAATGGCAGAACGACTGTCCCAAACCAACTCATCTATCTATGCAACAGAAAGGTAACAAGCAGCTACCATCCACTATGCCTTAACGAAGGCCAACAAACATAGCATGAATACTACGTGCTACACGTCTGAAACGACGGAGGGCTACGGCTGGTTTTTGGCGAAAAACCTTTAATGTAACGAACTTGATATCGCTGAAGGAACATGATAGCTTTTTATAAAAATATAGTGGCGAAAACCTTTGCTAAAGAGGTCATTCTCGGTGAAGGGATCTCGGCTCTTTCCTCGTGGAATGAAGTGCAGGATATTCCTACTGAATACCACGATGCAAAGCAACAAGTAATCGACTATAGTGAAGTTATTACCCTGACGCAAATTTCTGCCCAAGGGGTCACTCCCGGTGAAGGGCTCTCGGCCTTTGCCTCGTCGAATGAGGTGCAGGATATTCCAACTGAATACCACGGTGCAAAACAAAAGAAAACGTCCTTGTAATAAAACTTTTTAAAACTGTTCCAACAACGTCCAAACATGTTTGTTTTCCATTGCATTGATCAGAATCAACGTATTCCCATCACTACTACAATGGGGGGTTACCCCTACGGATATTGAAATCCGTAGGGGCCGATTTATGTTGGCCCTACGGATTAAGCCGTAGGGCTAGAAGGTTGCCCCTACGGTCCAAGACGTTCAAGAGTAGCAATATTAAATCTTAATTTGGTGTTTACCCATATGGAGCCGCAAACCAAGGACCTACGGATAAATCCGTAGGGATAACTAAATAGAGATTTAATTAAAAAGGCACAGATCGCCTACGCCCCTTATCTCTTTCTATCTCTCTCGATCGCGCTCGAACCAAAATCCCCAAATCATTCCCGCCGCTCTCGTCGTCGCCACCGCCATTCTCGCGCGTCACCGTTCTTCCCCGTCGCGCCGTTTTCGTCGTCGCCTCCGTTTCGTCGTCGCCTCCGTTTCGTCGTCGCCACCGATCGAGCGTCTCCTCCATCGCACAGGTTAGTAAATCTTCAACTAAACAAATTTTTTATTATTTAGGGTTAGGGTTGCTGTTGGAGTTGTGGTTCGGCAGGGGTTGGGGTTGGGGTTGGGGTTAGGGTTAGGGTTAGGGTTGGGGTTGGGGTTGGGGTTCGGCTGGGGCTAGGGCTGGGGCTGGGGCTACGATTAGGGTTAGGGTTGGGGTTAGGGTTGGGGTTTAGCTGGGGCTGGGGTTAGGGTTAGGTTGGGGCTGGGCTGGGCTGGGGCTGGGGCTGGGGCTACGATTAGGGTTAGGGTTGGGGTTAGGGTTGGGGTTTAGCTGGGGCTGGGGTTAGGGTTAGGTTGGGGCTGGGCTGGGCTGGGGCTGGGGCTGGGGCTGGGCTGGGGCTGGGGCTAGGGTTAGGTTGGGGTTGGAGTGGGGCTGGGCTGGGGCTGGGCTGGGGTTAGGGTTAGGTTGGGGTGGGGGTTTGCTGAATTTGGCAAACCTGAGAGGAATTTCCAGCAATTTTAGCCTAGTTTGATTACTAAAATTATTGTTGATCGAGAAAATCTTGGGTCCTTCTAATCAAACATTGTTTGTTACTATATGTCAACGAGTACTGATAAAAGAAAAAACCGATTTCAAGTGGAAATTAGGTATGTACAATGTTCTAAAATAATTTGTATTTCTTGCCATCATCAAACATATAAAAGTGCTAATATGAAATGGAAAATAAATAAATAAATAATCAAAGCTTTGGCATGTATGTAAAATACCTTGTTACTTTTTCTTGGTTGCCCAACTTTGAAAATTCTATCTATTAAATTAGACATACTCTAAAAAGAATGATATTACAAGAATTTAACTTGGTGGAGACTTGCATCATTAATAGAAATATGAAAGTGTAAGGTCGTTCTTTACGTTCGATAGGGTTCGGTTGGGGTAGGGCTGGGTCTAGCTAGGGCTTGGGCTTCATCACCTGATATAGCGAAATACAAAGCGTACTTCAGTACACCCGACCTCATTGAGTTTCCTATTGAAGTTCCCGGTCAAACGGCATATGCATATTTTTATTCGCCATGAAATCCCAATTATCAAGCTACCGAGGACAAAAAGCCACCTTTGTTAGTCGAGAGTCATGGTAATAGACTTGTCATTATAGATCATAGTCAATTGTTTTTCCTATCATTTTCTTGATCCAGATGCTTATCAACTTGTTAATTAGTTACTGTTTTTATGACGTATTTGTCTATATTTGTTGACAGTGGCATTTCTTTTGGATGAACATGTTTATTTGATGCATGTTTCAGTCATGTGAATTCATATGTTGCGTATAACGCTTTATGATATCAGTATCCTACATTTGTAGTTTTAATTGTTGATTGTTATAGATGAATGTCATTGCAATAATAGTTTTTGGTTGATTAATGCCATTGCAATGTAGGATGATCAGTTCTATCAATCTTGATCTCAATGGTTTAAAATCATGTTACACATACAACACGAATGCACAACAAACGCATAATTAGAGAGTGATTCAAGATGTTCAAGTTAAAACCAATATATGATACTCGATGATAATATGGAACCTTCATATTCTCATCGATACTCATATATGAAACTAAAAGCGCCACTTAGTCCCCGTCTATCGGTTAACATACGTGCGGTGCTCGTCGTGACATAGAACTATACGAAGGTTGTTAAATATCGGACAGTATAGCTCATCGTATAGTCTACGCGACGAGAAAATTCAATCATATGGTAACCCATAGATTTGTCCCGTGTGGACAAGTTAAGAATGTATAAAGCAAACACCTTCATTCACTTGTGTTTTCATCCGTTTCGAGATATTTCATCGGTACCTTTCCGCTTGTTCTCCGTGTACAAAGATAGATTAGATGTTTATTTCAACGTTGTTTCACAGCTTTGAAATGATTATCTATTCTATTACAGTGTACTCGGAGAACAGCGGGGAGGTGCTGCCGAAATTTACTCGAAACGGTTGAAAGCACAAGTGATGGGTGTTCGCTCTATACATTCTTAATAGGATAGAAGCCTACCTCCGACAGCCAGAACACACACATACAACAAGAATAAACAACAAACGCATAATTAGAGAGCGATTCGAGATGTTCAGGTTAAAACCACTATATGATAATATGAAACCATCATATTCTCATTGATACTCATATATGAAACTAAAAGAGCCACTTAGTCCACGTCTATCGGTTAACATACGTGCGATACTCGTCGTGACATTGAACTATACGAAGGTTGTTAAATATCAGACAGTATAGCTCGATACTAACAACCGTCGTATAGTCTACGCGACGAGAAAATTCAATCGTATGGTAACCCATAGATTTTTCCCGTGTGGACAAGTTAAGAATGTATAAAGCAAAGGCCTTCATTCACTTGTGTTTTCATCCGTTTCGAGATATTTCGTCGATACCTTTCCGCTGGTTCTCCGTGTACAAAGATAGATTAGATGTTCATTTCAACGTTGTTTCACAGCTTTGAAATGATTATCTATTCTATTACAGTGTACTCGGAGAACAGCAGGGAGGTGCTGCCGAAATTTACTCGAAACAGTTGAAAGCACAAGTAATGGGTGTTCGCTCTATACATTCTTAATGGGATAGAAGCCTACCCCCGACAGCCGGAACACACACATACAACAAGAATACACAACAAACGCATAATTAGAGAGCGATTCGAGATGTTCAAGTTAAAACCAATATATGATAATATGAAACCTTCATATTCTCATCGATACTCATATATGAAACTAAAAGCACCACTTAGTCCCCGTCTATCGGTTAACATATGTGCGATGCTCGTCGTGACATAGAACTATACGAAGGTTGTTAAATATCGGAAAGTATAGCTCGATACTGACAACCGTCGTATAATCTATGCGACGAGAAAATTCAATCGTATGGTAACCCATAGATTTGTCCCGTGTGGACAAGTTAAGAATGTATAAAGCAAACGCCTTCATTCACTTGTGTTTTCATCCGATTCTAGATATTTCGTCGGTACCTTTCCGCTGGTTCTCCGTGTACAAAGATAGATTAGATGTTCATTTCAACGTTGTTTCACAGCTTTGAAATGATTATCTATTCTATTACAGTGTACTAGGAGAACAGCAGGGAGGTGCTGCCGAAATTTACTCGAAACGGTTAAAAGCACAAGTGATGGGTGTTCTCTCTATACATTCTTAATGGGATAGAAGCCTACCCCCGATAGCCAGAACACACACATACATTAAGAATACACAACAAACGCATAATTAGAGAGCGATTCGAGATGTTTAAGTTAAAACCAATATATGATAATATGAAACCTTTATATTCTCATCGATACTCATATATGAAATTAAAAGCGCCACTTAGTCCCCGTCTATCGGTTATCATACGTGCGATAATTTATTCTTTTCAACAACAAACGCACACACAAAGCATATACACGGATTTTCTCCTTTGTCGGTAACTATCCCGTTCTTATATTTCTCAATATAGTCAGCATAACCTACAATTTATATGTTATACAGTCTAACATAGCCCATGAGTACGTCAGAGTTAAGGATTGGATGTATGTGGATTGGAAACAACGTATGCAACCTAAGTTTGTCGCAGGAGTTGCTGCTTTCCTTGAATTTGCACGCGCACATAATAAGATCATAATAGAGAAGATTCTTTGTCCGTGCGATAGATGTGGCAATAAGTACTGGCTGAAGGTAGAATTGGCAGAGCTTCATATTGTAAAACATGGGTTTACTAGACTTTATACAACTTGGAAATATCACGGGGAAGGAGAAGAATGCAGTACTGCGGCAGAAGAAGAAGGCGAACACGATAATGCGGCAGGAGAAGAAGAAGAATTCGGTAATGCTGCAGGAGACGGTAATTTATTTCCATCTGAAGAAATGGAGGATATGGTGGAGGCTGCCCTAGGTGAAGAAATTCGTACCGAAGATGACATTCCTTCTGGTCAAGGACCGCGTGCGGATAAATATGAAAATTTCATGAATGATGCTAGGAAACCAATTTATGAGAATGCGAAGTATTCCACCCTCTCATGATTCGTCCAACTTTTCCAGATTAAGTGCCTAAATGGATGGAGCAACAAGTCATTCACAATGCTTCTTTCGTTCTTGAATGATTCTATGCCTCCGGGAAATAATATGCCCGACAGCTGGTACGAAGCCTAGAAGATGATGTCTGATTTGGGTCTAAAGTGCGAGAAGATTCAAGCATGTCCTAAAAATTGCATGTTATACCGGAAAGAGAATTCAGATTTGAAAGAGTGTCCAACATGCGGAGAGGTCAGGTATAAGCCGAAAGATTCTGATAAGAAGCCTGATATACCTGTGAAGATAGCACGATACTTTCCCATAACACAGAGGCTACATAGGCTATTCAGGTGCAAGAAAACAGCCGAGGCAATGATTTGGCATCACCATGCTCTTCCAAGCGAAGATGGAAAAATGAGCCATCCAAGAGATTCACCGGCATGGAAGGATTTCGATAGGAGGCACGCAATAATCAGTAGCGATCCTCGCAATGTCCGGCTCGGACTGGCTACTGATGGCTTCTGCCCATTCAACTATATGGCTGGAAGTCACAGCACATGGCCCGTTGTAATGATAATTTATAATCTGTCGCCTTGGTTGGCTATGGACCAATCATACTTTATGATGCCTTTTCTTATCGACAGACCAAACTCACCGGGGAACAATATCGACGTCTATCTCCGACCTCTGATCGAGGAGTTGAAATCTTTGTTCATTGATGGTGTAGAGACATATGATGCAAACACAAATACAACCTTCATACTGCGTGCTGCTTTAATGTGGACAATTAATGACTTTCCTGCGTATGGAATGCTATCAGGTTGGTCCGTACATAGTAACAAAGCATGTCCTCATTGCCATAAACACACAACATCGAAATTCTTGAATTTTAGCAGGAAGGTTTGTTATTGCGGCCATCGACGTTTCCTGCCTCCAGACCACCTCTATAGTTTAGACACGGTTCACATTGATGGTCATCAGGTGTAGGGTTCTTAGGCACTCTTGTGAAGGTTCATAAGGCATCAAACATGCACGAATAAAATTTTAGACGTGCCGAACAACCCAAAGCAGGGATCATTGCTAGATTATTAGGGTTTAACATGCAAGATAACATCTTTAATATTAAGTGTGAGGGATTACAACCTTTGTAGTCCGCTCCTTTGCTTCACAAGCTCCGAATAGAAGTCCCTTCACCGCGATCCACGATCTACCGGACTCAAGAGAGGCTCCACGACTCGAACGATCCATGCTAGCTTGTAGTGTTCCGCTTCTCCGATGATCTACGTCGAAATTGCTATAACTCAAGCTCTCTCACTATAATGAGTTGAACACCCTAATCTAATGGGCTAGATTAGATGAGGATGATGTAGCAGTATTTATGCTTTCTTTTTATATCATTTTCTCACAAAAAATCATCACAAAAGAATTAACTAGTGAGCTCTTTTCAAAACTCAAGAGAGAAGAAGATGAAGAATAATGAGAATGAGATAATGAGATAAATCCTTTTCTGATGAATAGTAATAAGAGTATATAATTGATTATGGAACCATGGTCAAGGATGAGAGGCTTAACCTTTGTAGAGAATAAACTAGAGCTAGGGTTTGGTTATGTTAACAATGAGTTATGGATAAGTATCAACCATAATATCTTAACCAAGACAAAAAGAAACCCTTCTAGAATGAACATGAAGGAACTAACCCTTATCAAACCCTAATCTCTTATTATCATCCCTAAACATGTTTTATAATAAATCATATCATGTCACAATAATATATATCACATATATATTATATATTTGCAACAAAAGTAAATAATACAATTAACATATATCGCATATATATCAATGTATTAATCCGGTGAGAAAATGAAACAATAAAGCGAGCCAATATTAGATAATGTAATACAATATATCATATATATCATTATACATTAAATCATCGAATCAACACTTGATCTGACGATCCGGCTATATCGAATATAATCGACTAATATATCATGTACCGATTCATCGAATCAACACTTGATCCGATGTCCCGGTTCATATCTAAATATCGCGAGAATATAATACGGTATCTCATATCGCATTATCCTCGGTCCTGCGCATATCACATATGTGCCTCTACTCCGTTTTGCCTGAGCCAAGAAACTTCTGTGTAGGACTCTAAAGAATCGTCCATACGCCGGTAGAAGGTGATGATCATATCAAACACCCACAAGCTGCAAGCGGTCAGCTAAACGTAACAGCCACCCAGGTATTGAGCGATCAGAAGATCAACAAGCTAGCCTGTCCGTTCTCCTGAGAATCCAATCAGTAACACTCCCGTACAGTCCGGTCTGTTCGTCTGATATGCCGCATATCATGTCTAGGTGTGGTATACGTCAGACCCAAGTAACCTATAAGTCATGTCGATGTGAGGCTCATAACAGGTCAAGAAACTACTGGTAACACTTACCAGTATATCTCTATATCAGCCCTGGCCAGGGACTTCCAGTTATAGCCAATCGAACACAGCACAACATCAACTCCCTATACCGGGAGAGACGAATCCCCTCCTATCGCTCATTGCCTCCATGTGATTCGGAAATGTACCCAAAAGCCACCATTTTGCACGCCCTCTTGGACGTGGTAAGGTGGAAATCAAAGCACAGTGGGAATCACACAAGACTCTATGACGATCTCGGGTCTACAGACTACCCTGTACCAGTGTCACCGGAGAACTGCCATCTGACGTATGGTATATCACCATCTGGGAGTTCTCGGCGAATCCGTCCAGTGTACCCAGTGTCCACTGAGCACCCGTACACCATCTCTGATGTCAAACACCGATGGATATGGGATCATCCAACGCCCATCATATGGGTCAAGATGCGTATACGCTTGTCTACTCTGGTGTATCGATGCCCTGTCTCGATATACCCTCGACTAGGAACAATTATAGGATGTACTCATCGATTACCGTGGCCCCACTAGTATGATCTCATCATAGTCCCAGTACTCGAGTACATATCCTATGGGCTTTATCAACATGTGAGAGAAGACAGTAAACCTGTACAAGTCAACATGTTAAGATAAAGTGAAACCAAATAGCATACTATCATGACGAGCAAGAAAGTCCTCTCTGTATATATCCAAGCATCCATCATAATATACATCATATGTACAACAATGGCCTCTAGGGCATATACATAACTAACAATCTCCCATTTGCACTAAGGCCAGCTGCTGTAGTATCTCATACCTAGCATCCCGAATAATCTCTCAAACTGTATCTAGGGAATGGCCTTCGTGAGTAGATCCGCAGTGTTGTCCTTCGTATCTACTCTCCTGACCTCGATCTCCCGGCGATCAACTATCTCCCTGATCAGGTGATACCGCCTCACAATATGTCTGGATTTCTTATGGGACCTAGGTTCCTTGGCCAAAGCCACAGCTCCAATGTTATCGCAATACAAAGGTATTGGATGCTCAATTGATGGAACCACACCAAGTTCACTAATGAACTTCTTCATCCAGACAGCCTCTTTAGCAGCATCATTGGCAGCGATGTATTCAGCCTCCATCGTCGAGTCTGCAACGGTATCCTGTTTGGAACTCTTCCAACATACCGCCCCTCTATTGAGGGTAAAGACAAATCCCGAGTGCGACTTAGAGTCGTCCTTATCACTCTGGAAGCTGGAATCGGTAAAGGATTCACCCGGAGCTCACCGTTACCATATACCAAGAACATGTCTCTAGTCCTTCACAAGTACTTGAGAATATTCTTTACAGCTGTCCAGTGACTCTCTCCAGGATCTGCTTGATACCGACTCACTACACTTAGTAAGTATACTACATCGGGTCTGGTACATAGCATCGCATACATGATAGAGCCTACTGCCGAAGCATAGGGTATCCCTTGCATGCGAGCTCTCTCCAAATCAGTCTTGGGAGACATCTCTTTGGAGAGAGTAAGTCCAGAGATCATGGGTTGGTTCCCACGCTTGGATTCTTCCATACTAAACCTCTTTAGTATGGTGTCAATGTACCTGGATTGGGACAATCCCAGTATCCTTTTGGATCTATCTCCATAGATCCTAATCCCCAATATGCAGGAGGCATCACCTAGATCTTTCATTGAGAATCTTTGTGATAAGAAAAGCTTGACCGATTGCAGCATAGGAATATCATTTCCTATCAAGAGTATGTCATCCACGTACAATACGAGGAAGACAACCTTACTCTCTGCTACCTTCTTATAGATACAAGGTTCATCTAGATTTTTGATGAAGTCAAACTCTTTGACTACAACATCAAAACAGATGTTCCAACTCCGCGATGCTTGCTTTAATCCATAAATGGATTTAAGCAGCTTGCACACCTTTTCGCTGCTCCCACTATCTACGAAGCCCTCTGGCTGAGTCATGCACACGCACTCTTTTAAATCATCGTTTAGAAAGGCGGTCTTAACATCTATTTGCCAGATTTCGTAGTCATGGTATGCAGCAATGGCAAGTAAGATCCGGATGGACTTAAGCATACCCACTGGAGAAAAGGTTTCGTCATAATCCACACCTGGTCGTTGACGAAAACCTTTTGCTACAAGTCTAGCTTTGAAAGTCTCAACTTTTCCATCTACACCAAATTTCTTTTTAAAGATCCACTTGCTCCCAAAGGGTTTTACCCCTCAGGAGCATTTTCCAAAGTCCATACTTTATTGGTGTACATGGATTCCATCTCAGATCGTATTGCATCTAGCCATTTCACAAAGTCACTAATCATGATGGCCAGCTCGAAACTAGTTGGGTCATAATCTTCCATGATGCAATCCTCGCTTCCACCATCAATGAGAAAACTGTAGTATCTCTCAGGTGGACGAGAAACCCTACTAGATCGGCGGAGAGGCTGGGGTTCGTCGGGTACTACTGAATCTTTTGGTTCCAACAAATCACCAGTTGTAGTTTGTGGTGCTGGAACCTCTTCTAGCTCTACCTCTTTGCCACTAATTTCTTTTGCAAGAAATTCCTTTTCCAGAAAGGTGGCATGTTGAGCAACAAACACTTTTTTTTCCTCAGCGTGGTAGAAAAAATATCCTTGAGAATTCTTTGGATATCCCACAAATTTGCAAAGAACTGATCGTTCCTCGAGTTTGTCTGGATTTTTCCTTTTGACATAGGCCGGACAACCCCATATCTTAACTCGTTTAAAATATGGTCTCTTCCCACTCCATATCTCATATGGTGTGGTAGGTACAGATTTAGACGGAACTAGATTCAATATGTATATGGTTGTCTCAAGCGCATACCCCTAGAAGGAAATAGGTAACTCAGCTTCGCTCATCATAAAGCGCACCATATCTAATAGGGTCCGATTCCTCCGTTCCGATACACCGTTGTGCTGTGGTTTATAAGGAGGAGTAAGCTGAGAGAGAATCCCATTCTCTTTTAGATAATCCAGAAAATCATTGCTCAAGTATTCTCCTCCTCGATCAGATCGAAGGATCTTAATACTTTTGCCCGTTTGGTTCTCTACTTCGTGCTTATATTCTCTGAATTTCTCAAAAGCTTCAGACTTGTGTTTCAACAGGAACACATGCCCGTATCTAGAGAGATCGTCAGTGAATGTAATGAAGTAGGAAGAACCGTTCCTGGCGTGTGTAGACATAGGACCGCATACATCACTATGTACCAGTCCTAAGAGTTCCGTAAGTCTTTCTCCGTGTCCACTAAACGGAGCTTTGGTCATTTTTCCTTTGAGTAATGAATGGTAAGTATCATAAGATGATAATTCAAATGAATTCAACTATCCATTTTTATGTAACTTAGCTAGCTGTGTCTCATTGATATGGCCAAGTCTATAATGCCACAAGAAGAATTCGTTCATTTCTGAACATTTCCTCTTGTGTGTGTTTTGTATATTGAGGACTGTATTTTGATTGAGAATGAATATGCCATTATGTAACGAGCCTGATGCAATCAACTTTTGATCTAGGAATATGTTCATAACATTATCCTTTACTACAAAATTATATCCTTCTTTACTTAATAAAGAAACTGATATAATGTTGCACATCATGTTCGGTATATAATAGCACTCATTTAGAATCAGTGTATTACGACTTGGCAATAATAGGTGATATTCGCCAACGGCTTTGGCTGCAATACTTGCACCGTTTCCTACTTGAACGGAATGATCACCTTTTCCCAGTTCTCTACCTTTTCGTAGCCCATGTAACATTTTACATATGTGGGATCCTGATCCGGTATCTAATACCCAGGACGTAGGGTGAACTGAGAAACAGTTCTCAATAACTAACACACCTGAAGAAAATGCATCAACATGCATGTTCTTTTGGGCGGCTTGAGAATCTAGATATTCTCCTATTCCCTTTTCAGTATTATAACTCTTATAAGAAAGAACGGGTCCAATGTTCCCCTGCTCAGTATAATAAGCGGGTTCAGTCAATACATCCATATTATTATCTTGATTATGGCCTGACATGGTCACTACCTGGAGAGAGAGAGAAGAAAACACTTTAGCGTATGCTCTTGCAAGATTAGATTGGTTATTATCTTATTTAATCAGGATGTCTCCCACTGTTTTTATCAAATCTTCCTTCAAACCCTAAAAGGTAAGATTAGCCGGGATTAATTACGCCCTAAAATTTCGTCAATCTTTCAGCCAGATCAGTGTCAGTACTTGAAGGAGGTTCCCCGTGCTTTCGCACGGACCTAATTAAAGTAAACCTCGTTTTCCCAGAGGCGTAACCCCGTTATCACTTTTCTAGACACCTACTTGATCGGCTAATTGTCCTGTGTAAAACTCTCCCAGGAGTAACACTTACTCGCAGTGGATATCAGGATCCAACTATCTCATAGGAGGTATGCAATCTCATTGCAAATTTCAACATTTGAAATTCCCGATAATATTTTGCCCCTAGCGATCTATGACCTCGACTAAGTCAACAAACCGTAAATCGCAAGTCAAGTTCAACCCGTACATTTCCCGATTGAATTAAACCCACCCATACAACCCTTGACTGAGTCAACAAGGCCGTGCGAATACCCTAATCCAATCACATCTCATGTTTTAGCAGATAAACACTATTTAGCTACCGTACACTACGCCTTGACTAAGTCAACAAACATAGCACGAATACTAAATAATATCTATCTGAAATGACGGAGGGCTACGCAGGTTTTTCAGAAAAACCATGAGCGTAATGAACTTGATATCGTCGTAGAATCATGTGAAATTTTGAAATGGAGTGTTTTTTAGGCTTTCATTAGTTTTGCTAAAGAGGCCACTCCCGGTGAAGGGATCTTGGCTCTTTCCTCATCGAATAAGGTGCAGGGCATATCATATATACCGCTATGCAAAGCAAAACTCTACAAGCAATCAAAAGACAAACCGAGTTTTGTAGCATCTGCCAGTTTCGCTAAAGAGGTCACTCCCGGTAAAGGGATCTCGGCTCTTTCCTCATCGAATAAGGTGCAGGGTATATCATATATACCGCTATGCAAAGCAAAACAGTAGCTACCCTTTTTATAAAGTTTTGATTCTACAACATCTTTTAGGTTTCTTTTCTTTTTATTAATTTCATTAATAAAATCCCATCAGCTTATGCTTCCTAAGCATCACAGAAGAAACGAAAGCAGTAATATTTATATATCAGCATATATATATATATATAGTATAAGCATTCGTCTCAGGCAGTAATATGATCTCATCACAGAACATCGCAGCAGAAGAACATATATGAAATATTGGATATACTAGGATGTCCGTGTTTTCAATACGAGCCGGTATAAAACAAGATTCCACGGTCGCGATGAATAGCCAAACCCACATCCCAAGACCCCTACGAGAGAGACAAGTAACGCTGCCAATTCTAAGGTTAGGAGACCCGGTCTCGACTCCTCGAGATGGCCTCCCACTAGACCCTAGAACCCGGTTACTTGTGCTCCCCTCCTTGGGTCTACATAATGCGGAAAAGTAAATAATATATAAGGGTGACATCAACCTCATCCCGGAAGTGCCCCAATAAAAGAATATTACATACAAATGAATTTTACATGAATGAAAATAAAAAACCCTCATCTCACATAAAACCCCCGGTTATTCAGAACGCGACGATCCAATATAATATATTACAGCAACACATAATATCACATATCATCAACGCAAGTAAATATGCGCATCCCAATTGTCATTGACATATAGCAACGAAACCGGCGATATCACATATTACACTTACGGTCACAGAAAAGAAAGTGTAAAACTACAACATTTGGAATCCAGCTTATTTTTGTGACATGACTGGAAAGTTTCATAAGATGCAAATTCAAACTGATATAAATAAGCATCTTCATGTAACTTGGCTACTCAGGTCGCATTGATATGACCTAGTCTACAATGCCTCAAGAAGAATTCGTTCATTTCTGAACTCTTCCTCTTGTATTTATTCTGTATATTAAGAACTGTAGTTTAATTTAGAACGTATATGCTTTTAGATAACGTGCCTGAACCGATCAACTCTTGATAAAGGAAATGTTCAAAACATTATCCAATAATACAAAATTTTATCCTTCTTTGCTAAATAAAGAGACTGATATGATATTGTATATCAGGTTCGGTATCTAATAACATTTGTTCGGAATCAATGTATTTGGTAATACAGGGTGATAACTGCAAACATCTTGGCTGCTACAATTGCACCATTTCTAACTATGAAAACTTATCACCCATTCTCAGTTCTCTACCTATCTGTAGCCCATGTAACATATTACATATATGGGGTCCTGATCTGGTATCTCATACCAAGGACGCAATGGATACTGAGAAACAGTTCTCTGTAATGAACACACCCGAAGAAAATGCATCATCATGTACTTTCTTCGTTTTGGCGGCACGTGAATCCTGGTAATCCCCTATTTCCTGCTCGGTCTTATAACAATTATAAGTTGGAGCGGGACAAACGTTCTCCAGCATAGTATAACAAGTCGGTTCGGTCAATGCATCCATATTATTATCTTGATTAAGGTGTGACATGGTCGCTACCTGGAGAGAGAGAGAAGAAAACACTCAGCGTATGCTCTTGCAAGATTAGATTGGTTATTAATTTATCTAATCAGGATGGCTCCCACTGTTTTTATCAAACCTTCCTTCAAACCCTATAAGGAAAGACTAACCGGGATTAATTACACCCTACAAGTTCTCCAAACTTTCAACCAGGCCAGTGCCGGTACATTGAGGGAGGTTCCCCAAGCTTTCGCACGGACCTAATTAAAATAAACCTCGATTTCCCATGGGCGTAACCCCGTTGACACCTTTCTAGAAACCTACTTGATTGGCTAACTGTAATGTGTAAAACTCTCACAGGAGTAACTCTTACTCGCAGTGGGTATCGGGATCCAACTATCTCATAGAAGGTATGCAATCTCATTGCAAATTTCAACACTTGAAATTCCCGATAATATTTTACCCCTAGTGGCTTATGAGCTTAACTATGGTAAACAAATCACAAGCCCCAGTCAAGTTCTACCCATTCAATTCGTGTTTAATTAGACACACCCATATGACCCTTAACTATGGTCAACAAAGACACATGACTGTCCTAATTATTCGCATCATATGCTGTGTAGGAAGACATCACTTAACTACCGCACACCGCGCCTTAACTATGGTCAACAAACGCAGCACGAATACTAAGTACTCTACTTCCTAAAATGACGGAGGGCTACGATAGGTTTTTAAGAAAACCTTTTGCATAATGAACTTGATATCTTCGTAGAATCGAGTGATTTTGAAAAAGAGTGTTTTTAGGCTTTTACTAGTTTTGCTAAAGAGGTCACTCCCGGTGAAGGGATCTCGGCTCTTTCCTTATCGAATAAGGTGCATGATATTTCACAAATACCACTATGCAAAGAAAAAACTATAGATGCAATCAAAAGTCGAAACCGAGGGCTGTAGCATCTGCCAGTTATTTCAAAAGAGGTCACTCCTTGTGAAGGGATCTTGGCTCTTTCCTTATCGAATAAGGTGCCGGATATTCTACAAGGAATACCGCTATGCAAAGCAAAGGCTAGAGCTACCTGTTTTTGAAAATTCTATTCCACAATATCTTTAGGTTTATTTTCTTTCATTAATCTCTTTAATGAAGTCCCATCATTTAAGTTACCTAAGCATCACAGATAAATACAACGTAAGCTTATGCCATCCACATTCGCCTCGATGTCCCGCCATTCACCGTTAGGTTAGGTAAGTAATGGCAGAGCGGGGCATGGCTAGCGCGGGTGTAAAATATAAGCAGCGTCTATATAACATATCACATATACTATATACAGTATCTATCTTAACATATACAGTGATCACATCACAGAATATCGCAGCAGAACAACAACATATGAAATATTGGATATACTACGATTTCCGGGTTTTAAATTAAGCCTGTATAAAATACGGATTTCACGGTCGTGATGGTCTCCCAATTCTTTTATTGCCAAACCCACATCCCTAGACCTCTACGAGAGTGGCAAGCAACCCTCCCATTTCTAGAGTTAGGAGACCCAGTCTCGACTCCTCGAGATAGTCTCCCACTGGACCCTAAAACCCGGTTACTTATTCTCCCCGCCTTGGGTCTATCCTAATGCGGAAAAGTAAATAATATACATCAGCGGTGACATCTTGCTCAACCCGGAAGTGCCCCAATAAAAGAATATTACATGCAATGAATTTTACATGAATGAAAATAAAAACTCTTATCTCACATAAAACTCCCGGCTATTGAAACACGACGATCCAATATAACATATCACAGCAACATATAACATCACATGTCATCAACGTAAGTAAATATGCGTATCCCAATTGTCATTGACATATAGCAACGAAACCGGCAATACACCACATATTACACTTACGGTCGCAGAAAAGAAAGTTAAAACTAGTACAATTGGAATCTGCAACCACCTTAGACATCATAAACCCGAAATATCCCATATTCCGGATTTCATGCCTAACCTAATAAATTCCTTAGACATCGTATGCCTAACAATTATAAACCCCGCATTTTAGCCTCGATCTCGAAAACAATTTTCAATATCATGCCAGATAATTCAACAAGATTCCCGACAACCCGATCGAATGCTCGTCGGAAACTTTAGCAGATGGCTGTACCCTCCGATGCCGTCGACGAAGTGCACTAAGGCGAAACACCGCGGCCGCGAGCACCCGAACGGATGCTTTTGGCGACGGGGTTCTCCTACAATCACTTGGTCGGGGCTATGGGGCGTGGCTATCTAATAAGGTTACCCGACGAGTATCCGCGTACACTACGTGATTGCGATGGACTTTTGATCACATCAAAATCCCGTTTCAACCGATCAAATGAGACTAAATTGCTAGATTTATAAAATTCAAACTAGTTATCTCATAACTACTTTTGTGGATTCCAAATATTGTATCCCGTCACATGATATCCAGACGACGTTAAACTTTTCGATCGACTCATAAATGTCCCACAATTTCCCGACAGCTCAACACTTGAGCACAGTTAAATAATACCCAGAATATGCCACAGTACCTATGCACCAGCCGTAGAAGGGCAGACCCAAGCCTCATTAATGGCAATACGGAACTGCCGCAAACCCTAAGGTTTGAAAGCGTTTCCATGGTCGTTATGTTGAGTTAGGGTTTCATTCTTCTAGAGAGTTCACAGAATTACTTGCATATTTTTCCGAATACGTTAAACATGGAAAAATGGTTTTTTGATAATCGTACGAACTTTTTAACTTCGCCTAGACAATATGTGAATACCCGAAACAATGTTAAAACTACGAATACGAAACACTCCGAATTGCTTTTAGTGTAAGATCACCTCTCAAGCAAACTTAGAAAAAACAAATAACACCTGAAACACCAAAAGACAGAGACTGGAACACCCTGAAAATTTCAAGCAAAAACAACAATATTGGGCCGGCCACCTCGGATTTTTTGCTATTGTGCTCGGCGAAATTCCGAGCAACCCCATTGAAATTTCCATAGTGTTCATGATATATCTCATATAACATTCTGTAGTTGTTTAAAAAAATTTTAGAGGACTTTTTAAAATCGACAGAAACTACGTTTTCATGTTTCAAGTTTCGGAGCTGTTTCGGTTTCGTAATCTTAACAAAATCAGTCTAATTTTCTAGCATGGCTTTGATACCACTGCAGGGTTGCCTAGCATGGCAGCAAGGTTTCGGGAGGTATCTCCCATGCCATATTAAAATTTTTGCCGTTCTAGCTAACCCTAACATAGAACCGTTTACTAGATAATCCGACGAAATGAAATGCAAACAACTTTGCGTAAGAAGTGAGCAAGGAATGCAACCTTTGTAGACCGGTCCTTCACTTCAATAGCTCCGTGTAGTAGTCCCTTCGCTGCGATCATGTACTTCCGACTCCTGGAAGGCTCCCATTAAGAAATGAACAAGCTTGCATCGAAGTCTTCGAGGCCAAAGATGATCTACGTCGAGGAGACACTAACCCAAGCTACCTCTTCACTAATTGTAGAATTAGTGAAGCAAACACCCTATACTAAATGACAAGTTATAGAGGATGATGAAGTAGGAATTTTTCTCATATTAGAAATGAATTTCTCACTCATTTTCCATCATTTTCATTGAAGCTAGAAAAGCTTGAAGAAGAAGAAGAAGAAAACTCTCATGAAATTAATCAAGTGGAGAATGGCAACCCAACGTGAGTTAGATCATATACTAACCTTTGTAGAGAGTTAACCATCTCTAGGTTTAATGGTTGGGTTAATAAATATCTTATGCAAAACAAAACAAGTGGACTTAGTCGATGAACCATGCAAGCTTCTACAAGCTTCATGCCTTGACAAAATCATTTAGTTTTGAATTACTTAATTCATTAAAAACCCTAGGATTAAACCAAGTATGGTGTAAGTCATACACACACCCAAGTTGCATGTATCATCAAACATGACACAATAATATGTACACAAATATATATCACATATATACATATGCACAAATCAGGTGAGAAAAGAAATCTAAAGTTAATTAATATTAGTTAATGTAATTTAATATATCAAATATATAATTATACATTAAATTATTAAACCAATATTTGATTTAATAATCCGGCTATATCACATATAACCGACTAACAACAAATGTATCAACTTATCGAATCAACACTTAATCCGATAACCCGGCTATATCACATATAACCGACCGATTTCACATATCGCGATAATAGAATACGGTATCACATATCGTATTAATCTCGGTCCGCATATATGACATATGTGCTCCTACTCCATTTCGCTTGAGCCAGGAAACCTCTGTGTAAGACTCTAAAGACTCGTCAATACGCCGGCAGTAGGTGATGATCATATCAAACACCTACCAGCCGCAAGCGGTCTGCTTAACGTAACGGCCACTCCGGTATTGAGCGATCAGAAGATCAACAAGCATTCCTGCTCAAACTCCTGCGAATACAATCAGTAACACTACCGTACAGTCCGGTCTCTTCATCTGATATGTCGCATATCTCGCCTTGGGGTGGTAAACGTCAGACCCCAGTAACTCGATAAGTCGTGCCAATATGAGGCTCATAACGGGTCGAGAAACTACTGATAACACTTACCAGTATATCTCTGAAGCGGACCTGGCCTGGGACTTCCTGTTATAGCCAATCGAGCACAGCGCAACATCAACTCCCTAATACCGGGGGAGACGAAACCCCTCCTATTGCTTATTGCCTCCATGTGATTCGGGACTGTACCCAAAAGCCACCGTTTTACACGTTCTCTTCAACGTAGTAAGGTGGAAATCAAATGTCACGACCCGAAATTGGCACGTGACGGCCTTTAAACTACGCAACGTCTACAGGTTAACGCAATTTAAGTAAGCCGAAACCCAGCAATCTAAACCATCAAAAGTAGTAGGAAAGTGATAATAGCATTTTCAAAACCATTGAAATCTCAACCTAAATTCTTTAAAGTCCAACTTTTCTTCCTTTAAAATTTAGGCAGCACCTCATTAGTAAAAACCAACCCCAAAAATGGGTACAACATAAATATAAGTAAAGCATCCCCAACGGGAGCAAATCCACACCCAACGGTGGAAAACAACCACCACAAGAAAATATACGACGCCGTAGCGAAGAAATAAAAGACGATATAAATAAAAGTGAATAAAAGACATCCTAAGTCACAAAATAATATACAATATCATCCTCACATCTCGTCTCTAAGTCAAAACATGGTAATGGTAGATGGAGAGTACAAGGTACAAGATAACAATAAACAACAACTGACAGCCACAAAACCTACCTATAGCAAAGCCGTGCACAGTCACCCGAAGCGGTATCTGCAGCAAAAGATGATACGAGAGATGAAAAGCCTGCCGCGACTGCCCTGGGGAAACACATGCAAACACTGTGGCACAACGGGGATGAGTTGCCAACTCGTGAATAGTAAATAACATATGCAGTTAATCGCAAGTATGCACGTACAGCGCGAATCTAACATATGCAAGCTGATAGCAATAAATGGTCATATGTATGCAACAGTCATGAAAGGTACTCTAGTAGGTACATCTAATACATGAATCAATAATATGACAATCTGTATGCAATAGTCATGTAAGGTACTATATCAGGTACAACTAATACATGAAGCAATGATATGACAATGTATATATGCAACAGTCATGAAAGGTACTCTAGCAGGTACAACTAATACATGAAGCAATGCATATAAAATAAATACGAAGTATGGGATGAAACATGTCATTTCCACGGAATCCTGATATCGTGGTAGGACCAAAGTCCATCAAGACAATCCAAATCCCAATTTACTCAAATCAGCCCCCAAATTGGCTCCATATCATGTAAGTCTCATAAATCCTGAATGTACAATATCAAGTAAATCTCGTATATCCTGAATGTACAATATCAAGTCAATCTCATATATATCCTGTATCCAATTATCAAGTAAATCTCGTATATCCTAAGTGTCTAATATCAAGTGAATTTCATATATCCTGTAAGTCTCAGCGAATCATAAATGATCCAAAACAGCGAATCCTAAGTGCCAAACACCGACACTTATAATCCAAAACATATTTATACGTCCTTCGAATCTTAAGTGCCAAACACTGACACTCTCGATCCCGTATCGGTATTATACGTCCTTCGAATCTTAAGTGCCAAACACCGACACTCTCGATCCCGTATCGGTATTATACGTACTACGAATCTTAAGTGCCAAACACCGACACTTGTTCATAACAGAATACTGCATTTTATACAGCCCATTCTTATGCTAGTGTGTTTATAGGTAGGTGCTTTTAATCCGTGTTTGTTACATATTTACAGAGTACAGGTTTCCAGTACAAATATTGCAAATCAAGATAAAATCTCCACAGTTACACCAAATACAGAACATCTGTCACAGCAGATAAAAGCCGGGTTCCGGTCATCCATATCCGTCCAGTGCCGAGTACCAGTTCCAGAGACAAGACAGATGACAATGGTCATTCTTGTCTGGGACAAGCACAGAGCACGAGGGGGGCTGCACAAGAATCAATGGGTGTGCGGAGCTCGAGGGAGATAAAGTCAAAAGTAAAGAAAAGAAAGCAATCTTGGACTAAAAAATCTGAAGATATTCTGGAAGACTTTTGTGCAGTTTAAAGATTTCAAACACAAGGACAAATGAAACCAGGGAAGCACCCAAAACCCGACCACCCAAATCCACTAAAGGGCCGCGGAACCGCGGCCAATAGGGGGTCTAGGCCGCGGTTCCACGGCCGTTCTGTTTCCTCTCTCTGTCATTTTTCTGGGGTAGTTTTGTACTTTCATCTTGGGGAAGATTGTTGCCCTAGGTTTCCCATTCGTATCCTATAAATACCCCAGATCTGAGCCAAGCCAAGATGTTAAAAAAAATTCTTTAGCCTCTTTTTGTTAGGTTTTAGTCTTCTTCTTCTTCTTCTTCATTCTTTCCTCCATGAAAATTGTAGTGAGAGCTTTTTGAGTGGATGATGAAATGAAGAAGAGGGTTTTTGTATTATTCTTTTTGCTTAGCTTCCCCCTTGAGCTCTCTACCTTAACTTGATCTTGCAACCTCTTAAGTGAGCTTGCAAGTTTAAGCTTTGGTCATTGATCTCAAGGGGTTGTATCATTTTGTTCTCTCTTTAGTGCTTCATTTCTCATGAGTTCTTTACCCTTCTCTTGATCTTGCAACCTCTTGATTGAGCTTGCAAGTTTAAGGGTTGGCTATTGATCACATGCTTGTCTTGAGTTCTATGGTTCTTGTAATTACTTTCTAGTTTTCTTTCTTGCTTTTTATTACTTGCTTTTTATTACCTTGCATTACTTTCTTGCAATTTAAATTCATGCACTTACTTACTTGTAATCTTTTCTTTTCCCTTTTCTTTTTGTTCTATCTTTTTTGTTCATTTTGTGAATGGTTGTAATTATCGTTGTTAAGAATCAATACGGTATTGTAAGTTAACGTTTCTTTGCTCGTTTCCTTTTCCCGTTATTTTCCATTGAACTCCGCCCAAACGTTACGCAAGCGCTCCGTTAGGCACCCTACCCTAACAAGGTAACGGTGATTCCTAACCGCGACCGGTTGCGTTCGGTTTGGCCGGAAGCGAAAGCAAGAGACAAGAACGGAAGGACAAGGGTAAATAAGCCGGATTCCACGAATACCGCGCTTAAATCCCCTAATCCACGTTGTTGCCGATTGCTCTAGCTTCAATTGGTCAAGACTCGGCTCAAAGGTTTTGAGTACGGATATCTTTAGCTTACACTTTCGTATCTTTTCTTAACAACTTTATACTTGCAAATAATACACATAGGTTAGATTGAACAAACACATACAAATTCTTTATTGACTCGTCTAAGACAAGAACGGAAATACAAACATCTCCCTGTGGTTCGACCCGTGCTCAACCGGCTAGCTGCATAGCGACACCGTCCTGATCGCGGTTATACTTTAGAACTTTGAACATCCGACACGCCAAAAGCGTGCGATCAAATGGCGCTGTTGCCAGGGAGACGGTAGCGTATTTTCTTTCTTGTTATTCGGGTTAATATTCTTTTTGTATATATTTATAAATAAATAAATAAAAATCTTTTTGTTATTTTTGATAATTTTTGTGTGCAAGTGTGCAGATTTTTGCGTATTTGCAAACTGCGATTGTGGGGAGCAAAGTGTACGTTCAAGGTTAAGGTGATTACGAAGTACAGTGCCAAAGATCCGGGTAGTTTGACCCGCGCAAGCGAACTTTTCAAGCTAACCGGATTTGATTCAACGGGGGTTTCCTCACCCAAAAACTTAACGGTCATTTGTTGCATAGATAGATGAGTTGGTTTGGGACAGTCGTATTACCTTGTTGGCATACGTCAAGGGTATGTACGGGTGGGTTCAAATTAACAAGATAATGACGGGCAGAACTTGACATGTGACTTATGATTTGTTGACATACGCCAAGGTCATAAGAGCATGGGGCATAAATCATATCGGGAGTTTCTAAAGAAACTGAAACTTGCCAAGTATGCGCATACCATCTGGAGTATGAGTAACGTGGATGCATTCCATCACGTTTTCATGCGATGAGAGTTGGATCCCGATTCCCACTGATGAGTTGGTTTACTCTTCGGGTGATCCCGATTGATTCTTCTTTAGGTTTGGAGGAGAATTTGACAGGACAGTGGGAGGTTTCCGGATTAGATAAAGTGATGACCATTCTGATCTAGGTTAGAGTGCACGCAGAGTGTTTCTTTTCTCTCTCTCTCTTTGGCAGCGACCTTTGACCGACCCTAGACTATGACTCAGTGACCAGGTTGACCGAACCTTCTTAACATATTGGCTTTTGGATTGTCTGAGTTGCATAAGTCATTGCCACTCCTTCTTTTACTCTTTGAATTTCTCAGAACACCCGTATTACTACGGATATCCACTTCCATTGGATAGAGCCATCGTATGGTTATATACGAACTCGAAGGGACTTCTTCGAGGATGGATCCAGGTTCAGGAGAAATAGAATTGGTTTATTCAGTTGTCTTTTATTATCACCTTCTCTCAGGTTGCGAGAGCTCCTTGGTTTAGGAGAGTACACCTATTACGCTTATTGGATAGTCTTATTCCAAACCATAGGCTGGTGCCGAAAGGTAGGGAATGAAGAAAACCAATTAGCCTAAGTAGGGTGTGCAGAAGGTAATATGTAAAGACAAAATAAAGGGATTAGAAAAAGGGCAAAGTAAATTGCGACTGATATCATTCACGACCAAAACCGCATACTTCATCGCCACTCCTATTTCACCTTTAAAAGAATAAGGTATTATTCAGTTGTCTTTTATCATCACCTTCTCTCGAGATGCGAGTACTCCTTGGTTTAGGAGGGTACACCTATTATGCTTACTGGATAGTCTTCTTCCAAACCATAGGCTGGTGCCGAACGGTGAGGAAGGAAGAAAACCATTTAGCCTAACGATGGTGTACAGAAGGTAACGACTAAAGACAAATAAAGGGATTTGGAGAGATGGCAATAAAATATACGGTTAAAGTCATGAATTGGATTATGGAAGAGGCATTGCTATGAATACCAGAATACCCCTACGAAACATTTTCATGTTTCAGTGCATTGTTAAAAGAAAAACTGTTTTCCCGATTAGACACTTACTCCAAAGGTATGTATTTACCAGGTTTCATTCTCATATCTGTATGGTTTTACAGATGATGAGTGGGAGTAAGATATTGGGAATTAGGTGATTATCCTCATTATATCGGAATTCGTTGTAATTGGTGATATTTGAGGAAATCGCCAGGGTACAGTTTTCCACCTACAACGCACAGGTTTTGAGTTGTTTAACTCAGCGGGCTTATACAGAGTATTGTATGTTGTCCAAATGTCCATCAGGACAAAGGGGTAGGTCCTCATACTATGTTCTGTTTACTTATAACTTCTCTAGTATTTAGACGAGTGTTTCGTAGAAATACAAGGTCTAAGTTTTGAGAAGTTGTGGGTATAAGAATAAAGTAGAGAACCTGGTATCACAAGTATCGGGATTCTTCAAAGAGATCGAAGATGTAGATTCTTGTGATTGGTATTCAGATGATAGTGATGGTTTTGAGAAACGAGTTTTCTCTTTCAGGTTACTCATAATTGGATGGATTCCTAAGTTGAGTAATGCTGATTAGCCTCTTTCCATTAAGTTGATATGCACTGGAGACAGCTGCATGAATTGAATATGGTTCCAATTAAATAAGTGCCAAAGTTTCTATATTGGATATAGAATAGTTCGTACCTTAAAAGATATTAAGGTACGGGGAGTTGTCCAGCTTATGCTTAAAACCAGACTCTGGATAACTCAGGGCACGTTTCTGTAATGGCTGTTTTGTGGGTTGACCCTGGCTATGACGAGGGTTGATATTCTACCATTTGGAAGATCAATAGTAATATTGTTCATGACTCGCCACAGTTTTAGTAAAATAGATCTTTTTCAGAAAACAGTAGTGGGAGTATGGTAGAACTGGAAGTGATTCCAGAACCGCGAAAGATTACGGAAAAATTTAATAGGACCTATACATTCAATCAGGTTTGACATTCCAATAGCCACTCCGCAGATTTGGTGGGTAACCTCAGACACCCGAGAGGTACTTCGGTAGGCTCAAGGACGTTGACAGGGAGGTTCTTATCTACCAAGACTTGACACTACTGTTGTTCCAGGTTATGAGACCCGGTAGGAGGGTTGTCGTAGTCAGTGGGAGCAACGGAAGCATGGTGGGCAAGTAGCTTATGACTATTTATAGACTAGAGCAGTTATAGCGGAGATAGATCATCTAATTTTGATGTGACAGTCATGGGTTTGACTTCAATCAGAATAGGGGATGGATCAGTTAAGAAGGTAGTAGGGTGTGATGTCATGGTATCTGGATGACATACACAGAGTAGGAAGTAAAATTCCTATACTACGATCGGTTGTACTGTGGTCGTCACACAGTTGTTTCTCCAGACAGGATATGGATATAATATTTGACATTCTGGTTTCTGGATCTATGGTTTTAGATCTGGATTTGGGTAGTTTCCCAATGTGGGTACTTTGACAGATATTCTAATGGTTTTTGGAATAGTTGACTCCTAGCATGGTGGTGTACCTGCAGGTGTTGGAGTCACCCTCTCTAAAGGTGTCTTACAGACTAAAGGGCAGAGGGATGTGCATGATTGGCAGATCACTTGCTTAGGCAATTGAGTCAATCATGAGATGTCAAGTACCCCACCAGATGTTGTTTTTGCACTAGATACAATAAGTTTGTATTAATCCAATCCTGGAGAAACATAAGGAAGCAGTTTTAGAACATAAGTACATGTTCTACGGATTTGATGACGGCAGCCTCTTTCGGGAGACGGTTATCATTCCAGGCTTCAAAGGTGACATGGATGACAGAGTGATTGTCAGAGTTTTAGTTTTCCCTCTGACGAGGGACGGTATTATGGACAGGTGGTTCAAGAGGATACAGTGGGTGGCATGGTGCCGGATACTGATTAGGTTCAGTGATCCATACAGTCTAAGAAGTTTGGATATGGAGTTCATTTATGAACTAAGGTCCCATCAGATATCTAGACATATTCTAAGACATGTATTACTCAATTCGGGAGATGGCTTTCTCCGCGAACTTGAGATTAAGAGAGATTCAGAAAGAAACTTCTAGGCGGATCCACTCACCGAGGCTATTTCTCGAGCACAATAGTTTTACAAATGGGCTTTGTGAACTGATTAGTAGAGGAGTTGGATGTTCGGTTTCACACGGCCTGTGAGTAGTCGACATCGCAATATTAGCCTTGAGTGCAAGTGGGAGATTGTTGGAGATAGTGCCCTCATAGTCAATTATTGGATCGCAGGTACGAGATTGCAATGATTGCGGAGGACCTATACCGGTAGAACAGTCTTACTCGAGATGATAGTATGCTATCTGGTTTGCCTTTATCAGTCGTGTACATGTTCAGGTGACTGATTGCATGTTACACTTTGTTAGAGCCCTTACGATCTTGCATTACTACCAACAGTATGATGGCGATCATATACGTGAGAGTTGGGTAGTTTATATGCATATCCTTAATTGTGGTCCCTAGTCGTGGGAGTTTCGAGACAGGGCATCGATACTCCGGAGTAGACTAGTGTGTACAGTCGAGACCCCGACGAGGGGCGGTGGCCGGTCTCACAAGCCACTCGTCTCAGTTGGATCACCTAAGATGTATACAGGTGCTCATTGGGTTATGAGTACACCGGACAGGACTCGTCGGGAATCTGCTAGTTAGTACTATATCTACCGTCAGATAGCAGTTCCCTGGTGACATGTGTACAGGTTAGTTCATCGACCTGAGGTCGTCATTTGTCTCGTGTGAGTTCCCACTGTGCTTTGATTTCTACCCTACCACGGCTCAAAGGAGTCGTGCAAACAGGTAGTTTTTGGGTACAGTCCCGAGCCATATGGAGGCACGTGAGCGGATCGGCAGGGGATTCGTCTCTCCCGGTATTGGGGGCGAGGTCGTGCTGTGTCTAGGAGAGCAATTACACTAAGTCCATGGCCATGGCAGGAGATTTACTGGTAGGTACTCCAGTAGTATCTCAGGGTGTTATTGGGCTTCACTCCGACACGACTTATACTGCTATTGGGGGTCTGACGTTACTAGCCCCCTAGGCAGATATGCGATACTCATAGACGAACGGACCGGACTGTATATACATTGTCACTGTTAGGCTCAGTAGGGTTTCTGGATGGGTTCGCTCATCGGCCTCCCTTGAGTTCGCTCATCAGCCTCCCTTGAGGTCAGTCCATGGGCAGCCGTTACGCATAGCTAGTGCCGCTGACGGTTTGTGGTTAAACCCACTGCCAGGGTACTGACGAGTCATTAGAGTCCCCCACAGACAGTTTCCCAAGTTCGGGCGAAACGTTGTAGAGGCCGTATGGTTTTATGGCAGGGTTCGGAAAATGCACGTGCGTTTACGCACGTGTTATTTTTCGGGCAGATGATACTGGTCGGCTTTGGTTTAAGCCGAATCCGAGTATTATATTGAGTAGGTATAATATCTTTGTCTCAGTTGCATTTGTATTCGGTCGTAATACAAATGCGGGTATATTTATACAGTTTCGGGGTTATCCTGAAAGTCGTTTCAGGATCACTTTTGGAAGTTGCCAGTTTACAGTTTTCTATCAGCCGTCTTTTAACATTCGGTTAAAGACGGATTTATCTTTTCTTGGATGTGGTGAGTCAGTGCTTCTAGAAGTTTCTAGAAGGTTCTAGATGATGACTAGGCTTCATGACTCATTAGTGCATTAATGGGTTTTTGATGATGTGTTTAATGAGTCACCATTTACCATTAATACCTTTTGGATTGCTTAAGATCTTTTGTGATGATAAGCTTCATCTTAGGGTCACCACTTGCTCCTACGGTCACCTCCCTCCTTCTATAAAGTGGCCGGCCCTCCCTCTCTCTCCTCACTTCACTTGATGTTTCATTTTGGTTAGAAAAGATTATGATAGTATTCGGGGTGTATGGAATTTTTCAGTTCATTTCATTCCATCACCCGATTTCCACGGCAACATCATTAACCGATCGTCCACGGATTTGGACGAAGTGAGACAAAGTCATCTACTCATTCTCTACATCATTCTTGGTCGTCTCTTTTAGCAAACTTGACGATCGAGTTGCCTCAAGTCAGAAGCGGGAGCCCGTTTAAAGAATCGGTGATGTGGTGCCACCTCGACGAGGATATCGGAGATCGACGAGATCGGAGCAGCCGCAACGGAGCGTGGGATGATGGTTGAAGAACGAAGGACTCGGATCGTTCGGTATAACATTCCTACACTCTTTACAGTTTGTTAGTTTAGCAATAATGGCAGATCCGGGTTAAAGTATACGATAGCGCCAGTTAAAAGTTTTTTGTTCCGCATTTGGCGTCTGTAGACTGCCGGGGCGCTAGCGTAGACTTACAGTTTTCAACTAGCTCCAAATTTTCCAATGTATGAAGAGGCGGTAGGACAGGCTGTGAATTTGAGTGGAGAGAGTGAGCTGTATACCCTTCCAAATCAAACCTACCCGTTTCAACTTGACTCCCACAACTCCGATTTTGAATGTCTATCCAGTGTTCCAACCGATTCATTGATTACAGATAGAATAGATAATGAGTGGTGTGACTTCATAGTGTTTGATTACCCGACTGTGATGGGTCCCTTCCAAGTGAAACCGATACCAAACCTTTTTACCTCTAGACTTCCATCTTAGAGCCAGAATCGATTGAAATCCATGCTGTTGATGAGGTGTCTGAGAATTTTGATTTTCACTTGATTGAGGATATTGACGCAGGGAATATTTTGGATGATGAACCCGTAGATTTGGCTGAGTTTGTCTATTCAAATCATCATCCCAGGTCATTAAATGTTTTTCCCGAACGCCATATGCGTCTGGATTTTGAAGATAAATACATGGATGTGCTGAATTTTGAGGAGAATACTGAGGATAGTTTTGAGGATGAACCGGTTATAATTGATGAGTTGGATTTTCCAATTCATCCTGTTCCTTTCATTGACTGTATACAGCCTCCTGAACTTTTACCTGATACCCCTCCTCGATCACTCCTCTCCATCGTTCCGGCATTGCAAGAAACCGTATCATTTTCACTTCCTGTGTCTGGTTTACCGAGTTCGGCTTACCCATGGTTTCTCACGAATCTTGAGGGATTTGACCCCATTTCTCGCCATATTGCTAGATTAGTACAATCCATCTTTTCACATCAATCATCGCAGATTGTACTAATTTATTCAATCCATTTCCACCCTCAAGTTCGTATTCCACTTCTTTCTCCCTTCCGCCATTCTTCTTCTTATATACCGAGACCGTATACCACTTCTATCTCCATACGGTCTCGCGTATTCTCCATTTCTTTCCTCTTCACCTTCTTTCACCAGCCACTGCTTTATCACGATAAGTTCTTTGAATGGTTGGTACTAACTTTTGGCCTGTGCAAGGCCTTGTATAGCTTGATACTGTTCTCTTTCACCCTAATCCTGAATTTCAACGCTTAACAGTGGAAACACTGTTTTACTTAAGTTTGGGGGGGACACCTTTTTTGTATATATTTTTTGTTTTCCTTTTTGTTTTGTATATAATTTGTTTTTAGGTAGCGCCGACAATTTTGATCCTCTTGGTGTAGCCTGACAGTGAGGGCACTGTCAAGTTTAAGTTTGGGGGTGTGCTCGGTAAGCTTTCTTCCTTCGCATTCATTTGTATATTTTGCATTTGCATACCCTATTAAAAACCCACAAAAATTGAAAATTTTCCAAAAAATATAAAAACTTTGTCGTCAAGTTAGCTAATAGGGTAACTTAGATCTTTATTCCGGAAGTTTAGTTGATATGTTAGAAATAACTAAAGTCTAGTCTTAGGAATTGAAAATCCTAAAAATAACCCTCATTCTGTTTAAACTTGGTGAGTATACGTCCTTACAGTTTTTTTTGAGAAATAGGTAATCTTGAGTTCAGTTCTTGAGTTAAGTCAAAATGAAGGGAAAGTATTGAAGCTTTACTGAAGGATAAGTCTGAAAAATAATTTCTTTCCTTGAGTTCAAATTTAGAAAGTATATACCCTACAAACTGCACTTACACGCACCTTGAAACTGGGGATAGTAGAGGATACCTAGAAATACTCTTGCCTGAAAGCCTAGTATGAAAGAAAAAACGGTATTTAAAGCTAAACACCAAAAGAGCATGTTCAAAAATATATCCGGTCTTGAAAAAGAAAAAGAAAAAAAAAGAAAAATAGAATAAAGTCAAGACCTGGAAACTGCTATTTACGCTTTAAAGTTCATACATTCAGTAATCGGTCGTTAGTGCCTCAAGAAGCATTAATAGTCGCATGAAAGGTGTGTGAGCAAATCCGTCCATCCTTAATGAAAAGAAGTAGTATTAGGTATTAGGGCAAGGGTATTATAGCTTGAATTGAATTCTTGAGTGTAGGGGTGCAAATACACACACACGTAGGGGTATACAATCGATGTTTGAATAAAAGATAGAAATGAAGGATAAGACTTATGTCTTCTGTAAAGTTGATAAAAATCCCTGATTTGAGGCCTCACTTTAGAAGGAAAACACAGGAGAACCAACATCTTTCTAAACTTTTTTAGAACGTATAGGACCTAAGGTTAAATAGATAGGAGGTGTGAAAAATAAGGGTTGAATCTTTCTAACTCGGGATGATAGAGTTTCTAACGTAAATACTAAACTGTAGGAGTAGAATCGATGTTAACTTATGACACTAGCTTGACGGGATTTTGTGGGTGTAATCCGCTAAAAACCCTGAGGAGACAACACTCCTCCTACTAGGGACACCTAGAGGTTTAACGGCTTGTTGCACGCGCTCAGTGCAATCGCGTTCCATGCGAAAGTGCGGTTAGGATTTTATTTTTGTGAATAATTGGTTTTGCTCGGGACGAGCAAAAGTTAAGTTTGGGGGTATTTGTTCATAACAGAATACTGCATTTTATACCGCCCATTCTTATGCTCGTGTGTTTATAGGTAGGTGCTTTTAATCCGTGTTTGTTACATATTTACAGAGTACAGGTTTCCAGTACAAATATTGCAAATCAAGATAAAATCTCCACAGTTACACCAAATACAGAACATCTGTCACAGCAGATAAAAGCCGGGTTCCGGTCATCCATATCCGTCCAGTGCCGAGTACCAGTTCCAGAGACAAGACAGATGACAATGGTCATTCTTGTCTGGGACAAGCACAGAGCACGAGGGGGGCTGCACAAGAATCAATGGGTGCGCGGGGCTCGAGGGAGATAAAGTCAAAAGTAAAGAAAAGAAAGCAATCTTGGACTAAGAAATCAGAAGATATTCTGGAAGACTTTTGTGCAGTTTAAAGAATTCAAACACAAGGACAAATGAAACCAAGGAAGCACCCAAAACCCGACCACCCAAATCCACTAAAGGGCCGCGGAACCGTGGCCAATAGGGGGTCTAGGCCGCGGTTCCGCGGCCGTTCTCTCTCTTCTCTCTGTCATTTTTCTGGGGTAGTTTTGTACTTTCATCTTGGGGCAGATTGTTGCCCTAGGTTTCCCAATCCTATCCTATAAATACCCCAGATCTGAGCCAAGCCAAGGTGTTAAAAAAAATTTCTTTAGTCTCTTTTTGTTTGGTTTTAGTCTTCTTCTTCTTCTTCATTCTTTCCTCCATGAAAATTATAGTGAGAGCTTTTTGAGTGGATGATGAAATGAAGATGAGGGTTTTTGTATTATTCTTTTTGCTTAGCTTCCCCCTTGAGCTCTCTACCTTAACTTGATCTTGCAACCTCTTAAGCGAGCTTGCAAGTTTAAGCTTTGGTCATTGAACTCAAGGGGTTGTATCATTTTGTTCTCTCTTTAGTGCTTCATTTCACATGAGTTCTTTACTCTTCTCTTGATCTTGCAACCTCCTGATTGAGCTTGCAAGTTTAAGGGTTGGCTATTGATCCCATGCTTGTCTTGAGTTCTATGGTTCTTGTAATTACTTTCTAGTTTTCTTTCTTGCTTTTTATTACTTGCTTTTTATTACCTTGCTTTACTTTCTTGCAATTTAAATCCATGCACTTACTTACTTGTAATCTTTTCTTTTCCCTTTTCTTTTTGTTCTCTCTTTTTTGTTCATTTTGTGAATGGTTGTAATTATCGTTGTTAAGAATCAATACGGTATTGTAAGTTAACGTTTCTTTGCTCGTTTCCTTTTCCCGTTATTTTCCATTGAACTCCGCCCAAACGTTACGCAAGCGCTCTGTTAGGCACCCTACCCTAACAAAACGGTGATTCCTAACCGCGACCGGTTGCGTTCGGTTTGGCCGGAGGCGAAAGCAAGAGACAAGAACGGAAGGACAAGGGTAAATAAGCCGGATTCCACGAATACCGCGCTTAAATCCCCTAATCCACGTTGTTGCCGATTGCTCTAGCTTCAATTGGTCAAGACTCGGCTCAAAGGTTTTGAGTACGGATATCTTTAGCTTACACTTTCGTATCTTTTCTTAACAACTTTATACTTGCAAATAATACACATAGGTTAGATTGAACAAACACATACAAATTCTTTATTGACTTGTCTAAGACAAGAACGGAAATACAACCATCTCCCCGTGGATCGACCCGTGCTCAACCGGCTAGCTGCATAGCGACACCGTCCTGATCGCGGTTATACTTTAGAACTTTGAACATCCGACACGCCAAAAGCGTGTGATCAACACTCTCGATCCCGTATCGGTATTATACGTCCTTCGAATCTTAAGTGCCCAACAACGACACTCTCGATCCCCGTATCGGTATTAAAATAAATCTCAGAGTGGACGCATCCAAATATCAAGTAAGAATAAGAATACTTGCATAATTTCATGAAACCACCATAGTCCTCAAATCCAGAAAATATCAAGTAATGAATAAGTATAAATGTATGAATCAATACACATACATTAGCGTCCCATTCCACTAATATATGTATATAGGCATATATAACAGCGTCCCATTCCACTGTTATATATACTTAGGAGTAAAAATATTAGAGAACATCATATGAAATCCATGAATGTAATATATGCAACATGAAACAGTAATATGAGCATATAAAGGAAAAACCGCTATTTAACTGCAACAAATTAATATATATATATCATGCGGTTCCTAATTTCTCCAAGTCTATATAACATCAAATAAAGGTAGACATATAGCTACAACAAGATATGTGTATAAACATGAAGGTATAGCAAGGTATATGTATCTACCTATCAATAATGATGTAATATACCCTCCAGGTATAAGTGAAGTTTGTACGCGGGGTATACATGTAGCTATGTCATTATGTGTGTATGTACCTATCGCCAATGGTACATTACATTATAGGTATATAGGTAACTAGCATGTAAGCATATCAAGGCATATGTGTAAGCATGTAGGTATACATGTATGCTATATGTCATATGCATAAAAAATTATGAATCAATGTCACAATGTCCCTAATCCAACAATATCATATCTATATGTGTGTTGTGCGTGTTATGCCAATTATTGACGGTGTGTGCGGCATACAATCAGTGCTCGTGCAACATGTGCCGTCAATAATAGCGCAGTGTCCTAAGGGTACAAGTCCAAGCACAACAAAATACTAGGCAATAAGGTGTATGCGCAACTCTATATATGAAATAGAATATGCGACAATATATAACATCTTTAGCCCAGACGCATAACGCCATTCAGGCGATTCCCCTATAGATATTAAATCTACTTACAAACGCTCCTGGCTTAGTAAAGCCTACCACTCGCTTTCCCCTGTTCGCAGCGCCCGAAGACCCCGCTTGCGATCCTGAACGCATATAACAATAAACAAGTGTATATAAGCAATCGACCAAAAATACGTATAACTACGTTTGACCGACGCACCAACTCCAAACATACCCCCGAATGTCCGTTTAGTGGCTAACGCGCGTAGCGACACTACGAAACAAACTCAAGAGTAAAAGCTACACAGAGACACGATTGGTATTAGCACGACCCTAGCTAGGAACGCAAAGCGTGTAACATTTAAAAAAAATTAAAATATTATTTTTGGGAATTTTTATAATTTAATATTATTTTAATGAATATTTTAATATTTCGGTATAATTAAATACAAATAAAGGGGAAATTTTTTGGAAAAATTATGGAAAATTTTAAATAGGGTATTTTATGGAATTATGCCATTTCTAAGTCTTTATGATTAATTACATGTTAATCGCGATTAAAAATTGCTAATCGGTTTTTAGTAATTTTGTGCAAAACATGCACATATCTTTTTTTCTACACTTGTGCATTTTCTATCATGTTTTCTTTGGGGTTACTATTTGAGTGAGAAGGAAATTGGAAAATAGAAAAGAAAAGAAAAGAGAAAGGAATATAATATGAGGTATGGGTGAGAGAGAGAAAGGGTTACCTTTGACTTGGACTTAGCCATTCCTCTTCTTTCCTCACTCATCTCTCTCCCTCTTCAGCCCCTTGCTGCTGCTGCTCCTCCTCACCTCCCTCCCCTCTTCAACTCCTCAAATCACCTCATAAAACAACACAAAACCCCACTCCCTTTTCACTAAAAAGGTGCACAAGCTCAAGAGAAGCCTATTACACCAAGAAAGGAAGGATTTTGGCCACTTGGGGCAACTCAAGAAAATTCTTGAGTTGCCAAATGAGGTATTTTCTGGACCATTAGCTTAGTTTTTGTATTACTTAAACCCCTATGTTAAGATTGAATCGATATCGGGTGATGTTGTGGACTTAAGGAAAACCTAATTAGGGTTTGAGGGAATTTTGGGTTTTTCTGTGAAATTGAGCTCAGCAGAGGCTATACAAACACCCTAGTGCTGGAATTGAGACCAAAACCTGAGACTTGAAAATTGGAATACGGATTTAGAAACCGATATCGGAAGAATTGTGAAATCTGTGAAGGTTATATTGAATATGCTGTCAACCTGAGACTCTGAAAATTATTTTGGTTGGATAGTGATATGTGCAGGCACCCAGGAAGCTACCACCAAGACCCTAGCCCTTAACTCCCAGTCCCGGGCGTAAATTTTTTCCAATTGGCCGCAAATTGCAGCCTGGACCCTATCAAATTGGCTCGTTTTGGTTTTGGTGCCCCCTTATCAGTAGATTAGACCCCTGGCATGTGCAAAATTGTCCAATTTGACCTGGGGTGAAATCTGGGACCCTTTTCTCTAGTTGCTGTTCTGGATTCGCGTTTCTGTATTCCTTATTTTGAATTCTCGATTTGCGTAGTGCGTTTTACCTCGAATACTTGCCGTTTATACGACGATATCGAGGATTGATTGATGGTTTTGAAAGCGTACCCATAGGTTCTAACCTATAGGCCCCTTAGCGTATCGTTTTGGTTTTAATACGCATTTACGATACTTTGATGTGTAAGTACCCCATGAAGACTTCGGGACGACAAGCAAACGCGTGGCGACGTTGACAAATGAAGACGCAAAGTGAGTAGATTATATCTACAGGGGAAGTCGGGTGGATGGCGTATAGCACCCCCGCAATTCAATGTCTAGTATACTATATATACTATATATATATATATATATATGATAGCTTATTGCGTGATATGGAGATCATAGATGTGTTAGGTGTCCTATGGATATTTAGGGTTAGAAGTGAACTAGTGTATTTTCCTAGTTGCGAACCCTAGCATAGGTTTACACCCACACGCACACACATGCTTATTGCTGGACTTATATCGTGATGATGAGGATAGTGTATGACACTGGAGATGAGTTGATGAGTTTAGGCATGGTGCCGTGAGTTTGGCGATATGATATGATATGATTCGTATTTAGGATACGATACGAGATTTTAGCGGGCATTTGAACATGTGTTTACACATGTGCTTATATTTGTTTAGATGGTATCGATTGTACTAGACTTAGATCAGTACCCCAGATTATGAGAGATGACGATAAGGATACCAGATAATTGATGAGATGAATGTGATATTGATCCGTACCGAGCTATTGGGAAGCCGTACGACGATTTACCGTGCGAGCTTTATATTGATGATAGATCCGCACTCATGACGCGAGGATATTATATGATGTATTTTGTATCGTATGTGATACTATTGAGGCGGGATCACCGACTATTATATTTATATACGTATATCGACTCAGATGTAGGTGGTTCCAATACCCCTTCCGATTGACTTGATAGTTGGATGTAGATTACTTAGTAGACATTAGACTATACCCGAGTCATACCATTTTCAAAACTAACGAATCGGGGATATTTTAAAGATAGGAAAAAGGGATTCTACGGATATTATCAAATGGCGCATCTTTTCTTAAAACACCGTAGCCCTTATTTTACCAAAAACCCCGATTCGTCTTATTTCAAATATCAAAGCTGCATGATATATTTATTGAGGTAGATTCTTCACTGTTGCGTTGATTATTCGATTCTGCATATTCATGCTATTTGCATTGCATTGCTTGTGTTTATTACTATATTACAACCATGCTGTTAGGACACCAGCACCATTATCGATGATGCGTATGTTCCACGTACACTGCTTGCCGGCTCACACACTTCATCATCGATAATTGCCATGCCACTACACTGTAGTACTGTTGCATTCAGGATATGACCCTTGCATGGCATACTTGTGTACCTATATATTGTCTATTCCTATTGTACACCCATACGTGCATGCATACGTATTTACACATACATTGATGATTCTGGCTTGATTTGAGATTTGGGAACCGCAAGATACCTTTTATAGTTGATTCATTTAAAAGAAGCGGTCTTCCCTAAATATATTCATATTACTATTCTGTGTTGCATGGCATACTGATATGCTTACATTTCTTTTACATGTCGCATACATCATGCTTTGACTATACGCATTGAGATATGTTGTTTCCATGATATTTCTGGATTTGGGAACCGTGGGTATTTCAAAAAAGATTATGTAATTGTTTTAAAAACCCGATTTCCCATGATATGATATTTCAGTGCGTCCACCATGTGTTTTCTCGGTGCTGAGAGCGACATGTGAAACCCGATTTGAGGAGCGGACGAGGCTGATTGCGGGTACATGGTGGACCCAGTATGGTACCCCGGGGCGAGAACGGATCTGCTGTGTTGCTAGACGGTGAGCCTGGAAGAGGGACTACTACCTACCGGTGATTGTTTAGACCTGGCGGTTATCCGGAGGATACTGACTTGAGTCGATAGATGGATATGGGCGTACTGCCAGGGCCAAGGGCCGATTCCGCAGACAGAGCCCGTGGGGTGATCCGGACTGTCGGAGCGCGATATATAAGGATTTACATGCCGATGCTGGGCACAGCTTTCATGATGTTTTCGAGTGTCGATGCTGGACACTCTGGTTCCATGATTTTGACGTGTCACGAGGGACACAAATGGTTTATATCCTCATATTTCCATACATATGCTTTATGACATTTACATGCATGATGGTTATTGTCATTGGGTGACGAGTGGACGGGATTCACATACATACAGATTTGATTACATTGATCATACCTCATATTTATGACATGTTATTACCTGAGGCACCGGCACAAGTACTTGGCACTACACTCATGTATAGAGGTTATATTGCCACTTTAGCATGCTTCAGACTTATTCATATTGAGGTATATATATATCTGATCGTATTGACCTAGGATGAGTCATACATTCGATATCTATTTGTGGATATTTTCTATTCACGAGTTGGCAACTCACCCCCATTGTGCCACAGTTTCTTGCAGGTTTTGCCGTACAGGTTTCATTGCGGCATTTCTGGCACAATGCTTCTATTACGGGTGACTTGCTTTGGTAGGTGGGTTCTTTTGCATCAGAACCACCATTGTACTTGTATTATTTATTGTATCTAGAAATTCCATCAACCAAAACTTGTATATTGTTTCAGACTTAGAAACTAGTCATGTATTATTTTGACCTTAGAGTCGCGCGTAGTAGTATTATGGTTTTCATGTTGATTTTGAGTTTCTTTGAGTTTTGATTCTCGCCCTTCGGCGTTGTATATGATATTGCTTGGGTGGTTGTGACCGTCGATTAACGAAGAGCTAGCTCCCGCTCAGGGATGCCTTTTATCATTGCTTATATATTATTCTGGTTGTACCCCGTTCGGGGCCAGTATTTACAAAGGAAACTCTGCCGAAATTATTATAAAAGACTATACTTTTTAAAAATACACATTCGGCTTACTTATTTAAAAACCTTGCTTTTAAAACATGATTTCTTCACTTCTTAAACTATTTTTCCTTCATTTACTATTTAAAATGGTTTTAGATTTCTGGGCTTTGGCTTACTTGGATTAAATGGGGTCCTATAGACTTCATATGATTCAAGGGCCAGTCACGAGCTATTTCGGGTCGTGACAAACTTGGTATCAGGGCACTAGGTTAACCTTGGTTCGAGTCTAAGTTTGACTATGTGGAGCCTATGGCGTTTATATATAGACGGAACTTAGGCTTGACCTTACGGAACTTAGACTTAGTCGAGGGGGTATTAGACCAGAACATTCGTCGCGTAGGATGACCCTTGGTTGATGGAGTAGGTGACTTCAGTAGAGTGACGTATCGTGTGTATGTTCCGTGGCATACATAGACACGCCACTCCGCTTAAGGAGCCTTAGGATGTACATTTCCTTGCACAGTATTATATTCATTCCTATGATCTATCCTCATCGATACTGGTTATGATTTTGCTGCCACGATTGCACGGGCAAAGTGAGCTAAAGCTCCAGTCGCGTCATCATGAGCTCATCGTGGACGAGGACTGACCAGGGCGTGATTCCAGAGACATACGATTCCATATAGAGGCGTCGTCTTATTGTGTTTTCGCGCCATGAGCGTTTGACTGATCGCTTTTACGAGATTTCTCGGGCGTGCCGATCGGTACCAGAGGATTGAGCCACTGATAGAGGCCAGCTAGGATGTGATGAACATTGATATATCGCTTATTCATGATGATTGAGGCGCTGTTCAGCGTACGGACGAATGAGCCAGTTGTTGCTGCAAATGATGAGATATCGCCCAGATGATTGGAGCTACTGCAGCATGAGTATATACTTAGAGGTATGATGAAAGGTCGCTAGTCACCCGAGGATGAATGACTAGGACATGTGGTTCGTTCGCTTACCCCGATGCGAGATCATCAGATAGATTGATTCCAGCTAGAGACGACTTCACGCAGAATCATTGAGAGTCGATAGCGACGATCGAATGTCAGAAACCCATATTCCAAGTTTAAAGTATTCGGAAAGACATGCAAGCGATTCTATAGACCCTCTAGAAGAATGAAACCCTAACTTGACATAATGACCATGTGAAAGCCTTTAAACCTTAGGGTTTGAGGCAGTTCCGCGGCGCCATTAGTGAGGCTTGGGTTTGCCCTTCTATGGTTGGACCACCGATGCTGTGGTGCGTACTCGATACTATTAAACTGTACCCAAGATGTTGAGCTCTTATGGGGATTCTGAGGTTTTGACAATCGATCAGATGGTTCGGCATCTTTCGGATATTATGTGATGGGACACGTTGCTTGGGAGACTCCAGATACGAGTATAGCCATTGGAGCGTAGTCCATGCAGTCACGAGTAGACGAGAATCAGTCGACATTGGAACAAAGTGGAGTAAAGAGTTCGCACGAAATTTCGATGAGATGACGTTCCACTCCGCTGACATCAGAGATACGATGCGTTTACAGAAGCGTTGGGATGCGACCAGCTTCCTAGTAAATGCTGTACTGAGAATGCAGATTATCCAGAGAGAGAGAAGAGATTGTGTATGAATACCAGCCTCCATACTGTTTGGCTTTGGCGAGATTGGAAAAGACCTTAAGCAGGATTCCTTCCAGGACACTGCTGCAATAAGATTGCACCCAGGATCGGATGTCTGACGTGTATTCAAAGGACCAGAGGTCGGCGCCAGTGACGTGCTGCTTCACGAGTGGTCATGAGGATTGGCCGAGAAATGACCAGAAAAGTGCCAGGACGGAATCGTTTACGTTAGCACACCTGACAGGGCCGATGAGCCGATGGATTGCGAGATTGGTAATCCACAGAGAAGATAAGGACCCAGAGACAGAGGACGCCAGACCGTGAGCAAGAAGCAAGTAGATATATTGCGCTGCTAGCTTTGGATGTACCGACACCTCCTCGACTTTGAAGAAGGATATACCGACGACGGTAATTATGATTTGTGATTTTTTGATTTGACTATCACATATCCGTCACTTTGGATTTCGGTATTTTGGGCGATCTATTCGCATGATTTAGTCTTGATGACTGAGTTTCATTGTATTTGTTTTCGTGCACCATGGTTGCACTTACTGGGTATTTATATTATGCGCGTAGTTATTACGCTTGAGGTATTGATCGTGATTTCATGCCTATATTATACCTGATTTGGATTGAGCCATATTGTATACCGTCAACTTCGATTCTGATTTTGATGTTGATTTCGTGATTTCGTGCATGATGGATCACTACTACAAATAAGGGTTTTCCCTATGGATGTATCCGTAGGGGCAAACCACTGCCCCTACGGATGTATCCGTAGGGGAAAAAAAATACCCTGTAGGTGCAAGTTGAAGCCCTGAACTTGCCCCTACGGATAAAAACTTGCCCCTACGGATTTATGTGTAGGTCCCGTTGCACCTACGGAGTAGGCCGTAGGGGCAAAAAAATTATTTTATTTACGGTTCTTTAAGATATATTACTTGTACCTACGGATTAATCCGTAGGGCCAAGTAATAGCACCTACGGATACATGCATAGGTACATATCCATAGGGGCTTTGATAGATGCGTAGGTACATATCCGTAGGGGCAAAATATCAGAAATCCTCATATTTTGCCCCTACGGATAACTCCGTAGGGGCTTTTATTTGCCCATACGGATATATCCGTAGGGGCAATGCCAACCCCCTGATACTGGGATCAGGGGGGAAAATATCAGTTATTCTGATATTTTGCCCCTACGGTTTAAGCCGTAGGGGCACCATGTGTACCTACGGATTAATTCGAAGTTACATATTATCAGTTTTTTTTAAAAAAAAGGCTGCCAGATTTTTTCTCGCCCTGTGCACAATAATATATACATCAATCGAATATAGAATTAATCATCACACAACATATATCGCAGTATTCATAATCACATCTCACGCATATAATATACAAAAGAAACCAAAAAACAGAATATGATATATATATAAACACTGTAGGACCACGAATATCAATATCGTCCAAAATGTAGTACAATATGTATCATATAAATAAATACATGTTTCAAAAAATAAGAATCAAAAAGCTACCCTAGCTCGGTCCAGCTCCACCTCTAAATAACGCTAGAATCTGGCGCGCCTGCTCCTCGGTCAATAAATCATGCAATTCGGCGCGTGCGGGAGTCTGAGCGGGCTGTGGAGCTGGCGATGTTGTCTGCGCAGCCGCCGTCGAGGTAGTGACTTGCGGAGCCGCGGCTGCGGGAGTCTGAGCTGGCGGTGGAGCTATATGAGCTGTCTGCGGAACCGCAGCCGATGTAGTGGCTTGCGGAGCCGCAGCCAAAGGAGATGCTTCGGCCGATGTACCCTGTCGCGTCTGGACCTAACGTGTGTAATAAGCGTGTAAGAACTGTGTATTATTCGAATTCGTATCATTATCAAGTTATTTCAAAACCCCATTTGGATATCTAGTTTGGAAAACCGTTGTTTATTTTAATTAGATATGTATGTATGATTAATCAAACCTAAGTCTACAACCAAATAAGCTCAGGCTACGTACTAATTTTGGATATGTTGATATCTATAATATGACATGATATTTTACTATAAAGTAGTATACATACCAGCATCTCCTTCAACTCCTGAACGGTGGCCTTCAAGCTCTCCAGTTCCTACTGGAAACGTTGCTCACTGGAGACGGAGGAAGTAACCGCCGGGGTGGAGTCCAACCTCATATGGGCCCTGCTAGGGCCCAGTCCCCGGCCTCTCTCCCAACCTCCGTGGTGCCCTCCGTGTGCGGCGTCCAGGACTGGGGTCAGCAGCCTCGGATCGCTCTGTCCTGTAAAATCGATCCCCGAGGCCTCGGCCTGCTCCTACACCCGCTCCTACACCCACATTAAGTAGTAAAGTATAAGTATAAAATTTAAATTTGAACCTTCCAGAACTAAAATTTCAAATATGGGTTGATTAAATATTAACACTTACGCAATACTCCTGGGTAGCGACGTTGGGATATCGAGGCTCGCCCGTGGCGGGATCTGTCGAGGTGCCGTGGACGGCAAGATATGCGGACAGCACGCTCGGTGTACCACCTTGCGCCACGGTCTGAGCTGTCTTCAATATTAGAAAATAACTCTTAATATTAGATATATTAGAAAATAACTCTTAATATGGCATTATATCACAAAGTCCGGTCTACTGTAATTTACCGATAACTCCATGGCTCGAGTAATATTCCTCGAGCCATCTGTGTAAGTGGGGCGACCCCTCTTCGCCGACTTCTTATTCTCTGTATTCTGAGCGGCCTGTTTCTGCACAACGCATTAACATTTAGTTTTCTAATTAAGGAACACAAAAAAATAAATTATATCCTAAACAATGAATTACATTTAAAATACATACCTGTTTGAGTTGAGAGTCAAAATATTCGCACAATAGAGGCCATGTCTCTACGTCGACTCTCGCAAACGCCGGAGTAGATAGGAGGGCCGCTCTCTCTGCCTCGGGGGTCGCCATCCACAGGGAGTAGCAGTCGGCCTTCAGCTCATTCCTGTTGTATCGGACCTTGGTCTGCATGTTCTTCATCAGGCCATTATACAGAGCATGAAGGTCGAGCACCCTCCCAGGGTGATCAGGGTCGGGTATAGGCTAAAAATCGTAATACGACTGAAAATACAAAAAAAACATTGTTATTAGATTACAAGTGTTAATAATAAATATATTGGATAAATCAAATGAAAAAATATATTAATACGTCCCCGAGCCTGATCAAAGAAGAGGGCGAATGAGCGCCGGTGCTGCTCGCCCCACTCAACGTGAAGTGGATAGTTCTTCACGAGCCGGCTCTCGTCCCCCATATATCGGCCGAACCTCTCGGCATGATGACCGGTATAGAGATAGTCAATGGTAAAAAAGAGGGGGAATGCTGCCTCCCCCCTAGCTCTGTCAGGCCTCAGCCTATGGGACTGATTCGGGCCTCAAGTCCCCCTCTGGGGATGGGGAGGCCCTGCGTCTGCACGAAATATCAAGACAATCAATATTAAGACAAAGTTGTATTAAGAAATAAAGCTTAAATGAAAATTGAAGTGTGATATATACCTCCGGTGACTAACACACGAGCCTAGGCCCGGGCAGCAGCACGAGCGGGACGATAGTTCCTCCGGTGAGGAACTGTCGGGGTCTCGGATGCGGACGCATCCCCTCCAACTAGAAAATAAACATTGACGCTAAATTTACTTGAAGTTCATATTTATTCTATAGAGTATATGTAAAATGAATAAATATTTTATATTTATTCATACTAACCTTCAGAAGATGCGGAGGGTATGAAAGTTGCAGGAGTGGCCCCTGCGGAAGATGTGGACACACCACCTATAATTAGACAATTAAAAATAGATTATATAAGTAATTGCGAAAAGAATGTGTAGATCAATAATATAACATTCTAAATCAATATGCATGCACTATAGGATATATAAACATACCCGCAGGTGCGGTGGTGTCACCACCTACAGCTAGACAACAATAAAAATTGCTAAGTAAGAGCAAAAGGAATATGTGTATATTTATGATATAGCATTCTAAATCAATATACATGAACTATATGATATATAAACATACCTGGAGGAGTGGGAGTGGCCTCTGTCCTAGATGTGGACGCATCACCAACAACTAGACAATCAAACATTGACAATATAAGTAATTTTGATATTTATCCGCATGAATATCTATAATATTACATTCAAAATGGATATGCGTGCAATATACCTGGAGGTGCGGCAAAATCCACACGGAAGGAGGCAACCGAAATGGTCTCCGATCTGGGTGCAAGACCGGCCCTCTGAAGCTCCCTACGGAGCTCTCCGGGCGGCAGAACCGCTCTGCCTCTGCCTCTGCCGCGGCTGGAGCTCCTGCCGCCCCTCGCTGCTCCCGACATCATCATCAAATCTAGACAAACGGTTCATGGACGCATTAAACAATCATTAAATGTATTGACTATATATGTATAAATCGTAAAATGTGAAGTAATAATAAAACATTACTGATAACCTTTTTTGTTTCGTGGGCGCATTATACATATCTACTTGGATTTCATCGTCGATGTCATTTCTAACCCACGTAACTTCATGATTGGTCGAAGACAACCCGTCCTTCGAAACAGACGGTCAGAGCACTCTAAGCCTTCTCTCTTATTCATCCACATCGCTGTCCTCGAATTCTGGGACTGTTAGTTATATGTATGCCCTAGAGGCCATTACTGTACATAGGATGTATATTATAGTGGATGCTGGGACATATATAGATAGGACTTTCGTGCTCGACATGATAGTACGCTATCTGGCTGCACTTTATCTTAACATGTATACTTTATGTCTCTCTATTACATGTTGATAAAGCCCTTAGGATGTATACTCGACTTCCAGGACTATGATGCAGATCATACTAGTGGGGCCTGGGTAGTCTATGAGTACATCCTTCAATGTTCCTAGTCGTGGGAATATCGAGACGGGGCATCGATATTCCAGAGTAGACTAGCGTATATCTTCTCAACCCATGTGATGGGTGATGGATGATCCCATATCCATTGGTGTTTGACATCAGAGATGGTATGCGGGTGCTCAGTGGAGACTGGGTACACTGAACGGACTCGTCGAGAACTCCCAGATAGTATTATACCTTACGTCAGATGGCAGTTCTCTAGTGACACTGGTACAGCTTAGTCTGTTGACCCGAGATCGTCATAGAGTCTTGTGTGTCTCCCACTGTGCTTTGATCTCCACCCTACCACGGCTCTACTGAGTCGTGCAAACAGGTGGTTTTTGGGTACAGTCCCAATTCATATAGAGGCAATGAGCGATAGGAGGGGATTCGTCTCTCCCGGTATTGGGGGTTGATGTTGTGCTATGCTCGACTGGCCATAACTGGAAATCCCTGGCCAGGGTTGCAGTGATATACTGGTAAGAGTTATCAGTAGTTTCATGCTTGTTATGGACCTTATATCGGCATGACTTATCAAGCTACTGGGGTCTGACGTATACCACCCCTAGGCGAGATATGCGACATATCAGATGAACAGACCGGATTGTACGGTAAGTGTTACTGGTTGGATTCACAGGAGTGTGAGCGGGCTTGCTCGTTGATCTTCTGATCAATCAATACCCGGGTGGCCGTTACGTTTAGCAGACCGCTTGCGGCTTATGGGTGTTTGATATGATCATCGCCTACTGCCGGCGTATTGACGAGTCTTTAGAGTCCTACACAGAGGTTTCCTGGCTCAAGCGAAACGAAATAGGAGCGCATAAGAGATATGTGCGGGACCGAGAATAATACCAGTATGAGATACTGAATTCTATTCTCGCGATTTGTATCATCGGACGGTTATATAAGATATAGCCGGGTTACCGAATCAAATGTTGATTCGATATATTGATACACTTGATATTAGTCGGTTATATGCAGTATGACCGGATCATTAAATCAAGTGTTGATTTAATGCTTTAATGTATAATTATATATTTGATATATTACTTTACATTAACTACTATTTGTTCACTTAAGATTATTTTTCTCACTAGATTGTGCACATTGTATATGTGATATATGTTTGTGCACTAGTTTGTATCATGTTTGATGATACACGCAAACTTGGGTGTGTGTATGCATTAAACCATGTTTAGGTTAATGGTTATGGTTTTAACTTATTTATTTATTTTATTCATTTATTTTTGGCAAAAATAAAATGGTGGCTTTATTTGTTTTATGCTTGAAGCTTCATGAAGCTTCAACCATTTTGTTTTTTCCTTAACCTAACCATTACACCTAAACCCTAGTTTATTCTCTACATGTGTTAATTCACCCATGGTTGCATTATGATAAGTATTCACTTGATTTATTATTTTAAAGGATAATTCATTTTCTTTCTTCTTCATCTTCTTCATGAAGAAAAGAAAAGCTTTCTTGAAAATTTCAAGTGATGAAATCAAGTGAGAAATCCAAATCCAAAGTGAACCCACTTCCTATTTCTTCATCCTCTACCACCTGCCATGTTGTATAGGGTGTTTTCTTCAGAAGGTTCATGACCAAGTGAAGATGGAGCTTGAGTTTGAGTCGCCTCGACATAGATCATCTTCGGCATCGAAGTCAACGACCTAGCCCGATCATTTATTCGATGAAACCAACGCTAGAGTCCGGGATCCCGATGATCGCAGCGGAGGGACGTCATCACGGAGCTAAAGAAGTGGAGGACCGGATCTTCAAAGGTTGTTGTCCCTTTCACTTATCAGTAAAGTTGTTTGCTAGCTTATAGTTTCTCCTATCCTCTAGTTAACGATCTTCCATAGGGTTTCTTGGCACCTAAAAATTTGATTTTGGCATGGTTGATCAGTTGTAGAACCTCATGAGTGTGCCTAGGAACCCTAAAGTGGTATCAGAGCCTAGCTAGAGCTTTAGGCGATGAGTAGACGAAGTTAGAAACCCGATCGAACCCCGAAAACCCTAATCGCAACCCCTCTCTGTACATTTTTTAAAACCGTGGATTTTTCCAAATTAAAAATATCCAAAAAATACAGGAGGGTTTTCTAGGAGTTATTGTGGAGCACGTGACCACAACTCGACTAAAGCGCCACGGAACCGCGGCCCCACCCTGGCATGCGCGGCGGTTCCGTGGCCATATAGGAGCATCTTGTCACGTGCTTTGCACAGTAATCCCCGTCTGTAATGCCTGTGTTTTCTGGAAATTTTTAATCTACACTAAACAGTTGAGTTTTCTGGGTTGTATTGGGAGTTCGTTGATTCGATCGAAAGTTTAATTTCGTCCAAGTGTTTTTTCCGGGTAATTTTAGAACATGTTAAAAAGTTCGACCGGATATAAATACCCAATTTTTCCCCTGACGGAAAATTTCCAAGTGTTGGATTTTTCCGGGGTTTAAGAACGTTCTAAGTAGTGCAAGTAACGCGATGGACCCTCTAGAAAACAACAAACCTTAACTCGATTATGTGACCGTCTTGAACTGCCCTTTGAACCTTAGGCTTTGGGGCAGTACGGCGTGCCACATATGAGGCGTTGGCTTGACCCTTCTACGGCTGGACCGTTGGTACTGTGGCATGAAGTGAATTTTTTTTAAACTTATTTCATGTGTTGAGCTGTTCGGGAAAACATGGGTGTTTGATTGTTCGATCGGAAAGTTTAACATTTTCTATTTAACTGGAATGTGATACAATATTTGGAATCCATAAGTAGTTATGAGATAACTGATTTGGATGTTATAAACATAGCAGTTTAGTCTCACTTGATCGGTTGCCACGGAATTATGATGTGATCAAAAATCCGTCGCAATCACGTTGCATACGCGGATACTCGCCGGGTAAACTTAATAGACAGCCACACCCCATAGCCCCGACCAAGTGACTGTAGGAGAACCCCATCGCCAAAAAACATCCGTTCGGGTGCTCGCGGCAGCGGTGTTCCGCCTTGGTGCACTTCGTCGACGGCATCAAAGGTGCGGCTGCCTACTAAAGTTTGCGACGAGCATTCGATCAGGATGTCGGGGATCTTGTTGATTTGCCCGACTTGATATTGAAAAGGGTTTTCGATAATGAGACTAAAATGCGGAGTTTATAATTGTTAGGCATGCGATGTCTAAGAAAATTGCGGATTCCAACTGTTGTAGTTTTACACTTTCTTTTCCGTGACCGTAAGTGTAGTATGTAGTTGTATCACCGGTTTCGTTGCTATACGTCGACGACAATCTGTGTATGCATACTTACTTACGTTGATGACATGTGATGTTATGTGTTGCTCGATATGTTATATTGGATCGTCGTGTTTGAATAGCCGGGGTTTTTTTATGTGAGATGAGTGTTTTTCATTTTCATTCATGTAAAAACTTCTATGTAATATTCTTTTATTGGGGCACTTCTAGGTTGCGGAAGATGTCACCATTGTATATTATTTACTTTTCCGCATTAGGATAGACCCAAGGAGGGGAGCACAAGTAACCGGGTTCTAGGGTCCAGTAGGAGACCATCTCGAGGAGTCGAGTCCGGGTCTCTTAACCCTAGAATTGGTAGGGTTGCTTGCCGCTCTCGTAGGGGTCTAGGGGTGTGGGATTGGCTATTCATCACGACCGTGGAATCCGTGTTTTATACAGGCTCAAAATAAAACACGGACGTCTTACTATATCAAATATTTCATATGATATTTTCTGCTGCGTTATCTGTGATGTGATCATGTGATATGTTCAGATAGATATTGTATATAGTATATAGTATATATGATATATTATATAGATGTTGCTTATGTTTTACACTCGCGCTAGCCCTGCCTCGCTCTGGCGTTAGTTACCTAACCTAACGGTGCAGACGGGACATCGAGGCGAATGCGGATGGCATAAGCGTACGTTATATTTATCTGTGATGTTTAGATGGACTTAAATGATGGGACATTCATTAATGAGATTAATGAAAGAAAATAAACCTAAAAGATGTTGTGGAATCAAATTTCAAAAATAAAAACAGGTAGGTACAGTTCTTGCTTTGCATCGCGGTGTTCCTTGTAGAACATCCTCCACCTTATTCGATGAGGAAAGGGCCGAGATCCCTTCACCGGGAGTGACCCCTTTAGCAATAACTGGCAAATGCTACAACCCTCGCTTTGTCTTTTGATTACTTCTATAGTTTTTGTTTTGCACAGCGGTATATATGATATATCCTGCACCTTATTCGATGAGGAAAGGGCCGACGATCCCTTCACCGGGAGTGACCCCTTTAGCAAAACTAGAAAAGCCTCAAAAACACTCCATTTAAAAACCATTTGATTCCGCAACGAGATCAAATTCAAAGCGTTAAAGGTTATATTAAAAACCATCCGCAGCCCTCTGTCATTTTAGGAAGTAGAGTACTTAGTATTCGTGCTGTGTTTGTTGACCATAGTCAAGGCACAGTGTACGGTAGCTAAGTGATGTCTTCCTACACCGCATATGATGCGATTAGTTAGGACAGTCGCGTGACTTTGTTGACCTTAGTTAAGGGTCAAGTGGGTGGGTCTAATTAATCACGAAATGACGGGTAGAACTTGACTGGTGCTTATGATTTGTTGACCATAGTTAAGGTCATAGGTGCTAGGGGTAAAAACCATTATCGGAAGTTTCAAGTGTTGAAATTTGCAATGAGATTGCATACCTTCTATATGATAGTTGGATCCCGATACCCACTGCGAGTAATTGTTACTCCTGGGAGAGTTTTGCACTTTACAATTAGCCGATCAAGTAGGTGTCTAGAAAGGTGTCAACGGGGTTACGCCCCTGGGAAAACGAGGTTTACTTTAATTAGGTCCGTGCGAAAGCACGAGGAACCTCCCTCAAAGTACCGACACTGGCCTGGCTGAAATATTGGCGAACTTGTAGAGTGTAATTAATCCCGGCTAGTCATTCCTTTTGGGGTTTGAAGAAAGATTTGATAAAAACAGTGGGAGCCATCCTGATTAGATAAAATAAATAACCAATCTAATCTTGCAAGAGCGCACGCAGAGTGTTTTCTTCTCTCTCTCTCCAAGTAGCGACCATATCATGCCTTAATCAAGATAATAATATGGATGTATTGACCGAACCCGCTTGTTATACTGAGCTGGGGAACGTTGGTCCCGCTCCAACTTATAATTGTTATAAGACCGAGCAGGAAATAGGGGAATACCAAGATTCCCATGCCACCCAAACGAAGAAAGTGCATATGATGCATCTTCTTCGGGTGTGTTCGTTACACAGAACTGTTTCTCAATATCCTCTGCGTCCTGGGTATCTGATACCAGATCAGAATCCCAGATATGTAATCTGTTACATAGGGCTACAGAAAGGCAGAGAACTGAGAACGGGTGATAAGTTTCATGAGACAGAAAACGGTGCAAGTATTGCAGCCAAGTCTGTTGGTCACTGTCACCCTGTATTACCAATACATTGATTCTGAACAAATGCTATTAGATACCGAACCTGATATACAAAATCATATCAATCTCTTTATTTATTAAAGAAGGATATAATTTTGTATTGTTGAATATTGTTTTGAACATTTCAAAAGTTGATCGGTTCAGGCACATTATCTAAAAGCATTGACATTCTAAATCAAACTACAGTTCCTAGTATACAGAACACACACAAGAGGAAGAGTTCAGAAATGAACGATTCCTTTTTGAGGCATTATAGACTAGGTCATATCAATGCGACCCGACTGACTGAAGTTACATTTAGATGCATATTTAAATAAGTTTGAACTTACATCTTGTGAAACTTGCCAGTCATGTCACAAAGATAAGATGACCATAGCTTTGTTTATTGGAAACAGAGAAAGAGTTAATAAACTCTTGGGATTGATACATGATGATGTATGTAAGGTCCCCTGTCTACACATGCCAGGACTGGTTCTTTGTACTTCATTAAATTCTCTGATGATCTCTCAAGATTCAGCCATATGTTCCTGTTGAAACATAAATCCGAAGCTTTTGAGATATTCACAGAATATAAGTTAGAAGTGGAGAACCAAAAACCAGGTATAAGTATTATGTCCTATGATGAGATCAAGGAGGAGAATACTTGTGCATAGAATTCCTGAATTATTCTAAAGGAGAATTAGATTCTCTCTCCGTATTACTCCTCTGAATATACCACAGCACAACGGTGTATCGGGGCAGAGCAATCGCACCATATTAGATATGGTGTGCTCTATGATGAGTACTACTGAGTTACCTATTTCCTTTTGGGGTTGTGCACTTGAGAAGTTGCAAACCTATTGAATTGGATTTGAATCAAATCAGTGCCTACCACTCCATATAAGATATGGTATGGGAAGAGCCTATCTCTTAAGTAAGTTAAGATTTGGGATTGTCCGGCCTATGTCAAAAGCAAAATCCGGACAAGATCGAGGCAAGGTCAGTTCTGTAGAATTGGAAAGGTTCCAGCTATACAAAAGTGCAGCTGATGATTTGACAGAACCAAAGGATTCAATAGTCGCCGACGAACCTCAGCCACTCCGCCGGTCTGGTAGGGTTCCTCATCCGCCTGAGAGATACTTCGGTTTCTCGATGACAGTGGGAGCGAGGAATGCATCATAAGATGATGACCCAACTAGTTTCGAGCAGGCCATCGAGAGTAGGGACTCTGTAAGAATGGCTGGATGCTTAGCGATCTAAGATGGAATCTATGTACACCAACAAAGTATGGACATTGGTTGCTATATCTGAAGGGTTAAATCCCCATCAGGAGCAAGTATATCTTGAGAAGATTACTTGGTGTAGACGGAAAAGTTGAGACTTTCAAAGCTAGACTTGTTAAAGGTTTTCGTCATTGACCAGGCGTCGATAATGATGAAACCATTTCCAGTGGCTATGCTTAAGTCCATCCGGATCCTACTTGCTATTGCTACATACCATGACTACGATATCTGGTGGTTGGGTGCCATGACTGCTTTTTTAAATAATGATTTAGAACAGAACGTCTATAAGAACACAGCCAGAGGGCTTCGTAAACAGTGGGAGCAGCGGAAATGTGTGCAAGTTGCTTTACAGGATAAAGCAGGCATCGCGGAGTTGGAACGTCTGTTTTGATGTAGTATTCATTGTGTTTGACTTCATCAAAATGGTAGATGAACCTTGTATATACAAAAAGGTAGTAGGGAGTAAGGTGGTTATCCTCGTATTGTACGTGGACAACAAACTCTTGATAGGAAAAGAGTTTCCTATACTACGATCGGTCAATCTCCTCTTATCACATGGATTTTCCAATAAGATCAAGGTGATACCTCCTAAATCCTGGGATTTGGATCTATGAGATAGATCTAAATGGAAGTTAGGCTTCTCACTAGGTTTAGTGAGATGGTATCAATCGATCCTGGGGAGAATCACTGGAAAGGTTCCAGAGTGATAAGGACGACTTAATGTCTGTCGTGGGCATTGTCTTCACCCTCAGTAAAGGAACGGTATGTTGGAAGAGTTCCAAGCTAGATATGTTGGAGATAGTGCGCTCAGAGTCAATTATTGGATCACAGGCACGTGATTGCAATGATTGAGGGAGGACCTATCCCGGTAGGACAGTCTTACTCGAGATGATAGTATGCTATCAGGTTTATCTTTATCATCGTGTACTGCTTCAGGTGACCTGGCATGTCGCTATTACACGTTGATAGAGCCCCTAGGATTCTTGCTTGACTACCGGCAGTATGATGGCAATCATATACGTGGGAGCTGGTAGTCTATAAGCACATCCTTAAAAGGTCCCTAGTCGTAGGAGTTTCGAGACAGGGCATCGATACTCCATTAGTAGACTAGTGTATACAGTTGAGACCCCGACGAGGGGCGGTGGCCGGTCTCACAAGCCACTGGTGTCAGTTGGATCACCTAAGATGTATACAGGTGCTCATTAGGTTATGAGTACACCGGACAGGACTCGCCGGGAACATGCTAGTTGGTCTTATACCTGACGTCAGATAGCAGTTCCCAGGTGACATGTGTACAGGTTAGTTCATCGACCTGGGGATCGTCATTTGTCTCGTGTGAGTTCCCACTGTGCTTTGATTACTACCCTACCACGGCTCAAAGGAGTCGTGCAAACAGGTTTTAGTTGGGTACAGTCCCGAGCCACATGGAGGCAATGAGCGGATCTTCAGGGGTTCGTCTCTCCCGGTATTGGGGGTGAGGTCGCGCTGTGTCTAGGAGAGCCATTACGCAAAGCCCACGGACGAGGCAGGAGATTTACTGGTAGGTATTCCAGTAGTATCTCAGGGCGTTCTGGGCTACACTCCGACACGACTTGTACCGCTTTTGGGGGTCTGACTTTTTACCAACCCCCTAGGCCCGACATGCGATGCTCATAGACGAACGGACCGGACTGTACGGATATTGTCACTGACAGGCTCAGTAGGGTGTCAGGATGAGTTCGCTCATCGACGTCCCTTTTGGTCAATAGCTGGTGGCCCGTCACGTATTGGCTTATACCTCTGACGTGCTAGTGGTTAAATCCACAGCCATAGTATTGACGAGTCTTTAGAGTCCACCACACTTACAGTTACTCAAGCTTTCGGGCGAAACGCTGTAGAGGCCGTATGGAGATATGGTAGGGTCCGATCAGATACGTGCGGTATTGCACGGATCAGGATCAGACGGTTTGTACTAGTGGCCGTATGGTTATATGGCAGGGTTCGATCAGATACGTGCGGTATTGCACGGATCAGGATCGGACGAATATTACTAGCCGGCTTTGGTTTAAGCCGGTCCTAGTTTAGTACAGTGTAGATTTTGTCTCATTGCATTTGTATCTGGTCAGAATACAGATGCGGGTGTGTATGCACAGTATCCGGGTTTTCCTGTAATTTATTACGGGACCAGTTTTCTGGAGTTGCCAGTTTGCATTCCGTTCCGGCTGGTTTTCCTTTGTTCTTTCCCGGCCGGACTTTTCCGATGGAGGGGGTTATTTGCAGTTTTGCAAATAACACATTGTGGAGGATTTTCTTGCAAAAGTATTTATCATGAGAGCATCTTTTTTTATTCCATTCTTTTCCTTCATCATTTCTTGCTTTATGAAGATTAGAAGTGAGTTGAAAGTTGATGAGAAAGGATTAGAGTTGATGTGAGGTTGTGATGATGAGGTTTAGGATATGGTCACCCTTCCTGCTCTCCTACACTCACCTCCCTCTTGTTTGATTTACATTCTTTTCCTCCACCATTATTCTTAGATGATAAGGTTTTCATGGTAGAGAGAAGAAGAAAAAGAGAGCTTCATCTTGAGAGTTTCATTCTTGATCTCATTTTCATGGTAGAAAAATGCAAGCACCATTTTTCTATTCTTGATTCCTCCATCACCATGGAAACAAACCCCAAATGAGATATAGCCTCTACACTACACATTCTACAGCATATCTTGAGCATGTCGAGTTGCCGGCTTCATGCCCGAGTTGCCTCGGTATTGAGGCGGGAGCCCGTAAAAGACGCAGGCGATGTGGTGCCCTTTCCGGCGAGGATGCGACGATATGGAGACAAGACTTTCCGCGGGAGATCGGGACGATGAAGAGAAGACCGGATGACTCGGATCACTCGGTATACTTCTCTTCCCATCTCTTGATTGCTAGCATTAGGTTAATGGTAAACGATCCGGGTTTTCATTGTCCGCGATAGCGCCGGTTTCCGAGTAAGGAAAATTTTTGATTCCGCATTTTGGCCTAGAGTACGAGGCCGGGGCGCTGTCGTGGCGCAACATGGTATCAGAGCCACACCATTAACCTTACCTAGCTTGTTCTAATGTGTTTTGCTTATCCGATCGACCGAAATTCCAAAAAACCTCATTTTGTTCACATCAGTTTTCTGTTGGAATTTTTTGGTGTCAAAAATTTTTTCAGGTTGTAGAAAACGGATGTACATGAAATTATAAGACCTCTGTAAAAATTCGACAGTTTCAGTCGACGGCCTGAGCGCGGAACCGCGGCCAAACCCCCCCTTGGGCCGCGGTTCCGCCGCACTCTCATGTCTTCACTCTGTCAAAATTTTACAGTGGGCTTGTGGGCTGTTTTTGGTGGTTTTGGGATATTAAATTTGGGCCCAGATCTTCTGTGAATGCTACAGTTTTACTTGGGGGCCCACTTGTTAATTGTTTGATCGATCGGATATTTTTAAACACATTATTTCACAGTATTTACATTATATCTGCGACCGTGAATATCACTTGATCGGTAAATCCTGTCTAACTGCTATAGCCCGGTTAGACGGATTTGCGAACGTGATTTTCACGTTGATGTTTTATGTTTATGCTGTGTTGTTGCGGATCGGTCGTGGGGGATAGCCTGGATGCAATGCTAGTACAGTTTTGTTGTTTTATGTACATTTGATATTGCGGGGCGAGCGTCCGACATGTGGACTGCCGTCACTGCCTATTTGTATTTTTCTTTTGGGGCACGACCTGGTTGCGGTCGATGTACCCGGTGTATGTATATTTTACTTTCTGTACTAGGATTACCCCGCGGAGGGGTGCACGGATAGCCGGGTTCTAGAGGGCAACGGGCCCGCATCTCATGGCATTGAGATGAAGGGGGCTTCACTCTAGGATTGGCAGGCTATTCGCCGCACTCGTAGGGGGTACAGGTTGACCCAGGAGGGGTGCCCAAGTTACCGGATTCCGTGAAGTGCTGGGTGGTCCATTCACGGTACTGAAGGGGGTTGCCTCGCTTCAGGTTTTGGCGGGTGACTTGCCGTGCCCGTAGGGGTCTAGGATTTCATTGCACAGGCTATCCACACGACCAGGGGAACGTCGGGTTTCAGCAGCGGCTCTGTGAAACCCGGGGCTTCCAGATATCTGTATTGTTCTGTGATGCTGTACATTTCTGTGATGTTGCATTCTTATCACGCCTTGAGCGAAATATAATATATTGGTATATATATTAGTAGATGTTGTATATGTTTTGCATCCGCGCTAGTCCAGTCCCCGCTCTGTCGTTAGTTAAGTAACCTAACGGGTGATGACGGGACCCAGTGGCGAATGCGGATGGCATATACGTACATCAGTATATTTTCGTTCTTTGTGGTGTGATCAATTGATGGGACTGCGTTGATTCGGATCAATGCAAGATAAAAAAACCTATTCTGATGTTGTTGGAACACTTTTCAAAAAGCTGTTATTGCAAGGACGTTCACTTTTGTTTTGCATCGTGGTATTCATTTGGAATATCCTGCTCCTCAGTCGACGAGGCAAGGGCCGAGATCCCTTCACCGGGAGTGACCCCTTGGACAGAAGTTTGCGTCAGGGCATTAACTTCACTATAGCCGATTACTTTTGCTTTGCATCGTGGTATTCAGTTGGAATATCCTGCACCTCATTCTACGGGGAAAGTGCCGAGATCCCCTCACCGGGAGTGACCTCTTTAGTAAAGGTTTTCGTCACTATATTTTCTAAAAGGTTATCCAGTTCCTTCAACGATATCAAGTTCATTACGTTAAAGGTTTTTCGCCAAAAACCAGTCGTAGCCCTCCGTCATTTCAGATTAGTGTTACTTAGTATTCGTGCTGCGTTTGTCGTGCATTGCCGTGGCGTAGTGTTCGGTAGCTATGTAATGCTTTTCTGTCACATGGATAAGTGGATTGGTTAGGACAGTCGTACGGTCTTGTTGGCATTGTCAAGGACTTGTACGGGTGGGTTTAACGCAATCAAGATAATTACGGGTAGAACTTGACTAGGACTCTTTGATTTGTTGGCATTGTCAAGATCACTTGGGTCCTAGGGGTAAAAACAAACATCGGGAGTTTCAAAAGAACTGAAACTTGCCAGGCATGCGCATACCTTCTGGAGTGTGGTGACTTGAGTGGATTCCGTCAAGTTATCATGCGATGATAGTTGGATCCCGATTCCTACTGATGAGTTAGTTTACTCCTCGGGTGACCCCGACTAATTCTTCTTTCAGGTTTGGAGGAGAATTTGAGGTACAGTGGGAGGTTTCCAGATTAGATAAATTGGTAACCATTCTGATCTAGGTTAGAGTGCACGCTGAGTGTTTTCTTTTCTCTCTCTCTTTGGCAGCGACATTTGACCCGACCCTTGACTATGACTCAGTGACCAAGTTGACCGAATTCTCTTAACACAAGCTTTTGGATTGTCAGAGTTGCAAACCTCATTGCCACACCTACTTTTACCCTTTTTTCTCCAGGACACCCCGTATTACTACGAACATCCACTTCCATTGGACAAAACCATCGTATGGTTATATACGAACTCGAAGGACTTCGAGGATGGTTTCTGGTTCTGGAGAAAACGAATAGGATTATTCAGTTGTCTTTTCTTTTCACCTTCTCTCATTGCGAGTACTCCTTGGTTTAGGAGATAGTACACCTATTACGCAAATTGGAAATTCTTCTTCCAAACCTTAGGCTGGTGTCGAATGTTGGGGAATGAAGAAAACCAATTAGCATAACGATGGTGTACAGAAGGTATTAAGTTAAGACAAAGTAAAGGGATTAGTAAGAGGGCAAAGTAAATTGCGACTGCTATTCACGACCAAACCAAGTATTTCTTCGCCAATCCTAAATCACCTTTGTATTTCTCCAGGACACTCCGTATCACTACGAAGATCCACAGTTTATTGGATATTCCATCGTATGGTTATATACGAACTCGAAAGGAACTTGTTCCAGTTCAGGGATGGACTCTGGTCTAGGAGAAATAGGAATAAGGTTTATTCGGTTGTCTTTTATCTTCACCTTCTATCGCATTGCGAGTGCTCCTAGGACTAGGACAGTATACCCATTATGCTTATTGGATAGTCTTCTTCCAAACCATAGGCTGGTGCCGAACGGTAGGGAAGGAAGAAAACCATTTGGCCTAAGGGGTGTGCAGAAGGTAATGACTAAAGACATATAAAGGGATTTGAAGAGGTGGCAAAGAATTATACGGTTATAGTTGTGAATCTGGATAATGGTAGAGGCTTTACTAAGAATACCGGAATACCCCACCGAAACATTTCAATGTTTCATTTTCACTGTGTAATGTTAAAAGAAAACTGATTTCCCGATTAGATACTTACTCCAGGGTATGTATTTACCAGGTATGATTCTCACATCTGTATGGTTTTTCAGATGATGAGTGGGAGTAAGTTATTGGAAATTAGGTGACCATCCTCATTATATCGGGATTCGTTGTAATTGGTGATATTTGAGGAAGCCACCTGGGTTGTTTGCCGGTCGGCAAATATTTGGTTTTGAATATCCGCTGTTGTGCACCAATTTCAAATTGATATATCTGTACGTCTATTTTCATAGAGTGAGATATACCTTTTGATATTATGTCGATGACATTTACCTATATCAGTGGATAGTTAGGTAAGGAGCATTAAACAGCGGTGTAATTCTTCTTAACCATAAGTACAGTTTTCAACCTACGACACACAATGAAAGAGTTGTTAGACTCAGCGGACTTATACAGAGTATTGTATGTTGTCCAGTGTCCATTAGGACAGAGGGGTTGGTCCTCTTACTATATTTTGTTTACTTTTAACTTCTCTAGTTCTTAGACATGTGTTTCGTGGAAACACAGGGTCTATGTTTTGAGGAGTTATAGGTATTTGAATAGAGTAGAGAACCAGGTATAGCAAGTATCGGGATTCTTCAAAGTGATCGAAGATGTAGATACTTGTGTATGGTATTCAGTTAATAGTAATGATAAAGAGAAATTGCTTCTCTCTTTCAGGTTACTCATAATTGGAAGCATTCCTAAGTTGAGTAACGCTGATCGGCCTCCTTCCATTTAGTTTACATGCACTGGAGATAGCTGCATGATTTGAATCTGGTTCAATTAAATCAGTGCCTCTGGTTCTATATTGGATATAGAACAGTTCATATCTTAACGATGTTAAGGTACGGGGAGTTGTCCGGCTTATGCTTAAAACTAGACACTGGACAACTCAAGGCACGTTTCTGTAATGGCTGTTTGTGGGTTGACCCAGGCTATGACGAGGGTCGACTTTCTACCATCTGGCAGATCAATAGAAATATTGTTCTAGACTCGCCACAGTTTTATTAAAAAAATGGATTTTTTCAAAAAAGAAGTGGGAGTATGGTAGAACTGGAAGTGATTCCAGAACCCCAAACGATTACTGAAGATTTGATAAGGAACCTAAAGATTCAATCTGATTTGACATTCCATTGGCCACTCCGCAGAGAAGGTGGGTAACTTCAGGCACCCGAGAGGTACTCCGGTAGCCTCAAGGACGGTGACAGGGAAGTTCTTGTTTACCCACACTTGCCATTGTTGTTGTTGCAGGCTGCGAGACCCGGCAGGAGGATGAGTATAGCATCGTTCTAAACTAGCTTTAGAAGTGCACGTCTATATGACTCTGCCAGAGGGTTGTCGTAGTCAGTGGGAGCAGCGGAAGCATTGGTGGACATCAGGCTTATGTATATTTATAGACTAAAGCAGATGTAGCGGAGATAGATCATCTATTTCTGACTTGACAGTCATAGGTTTGACTTCATCAGAATAGGGGATGGATCTGTTGAGAAGGTAGTAGGGTGTGATGTCATGGTATTTGGATGACATACACAGAGTAGGAAGTGATATTCCTATACTACGATCGGTTATACTTTGGTCGTCACACAGTGGTTTCTCCACGCAGGACTTGGATATTATATCAGACATTCTGGTTACTAGATCTATGGTTTTAGATCTAGATTTGGGTGGTTTCCCAATCTGGGTACCTTGACAGCATTCTATGAGTATTTAGAATGGACGACTCCTGGCACGGTAGTGCACCTGCAGTTGATGGAGTCACCCTCTCTAAAGGTGTCTTACAGACTAAAGGGGAGAGGGATGTGCATGATTGGCAGATCACTTGCTTAGGCAATTGAGTCAATCATGAGATGTCAGGTACCACACCAGATGTTGTTCTTGCACAAGATGCAATAAGTTGACATTGGTCCAATCCTGGAGAAACAGTCGGAAGCAGTTTTAGAACATAAGTGGATGTTCTAGGGATATGATAACGACAGCCTCATTTGGGAGACAGTTATAATTCCAGGCTTCCAAGGTGACATGGACGACAAAGAGGTTGTCAGAGTTATAGTTTTCCCTTCTGACGAGGGGCAGTATTTTGGACAGGTGGTCCAAGGCAATACTGAGGGCGACATGGCGCAGGATACTGATTAAGTTCAGTTGACGATACAGTCTAAGAAGTTTGGATTTGGAGTTCATTCATGAGCTAGGTCCCATCAGACATCCAGACATTCTAAGACAGGTATTGCTCATTTCGGGAGATGGCTTTCTCCACGAACTTGAGATATAGAGAGACATAGAAAGAAACATCACAACGGATCCACTAACTGAGGCTATTCCTCGAACGTAATAGTTTCGCAAACGAGCTTTGTGAAACTGACTAATAGAGGAGTTGGGTGTTCGGTATCACACGGGCTGTGAGTATGCGGCATCGCAATAATTAGCCTTGAGTGCAAGTGGGAGATTGTTGGAGATAGTGCCCTCAGAGTCAATTATTGGATCACAGGCACGTGATTGCAATGATTGAGGGAGGACTTATCCCGGTAGGACAGTCTTACTCGCGATGATAGTATGCTATCTGGTTTATCTTTATCATCGTGTACTGCTTCAGGTGACCTGGCATGTCGCTATTACACGTTGATAGAGCCCCTAGGATTCTTGCTTGACTGCCGGCAGTATGATGGCGATCATATACGTGGGAGCTGGTAGTCTATATGCACATCCTTAAAAGGTTCCTAGTCGTAGGAGTTTCGAGACAGGGCATCGATAATCCATTAGTAGACTAGTGTATACAGTCGAGACCCCGACAAGGGGCGGTGGCCGGTCTCACAAGCCACTGGTGTCAGTTGGATCACCTAAGATTTATACAGGTGCTCATTGGTTTATGAGTACACCGGACAGGACTCACCGGGAACATGCTAGTTGGTCTTATACCTGACGTCAGATAGCAGTTCCCAGGTGACATGTGTACAGGTTAGTTCATCGACCTGGGGATCGTCATTTGTCTCATGTGAGTTCCCACTGTGCTTTGATTACTACCCTACCACGGCACAAAGGAGTCGTGCAAACAGGTTTTAGTTGGGTACAGTCCCGAGCCACATGGAGGCAGTGAGCGGATCTTCAGGGGTTCGCCTTTCCCGGTATTGGGAGTGAGGTCGCGTTGTGTCTAGGTGAGCCATTACGCAAAGCCCTCGGCCGAGGCAGGAGATTTACTGGTAGGTATTCCAGTAGTATCTCAGGGCGTTCTGGGCTACACTCCGACACGACTTGTACCGCTTTTGGGGGTCTGACTTTTTACCAATCCCCTAGGCCCGACATGCGATGCTCATAGACGAACGGACCGGACTGTACGGATATTGTCACTGACAGGCTCAGTAGGGTGTCAGGATGAGTTCGCTCATCGACGTCCCTTTTGGTCAATAGCTGGTGGCCCGTCACGTATTGGCTTATACCTCTGACGTGCTAGTGGTTAAATCCACAGCCATAGTATTGACGAGTCTTTAGAGTCCACCACACTTACAGTTACTCAAGCTTTCGGGCGAAACGCTGTAGAGGCCGTATGGAGATATGGCAGGGTCCGATCAGATACGTGCGGTATTGCACGGATCAGGATCGGACGGTTTGTACTAGTGGCCGTATGGTTATATGGCAGGGTTCGATCAGATACGTGCGGTATTGCACGGATCAGGATCGGACGAATATTACTAGCCGGCTTTGGTTTAAGCCGGTCCTAGTTTAGTACAGTGTAGATTTTGTCTCATTGCATTTGTATCCGGTCAGAATACAGATGCGGGTGTGTATGCACAGTATCGGGGTTTTCCTGTAATTTATTACGGGACCAGTTTTCTGGAGTTGCCAGTTTGCATTCCGTTCCTGCCGGTTTTCCTTTATTCTTTCCCGGCCGGACTTTTCCGATGGAGGGGGTTATTTGCAGTTTTGCAAATAACACATTGTGGAGGATTTTCTTGCAAAAGTATTTATCATGAGAGCATCTTTTTTTATTCCATTCTTTTCCTTCATCATTTCTTGCTTTATGAAGATTAGAAGTGAGTTGAAAGTTGATGAGAAAGGATTAGAGTTGATGTGAGGTTGTGATGATGAGGTTTAGGATATGGTCACCCTTCATGCTCTCCTACACTCACCTCCCTCTTGTTTGATATACATTCTTTTCCTCCACCATTATTCTTAGATGATATGTTTTTCATGGTAGAGAGAAGAAGAAAAAGAGAGCTTCATCTTGAGAGTTTCATTCTTGATCTCATTTTCATGGTAGAAAAATGCAAGCACCATTTTTCTATTCTTGATTCCTCCATCACCATGGCAACAAACCCCAAATGAGATATAGCCTCTACACTACACATTCTACAGCATATCTTGAGCATGTCGAGTTGCCGGCTTCATGCCCGAGTTGCCTCGGTATTGAGGCGGGAGCCCGTAAAAGACGCAGGCGATGTGGTGCCCTTTCCGGCGAGGAGGCGACGATATGGAGACAAGACTTTCCGCGGGAGATCGGGACGATGAAGAGAAGACCGGAGGACTCGGATCACTCGGTATACTTCTCTTCCCATCTCTTGATTGCTAGCACTAGGTTAATGGTAAACGATCCGGGTTTTCATTGTCCGCGGTAGCGCCGGTTTCCGAGTAAGGAAAATTTTTGATTCCGCATTTTGGCCTAGAGTACGAGGCCGGGGCGCTGTCGTGGCGCAACAAGATACCATGGCAAACTAGACTATAAAGGTTGGTAACATCGCTATTAAAGATACTACCAAAGAGGCAGTTTGGGTGTATATTGGTTCATGAGATGAACTAGGTTCCTACCATTGTGTGACAATGGAAGTGTGGCTTTGGCCCAGGAACCCTGGTCCCATTAGTGACCCAGACATATTCTGTGGCAGCATCACCTGATCATAGAGATAGTTGATCTCCAGGGTGATCGAGGTTAGGAGAGTAGACTCAGAGGACAGCACGGCGGATCCACTCACAAAGGCCATTTCCAAGAGAGAGAATTATATGGGATGGTTGAGTATTAGATACTGCAACCACTGTTACAGATGGCCCTAGTGCAAGTGGGAGATTGTTAGTTATATGTATGCCCTAGAGGCCATTACTGTACATAGGATGTATATTGTAGTAGATGCTGGGACATATATAGGTAGGACTTTCTTGCTCGACATGATAGTACGCTATCTGGTTGCTCTTTATCTTAACTTGTATACTTTCTGTCTCTCTGTTACATGTTGATAAAGCCCTTAGGATGTATACTCAACTTCCAGGACTATGATGCAGATCTTACTAGTGGGGCCTGGGTAGTCCATGAGTACATCCTTCAATGTTCCTAGTCGTGGGAATATCGAGACGGGGCATCGATATTCCAGAGTATACTAGCGTATATTTTCTCGACCCATGTGATGGGCGATGGATGATCCCATATCCATTGGTGTTTGACATCAAAGATGGTATGCGGGTGCTCAGTGGAGACTGGGTACACTGAACGGACTCGCCGAGAACTCCCAGATGGTATTATACCTTACGTCAGATGGCAGTTCTCTGGTGACACCGGTACAGCTTAGTCTGTTGACCCGAGATCGTCATAGAGTCTTGTTTGTCTCCCACTGTGCTTTGATCTCCACCCTACCACGGATCTATTGAGTCGTGCAAACAGGTGGTTTTTGGGTACAGTCTCGATTCACATGGAGGCAATGAGCGATAGGAGGGGATTCGTCTCTCCCGGTATTGGGGGTTGATGTTGCGCTATGCTCGACTGGCCATAACTGGAAATCCCTGGCCAAGGTTGCAGTGATATACTGGTAAGAGTTATCAGTAGTTTCATGCTTGTTATGGACCTTACATCGGCATGACTTATCAAGCTACCGGGGTCTGACGTATACCACCCCTAGGCGAGATATGCGACATATCAGACGAACAGACCGGACTGTACGGTAAGTGTTACTGGTTGGATTCATAGGAGTGTGAGCGGGCTTGCTCGTTGATCTTCTGATTGCTCAATACCCGGGTGGCCGTTACGTTTAGCAGACCGCTTGCGGCTTGTGGGTGTTTGATATGATCATCGCCTACTGCCGGCGTATTGACGAGTCTTTAGAGTCCTACACAGAGGTTTCCTGGCTCAAGCGAAACGAAATAGGAGCGCATATGAGATATGTGCGGGACCGAGAATAATACCAGTATGTGATACTGAATTCTATTCTCGCGATTTGTATTATCGGACGGTTATATAAGATATAGCCGGGTTACCGAATCAAATGTCGATTCGATATATTAATACACTTGATATTAGTCGGTTATATGCAGTATGACCGGATCATTAAATCAAGTGTTGATTTAATGTTTTAATGTATAATTATATATTTGATATATTACTTTACATTAACTAGTATTTGTTCACTTAAGATTATTTTTCTCAAGATTGTGCACATTGTATATGTGATATATGTTTGTGCACTAGTTTGTATCATATTTGATGATACATGCAAACTTGGGTGTGTGTATGCATTAAACCATGTTTAGGGTTTTAACTTATTTATTTATTTTATTCATTTACTTTTGGCAAAAATAAAATGGTGGCTTTATTTGTTTTATGCTTAAAGCTTCATGAAGCTTCAACCATTTTGTTTTTTCCTTAACCTAACCATTACACCTAAACCCTAGTTTATTCTCTACATGTGTTACTTCACCCATGGTTGCATTATGATAAGTATTCACTTGATTTGTTATTTTCAAGGATAATTCATTTTCTTTCTTCTTCTTCTTCTTCATGAAGAAAAGAAAAGCTTTCTTGAAAATTTCAAGTGAGAAATCCAAATCCAAAGTGAACCCATTTCCTATTTCTTCATCCTCTACCACTAGCCATATTGTATTCGGTGTTTTCTTCACAAGGTTCATGACCAAGTGAAGATGGAGCTTGAGTTTGAGTCTCCTCGACGTAGATCATCTTCGGCATCGAAGTCAACGACCTAGCCCGATCAATTCTTCGATGAAACCAACGCTAGAGTCCGGGATCCCGATGATCGCAGCGGAGGGACGTCATCACGGAGCTAAAGAAGTGGAGGACCGGATGTACAAAGGTTGTAGTCCCTTTCACTTATCAATAAAGTTGTTTGCTAGCTTATAGTTTCTCCTATCCTCTAGTTAACGAACTTCCATAGGGTTTCTCGGCACCTAAAAATTTGAGTTTGGCATGGTTGATCAGTTATAGAACCTCATGAGTGTGCCTAGGAACCCTACAGGGACATCGTAGACATCTCTGGGTTTCCATCGGCATACAACACTCCATCCCGGATGCTTCAAACGCTGTGAGTAGTATACTTGGAACGCTTTGTTCGGAAAGATAAACGGATCTTCCTGACCGTAAAATCGAAGTGTGTTCACACTGGTCAATCTATATTCATCTTTCCAAGTCCCAAGATTGCTTCTCCACATGTCCGTATCGGTTCGCGGATCATACCAAGTATACTGGAATATATAAAAGGGTTCTGATCGTCCGGGATAGTGGATGCCGAGTATAAAATTTATGTACCCATAATAAATCACACCGTCTGATCCTACCGTCGCAATCCCACTATTCTGAGTGGTTCTAGATGTTTCTATGTCCTTAACTTCGAATTTGTATCCAAGGACACCAAATCCTTTGTAATATGCAACCTCCATACTAGGAAATTGAGCTAAATATCTTGAATCACTCTCAAATGATGCAGACAAGTTCGGATCGTGGATCTAACAAAACAAATTTTACGAAAAATACATATCGATACAAGTTTAGATTAAAACTGATAGCAATAAAATGTTATTCGAATAACTTACATGATCTGTGACCCAATAACAAAAATTATCCTGATGATATTTTTCCAATCGTTCTTCGTTCCAATCAGGATGCCCCTCACGTTTCGCGTTAAAATGAATTCCGTTTTCGACAAATAATGGTGACATTAATATTATATCATTTCATGCACACACAAACACAAATATAACAATTAATCCAAAAAAAAATTACTCTCTAATTTGTTCAGGACATGCGCAATTAAGCAAGATAAACCGGTATATCTTGTTGATAAACATAGTGTCTACCCTCTTATACTCGGTTTTACCATATGGCCCGTCTTGAATTCTTCGAGGCCGGTTAAGTCTTGTCTCAATGTTCTCGTACAGATAGCGGGAACAAATTATGGTTGCTTCATCAAGAAGATAACCTTGCATGATAGAACCCTCTGGTCGATTTTTATTGCGTATATAATTTTTAAGAGTGTAGAGGTACCTAATGAAAATATGTTGAATAAATAAATACGGGCATACAGGACAACAATAAATTTATAAATTGCGCGAAACAAAAAATTGCACGTACCTCTCGACAGGATACATCCATCGATATTGTACCGGTCCGGCTAACTTAGCCTCAGTTGCAAGATGAACCGTCAAGTGTATTATGATATCGAAGAATGACGGTGGGAAAATATGCTCAAACTTGCAAAGTATCAATACAATAGAATTTTCTAGTTTATCCAGCGTCACAACCTCCTGTGTTTTAGCACACAACTCCCTGAAAAAACAACATAGGTCGTTGATTACTAGACCAACCGATTCGGGGAGAGAAGTCCTGAGGGCTAATGGAAGAAGGTGCTCCACGATAATATGGTGATCATGACTTTTCAGCCCATCGATCTTGCCCTTCACAATTTTTATTTTCTTGCTGAATGATCCTGAGAAACTTGTGGGAACTTTCAAATCATGCAACACCTGGAGGAATCTTTTCTTCTCCGGTGGTGACATATGATAGGCAGCATTGGGAAGTTCAAACTTGCCCGGTTTACCCGCTACCGGTATAGGGTGCAATTCACTTCTTATTCCTCACTCCTGTAGATCCATCCGAGTATTCAGATTGTCTTTTGATTTCCTGTCCTTACAAAGAAGCAAGTTAAGTATGTGCTTTGATACTTCCTTCTCTATATGCATGACATCCAGACAATGACGCACTAAATTTGTTGACCATTACGGAAGCTCGGAGAAAATGCTTAACTTGTTCCAAAATGGTGGTTTGACATGTTTCGTTGGATCCATCGCGAAGGTCACATTATTGTAACCATCCTATTGAGCAGTCACGTCTTCTCCGGACAATGGGGATGGAGGTCCAAGAATCTCCTAATGACCATCAAAGTGAATCGTGTCTAACCTATAGGGGTGGTCTGGAGGCAGGAAACGTCGATGGCCGCAATAACAAACCTTCCTGCTAAAATTCAAGAATTTCGATGCTATGTGTTTATGGCAATGAGGACATGCTTTCCGACCATGTACGGACCAACCTAATAGCATTCCATATGCAGGAAAGTCATTAATTGTCCACATTAAAGTCGTACGCAGTATGAAGGTTGTATTTGTGTTTGCATCAGATGTCTCTACACCATCAATGAACAAAGATTTCAACTCCTCGATTAGAGGTCGGAGATAGACGTCGATATTGTACCCCGGTGTGTTCGGTCCGTCGATAAGAAGAGGCATCATAAAGTATGATTGGTCCATAGCCAACCAAGGCGACAGATTATAAATTATCATTACAACGGGCCATGTGCTGTGACTTCCAACCATATAGTTGAATGGGCAGAAGCCATCAGTAGCCAGTTCGAGCCGGACATTGCGAGGATCGCTACTGAATATTGCGTGGCTCCTATCGAAATCCTTCCATGCCGATGAATCTCTTGGATGGCTCATTTTTCCATCTTCACTTGGAGGAGCACGGTGATGCCAAATCTTTGCCTCGGCTGTTTTCTTGCACCTGAATAGCCTCTGTAGCCTCTGTGTTATGGGAAAGTATCGTGCTATCTTGACAGGTATATCAGGATTCTTATCAGAATCTTTCGGCTTATACCTCGCCTCTCCGCATATTGGACACTCTTTCAAATCTGAATTCTCTTTCCGGTACAACACGCAATTTTTAGGACATGTTTGAATCTTCTCGCACTTTAGACCCAAATCAGACATCATCTTCTGGGCTCCGTACCAGCTGTCGGGCACGTTATTTCCCCGGAGCATAGAATCTTTCAAGAACGAAAGAAACATTGTGAATGACTTGTCACCATTTCTTTTCTTGAAAATTCATTCAATTACACAAAATATCAACATATTTGGAGAGAAGGTTCTAAACATAAATCTAGAGATTAACTTAGCATAAAACCACGTTAGTAGTAATTTACCCGCATAAAAAAGTAATTACCACAAATAAAGTATTAAAATAATATTTTATTAGGGAAAAATTCTATGTGAACCAAAACTTCCCATTGACCCACAAAGTTCGCGCACTAGTTTTATTCTAACAAAACTAGGCGCCGACAAGTCTATATTGAAGTTTGATCACAATCAGGTTAAAACGGAAAATAACGACAATTTGACCCTAAAACGGAAAAATTCGCAAAACGATTTCTAAAACGTTACATCAAAGCACAGTGGGAATCACACAAGACTCTATGAAGATCTCGGGTCTACAGACTAACCTGTACCAGTGTCACCAGAGAACTGCTATCTGACGATAGGTATAATACCATTTAGGAGTTCTCGGCGAGTCCGTTCAGTGTACCCAGTCTCCATTGAGCACCCGCAACAATCTCTGATGTCAAACACCAATGTATATGGGATCATCCATCGTCCATCTACATGGGTCGAGAAGCTACACGCTAGTATATTCTGGTATATCGATGCCTTGTCTTGATATACCTACGACTAGGAACATTTGAAGGATGTACTTATCGACTACTCTGTCCCCACTAGTGTGATCTGCATTATAATCCTGGTAGTCAAGTACTCATCTTAAGAGTTTTATCAACATTTAACATAGAGACAATCGGTGTACATATTAAGATAAAGAGCAACCGGATAGCATACTATCATGTCGAGCAAGAAAGTCCTCTCTATATATTTCCAAGCATCTACTACAATATACATCGTATGTACAGTAATGGCCTCTACGGCATACATATAACTAACACTTCTCTGGTTTTCTTGAGGATGTTTGGTTTTCTTCTGAGTTTTGATCCTCGCCCTTCGATGTTTTAAGTCTACGGAAGCGCCCCGGCCGTCAATCCGAGGCCAAATACGGAATAAAAACTTTTACAAAACTGGCGCTAATGTTAACCTAAAACCCGGATCGTTCCATTAACCGTAAACTAGAAAACTGTAAAAGAGTTTGGAGAAATTATACCGATCGATCTGTGTCCTTCGGTCTTCATTCTCTGTGCCAAACTCCTCGCGGCTGCTCCAGCGAAGTCCGCTCTCCGATCTCGATCGTCGAGGTGGCACTACGTCGAGGAATCTTTATACGGGCTCCCGCTTCGAACTAAAGCAATTTGGACATGAAGTTTGCTTGCCGACATGTCCAATGATGAAGTAGAGAGTGTGAAGGATACTTTGTCTCAATCCACCCAATGAATTGGGTGATGGTAAATGAAGTTGCCACGGATGGAATTAGTGAGCAAAAGATTTTTGAGCTTGGAAGAAAGATCAAGCTCACAACAAAAATGGGGTCGGCCATTGTGCAGTTCTCAGCCACAAGAACAAATGTTCACTGTCTTTTTGATGATGTGGTGAGAATCACACAATCAAGTGGTGAGTGTAAGGGTGTATATTAATTAATCCCACTCCAAAAAACCACACACAGCAGCCCATCCCCATCCACCAAATATCAACCCAAAAACAAAAGCTTTTAATGCTCAAATCAACACCTCATCAAAGACCCATGCTGTCCCATGCCATTCGAAATTTCTAATGCAAGAATAATTTGCACAACAAATGAAATAGCCAATATATAACTCACCCAAAGATCCCACTGCCCAAAGAAACGCTCACGAAATTTTGGCAAGGAATTAGGCCAAAAACAAAGCTCACAATATCACAATAATTAAACATTAAACCAAATGTTTAATTAAGTGAAAGAAAATTGGTAACTTCAAAATTAATCCCGTAACGAATTAAAAGATTACCCTTTGTCCGTATATATACACATATCCGTATTCCGACTGAATACGAATGCAACGAGACAAAGATATTCCAACACAATATAATACTAGGATCCGGCTTAAACCAAAACCCACTAATATTATCTGTCCAAACCATGACACGTGCACAAGTGCACGTGCATGTTCAAACCCTGCCATAAAAGCATACGGCCTCTACAACGTTTCGCCTGAACATGGGAAACTGTCTGTGGGGGAATCTAATGACTCATCAATACGCTGGCTGTCGATTTAACCACAAGCACGTCAGTGGCACTACCTGTGCGTAATGGCTGCCGAGGTATTGAGCGAAAGGGAAGCCGATGAGCAAACTCATCCAGGATCCCTACTGAGCCTAACAGTGACAATATCCGTACAGTCCGGTCTGTTCGTCTAAGAGTATCGCATATCAAGTCTAGGAGGGTGGATAAAGTCAGACCCCTAATAACGCGATAATTCGTATCGGTATGAAGCCCATCACCACCTGAGAAACTACTGATCCAAATCAGTAATTCTCCACTACCCCGGTCGAGGATTTCTAGTGATGGCCACCCGTGCACTGTGCGACATCAACCCCCAATACCGGGAGAGACGAGTCCCCGACAATCCGCTCACCGCCTCCATGTGGCCCGGGACTGGACCCAACTAAAACCTATTTGAACGACTCCTTTGAGCCGTGGTAGGGTTGTAATCAAAGTACAGTGGGAACTCATACAAGACAAATGACGATCTCAGGTCGACAGACTAACCTGTACACATGTCACCTGGAAACTGCTATCTGACAATAAGTATAATACCAATTAGCATGTTCCCGGGGAGTCCGTCCAGTATACTCATAACCCAATGAGCACCTGTATACTATCATAGGTGAACAACTGACACCAATGGCTTGTGAGACCGGCCACCGCCCCTCGTCAGGGTCAAGATAAGTACACACTAGTCTACACTGGAATATCGATCCCCAGTCTCAATACTCTTACGACTAGGGACATTTAAAGATGTGCTTATAGACCCCCAGCTCCCACTTATATGACCGCCATCACAATGCTGGTAGTCAAGCAAGAATCTTATGGGCTGTATCAATATGTACATGATGATAAAGACAAACCAGATAACATACTATCATCTTGAGTAAGACAGTTCTACCGGTATAGGTCCTCCCTCAATGATCCCAATCGCCTACCTATGACTGTGATAATTGCCTTAAGGGCACTATAGCCAACAATCTTCCACTTGCACTTAAGGCTAATTATTGCGATGTCGCATACTCACAGCCCGTGTGATACCGAACACCCAACTCCTCTACTAATCAGTTTCACAAAGCCTGTTTGTGAAACTATTGCGTTCGAGAAATAGCCTCAGTGAGTGGATCTGCTGTTCATATCATAATACTGCATTTTATATTCCCCATTCTTATGCGTTTTATAAATAAACAGGTGCTTTTGACGCTTGTCTGCTACTTATTACAGGTTACAGGTTATTGGAGTGAAAACAGTGAAAAAGACAAAAGACGATACAAAGAGGGACTTTTGACCAACAAATAGAAGGATCTTAGTAAAGCCTAGATGAAGAACAGTTCACAATGTGCAAGGCAACGCAAGGTCCAAGATTACAAAGCGAAGGTTAAAAGTCCCCTGCAAATTGTTCAGTGGAAATTTGGAACCAACTTAGAAGCCCAATTGATAAAAGAACCACATAAATGAGAAGCCCAAACAACAGAGAAGAAACCCTGAAAAACAAAAACTGTGTTCCCACCAAAGGGCCGCGGAACCGCGGCCCTACCCCCACAAATGTCGCGGTTCCACGGCCGTCCATTGAGCACGTCGGTGCAGATTTTTGGTGGCGGTGCGTCGGTGACTTTGTTGGGATTTTTCGGGGGTATTTTTGTAATCGCACATGTGCGAATCCTGTAACCCTAAATTTCCCTGTTTCCCTATAAAATTGTATTTTAAAGATTGTTTGAGGATGCCTCTTTTCAATAAATAAAATTCAGATTCTTTGGAAGATTAAGAGCATCATTTCTTGTATGTTCATTTTTTTTTCTGCCTTAGTTTAAAATTAATTTATTGCCCTAGATTAATTCATTCTTTGCCCTAGCTTTCTAATTTAATTCTTGCTTTAGATAAATCATTCCTTTGCCCTAGTAATCTAGTGTAAAAACTTTTAACCTGCAGTAGGTAAGTAATCTTAAAATGTTGTTTTTAATAGATCCCCTAATGAGCGGGTAATTTCCCCGCTTGTTAGGGTTAGGAATAAGGGAGAGATTGAGAGATGAATATCTCTCATCTCTTTCACGCTCAATAATTTGTAATAACTAGAACTTCATGCACGCATGCATGATCCGCTCCCTACGGCACCCTACCCATGAGGTAACGGTGAAACCGTCGTATAAAGGACCGGACATGCATGACTTCCATGAAGGTTAGAGCAATTGTTAGTTATATGTATGTCCTAGAGGCCATTACTGTACATAGGATGTATATTGTAGTGGATGCTGGGACAAATATAGGGTGGACTTTCTTGCTCGACATGATAGTATGCTATCTGGTTACACTTTATCTTAACGTGTATGCTGCTTGTCTCTCTGTTACATGTTGGTAAAGCCCTTAGGATGTGTACTTGACTACCTGGACTATGATGCGGATCATACTAGTGGGGACATGGTAGTCCATAAGTACATCCTTCAAAGTCCCTAGTCGTGGGTGTATCGAGATGGGGCATCGATATACCAGAGTAGACTAGAGTATACCTTCTCGACCCATACAGATGGGCGATGGATGATCCCATATCCATCGGTGTTTGACATCAGAGATGATATACGGGTGCTCAGTAGAGACTGGGTACACTGGACGGACTCGCCGAGAACTCCCAGATGGTATTATACCTTACGTCAGATGGCAGTTCTCTGGTGACACTGGTGCAGAGTAGTCTGTTGACCCGAGATCGTCATAGAGTCTTGTGTGGTTCCCACTGTGCTTTGATTTCCATCTTACCACGTCCAAGAGGGCGTGCAAAACGGTGGTTTTTAGGTACAGTCCCGAGTCACATGGAGGCAATGAGCGATAGGAGGGGATTCGTCTCTCCCGGTATAGGGAGTTGATGTTGCGCTGTGTTCGATTGGATATAACAGGAAATCCCTGGCCAGGGTTGCTGAGATATACTGGTAAGTGTTACCAGTAGTTTCTTGAATTGTTATAGACCTCATATCGACACGACTTATCGAGCTATTGGGGTCTGACGTTTACCACCCCTAGGCAAGATATGCGACATATCAGACGACGAGACCGGACTGTACGGTAGTGTTACTGGTTGGATTCACTGGAGTGTGAGCGGGCTTGCTCGTCGATCTTCTGATCGCTCAATACCCGGGTGGCCGTTACGTTTAGCAGACCGCTTGCGGCTTGTGGGTGCTTGATATGATCATCACCTGCTGCCGGCGTATTGACGAGTCTTTAGAGTCCTACACAGAGGTTTCCTGGCTCAAGCAAAATGAAATAGGAGCGCATATGAGATATGTGCCGGACCGAGAATAATACGTGTATGTGATACCGTATTCTATTCTCGTGATGCATGTGTCGAATGGTTATATGCGATATAACCTAGTCATCGAATCAAGGTTTGATTCGATAAGCCGATACATTGGATACTAGTCGGTTATATGCGATATGACCGGATCGTTAAATCAAGTGTTGATTTGATGGTTTAATGTATAATTATATATATATTTGATATATTACTTTGCATTAACTAGTATCGGTTCATTTTAAATGGATTTTCTCGCTCGATATGTGCGCATTGCATATGCGATATGATTTTGTGCACTTGCTTGTTTCATGTTTGATGATACATCCCTTTTGGTTAAGTGTAAAGAATTAAACCTTGGTTTGCACAGTAACTTGAGTCATGAACAGTAACTTGAGTCATGAACAGTAAAAACCGCGGCAGAAGCCTGGCTTCTGCGGCTGTTCCGCGGCGAGACGATGACGTCATCCTCCTATGTTTGCACAGTAACTCTTATTATATTATGCTCGTTTTTATGGGTATTTTTTAAATTTTATTCAAGAGTTGAATTTTCTGGAGTTGTTTTGGGGATTCAGTGTTTCGATCGGGGTATCAAATTTTAGTCTATTTGGCTTTCCGGAAAATTTTAGAATATGTTAAAAAAGTTCGACCGGATATGAATACCCAACTTTTCCCCTGTCGGGAAATTTCCAAGTGTTGGATTTTTCCGTGGTTTAAAGACGTTCTAAGTAGTGCAAGTAACGCAATGGACCCTCTAGAAGACAACAAACCTTAACGCGATTATATGACCGTCTTGAACTGCACTTTGAACCTTCGGGTTTGGGGCAGTACGGCGTGCCACATGTGAGGCGTTGGCTTGACCCTTCTACGGCTGGACCGTTGGTACTGAGGCACGAACTGAATGTTTTTAGACTTGTTTCATGTGTTGATCTGTATCGAGAAAACTTGGGTGTTTGAATGTTCGATCGGAAAGTTTAACATTTTCTAATTATCTGGAATGTGATACAATAATTGGAATTCACAAGAAGTTATGAGATAACTGAATGAATGTTATAAACATAGCACTTTAGTCTCACTTGATCGGTTGCCACGGAATTTTGATGTGATCAAAAGTCCGTCGCAATCACGTAGCGTACGCGGATACTCGCCGGGTAAACTTAATAGACAGCCTCACTCCATAGCCCCGACCAAGTGACTGTAGGAGAACCCCGTCGCCGAAAGCATCCGTTCGGGTGCTCGCGGTGGCGGTGTTCCGCCTTGGTGCACTTCGTCGACGGCGTCGGGGGTGCGGCCGTCTACTAAAGTTTGTGACGAGCATTCGGTCAGGATGTCGGCAATCTTGTTGAATTGCCCGACTTGATATTGAAAAGAGTTTTCGATTTTGAGACTAAAATGCGGGGTTTATAATTATTAGGCATGTGATGTCTAAGATATTCATTTGATTAGGCATGCGATGTCTATGCAGATTGCGGATTCCAACTGTTGTAGTTTTACACTTTCTTTTCTGTGACCGTAAGTGTAATATGTGATATCGTCGGTTTCGTTGCTATATGTCAACGACAATTGGGATGGACATATTTACTTACGTTGATGACATGTGATGTTATGTGTTGCTGGATATGTTATATTGGATCGTCGTGTTTGAATAGCCAGGGGGTTTTATGTGAGATGAGTGTTTTTTCATTTTCATTCATGTAAAAACTTGTATGTAATATTCTTTTATTGGGGCACTTCCAGGTAGCGGAAGTTGTCACCCTTTGTATTTTATTTACTTTTCCGCACTAGGATAGACCCAAGGAGGAGGGCACAAGTAACCGGGTTCTGGAGTCCAGAGGGAGACCAACTCGAGGAGTCGAGGCCGGGTCTCCTAACTCCAGAATTGGTAGGGTTGCTTGCCGCTCTCGTAGGGGTCTAGGGGTGTGGGTTTGGCTATTCATCACGACCGTGGAATCCGTGTTTTATACTGGCTCGTATTGAAAACACGGACGTCCTAGTATATCCAATATTTCATATGATTCTTCTGCGGCGATATCTGTGATGTGATCATGTGATGTTCTGTGATAGATACAGTATATAGTATATATGATATATTATATAGACGTTACTTATGTTTTACACCCGCGCTAGCCCTGCCCCGCTCTGCCGTTGGTTACCTAACCTAACGGTGCACGAGGGGACATCGAGGCGATTGCGGATGGCATAAGTGTACGTCGTATTTATCTGTGATGTTTAGGTATTTAAATGATGGGACTTCATTAATGAGATTAATGAAATTAAAAGAAACCTAAGATGTTGTAGAATCGAATTTCAAAATAAAAAGGTAGCTACAGTTCTTGCTTTGCACAGCGGTATATGTGATATATCCTGCACCTTATTCGATGAGGAAAGGACCGAGATCCCTTCACCGGGAGTGATTCCTTTAGCAATAACTGGCAGATGCTACACACTCGGTTTGTCTTTTGATTGCTTTTAAGAGTTTTTGCTTTGCACAGTGATATATGTGATATATCCAGCACCTCATTCGACGAGGAAAGGACCGACGATCCCTTCACCGGGAGTGACTCCTTTAGCAAAACTAGAAAAGCCTCAAAAACACTCCATTTTAAAATTCATTCGATCCTACAACGATATCAAGTTCATTACGCAATAGGTTTTCAGAAAAACCTGTCGTAGCCCTCCGTCATTTCAGATAAGTACTAGTTAGTATTCGTGCTGCGGTAGTTTGGCCTTCGTCAAGGCGTAGTGTACGTAGCTAACTAGTGCTTATCTGCTAGCATATGATGTGATTGGATTAGGGAATTCGTACGGCGTTGTTTGGCCTCCGTCAAGGGTCGTGCGGGTGGGTTTAATTCAATCAGGAAATGACGGGTTGAACTTGACTAGCGGACTATGGGTAGTTTGGCCTCCGTCAAGGTCATAGGACGCTAGGGGCAAAATATTATCGGGAATTTCAAGTGTTGAAATTTGCAATGAGATTGCATACCTTCTATGAGATAGTTGGAACCCTATACCCGCTGCGAGTAATTGTTACTCCTGGGAGAGTTTTATACATTACAATTAGCCGATCAAGTAGGTGTCTAGAAAGGTGTCAACGGGGTTACGCCTCTGGGAAAACGAGGTTTACATTAATTTGGTTCGTGCGAAAGCACGGGAGACCTCCCTCAAAGTACCGACACTGGCCTGGCAGAAAGATTGGCGGACTTGTAGTGTGTAATTAATCCCGGCTAGTCTTTCCTTTTAGGGTTTGAAGGAAGATTTGATAAAAAGCAGTGGGAGCCATCCTGATTAGATAAAATAATAACCAATCTATTCTTGCAAGAGCGCACGCTGAGTATTTTCTTCTCTCTCTCTCTCCTGGTAGCGACCATGTCACGCCTTAATCAAGATAATAAAACGGATTATTGACCGAACCCGCTTGTTATACTGAGCTGGGGAACGTTGGTCCCGCTCCAACTTATAATTGTTATAAGACAGAGCAGGAAATTAGGGAATACCAGATTTCCCATGCCGCCCAAACGAAGAGAGTGCATGCTGATGCATCATCTTCCGGTGTGTTCGTTACACAGAACTGTTTCTCAGTATCTTCTGAATCCTAGGTATATGATACCGGATCAGGATCCCAGATATGTAATCTGTTACATAGGGCTACAAAAAGGTAGAAAAACTGAGAACGGGTGATAAGTTTCATGAGGCAGAAAACGGGGCAAGTGTTGCAGCCAAGTCTGTTGGTCATTGTCACCCTGTATTACCAATACATTGATTCTGAACGAATGTTATTAGATACCGAACCTGATATACAAAATCATATCAGTCTCTTTATTAGTAAAGAAATGATAAAATTTTGTATTGTTGGATAATGTTTTGAACATTTCCTATATCAAAAGTTGATCGGTTCAGGCACGTTATCTAAAAGCATTAATGTTCTAAATCAAACTACAGTTCTAAGAATATGGAACACACACAAGAGGAAGAGTTCAGAAATGAACGAATTCTTGAGGTATTGTAGACTAGGTCGGATCAATGTGACCCGACTAGCTAGAGTTTCATAAAGATGCATATTTAAATTAGTTTGAATTTACATCTTGTGAAACTTGCCAGTCATGTCACAAAGATAACATGACCATAGCTCTGTTTATTGGAAGCAGAGAAAGAGTTACTAAACTCTTGGGATGATACATGTTGATGTATGTAGGTCCCCAGTCTACACATGCCAGGACTGGTTTTTTATACTTCATTACGTTAGTCTACACATGCCAGGACAGATGTTCTTGTTGAAACACAAGTCCGAACCTTTTGAGATATTCACAGAATATAAGTTAGAAGTAGAGAACCAAAATACGGGTATGAGTATTATGTCCTATGATGAGATCAGGGAGGAGAATACTTGTGCATGGAATTCCTGGACTATTCTAAAGGAGAATGAGATTCTCTCTCAGCATTACTCCTCCGTATACACCATTGCATGATGGTATATCGGGGCGGAGCAGATACACCCTATTTGATATGGTGTGCTCTATAATGAGTAGTACTGAGTTACCTTTTTCCTTAGGGAGTTATGCACTTGAGAAGTTGCATACCTACTGAATAGGGTTCGAATCAAATTAGATGCCTACCACTTCATATGTGATATGGAAAGGGAAGAGCCCATGTCTTAAGCTAGTTAAGATTTGGGGTTGTCCGGCCTATGTCTGAAAAACAGAATCCGGACAAGCTCGAGGCAAGATCTGTTATGTAGAACAGGAAATGTTCCAGCTATACAGACTGCAGCTGATGATTTGATAGAACCAAAGGATTCAGTAGATACCAACGAACCTCAGCCTCTCCGCCGATCTAATAGGGTTCCTCACCCACCTGAGAGATACTTCTGTTTCTCTATGACAGAGGGAGCGAGGATTACATCATGAGATGATGACCCAACTAGCTTCGAGCTGGCCATCAGGAGTGAGACTCTGTAAGAATGGCTGGATGTTTAGCGATCTGAGATGGAATCCTTATACACCAACAAAGTATGGACTTTGGTTGCTATATCTGAAGGGTTAAATCCCCATCAGGAGCAAGTATATCTTGAGAAGATTACTTGGTGTAAATGGAAAAGTTGAGACTTTCAAAGCTAGACTTGTTAAAGGTTTTCGTCATTGACCAGGCGTGGATAATGATGAAACCTTTTCCAGTACCTATGCTTAAGTCCATCCAGATCCTACTTGTCACGGCTACATACCATGACTACGATATCTGGCGGTTGGGTGCCATGACTCCTTTTCTAAATGATGTTTTAGAAGAGTGTGTCTGTAAGTACACAGCCAGAAGGCCTCGTAGACAGTGGGAGCAGCGGAAATGTGTGCAAGATGTTTTATATGATAAAGCAGGATTCGCGGAGTTGGAACGTCTGTTTTGATGTAGTTGTCAAACAGTTTGACATCATCAAAATGGTAGATGAACCTTGCATAAACAAAAAGGTAGTAGGGAGTATGGTGGAGATCCTCGTAGAGTACGTGGATGACATACTCTTGATAGGGAAGGAGTTTCCTATGCTATGATCGGTCAATCTCCACTTATCACAAGGATTCTCCAGATAGGATCAAAGTGATACCTCCTCCATCCTGAGCTTTCATCTATGAGATAGATGTTATTTGGGTATTAGCATACTCACTAGCTGTAGTGAGATGGTATCAATTGGTCCTGGGGAGAATCACTGGAAGGGTTCCAGGGTGATAAAGACGACTGAGTGTCAGTCGCAGGCATTGTCTTTACCCTTAGTAAAGGGACGATATGTTGGAAGAGTTCCAAGCTAGATACCGTGACATACTAGACGATAAAGGCAGGATACATCGCTACTTAAGATGCTACCAAAGAGGCTGTTTGGATGTATATTGGTTCATGAGATGAACTATGTTCCTCCCATTGTGTGACAATGGAGTTGTGGCTTATGCCAAGGAACGCCGGTCCCATCAGTGATCCAGACTTATTCTAAGGCAGTATCACCTGATCATGGAGATGGTTGATCTCCAGGGTGATCAAGGTTAGGAGAGCAGACTCAGAGGATAACACGGCGGATCCAGTCACGAAGGCCTATTCCCAGAGAGAGACTTTTATGGGATGGTTGAGTATGAGATACTACAACCACTGCTACAGATGGCCCTAGTGCAAGTGGAAGATTGTTAGTTATATGTATGCCCTAAAGGCCATTACTGAACATAGGATGTATATTGTAGTGGATGCTGCGACATATATAGGGAGGACTTTCTTGCTCGACATGATAGTATGCTATCTGGTTACACTTTACCTTAACGTGTATGCTGCTTGTCTCTCTGTTACATGTTGGTAAAGCCCTTAGGATGGGTACTTGACTACCTGGACTATGATGCGGATCATACTAGTGGGGACATGGTAGTCCATAAGTACATCCTTCAAAGTCCCTAGTCGTGGGTGTATCGAGATGGGGCATCGATATACCAGAGTAGACTAGCGTATACCTTCTCGACCCATACAGATGGGCGATGGATGATCCCATATCCATCGGTGTTTGACATCAGAGATGATATACGGGTGCTCAGTAGAGACTGGGTACACTGGACGGACTCGCCGAGAACTCCCAGATGGTATTATACCTTACGTCAGATGGCAGTTCTCTGGTGACACTGGTGCAGAGTAGTCTGTTGACCCGAGATCGTCATAGAGTCTTGTGTGGTTCCCACTGTGCTTTGATTTCCATCTTACCACGTCCAAGAGGGCGTGCAAAACGATGGTTTTTGGGTACAGTCCCGAGTCACATGGAGGCAATGAGCGATAGGAGGGGATTCGTCTCTCCCGGTATAGGGAGTTGATGTTGCGCTGTGTTCGATTGGCTATAACAGGAAATCCCTGGCCAGGGTTGCTGAGATATATTGGTAAGTGTTACCAGTAGTTTCTTGAATTGTTATAGACCTCATATCGACACGACTTATCGAGCTATTGGGGTCTGACGTTTACCACCCATAGGCAAGATTTGCGACATATCAGACGACGAGACCGGACTGTACGGTAGTGTTACTGGTTGGATTCACTGGAGTGTGAGCGGGCTTGCTCGTCGATCTTCTGATCGCTCAATACCCGGGTGGCCGTTACGTTTAGCAGACCGCTTGCGGCTTGTGGGTGCTTGATATGATCATCACCTGCTGCCGGCGTATTGACGAGTCTTTAGAGTCCTACACAGAGGTTTCCTGGCTCAAGCAAAATGAAATAGGAGCGCATATGAGATATGTGCGGGACCGAGAATAATACGTGTATGTGATACCGTATTCTATTCTCGCGATGAATGTGTCGAATGGTTATATGCGATATAACCTAGTCATCGAATCAAGGTTTGATTCGATAAGCCGATATATTGGATACTAGTCGGTTATATGCGATATGACCGGATCGTTAAATCAAGTGTTGATTTGATGGTTTAATGTATAATTATATATATATTTGATATATTACTTTTCATTAACTAGTATCGGTTCATTTTAAATGGATTTTCTCGCTGATATGTGCGCATTGCATATGCGATATGATTTTGTGCACTTGCTTGTATCATGTTTGATGATACATCCCTTTTGGTTAAGTGTAAAGAATTAAACCTTGGTTAATGAAATGGTTAGGGTTTACTTTTTCCTTATTCATTTTATTCATTTATTTATTCTTTTGGAAAAAGAAAAGAAAATGAGAAAATGGTGGCATGTTTTGTTTTATTCATGAAGTTTCATGAACACTTTGACTTTGTAACCATTTTGTCTCATGCTTAAACCTAACCATTCCACTTAACCCTAATCAATTCTCTACACTAAACCATGGCTCAATTATGATAAGTATTCTTTTTACTTTTCATTTTAATTGAACTTATCATAACACTTTCTTCTTCTTCTTCATTGCTTCAAGTGAAGAAAGCTTGCCTCCATCAATGGCAAGTGATGAAAATGAGTGAGAAATCCAAATCTAAAGTGAACCCACTTCCTATTTCTTCATCCTCTACCTCTTGCCAAGTAGTATAGGGTGTTTCCTTCACAAGTTTTCATGGCTTGGTGAAGGTGGAGCTTGATCTAGCGATGCCTCGACGTAGATCATCTTCGGCATGGACATCGACGACCTAGCTCGCCATTTCTCCGACGAAGCCGACGCTAGAGCCCGGGAATTCATTTGGACAGCGAGGGGACTTCGTTGCGGAGCTATGGAGGTGGAGCACCGGATCTACAAAGGTTGTATTTCCGTATTCTTTTAGTTAAGTGTTTACTAGTTAGCTTTGTCGCCTAATACTTCTAGCCAACGATCTTGCTAGGGTTTCCCGGCACCGTTAAAATTTGAAATTGGCATGGTTAATGCCTTGTGAGACCTCTAGAGTGTGCCTAGGAACCCTACAGCAATTAGTAGGAAAGGACGGACAAGAATCTAGAGGAAGAAACTTCGTTTCTTCCCAATCATCCTAATCCCCTTTACTAATAATTGTTATAACATCTAAAAAGATTTAATTGAGGGCATTGAAAGAGGTGTGAATTTTAATCTTATCAAACTCACCTTAGACCTAATCCTAGCAAGTTTCTTGACCATCGTACAACTTAGTTTTTTAGATTAAATTAAAAGACCAAACACCCATTGGAATCAGCTCGTAAGAACACTTAGGAAAATTACACATCCCTGTGGACCGACTCGTATTCACCGGCTAGCTTCATACGACGCCGTTCTTGATTGCGGTAAATATCTTTGATCGTTAAAATCCTACACTTAATCAAATGGCGCCGTTGCCGGGGATGGCGTAAAATTTCTTTTGTGTAATTTCGGGTTGATATAAATTTTAAAAATCATAAAAATCTGAAAAATATAAAAAAAGTACAATAAATTTTATCATTTTTTTTATTGTTTGAAGGGTTATCGTTTGAATCTTGCAGGAACAGCGAAGAATCTCGAGTCTGGAAATTTACAGAGGGAGAAACAGAAAAAGTCACATCAAAACAGAAGGGATTTGAAACAACAAAGAAGCAGAAAATTTTTGGAGCCCTGATCTTTCCTCCCGACCGCGAAACCGCGGCCTGATAGCGCCCCAAACCGCGGTTCCGCTGCTGCCACGTGGCCGAAGTGCGAAAAATCTTCTCTGTTTGTTTTCTTTCATTCCCCTCTTTCAACCTACATATATCTTTTTGAAAAATTTTCTGCAGGATTTCTTTGCGCTAAAAATTCTTCCTCCCCCTTCTAAATAACAGATTTTATGCAGGTTTCTTTGCGCCGCGCTAAAAAATAATTAATTGCAAGTGAATTTATTGTTTTGCATATTTTAATTGGACTTTAAGGGGCTATTGACCAACTCAGATTGGGTGGGGATTTCATCACCCTTCCCAGGACCCCAGAAAGCACTTAAAGCATTTGCATTGACCACTATTAATTAAAAAAATACTAGACTCAGCCCTAAGGACTTTGAGCTCAATAGGAAAAAGGACTAGTATAGGCATCTACTGTTTATCCTAACCTAACTTTGCGGTGTTTAGGCAAGTGTGTCAAAGGCTAGTGGTTATTAATTAGGCCCACTACTGTGGTTCCTTCCCATTTACCTGGCAATTACCAGTCCGCAATTGGCGGGGAAGAGGCGGTTTGAGGTCCTATTTCTAGCCCTAGTTAGGAGCTGTCTAGCTGACCTAGGTGACCCTAGATCTAGGCCTGATTGTGCATCTGTGGTTGATCGCATTTGCGTCACAAGTCTCTTTTCAAAAATCTCTTTGCAAAACTCTCACATACATAAATAAAAAAAAAAGAAAAATCTTTTCAAAACTTGCAACTTGTCGCTAAAGAAAACTTGCACCTCACTTACACCACATCCTTTCATTGACGTTTTCTTACCTCCACATTCTGTCTTTCATTTTTTTTTCTTACTCCACTACCCCTTTAGTGTATGTCACTTTGGACTAGGGACACTAGCGCCCGATTAGTCCGTGTTTCGTTGGTACCGACCGACAAACCTTTCGACACCGAAGTCGAAATTCCGTCCACTTCCTTACCTCCACCTTCAAATTCTTCCTCCGAAGGCATGTCGGGATTCAACCCCAACAATACCTTACCGACGGGAATGATTCCACCTCCGTTAGGTGCGAATAACCCGAATCAACCGCCTGTTGAAGCGCCCGCTCGAGTCGTGCTCCAGGACCTCTTCTACCTCGTCCGCACCTCTTTACCTACCTGTCTTTCACCCCCACCGGCAAATGGGGACAATTTTGAATAAAACCACATTTCATCAATATGCTGCCAAAATTTCATGGTTTGGAATCTGGAGATGCTTATATCTTTATCAATAAATTCCAAAACGTTTGCGCTATGATGAAAACGACCCAATTAAGTGATGACCCTATAAGGCTAAGGGTCATTCCTTTCACCTTATGTGACTTAGCCGAGAAGTGGCTATACAGCACAGTATCACATTCCATTAGAAATTGGGACGAGTTTGTGAAAGCCTTTCTTAAAAAGTTCTATCCTCAACACAAAACTGCTAGAATTCGCAATGAGAATATACAATTTTCACAGCTTCCTTCTGAACCATTTTGGAAGTGTTTTGAGAGATTTAAAGACCTACTCGTTCAATGCCCTCATCATGGGATCGAAAGTTGGCAACTTTGCCAAACATTATATGAGGGATTGAACTCGGCAACGAAGCAGTTGCTAGAAACCATCTGTCAAGGTCACTTTCTCTCCAAATCTAGTGAGGAAGCGTGGCAGTTTCTTGAGGATCTGAGTGAACAAACAATTCAGTGGGAGAGCTCCAAGACCACATCATCTTCTTCTAGTGGTCAATCTATGGCAGGCATACATCAAGTAGAGATGTCGATTGCTATGAAGGCCGAGATGGCCGCTCTTACGAAAAAGCTAGAAGCGATTGAGACCAAAATCTCGTCTCCTTCTCTTGCCCCTGTTATGCCTCCACGAACTGTGTGTGCTTGTTGTTCGGCTCCATCACACTTAACCGAAGAGTGTCCTTACAATGCATCTACTCAAGGACATGATCAAGTCAATGCTGCCTTTCAGCAACGACAAAGAAACGATCCATACTCTTCTACATATAATCCGGGTTGGAGGAGTCACCCAAATTTCGCTTGGAACCAAAATCAACAATTCCAAGGAAATAACAATTTTCAAGGGCCTCCTCCACAACAACAAGCACCTCCACAAACTCAATTTAAACATCAACCTTTTCAACAGCAACCTTACCCTAATCAGGTGAACAATTTTGTGCCTAACATTTCTTACCCGCCAAATAATTTTGTTCAAACTAATAATGACAAGGTTAGCTCGCTTGAAAGAAGTCTAAATGCATTCCTAAAGCAATCTACACAGCCTACATCAAGACTAGAGACTTCTATTCAATCTTTGGTGCAAACCAGTGCCTCACACGATCAAAGCATCAAATCTATTGAGGCACAAATTGCACAACTCAATGCAGCATTGAGCGAGCGAGAAAAAGGAAAGCTCCCATCTTAACCACTGCCCAATCCCGGTCACGCACATGCTGCAAATCAACAGCAGAATCATAACGTAAATGCTGTGACCACGTTGAGATCGGGAAAAGTGTTGCAAAACAATGTGGGTATTAACCATGACACCCCTGCCGGTGGTTCTTCTTCATCTTCTTCTTCTTCGTTAGAGCCTATTCTCCATCCTTCATACAGCTCTACTTCTTCTAGCTCGAACGGACCCACTTCTCACAGCACGAACACATTTACACGGGGTTCCGTTCCAACTCAACAATCTGATCCGCAAAAATTGGACTCAACAACCTTTCAAAATGTTCCTTTTCCAAATCGGTTGAGATCCAATAAACCAACTCCACAGATGGAGAAGATTGTAGAGTTGTTCAATCAGGTTAGCATAAACATCCCTCTTTTGGATGCGACCCAACAAGTTCCTTCATATGCAAAAATCTTAAAGGACTTATGCACCAAAAAGAGGAAGTCACAAGTACCAAAGAAAGTTTTTATGGCTAGTGCTGTTAGCGATGCTCTTGTCCAATCTTTACCCCAAAAGCGAAAGGACCCCGGCTGTCCTACGATATCAATAACAATTGGGGACAAGAACATCAATAGAGCACTTTTAGATCTTGGGTCTAGTGTTAACCTGCTTCCCTACTCCGTGTACGAGCAATTAGGGGTTGGAGAGTTGAAAACAACTCGTTGTACTCTCCAAATGGCTGATCGATCAATCACCCATCCTAAGGTTGAGCTAGAGGATGTGTTGATCAAAGTTGGGGATTTCATATTCCCCGTTGACTTTATTGTTATGGACACACAACCTGTGGCTAACCCACGGAACCAAATTCCGGTGATTCTCGATCGACCATTTTTGGCCACTTCCAATGCCGTAATAAACTGTCGCAATGGCTCCATGACTCTATCCTTCGGGAAGACGTCTAGTGAGTTAAATATTTACAGGTTAGGAAGTCTGCTCCCCCCCCCCGTGCCTAAAACTAGTACACAAGAAGTTTGCTCTATTCACGAAATCGCGCAGGAGGACTGCGAGTTTGAAAGATTTTTGTTTGATGAGAACAGCTTTGACGCCATTAGTGCGTCCCTCCTTGAGCCTACCATAGTTGACACAACCGATATTGATTATGAAAGTTTCACTTTTTCAAATGATGACGACTCACAGCCCGAATATGAGTCTTTTGAATATTTGGATGAGTTAGTTTAACCATCCGAATCGGTTGTTTGCAGTGATTTTGAACCTGTGTTGGAGTCCTTTGAGTTCGAGGTAGATTCCGCAATGATTCTTTCGCCTCCGAAACTCGAACTTATGTCCTTACCGTCTCACCTTAAATATGCTTACATAGGTGAGAATGAGACCTTTCCCATTATTATATCAGCCACTCTAGCCTTTGAGCAAGAGAACGCTATTTTAAAGGTCTTACAAGATAGGCGGCAAGTTTTCGGTTGGACTATGGCGGACATCGAGGAGATTAGTTCCCTTATAATTGAATATCATATGCAAATGATGGATGATGCCAAGTCAATAAAGGATCCTCAGAAACATTTTGGGTATATTGTGGTGAGTCAACCTCCTCCTTTAGAAGTTGAACCACCCCCATTTCTTTTAATAAGCTATGAGAATGCCAATATTCCACTGATTGCTGATCATTCTCATTCTCGTTTTGATTCATCACCACATCATATCTATTCACTTCCATACTTTCCCTGCCATCACTCCTATCTTCTCCAATTCTTTTTGGATCGGTACAACATGTTCTTCCACCAACCGACACTCATTACAGATAAATTTTTCGACTGGTTGGTGTTGATGTTTGGTCTGTGCAAAGTATGGCAGTAATGTCTAACATTGTTTCACTGAAGTTTGGGGGGGCTTTCTTTATATATTTTTGTTTTTCTTTTAACAATTAAATAAAATAAAAATTATAAATAAATAAACAGGACATTGCCGACACTATCGACCCTACTGGTGCAGCATGACAGTGAGGACACTGTCCAGTTTAAGTTTGGGGGTATGCTCGGTACTTTTTCTTCCTTCGCATTCATATGTACATTTTGCATTGGCATATTTATTTTAAAACCCATAAAAAAATTGAAAAATTTTAAAAGTTAAAAAAATTATTGTATTCAATTTTGGTCATATTTAACTTGAGTTTGACAAATAGGTTAACTGGCTAAGAACAAATAGATCTTAGACTTAGTAAATTAAAACCCCTAAAAATAACCTTCTTTAAAGATTAACGGCAGAAAGTATATGTCTTCGTGTTTTATTTAGAAATAGGCAAATTTTGAGTTCACTTTTTGGGCTAATTAAGTTGAAATAAAGGAAAAATATTGATATTCTTATTAAAGTATAAGTTTGAAAAATAATTCCTAGCTTAAGTCTAGATTCTGAAAATGTATACCCCACAAATTGCACAATCACGCACCTTGAAACTTGGAATAGTAGAAGAGACCTTGAAATGCTCTTGTCTAAAGTCCTTAGTACGAAGAAAATAAAAAATGTGTGGGAATAAAGAAAAAAATGAACACTGGTCTTTGTGATTACTTAAGGCTGCAAAAATAGAAAAAATATTTAGCGAGGGTGCTTCATCACCTAGTGCCTTAGACCAACTGGTTTGGGAGTCACTCCTAAAAGCCTTGGGTGTTGCAAGACTAGGAATTACGCTTTAGAGTGCAAACATATCTTGTAATCGGTTGTTGGTACCTCAAGAAGTATTAACAGTCGCATGAAGGATGTGTAAGCAAAAATTCATTAAGAATTCACAAGTTAATTAGTGCTTTGGACAACGGACAAGGGTATGATTGCTTGATTTGAATTTCCAAATGTAGGGGTGATTTATACACATACGTGGGGATATATGATTAGAGTTGAGATAAGAGAAAGGAATGAAGAATAGAACTTGTATCCTTAGTGGAGTTGATAGAAAAATTTCTAAGTGGAGATGGAACCTTAGAAGGAAAACTTGGGAAACACTGAAAGCTAAGTAATTCAATAGAATATATATAATCTTAAGTTAAATGATGAGGAAGCGTGAAGAATATGGGTGCATAATTTACGAGTAGAAGATAATAGAATTCCTTGTTAGAAAAGCTAATTGGAGAACAAAAGTCAATGGGCCGAGTTGATAGGATTTTATGGGTAGTATCCGCTGAAAACCCTCAGGAGACAACACTCTTCCTACTAGGGACACCTAGAGATTTAACGGCTTGTTGCACGAGCTCAGTGCAATCGCGTTTCCCTGCGAAAGTGCGGTTAAGCTTTTTATCGAGAATAAAATAATAAATTTGCTCGAGGACAAGCAAAAGATAAGTTTAGGGGTATTTGTTCATATCATAATACTGCATTTTATATTCCCCATTCTTATGCGTTTTATAAATAAACAGGTGCTTCTGACGCATGTCTGCTACTTATTACAGGTTACAGGTTATTGGAGTGAAAACAATGAAAAAGACAAAAGACGATACAAAGAGGGACTTTTGACCAACAAATAAAAGGATTTTAGTCAAGCCTAGATGAAGAACAGTTCACAATGTGCATGGCAACGCAAGGTCCAAGATTACAAAGCGAAGGTTAAAAGTCCGCTGCAAATTGTTCACTGGAAATCTGGAACCAACTTAGAAGCCCAATTGTTAAAAGAACCACATAAATGAGAAGCCCAAACAGCAGAGAAGAAACCCTGAAAAACACACACTGTGTTCTCACCAAAGGCCCGGGGAACCGCGGCCCTACCCCCACCAATGCCGCGGTTCCGCGGCCGTCCATTGCGCACGTCGGTGCAGATTTTTTGTGGCGGTGCGTCGGTGACTTTGTTGGGATTTTTCGGGAGTATTTTTGTAATCGCACATGTGCGAATCCTGTAACCCTAAATTTCCCTGTTTCCCTATAAATTGTATTCTAAAGATTGTTTGAGGATGCCTCTTTTCAATAAATAAAATTCAGATTCTTTGGAGGATTTAGAGCATCATTTCTTGTAAGTTCATTTTATTTTCTGCCTTAGTTTAAAATTAATTTCTTGCCCTAGATTAATTCATTCTTTGCCCTAGCTTTCTAATTTAATTCTTGCTTTAAATAAATCATTCATTTGCCCTAGTAATCTAGTGTAAAATCTTTTAACCTTCAGCAGGTAAGTGATCGCACGCTTTTGGCGTGTCGAGTTTTAAGAGTTCTAAAGTTTACCGCGATCAGGACAGTGTCGCTATGCAGCTAGCCGGTTGAGCACGGGTCGATCCATAGGGAGATGGTTGTATGTCCTTCCTTGTCTTAGACGAGTCAATAAAGAATGTTGTATATGTTTGTTCGAAACTAACCTATGTGTTTATTTGCATGTATAAAGTTGTTAAGGAAAGATACGAGATTATAAGCTAAAGAAATCCGTACTCAAAACCTTTGAGCCGAGTCTTGACCAATTGAAGCTAAGCAATCGGGAACAACGTGGATTAGGGGATTTAAGCGCGGTATTCGTGGAATACGGCTTATTTACCCTTGTCTTTCCGTTCTTGTCTCTTGCTTTCGCCTCCGGCCAAACCGAACGCAACCGGTCGCGGTTAGGAATCACCGTTACCTTGTCAGGGGAGGGTGCCTAACGGAGCGCTTGTGTAACGTTTGGGCGGAGTTCAAATGGAAAATAACGGGAAAAGGAAATGAGGAAAGAAGTGTTTACTTACAATACCGTATTAATTCTTAACAACGATGATAATTACAACATTCACAAAATGAACAAAAGAGAGCAAAAGAAAAGAACAAAGAAAAGAAAAGATTACAAGTAATTAAATGCAAGGAATTTAAGTGCATGAAAGAAAAGCAAGGTAATAAAAAGCAAATAATAAATAAGCAATAAAAAGAACAAGAAAGTAATTACAAGAACATAGAACTCAAGACAAGCATGTGATCAATAGCCAACCCTTAAACTTGCAAGCTCAATTAAGAGGTTGCAAAATCAAGAGAAGGGTAGAGAACGCATGTGAAGTGAAGAACTAGTCCCGCGAGAAAATACGACCCTTGAGATCAATAACTAACCCTTAACCATTCAAGCTCAATGAAGAGGTTGAATGAGCAAGAGAAAGCAAGAATCTCAAGGGGAAGAAGAAACAAAAAGAGAATGATACAAAACCCTCATCTTCATTAATATCCACTCAATGCTCTCACTACATTTCCATGGAGGAAGAATGAAGAAGAAGAAGAAGAACTATACAAAAAACTACAAAAGAGTGGACACAAAATTGGACCCTTGGCTTAGCTCAATTCTGGAGTATTTATAGGCAGGGAGCTGGAAATCTAGGGCAACCTCCAGAACACAAATAAAAAGACCAAAACACCCCCAAAATACGACAGAGAGAGGACACTGTACGGCCGCGGTTCCGCGGCCTAAGCCTGCTTAGGCCGCGGTTCCACGGCCGTATAAGGGAGTTGGGCAGTGGGTTTTGGTCGGAGTCCCTGGTTTGCTGTCCCCTGTTGTTTGGTACATGTATTTTCTGATAATCTTTCCAGAATATCTTCAGAATTCTTAGTCCAAGATTTCTATCTTTTCTTCACTTTTGACTTCTATCTCTCTCGAGCTCCGCGCACCCATTGATTCTTGTGCAGCCCCTCTCATGCTCTGTGCATGTCCGAGACATGAATGACCACTTTCATATGTCTTGTCTCTGGAACTGGTACTCGGCACTGGACGGATATGGATGACCGGAACCCGGCTTTTATCTGCTGTGACAGATGTTCTGTATTTGGTGTAACTGTGGAGATTTTGTCTTGATTTGCAATATTTGTACTGGAAACCTGTATTCTGTAAATATGTAACAAACACGGATTACAAGCACCTACCTATAAACATACGAGCATAAGAATGGGCGGTATAAAATGCAATATTCCGGTATGAACAAATACCCCCAAACTTAACTTTTGCTCGTCCCGAGCAAAGCTAATTATTCACAAAAATAAAATCCTAACCGCACTTTCGCAGGGAACGCGATTGCACTGAGCATGTGCAACAAGCCGTTAAACCTCTAGGTGTCCCTAGTAGGAGGAGTGTTGTCTCCTGAGGGTTTTCAGCGGATACTACCCACAAAATCCTGTCAAGCTAGTGTCATAAGTTAACGTCGATTCTACTCCTACAGTTTAGTATTTACGTTAGAAATTCTATCATCCTAAGTTAGAAATATCCAACCCTTATTTTTCACACCTCCTATCTATTTAACCTTAGGTCCTATACGTTCCAAAAAAGTTTAGAAAGATGTTGGTTCTCCTGAGTTTTCCTTCTAAAGTGCGGCCTAAAATCAGGGATTTTTATCAACTTTACAGAAAAAACAAGTCTTATTCTTTATTTCTATGTTTTATTCAAACATTGATTGTATACCCCTACGTGTGTGTATATTTGCACCCCTACACTCATGAATTCAATTCAAGCTATAATACCCTTGCCCTAATACCTAATACTACTTCTTTTCATTAAAGATGGACGGATTTGCTCACACACCTTTCATGCGACTATTAATGCTTCTTGAGGCACTAACGACCGATTACTGAATGTGTGAACTTTAAAGCATAAATAGCAGTTTCCAGGTCTTCACTTTATTCTATTTTTTTTCTTTTTTTCTTTTCTTTTTCAAGACCGGATATATTTTTCAATATGCTCTTTTGGTGTTTAGCTTTAAATACCGTTTTTTCTTTCATACTAGGCTTTCAGGCAAGAGTATTTCTAGGTATCCTCTACTATCCCAAGTTTCAAGGTGCGTGTATGTGCAGTTTGTAGGGTATATACTTTCTAAATTTGAACTCAAGAAAAGAAACTATTTTTCAGACTTATCCTTTAGTAAAGCATCAATACTTTCCCTTCATCTTGACTTAACTAAAGAACTGAACTCAAGATTACCTATTTCTAAAAAAAAAACTGTAAGGACGTATACTTACCAAGTTTAAACAAAATGAGGGTTATTTTTAGGGTTTTCAATTCCTAAGCCTAGAATTTAGTTATGTCTATCATATCAACTAAACTTTCAGAATAAAAATCTAAGTTACCTTATTAGCTAACTTGACGACAAAGTTTTTATATTTTTTGGAAAATTTTCGATTTTTGTGGGTTTTTTAATAAGGTATGCAAATGCAAAAGCTTACCGAGCACACCCCCAAACTTAAACTTGACAGTGCTCTCACTGTCAGGCTACACCAAGAGGGTCAAAATTGTCGGCGCTCTCCCTAAAAACAAATTATATACAAAAAAGGAAAACAAAAAATATATACAAAAAAGGTGTCCCCCCCAAACTTAAGTAAAACAGTGTTTCCACTGTTAAGCGTTGAAATTCAGGATTAGGGGGGAAAGAAAACAGTATCAAGCTATACAAGGCCTTACACAGGCCAAAAGTTAACACCAACCATTCAAAGATTTTGTCTCTATAATGTGCTGGTTGGTGAAAGAAGGCGTGGTGAAAAGAGAGGGAGAATACGCGAGACCGTATTGAGATAGAAGTGGTATACGGTCTAGGTATATAAGAGGAAGAAGAATGGCGGAAGGGAAAAAGAAGTGGAATACGAACTTGAGGGTGTAAATGGAGTAAATAGATTAGCACAATTTGTGATGACTGATGTGTGAAAAGCGAATGTGCTAATATATTTACCCGTCGAGAAATGGGATCAAATCCCTCAAGATTCGTGAGAAACCATGGGTACGCCGAACTTGGTAAACCAGACATAGGAAGTGAAAATGATACGGTTTCTTGCAAGGTCGGAACGATGGAAAGGATGGAGGGAAGTGGTTGAGGAAGGGTATCGGTTAAAGGTTCGGGAAGTTGTACACAGTCAGGGGAAGGAACAGGATGAATTGGAAAATCCGACTCATCAATTAAAACTGGTTCATCCTCAAAAGTATCCTCAATATTCTCCTCAAAATTTAGCACATCCATGCAGTTCTCTTCAAAATCCAGACGCATATGGGGTTCGGGAAAAACATTTAATGACTCGGGATGATGATTTGAAGAGAAAAACTCAGCCAAATCTATGGGTTCATCATCCAAAATATTCCCAGCGTCGATATCCTCAATCAAGTGAAAATCAAAATTCTCTGACACCTCAACAAAAGCATGGATATCAATCGATTTAGGTTCTAAAGTGGAGGTGTAAAGGTCAAAAGGTTTAGGATCGGTTTCACTTGGAAGAGACCCTTCACAATCGGGCAAATCAAACACTACGAAGTCGCACAACTCATTCATCATTCTATCTTCAATTGATAAATCATGTGGGATACTCGATAGACTTTCAAAACAGGAGGTGTAGGATTCAATTTGGGATGGGTAGGTTTGATTTGGAAGGGGGTACATCTCACTCTCTCCACTCAATTTCACAGCCTGTTTGCCGCCTCATCATACATTGAAAAAGTGGAGCTAGTTGAAAACTAGCTACCGGGTCACTAGGTTGCATGAGGGCGGCCATGGACGCATTCAAATCCATCATCTGTTGGCTTGACGCTACCCTAAAATCTTCCAACGACTGTTCCAGACTAGACATAGGTTGTGAAGGGGTTTCAGTAAAAGATTCAAAGTTGTTTGGATACTGAAAACTCCCAAAAGGCTGTGTAGAAGCTATGTCTAGGGAAGGTGTAAAAGTTGGGTAGGACTGGTAGGAATTGAATGGCTGGACAGGAGTGGGATCAACATTGGGATAAGAAGGTGAATGGAATTGTTGATCCCAAGAATTTGTAGTGGTGAAAGGAGTGAAAGATCGGCAACGAGATTGTTCAATACGTTCAGCAATAGACATAGGTCTCGGGGTTACAACTGGATTTTCAAAAGGGGTATCAACGCAAGAAGGTGTAAATGTTTGAAACGGTTGATACGAAGTGGATTGCGGGGTCCAGTTGTTCGTCCTAGACGCGTCTATCCGATCTTTCAAAGAAATTTTTGGCATGGATGGATCGTTCGAAGTTCGACCAAAACAAGAACCGTAGGAAGTAATGTCTGGTTGTGGGTACCAAAGTTCGGCAAGAGTTTTGCGAGGTGGAGTACCCATGATATGAAGAGCGAAAGAGAGAAAGACAGAGAAAAGGAAGGGGAAAATGGATGTGGATTTTTTTTTTAGTATAAATATTAACAGAAGAATGAAATATACACACAAAAAGAATATGGACAAAAATAATCACGACACAAAAATACCACACACCTAATCGTTCTAGGGTTCACCTAGGTCAACTAGACCTGCTCCAGAACTTGATTGTCGAAGTAAAACTGTGTCGAGAAACGGGCTCAAGATACACTGATCACGAGGCCAGGTAAGTGCAGAGATAAGGGGAGGTTTTCCAACGCTTTCGCGAAGTTCCTTAATTAAATAACCCTTTCTCTTTTGGCGGTTTCGCCGTTAACACTTTCCTAGACACCCCGTAAACAATATACCGTTAAGCGAGGTTCTAAACACAGTTAACTTCTCCTAGTGAGCGCGAAGTCCTTAAGGCTTAAAGTCTAATTTCTTTTAAAATTTGTGCGGGTAAACGTTATGCTCAAGTTCGTGATTTGTGGGCCACGGAAAAGGTGATGAAATCCTTTACCGTATATTGTGGGGTTCGCTTGCCCTTAAGTCCGTATTAATGTATGCAATGCGCAATTCAATAAAAATTCTATAAAGAATCAAACAATCGTTTTTTAGTTTAAGCGCGGCACTGCAACAAATACGGGTTAGTCAATTTTTAGCGTTTGCTAGCGAACTTGCAAAGAATCCTGCAAAGAATATAATATTGGATGCGTCGGATTTGAGAAGAAGGTGTTAGGAAAGTACGTACCGTTAAGTTTTTGGGTAAGGAAACCCCCGTTGAATCAAATCCGGTAAGCTTGAAAGGTTCGCTTGCGCGGGTCAAACTACCCGGATCTTTGGCACTGTACTTCGTAATCACCTTTGCCTTGAATGCACACTTTGCTCCCCACAATCGCAGTTTGCAAATACGCAAAAATCTGCACACTTGCCCACAAAAATGATCAAAAAAAACAAAAAGATTTTTATTATTTATTTTTTTTTCTATATATTTTTTTAAATATATACAAAAAGAATATTAACCCGAATAACAAGAAAAGAAATACGTTACCGTCTTCCCGGCAACGGCGCCATTTGATCGCACGCTTTTGGCGTGTCGAGTTTTAAGAGTTCTAAAGTTTACCGCGATCAGGACGGTGTCGCTATGCAGCTAGCCGGTTGAGCACGGGTCGATCCACAGGGAGATGGTTGCATGTCCTTCCTTGTCTTAGACGAGTCAATAAAGAATGTTGTATATGTTTGTTCGAAACTAACCTATGTGTTTATTTGCAAGTATAAAGTTATTAAGGAAAGATACGAGATTATAAGCTAAAGAAATCCGTACTCATAACCTTTGAGCCGAGTCTTGACCAATTGAAGCTAAGCAATCGGCAACAACATGGATTAGGGGATTTAAGCGCGGTATTCGTGGAATACGGCTTATTTACCCTTGTCCTTCCGTTCTTGTCTCTTGCTTTCGCCTCCGGCCAAACCGAACGCAACCGGTCGCGGTTAGGAATCACCGTTACCTTGTCAGGGTAAGGTGCCTAACGGAGCGCTTGCGTAACGTTTGAGCGGAGTTCAAATGGAAAATAACGGGAAAAGGAAATGAGGAAAGAAGTGTTAACTTACAATACCGTATTAATTCTTAACAACGATGATAATTACAACATTCACAAAATGAACAAAAGAGAGCAAAAGAAAAGAACAAAGAAAAGAAAAGATTACAAGTAATTAAATGCAAGGAATTTAAGTGCATGAAAGAAAAGCAAGTAATAAATAAGCAATAAAAAGAACAAGAATGTAATTACAAGAACATAGAACTCAAGACAAGCATGCGATCAATAGCCAACCCTTAAACTTGCAAGCTCAATTAAGAGGTTGCAAGATCAAGAGAAGGGTAGAGAACGCATGTGAAGTGAAGAACTAGTCCCGCGAGAAAATACGACCCTTGAGATCAATAACTAACCCTTAACCATTCAAGCTCAATGAAGAGGTTGAATGAGCAAGAGAAAGCAAAAATCTCAAGGGGAAGAAGAAACAAAAAGAGAATGATACAAAACCCTCATCTTCATTAATATCCACTCAATGCTCTCACTACATTTCCATGGAGGAAGAATGAAGAAGAAGAAGAAGAACTATACAAAAAACTACAAAAAAGTGGACACAAAATTGGACCCTTGGCTTAGCTCAATTCTGGAGTATTTATAGGCAGGGAGCTGGAAATCTAGGGCAACCTCCAGAACACAAATAAAAAGACCAAAACACCCCCAAAATACGACAGAGAGAGGACACTGTACGGCCGCGGTTCCGCGGCCGTATAGGGGAGTTGGGCAGTGGGTTTTGGTCGGAGTCCCTGGTTTGCTGTCCCTTGTTGTTTGGTACATGTATTTTCTGATAATCTTTCCAGAATATCTTCAGAATTCTTAGTCCAAGATTGCTATCTTTTCTTCACTTTTGACTTCTATCTCTCTCGAGCTCCGCGCACCCATTGATTCTTGTGCAGCCCCTCTCGTGCTCTGTGCATGTCCGAGACACGAATGACCACTGTCATATGTCTTGTCTCTGGAACTGGTACTCGGCACTGGACGGATATGAATGACCGGAACCCGGCTTTTATCTGCTGTGACAGATGTTCTGTATTTGGTGTAACTGTGGAGATTTTGTCTTGATTTGCAATATTTGTACTGGAAACCTGTATTCTGTAAATATGTAACAAACACGGATTACAAGCACCTACCTATAAACACACGAGCATAAGAATGGGCGGTATAAAATGCAATATTCCGGTATGAACAGTAAGTAATCTTAAAATGTTGTTTTTAATAGATCCCCTAATGAGCGAGTAATTTCCTCGCTTGTTAGGGTTAGGAATAAGGGAGAGATTGAGAGATGAATATCTCTCATCTCTTTCACGCCCAATAATTTGTAATAACTAGAACTTCATGCACGCATGCATGATCCGCTCCCTACGGCACCCTACCCACGAGGTAACGGTGAAACCGTAGTATAAAGGACCGGACATGCATGACTTCCATGAAGGTTAGAGCAATTAGTAGGAAAGGACGGACAAGAATCTAGAGGAAGAAACGAAGGACGGACAAGAATCTAGAGGAAGAAACTTCGTTTCTTCCCAATCATCCTAATCCCCTTTACTAATAATTGTTATAACTTCTAAAAAGATTTAATTGAGGGCATTGAAAGAGGTGTGAATATTAATCTTATCAAACTCACCTAAGACCTAATCCTAGCAAGTTTCTTGACCATAGTACAACTTAGTTTTTTTAGATTAAATTAAAAGACCAAACACCCATTGGAATCAGCTCGTAAGAACACTTAGGAAAATTACACATCCCTGTGGACCGACCCGTATTCACCGGCTAGCTTCATGTGACGCCATTCTTGATTGCGATAAATATCTTTGATCGTTAAAATCCTACACTTAATCATCCGCTCCAATGTTTCTTTCTGTATCTTTCTATATCTCAACTTCACGGAGAAATATATCTCCCCAAATGAGCAATACCTGTCTTAGAATATGTCTGGATATCTGATGGGACCCAGTTCACAAATGAACTCCAAATCCAGCAAGTTTCTTAGACTGTATCGTCCACTGAACTTAATCAGTATACTGCGCCATGCCTTCCTCAGTATCCGCTTGGACTACCTGTCCAACATACTGTCCCTCGGAAGAGGGAAAAACTATAACTCAGACAACCACTCTGTCATCCAGGTCATCTTGGAAGCCTGAAATGATAACCGTCTCCTTAAGGAGGCTGCCGTTACCATATCTCTAGAACATCTAGTTATGTTCAAAACTGCTTCCCAACGTTTCTCCAGGATTGGATTAATATATGTTTATTGCAGCTAGTGTAATAAACAAGATCTGGTGTGGTACTTGACATTTCATGATTAACTCAATTGCCTCAGCAAGTGATATGCTAATCATGCAGATCCCATTCCCCTTTAGTCTGTAAGACACCTTTAGAGAGGGTGACTCCATCACCTGCAGGTACACCACCATCCCAGGAGTCGTCCATTCTAAAACACTTTAGAATAGTGTCAAGTACCCAAATTGGGACACTTCCCAAATCTAGATCTAAAAAAATTGATCTAGTAACCAGAAAATCTGATATTATATCCATGTCCTATGTGGAGAAAACAACTGTGTGACAACCACAGTATAACCGATCGTGATATAGGAATTTCACTTCCAATAATGTGCATGTCATCCCAAATATCAGGACATCACACCCTACTACCTTCTTACAAGATCCATCTCCTATTCTGATGAAGTCAAAGCCTATGACTGTCACATCAAAAATTGATGATCTATATCAGCTATACCTGCTTTAGCCTACGAATAGACATAAGCTACTTGCCCTCTATGCTTCCGCTGCTCCCACAGACTACAACAACCCTCTGGCAGAGTCATATACACGTGCACTTCCAAAGCTAGTTTAGAACGACGCTATGCTCATCTTCCTGCCGGGTCTTATATTCTAGAACAGCAGCAATGGCAAGTCTGGGTAAACAAGAACCTCCCTGTCACCGTCTCTGAGAAGACCAAAGTACCTCTCGGGTGCTTGAGGTTACCCACCAAATCTGCGGAGTGGCTAATGGAATGTCAAATCCAATTGAATCCTTAGGTTCTATTAAATTTCTAGTAATCGTTTGTGGTTCTTGAATCACTTCCAGTTCTATCATACTCCCACTTCTGTTTTCTGAAAAAATCCATTTTACTAAAACTGTGGCGAGTTAAGAACAATATAACTATTGATCTTCCTGATGGTAGAAAGTTAACCCTCGTCGAAGCCCGGGACAACCCACAAACTGCCATTCCTGAAACGTGCCTAGAGTTTGTCCAGATTTTGGTCTGAAGCATCAGCCAGACAACTCACTATATCTTAACATCATTAAGATACAAATTGATTCTATATACTATACATAAACAAAGGCACTAATTTTATTGGAACCAGATTCAAAATCATGCAGCTGTCTCCAGTGCATATCTGCCAAATGGAATGAGGCCAATCAGTATTACTCAACTAGGAGTGCATCCATATATGAGTAACCCGAAAGAGAAGCAAGTTCTCAAAACCATTACTATCAACGGAATACCAAACACAAGTATCTACACCTTCGACTACTTCGAAGAATCCTGATACTTCCAACAAATGGTTCTCTACTTTATTCTTATACCTACAACTTCTCAATATCTGGACATAGCATTTCAATAAAATACTTGTCAAGAACTGGAGAAGTCACAAGTAACCAAAATATAGTACGAGTACCAACCCCTTTGTCCTAATGGACACTGGACAACATGCAGTACTTGTATAAGTCCATTGAGTTTAATAACTCAAACCCTGTGCGTTGTAGGTTGAAAACTGTACTATGGTTAAGAAGAATTACACCGCTGTTGAATGAACATTACCTAACCACCAACTGATATAGGTAAATGTCATAGACATAATTTCAAAAAGTTATATCTCACTTTATAAAATAAACGTACAAATATATCAATTTGAAATTGGTGCATAACAACGGATATTCAAAACCAAATATTTGCCGTCAGGAAAAAGCCCAGGCGATTTCCTCAAATATCACCAATTACAATGAATTCCGATATAATGAGGATATAATCACCCAATTCCCAATATCTTACCCCCACTCAACATCTGTAACACTATACAGATAAGAGAAACGAATCTGGTAAATACATACGCTGGAGTTAGAATCCAACTGGAAAACAATTTTCATTTAACATCGCACAGTGAAACTGAAACATGAAAATGTTTCGATGGGGTATCCGGGTATTCCTAGTAATGCCTCTTCCACTATCCAGTTTCAAGACTGTAACCGTATATTTCTTTGCCATCTCTCCAAATCCCTTTATTTGTCTTTACTTATTACCTTCCGTACACCATATTTGGGCTAATTGGTTTTCTTCCTTCCCTACAGTTCGACACCTGCCTATGGTTTGGAGGAAGACTATCTAATAAGCTCAATAAGTCTACCCTCTCCTAATCCTAGGATCCCTCACAGCCTGAGAGAAGGTAATGAGAAAAGACAACCGAATTATCTTATTCTATCTCTCCAGAACCAGAATCCATCGTCGAATCTGGAACAAGCTCATTCGAGTTCGTATATAACTATACGATGGATTTATCCAATAGGAGTGGATATCCGTAGTGATATGGGGTGTTCTGGAGAAATGCAAAGGTGATACAGAAGTGGCAAGGATGTATGCGACTCCGTGACATTCCGAAAGCCAAAGTATTTTAAGAAGGTTTGGTGAACTTGGTTCATGAGTTTTAGTCTAGGGTCGGTCCATGGTCGATGCTAAAAAGAGAGAGAGAGGAGAAACACTCAGCGTGCACTCTAACTTAGATCTGAATGGTTAATCACTTTATCTAATCTGGATAGCTCCCACTGTTTCCTCGAATTATCCTCCAAACCCAAAAAGAGAATTAGTCGGAATTAGTCGAGGAGTAATCCTACTCATCAGTAGGAATCGGGATCCAACTATCATCGCATGATAACTTGATGGAAGCCACTCAAGTTATCAGACTCCAGAAGGTATGTGCATGCCTGGAAAGTTTCCTGTATGTTTGAAACTCACGATGTGAATTTTTATCCCATGCTCTTATTGTAGGGTTCCTAGGCACTCTAGTGAGGTCTCACATTTGATCAAACATGCACAAATCAAATTTTACGGGTGCCTACAAACCCTAATACGGATCGTTTACTAGATATCTAGGCGAAGAAGTAAACTAGTTAACAGTTAACTACAAGATATGGAAATACAACCTTTGTAGATCCGTTTGTCCACCTCCATAGCTCCGCAATGAAGTCTCCTCGCTGTCCATAACAAGTCCCGGGCTCTAGCGTCGGCTTCATCGGAGAATGGACGGGCTAGGTCATCGATGTCCATGCCGAAGATGATCTACGTCCAGGCATCGCTAAATCAAGCTCCGACTTCACCAAAGCATGAAGACTTGTGAAGGAAACACACTCTACTACTTGGTAAGAGGTAGAGGATGAAGAAATAGGAAGTGGGTAGACATTAGAATTGGATTTCTCACTTGTTTCATCAATCCACCATTGATGAGGTAAGGTTTTCTTCAAGGAAGAAGATGAAGAAGAAGAAGATTATCAATATGATAAGTTATTTTGAAATTGGAAAAGAAATGAATACTTATCATATTAGAACCATAGTTAGGTGTAGAGAATCAATCATGGTTAAAAGAAATGGTTAGGGTTAAGCATGAGACAAAATTGGTGACAAAGTCAAACATTCATGAAAGTTCATGAAAGAATAAAAGAAAGCCACCAATTCTTCTTATGCAAAATAATTTCCAAAAAGGAATAAAAATGAATAATCAAATAGTAAACCCTAACCATTCCATTAACCAAGGTTTAATTCTATACACTTAACAAATAAGGCATGTATCATCAAACATGATACAAGCAAGTGCACAAAATCATATCGCATATGCAATGCGCACACCCGAATGAGAAAATCCATTTAAAGTGAACCGATACTAGTTAATGCAAAGTAATATATCAAATATATAATTATACAATAAATCATTAAATCAATACTTGATTTAACGATCCGGTCATATCGCATATAACCGACTAGTATTCAATGTATCGGCTTATCGAATCAACCATTGATTCGATAACTAGGTTATATTGCATATAACCATTCGATACATTCATCGCGAGAATGGAATACGGTATCACAAACACGCATTATTCTCGGTCCCGCACATATCTCATATGCGCTCCTATTTCGTTTCGCTTGAGCCAGGAAACCTCTGTGTAGGACTCTAAAGACTCGTCAATACGCCGGCAGCAGATGATGATCATATCAAACACCCATAAGCCGCAAGCGGTCTGCTAAACGTAACGGCCACCCGGGTATTGAGCGATCAGAAGATCGACGAGCAAGCCCGCTCACACTCCAGTGAATCCAACCAGTAACACTACCGTATAGTCCGGTCTGTTCGTCTGATATGTCGCATATCTCGCCTAGGGGTGGTAAACGTCAGACCCCAATAGCTCGATAAGTCATGCCGACTTGAGGTCCATAACATTCGTGAAACTACTGATAACTCTTACTAGTATATCACTGCAACCCTGTCCAGGGATTTCCTGTTATGGCCAGTCGAGCATAGCAAAACATCAACCCCCAATACCGGGAGAGACGAATCCCCTCCTATCGCTCATTGCCTCCATGTGAATCGGGACTGTACCCAAAAACCACCTGTTTGCACAACTCAGTAGAGCCGTGGTAGGGTGGAAATCAAAGCACAGTGGGAGACACACAAGACTCTATGATGATCTCGGGTCAACAGACTAAGCTGTACCAGTGTCACCAGAGAACTGCCATCGGACGTGAGGTATAATACCATCTGGGAGTTCTCGGCGAGTCCGTTCAGTGTACCCAGTCTCCACTGAGCACCCGCATACCATCTTCGATGTCAAACACCAATGGATATGGGATCATCCATCGTCCATCGCATGGGTCGAGAAGATATGCGCTAGTCTACTCTGGAATATCGATGCCCCGTCTCGATATTCCCACGACCAGGAACAATGAAGGATGTACTCATTGACTACCCAGGCCCCACTAGTATGATCTGCATCATAGTCCTGGAAGTCGAGTACACATCCTAAGGGCTTTATCAACATGTAATCAGAGAGACAGAAAGTATACATGTTAAGATAAAGAGCAACCAGATAGCGTACTATCATGTTGAGCAAGAAAGTCCTACCTATATATGTCCCAGCATCCACTACAATATACATCCAATGTACAGTAATGGCCTCTAGGGCATACATATAACTAACAATCTCCCACTTGCACTAGGGCCATCTGTAGCAGTGGTCACAGTATCTAATACTCAACCATCCCATATGAGTCTCTCTCTGGGAAAAGGCCTTCGTGAGTGGATCCGCCGTGTTGTCTTCTGAGTCTGCTCTCCTAACCTCGATCACCCCGGAGATCAACTATCTCCATGATCAGGTGATGCTTCCTCAGAATATGTCTGGGTCACTGATGGGACCAGAGTTCCAGGGCCGAAGCCACACTTCCATTGTCATACAATGGCAGGAACCTAGTTCATCTTATGAACCATTATACACCCAAACTTCCTCTTTGGCAGTATCTTCAATAGCGATGTTACCAGCCTTTATCGTCAAGTTTGCCACGGTATCTATCTTGGAACTCTTCCAACATACCGTCCCTTTACTGAAGGTAAAGACAATGCCTGTGACTGACATTCAGTCATCTTTATCACCCTGGAACTCTTCCAGTGATTCTCCTCAGGATCTAGGAGGTATCACTTTGATCCTATTTGGAGAATCCTAGTGATTATAGGAGATTGACCGATCGTAGTATAGGAAACTCTCTTCCTATCAAGAGTATGTTGTCTACGTACAATACGAAGATGACCACCTTACTCTCTACTACCCTTTTGTATATACAAGGTTCGTCTACCATTTTGATGAAGTCAAACACTTTGACTATCACATCAAAACAGACGTTCCAACTCCGCGATGCCTGCTTCATTATGTAAAGCACCTTGCACACGTTTCCGCTGCTCCCACTGTTTACGAAGACCTCTGGCTGTGTTCTTATAGACGTTCTCTTCTAAATCAGTATTTAGAAAAGCAGTCAGGGCACCCAACCACCAGATATCGCAGTCATGGTATGTAGCCGTGGCAAGTAGGATCTGGATGGACTTAAGCATAGTCACTTGGAAAAGGTTTCATCATTATCCATGCCTGGTTGATGACTAAAACCTTTAATAAGCCTAGCTTTGAAAGTCTCAACTTTTCCATCTACACCAAGTAATCTTCTCAAGATATACTTGCTCCTGATGGGGATTTAACCCTTCAGATACAGCAACCAAAGTCCATACTTTGCTGGTGTATATGGATTCCATCTCAGATCGCTAAGCATCCAGCCATTCTTACAGAGTCCCTACTCTCGATGGCCTGCTCGAAACTAGTTGGGTCATCATCTTATGATGCATTCCTCGCTCCCACTGTCATCGAGAAACCGAGGTATCTCTCAGGCGGATGAGGAACCCTACTAGATCGGCGGAGAGGCTGAGGTTCGTCGGGAACTATAGAATCCTTTGGTTCTGTCAAATCATCAACTGCAGTTTTGTATAGCTGGAACCTTTCCAGTTCTACAGAACTGATCCTGCCTCGATCTTGTCCGGATTTTGCTTTTGACATAGGCCGGACAACCCAAATCTTAACTCGCTTAAGAGATGGGTTCTTCCCATACCATATCTCATATGGAGTGGTAGGCATTGATTTGATTCAAACCTAATTCAATAGGTATGCAGCTTCTCAAGTGCATAACTCCAAAAGGAAATAGGTAACTCAGTAATACTAATCATAGAGCACACCATATCTAATATTGTGCAATTGCTCCGCCCTGATACACCGTTGTGCTGTGGTGTATTCAGAGGAGTAACATTGAGAGAGAATCTCATTCTCCTTTAGAATAGTCCAGGAATTCTATGCACAAGTATTCTCCTCCCTGATCTTATCAAAGGACATAATACTTATACCCGGTTATTGGTTCTCTACTTCTAACTTATATTCTATGAATACCTCAAAAGGTTCGGACTTGTGTTTCAACAGGAACATATGACTGAATCTTGAGAGATTATCAGAGAATATAATGAAGTATAAAGAACCAGTTCTGGCATGTGTAGACAGGAGACTTTACATACATCATCATGTATCAGTCCCAAGAGTTTACTAACTCTTTCTCTGTTTCTAATAAACAGAGCTATGGTCATCTAATCTTTGTGACATGACTGGCAAGTTTCACAAGATGTAAATTCAAACTGATTTAAATATGCATCTTAAATGTAACTTCAGCCAGTCGGGTCGCATTGATGTGACCTAGTCTACAATGCCTCAAGAAGAATTTGTTCATTTCTGAACTCTTCCTCTTGTGTGTGTTCAGTATACTAGGAACTGTAGTTTGATTTAGAACGTCAATGCTTTTAGATAACGTGCCTGAACCGATCAACTTTTGATATAGGAAATGTTCAAAACATTATCCAACAATACAAAATTATATCATTTCTTTACTAATAAAGAGACTGATATGATTTTATCTATCAGGTTCGGTATCTAATAGCATTTGTTCAGAATCAATGTATTGGTAATACAGGGTGACAGTGACCAACAGACTTGGCTGCAACACTTGCCCCGGTTTCTGTCTCATGAAACTTATCACCCGTTCTCAGGGTTTTCCTACCTTTTTGTAGCCCTATGTAACAACTTACATATCTGGGATCCTGATCCGGTATCATATACCCAGGATGCAGAGGATACTGAGAAACAGTTCTTTGTAATGAACACACCCGAAAGAGATGCATCATATGCACTTTCTTCATTTGGGAGACATAGGAATTCTGGTATTCCTCAATTTCCTGCTCTGTCTTATAACAATTATAAGTTGGAGCGGGACCAACGTTCACCAGCTCAGTATAACAAGCGGGTTCGGTCAATACATCCATATTATTATCTTGATTAAGGCGTGATATGGTTGCTACCTGGATAGATAGAGAAGAAAACACTCTGCGTGCGCTCTTGCAAGATCAGATTGGTTATATTTTATCTAATCAGGATGGCTCCCACTGTTTTTATCAAATCTTCCTTCAAACCCTAAAAGGAAAGACTAGCCGGGATTAATTACACTCTACAAGTTCGCCAATCTTTCAGCCAGGCCAGTGTCGGTACTTTGAGGGAGGTTCCCCGTGCTTTCGCACGGACCTAATTACTGTAAACCTCGTTTTCCCAGAGGCGTAACCCCGTTGACACCTTTCTAGACACCTACTTGATCGGCTAATTGTAAAGTGCAAAACTCTCCCAGGAGTAACAATTACTCGCAGTGGGAATCGGGATCCAACTATCATATAGAAGGTATGCAATCTCATTGCAAGTTTCAACACTTGAAAACTCCCGATAAAGGTTTTTACCCCTAGCACCTATGACCTTAACTATGGTCAACAAATCATAAGTACTAGTCAAGTTCTACCCGTCATTTCGTGATTAATTAGACCCACCCACATGACCCTTAACTAAGGTCAACAAAGTCACGCGACTGTCCTAACTAATCGCATCATATGCGGTGTAGGAAGACATCACTTAGCTACCGTACACTGTGCCTTGACTATGGTCAACAAACACAGCACGAATACTAAGTACTCTACTTCCTAAAATGACGGAGGGTTGCGGCTGGTTTTTGTGAAAACCTTTAACGCTTTGAACTTGATCTCGTTGCGGAATCAAATGGTTTTTAAATGGAAAGTTTTTGAAGCTTTTCTAGTTTTGCTAAAGGGGTCACTCCCGGTGAAGGGATCGTCGGCCCTTTCCTCGTCGAATGAGGTGCGGGATATATCATATATATCACTGTGCAAAGCGTAAACTATAGAAGCGATCAAATGACAAACCGAGGGTTGTAGCATCTGCCAGTTGTTGCTAAAGGAGTCACTCCCGGTGAAGGGATCTCGGTCCTTTCCTTATCGAATAAGGTGCAGGATGTTCTATAATGAACACCGCGATGCAAAGCAAGAACTGTAGCTACCTGTATTATTTTGAAATTCGATTCCACAACATCAATTAGGTTTATTTTCTTTCATTAATCTCATTAATTAATATCCCATCATTTAATTACCTAAACATCACAGATAAATATGACGTACACTTATGCCATCCGCATTCACCTCGATGTCCCCTCGTGCACCGTTAGGTTAGGTAACTAACGGCAGAGCGGGGCAGGGCTAGCGCGGGTGTAAAACATAAGCAACGTCTATATAATATATCATATATACTATATATAATACCTGTCACAGAACATCGCATGATCACATCACAGATAAAGCACAGCAGAAGAATCATATGAAATATTGGATATACTAGGACGTCCGTGTTTTCAACACGAGCCAGTATAAAACACGGATTCCACGGTCGTGATGAATAGCCAATCCCACACCCCAAGACCCCTACGAGAGCGGCAAGCAACCCTACCAATTCTAGGGTTAGGAGACCCGGACTCGACTCCTCGAGTTGGTCTCGCACTGGACCCCAGAACCCGGTTACTTGTGCTCTCCTCCTTGGGTCTATCCTAGTGCAGAAAAGTAAATAATATACATCAACGGTGACTACTTCCGCAACCTGGAAGTGCACCAATAAAAGAATATTACATACAAGTTTTTACATGAATGAAAATGAAAAAACACTCATCTCACATAAAAACCCCCGGCTATTCAAACACGATGATCCAATATAACATATCCAGCAACACATAACATCACATGTCATCAACGTAAGTAAATATGCACATCCCAATTGTCGTTGACATATAGCAACGAAACCGGCGACATCACATATTACACTTACGGTCACAGAAAAGAAAGTGTAAAACTACAACAGTTGGAATCCGCAACCACCTCAGACATCGCATGCCTGACCAAATGAATTCTTTAGACATCGCATGCCTAACAATTATAAACCCCGCATTTTAGTCTCATTATCGAAAACTCTTTTCAATCTCAAGTCGGGCAATTCAACAAGTTTCCCGAAAAACTGATCGAATGCTCGTCGCAAACTTTAGTAGGCGGCCGCACCCCTGATACCGTCGACGAAGTGCACCAAGGCGGAACACCGCTACCGCGAGCACCCGAACGGATGCTTTCGGCGACGGGGTTCTCCTACAGTCACTTGGTCGGGGCTATGGAGTGAGGCTGTCTATTAAGTTTACCCGGCAAGTATCCGCGTACGCTACGTGATTGCGACGGACTTTTGATCACATCAAAATTCCGTGGCAACCGATCAAGTGAGACTAAACTGCTACGTTTATAATATTCATTCCGTTATCTCATAACAATTTGTGAATTCCAATTATTGTATCACATTCCGGATAAATAGAAAATGCTTAACTTTTCGATCGAACAATCGAACACCCAAGTTTTCCCGATACAGCTCAACACATGAAATAAGTCTAACGACATTCAGTTCGTGCCTCAGTACCAACGGTCCAGCCGTAGAAGGGTCAAGCCAACGCCTCACATGTGGCACGCCGTACTGCCCCAAACCCGAAGGTTCAAAGGGCAGTTCAAGACGGTCACATAATCGAGTTAAGGTTTGTTGTCTTCTAGAGGGTCCATCGCGTTACTTGCACTACTTAGAACGTCGTTAAACTACGGAAAAATCCAACAATTTGAAATTTCCCGGCAGGGGAAAAAGTGGGTATTTATATCCGGTCGAACTTTTTAACATATTGTAAAATTATCCGGAAAGCCAAACAGGCAAAATTTGATAATCCGATCGAATATACCAAGTCCCCAAAACAACCCAGAAAAATCAACTCTTGGAAAAATATTAAAAATTCCCAGAAAACGAAGCACTGGAAATTAAGAGTTACTGTACAAAAAACGTTAACTAATTCGGCCGTACGGCCGCGGAACCGCCGCATGAGCCTAGATCATGCGGCGGAACCGCGGTGGAAAAGTTGAATTGGGCCCACGAAATTTACAGTAATTCCTAATAAACCCTTCTTGTTTTTCTGCATATTTTTAATTGCGAAAAATCCCAGTTTTTGAAAAAAGGACAGAGAGCTATTTTGGAGTTGGTTTCGGGTTCGTTCGGGTTTCAAATTCCGTCTAGATTTCGCCTAAGGCTCTAGCTAGGCTCTGATACCACTGTAGGGTTCCTAGGCACTCTAGTGAGGTCTCACTTGTGATCAAACATGCACAAATCAAATTTTACAGGTGCCTACAAACCCTAATACGGATCGTTTACTAGATATCTAGGCGAAGAAGTAAACTAGTTAACAGTTAACTACAAGATACGGAAATACAACCTTTGTAGATCCGTTTATCCACCTCCATAGCTCCGCAATGAAGTCTCCTCGATGTCCATAACAAGTCCCGGGCTCTAGCGTCGGCTTCATCGGAGAATGGACGGGCTAGGTCATCGATGTCCATGCCGAAGATGATCTACGTCGAGGCATCGCTAAATCAAACTCCGACTTCACCAAAGCATGAAAACTTGTGAAGGAAACACACTCTACTACTTGGCAAGAGGTAGAGAATGAAGAAATAGGAAGTGGGTAGACTTTAGAATTGGATTTCTCACTTGTTTCATCAATCCACCATTGATGAGGTAAGGTTTTCTTCAAGGAAGAAGATGAAGAAGAAGAAGATTATCAATATGATAAGTTATTTTGAAATTGGAAAAGAAATGAATACTTATCATATTAGAACCATAGTTAGGTGTAGAGAATCAATCATGGTTAAAAGAAATGGTTAGGGTTAAGCATGAGACAAAATTGGTGACAAAGTCAAACATTCATGAAAGTTCATGAAAGAATAAAAGAAAGCCACCAATTCTTCTTATGCAAAATAATTTCCAAAAAGGAATAAAAATGAATAATCAAATAGTAAACCCTAACCATTCCATTAACCAAGCTTTAATTCTATACACTTAACAAATAAGGCATGTATCATCAAACATGATACAAGCAAGTGCACAAAATCATATCGCATATGCAATGCGCACACCCGAGTGAGAAAATCCATTTAAAGTGAACCGATACTAGTTAATGCAAAGTAATATATCAAATATATAATTATACAATAAATCATTAAATCAATACTTGATTTAACGATCCGTTCATATCGCATATAACCGACTAGTATTCAATGTATCGGCTTATCGAATCAACCATTGATTCGATAACTAGGTTATATCGCATATAACCATTCGATACATTCATCGCGAGAATGGAATACGGTATCACATACACGCATTATTCTCGGTCCCGCACATATCTCATATGCGCTCCTATTTCGTTTCGCTTGAGCCAGGAAACCTCTGTGTAGGACTCTAAAGACTAGTCAATACGCCGGCAGCAGATGATGATCATATCAAACACCCACAAGCTGCAAGCGGTCTGCTAAACGTAACGGCCACCCGGGTATTGAGCGATCAGAAGATCAACGAGCAAACCCGCTCACACTCCAGTGAATCCAACCAGTAACACTACCGTATAGTCCGGTCTGTTCGTCTGATATGTCGCATATCTCGCCTAGGGGTGGTAAACGTCAGACCCCAATAGCTCGATAAGTCATGCCGACTTGAGGTCCATAACATTCGTGAAACTACTGATAACTCTTACCAGTATATCACTGCAACACTGGCCAGGGATTTCCTGTTATGGCCAGTCGAGCATAGCACAACATCAACCCCCAATACCGGGAGAGACGAATCCCCTCCTATCGCTCATTGCCTCCATGTGAATCGGGACTGTACCCAAAAACCACCTGTTTGCACAACTCAGTAGAGCCGTGGTAGGGTGGAAATCAAAGCACAGTGGGAGACACACAAGACTCTATGACGATCTCGGGTAAACAGACTAAGCTGTACCAGTGTCACCAGAGAACTGCCATCTGACGTGAGGTATAATACCATCTGGGAGTTCTCGGCGAGTCCGTTCAGTGTACCCAGTCTCCACTGAGCACCCGCATACCATCTTCGATGTCAAACACCAATGGATATGGGATCATCCATCGCCCATCGCATGGGTCGAGAAGATATGCGCTAGTCTACTCTGGAATATCGATGCCCCGTCTCGATATTCCCACGACCAGGAAAAATGAAGGATGTACTCATTGACTACCCAGGCCCTACTAGTTTGATCTGCATCATAGTCCTGGAAGTCGAGTACACATCCTAAGGGCTTTATCAACATGTAATCAGAGAGACAGAAAGTATACATGTTAAGACAAAGAGCAACCAGATAGCGTACTATCATGTTGAGCAAGAAAGTCCTACCTATATATGTCCCAGCATCCACTACAATATACATCCAATGTACACTAATGGCCTCTAGGGCATACATATAACTAACAATTATAACCTTGACGTAGGTCAACAAATCATAAGTCACATGTCAAGTTCTACCCGTCATTGTCCAGGTTAATTTGAACCCACCCGTAAATACCCTTGACGTAGGCTAACAAGGTAGTACGACTGTCCCAAACCAACGCATCTATCTATGCAACAGAAAAGTAATAAATAGCTACCATACACTATGCCTTGACTTAGGCCAACAAACATAGCATGAATACTAAGTGCTACTCATCTGAAATGACGGAGGACTACGAATGGTTTTTGGTTAAAAAACTTTAACGTAATGAACTTGATATCGTTGAAGGAACCAGATGGCTTTTATAAATATATAGCTGCGAATACCTTTGCTAAAGAGGTCACTCCCGGTGAAGGGATCTCGACTCTTTCCTCGACGAATGAGGTGCAGGATATTCCAAATTGAATACTACGATGCAAAACAAAAATAATCGACTATAGTAAAGTTATTACGTTGACGCAAACTTTTACTCAAGGGGTCACTCCCGATGAAGGGATCTCGGCCCTTGCCTCGTCGAATGAGGTGCTAAATATTCATAACCAAATACCGCTGTGCAAAGCAAAAGCGTACGTCTGTAATGTCAATTTTTAAAATTGGTTCCAGCAACATCATATATAGGTTTGTTTTATCATTGCATTGATAAGACTCAACACAGTCCCATCAATTAATCACTCCAGAAAAGAATGAAAGTAAAATGTACGTATATGGGATCCGCATTCGCCATTGGGTCCCGTCATCAGCCGTTAGGTTACTTAACTAACGACAAAGCGGGGATTGGATTAGCATGGGTGCAAAACATATACAACATGTACTAGTATTTATATATATATATATATATATATATATATATGTATATAACATTCGTCCCAGGCATAATATAAGCAACATCACAGAAACAACACAGAATGGTGGATAATCTGGGAGCCCCGGGTTTCATTGAGCCACAAGTGAAACCCGATGTTCCCCTGGTCGTGTGGATAGCCTGTGCAATGAAAACCTACACCCCTACGAGTGCGACAAATTACCCGCCAAAACCTGAAGCGAGGCAGCCCCTTTTAGCAAAGTGAATGGACCACCCAGCACTTCACGGAATCCGGTACTTGAGCACCCCTCCTTTGGTCAATCTGTACCCCCTACGAGTGCTGTGAATTGCCTGCCAATTCTAGAGTGAAGCCCCCTCCGTCTCAAAGCCATGAGATGCGGGCCCGTTGCCCTCTAGAACCCGGCTATTCGTGCACTCCACCGTGGGGTAATCCTAGTACAGAGAGGAAAATATGTACAACGGGTACATCGAGCTCAAGCCGGTCATGCCCCAAAAGAATAATATACAAACAGGTAGTGACGGCAGTCCACATGTCGGACGCTCACCCCGCGATATCCAATGTACAGATAAAACTAAATTTCACTACCATTGCATCCAAGCTATGCACTACGACAATCTGCAACATCACAGCACAACTAAGAACATCAACATGAATATCACGTTCGCAAAAACGTATAAAAGAGCAATAGCAATTAGACAAGATTTACCGCTCGAATGACATTCACGGTCGCAAATAGAAATGTATGTACTGTAAACATTAAATAATGTTAGAAAATATTGACATCGAAATAACCCCGAATAGCCCCCAAATAAGTAGATAAAACCATATTCAAATTGGGCTAAACCAACAATACCAGCGAACTAAAAATTTCACAACTCCACTCAAAAGCAAAACACACGTTAGGGTGAAGAAATTGTGAAGCAAAAGAAATTGCTTGTGAGGAAAAAAATGATGGCTGTTGATTTTGTTTTGAGTAGAGATGTGAGAATTAGTGTTCTAAAGCCACACAAAAAATTTCAAGCCACACATATAAAAAACCACGAATTTTGGCCTGCACACCAAAAAACAGCCACTAATTTTGGCCTGCACACAAAAACCAAAGGCCAAGAAAATTTTCCCTCATCACAAATTTCATTGGTATTGTTTTGGAGTTGTTTCGGTTTCGATATTTTAACATTGTCTAAACAACTAGTATACGGTTAATGGTTTCGCTCTCATACCATGTAAGTCTACGGAAGCGTCCCGGCCGTCAATCCCAGGCCAAATACGGAATAAAAACCTTTACAAAACTGGCGCTAACGTAAACCTAAAACCAGGATCGTTCAATTAACCGTAAACTAGAAAACTGTAAAAGAGTTTGGAGAAATTATACCGATCGATCCGTGTCCTTCGGTCTTCATTCTCTGTGCCGAACTCCTCGCGGCTGCTCCAACGAAGTCCGCTCTCCGATCTCACTCGTCGAGGTGGCACCACGTCGAGGAATCTTTATACGAGCTCCCGCTTCGAACTGAAGCAACTCGGACATGAAATTTCCTAGCCGACTGTCCAAGGATGAAGTAGAAAGTGTATAAGATACTTTGTCTCAATGCACCCAATGAATTGGGTGATGGTAAATGAAGTTTCCATGGATGGAATTAGTGAGCAAAGGATTTTTGAGCTTGGAAGAACGATCAAGGTCACAACAAAAATGGGGTCGGCCATTGTGCAGTGCTCGGCCACAAGAACAAATGTTCACTGGCTTTTTGATGAGGTGGTGAGAATCACACAATCAAGTGGTGAGTGTAAGGGTGTATATTAATTAATCCCACTCCAAAAAACAACACAAAGCAGCCCATCCCCATCCACCAAATATAAACCCAAAAACAAAAGCATTTAATGCTCAAATCAACACCTCATCAAAAGACTCATGCTGCCCCATGTCATTCGAAATTTCCAATGCAAGAATAATTTGCACAAAAAATGAAATGGCCAATATAAACCAAAAAAGCCCACAGCCCGAAGAAATGCTCATGAAATTTTGGCAAGGAAATGGGCCAAAAACAAAGCTCACAATATCACAATAATTGAACATTAAACCAAATGTTAATCAAGTGAAAGAAAATTGGTAACTTCAAAAGTAATATCGTAACGAATTACAAGATTACCCCTTTTCCGTATATACATACTCGCATCCGTATTCCGACTGAATACGAATGCAACGAGACAAAAATATTCCAACACAATATAATACTAGGAGCCGTCTTAAAAGAAAACCCACTGGTATTATATGTCCAAACCATGACACGTGCACAAGTGCATGTGCATGTTCGAACCCTGCCATAAAACCATACGGCCTCTACAACGTTTCGCCCGGACTTGGGAAACTGTCTGTGGGGACTCTAATGACTCATCAATACGCTGGCTGTGTATTTAACCACAAGCACGTCAGTTGCACTAGCTGTGCGTAACGGCTGCCGAGGTATTGAGCGAAAGGGAAGCCGATGAGCAAACTCATCCAGGAACCCTACGGAGCCTAACAGTGACAATATCTGTACAGTCCGGTCTGTTCGTCTAAGAGTATCGCATATCGAGTCTAGGAGGGTGGATAAAGTCAGACCCCTAATAACGTGATAATTCGTGTCGGTATGAAGCCCATCACCACCTGAGAAACTACTGATACAAATCAGTAATTCTCCTCTATCTCGGCTGAGGATTTTTAGTGATGGCCACCTGTGCACTGTGCGACATCAACCACCAATACCGGGAGAGGCGAATCCCCGACGATCCGCTCACTGCCTCTATGTGGTTCGGGACTGTACCCAACTAAAACGTGTTTGCACGACTCTTTTGAGCCGTGGTAGGGTGGTAATCAAACCACAGTGGGAATTCACACGAGACAAATGACGATCTCAGGTCGACAGACTAACCTGTACACATGTCACCTGGGAACTGCTATCTGACAATATGTATAATACCTACTAGCATGTTCCCGGCGAGTCCGTCCAGTGTACTCATAACCAAATGAGCACCTGTATACTATCTTAGGTGAACAACTGACACTAATGGCTTGTGAGACCGGCCATCGCCCCTCGTCAGGGTCTAAATAAGTATACACTAGTCTACACTGGAATATCGATGCCCAATCTCGATACTCCTACGACTAGGGACATTTAAGGATGTGCTTATAGACCCCCAGCTCCCACTTATATGATCTCCATCACAATGCTGGAGCAAGAATCCTATGGGCTCTATCAACATGTACATGATGATAAAGACAAACCAGATAGCATACTGTCATCTTGAGTAAGACTGTTCTACCGGTATAGGTCCTCCCTCAATCATCACAATCGCCTTCCTTCGACTATGATAATTGCCTTAAGGGCACTATAGCCAACAGGCGTTGTATATTATACTGCTTGCGTGGTTGTTTCCGCCAATTGGAGAAGAGCTAGCTCCCGCTTGGGGATGCCATTATTCAATATTATGTATTTCATGTGTTGTACCCGTTTAGGGGCCAGTATTTACAAAGGAGACTCTGCCGAAATTTTCGGGAAAATATGATGTTGCTTTTAAAATGTTTAATGCCACTTATTTTGTTAAAACCACTTGTTTTAAAACAAGTTTTCCTTCACTCTATTTTAAAATGGTTTAGATTTCTGTGCTTTTGGCTTACTTTAATTAGGTGGGGTCCTATAGACTTCACATGATTCAAGTGCCAGTCGCGTGCCATTTCGGGTCGTGACAAATCTTTCAGTAATGGCAATTTAGAGTGTTTCGTATTCGTAATTTTAACATCATTTTGGGTTTGTTATTGATATGTGATACAATATTTGGAATCCACAATAATTCGTTTTGTGAAAACTAATTATTGTTTTGTGAATCTAGCAAGTTAGTCTCTTTTGATCGGTTTCCGCGGGGTTTTGATTTGGATCAAAACTCTGTCGCAATCTAGTATTGTATGCGAACACTCGCCGAGTAACACTACTAGATAGCTACGCCACATAGCCCCGACCAAGCGACTTTAGGAGAACCCCGTATCCAAAAGCATCCGTTCGGATGCTTGCGGCCGCGGTGTTCTGCCTAAGAGCGCTCCGTCGACGGCAACGGGGGTGCGACTGACTACTAATGTTTTCGACGAGCATTCGATTAAATGTTGGGAATCTTGTTGAATTGCCAGACTGGATATTGAAAAGTGTTTTTAATTTGAGACTAAAATGCCGGATTTATAATGTTAAGTATGAAATTTGGAATATGTGATATTCCGGGTTTATGATGTCAAAGGAATTTATATGGTTAGGCATGAAATCCGAAGTATGTGATATTTCAGATTTATGATGTCTAAGGTGGTTGCGGATTCCAATTATTGTAGTTTTTCACTTTCTTTTCTGCGACCGTAAGTGTAATATGTGGTGTATCGCCGGTTTCGTTGCTATACGTCAACGACAATTGGGATACGCATATTTACATACGTTGATGACATGTGATGTTATTGTTGGAAATTCACCCGTGCGCGCAAACGCGTATGTTTGGAAATGTGATCGTTTTATGGAAACGGAATGCGCACATGAGATCGTTCTCATTTTAAATATTTATAAACCGCAAGTACACGGCGCGTTGTAGCAAGCCTTTAAGTACGGGTCGATCCACAGGGAATTGTGTATTAGGTTTTGTGATTTAAGGTTCAACAAATAATGAATTGGGTTGGTTGTCACAAAAAATAGAAAATACGAAAACAAGGAAAACAAGCAAATAGGTTAAGAAAGAAATTGGCTGTGGCTTTGCCTCTGAAGGTTGAATCGCGACGATTCCTTCGACACTCCCTTGCCCATGAGTTGTTGTTAGTTATGTATATGCCCTAGAGGCCATTGTTGTATATATGATGTATATTATAATGGATGCTTAGATATATAGAGAGAGGACTTTCTTGCCCGATATGACAGTATGCTATCTGGTTTCACTTTGTCTTAACATGTTGACTTGTATTGATTTACTGTCTTGCTCTGACATGTTGATAAAGCCCTTAGGATTTGTACTCGACTACTTACACTATGATGCAAATCATACTAGTGGGGCCAGGGTAGTCTAAGAGTACAACCTATAACTATTCCTAGTGGATGGTGTATCGAGACATGACATTGATACTCCAGAATAGACTAGTGTATACGCATCTTGACCCATTTGATGGGCGATGGATGATCTCATATCCATTGATGTTTGACATCAAAGATGGTGTACGGGTGCTCAGTGGAGACTGGGTACACTGAACGAACTCACCGAGAACTCCTAGATGGTATTATACCTATCGTCAGATAGTAGTTCTGTAGTGACACTGGTACAGGTTAGTCTGTAGACCCGAGATCGTCATAGAGTCTCGTGTGATTCCCACAGTGCTTTGATTTCCACCTTACCACGTTCAAGAGGACGTGCAAAACGGTGGCTTTTGGGTACAGTCCCGAATCACATGGAGGCAATGAGCGATAGGAGGGGTTTCGTCTCTCCCGGTATTGGGGGTTGATGTTGTGCTGTGTTCGATTGGTGATAACTGGAAGTCCCTGGCCAGGGCTGATATGGAGATTTACTAGTAAATGTTATTAGTAGTTTCTCGATCGTTATAAGCCTCACATCGACACGACTTATCGGTTACTGTGGTCTGACGTTTACCAACCCTAGACTAGATATGCGACATATCAGACGAAGTGAGCGGACTGTACGGGAATGTTACTGATTGGATTCACAGTAGTGTGTACAGGCTTGCTTGTTGATCTTCTAATCGCTCTATACCTGGGTGGCTGTTACGTTTAGCTGACCGCTTGTAGCTTGTGGGTGTTTGATATGATCATCACCTACTGCCGGCGTATTGACTAGTCTTTACAGTTCTACACAGAGGTTTGCGGGCTCAGGCAAAAAGGAGTAGGAAAACATATGTGATATGTGCGGTGCCGAGAATAATACATCGATGTGATACCATATTCGATTCTCGCGATATGTAATATCGGCCGGGTATATGAGATATTGCCGGGTTATCGGATCAAGTGTTCATTCGATAAAAAGGTACATATTATATTAGTCGGTTATATGTAATATAGACGGGTTATTAAAATCAAGTGTTGATTTAATAATTTAATGTATATTTATATATGTGATATATTACATTGCATTAACTAATATAAGCTCACTTAAATGATTCTTTTTCTCACTTGATGATACATTGATATATATGTGATATATGTTAATTGTATTATTTTCATTTGTTACATTATAAATTATATATGTGATATATAATATTGTAACATGTTAGGGTTACAAATGCAACTAATGTTTATGAGTTAAACCACGACTAGGGTTGGGATTATGATAATTATTTTGGTTAATTCTTAATGATGGATTAAGTTATGGATGAGCTTTGGGGATGCTTCATGACACTTTGACTTAGTCCACCCTCTTTAGATATTTATCAAGATATTTGTTATGCTTACCCTAACCCTAACCTATGGTTTATTCTCTACACGGGTTAAGCATGACATGCTTAACCCTTGGTTACATTTCTAACCTTAACAATAATTCATTCATCACAACTTCATCTTCTTCCTCCTCTTGAAAAATGCTTTCTAGCTTTTATTTTGTGTGAATTAAAGTGAGAAATAGAAAACAAAAGAGAGAAAAATTCCTACTTCGTCATCCTCATCTATTCTAGCCACTTAGATTAGGTTGTTCACTTCACTAATACCTAATTAGTGAAAAGAGAGCTTGGTTTTGTGATTCCTCAAGGTAGATCATCTTTGATTGTGAAGATTACTAGCAAGCATGCATCATTCACTTCATGGAGCCTCTCAAGAGTGTGGGAACTTGATGATCGCAGTGAAGGAACCTCAACTCGGAGCTTATGAAGTGAAGGAACGGACTACAAAGGTTGTAATCTTTAACTCTAAGAAGTAAAGTAGTTTACTTGTTCATTGTTAACCCTAATTCTCTAGTAAAGAACCTTACTTAGGTTGTTTGGCACTTGAAAAATTTAAATTTGACATGGTTGATGCCTTGTAGAACCTTGTTCTAGTGCCTAAGAACCTTACAGTGGTATCAGAGCCTAGATAGAGCATTAGGCGTTGCGTAGGCGAAGTTAAAAGTCCGATCGAACCCTGAAATCCCAAGAAATACCCCCTCTCTGGAAATTTTTCAAAAAGTTGGATTTTTCCATTTTAAAAATATTCAGAAAATCTTGTAGGGAATTCTATGGACACACATAAAGAACAAAACCCTAACTCGTCTAAGTGACCACGGATCCACGGCTAAAACCTGTTTTTGGCGGCGGATCCGCGACGCCACTTAAGAGTCTTGTGTCGGGCCCTTCAGCTATTGGTCCGTAGGTACTGGGGAATATTTCTATGAATTTTTAATTTGGCTTAAGTGTTAAGCTTTTTGGGAATTTTGGGAATTCGTTGATTCGATCGAATTGTTTAACGTCGTCTAGCTTTCTGTAATGTGATACAATAATTAGAATCTACAAATTTGTTTGTTGCGAGCAAATCCAACATTTCGGTCTCGGTTGTAATCGGAAATCTTGTTGAATTATCCTACTATTTTGAAAAGTTGTTTTCATAGGTGAGACCTAAATGTGAGCTTTACATTGTTAGGCATGAAATCTTGGATATGTGATATCCCGGTTTTATGTTGTCTAAGGGCAGTTACGATTCCAATTGTTGTAGTATTTCATTTTCTTTTCTGTGACCGTAAGTGTAATATGTGGTGTATCGCCGGTTTCGTTGCTATACATCAACGACAATTGGGATACGCATATTTATTTACGTTGATGACATGAGATGTTATGTGTTGCTTTGATATGTTATATTGGATCGTCGTGTTTTGAATAGCCGGGGGTTTTATGTAAGATGAGAGTTTTTATTTTCATTCATGTAAAATTCATTGTATGTAATATTCTTTTATTGGGGCACTTCCGGGTTGAGCATGATGTCACCATTGTATATTATTTACTTTTCCGCATTAGGATAGACCCAGGTGGGGAACACAAGTAACTGGGTTCTAGGGAACAGTGGGAGGCTATCTCGAGGAGTCGAGACCGGGTCTTCTAACATTAGAATTGGTAGGGTTGCTTGCCGCTCTCGTAGGGGTCTAGGGAAGTGGGTTTGGGTATTCATAGCGATTGTGGAATCCGTGTTTTATACATGCTTACAATAAAATACGGAACTCCTAATATATCCAATATTTCATATGTTATCTTCTGCTGCACTGTTCTGTGATGAGATCATATTATATGCGTGAGACGAATGCTTTATTATTATATATGAGATATATAGTAGACATTGCTTATGTTTTGCACCCGCGCTAGTCATGTCCCGGTATGCCGTTAGTTAAGTAACCTAACGGTGCATAACGGAACATTGTGGCGAATGCGGATGGCATAAGCGTACATTATATTTTCGTTTCTTCTACGATGCTTAGGGAAACATAAATGATGGGAATTCATTAATGAGATTAATGAAAGAAAAAGAAACCTAAAAGATGTTGTAGAATCAAATTTTCAAAAAGGGTAGCTCTAGTTTTTGCTTTGCATAGCGGTATTCCTTGTAGAATATCCAGCACCTTATTCGATAAGGAAAGAGCCGAGATCCCTTCACCGGGAGTGACCTCTTTAGCGAAACTAGCAGATGCTACAACTCATTCGGTTTTTTTTTTGACTGCTTCTATAGTTTTTTTCTTTGCATAGTGGTATTTGTGAAATATCTTGCACCTTATTGGATAAGGAAAGAGCCGAGATCCCTTCACCGGGAGTGACCTCTTTAGCGAAACTAGTAAAAGCCTCAAAAACACACCTTTTCAAAATCACTTGTTTCTACAATGATATCAAGTTAATTACGCGAAAGCTTTTTCTGAAAAAAGCTGGCGTAACCCTCCGACATTTCAGATAAGTAATATTTAGTATTCGTGCTGCGTTTGTTGGCTTTCGTCAAGGTGTAGTGTGCGGTAGTGCGCGGTAGCTATTTACTGCTTATCTGCAGCATATAATACGATTGGATTAGGGTAGTCGTACGTCTTTGTTGGCTTTCGTCAAGGGTCGTGCGGGTGGGTTTAATTCAATCATGAAATGTTCGGGTTGAACTTGACTAGAGGACTATGTTTTGTTGGCTTTCGTCAAGGTCATAGCACGTTAGGGGTAAAAGCATTATCGGGAATTTCAAGTGTTGAAATTTGCAATTAGATTGCATATTTTCTATGAGATAGTTGGATCCCGATACCCACTGCGAGTAAGAGTTACTCCTGGGAGAGTTTTACACATGACAATTAACCGATCAAGTAAGTGTCTAGAAAAGTGTTAACAGGGTTATGCCTCTGGGAAAATGAGGTTTATTTTAATTAGGTCCGTGTGAAAGCACGGGAAACCTCCCTCAAAGTACCAACACTTTCCTGGCCGAAATATTGGCAAACAAGTAAAGTGTAATTAATCCCGGCTAGTCATACCTTTTAGGGTTTGAAGGAAGATTTGATAAAAACAGTGAGAGCCATCCTGATTAGATAAGATAATAACCAATATAATCTTGCAAGTGCATACGCTAAAGTGTTTTCTTCTCTCTCTCTCTCCAGGTAGCGACGATGTCAGGCCTTAATCAAGATAATAATATGGATGTATTGACCGAACCCGCTTATTATATTGAGCAGGGGAACGTTGGTCCCGTTCTTTCTTATAAACATTATAAGACAGAGCTGGAATTAGGGGAATATCCTGATTCTCACGCCGCCCAAACGAAGAATAAGCATGATGATGCATCATCTTCGGGTGTGTTTGTTATCAAGAACTGTTTCTCAGTTCACTCTACATCCTCGGTATTAGATACCGGATCAGGTGTAATACGTTACATGGGCTAAGGAAAGGTAGAGAACTGGGCATGGGTGATCATTTCGTAAGAGTAGAGAATGGTGCAAATGTTGCAGCCAAAGCTGCTGGCGAATATCACCTTGTGTTACCAAATGGTAATACATTGATTCTGAACGAATGCTATTACATTCCGACCGTGATATGCAATCTTATATCAGTTTCTTTATTGAGTAAGGAAGGATATAATTTTGTAGTATAGGATAATGTTATGAACATCTTCCTGAATCAAAAGCTGATTGGATCAGGCTCGTTAAATAATGGCATATACGTTCTAAACCAAACTACAGTTCTTAATGTACAAAACATACACAAGAGGAAGAGTTAAGAAATGAACAAATCCTTCTTGTGGCATTGTAGACTAGGTCATATCAATACGACACGACTAGCTAAGTTGCATAAGGATGGATATTTGAATCCGTTCGAATTTTCATCTTATGACACTTGCCAGTCATATTTCAAAGGCAAAATGACCAAAACTCCGTTTAGTGGACACGGAGAAAGAGTTTCGGAACTCTTGGGACTGATACATAGTGATGTATGTGGTCCCATGTCTACACATGCCAGGAATGGTTCTTCGTACTTCATTACATTCACTGACGATCTCTCAAGATACGGACGTGCGTTCCTAATGAAACACAAGTCTGAAGTTTTTGAGAAATTCAAAGAATATAAGTACGAGGTAGAGAACAAAACGGGTAAAAGTATTAAGATTCTTCGATCTGATCGAAGTGGAGAATACTTGAGCAATGAGTTCCTGGACTATCAAAAAGAGAATGGGATTCTCTCTCAGCTTACTCCTCCTTATACACCACAGCACAACGGTGTATCGGAGCAGAGGAATCGCACCCTATTGGATATGGTGCGCTCTATGATGAGCACTGCTGAGTTGCCTATTTCCTTTTGGGGGTATGCGCTTGAGACAGCCATACACCTATTGAATATGGTTCCTACCAAATTAGTGCCTACCACTCCATATGAGATATGGAAGGGAAAGAGACCATCTCTTAATTATATTAAGAAATGGGGTTGTCCTGCTTAAGTCAAGAGGCCCAATCCGGAAAAACTCGAGGCAAGGTCTGTCCTGTGCAAGTTTGTAGGATATCCCAAAAACTCACAAGTGTATATCTTCTACCACACTGAGGAACAAAAGATGTTTGTTTCTCGACATGCCACCTTTTTAGAAAAGGAATTTCTTACAAAGGAAATTAGTGGCGAGGAGGTAGAACTGGAAGAATTTCCAGCAATACAAACTGCGACAGAAGATTTGGTAGAACTAGAGGATTCAGTTGTTCCCGACGAACCTCAGCCGCTTCGCCGATCTAGTAGGGTCCTCATCCACCTGAAAGATACTATGGTTTTCTCATCGTTGGTAGGAGCGAGGATTGGATCATGGAAGATGATGACCCGACTAACTTCGAGCAGGCCATCACGAGTGGAGACTCTGTGAAATGGCTGGATGCAATGCGATCTGAGATGGAATCCATGTACACCAATAAAGTATGGACTTTGGAAGTTGCTCCTGATGGGGTAAAACCCATTGGGAGCAAGTGGATCTTTATGAAGAAACATGGTGTAGATGGAAAAGTTGAGACTTTCAAAGCTAGACTTGTTGCAAAGGGTTTTCGTCAACGACAGGTGTGGATTATGACGAAACCTTTTCTCCAGTGGCTATGCTTAAGTCCATCCGGATCCTACTTGCCATTGCTGCATACCATGACTACGAAATCTGACAGATGGATGTTAAGATAGCCTTTCTAAATGGTGATTTGGAGGAGTGCATGTACATGATTCAGCCGGAGGGCTTCGTAGACAGTGGGAGCAGCGGAAAGGTGTGCAAGCTGCTTAAATCCATCTACGGGTTAAAGCAGGCATCGCGGAGCTGGAACATCTGTTTTGATGTAGTAGTCAAAGAGTTTGATTTCATAAAAAACGTAGATGAAGCTTGTGTTTACAAGAAAGTTGCAGAGAGTAAGGTTGTCTTCCTCGTATTTTACGTAGTGTAGGGTTAGCTTAGCACCTTAGCAAGGTTTAGGAAGGCATCACACATGCCATATTGAAATTTTTGCAGTGCTAAACAAACCCTAACCAAGATCTTAACTAGAGAATTAGGGTTAACTATGCATGTAAACAACTTTACATCTAAGAGAGAGGGATTACAACCTTTGTTATCCGTTCCTTCGCTTCATAAGCTCTGAGTAGTAGTCTCTTTGCCGCGATCCATGAACTCTCAGACTCTAGAGAGGCTCCACAAGTCGAATGATCCATGCTTGCTTGAAGTCATCCTTTTCGAAGATGATCTACCTTGAAGAATCTCTAAACCAAGCTCTTACTTCTCTAATCAAGTATTAGTGAAGTGAACACCCTAATCTAAGTGGCTAGAATAGATGAGGATGATGAAGTAGGATTTTTTCTCTCTTTTGTTTTCAATTTCTCACTTTAATCATCACAACTCAAAAAGCTAGAAAGCTTTTTCAAAGAAAAAGAAGAAGAAAGCTTTTGTGATGAATTGTTGCGGTTACAAAAGGAAAACCATGAGTTAATAAATGAAGGCATTAACTCATGTAGAGAATAAACTATGGTTAAGGTTTTGGGTTGGGTTAAAAAATATCTACACAAAATATCAAAGCAAAAGACAAAAGGAAAGCTTCATGAAGCTTCATGAAAAAGCTAACCCAAAAGCTAACCCAAATCCAAACCCTAACTTTGTTTAAACTTTACAACCATGTTGCATTTGTAACCCAAACTTGTTACAATATTATATATCACATATACAATATATTTTGTAACAAAAGAAAATAATACAATTAACATATATCGCATATATATCAATATATTATCCTGTGAGAAAATGATTCAATAAAACGATCTTATATTAGTTAACGTAATATAATATATCACATATATAATTATACATTAAATTATCGAATCAACTCTTGATCCGACAATCCGGCTATTTTGCATATAACCGACTAATATAACATGTACCAATTCATCGAATCAACACTTGATCCGATGACCTGGCTATATCACATATACCCGGCCGATGTCTCATATCGCGAGAATATAATACGGTATCTCATATCGTATTATTCTCGGTCCCGCACATATCACATATGTGCTCCTACTCCATTTTGCCTGAGCCAGGAAACCTCTTTGGAGGAATCTAAAGAATCGTCAATATGCCGGCAGTAGGTGATGATCATATCAAACACCCACAAGCTGCAAGCGGTCAGCTAAACGTAACAGCCACCCGTGTATTGAGCAATCAGAAGATCAACAAACAAGTCTGTATTTTCTCCTGTGAATCCAATCGTTAAACACTACCGTATAGTCCGGTCTCTTCGTCTGATATGCTGCATATCTAGTCTAGGAGTGGTAAACGTCAGACCCCAGTAACCGATAAGTCGTGTCATTGTAAGGCTCATAACGGGTCGAGAAACTACTGATAACTCTTACCAGTAAATCTCCATATCAGCCATGGCCAGGGACTTCCAGTTATTGCCAATCGAACACAGCACAACATCAACTCCCAATACCGGGAGAGACGAAACCCCTCCTATCGCTCATTGCCTCCATGTGATTCGGGACTGTACCCAAAAGCCTTCGTTTTACACGCCCACTTGGACGTGGTAAGGTGGAAATCAAAGCACGGAGGGAATCACACAAGCCTCTATGACGATCTCGGGTCTACAGACTAACCTGTACCAGTGTCACAGGAGAACTGCTATCTGACGATAGGTATAATACCATCAGGAGTTCTCGGCGAGTCCGTTCAGTGCACCCAGTCTCCACTGAGCACCCGTACACCATCTTTGATGTCCAACACCAATGGATATGGTATCATCCATCGCCCATCATATGGGTGTAGATGCGTATACGCTAGTCTACTCTTCATTATCGATGCCCTGTCTCGATACACCCTCGACTAGGAACAGTTATAGGATGTACTCGTAGACTACCTTGGCCCCACTAGTATGATCTGTATCATAGTCCTAGTAGTCGAGTACATATCCAAAGGGCTTTATCAACACGTGATAACAAAACAGTATTTGTTAACATGTTAAGATAAAGTGAAATCAGATAGCATACTATCATATCGAGCAAGAAAGTCCTCTCTATATATATCCAAGCATCCACTATAATATACATCATATGTACAATAATGGCCTCTAGGGTCTACATATAACTTACAATCTCCCACTTGCACTAAGGCCAGATGTTGTAGTATCTCATACCCAACATCCCGAAGAGTCTCTCAAATTGTATCTGAGGAATGGCCTTTGTGAGTGGATCCACAGTGTTGTCCTTCGTATCAACTCTCCTAACTTCGATCTCCCGACGATCAGGTGATACCGCTTCAGAATATGTCTGGACTTGTGTTGGGACCTGGGTTCCTTGGCCAAAGGCCCATTATTATCACAATACAGAGGTGTTGGATGCTCAATGGACGGAACCACACCAAGTTCAGTGATGAACTTCTTTATCCAGACAGCCCCTTTGGCAGCATCGTTGACAGCGATGTATTCAGCCTCCATCATCGAGTCTGCCACGGGTTCCTGTTTGGAACTCTTCCAACAAACCGCCCATCCATTTAGGGTAAAGACAAATCTTGAGTGCGACTTAGAGTCGTTCTTATCACTTTGGAAGCTCGAATCGGTAAAGGACTCCACCTGGAGTTCTCTATTACCATACTCAAAGAACATCTCTTTAGTCCTTCTCAAGTACTTGAGAATATTCTTCACAGCTGTCCAGTGATTCTGTAACGCTGTGAAAATCGTTTCGGTGAAATTTCGAAAAAATCGGTAAAATAAGGCGGTTTTCTGTAAAAAGTTAAAATACAAATATCTCTGTTATAAAATTAAATATACATATTCTAGCTATGAAATTGCTAGTATTTAGCGTTTATTGAGCCACTAGTGAAATTTCAAATTTTTCGAAAAAAAATATTTTTAATATTATTTTAAGCCGCCACTAATACATTTAATTAGGGAAAATTACAAACTGGAATGGGTTGAAACAAATTTTGTGCATCATATTACATTAAGGAAAATTTTAATATGTGTTGTTTTCAAACAAAATGAATCTACCAAACGGTGTTAGGAATTCTTGAAGAAAAAAAGCTTTTTGGTGAAATTAGCGAAAGTTTGCAATTTGGTAACTTGAGAGGGACTTTTTGCAAAAAATTTCCTTGCAAACTTTCACAAAACCTCACCCCAACCCCTTGGCCGAGCCCACCATGGCAGCAGCCCATATTTTTTCCACTCCAATTTTGCTTCTTCAACTCATTTTAAAGTGGTTGGAATTGAAATAATTAATGTATTATATTGAGGTATGGGTTTTAAGTGATTGGATGGGCTTTGACTTAGACTTTCTCACACAAATCCCTCACTCTTTCCCCCCTAAACCTGCTGGCCGAAACAGCCTTTCCCCCCCCCCCCTCCTTGTTCCATCTCTTCTCACATCAATTTCTTCACAAAATTCAAATGAAAAATCTACAATTTCTTCTCAAATTCTAAGCAAATCCTCATGCTATTCCCTTCTTAAGCCAAAATTGCTTTTAAGTATGGAGAATGATGGTGTCTATGGAGGTTAGGGAAACCTAGGATTTCAATCTTGGGAGGTAAAACTCTAACATAATGTTTAAATTGTAGTTTGTATATGCTAATTTATATATTAGAAGTGTTAAATTAGTTGTGGTGGCTTACTTTAGGAAAATCAAGAGAAGGGTTAAACTAAAGTTATGGTTGTGATAATTATTTCATGGTTGTGTGATGTATTTTAGCATCTTATGATATGCAAAACCTAATCTTGTAGCTAATTTGCAAATTGTTACATTTATATTTTCCAAATTGTGATAATTATGCTAAATTGCTAACTAGGTTTTAGAAATTTAATTAAAATGTGGGATTAAAATCTAGTTAGGGTTTTTAGCACATCATTAAGATTTCCATGTGTGGTTTAACCATTTAAAATATGCAAAACCAAGCTTAATTGTTAAATTATGAATTTCGCTTTAAAAATTGTTAAAATTGGTTGTTTTTGCAAACTTGAATTTTGGGTTAATGATAATTAGTGAGATTAAAAATATGGAAATGGTGTATATGACCTGGTTTTGATACTTAGTGAATAATATGGCTATTAGTTGGGTTAAAACATCAAGTTTCGAATTAAAACGGTAATTAAGTGTTTTCTAGGCTTTGTGAAATAAATCGATTTGAGCAAATTTAAGGTTTTTATGAATTGCACCATATTTTCAATTAAATTCTAGTGCGTTATGAACGCGTGATTGGTATTGGGTTTTCCTCGATTGGTTGAGGTTTGTACATCGACTTCGAGAGTTGGTTTGGCTATTTGGCATGCGTAGGCGATAGGTTTTGACCTATGCGTGATATGCGTGCCGATTTGATTTTCGTGTGCCGTTTCGATTTCGAATTTGATTTTAATGCGATACGATGCGTTATGATATGTAGGTACCCCATGTGGACTTCGAGACGACAAGCAAGCGCGTTGTGACGTCGGCGCAGGCGAGCGAGGACCAGGTGAGTAGATCTATATCTACGGGGAGAAGTCGGGTGGATGGTGTATTGCATCCCCGCAGTCCGTGGTGGTGTATACGGATGGGTATACACACCAACAATTATTGTATATTATTTGGGATTAATAACGATGTTTAGGATGGATATTGATGTGTTGGATTATTTTAGTGTTGCGAACCCTAGGGTAGTGTTGCACTACACATACACACATACATACTTGCATACATTCCTTTTGATATGTGCTCATGGGATTCTTTATAGTTATGTGTTCACATGGGTATGGGACTATGTGTTCACATACTGATTTTAGGATGATACTTGGGATTGAGCTGAGTCGATGAGATTTGATTTGAGGCCGTGAGATCGGTGATATAGCAGGGTTCGTATCTTAGATACGACATGACATTGTAGCGGGTCCTTGACGTAGTGTTTCATACACGTCCATGCATACTTAGGCGGTATCAGTATTGTACTAGACGTAGATCAGTACCCCGATCATGGTATTTGATAAAGAGGATATCAGATGAATAGTATGATGAATGTGATATTGACCCGTACCCAGATTTGGGGATGCCGTACGACGGATTTACGTACGAGCTATATTTTGATGATAGATCCGCACTCTTGACTTGGGATGTCTGGTTATGGATATGATATTATTGAGGCGGGATCACCGACTGTATATATACAGGTATGTATATGTATCGAATCAGATGATAGGCGGTTTCATTACCTGTAGTTCAGCTTGTTAGTTAGTCTAGTGTAGTTGTTAGATTAGATTAGACTCCTACCTATTTCAAAACTAGCGGATCGTGGGTATTTTACAAGACAGGTCAAGGGATCTACGGATATTTCAAATGACGTATCCTTTCTTAAAAACCACCGTAGCCCTATTTTCAAAACCCCGCGGTTCGTGTTATTTCAAATGGCACCATTTGTAGGACTTATATTAGATTATTACAGATTAGTTATCGTTGTGTCTAGTATTCAGCTGCCGCTTATTATTGCTGTTCACTCTGCCTCGCATACTTATTTTGCTGCATACTCCATTATTGATATCATGCTGTTAGGACACCAGCACCATTACCGATGATGCGTATATACCACGTACACCTACTTGCCGGCTCACACACATCTTCATCGGTAATTGCCATGTCACGTACACTTTAGAGAATATATTTGCTTGACTTAGCTTGTTAGTTAGTATTGATATGATATTAGTGTACCTGCCTTACATGCCTAGTTTATTAATCATACATTGCAACTTAGTTATTGATACCATATGCATTCATTATCATTGACATATGCACTTGTGATGATTTCTTGAGATTTATGATATTTCTGGATTTCGGGGAAAGCCGCAAAATTTACAACTTATGATCTTTTAAAATATAAAATGTTGCGGTTTTCTAGTGATGAAAAGTGTCGTCCACCATGAGTTTGCTGTGGTTTTAGAGATCCGTGTCGAGCAGTGGAGGAACCATCACGGGTACATGGTGGACCCGGTATGGTACCCCGGGGCAAGATGAATGTGGTGTTGACGTTGAGCCTGGCAGGGGACAGATTACCTACCGGTGATATTACCCGACGCGTCGGATATCCGGAGGATACCGACGTGGTCTTGAGATGGATGGTAGGGGCCGGTCTGGACTGACGGCGCCCTAGATATTGAGATTGAGACATTGATATATCGAGACAGTGAGATTTATGTTTTGTGTCGATGCTAGACACTGTTGATACTGATTTCATTATGATACCACAGTTTAAAAATACGAAGGAAATATCACTAATTTATGAAGGCAGTTTCTTCATTTACATGTATTCTGTTTTCATGCATTCATACCTCATTCATATGATATATTGCTACCTGAGGCACTGACACGGGCACACGAGATTTCACTCGATTAGATATTACCCTAGCCATTGTTATAAGCTGCTTGTTATGTATATTTTTGAGGATATATTATGATCATTGACCTAGGTTGCGTTATTTATGCGATTTCTGTGCGTAGATGTTTTTCTATTCACGAGTTGGCAACTCACCCCCGTTGTGCCCTAGTTTCTTGCAGGTTTGCCGTACAGGTTTCATTATGGCGTTGCGGGCTCTGTTTCATTCGGGTGACTTGCTAGTAGGTGGGTTTTTCTTGTATCGTACCCATCATATTACCTTGTATAATATTATTCAGTTGTATCTAGTAAATTCCATCAACCAAACATGTATTTTTGAGATAGAGACCAGTGTTGTTTATTCTTTCGACCTTAGAGTCGCTCGTTATATTTCTGGTGGTTTTGAATTTCCTTTTGAGTTTTGATCCTCGCCGTTGGCATTGTATATTATATTGCTTGTGTGGTTGTGACCGTCGATTGACGAAGAGCTAGCTCCCGCTTTGGGATGCCTTTTTCTTGATTTCGTATACTATTCATGTTGTATCCCGTTTGGGGGCCAGTATTTACAAAGGAGTCTCTGCCGAAATTTTCAGTAAATTTTTGATGTTTTAAAAACCGTATAATTCGGCTTATGCTATTGAAACTACTTGCTTTAAGTTGGTTTTTCCTGCACTCTATTACTTTTCTTGGTTTGGATATCTGGGTTTTCGGCTTTCTTAGATTACGAACGCCTCGAGACGTTTCGTAGTTTAAGTGCCAGTCATGTTCCGTACTTTCGGGTCGTGACAAAGTTGGTATCAGAGCGTTAGGTTTTAACATTCGGAGCGTAGGATGACCCTTGGTTGATGGAATAGGTGACTAAAGTAGAGTGACGTACCGTTGATATGTTCCGCGGCATATTTACGACACGCCACTCCACTTATGAAGCCTTAGGATGTACATTTCCTTGTTCAGAATTATATTCCTTCCTGATCTAGCCTCATCGGTACCAGTTTGGTTTTGCTGCTACGGTTACAGCAGGGAGAGCTACGGCTAGAGTTGCGGTCAGCATGAGCTCGTTACGAACGAGGACTGACCATGGCGTGATTCCGGCGACACACGATTGCAGAGATGTGTCTTTTTACTGTGTTTCCGCGCCACGAGCGTTTGGCGGATCGCCTTTATGAGATTTCTCGGACGTGCCGATCAGTATCAGAGGATTGAGCCAATGATAGAGGCCAGCCAGATCTTGATGACCGTTGGTGTGTTGCTTATTCATGACGATCGAGGCACTGTTCAACGTGCAGACGAGTGAGCCAGTTATTGCTGCGAACGACGAGATATTGCCCCAGATGCTGGAATTCGTGCAGGACGAGTTGTACTAAGAGATGATAGAAGGTCGCTAGTCATCGAGGATGAATGACTAGGACATGTGGATCGTTCGCTTACCCCGATGCGAGGCCATCAGATAGATTGATTCCAGCTAGAGACGACTTCGCGCGGAGACGTTGGGAGTCGACAGAGACGATCGAATGTCAGAAACCTATTATTCCAAGTTTAAAGTAGTCGGAAAGACATGCAGGCAATTCTATGGTCCCTCTAGAAGAATGAAACCCTAACTCGACTTAATAACCGTGTGAAAGCCTTTGAACCTTCGGGTTTGCGGCAGTTCTGCGGCGCCATTAGTGAGGCTTGGGTTTGCCCTTCTACGGCTGGACCACCGATGCTGTGGTATGTACTCGATACTATTAAACTGTGCACAAGATGTTGAGCTCTTGGGGGATTATGAGGTTTTGATGACTCGATCGGATGGCTCGACTTAATTCAGATGCTAGGTGGTGAGATGCATTTCTTAGGAGACTCCAGATATGAGGTTAGCCGTTGGAGCTTAGTCCATGCAGCCGCGACGAGACGAGTCCAAAGCAGACGACATTAGAGAAAAGTGGAGTAAGAGGTTCGCACCAGATCTAGATGAGATGATATTCCACTCCGCCGACATCCGAGAGGCGATGCGCATGCCGAGGCATGGTACTTGGACTTACCTTCCAGAAGGAGTCGCGATGAGTCTGCAGTCGTTCCAGAGCAAGATGCAGATATAGGAAAGGACAATGACTTCCGGACAGTTGGCAGAGACGAGACATGGAAGAGACCGTGAGCAGGATTCCTTCCAGGACACTGCTGCAATGATACTTGCACTCAGGATCAGATGTGTCACGTACATTCAGAGAGCCAGAGGCCGACGCCAGTGATATGCTGTCTTACGAGTGGTCGCGATGATTGACCAAAAGATGACCAGAGAAGTGCCAGAACGGAATCGTCCCCGTTAGCACACCTGATAGGGCCGATGAGCCGATGGACCGAAAGATTGGTAATTCACAGTGAAGACCTTGACCCAGGAGTGGTCATGGTTACGCACACCAGCAGGCCAGAGTTCATGATCATCGACGAGACGTCCCATTAGTGACCGCGACAGTTGGCCCGAGATTCTTAGAGGATGCACTTGAGCGATACTATTCCGCCATTTTTGATTTCGATGTTTTGGGTGATTTATTCGCATGATTGGATTTTGATGATTGAGGATTTACGATCTTTGCACAGTGTTGCACTTGATATCGTTTTCTTGCTTGGGTTTCACATGTTTGTGATTTTACGGTTTTAGACATTTGAGTTGATTTTGTGCATATGCACGCACACGAATTGGTTCCTGCACTCTGTATAGTTATTATATGCTTGCAGTGTGCACTGGACTTCGATTTCGATTGTGATATTCGATATTTGTTTTGTGCACCATGTGCACCTGATTGATTTTGCACACGTTCGGCGCTTGATATTGGATTTCATGATTTCGTGCACGATGGATGCACCTGATTTGGATTTTCGCGCATGTTGATCGCATGTCTTGAGATGCGATTTTGGTGCACACCAGATGCACTAAATCGAGATTTTTCGTGCATGTCAGATGCACCTGATTTTGCTGTCAGGCACACATGTTGCCTACGACAGATGTTTCGTGCACACCTGATGCACTTAGATGTTGTTTATGTCCGCATATATGGCACATTCATGGATTTTGATTTCCGTGCGCACCAGACGCACGTAGCATTCATGTGCATATTTTGGGGATTGATTTTGTATAGAGCAGTACGTTTTTATGATATTGCTATGTGTTTTCGTACTGAGCAGGACTAGTCAGAGGACAGTACCTGAATATATTTTGCATGCATTGATAGTTATTGAAGGGATTTCCAAAAAGCGAGCTATAGCCTCAGTATTTACCTACGTGTCTGATATGACACGAAATGTTTAAAACAAGGAGACCCTTCTAAATTGTTTCCAAAACGGCGGAACGTATATTTCAAACAAAGGTATATATGTATATAGTTATTTTCTTATGATAGACGTCCGCCACTGTGCAGTGTTATACGCGTTGCACAGCGACTTAAAGAGATTTGGCATGCATTTCCTTCAAATACTTACAGATATAGATCGATATTTACATGTATAGTTTCGAGTTATGTTATATTGGTTTTGATTTTGATTTGGCATTGATGTCTTCTCCATGACTCCGATGATTGCGGGATGCTTGACGGAGTTTTGATTAGAGTTATATGCTCATTTTTAAAGCGCATGCGCTACGCTACGATTTGTTTTATGTATTTACAATTTCGGAGCCCCGACGACTTGATGGGTTTTCTTAGATGTTTTAGTATTTGGGGGAGTTTGAATTAAAATTCGGGGGCCGAATTTCTTTAAGGTGGGAAGATTGTAACGCTTTGAAAATCGTTTCGGTGAAATTTCGAAAAAATCGGTAAAATAAGGCGGTTTTCTGTAAAAAGTCAAAATACAAATATCTTTATTATAAAATTAAATATACATATTCTAGCGATGAAATTGCTAGTATTTAGCGTTTATTGAGCCACTGGTGAAATTTCAAATTTTCCGAAAAAAATTATTTTTAATATTATTTTAAGCGGCCACTAATACATTTAATTAGGGAAAATTACAAACGGGAATGGGTTGAAACAAATTTTGTGCATCATATTACATTAAGGAAAATTTTAATATGTGTTGTTTTGAAACAAAATGAATCTACCAAACGGTGTTAGGAATTATTGAAGAAAAAGGCTTTTTGGTGAAATTAGCGAAAGTTTGCAATTTGGTAACTTAAGAGGGACTTTTTGCACAAAATTTCCTTGCAAACTTTCACAAAACCTCACCCCAACCCCTTGGCCGAGCCCACCATGGCAGCAGCCCATATTTTTTTCCACTCCAATTTTGCTTCTTCAACTCATTTTAAAGTGGTTGGAATTGAAATAATTAATGTATTATATTGAGGTATGGGTTTTAAGTGATTGGATGGGCTTTGACTTAGACTTTCTCACACAAATCCCTCACTCTTTCCCCCCAAAACCTGCTGGCCGAAACAGCCTTTCCCCCCCCCCTCCTTGTTCCATCTCTTCTCACATCAATTTCTTCACAAAATTCAAATGAAAAATCTACAATTTCTTCTCGAATTCTAAGCAAATCCTCATGCTATTCCCTTCTTAAGCCAAAATTGCTTTTAAGTATGGAGAATGATGGTGTCTATGGAGGTTAGGGAAACCTAGAATTTCAATCTTGGGAGGTAAAACTCTAACATAATGTTTAAATTGTAGTTTGTATATGCTAATTTATATATTAGAAGTGTTAAATTAGTTGTGGTGGCTTACTTTAGGAAAATCAAGAGAAGGGTTAAACTAAAGTTATGGTTGTGATAATTATTTCATGGTTGTGTGATGTATTTTAGCATCTTATGATATGCAAAACCTAATCTTGTAGCTAATTTGCAAATTGTTATATTTATATTTTTCAAATTGTGATAATTATGCTAAATTGCTAAGTATGTTTTAGAAATTTAATTAAAATGTGGGATTAAAATCTAGTTAAGGTTTTTAGCACATCATTAAGATTTCCATGTGTGGTTTAACCATTTAAAATATGCAAAACCAAGCTTAATTGTTAAATTATGAATTTCGCTTTAAAAATTGTTAAAATTGGTTGTTTTTGCAAACTTGAATTTTGGGTTAATGATAATTAGTGAGATTAAAAATATGGAAATGGTGTATATGACCTGGTTTTGATACTTAGTGAATAATATGGCTATTAGTTGGGTTAAAACATCAAGTTCCGAATTAAAACGGTAATTAAGTGTTTTCTAGGCTTTGTGAAATAAATCGATTTGAGCAAATTTAAGGTTTTTATGAATTGCACCATATTTTCAATTAAATTCTAGTGCGTTATGAACGCGTGATTGGTATTGGGTTTTTCTCGATTGGTTGACGTTTGTACATCGACTTCGAGAGTTGGTTTGGCTATTTGGCATGCGTAGGCGATAGGTTTTGACCTATGCGTGATACGCGTGCCGATTTGATTTTCGTGTGCCGTTTCGATTTCGAATTTGATTTTAATGCGATACGATGCGTTATGATATGTAGGTACCTCATGTGGACTTCGAAACGACAAGCAAGCGCGTTGTGACGTCGGCGCCGGCGAGCGAGGACCAGGTGAGTAGATCTATATCTACGGGGAGATGTCGGGTGGATGGCGTATAGCACCCCCGCAGTCCGTGGTGGTGTATACGGATGCGTATACACACCAACAATTATTGTATGTTATTTGGGATAAATAACGATGTTTAGGATGGATATTGATGTGTTGGATTATTTTAGTGTTGCGAACCCTAGGGTAGTGTTGCACTACACATACACACATACATACTTGCATACATTCCTTTTGATATGTGCTCATGGGATTCTTTATAGTTATGTGTTCACATGGGTATGGGACTATGTGTTCACATACTGATTTTAGGATGATACTTGGGATTGAGCTGAGTCGATGAGATTTGATTTGAGGCCGTGAGATCGGTGATATAGCAGGGTTCGTATCTTAGATACGACATGACGTTGTAGCGGGTCCTTGACGTAGTGTTTCATACACGTCCATGCATACTTAGGCGGTATCAGTATTGTACTAGACGTAGATCAGTACCCCGATCATGGTATTTGATAAAGAGGATATCAGATGAATAGTATGATGAATGTGATATTGACCCGTACCCAGATTTGGGGATGCCGTACGACGGATTTACGTACGAGCTATATTTTGATGATTGATCCGCACTCTTGACTTGGGATGTCTGGTTATGGATATGATATTATTTAGGCGGGATCACCGACTGTATATATACAGGTATGTATATGTATCGACTCAGATGATAGGCGGTTTCCTTACCTGTAGTTCAGCTTGTTAATTCAGCCGTAAAGTTTAGTGTAGTTGTTAGATTAGATTAGACTCCTACCTATTTCAAAACTAGCGGATCGTGGGTATTTTACAAGACAGGTCAAGGGATCTACGGATATTTCAAAAGTCGTATCCTTTCTTAAAAACCAACGTAGCCCTATTTTCAAAACCCCGCGGTTCGTGTTATTTCAAATGGCACCATTTGTAGGACTTATATTAGATTATTACAGATTAGTTATCGTTGTGTCTAGTATTCAGCTCCCGCATATTATTGCTGTTCACTCTGCCTCGCATACTTATTTTGCTGCATACTCCATTATTGATATCATGCTGTTAGGACACCAGCACCATTACCGATGATGCGTATGTACCACGTACACCTACTTGCCGGCTCACACACATCTTCATCGGTAATTGCCATGTCACGTACACTTTAGAGAATATATTTGCTTGACTTAGCTTGTTAGTTAGTAGTTGATATGATATTAGTGTACCTGCCTTACATGCCTAGTTTATTAATCATTCATTGCAACTTGGTTATTGATACCATATGCATTCATTATCATTGACATATGCACTTGTGATGATTTCTTGAGATTTATGATATTTCTAGATTTCGGGGAAAGCCGCAAAATTTACAACTTATGATCTTTTAAAATATAAAATGTTGCGGTTTTCTAGTGATGAAAAGTGTCGTCCACCATGAGTTTGCTGTGGTTTTAGAGATCCGTGTCGAGGAGTGAAGGAACCGTCACGGGTACATGGTGGACCCGGTATGGTACCCCGGGGCAAGATGAATGTGGTGTTGACATTGAGCCTGGCAGGGGACAGATTACCTACCGGTGATATTACCCGACGCGTCGGATATCCGGAGGATACCGACGTGGTCTTGAGATGGATGGTAGGGGCCGGTCTGGACTGACGGCGCCCTAGATATTGAGATTGAGACATTGATATTTCGAGACAGTGAGATTTATGTTTTGTGTCGATGCTAGACACTGTTGATACTGATTTCATTATGATACCTCAGTTTAAAAATACGAAGGAAATCTCACTAATTTATGAAGACAGTTTCTTCATTTACATGTATTCTGTTTTCATGCATTCATACCTCATTCATATGATATATTGCTACCTGAGGCACTGACACGGGCACATGAGATTTCACTCGATTAGATATTACCCTAGCCATTGTTATAGGCTGCTTGTTAAGTATATTTTTGAGGATATATTATGATCATTGACCTAGGTTGCGTTATTTATGCGATTTCTGTGCGTAGATGTTTTTCTATTCACGAGTTGGCAACTCACCCCCGTTGTGCCCCAGTTTCTTGCAGGTTTGCCGTACAGGTTTCATTACGGCGTTGCGGGCTCAGTTTCATTCGAGTGACTTGCTAGTAGGTGGGTTTTTCTTGTATCGTACCCATCATATTACCTTGTATAATATTATTCAGTTGTATCTAGTAAATTCCATCAACCAAACATGTATTTTTGAGATAGAAACCAGTGTTGTTTATTCTTTCGACCTTAGAGTCGCTCGTTATATTTCTGGTGGTTTTGAGTTTCCTTTTGAGTTTTGATCCTCGCCGTTGGCGTTGTATATTATATTGCTTGTGTGGTTGTGACCGTCGATTGACGAAGAGCTAGCTCCCGCTTGGGGATGCCTTTTTCTTGATTTCGTATACTATTCATGTTGTATCCCGTTTGGGGGCCAGTATTTACAAAGGAAACTCTGCCGAAATTTTCAATAAATTTTTGATGTTTTAAAAACCGCATAATTCGGCTTATGCTATTGAAACTACTTGCTTTAAGTTGGTTTTTCCTGCACTCTATTACTTTTCTTGGTTTGGATTTCTGGGTTTTCGGCTTTCTTAGATTACGAACGCCTCGAGACGTTTCGTAGTTTAAGTGCCGGTCATGTTCCGTACTTTCGGGTCGTGATAGATTCTCTCCAGGATTTGCTTGATACCTACTCACTACACTTAGTGAGTATGCTACATCGGGTCTGGTACATAGCATCGCGTACATGATAGAGCCTACTGCCGAAGCATAGGGTATCCTTTGCATGCGAGCTCTTTCCAAATCAGTCTTGGGAGACATCTCTTTGGAGAGAGTGAGTCCAGAGTTCGTGGGTTGGTTCCCAAGCATGGATTCTTCCATACTAAACCACTTTAGTATGGTGTCAATGTACCTGGATTGGGATAATCCTAGTATCCATCTAGATCTATCTCTATAGATCTTAATTTCCAAAATGCAGGAGGCATCACCTAGATCTTTCATTGAGAATCTATGTGATAAGAAGAGCTTGACCAAGTGCACCATAGGAATATCATTTCCTATCAAGAGTATGGCATCCACATACAATACGAGGAAGACAACCTTACTTTCTGCCACCTTCTTGTATATACAAGGTTCATCTATGTTTTTAATGAAGTCAAACTCTTTGACTACTACATCAAAACAAATGTTCCAACTCCGTGATGCCTGCTTCAACCCATAGATGGATTTAAGCAGCTTGCACACCTTTCCGCTGCTCTCACTGTCTACGAAGCCCTCTAGCTGAGTCATGTACACGTACTCCTCTAAATCACTAATTAGAAAGGCGGTCTTAACATCCATTTGCCAGATTTCGTAGTCATGGTATGCAGCAATGGCAAGTAAGATCCGGATGGACTTAAGCATAGCCACTGGAGAAAAGGTTTCGTCATAATCCGCACCTGGTCGTTGATGAAAACCTTTTGCAACAAGTGTAGCTTTGAAAGTCTCAACTTTTCCATCTACACCAAGTTTCTTCTTAAAGATCCATTTGCTCCCAATTGGTTTTACCCCTTCAGGAGAAACTTCCAAAGTCCGTACTTTGTTGGTGTACATGGATTCCATCTCAGATCGTATTGCATCCAGCCATTTCACAGAGTCACCACTCGTGATGGCCTGCTCGAAACTAGTTGGGTCATCATCTTCCATGATGCAATCCTCTCTCCCACCATCGACGAGAAAACCATAGTATCTCTTAGGTGGATGAGGAACCCTACTAGATCGGCGGAGAGGCGGGGGTTCGTCGGGAACTACTGAATCCTTTAGTTCTATTAAATCTTTAGTTGCAGTTTGTGCTGCTGGAACTTCTTCCAGCTCTATCTCTTCGCCACTAATTTCTTTTGCAAGAAATTCCTTTTCCAAAAAAGTGGTATGTCGAGAAACAATCACCTTTTGTTCCTCGCTGTGGTAGAAAAGATATCCATGTCAATGTTTAGGATATCCCATAAACTTATAAAGAACTGACCGTGTCTCGAGTTTGTCCGGATTTTGTGTTTTAACATAGGACGGACAACCCCATATCTTAACACGTTTAAGACATGGTCTCTTCCCACTCCATATCTCATATGGTGTGGTAGGTATAGATTTAGACGGAACTTGATTTAATAGGTATGCTGCTGTCTCAAGCGCATGACCCCAAAAGGAAATAGGTAACTCAGCATTACTCATCAAAGAGCGCACCATATCTAATAGGGTGCGATTCCTCCGCTTCGATACATCATTGTGCTGTGGTGTATTGGGAGGAGTAAGCTGAGAGAGAATCCCATTCTCTTTTAGATAATCCATGAACTCATTGCTCAAGTATTCTCCTCCTCGATCAGATCGAAGGATCTTAATACTTTTGCCCGTTTGGTTCTCTACTTCGTGCTTATATTCCCTGAATTTCTCAAAAGCTTCAGACTTGTGTTTCATCAGGAACACATGTCCGTATCTTGAGAGATCGTGTTTGAATGTAATGAATTAGGAAGAACCGTTCCTGGCATGTGTAGACATGGGACAATATACATCACTATGTATCAGTCCCAAGAGTTCTGTAACTCTTTCTCTTTGTCCACTAAACGGAGTTTTGGTCATCTATCCTTTGAGACATGACTGGCAAGTGTCATAAGATGAAAATTCGAACGGATTCAAATATCCATCCATATGTAACTTAGCTAGCCATGTCGCATTGATATGACCCAGTCTACAATGCCATAAGAAGGATTCGTTCATTTCTGAGCTCTTCCTCTTGTGTGTGTTTTGTATATTAAGAACTGTATTTTGATTTAGAACGTTTATGCCATTATGTAACGAGCCTGGTCCTATCAACTTTTGATTTAAGAAGATGTTCATAACATTATCCTGTATTACAAAATTATATCCCTCTTTACTTAATAAAGAAACTGATATAATGTTGCATATCGAGTTCGGTATATAATAGCACTCATTCAGAATCAATGTATTACAACTTGGTAATACAAGGTGATATTTGTCAACTGCTTTGGCTGCAACATTTGCACCATTCCCTACTCTTACGGAATGATCACCCATTCCCAGTTCTCTTCCTCTCTTTAGCCCATGCAATATATTGCATATGTGGGATCCTGATCCGGTATCTAATGCCTAGGACGTAGAGTGAACTGAGAAAAAGTTCTCGGTAACTAACACATACGAAGAAGATGCATCATTATGTTTATTCTTTGTTTGGGTTGCGTGAGAATCCAGATATTCTTCTATTCCCTGCTCAGTTTTATAACATTTATAAGAAAGAACGGGACCAACGTTCCCCTGCTCAGTATAACAAGCCGGTTCGGTCAATACATCAATATTATTATCTTGATTAAGGCCTGACATGGTCGCTACCTGGAGAGAGAGAGAAGAAAACACTTTAGCTTTCTCTCTTGCAATATTAGATTGGTTATTATCTTATCTAATCAGGATGGCTCCTACTGTTTTAATCAAATCTTCCTTCAAACCCTAAAAGGTAAGATTAGCCGGGATTAATTACACCTTACAAATTCGCCAATCTATCAGCCAGATCAGTGTTGGTACTTTGAGGGAGGTTTCCCGTGCTTTCGCACGGATCTAATTAAAATAAACCTCGTTTTCCCACAGGCTTAACCCCGTTAACACCTTTCTAGACACCTACTTGATCGGCTAATTGTCCTGTGTAAAATTATCCCAGGAGTAACTCTTACTCGCAGTGGGTATCGGGATCCATCTATCTCATAGAAGGTATGCAATCTCATTGGAAATTTCAACATTTGAAATTCCCGATAATGCTTTTACCACTAACCCCCTATGACCTTGACAAAAGCCAACAAACCATAGGAAGCTAGTCAAGTTCAACCCGTTATTTCTTGATTGAAATAAACCTAGCCTCTTGACCCTTGACAAAGGCCAACAAGGTCGTACGATTGCTCTAATCCAATCGCATCACATGTTTAAACAGATAAGTACTAGTCAGCTACTGCACACTACGCCTTGACAAAGACCAACAAACGCAGCACGAATACTAAATAGTCTTTATCTGAAATGAAGGAGGGCTACACAGGTTTTTCAGAAAACCATAAGCGTAATGAACTTGATATCGTTGTAGAAACAAGTGATTTTGAAAATGAATGTTTTTGAGGCTTTTCTAGTTTCGCTAAAGAGGTCACTCCCGGTGAAGGGATCTCGGCTCTTTCCTCATCGAATAAGGTGCAGGATATTTCATAAATCCCGCTGTGCAAAGAAAGAATTATAGAAGCAATCAAAAACTAAACCGTGAGTTTGTAGTATCTGCCAGTTTTGCTAAAGAGGTCACTCCCGGTGAAAGGATCTCGGCTCTTTCCTTATCGAATAAGGTGCTGGATATTCTACAAGGAATACCGCTATGCAAAGCAAAAACTGTAGCTACCCTTTTTGAAAAATTTGATTCCACAACATCTTTTAGGTTTCTTTTCTTTTATTAATCTCATTAATAAAACCCATCATTTAAGCTTCCTAAGCATCACAGAAGAAACGAAAGCAGTAATATTTATATATCAACATATATATATAGTATAAGCATTCGTCACAGGCAGTAATATGATCTCATCACAGAACATTGCAGCAGAAGTCAACATATGAAATATTTGATATAATAGGACGTCCGTGTTTTATTTTGAGCCTGTATAAAACATGGATTCCACAGTCGCGATGAATAGCCAAACCCACATCCCTAGACCCCTACGAGAGCGGCAAGTAACCCTGCCAATTCTAGGGTTAGGAGACCCGGTCTCGACTCCTCAAGATGGCCTCCCATTGGACCCTAGAACCCGGTTACTTGTGCTCACCGACTTGGGTCTGTACTAACGCGGAAAAGTAAATAATATACAATGGTGATATCAACCTCAACTCGGAAGTGCCCCAATAAAAGAATATTACATACAAATGAATTTTACATGAATGAAAAAGAAAACTCTCATCTCACATAAAACCCCCGACTATTCAATACACAACAATCCAATATAACATATCACAGCAATACATAACAACACAGATAACTAGGCGAAGTTAGATAATTCGATAGACACAATGAATTCCCAAAATACCCCAGTAGGCTCAACACTTGAACAGAAAATAAAAATTCCCAGTAACATGCCCCAGCACCTATGGACCATCGCTGAAGTTCCCGTCCCAAGCCTCGACACTGGGGCCGCGGAACCGCCGCCAAAACCAGGTTTTGGCCGCGGTTACGCCGTCACTGTAGCGAGTTAGGGACTCTTTCTTTAGGTGGGTCCATAAAATTCCCTACATGATTTTCTGATTATTTTTAATATGAAAAATTTCAACTTTTGAAAAAATTTCCAGCAAGGGGTCAATTCTCGGTGTTTCGGGGTTCGATCGGAATTCTAACTTCGTCTAGACAACGCCTAATGCTCTAGCTTGGCTCTGATACCACTGTAGGGTTAGCTTAGAACCTTAGCAAGGTTTAGGAAGGCATCATACATGCCATATTGAAATTTTTGGGGTGCTAAACAAACCCTAACCAAGAACTTAACTAGAGAATTAGGGTTAACCATGCATGTAAACAACTTTACATCTAAGAGAGAGGGATTAAAACCTTTGTAGTCCGTTCCTTCTCTTCATAAGCTCCAAGTAGTAGTCCATTCACTGTGATCCATGAACTCCCGGACTCTATAGAGGCTCCACAAGTCGAATGATCCATGCTTGCTTGAAGTCTTCCTTTTCAAAGATGATCTACCTTAAAGAATCTCTAAACCAAGCTCTCACTTCTCTAATCAAGTATTAGTGAAGTGAACACCCTAATATAAGTGGCTAGAATAGATGAGGATGATGAAGTAGGATTTTTGCTCTCTTTTGTTTTCAATTTCTCACTTTTAATCATCCCAACTCAAAAAGCTACATAGCTTTTTCAAGGAAGAAGAAGAAGAAGAAAGCTTTTGTGATGAATTGTTGCGGTTACAAAAGGACAACCATGAGTTAATAAATGAAGGCATTAACTCATGTAGAGAATAAACTATGGTTAAGGGTTTGGGTTGGGTTAAAAAATATATACACAAAATTTCAAAGCAAAAGACAAAAGGAAAGCTTCATGAAGCTTCATGAAAAAGCTAACCCAAAAGCAAACCCAAATCCAAACCCTAACTTTGTTTAAACTTTACAACCATGTTGCATTTGTAGCCCTAACTTGTTACAATATTATATATCACATATACAATATATTTTGTAACAAAAGAAAATAATACAATTAACATATATCGCATATATATCAATATATTATCCAGTGAGAAAATGATTCAATAAAGCGAGCTTATATTAGTTAACGTAATGTAATATATCACATATATAATTATACATTAAATTATCGAATCAACTCTTGATCCGACAATCCGGCTATATTGCATATAACCGACTAATATAACATGTACCAATTCATAGAATCAACACTTGATCCGATGCCCCGGCTATATTACATATACCCGGCCGATATCTCAAATAATGAGAATATAATACGGTATCTCATATCGTATTATTCTCGGTCTCGCACATATCACATATGTGCTCCTACCCCATTTTGCCTGAGCCAGGAAAGCACTGTTTAGGACTCTAAAGAATCGTCAATACGCCGGCAGTAGGTGATGATCATTTCAAACAGCCACAAGCTGCAAGCAGTTAGCTAAACGTAACAGTCACCCATGTACTGAGCAATCAGAACATCAACAAGCAAGCCTGTATATTCTCCTGTGAATCCAATCAGTAAACACTACCGTACAGTCCGGTCTCTTCGTCTGAAATGCTTCATATCTAGTCTAGGGGTGGGAAACGTCAGACCCCAGTAACAGATAAGTCGTGTTGATGTAAGGCTCATAACGGGTCGAGAAACTACTGATAACTCTTACCAGTAAATCTCCATATCAGCCCTGGCCAGGGACTTCCAGTTATAGCCAATCGAACACAGCACAACATCAACTCCCAATACCGGGAGAGACGAAACCCTTCCTATCGCTCATTGCCTTCATGTGATTCGGGACTGTACCCAAAAGCCACCGTTTTGCATGCCCTCTTGGTCGTGGTAAGGTGGAAATCAAAGCACGGTGGGAATCACACAAGACTCTATGACGATCTCGGGTCTACAGATAAACCTGTACTAGTGTCACCGGAGAACTGCTATCTGACGATAGGTATAATACCATTCAGGAGTTCTCGGTGAGTCCGTTCAGTGTACCCAGTCTCCACTGAGCACCCGTACACCATCTTTGATGTCCAACACCAATGGATATGGGATCATCCATCGCCCATCATATGGGTCAAGATGCGTATACGCTAGACTACTCTGGATTATCGATGCCCTGTCTCGATACACCCTCGACTAGGAACAGTTATAGGATGTGCTCGTAGACTACTCTGGCCCCACTAGTATGATCTGTATCATAGTCCTAGTAGTTGAGTATATATCCTAAGGGCTTTATCAACACGTGATAACAAAACAGTATTTGTTAACATGTTAAGATAAAGTGAAACCAGATAGCATACTATCATATTGAGCAAGAAAGTCCTCTCTATATATATCCAAGCATCCACTATAATATACATCATATGTACAACAATGGTCTCTAGGGCATACATATAACTAACACGCAGATGACATACTCTTGATAGGAAATGATGTTCCTTTGCTGCACTCGGTCAAGCTCTTCTTATCACATAGATTCTCAATGAAAGATCTAGGTGATGCCTCCTTCATTATGGCGATTAGGATCTATAGAGATAGATCTAAGAGGATACTGGGATTGTCCCAATTCAGGTACATTGACACCATACTAAAGTGGTTTAGTATGGAAGAATCCAAGCATGGGAATTTACCCACGATCTCTGGACTCACTCTCTCGAAAGAGATGTCTTCCTAGACTGATTTGGAAAGAGCTCGCATGCAAGGGATACCCTATGCTTCGGCAGTAGGCTCTATCATGTACGCGATGCTATGTACCAGACCCGATGTAGCATACTCATCAAGTGTAGTGAGTAGGTATCAAGCAGATCCAGGGGTGAGTCACCGGACAGCTGTGAAGAACATTCTCAAGTACTTGAGAAGGACTAAGGAGTTGTTCTTGGTGTATGGTAACAGAGAACTCCAGGTGGAGTCCTGTCACGACCCAAAATTTAGGCCCGTAACCAGCACTTAAACTACGTAACGTCAACAGGCGTATGCAACTTAAGTAAGCCGAAACCCAGAAATATAAACCACCCAAAACTGGATAAGCGGAGAAAAAATATAGTTAACAACATTCGGAAAATCTCAAGTAAAATCTTTAACTTTAGTTTACCTTCTTCAAAATTTCGGCAACACCTCCTATGTAAAAACTAGCCCCGAAAACGGGTACAACATAAAATATAATGAAAGCACCCCAAACGGGAGCAAATCACGCCCAACAGTGGAGACAACAACCACAAGCATGTATACGACGCCGTAGCAAAGAAATATATAATTGATAACAACATAAGGAGGTAAAACTTTATAACAAGGTCGTCTCCCATGAGCACGGCACCCAAAGTCATAAAAAAAATATACAACACCGATCCTCACAACTCGTCTCTAAGTCAAATACATGAAGTGGTAGATGGAGAGTACTAGATCCAGCAAAAAGATATACAATGAACAAAACGGATAACCGCGAACCTACCTAAAAGCAACGGCCTCACAGCCAACAGTAGCGGTATCTGCAAAAGTAGAGATAAAAAGGCGCCCTGCCGCGACCACTCAGATGATCAGACCTGAAAAACCCTACGGCACAACGGGGAGTGAGTTGCCAACTCATGAAGAGTAAATAACATCAAACTGTAATCGCGAGTGGGCACTAACAGCAATGATCTAACACATGTAATCTGTTAGCATAGGTATGTCAATATGAATATGCAACTATCATGATCAGGGTATATCACCAGGGTATTATATCTACATGAATCAAATGCATAACAGTTAAATACTGAGTGCGGGATAATTAATAATCTCATGCACAAATCATAAGCATGGAAAAAGGTAACCCGGTGTAAATCAACAACACCCCAAATCCCAAATATCCTCAGATCGGCCCTCATATCGGCCCTGTAAATCTCATGGAACCTGAGTGTCAAACATCGACACCCGAAAATATCATGAAAACTAGTGCCCAGCATTGACACATAAATACTCGTTTCCATACGTTCCTCGAATCCTAAGTGCCCAATGTCGACACTTGTGATTCACGTATCGGTTCTCTGATATCCATACGTTCCTCGAAACCCAAGTGTCCAATCTCGACACTTGTATTCCACGTATCGGTTTCCAATATCCATATATCTCTCGGAATATAAGTGCTCAACATCTACACTTGAAATTCCCAAATCGCATGAAAACATATCTCAAATGCGTAAATCCATGTAATATAACATATGCAACATAGAACAACAATATGAGCATATCACGGGGAAAAAATCCGCTATTTAAATGAATCAATGTCATTAAATATATCACACGGTTTCCATGTATCCGAATCCAATATACATATATAACAACGTTACATACCACCGATATATATGTAATATAAAGCTGAACAATGACTATAGCAAGGTATATGTGTGAGCATGTAGGTATAGCAAGGCATATGTGTAAGCATGTAGGTGTACAGGTATGCTATATGTTATATGCGCCAACGCACAAGAATAAATACCTCTATGTCGCTAACCAACAGCAAGGTATATCATATGAATATTTGTGTTGTGCGTATCAGGGCAATTACCGACAGTGTGTGTAGCATACAATTGGTGCTCGTGCAACATGGACTGTCAATAATAGTGAGGTGTACAAAAGATACAAGTTCAGGCACAACAAGTAAGTATATGCAAATGAAGTACATGCACCATCTCTATATGTGCATATAAACATGCGGCTAATATCCTATCGTATCTAGCCCTGACGCTTAACGCCATACGGGCGATTTTCCTGTAGATGTTAAATCTACTCACCGACGATCTCAAGATAGGTCTATCCAATCACCTGCTTCCCTTTCGTCGCAGCGCTCGAAGTCCTCGCCTGCGACCCTATTAATCATAAAACATAACAAGTGAAAATCTCAGAAATCGATCAATATCACGTACACACTACGTTTGAACAATGCACCAACTCCAATCTAACTCATAAGTGTACGTCTAACGGCTAACACGTGTGGCGACACAAAAAAACTAACCTAAGTGTAGCAGCTACACAAGATCATGAACCGTGTCGGATAACGTAACCCGCGTACTCAAAACACTAGATTATGCACATGTGATCCTAAATTTTGCATACTGTAAGAACTCAAAAAACAAACAGTACCAAACACCTCTAAACAACTGTAGACAGCTACCCTCCAAAAACTAAAACCCAAGTCCCCTAAAAATCCGAGGTCGCCAGATTTTGTCTCATTGTCGCCGGCCAAAACCGAGCCCCTTGGGTTTGTGCTCCAAGTGTGGTCTCCGGGTCACTAGTACAACACTACTACACTGCTAGATTTTTCAGTAAAATTCCCAGGTCACAGCAGATCACAGATACTCTATTATGACACTAAAATACGGTATTTGCACGAAACGATACCTCAAGTGTTTTAAACAGCAACCAACAAGCTATGCAACATTAAAACACCTATTTAACAGTTTAGAGATCATTACCTAGCCACTCTTGCTCAAAAATCCTAGCTTTCCAAGCTCCAAGGCAACCTTGTGGCTAATCAAGACATTTGAAGTGTTTTCCATTGATTTTTGTGAAGTTTTATAAGGATTTGTGAAGAGGGAAGTGAGGGTTTCAGTTAGGGGTTGAGGGAATGAGTAATAATTGAGAGTGAGAGAAAATGAGAGAGTGAGAGAGATAAAAATGATGAGGGGTGAGTGTAGGGTGAACTCAAGCCTTACACTCACTCTCCCCTCATCACCTCATTAAAGCTCACCATCAATGCACCATGACTCACATGCTACCTATTTTTCAATCCAAACTAGATATTTCTCACACAATTATTATGGAAAAGGTTAAGGCAAGGTTAATTTGGACAAGGATTAACTTAAGGTGTCATAGTTGCTAAACAAGGTTAACACTAATATACCCTCACATTCACATGCACATGTATGTGCAAGCCATAACAAATAATATAAAAATATTAATTAATTGCTATAAAATGTGAGGAACCCATTTTGGTAAACTTTTCCTTAAAAACCCGCATTATCGCTTAATTAACACTAATCGCATTCTAAGATGTCTCCCCCCCCTTAAAGAAAATTCGTCCCCGATTAAAATTTCATACAAGCGTACCTTCAAAGAGATGTGGGAATTTCTTCCACATCTCGCTCTCGACCTCCCAAGTGATCTCCTTACTAGTCGGTCTACGCCACAGAACCTTCACAAATGGCATGACCCTTGACCGAAGTTTCTTCACCTACCGATCCAATATAACTACCGGATGCTCGGTGAACGAAAGATCGCGCTCAAGATGAACGGTCTCGTGCTGAATCATGTGAGAAGGGTCATGAAGGTATCTACGAAGCATCGACACATGGAACACAGGGTGAACATTCGGAAAACTGGACGGGATCGCCAAACGATAAGCAACGGTACCAACTCGCTCAAAGATCTCGAAGGGACTTACAAATCTAGGACTAAGCGTCCCCTTTCTCCCAAATCACATAACGCCCTTCATCGTAGAAATCCGCAGGAATACATAATCCCCAACTGCAAACTCAAGTCTGCGATGACAACGGTCGGCATATGACTTCTGTCTGCTCTGGGCTACTCTCATCCTGTCCTGAATCAGCTGGATCTTCTCCGTAGTCAGGGGTCCCAAACCCTACTCTCACTGAGTTCGGTCCAACAGACTGGCGATCGACACTTCCTACCATACAAAGCCTCGAATGGTGCCATCTGAATAGTCTCCTAAAAGCTGTTGTTGTAGGAGAACTCAATCAACGGCAAGTGACGATCCCAACTGCCACAAAAATCAAGCACACAGGCACGAAGCATATCCTCCAGAGTCTGTATCGTCCGCTCTGACTGACCATCGGTCTGCGGTGCTAAAACTCAACCAGATACCTAAAGCTTCCTTGAGCTTCTGCCAAAGATGGCTAGTAAACTGGGTGCCTCTGTCGGATACGATGCATGTGGGAACTCCGTGCAAACGCATAATCTCATCTATATACAACTGAGCATACTAAGCATAACCGAAAGTGGTCTTCACTGGAAGGAAGTGAGCCGCTTTCGTCAACCGGTCTACAATCACCCAAATGGAGTCATACCCCCGACTGGCCCCGGGTAGACCCATAACAAATTCCATGGAAATCTGCTCCCATTTCCACTCAGGAACGGGCAAAGGCTGCAACTCTCCAGCCGGTCTCTGATGCTCAGCCTTGACTTGCTGACAAGTCAGGCACCACAAAACGAAGTCCGAAACATCACGCTTCATCCCTTCCCACCAGTAAAAGTCTCTCAAGTCACGGTACATCTTGGTGGAACCCGGATGAACACTAAAGGCTGACTGATGTGCATGTTCTAGGATCTTACGTCTCAACCCATCACTATCCGGTACACACACGCGAATCCCGTAATATAGCACACCCTGGTCATCAATCAAGAACTCCGAATCTGTACCCTGTCGAACAAGCTCAAGAATCTCAACCAAACGGGCATCACTGGGCCATGCCTCACGGATACGATCAAGTAGAAGTGGACGGGCACGAACATGAGAAAGCTGTCCCCCAGTGGAAGTGAACTCAAACTGTACTCTACCATCGCACAAGGTCTGCCAATCTGCAAAAGACCGCCTCTGAACTATGCTCAACTGGGACAGGCTACCCTCGGGCCTACGACTCAAAGCTTCATCTACCACATTTACCTTGCCCGGGTGATAAAGGATCTCACAATCATAATCCTTCACAAGCTCCATCCACCGGCGCTGTCTCAGATTCAAATCCCGCTGCTGGAAAATGTACTTCAAGCTCTTGTGGTCCATGAAAATCTGACATGACTCCCCATACAAGTAGTGTCTCCAAATCTTCAACGCAAAGACCACCGCAGCCATCTCAAGATCGTGAGAGGGGTAATTCTGCTCGTGCTTCTTCAGCTGCATAGAAGCATAAGCAATCACTCTATCATGCTGCATCAACACACAACTGAACCCCACTCGAGACGTATTACAGTAAACTACAAAGCCACCTGATCCAGAAGGCAAAGATAGAACGGGTGCAGTCGTCAACCGAGTCATCAACTGTTGAAAACTCTGCTCGCACGCATCAGTCGAAAGAAAAGGAACCCCCTTCCGGGTCAGTACGGTCAGCGGTGCAGTGATACTCGAAAAATCCTGCACGAAACGGCAATAATAACCAGCTAAGCCCAAAAAACTGCGATCCTCAGTCACAGATACAAGTCTGGGCCAAAGCTGCATTGCCTCGATCTTCCTCGGGTCCACAAGAATACCATCACCAATCACCACATGACCCAGGAAATAACCTCTATCAAGCCAAAAGGTGCACTTTGAGAATTTAGCATACAGCTGGTGCTCTCTCAATATCCATAAAGCAATCCTCATGTGCTGCTCATGCTCCTCACGACTCCAAGAGTAGACCAAAATGTCATCAATAAACACAATAATGAACTGGTCGAGGAACGGCCTGAAAATCAGGTTCATCAGATCCTTGAACGCTGCTGGCGCATTAGTGAGTCCGAACGACATCACCAACAACTCATAATGCCCGTAGCACGTACGAAAAGCAGTCTTCGGAATGTGAACATTCCGAACCCGCAATTGATGATAACCCGAACGCAAATCAATCTTAGAAAAATGTTTCGCACCCTGGAGCTGATCAAACAAATCATCAATGCGAGGTAAATGATACCTGTTCCGCACCGTAACTCGGTTCAATTGACGATAATCGATACACAATCTCACACTGCCGCCCTTCTTCTTGACGAACAAAATAGGAGCTCCCCACGGCGAAACACTCGGACGCACAAGTCCCATATCAAGCAACTCTTGCAATTGATCATTAAGCTCTCTAAGCTCCGTCGGAGCCATCCGGTAAGGCGGTATTTGCACGAAACGATACCTCAAGTGTTTTAAACAGCAACCAACAAGGTATGCGATACTAAAACTCCTATTTAACAGTTTAAAGATCATTACCTAGCCACTCTTGCTAAAAAATCCAAGCTTTCCAAGCTCCAAGGCAACCTAGTGGCTAATCAAGACATTTGATGTGTTTTCCGTGGATTTTTGTGATGTTTTACAAGGATTTGTGAAGAGGGAAGTGAGGGTTTCAGTTAGGGGTTATGGGAATGTGTAATAATTTAGAGTGAGAGAAAATGATAGAGTGAGAGAGATAAAAATGATGAGGGGTGAGTGTAGGGTGAACTCAAGCCTTACACTCACTCTCCCTTCCTCACCTCATTAAAGCTCACCATCAATGCACCATGACTCACATGCCACCTCTCTCTCAATCCAAACTAGATATTTCTCACACAATTATCATGGAAAAGGTTAAGGCAAGGTTAATTTGGACAAGGATTAACTTAGGGTGTCATGGTTGCTAAACAAGGTTAACACTAATATACCCTCACATTCACATGCACATGTGTGTGCAAGACATAAAAAATAATATAAAAATATTAATTAATTGCTATAAAATGTGAGGAACCCGTTTTGGTAAACTTTTCCTTAAAAACCCGCATTATCGCTTAATTAACACTAATCGCATTCTAAGTTGTTACAAGTCCTTTACTGATTCGAGCTTCCAAAGTGATAAGGACGACTCTAAGTCGCAATCGGGATTTGTCTTTACCCTAAATGGAGGGGCGGTTTGTTGGAAGAGTTCCAAGCAAGAAACCGTGGCAGACTCAACGATGGAGGCTGAATACATCGCTGCCAACGATGCTGCCAAAGAGGCTGTCTGGATGAAGAAGTTCATCACTGAACTTGGAGTGGTTCCGTCCATTGAGCATCCAATACCTTTGTATTGTGATAACAATGGAGCTGTGGCCTTGGCCAAGGAACCCATGTCTCATCAGAGATCCAAGCATATTCTGAGGCGGTATCACCAGATCCGGGAGATAGTTGATCGCCGCGAGATTGAGTCCAGGAGAGTTGACACGAAGGAAACACTGCGGATCCACTTACGAAGGCCATACCCCAGATTCATTTTGAGAGACTCTTCGGGTTGTTGGGTCTGAGATACTACAATAGCTGGCCTTAGTGCAAGTGGGAAATTTTTAGTTATGTATATGCCCTAGAGGCCATTGATGTACATATGATATATATTATATTGGATGCTTTGATATATATAGAGAGGACTTTCTTGCTCGACATGATAGTATGCTATCTAGTTTCACTTTGCCTTAACATGTTGACTTATATTGATTTATTGTCTTGCTCTCACATGTTGATAAAGCCCTTTTGATTTGTACTCGACTACTTGGACTATGATGCAGATCATACTAGTGGGGCCAGGGTAGTCTAAGAGTACATCCTATAACTATTCCTTGTCAAGGGTGTATCGAGACAGAGCATCGATACTCCAGAGTAGACTAGCGTATACGCATCTTGACCCATCTGATGGGCTATGGATGATCCCATATCCATTGGTGTTTGACATCAAAGGTGATGTATGGGTGCTCAGTGGAGATTGGGTACATTGAACGGACTAGTCAAGAACTCCTAGATGGTATTATACCAATCGTCAGATAGCAGTTCTCTGGTTACACTAGTACAGGTTAGTCTATAGACCCGAGATCGCCATAGTGTCTCGTGTGATTCCTACTGTGCTTTGATTTCCACCTTACCACGTTCAAGAGGACGTGCAAAGCGGTGGCTTTAGGGTACAGTCCCGAATCACATGGAGGCAATGAGCGATAGGAGGGGTTTTGTCTCTCCCGGTATTGGGGGTTGATGTTGGGCTGTGTTCGATTGGCTATAACTGGAAGTCCCTTGCCAGGGCTGATATGGAGATATACTGGTAAGTGTTATCATTAGTTTCTCGACCCGTTATGAGCCTCACATCGACACGACTTATCATTTACTGGGGTCTGACGTTTACCACCCCTAGACTAGGTATGCGACATATCAGACGAAGAGAGCGGACTGTACGAGAGTATTACTGATTGGATTCATAGGAGTGTGTACATGCTTGCTTGTTGATCTTCTGATCGCTCAATACCTGGGTGGTTGTTACGTTTAGCTAACCGATTGCATCTTGTTGGTTATTGATATGATCATCATCTACTGCCGGCGTATTGACGAGTCTATAGAGTCCTATACAGTGGTTTTCGGGCTTCGGCAAAAAGGAGTAGGAGCACATATGTGATATGTGCGGTGCCGACAATAATACGTGTATGTGATACCGTATTCGATTCTCACGATATGTGACATCGGCAGGGTATATGAGATATAACCGGGTTATCGGATCAAGTGATGATTCGATAAAAAGGTACATATTATATTAGTTGATTATATGTAATATAGCCGGGTTATTAAAATAAAGTGTTGATTTAAGAATTTAATGTATAATTATATATGTGATATATTACATTACATTAACAAATATAAGCTCACTTAAATGATTCTTTTTTCACTTGATGATACATTGATATATATGTGATATATGTTAATTGTATTATTTCCATTTGTTACAAAATATATATATTATATGTGTGATGTATAATATTGTAGCATGTTAGAGTTACAAATGCAACTAATGTTTATGAGTTAAACCATGATTAAGGTGAGGATTAGGTTAATTATTTTGGTTAATTCTTAATGATGGATTAAGTTATGGATAAGCTTTGAGGAAGCTTCATGACACATTGACTTAGTCCACCCTCTTTAGATATTTATCAAGATATTTGTTAACCTTACCCTAACCCTAACTTATGGTTTATTCTTTACACGGGTTAAGCATGACATGCTTAACCCTTGGTAACATTTCTAACCTCAACAATAATTCAGTCATCACAACTTCATCTTCTTCCTCCTCTTGAAAAAAGCTTTCTAGCTTTTATTTTGTGATGAATTAAAGTGAGAAATAAAAAACAAAAGAGAGCAAAATTCCTACTTCATCATCCTCATCTATTCTAGCCGCATAGATTAGGGTGTTCACTTCACTAATACCTAATTAGTGAAAAGAGAGCTTGGGTTTGTGATTCCTCAAGGTAGATGATTGAAAGAATTAAAGTTACCGCAATCAAGACGGTGTCGCTTTGCAGCTAGCCGGTTGAGCACGGGTCGATCCACAGGGAGACGGAGCATTTTACGTTCTTGTCGTTATGAGTTAATGCGCGTGGGCGGAAAAGTTCTTATATACCCTATGTGTTATATGCACGTATAAAGTGTTAGTGTATATGCCCTAAAGGCCATTACTGTATCATACTAGTTTATATATTACTTAATGGAAGCTGGCGATATTCACAGTTGTATAGACAGTCTTGCTTAAAATGGAAGTATGCTACTTGGTTTGTTTCTACTTTAATATGTGCATGTGTTTCTTTTAGCATATCGCTTATACATATTAGTAGAGCCCTAAGGATCTTTGCTTGATTTTCGGTGTTGTGATGGCAGTCACACTAGTGGGGGCTGGGTAATCTACAAGCACATCCTTATACAGGTCCCTAGTCGTAGGATTATCGAGAAGGGGCATCGATACTCCGGAGTAGACTAGTGTATACGCTTCTCATCCCAGCAGGGGAGATGGTCTGTCCCACAGCCATTAGTACGTCGTACTGGAGATAGTATGCAGGCGCTCGTTAGGTTATGAGTACACCGGACATGACTCGTCGGGAACTGCTGGTTGGTACTATACATATCGTCAGATAGCAGTTCCCAGGTAACAGGAGTACAGCTTAGTCCGTCGACTAGACACTGCTACTTCGCTTCGAGTGTGTTCCCACTGCACTTTGATTACTACCCTACCACGGCTCAAAGGAGTCGTGCAAACAGGTAGTAGTTGGGTGCAGTCCCGAAGCACTTGGAGGCACTAATGGTTAGACAGGATTCATCTCTCCCTGTATTGGGGGTTGATATCGCGCTGTGTCTAGGAGAGCCATTACACAAAGTCCCTATCCACGGCAAGCGAGATTTACCGGTAGTGTTTCCAGTAGTATCTCAGGGTGTTCTGAGCTACACTCTAGCATGACTTGTACCGCTATTAGGGGTCTAACGTTTACCGTCCCTAGGCCCGACATGCGATACTCTTAGAAGAACAGACCAGACTGTACGGGGATTGTCACATTCAGGCTCAGTAGGAGTTCGGATAGGTTTAGCTCATCGGCCTTCTTGTCGACATCTACCTGGGGACCGTTACCTACAGCTAGTGCCGCTTGCTGTCTGTGGTTAAACCCATTGCCAGCGTAGTGTCGAGTCTTTAGAGTCCCACACACAGAGTTTCCCAGCACTGGGAAAAAGGTGTAGAGGCCGTATGGTTTTTACAGCGGGGCTATGATCACTTACGTGCACTTGTGTGCGTATGATGTTCGGGCAGACAATACTAGTTGGCTTTGGTTTAATCCGAATCCTAGTATTGTATGGATGGATTAGTTTTGTCTTCTGTGCATTCGTATTCTACGAAATGCGGATGCGGGTGTGTATGCACGGTTGTGAGGAGCGAAGAAGGAGGTGCCTCATTAGGGTTTTGACCAATGACTTGGTCAAAGCCATTATGAGGTGGAGGAAAATATTTACTAATCTTTTTGATGATAATTGTGTTATGGTTAATTGCTTTGACCATTTGACCTTGCTTGACCATTTGAACGAGTTGACTTTTGTTGACTTGGATATTTTGTGAAGCACTAGACTCTTCTTATTCTCTTGGATTTATCTTTGAGATGATAATGGTCAAATCAAGGTAACCATCACAATTTAACATATTAAAAGATAGGTAATTATTTTTCTTAGGCATCACTATCTTCTTCTCATTCTCTATCATCAAATGAGAGCTCCCATGGTTAGTTCCTACTTCTTCCTCACTAGCATTTCCTAATAGTTTAATGTGTTGAGCAAATTAGGATTTAAATAGACAAACAAACCCATCTTCTTCCACTACATCATCTAGGGCATCAATAGTAGCAAACTTGTTGCCCTAGTTACATCGGCTTAAGGTGGAGCTCGGACTATAGACTCTCGGGTGGATCATCTTCGACTCAAGGAGGCCGTTGAAAAAGCCACCATCCGGACCGACCCATGGAGCCTACGGAGACGAGGAGGATAGCGGAGAAGACCCGAATGACTAGTAGCATGAGGTATAATATCCTAGCATAGTAGATAGAACCTCTTGTAATTTGTTAGCAATGGTTTGGCAAAGATCCTTCATGGTTAGTCTATGTTGCTATGTAAGAAAGTTTTGATTTTTACTTGTTCCGCCTCCTCGCTAGCTTGCGGGGTGAGCGACATAGACTTACAGTGGTATCAGAGCCTCGCTAAACCATTAATAACTTGTTAGAAAAGTTTTAGAAATTCGACCGCCGGAGAAATCGCAAAAACACGTAAAAATGCACTTTCCGGTCGATTTTAAAAACTGGTCCAAAATTTTTTCCAGGGACCTCAAAAATACGTGCAGGCTTTTTGAAAGACACCCAAGAAAAACGAGGTCCTGAATCGGTCAGACCGCCGCGGAAGCGCGGCGTAACCATGCGTTTCGCTGCGGATCCGCGGCCGATTCGACGCCGAGCCGACTCATTTTTCCTGCAGTGTGTCCAATTTTGTGTTTTGTGATTTTTCTGATACTTTGTTTTTGCCCAGATTTTGTTGAGTACTGTGTTGTGCTTGGGGTAGATTCAAATTTGTTAATCGATCGAAATTCTATGTACTTTAGCTAATCGGATCTTCTGTGATGTGATATATGTATTGAACGTCTACTAATCGCTATACGTCGATTAGTGGAGGTTATACATATCTGTAATCTGTGATGTTGGATTGTGTATAAGAACTTGTTGGACCATCGTGATGAATAGCCGGGGATGTGAGATGAGGGTTTTCATTTTTCATTCAATGTAATATTTGTAATTTGATGTAATATTATTTTATGGTCGCACATCCGGGTTGAGGTTGTAGCCGCCATTGTATATTATTTCTTTTACTGTTTTCTGCCCCTAGGATAAACCCAAGGTGGGGTGCACAAACTACCGGATACTTTGAAGTGCCGAGTGGCTTACTCACTTTGTTGAGGGAGGTTGCTCCACTTCGGATATTTGGCGGGTAGTTTTCCGCACCCGTAGGGGTCTGTGGTGGGGTTTTGGCTATTCATCATGACCGTGTAATCCGTCCTTCGTTGCAGGCACGAACAAAGCGCGGATTCCTAGTATATCCAATGTGTTCATCTGTGATCTGGAATGGCTATCATTGCATCTAACAAATGTATATATCTATATATGATATCTAATAGGAGTTGCTTATGTTTTGCATCCGCGCTAGTCCAGCCCCCGCTCTGTCGTTAGTTAAGTAACCTAACAGGTGATGGCGGGGCCTAGTGGCGAATGCGGATGGCATAAGCGTACGTCATATTTTCATTGTTTTCTGTAATAGTAGGATTAATTGATGGGACGCATTAAATTAATGCAAAGAAAACAAACCAAAGATGAATCATTGGAACAATTTCAAAACCCACTCGGTTTTATCAAAACAACAAAACTTTTAAAACGCGGAGCTTAAACCATGCCTTTTAAAAGCTATCAGGTTCCTTCGATTATTTCAAGTTCACTACGTTCACAGTTTCACCAAAACCATTCGTAGCCTTCCATCATTTCATATGAATATTCAATTGTATTCAAGCTATGTTTGTTGGCCTTAGTCAAGGCATAGTGATTGGTAGCTGCTGGATATTAATATGTTGCATAGATAGATGCGTTGGTTTAGGACAGTCGTATTACTTTGTTGGCCTTAGTCAAGGGTATATACGGGTGGGTTCACATTAACCTGGACAATGACGGGTAAAACTTGACATGTGACTTATGATTTATTGGCCTTAGTCAAGGTCATAAGAGCATGGGGCAAAAATCCACATCGGGAGTTTCTAAAGAAACTGAAAATTTCTGGTACTGCATACCATTTGGAGTTTGATAATGTCGGTAGGATTCCTTCAGCGTTATCATACAATGATATTTGGATCCCGATCCTACTGTGAGTATCCGCTACTCCTCGGGAGATTTTCTCACTTAACGATTAATGTTATAAACCAAGTAGGTGTCTAGAAAGGTGTTAGCGGGGATACGCCTCCAGGGAAAAGAGGTTATTTAATTAAGGAACTTCGCGAAAGCGTCGTAAAACCTCCCTTGAAGTACCGACACCAGCCTGGCAGAACGGTTAAGCAAGTATTGTACGGTGAGATTAATCCTGACAAATTCTTCTTTTATGGTTTGAGGAAGGATTCGAGAAACAGTGGGAGCCATCCTGTTTAGATAATCTTAAAACCAATCTACACTTGCAAGGAGCATCATGCTAAGTGTTATCTTCTCTCTCTCGTAATTGCAGCGACCCAGTGACCAGATATAGGTTACATCTAGATAATAAAATGACTGAATCTGACTATTATGACTGGCAAAGGTTTGTCCAGATGTCCATTACCCATGACAAAATGGGACACCTCTTCACTAATCAAACCCTTGCCGTCTTAGGACCAGCTTCCATCGTCAGGGATATTGATATCCGTAAGACATCAGAAAAAGAATGTGTGAATGCCAAGTGCCTCGTGTTGGCCTCAGTTAATGGTGCATACCAGAGGCAGCATGAGAAGATGGACGTAGTTTCTGTCTTCCTCCATAACAAAGATTTATATGGAGAGCAATCTCGTATCGCAAGATATGAGACCTCGAACGAATTTCTTCAAGCGAGGTTGGCTGTCGGGTCATCTGTAGGGGACAACGTCCTTACAGAGAGTAGCTATTTTGATGAGCTCATGGACCTGAAGACTACGTTGAAGAACGGGTCAAATACTGACTTGATTCTACAGTCTCTGCCCTCTACTTACATCCTGAAGGAAACCAGGGGAGTAGAAGGAAAGGGAAGGGCAAAAGTTTCGGGACTAGATGTGGTGAAGGAAGGACGTTCTTATTGTTAAAGGAAAGGACATTGGCAGAGGGATTGCAGGGCTAGCAAAGCCAGTAGCCAGGATTCGAAGCATGTTGTGTCTTCGGCTTCGGGTGTGTTTGTAATAGAAAACTGTATGTCAATTAACCCTACTTCCTGGGTACTAGATACCGAATTAGGATCTCACATCTGTAATTCATTACAGGCTTTGAGAAACCGTAGAGTTATCAGGTTAGATGATATGACTCTCAAGTTGCGAACGGAATGAGCCTGGACGATGAATCCGTAGGGGAATATCACCTTGGATTGACAAGTGGGAAGATATTGATTCTACGTAACTGTTTATATGTACATAGTCTAGCTTGTAATATCATATCTGTATCCTTACTTTCTAACGAAGGATATGATTTTACTTCTATAAGCGATGTGGTCCACATCCACCTAAATCAAGTTCTGATTGGGTCAGGTACATTAGAAAACGGAATATACGTATTAAATCAAGCTCAGGTTTTCAGTGTCCAGAACACACTTAAAAGAAAGTCCCCGGAATTAAATCAGGCTTTCTTATGGCATTGTAGACCGGGTCACATCAATGAAACACGGTTGACGAAGTTACATAAAGAAGGATATTTGGATCCGTTCGAATAACAATCTTATGCTACTTGTGAATCTTGTCTCATGGGAAAGATGACAAAGACTCCGTTCACTGGACACGGAGTAAGAGCGAGTGAGCTCTTAGGACTCATACACAGTGACGTGTGTGGTCCAATGTCTACACATGCGCAAAGTGGTTATTCATACTTCATTACTTTTACGGATGATTTCTCTAGGTATGGACATGTCTTCTTGATGAAGCACAAATCCGAGGCCTTTGAGAAGTTCCGGGAATACAAGAATGAAGTAGAAAAACAAACAGGCAAAAGTATCAAGACACTGAGATCTGATCGAGGTGGCGAATACTTGAGTGCCGAGTTCCTTGGCTACTTAAAAGAGAATGGAATTCTCTCTCAGCTTACTCCTCCATACACACCACAACACAATGGTGTATCGGAAAGGCGGAATCGAACCATATTGGATATGGTTCGTTCCATGATGAGTAAGGCAGAGTTACCGCGATCCTTCTGGGGTTATGCACTAAAATCAGCTGCATATCTTTTGAATCAGTGCCTACCACACCATATCATATGTGGAGTGGGAAGAAACCCTGTCTTAAACACTTTGAGACATGGGGATGTCCAGCTTTTGTTAAAAAGCAGCATGCGGACAAGCTCGAGGCACGCTCAGTACAGTGTAAGTTTGTGGGATACCCAAAGAACTCTAAGGGGTATCTATTCTATTATGCAGAGGAGCAAAAGGTTTGTCACGACTCGAAGTTTGGCCCGTGACCGGCACTTAACCACGTAACGGCTACAGGCGTAACGCGACTAAGTGAACCGAAAACCCAGAAATCAAACCAGTAAATTTATAGAGTGTTTTAAGCATTAAATGGAAGAAATTATTAAATGTTAAGAGATCCAAGTAAACAATCACCAAGAAAACAAAATACGATGCCGTAGCGAAGAAAATGAGCAACAAGTGGGAATATCACTGATAGAATAAACTGTATAAGTACAGTCGGCACACCACGAGCTCGACACCAGAATACAAACAATATACATCATCGTCCTCACACTGTCTCTAGGTCAAGTACATATATGGTAGATGGAGAATACTAGATACAACAATGTACATAACTGAAAGGTAAACAGATACCGCACAAAACCCACCTATCAGCAAAAGAGCTAGTACACCAACCGTGGGGGTATCCATGTCAAAAGGTGTAAGAAAGCAGCCTGCCGCGACTACTCCGAAGGGCAACCTGCAAACACTGTGGCACAACGGGGGTGAGTTGCCAACTCGTGAATAGAGATAACATATAAAGGTAATCGCGAGCATGCACGCACTGCGCTACTCTATCATATGCTAACATATGATATCAATGCGCGATAAGCAGTATGTGCAATAATCATGCAAGTGCTCTATGAGGTAATATAACTACAGGATGAGATACAATAATGAATGCTGAGCATGGGAAATAAAACATCTACACGGAATGTCAACGTGGAATATATAATCGGTGTCCATCAATGCACCCCAAATCCCAACAACCCAGACGCCGGCACTCCCATCGGTCCTCAAATCCTGTACACCACGGAGAATCACGAGTGCCCAACATCTGCACCCAAATATCATAAATACTCGTGTCTAGCATCGATACGCAAACCTCCTATATCGGGCATCCGTCAGTCCGGGTCAGCCCTCTCACTCATACATATCGGGCATCCGTCAGTCCGGGTCAGCCCTCTCTCAATATATCGGGCATCCGTCAGTCCGGGTCAGCCCTCTCTCAATATATCGGGCATCCGTCAGTCCGGGTCACCCCCCTCTCTCATATATCACTTTAGCACCGAGAAAACATAGGGTGGACGCACCGAAATATCATATCAAGGGAACCGGGTTTTTAAATGATTACATATTTGAAATAGCCACGGTTCCCAAATCCAGAAATCACATGTAATCCCAACCAATATGCAAGTCAATGTGATGTGATATGTGCATCAAGTATGAATATCATGTCAAGTCACATAAAAGATGAGCTACAGCATAATGATCCGATGTGATATATGCATCAAGTATGAATATCATGTCAATTCACATAAAAGATGAGCTACAGCATAATGATCCGATGTGATATATACATCAAGTATGAATATCATGTCAATTCACATAAAAGATGAGCTACAGCATAATGATCCGATGTGATATATGCATCAAGTATGAATATCATGGCAATTCTAATGGTGTGTGTATAACATGGAGGATTGTGCTCGTGCAACATGAACCGTCAGTAAGGGTGCGGTGTTCTATCAATTCTTGTTTATATACATATAGCAGGGAATGCGGTATGCACTAAATAGTAGCCATGAACAGTCAATGTATGGAAATGTAGCTATAAGGTCTTATCAGCCCTGACGTAGAACGCCATGCGGGCGATATCCTCATAGATGTTAAATCTACTCACCGTAGTCTCTCGCTAGGTACAGTCGACGACTTGTTTCCCATTCTTCGCGACGTCCGTCGCGCTCTCCTGCGAACCTGGAATTTCACAATATGTCACACATAAGCTCAAAACCATACAACCACGAATTTTAAAGTCAACTAGAAACCCGTGTCGCAAACCTAGCGCGCGTGTGCGCGATACGCTAAAATGTGTGATTACGCGCCTGAAGTCACTCCGACGTGTCGCGATACACAGAAATTCCAAACCCACACACACGTATCACGCGTGTCGCGAAAGATTAAAAATACGGGAAATAGGGTATTCTACTCCAGATTTTGATACAGAACAGATATTATAAAAATAGATATACCAAAATACTCCACATAGCAGCAGACTCCAGTGGACCAAACCCCAACACCCAACTCACCCATTTGGCCGCAAATTGCGGCCAGAATGAATATTCCGGCGGCCCATCTTGGGAATTGGGCTCCCAGGTTCTGTGTGTGCAGTCTATACCCCCTATACATGCTACAGTAAATCCAATTTTATTCTGAAACATCCCGGGTTGAAGCAGATTGCACAGAGCCCTAATTCTAGTTAAAAATCACACTTTTACACTAAAATGATATTTTAGGGTATTTCTATGCAAACTGAAACTTAAACCTGGGTTAAATACCTCTAATAGCACCTAAAAGAGTTAACCAAGCCAACCAAATCCCAATTTAACATATGCATCACAAATATCCTTTAATATCACTAAAAAGCACATAAAAACATGATTTTTGCTAAAGAATACTACAAGTTTGTGGAAAAGGAGTGCTAACATGAGTTAATACCTTCAAAAGACCATATGAAACACCAAAAATCCCAGCTCTAGCATCAAGTGTGCAGATTTTCCTCCAAACACCTCAAAAAGCTCACTTTTCCATGGTTTTGTGATGAAAATGTGTTGATTTGTGTAGGGTTTTGTGTAGGGATCAAAGAGAAGTGAAAAGGAGAGGAAAAGATGAAGGAAAGCTAGGGTTTTCTGCTGGAATTTGCAGAATTTCTGAAGTGAGGAGAAGAGAGAGAGAAGAGAAGGAAATGGGGTCAAAAAGTCAACCTCTTTCACCGAACACCATGCTCTCATTTTCTATTGCTAAAAGAATTTAAAAAGGGTTTTGTTTTGATTAAAATGGTGGGGAATTAACAAGGAAATATGTAAGGAAAGAATGGCTAACACTTTAACCTAGGTTATAACATGGCTAAGTGTGCAAGTGTACACTACAAAGGAAAATTTTCCAATTAGGGTAAACCCGACTAAAATAACTAATAATCGTATGTACACATATAATGACACGCACAATTTCTAATTTAACACGAAAAACATTTAACGAAATTTCAAAGTGTTACAATCTACCCCCTTAAAGAAATTCGGTCCCCGAATTTCAAAATCTAACTACACGTACCTTCAAAAAGGTGGGGATACCTCTTCCTCATCTCGCTCTCGGTCTCCCAAGTGACCTCCTCTCTGCTTGGACCAAGCCAAAGTACCTTGACGGACGGTATCTCTTTCGACCTCAATTTCTTCACTTGTGGATCCAAGATCATCACCGGCTGTTCTGCATAGGAAAGGTCGCGCTCAAGCTGGATCGTCGGGTGTTGAATTACATGCGAAGGATCATGAAGATATCTGCGGAGCATCGAAACGTGAAATACAGGGTGCACGTCTGGAAAACTGGGCGGAAGGGCTAACCGATACGCAACTGCACCAACACGCTCAAGGATCTCGAAGGGGCCCACTGATTGGTAGAGATTCTGCGTGTTCAAGTTTAGTTAATTACCGCAATCAAAACGGTTTCGCTTGTAGCTAGCCGGTTGAGTACGGGTCGTCCGCAGGGAGATGGAAATCATTTTCTATGTGCTTTAACGAGTTAAGTCCAATTTTCCAGGTTTGTTTGTGATTAACTAAGTGTTAAAATGATATGTAAAGAGAGCTTGTTAGGGTTAGGATTAGGTTAGTTTGAGTTAGGAGTCGCTCACTTCTTTCTTTGCCACTCTTAATATCGGTGTTACGGTAATCGGCAACAACGGGGATTAGCACGACTAGGAAGGAACTTGCGAGTATAAGCTATGCTTTCCAACGCTTAAGTTCTTCCTTTTGGTGCTTGTCCGTCCATTCTTGGCTCTTAGCCATAACCTCCGGTTAATTCAACCACAACCGGTCTCACTACGGAATCACCGCTATCATGTAGGATATGGTGCCGAAGGGAGCGGATTGTGGTTCAATTAACGGGAGTCGATTTAAGATGTTGGGCAAGGAAAGAGTGAGAGAGATTTCCTTCTCTCAAACTTCCCTTATCCTACCCTAACAAGTATGGAAACTACTCACACATCATAACGAAAAGAAAACAAAACAAAAGAGGAAGATAGAAAGAAGGAGATTAGAAGATAACAACTAGCTATTTGCGACCTCACCTTGGCAAGGATCAAGCGTAAGCTGTAAGTGCACGGCGGCGCCCCGGCCGTCAATCCGACGGCCAAATGCGGAAGGGGTGATAAACTTTAAATTTTCTTGAACTGGCAAACCGCCGCGCACTAATACCCGGATCGAACCATTAATTAGTCCTAGCTAACTACAAGATGGGGAAGAGAGATATACCGACTGATCCAAGTCCTCCGGTCTTCTCGTCGTCGTCCCGATCTCCTGCGGAAGCTCCGGTCTCCACCTCGTCGCCGGAAGTGCACCACATCGCCTACTTCTTTTACGGGCTCCCACCTCAATGCCGAGGCAACTCGGGCACGAAGCTGGCTAGTCGACGTGCCCAAGGTTTGCTGTAGAATGTAGTGTACAAGTCTCATTTTGGTGTTGTAGGAATTGCCTTTTGGTGGAGGGATGAACTATGGAGTTTGGAGATGGAGCTTGTAGGATTTTTCCAAAGCCAAATGAGTGTAATCCCACCATGTAAAAAATGGGACAGCCCCTCTAATGGAATGGCCAGCCACTACATATGTGGGAGGAAGTGAATGAGAGTGGAGTGTGATAGAATGAGAGAGAGAGAAGGCTATCATGCAAAAAGAATCATCACAAAATCAAACCCACACTCAACCAACAACCATCTCTCATCATCAACAATCATGTCTACAAAAGTCATGCCATCATGACAAGAAGTCAAGTCAAAAGGTCAAGGTAAGGAGCAACCATGATGAAGTCAAAAAGTCAAGTGATCATGACATGGCAATATGCAAAAGACCCCCTCCACAAATGCCTATTTGCAACAATGCAAATAAGCCCTCCTCCACCAATCTTCGGCCAATGAACGATACAAAGAAATTGGCCGAAACGGAAAGCAAACTGGTAACTCCAGAAAAGTGGTCCCGTAATAAATTACAGGAAAAACCCCGATACTGTGCATACACACCCGCATTTGTATTCCTACCGAAATACAAATGCAATGAGACAAAATCTACACTGTACTATACTAGGATCCGGCTTAAACCAAAGTCGGCCAATAAAATCCGTTCGATCCTGATCCGTGCAATACCGCACGTATCTGATCGAACCCTGCCATATATCCATACGGCCTATAGTACAAACTGTCTGATCCTGATCCGTGCAATACCGCACGTATCTGATCGGACCTTGCCATATCTCCATACGGCCTCTACAACTTTTCGCCCGAAAGCTGAGTAACTGAATGTGGGGGACTCTAAAGACTCGTCAACACCTTGGTTGTGGATTTAACCACTAGCACGTCAGAGGTATAAGCCAATACGTAACGGGCTACCAGGTATTGACTAAAAGGGACGTCTGTGAGCGAACTCAGCCTGACAACCCTACTGAGCCTGTCAGTGACAATATCCGTACAGTCCGGTCCGTTCGTCTATGAGCATCGCATGGCGGGCCTAGGGGGTTGGTAAAAGTCAGACCCCCAAAAGCGGTACAAGTCGTGTCTGAGTGTAGCCCAGAACATCCTGAGATACTACTGGAATACCTACCAGTAAATCTCCTTTCCTCGGCCGAGGGCTTCATGTAATGGCTCTCCTAGACACAGCGCGACCTCACCCCCAATACCGGGAGAGACGAACCCCTGAAGATGCGCTCACTGCCTCCATGTGGCTCGGGACTGTACCCAACTAAAACATGTTTGCACGACTCCTTTGAGCCGTGGTAGGGTAGTAATCAAAGTACAGTGGGAACTCACACAAGACAAATGACGATCCCCGGGTCGATGAACTAACCTGTACACATGTCACCAGGGAACTGCCATCTGACGTCTGGTATATGACCAACTAGGATGTTCCCGGCGAGTCCTGTCCGGTATACTCATAACCCAATGAGCACCTGTATACATCTTAGGTGAACAAACTGACACCAGTGGCTTGTGAGACCGGCCACCGCCCCTCGTCGGGGTCTCGAATGTACACACTAGTCTACTCTGGAGTATCGATGCCCTATCTCGAAACTCATACGACTAGGGACCATTTACGGATGTACTTATAGACTACCAGCTCCCACGTATATGATCGCCCTCATACTGCTGGTGGTCAAGCAAGAATCCTAGGGGCTCTATCAACGTGCAATAGTGACTTGTCAGGCACCTAAAGCAGTACACGATGATAAAGGTAAACCAGATAGCATACTATCATCACGAGTAAGACTGTCCTATCGGGATAGGTCCTCCATCAATCATTGTAACCACGTGCCTGTGATCGAATAATTGAATCTGAGGGCACTACCTCCAACATAAGCGTCATGGTTGTTTAAGGATAAAGGAAAAGAGAAAAGAAAGAAACAACAAGAAATAACAACAACTAAGTTAACAAATGAAAATTACAAGCAATAATAATTTAACTAAAGAACAAGACAAGTATAATAACAAAAGGAACTTCTTTATTCATCATTCTTCACTCACAAAAGCTCACTACAAGTTTTTCAATGGAGAAGAGATGAGAAGAGGAAGAAGAAACAAGTATTCTAAACCCTAAAAAATACAAGATTAAGCACCCTTGGCTTCACAAGGTTCTGGACTATTTATAGGCAGGAAGCTGGAAATCTAGGGCAACATTCAGAACCTTCATAAAAAGACCCAAATACCCCTGAATTTTGATGCTCTGCGGAGGACGTACGGCCGCGGTTCCGCGGCCATATTGGAGACTTAGGTCACCAAAAAAGGCGAGTTGCCCTGGTTTGTTGTGCCCTTCAATCTGGTATATGTTTTTTCTCATATTTTCTTCACGATTTTTCCAGAATTTCTGTTGATCAAAAGGTGATTTGATGTGGATATTTTTATCATGATTTCCTCGAGCTCCGCGTAGATTTCTTGGATCTTGTGTTGCCATTGAGCCTTGTGCATGGAAATGACATTGATTTGCCATTTTGTCTCTTAAACTGGTGTGTGGCAATATACAGATAGAGAGCGGAGACCCGTGTTTTATCTGTGGTTGGCAGTAATCCGGATTTTGACGTGTTTTTCCATGAATTTCACCGTTTAGAGCCGAGAACCTATTAGTGTATATTCCCTAGAGGCCATTACAGTATCATACTAGTTTGTATATTACTTAATGGAAGCTTGGGATATTCACCTTGTATAAACAATCTTGCTCAATATAGTAGTATGCTACTTGGTTTGTTTCTACTTCAATGTGTACATGTGTTTATTTTAGTATATCACCTATACACATTAGTGGAGTCCTTAGGATCTTTGCTTGATTACCAGCGTTGTGATGGCAGTCACACTAGTGGGGGCTGGGTAATCTATAAGCACATCCTTATACAGGTCCCTAGTCGCAGGACTATCGAGACAGGGCATCGATACTCCGGAGTAGACTAGCGTATGCGCTTCTCATCCCAGTGTGGGAGATGGTCTGTCCCACAGCCATCAGTACGTCGTACTGGAGATAGTATACGGGTGCTCGTTGGGTTACGAGTACACTGGACAGTACTCGTCGGGAACTGACAGGTTGGTATTATACCTATCGTCAGTTATCAGTTCCCAGGTGACATGAGTACAGCTTAATCCGCTGACTTGACACTGGCACTTCGCCTCGAGTGTGTTCCCACTGCATTTTGATCACTACCCTACCACGGCTCAAAGGAGTGGTGCAAACAGGTAATGGTTGGGTGCAGTCCCGAAGCACTTGGAGGCAGTGACGGTTAGACAGGATTCGTCTCTCCCGGTATTGGGGGTTGACATCGCGCTGTGTCTAGGAGAGCCATTACACGAGTAGTCCCTGGCCAGGGCAAGCGAGATATGCTGGTAGGCTTCCAGTGTTATCTCAGGGTGTTTTGGGCTTCACTCCGAAACGACTTGTACCGCTATTAGGGGACTGACGTTTACCGCCCCCTAGGCCCGCCATGCGATGTATCAGACGAACAGACCGGACTGTACGTAGATTGTCACACTCAGACTCAGTAGGAGTTCAGATGGGGTTCACCTCGTCAGTCTTCTTGTCGGCATCTACCTGGGGACCGTTACGCACAGCTAGTGCCGCTTGCGGTCTGTGGTTAAACCCACTGCCAGCGTAAGTGTCGAGTCTTTAGAGTCCCACACAGAGGGCTATTCGCCATTGGGCAAAACAGAGTAGAGGTCGCATGGTTTTGCGACAGGGTTCGTTCTCATCCGCGCACTTGTACACGTTTTGGAGTCCGGACGGATATTACTGGCTGGCTCTGGTTTGATTCAGATACTGGTATATGTTTTGGGGTTGCTTTTATCTCTCAGTATTCATGTTCCTCAGAACAAGAATGCAGGTGTGTATGCACAGTTGTTTGAGGAGGAGGAAGAGGACTTTCATTAGGGTTTCGGAACGGGTGCGTATGCACAGTTGACAGTCGTCTTTTTCCAAACCCTAATGGATTTATGTTATATCAATTAATAATATTAATAAAATGAAATTGTGTCATGGTTGGGTATTTGTTGACTTGTTGACCATGGTTGACTAGTTGACCATGGTTGAATGTTTGACCATCATCATTACTTTGCAAAGATGCTCTTTGATTCTAGCAAAATTCATTTAATGAATGAAATGATAATGGTCATTCATAAACCTTCCATCAACTATTTCATTTTCATTATTATTATTAATTTGATAATTCTTTTTGCTTTTGTTATGGTTGCAAAAGAAAAAGAACTCATTCTATTATATTGCTTCTCTCTCCTCACTTCATCTTCTTCTTCCTATAGCTCAAGGAGAATCCTTCTCATGTGTTGAGAATCCCTCTCCTTGAAAGATAAACACCCCAAAGACACTCTCTGCTCACTCTAGGATCAAAGGTTTAGCAAGCCGAAGATTCTAGTTCTCTCAAAGTTTGAGAAAGAGCCCGAAAGTTGAACCCTCAGGTGGATCCATCTTTGACGGAAGAAGGCAACGAGGAAAGCACCATCAACCTCTACAAAAGTTTGAAGAAGAAGGAGTTCAAGTTAGGTATAACCATCTTTCCGAGTAGCTAACTCTCTTTAGCTTGTTTGCTAGTTTAGTTTAGAAAAGATCCCGACTTTGTTAGTCCATGTTGCCCCATGCGCTAAAAATTTGATTTTTATACCGTTTCCGCCTCCCCGTAAGTACCGGGGGTTGCAACGTGGACTTACAGTGATATCAGAGCCTAACTAAACTTAAACTAGCTAGGTAGTGAAGTGTAACGAAGTTCGGAACCGAAAAATCCAAAAACCAAACTTTTCAAAAACCCTAGTTTCTGTTAAATTTTTTTCTGGTCAAAACAAAATTTGTTATGCACCTAAAATCATCTCAGGGTTTTTTAAAGATAACCACCAAAAATGAGCCAGAGATCTGACCAAACGAGCGCGTTTCCGCGGCGACAGCAAGCTATGTTGCCGCGGATCCGCGGCCGTCTTGTCTCCTCTCTGCCTCGATTTTGGTGCAGTGTATCTCTGTATTGGTTTTAGGATTTTTAAGATATATTATATGTGCCCAGATTTTCCAGAATAGAAATTTGTTTTTGGGGGCCTATAATTCCGTATTTTTTCCGAACTTCACTACACTTTGACTATGTTGGTTATATCTGTGATGTTTGTATGTATTGAACGTCGGCTAATCGTTATAAGTCGATTAGTCGGGGTTATACATCTCTGTGATCTGTGTTTGATATTGGAATGTGTATATGAATGTGTTGGACTGTCGCGGATGAATAGCCGGGGTGGATGTGAGATGAGCTTTTGTTTTTCTTTCATTCATTTGTAATATGTAAATTGATGTAATATTATTATTTGTTTGGCCGCACAACCGGGTCGGGGTTGTAGCCGTCATTGTATAATTCTTTTTACTGTTTTTGCTCCTAGGATAGACCCATGGAGGGGTGCACAAACTGCCGAGTACTTGGCGGGTAGTTTGCCGCACCCGTAGGGGTCTTGGGTGGGGTATTGGCTATTCACCGCGACCGTGTAATCCGATTTTCGTTGCAGGCTCGAACGGATTGCGGATTCCTAGTATATCCAATGTATTCATCTGTGATCTGTAATGTCTATCATTGCTATATTTATAACTATTTAGGCGTTGCTTATGTTTTACAGCCGCGCTAGCCCAGCCTCCGCTCTGTCGTTAGTTAAGTAACCTAACGGGTGATGACGGGGCCCTGTGGCGAATGCGAATGACATAAGCGTACGTCATATTTTGGTTGTTTTCTGCAATGGTAGGATTTAATTGATGGGACGCAATAAAAGATCTAATGCAAGAATATCACGCATTAAAAGAACTAATGCAAGATAATAAACCAAGCTAAAGTCGTTGGAACACTTTCGAAAAACCACTCGGTTCTTTTCAAAACTAACTTTTAAATGCGGAGCTTGAGCCACTCCTTCTAAAAGCTATCTCGTTCCATCGATTATATCAAGTTCACTATGTTCACGGTTTTACCAAAACCATTCGTAGCCCTCCGTCGTTTCGCATGAATAGGCAATAGTATTCAAGCTATGTATATTGGCCAAAGTCAAGGCATAGTGATTGGTAGCTATTGGGTGTTCATATGTAGCATAGATAGATGCGTTGGTTTGGGACAGTCGTGCTGCCATTTTGGCCAAAGTCAAGGGTAGGTACGGATGGATCCAAATTAACCTGGATAGTGACGGGCAGAACTTGACATGTGACTTATGATATTTTGGCCAAAGTCAAGGTCATAAGAGCATGGGGCAAAAATCCACATCGGGAGTTTCATAAGTACTGAAACTTGCTAGATTTGCATACCATTTGGAGTGTGGTGATTCTGGTAGGATTCCTTCAGTTTCGTCACGCGATGATATTTGGATCCCGATCCTACTGTGAGTATATGCTACTCCTCGGGAAATTTCTCACTAAACGATCAATGCTATAAACCTAGTAGGTGCCTAGAAAGGTGTTAGCGGGGCTACGCCCCCAGGGAAAAGAGGTTATTTAATTAAGGAACTTCGCGAAAGCGTTGGAAAACCTCCCTCGAAGTACCGGCACTGGCCTGGCTAAACGGTTATGCAAGTATTGTACGGTGGGATTGATCCCGACTAATTCTTCCTTTATGGTTTGAGGAGGGATTCGAGAGACAGTGGGAGCCATCCTGTTTAGAAAAACTAAAAACCATTCTAAACTTGCAAGAGCATCGTGCTAAAGTGTTTATTCTCTCTCTCCTAATTGCAGCGACCAATCGACATGACTGGACTTAAGTTACTTCTAGATAAAAACATACTGACAGGGCCAAACTACAAAGATTGGCTCAGGAATGTCAAAATGGCAATCACTTACGACAAGCTGGGGTATCTTCTTACCACCAAAGCTCCCCCCGTCCCAAGTCCCACCTCCAGCGTCGCGGATAAGGAAATCCGTAAGACCTGGGAGATTGATAGCGCGAAGGCCAAGTGCCTCGTACTTGCCTCGATGGACAACGAACATCAGAGGAGGCGCGAGAATATGGACCTTGAATCCATATTTCTCCATACAAAAGAACTGTATGGGGAGCAATCTCGTATCGCAAGATATGAAGTGTCGAAGAAGTTGTTTTCGGCAAGATTGGCCATCGGATCATCGGTAGCGGAACACGTGCTTAAGATGATTGGCTACATTGAGGAGCTCGCTGAACTTGGGACCACGTTGGAGAATGAGCTCTATACGGACTTGATTCTTCAGTCCCTTCCTTCCACTTACGCCCAGTTTATACTGAACTTCAACTTACAAGAAAAAGAGGTTGAACTTTCAGAACTCCTCAACATGCTGAGGAGCGCAGAGGGCACCCTACAGAAAAGTAGGGAAACATCCACTTTGTGTTGGAGGTAGTGCCCTCAGATTCAATTATTCGATCACAGGCACGTGATTACAATGATTGATGGAGGACCTATCCCGATAGGATAGTCTTACTCGTGATGATAGTATGCTATCTGGTTTACCTTTATCATCGTGTACTGCTTTAGGTGACCTGACAAGTCGCTATTACACGTTGATAGAGCCCCTAGGATTCTTGCTTGACCACCAGCAGTATGAGGGCGATCATATACGTGGGAGCTGGAAGTCTATAAGCATATCCTTAAATGGTCTCTAGTCGTGTGAGTTTCGAGATAGGGCATCGATACTCCAGAGTAGACTAGTGTATACAGTCGAGACCCCGACAAGGGGCGGTGGCCGGTCTCACAAGCCACTGGTGTCAGTTGGATCACCTAAGATGTATATAGGTGCTCATTGGGTTATGAGTACACCGGACAGGACTCGCCGGGAACATGCCAGTTGGTCATATACCAGACGTCAGATGGCAGTTCCCTCGTGACATGTGTGCAGGTTAGTTCATCGACCTGGGGATCGTCATTTGTCTTATGTGAGTTCCAACTGTACTTTGATTACTACCCTACCACGGCTCAAAGGAGTCGTGCAAACAGGTTTTAGTTGGGTACAGTCCCGAGCCACATGGAGGCAGTGAGCGTATCTTCAGGGGTTCGTCTCCCCCGGTATTGGGGGTGAGGTCGTGCTGTGTCTAGGAGAGCCATTACACGAAGCCCTCGGCCGAGGCAAGGAGATTTACTGGTAGGTATTCCAGTAGTATCTCAGGGTGTTCTGAACTACACTCCGACACGACTTGTACCGCTTTTGGGGGTCTGACTTTCACCAACACCCTAGGCCCGCCATGCGATGCTCATAGACGAACGGACCGGACTGTACGGATATTGTCACTGACAGGCTCAGTAGGGTTGTCAGGCTGAGTTCACTCACAGACGTCCCTTTTAGTCATTACCTGGTAGCCCGTTACGTATTGGCTTATACCTCTGACGTGCTAGTGGTTAAATCCACAACCAAGGTGTTGACGAGTCTTTAGAGTCCCCCACATTCAGTTACTCAGCTTTCGGGCGAAAGGTTGTAGAGGCCGTATGGAGATATGGCAAGGTCCGATCAGATACGTGCGGTATTGCACGGATCAGGATCGGACAACTTGTACTACCGGCCGTATAGATATATGGTAGGGTTCGATCAGATACGTGCGGTATTGCACGGATCAGGATCGAACGGATATTACTAGCCGGCTTTGGTATAAGCCGGATCCTAGTATAGTACAGTGTAGATTTTGTCTCATTGCATTTGTATTTCGGTCGAAATAAAGATGCGGGTGTGTATGCACAGTATCGGGGTTTTCCTGTAATTTATTACGGGACCAGTTTTCTGGAGTTGCCAGTTTGCTTTCCGTTTCGGCCAATTTCCTTTGTATCGTTCATTGGCCGAAGATTGGTGGAGGAGGGCTTATTTGCATTGTTGCAAATAGGCATTTGTGGAGGGGGTCTTTGCATTTTGTTGTATCATGATAGCTTTTCCTTGACCTTGACTTCTAGCTTTATCATGATGGCTTAACTTTGTAGACAATCATGGTTGTTGATGATTGTTGGTTGAGTATTGGTTTTGGGAGTGATCATTGTTTCTCATCATCACTTGCTTTTCAACCACCTCTTTGTCTTGACTCTCTCTCTTGCATGATAGATGAGAATGGCTCCCATTATCTTTTGATACACCACACTTTCATTATCCTCTCTTCCTCATTGATATGGCCGGCCACTCCCCTTAGTGGGCTGTCCAAGATTTTTGGGGTGGGTTTTTAGCTCATTTCATGTTGCAAAAAATCCCAAAAGTTCCATCTCCAAACTCCATAGTTCATCCCTCCACCAAAATGGCAATTCCACAACCCCAAAAATGAGACTTCTTCACTACACATTCTACAGCGAATCTTGGGCACGTCGACTAGCCAGCTTCGTGCCCGAGTTGCCTCGGCATTGAGGTGGGAGCCCGTAAAAGAAGTAGGCGATGTGGTGCACTTCCGGCGACGAGGAGGAGACGGGACATTCCGCAGGAGATCGGGACGACGACGAGAAGACCGGAGGACTCGGATCTGTCGGTATATCTCTCTTCCCTTTCTTGTAGATAGCTAGGACTAGTTAGTGGTTCGATCCGGGTATTAGTGCGCGGCGGTTTGCCAGTTCAAGAAAATTAAAGTTTATCACCGCTTCCGCATTCCGGCGTCGGATTGACGGCCGGGGCGCCGCCGTGCACTTACAGTGGTATCAGAGCCTCGCCATTAACTTAGTCTAGGTTTGTGTAATGTGTTTGCATTTCCGATCGATCAAAAGTTCCAAAATCGCATTTTTGATCACATCAGTTTTCTGTTGGAAATTTTTGGTGTCGAAAATTTTTTCAGGTTGTAAAATATTGATGTACTGGAAAATCTAAGAGCTCTGTAAAAATTCGATGAAGTGACTCCACAGTGGGAGCGCGGAACCGCCGCAAACACCCCCTTCCCGCCGCTGTTCCGCCGCACACTGTGGGGATCACTGCACCAATTTTTTTTCAGAGGCTTTCTGGGATGAAAAGTGGGGTTTTGGAATATTAATATTGGGCCCAGAATTTCTTGATCTGCTACAGTAATGCTTGGGGGCCCACTTGTTAAAATTTGATTGATCGGATATTTTAAACACATTATTTCACAGTATTTACATTATATCTGCGACCGTGAATGTCACTTGATCGGTAAATCCGGTCTAACTGCTATAGCCCGGTTAGACGGATTTGCGAACGTGATTTTCACGTTGATGTTCTGTTTTTGCTGTGATGTTGCGGATTGGTCATGGGGGATAGCCTGGATGCAATACTAGTACAGTTGTGGTTGTATTATGTACATTTGATATTGCGGGGCGAGCGTCCGACATGTGGACTGCCGTCACTGCCTGATTGTATTATTATTTTGGGGCACGACCAGGTTGCGGTCGATGTACCCGTTGTATGTATATTTTACTTTCTGTACTAGGATTACCCCAGGAGGAGTGTACGGATAGCTGGGTTCTAGAGGGCAACAAGCCCGCTTCTCATGGCATTGAGACGGAGGGGGCTTTACTCTAGGATTGGCGAGCTATTCGCCGCACTCGTAGGGGGTACAGGTTGACCCAGGAGGGGTGCCCAAGTTGCCGGATTCCGTGAAGTGCTGGGTGGTCCATTCACGGTGCTGAAGGGGGCTGCCTCGCTTCAGGTTTTGGCGGGTGACTTGCCGCGCCCGTAGGGGTCTAGGATTTCATTGCACAGGCTATCCACACGACCAGGGGAACGTCGGGTTTCAGTAGTGGCTCTGTGAAACCCGGGGTTCCCAGATATCTGTATTGTTTCTGTGATGCTGTACATTTTCTGTGATGTTGCATTTTCTATCACGCCTTGAGCGAAATATAATATATTTGTATATATATTAGTAGATGTTGTATATCTTTTACATCCGCGCTAGTCCAGTCCCCGCTCTGTCGTTAGTTAGCTAACCTAACGGGTAATGACGGGACCCAGTGGCGAATGCGGATGGCATATACGTACATCAGTATATTTTCGTTCTTTTTGGTGTGATCAATTGATGGGACTGCGTTGATTCGGATCAATGCAAGTTAAAAACAAACCTAATCTGATGTTGTTGGAACACTTTTCAAAAAGCTGTTATTGCAAGGACGTTCTCTTTTGTTTTGCATCGTGGTATTCAGTTGGAATATCCTGCTCCTCAATCGACGAGGCAAGGGCCGAGATCCCTTCACCGGGAGTGACCCCTTGGACAAAGAGTTTGCGTCAGGGCATTAACTTCACTATAGCCGATTACTTTTGCTTTGCACCGTGGTATTCAGTTGGAATATCCTGCACCCCATTCTACGGGGAAAGAGCCGAGATCCCTTCACCGGGAGTGACCTCTTTAGCAACGGTTTTCGTCACTATATTTTTAAAAAGCTATCCGTTCCTTCAACGATATCAAGTTCATTACGTTAAAGGTTTTCGCCAGAAACCATTCGTAGCCGTCCGTCGTTTCAGACGGGTAGCACGTAGTATTCATGCTGTGTTTGTTGACCTTCGTCAAGGCATAGTGTATGGTAGCTGCTTGTTACCTTTCTGCTGCATAGATAGATGCGTTGGTTTGGGACAGTCGTATAGCCTTGTTGGCCTTCGTCAAGGGCTTCTACGGGTGGATTCAAATTAACCTGGAGAATGACGGGTAGAACTTGACATGTGACTTATGATTTGTTGACCTTCGTCAAGATCATAAGAGCTTGGGGCAGAAATCTCATCGGGAGTTTCAAAAGAACTGAAACTTGCCAGATATGCGCATACCTTCTGGAGTGTGATGACGTGAGCGGATTCCGTCACGTTATCATGCGATGAGAGTTGGATCCCGATTCCCACTGATGAGTTAATTTACTCCTCGGGTAACCCCGACTAATTCTTCTTTCAGGTTTGGAGGAGAATTTGAGGTACAGTGGGAGGATTCCAGATTAGATAAATTGGTAACCATTCTGATCTAGGTTAGAGTGCACGCTGAGTGTTTCTTTTCTCTCTCTCTTTGGCAGCGACCATTGACCCGACCCTAAGACTATGACTCAGTGACCAAGTTGACCGAACCTTCTTAAACACTGGCTTTTGGATTGTCAGAGTTGCGAACCTCATTGCCACTCCTACTTTTACCTTTTTCTCCAGGACACCCCGTATTACTACGAACGTCCACTTCCATTGGACAAAACCATCGTATGGTTAGATACGAACTCGAAAGAATTTATTCGAGGATGGTTTCCGGTTCTGGAGAAAACGGATAGGATTATTCAGTTGTCTTTTCCTTTTACCTTCTCTCAAGTTGTGAGTACTCCTTGGTTTAGGGGATAGTACACCTATTACGCAAATTGGATAGTCTACTTCCAAACCTTAGGCTGGTGCCGACCGGTAGGGAATGAAGAAAACCAATTAGCCAAACGATGGTGTACAGAAGGTATTAAGTTAAGACAAAGCAAGGGATTAGTAAGAGGGCAAAGTAAATTGCGACTGCTATTCACGACCAAACCAAGTATTTCTTCGCCAATCCTAAAATCACCTTTGAATTTCTCCAGGACTCTCCGTATCACTACGAAGATCCACAGTTTATTGGATACTCCATCGTATGGTTATATACGAACTCGAAAGGAACTTGTTCCAGTTCGGGGATGGATTCTGGTTCAGGAGAAATAGGAATAAGATTTATTCAGGTGTCTTTTATCTTCACCTTCTCTCGCATTGCGAGTGTTCCTAGGATTAGGACAGTACACCCATTATGCTTATTAGATAGTCTTCTTCCAAACCATAGGCTGGTGCCGAACGGTAGGGAAGGAAGAAAACCATTTGGCCTAAAGGGGTGTGCAGAAGGTAATGACTAAAGACATATGAAGGGATTTGGAGAGGTGGCAAAGAACTATACGGTTACAGTCGTGAATCTGGAAGAAGCATTACTAGGAATACCAGGATACCCCATCGAAACATTTTAATGTTTCAGTTTCACTGTGTACTGTTAAACGAAAACTGATTTCCCAGTTAGACACTTGCTCCAGGGTATGTATTTACCAAGTATGATTCTCACATCTGTATAGTTTTACAGATGATGAGTGGGAGTAAGTTATTGGGAATAGGGTGATCATCCTCATTATATCGGGATTCGTTGTAATCGGTGATATTTGAGGAGATCACCTGGGCTGTTTGCCGGTCGGCAAATATTTGGTTTTGAATATCCGCTGTTATGCACCAATTTCGAATTGATATATCTGTACGTCTATTTTCATAGAGTGAGATATACCTTTAAGAAATTATGTCAATGACATTTACCTATATCAGTGGATGATTAGGTAAGGAGCATTAAACATCGGTGTAATTCTTCTTAACCATAAGTACAGTTTTCAACCTACGACACACAGTGAAAGAGTTATCAGACTCAAGGGACTTATACAGAGTATTGTATGTTGTCCAGGGTCCATCAGGACAGCGGGGATGGTCCTCGTACTATATTCGGTTTACTTATGACTTCTCTAGTTTTTAGACAGGTGTTTCGTGGAAATACAGGGTCCGAATTTTGAGAAGTTATAGGTATTTGAATAGAGTAGAGAACCAGGTGTAGCAAGTATCAGGATTCTTCAAAGTGATAGAAGATGTAGATACTTGTGTATGGTATTCAGTTGATAGTAATAATCAAGAGATCTTGTTTCTCTTTCAGGTTACTCATAATTGGAAGCATTCCTAAGTTAAGTAACGCTGATCGACCTCCTTCCATTTAGTTGACATGCACTGGAGACAGTTGCATGATTTGGATCTCGTTCAGTTAAATCAGTGCCTCTGGTCCTATATGGGAAATAGAACAGTTCGTATCTTAACGTTGTTAAGGTACGGGGAGTTGTCCGGCTTATGATTAAAACCAGACACTGGACAACTCAAGGCACGTTTCTGTAATGGCTGTTTGTGGGTTGACCCAGGCTATGACGAGGGTTGACTTTCTACCATCTGGATGAACAATAGCAGTATTGTTCTAGACTAGCCACAGTTTTATTAAAAATGGATTTTTTCAGAAAACAGTAGTGGGAGTATGGTAGAACTGGAAGTAATTCCAGAACCACAAACGATTACTGAAGATTTGATAAGGAACCTAAAGATTCAATCTGGATTGACATTCCATTGGCCACTCCGCAGATACGGTGGGTAACTTCAGGCACCCGAGAGGTACTACGGTAGCCTCAAGGACGGTGACAGGGAAGTTCTTGTTTACCCACAATTACCATTGCTGTTGTTCCAGGCTGCGAGACCCGGCGGGAGGATGAGTATAGCGTCATTCTAAACTAGTTTTAGAAGTGTACGTCTATATGACTCTGCCATAGGGTTGTCGTAGTCAATGGGAGCAGCGGAAGCATTGGTGGACAGGTAGCTTATGTCTATTTATAGACTAAAGCAGATGTAGCAGAGATAGATCATCTATTTCTGACGTGACAGTCATGGGTTTGACTTCATCAGAATAGGGGATGGATCTGTTGAGAAGGTAGTAGGGTGTGATATCCTGGTATTTGGATGACATACACAGAATAGGAAAAGAAACTCCTATACTACGATCGGTTATACTTTGGTCGTCACACAGTGGTTTCTCCACATGGGACTTGGACATTATATCAGACATACTGGTTACTAGATCTATGGTTTTAGATCTGGATTTGGGTGGTTTCCCAATCAGGGTACTTTGACAGCATTCTAAGAGTATTTAGAATGGACGACTCCTGGCACGGTAGTGTACCTGCAGGTAATGGAGTCAACCTCTCTAAAGGTGTCTTATAGACTAAAGTAGTGAGGGATATGCATGATTGGCAGATCACTTGCTCAGGAAATTGAGTCAATCGTGAGATGTCAAGTACCACACCAGATGTTGTTCTTGCACTAGATGCAATAAGTTGACATTGATCCAATCCTGGAGAAACAGTCGGAAGCAGTTTTAGAACATAAGTGGATGTTCTAGGGATATGATAACGACAGCCTCTTTCGGGAGACAGTTATCATTCCAGGCTTCCAAGGTGACCTGGACGACAAGGAGGTTGTCAGAGTTATAGTTTTTCCTTCTGACGAGGGGCAGTATTTTGGACAGGTGATCCAAGGCAATACTGAGGGAGGCATGGCGCAGGATACTGATTAAGTTCAGTTGACGATACAGTCTAAGAAGTTTGGATTTGGAGTTCATTTATGAGATATGACCCATCAGACATCCAGACACATTCTAAGACAGGTATTGCTCTTTTCGGGAGATGGGTTTCTCCGCGAACTTGAGATATAGAGAGACATAGAAAGAGACATCAAGGCGGATCCACTCACTAAGGCTATTCCTCGAACGCAATAGTTTCGCAAGCGAGCTTTGTGAGACTGACTAGTAGAGGAGTTGGGTGTTCGGTATCACACGTGCTGTGAGTATGCGACATCGCAATAATTAGCCTTGAGTGCAAGTGGGAGATTGTTGGAGGTAGTGCCCTCAGATTCAATTATTCGATCACAGGCACGTGATTACAATGATTGATGGAGGACCTATCCCGATAGGACAGTCTTACTCGTGATGATAGTATGCTATCTGGTTTACCTTTATCATCGTGTACTGCTTTAGGTGACCTGACAAGTCGCTATTACACGTTGATAGAGCCCCTAGGATTCTTGCTTGACCACCAGCAGTATGAGGGCGATCATATACGTGGGAGCTGGCAGTCTATAAGCATATCCTTAAATGGTCTCCAGTCGTGTGAGTTTCGAGATAGGGCATCGATACTCCAGAGTAGACTAGTGTATACAGTCGAGACCCCGACGAGGGGCGGTGGCCGGTCTCACAAGCCACTGGTGTCAGTTGGATCACCTAAGATGTATACAGGTGCTCATTGGGTTATGAGTACACCGGACAGGACTCGCCGGGAACATGCCAGTTGGTCATATACCAGACGTCAGATGGCAGTTCCCTGGTGACATGTGTGCAGGTTAGTTCATCGACCTGGGGATCGTCATTTGTCTTGTGTGAGTTCCCACTGTACTTTGATTACTACCCTACCACGGCTCAAAGGAGTCGTGCAAACAGGTTTTAGTTGGGTACAGTCCCGAGCCACATGGAGGCAGTGAGCGTATCTTCAGGGGTTCGTCTCTCCCGGTATTGGGGGTGAGGTCGTGCTGTGTCTAGGAGAGCCATTACACGAAGCCCTCGGCCGAGGCAAGGAGATTTACTGGTAGGTATTCCAGTAGTATCTCAGGGTGTTCTGGGCTACACTCCGACACGACTTGTACCGCTTTTGGGGGTCTGACTTTCACCAACCCCCTAGGCCCGCCATGCGATGCTCATAGACGAACGGACCGGACTGTACGGATATTGTCACTGACAGGCTCAGTAGGGTTGTCAGGTTGAGTTCGCTCACAGACGTCCCTTTTAGTCATTACCTGGTAGCCCGTTACGTATTGGCTTATACCTCTGACGTGCTAGTGGTTAAATCCACAACCAAGGTGTTGACGAGTCTTTAGAGTCCCCCACATTCAGTTACTCAGCTTTCGGGCGAAAGGTTGTAGAGGCCGTATGGAGATATGGCAAGGTCCGATCAGATACATGCGGTATTGCACGGATCAGGATCGGACAGCTTGTACTACAGGCCGTATGGATATATGGTAGGGTTCGATCAGATACGTGCGGTATTGCACGGATCAGGATCGAACGGATATTACTAGCCGGCTTTGGTATAAGCCGGATCCTAGTATAGTACAGTGTAGATTTTGTCTCATTGCATTTGTATTTCGGTCGAAATACAGATGCAGGTGTGTATGCACAGTATCGGGGTTTTCCTGTAATTTATTACGGGACCAGTTTTCTGGAGTTGCCAGTTTGCTTTCCGTTTCGGCCAATTTCCTTTGTATCGTTCATTGGCCGAAGATTGGTGGAGGAGGGCTTATTTGCATTGTTGCAAATAGGCATTTGTGGAGGGGGTCTTTGCATTTTGTTGTATCATGATAGCTTTTCCTTGACCTTGACTTCTAGCTTTATCATGATGGCTTGACTTTGTAGACAATCATGGTTGTTGATGATTGTTGGTTGAGTATTGGTTTTGGGAGTGATCATTGTTTCTCATCATCACTTGCTTTTCAACCACCTCTTTGTCTTGACTCTCTCTCTTGCATGATAGATGAGAATGGCTCCCATTATCTTTTGATACACCACACTTTCACTATCCTCTCTTCCTCATTGATATGGCCGGCCACTCCCCTTAGTGGGCTGTCCAAGATTTTTGGGGTGGGTTTTTAGCTCATTTCATGTTGTAAAAAATCCCAAAAGTTCCATCTCCAAACTCCATAGTTCATCCCTCCACCAAAATGGCAATTCCACAACCCCAAAAATGAGACTTCTTCACTACACATTCTACAGCGAATCTTGGGCACGTCGACTAGCCAGCTTCGTGCCCGAGTTGCCTCGGCATTGAGGTGGGAGCCCGTAAAAGAAGTAGGCGATGTGGTGCACTTCCGGCGACGAGGAGGAGACGGGACATTCCGCAGGAGATCGGGACGACGACGAGAAGACCGGAGGACTCGGATCTGTCGGTATATCTCTCTTCCCTTTCTTGTAGATAGCTAGGACTAGTTAGTGGTTCGATCCGGGTATTAGTGCGCGGCGGTTTGCCAGTTCAAGAAAATTAAAGTTTATCACCGCTTCCGCATTCCGGCGTCGGATTGACGGCCGGGGCGCCGCCGTGCACTTACACTTTGTTTGTTGGAGGATCTTCTTCTTCTAGGTCCAAGGCGAAAGCCAAGGGAAAGAAGAGGAAAGCCCCCGCCAAACTAAGGGGCGGTGTTATTAAAGTGGATACGAAGGGAAAGGCAAAGGCAACAATAATAGTGGGGAAGCTTATAGGAAAAGAGGTATGCTTCTATTGTCATAAGAGTGGACACTGGAAGAAAGATTGCAGGGCTTGGAAGGCCAGGACACAGGAACTGAAGCAGGTTGCGGCTTCAGCTTCAGGTGTGTATGTTATTGAAAATTGTCTTTCAATAAACTCTACTTCCTGGATATTGGATACCGGATCAGGATCTCATATCTGTAATTCTTTGCTGGCGTTGAGAAACCGTAGGGTTTTGAAGGCAGGTGACATGACCCTCAGAGTTACAAACGGAGCTAGCATGGATGCTAAGGCCGTGGGGGACTATCACCTGGGAATGTCAGATGGACATGTTTTGGTTTTACGCAATTGCTTTTTTGTACCCAACGCAACTTGTAATATCATTTCTGTATCTTTGGTTTCTAAAGAAGGTTATGAATTTGCGTTTGTAAGTAATGTTGTAAACATTCACCTTAATCAAGTTCTGATTGGGTCAGGTACACTGAGCAATGGTATATACGTGTTAAACCAACCACAGATTTTCAATGTCCAGAATACACACAAAAGAAACTCTCCGGAAATCAATCAGACTTTCTTATGGCACTGTAGACTGGGTCACATCAATGAGAGAATGTTGACTAAGTTACATACAGAAGGATATTTGGATCCGTTCGAATATCAATCGTATGCCACTTGTCAATCCTGTCTCAAAGGAAAGATGACAAAGACTCCGTTCACTGGACACGGAGTAAGAGCGAGCGAGCTCTTGGGACTCGTATACAGCGACGTGTGCGGTCCAATGTCTACACATGCGCGAAGCGGTTATTCTTACTTTATTACTTTTACGGATGATTTTTCAAGGTACGGTTATGTCTTCTTAATGAAACATAAGTCCGAAGCCTTTGAAAAGTTCCAGGAATATAAGAATGAAGTAGAAAAAAAAAACCGGCAAATGTATCAAGATTCTAAGATCGGATCGAGGTGGAGAATACTTAAGTGCCGAGTTCCTGAATTATTTAAAAGAGAATGGAATTCTCTCTCAGCTTACTCCTCCATACACCCCGCAACATAACGGTGTATCGGAGAGACGGAACCGAACCCTATTGGATATGGTACGGTCCATGATGAGTAACGCTGAGTTACCGCGATCATTCTGGGGGTATGCGCTAGAATCAGCTGCGTACCTTTTGAACCGAGTTCCTACTAAGACTGTGCCTACTACACCATATGAGATGTGGTGTGGGAAGAGGCCCCATCTCAGTCACATTAAGACTTGGGGAAGTCCAGCTTTTGTTAAAAAGCAGCATGCGGACAAGCTCGAGGCGCGCTCAGTACAGTGTAAGTTTGTGGGATATCCAAAGAATTCCAAGGGATATCTCTTCTACTACGAAGAGGAACAAAAAGTTCTTGTTTCTCGTCATGCCCAGTTTCTAGAACACCAGTTCTTAGAAAAAGAAATAAGTGGGAGCGCAGTAGAACTGGAAGAAATTCCAGAGCCACAGACTATTACTGAAAGCTTAGTGGAACCAGAGGGTTCAAAAGAACAGGACATTCCTACGCCGCTCCGCAGGAGTAGTAGGCAGTCTCATCCGCCCGAGAGATACTACGGTTTTCTCATAGACGGGGATAGAGAGGATTGCATCATAGATTATGATGAACCTACTAGCTTCCAGCAGGCCGTTCAGAGCGTTGACTCGGTAAAATGGCTGGATGCAATGCGGATCGAAATGGAGTCCATGTACACCAACAAAGTATGGACGTTGGACGTTGCTCCAGACGGGGTAAAACCCGTAGGATGCAAGTGGATCTTCAAAAGGAAGATTGGTGTAGATGGACAGGTTGAGACCTATAAAGCTAGACTTGTAGCTAAGGGTTTCCGTCAAAGACCTGGTTTGGACTATGACGAAACCTTTTCTCCAGTGGCTATGCTGAAATCCATTCGGATCCTTCTTGCCATTGCTGCCTTCCACGATTATGAGATTTGGCAAATGGACGTAAAAACCGCTTTTCTAAATGGAAATTTAGAGGAGTGTGTCTATATGGACCAGCCAGAGGGTTTCATTCAGAGTGGGAGCAGCGGAAAGGTGTGCAAGTTGCTTAAGTCCATCTATGGACTAAAGCAGGCATCGCGGAGTTGGAACATCTGTTTTGATGAGACGGTCAAGGAATTTGGCTTTATCAAAAATCCAGATGAACCATGCATCTATAGTAGATTTGTAGCGAGAACTGTAGTATTCCTCGTTTTATACGTGGATGACATTCTCTTAATAGGAAATGACATTCCTATGTTACAATCTGTCAAGGGGTTCTTGTCGCACAGGTTCTCAATGAAAGACCTGGGTGATGCCTCATACATCCTGGGGATCCGGATCCATCGTGATAGATCCAAGAGGATATTAGGACTTTCTCAGTCCAGGTACATCGACACCATAGTGAAAAGATTCAGTATGGAAGATTCCAAGCGCGGTAACCTACCGTCTTGTCACGGGATCACCCTCTCTAAAGAGATGTCTCCCAAGACTGATTTGGAGAAGGATCGCATGTCTATTATACCCTACGCTTCTGCGGTAGGCTCTATAATGTATGCGATGTTGTGTACCAGACCGGATGTAGCTTATGCACTGAGTGTGGTAAGCCGGTATCAGTCAAACCCTGTTGAGAAACACTGGATAGCGGTAAAGAACATTCTCAAGTACCTGAGAAGGACTAAGGAGATGTTCTTGGTGTATGGCGGAAAAGACCTCCAGATCGAGGCCTTTGCTGACTCCAGCTTCCAGAGTGACAAGGATGATTCCAAGTCCATGTTGGGTTTTGTCTTTACCCTCAATGGATGGGCGGTGTGTTGGAAGAGTTCCAAACAGGAAACCGTTGCAGACTCGACGATGGAAGCGGAATACATCGCTGCATCTGATGCCGCAAAAGAAGCTGTCTGGATGAGGAAGTTCTTGAAAGAACTTCAGGTGGTTCCGTCCATTGTTGACCCAATACCTCTGTATTGCGACAACAACGGGGCTATAGCTTTAGCGAAGGAACCCAGGTCCCATCAGAGATCCAGGCACATCTTGAGGCGGTATCACCTGATCAGGGAGATCGTGGATCGCAAGGAGATCGAGGTTCGGAGGGTTGCTTCAGAAGAAAACACTGCAGATCCATTCACCAAGGCCTTACCCCAGACTCAGTTCGAGCGGCTGATCGAGATGATAGGTCTTCGATACACCAGTACATGGCCTTAGTGCAAGTGGGAGATTGTTAGTGTATATGCCCTAGAGGACATTACTGTATCATACTAGTTTGTATATTACTTAATGGAAGCTTGGGATATTTACCTTGTATAAACAATCTTGCTCAATATAGTAGTATGCTACTTGGTTTGTTTTTACTTCAATGTGTACATGTGTTTATTTTAGTATATCACCTATACACATTAGTGGAGCCCTTAGGATCTTTGCTTGATTACCAGCGTTGTGATGGCAGTCACACTAGTGGGGGCTGGGTAATCTATAAGCATATCCTTATACAGGTCCCTAGTCGCAGGACTATCGAAACAGGGCATCGATACTCCGGAGTAGACTAGCGTATGCGCTTCTCATCCCAGTGTGGGAGATGGTCTGTCCCACAGCCATCAGTACGTCGTACTGGAGATAGTATACGGGTGCTCGTTGGGTTACGAGTACACTGGACAGGACTCGTCGGGAACTGACAGGTTGGTATTATACCTATCGTCAGTTATCAGTTCCCAGGTGACATGAGTACAGCTTAGTCCGCTGACTTGACACTGACACTTCGCCTCGAGTGTGTTCCCACTGCATTTTGATCACTACCCTACCACGGCTCAAAGGAGTCATGCAAACAGGTAATGGTTGGGTGCAGTCCCGAAGCACTTGGAGGCAGTGACGGTTAGACAGGATTCGTCTCTCCCGATATTGGGGGTTGACATCGCGCTGTGTCTAGGAGAGCCATTACACGAGTAGTCCCTGGCCAGGGCAAGCGAGATATGCTGGTAGGCTTCCAGTGTTATCTCAGGGTGTTTTGGGCTTCACTCCGACATGACTTGTACCGCTATTAGGGGACTGACGTTTACCGCCCCTTAGGCCCGCCATGCAATGTATCAGACGAACAGACCGGACTGTACGGAGATTGTCACACTCAGACTCAGTAGGAGTTCAGATGGGGTTCACCTCGTCAGTCTTCTTGTCGGCATCTACCTGGGGACTGTTACGCACAGCTAGTGCCGCTTGCGGTCTGTGGTTAAACCCACTGCCAGCGTAAGTGTCGAGTCTTTAGAGTCCCACACAGAGGGCTATTCTCCATTGGGCAAAACAGAGTAGAGGTCGCATAGTTTTGCGACAGGGTTCGTTCTCATCTGCGCACTTGTGCACGTTTTGGAGTCCGGACGGATATTACTGGCTGGCTCTGGTTTGAGTCAGATACTGGTATATGTTTTGGGGTTGCTTTTATCTCTCAGTATTCATGTTCCTCGGAACAAGAATGCAGGTGTGTATGCACAGTTGTTTGAGGAGGAGGAAGAGGACTTTCATTAGGGTTTCGGAACGGGTGCGTATGCACAGTTGACAATCGTCTTTTTCCAAACCCTAATGGATTTATGTTATATCAATTAATAATATTAATAAAATGAAATTGTGTCATGGTTGGATTTTTGTTGACTTGTTGACCATGGTTGACTAGTTGACCATAGTTGAATGTTTGACCATCATCATTACTTTGCAAAGATGCTCTTTGATTCTAGCAAAATTCATTTAATGAATGAAATGATAATGGTCATTCATAAACCTTCCATCAACTATTTGATTTTCATTATTATTATTAATTTGATAATTCTTTTTTCTATTGTTATGGTTGCAAAAGAAAAAGAACTCATTCTATCATATTGCTTCTCTCTCCTCACTTCATCTTCTTCTTCCTCTAGCTCAAGGAGAATCCTTCTCATGTGTTGAGAATCCCTCTCCTTGAAAGATAAACACCCCAAAGACACTCTCTACTCACTCTAGGATCAAAGGTTTAGCGAGCCGAAGATTCTAGTTCTCTCAAAGTTCGAGAAAGAGCCCGAAGGTTGAACCCTCAGGTGGATCCATCTTTGACGGAAGAAGGCAACGAGGAAAGCACCATCAACCTCTACAAAAGTTTGAAGAAGAAGGAGTTCAAGTTAGGTATAACCATCTTTCCGAGTAGCTAACTCTCTTTAGCTTGTTTGCTAGTTTAGTTTAGAAAAGATCCCGACTTTGTTAGTCCATGTTGCCCCATGCGCTAAAAATTTGATTTTTATACCGTTTCCGCCTCCCCGTAAGAACCGGGGGTCGGAACGTGGACTTACAGAACCTGTATCCTGCAATTGACTAGCAAACACGGCTCAAGAGTACCTACCGATAAGCAATATGATAAAAATTGGGCGGTATAAAAATGCGCAAAAATCTGATATGAACAAATACCCCCAAACTTATCATTTGCTCGTCCCGAGCAAAGCCAATTTATTCACAAAACATTTCCTAACCTCACTTTCTCAGGGAACGCGATTGCACTGAGCATGTGCAACAAGCCGTTGAACCTCTAGGTGTCCCTAGTAGGAGGAGTGTTGTCTCCTGAGGGTTTTCAGCGGATACTACCCACAAAATCCGGTCAAGCTAGTTTTGTAAAATAACTATGATTCAAACCCCTAAAGTTTTGTTTCAGAAATAACAATTCTATGATCCTAAGTCTAGATTATCGAACCTTTATTTTTCACACCTCGCTTCTTATTTAACTACAGATTTTATATGTCTTTACGTGCGGTGCAAATAATGTCGTTAAGTTCCAGAAAGGTCGAATAAAGTCCTCATAATAAAGCCTGGATAAGAATTTTGAAAGGATCACATAAGTTTTATAAAGAGTTAAGCATTTTTCAAGTTTCGTTTTCCAGTAAGGTTTCAACTTCAGAATTTCTATCTTCCTTAACAGGAAACTAGGTCTTATTTTTCACTCCACCTTTTTCTTGTTTTCATTTCATACACACCTCTGTGAACGTGCAATAGTCTTTATCATAGAATAAAACCTTCATATTTCCGCTAAAATTTTTATAAAAGCCTGTCTTTTATCAAGATTATTCTCACACAAAGAACCGTTAGGAATTTTAACTCGGAGAGAACACTTGCTTGACTTTGTTTTAATCTGGACTTTTCTAGGCTTCTTAGCGAGCTTTAGGCCAATGCACCCAAACCAGTTGGCTTTAGGGCATTAGGTGTAGAAACACCCCAGCGGACTTAATTACTCAAGTTACCTAGGTCCAAAAACAAAAGACAGTATGGCGTGTAAATCAAGATGATTTAATACGAACGGGAGACATAACCGGCAGTTCAATTATTTTTTTGGATAAAAGACGTGTTTAGTGGGTTCGGTGTGTAATCATTCCAATCAAGTTTCAGATGGGTTATTTGTCAGACTTAGTTCTAATTAAGGCATCAATAACATTCCTTCATATTCACTCACTTCATAAACTATTTTTGATATTACTTATTTCAGAACAAACCTATTTGATCCTCAGAAAATCATTGATCCATTTAAAAGTTTTTCGACGTAAAAGACTTGTCATCAAATTCCCAAAAACTCACGACACGTGTAGTGTGATGTAAAGACGTATATCAGCTATAGTTAACTTCAAAGGAGAGTTATCTTTCAGGTTTTCAAAATCTAAACATAAGATTTAGTTATTCTTATTTTATCAAACAAAACCATCGAAATGTTGAATCAGAGTCCTCCCACTAGCTAACTTGACAGAAAAGTGTTTATATTTTTAGAAAATTTTCAGATTTTTATGGATTTTATGGATTTAGTATGCAGATGCAAAATACAAATATGAATGCGAAGGTTAGAAATATGTACCGAGCGTACCCCCAAACTTAAACTGGACAGTGTCCTCACTGTCATTGCATGAAGAGATCATTTGAAGGGTCAAAATTGTCGGTTAGCGATACACAATTTTTTTTTTGTTCTTAAAGAAAAGAAAAAGAAAAAGAATAGAAAAGAATATCCACAAATATATACAAAGTGGTATATACATACCCCCAAACTTATTTGGAACAGTGTCCACAGTTCTTGGCTGGATAACCGAAGTTTGGTGGTAGGCAGAGGAAGATTATGCAGGGTAAACCGGCTCCTGTAAGACCAGGAGCTCCTCTGTTGGTTCGGCGCTAAGGTACGGTTTTAGTCGGTGCCCGTTCACTTTGAAAAATGAACCGTCCTTTGGATTCTCCAAATCCACAGCGCCCTGCGGATATACATTCCGCACAAAATACGGCCCTTTCCAGCGAGATCTGAGCTTTCCTGGATGGAAGTGAAGTCGGGTGTCGTAAAGCAGTACCTGCTGACCAGGTACGAAGGTTTTACACAAAAGGTGTTTATCGTGAAACACCTTCGTTCGGTTCTTGACGACAACCGCGTTATCGCAAGCCTCATCCCTAAGCTCGCTTAATTCGTTCAACTGCAGCTTCCGATGGCTACCCGCGTCTTCGAGAGACAGATTCAACTCCTTTATCGCCCAAAATGCGCGATGCTCTATTTCGACAGGTAGGTGGCAAGCTTTTCCGTATACAAGCCGATAGGGAGACATGCCAAGATCGGTCTTGTAAGCGGTTCGAAATGCCCAAAGGGCATCAGTGAGTTTCAGCGACCAATCTTTTCGGTTCTTGGAAACCGTCTTCTCCAGTATCTGCTTGATTTGCCAATTTGATACTTCGGCCTGCCCGCAGGTTTGGGGGTGGTAGGGCGTAGAGAGCTTATGATTAATGGAGTATTTACGCATCAAGGCCTCGAAAGTCTTATTGCAGAAATGACTTCCATTGTCGCTAATGATCGCTCGGGGGTGGCTAAACCGGGAGAAAATGTTTTCTTTAAGAAACCTAACGACAACCTTGTTATCGTTAGTCCAGCTGCGCACAGCCTCGACCCATTTAGAGACGTAATCAACAGCGAGAAGGATGTACAAGTTCCCGAAAGAGCTGGGAAACGGCCCCACGAAATCTATCCCCCACACATCGAAAATCTCCACAACCAAGATTGGTTGGAGCGGCATCTCGTTCCTCCGGGATATCCAGCCCATGTGTTGGCACCGGGAGAAAGTCTTGCAATAGTCATGAGCGTCTTTGAAGAGTTGTGGCCAGTAGAAACCACATTGCAAGATCTTCTCAGCTGTCTTTCTGGGGCCAAAATGCCCGCCACACGCTTGATCGTGGCAAAAAGACAGCACACTCTTGAATTCCTCGTCAGGGACACACCGACGAATAATCTGGTCGGGACAGTACTTGAACAGATAGGGTTCGTCCCAGTAAAAGTGTTTTACTTGGGATAAGAAGCGAAGTTTTTCCAGACTTGACCATTCAGTCGGTAGTAATCCCGTGGACAAATAGTTCACAATATCTACGAACCAGGGTTCGCAAGATACTGTCAAGAGCTGTTCATCCGGGAAAACGTCGTTGATCGGAATTGGAAGCGAAGGCGAAGAAGGAAGTCGTGAGAGATGGTCGGCAACTACGTTTTCACATCCTCGTTTGTCCTTAATGACAAGGTCAAACTCTTGAAGCAAGAGGATCCAACGTATTAACCGAGATTTTGCATCTTTCTTCGCAAAAAGATGGCGCAGAGCAGAATGGTCAGTGTAGACAATGACTGGAGAGCCGATGAGGTAGGGCCTGAATTTTTCTAAAGCAAATACAACAGCTAAGAATTCCTTCTCAGTTGTTGTATAATTGAGTTGTGCGCCGTTCAAGGTTCGGCTCGCATAATAGATTACGTGCGGCATCTTGTTGATGTGTTGTCCAAGGACATCACCAATGGAAAAGTCGGATGCATCGCACATAATCTCAAATGGGTGCGTCCAGTCAGGTGAAGAAAGAACGGGAGCAGAAGTGAGTGAGGTTTTCAATGACTCGAATGCAGTCACACAGCTCGAGTTGAAGTCGAATGGCGTATCCTTGGCCAGCAAAAGAGTCAAGGGCCTAGCAATCTTGCTAAAGTCCTTGATGAACCGTCTATAGAAACCGGCATGGCCAAGGAAGGCTCGGATATCTCTGACGCATCGGGGAGGAGGGAGATTGGAAATGACCTCAATCTTCGCTTTGTCAACCTCTATGCCATTTTGAGAGATGATATGCCCTAAGACAATACCTTCACGCACCATGAAGTGGCACTTCTCCCAATTCAAAGTGAGATTCTTGTCCTTACATCGGGTGAGGACAGCGTCAAGATGCAGCAAACACTCGTTGAAGGAATCGCCGAAAATGGAGAAATCATCCATGAAAATCTCCAGAAATTTTTCCACCATGTCTGAGAAGATTTCCATCATACACCGTTGGAAGGTAGCGGGCGCATTGCATAACCCAAAGGGCATGCGACAGTATGCAAACGTGCCGAAAGGACAAGTGAATGTTGTCACGGCCCAAAGTTTGGCCCGTGATCGGCACTTAACCGCGTAACGTCTATAGGCGTAACGTGACCAAGTGAACCGAAAACCCAGAAATCAAACCAGTGAAAGTATAGAGTGTTATAAGTTATTAAATGAAAGCACTTACTAACAAGATAAGAAATCTAAGTAATCAATCACCAAGATAGCAATATAAGACGCCGTAGCGAAGATCAAGATCCATAAGTGGGAACATCACAGATAGGATAAACTGCAAGTACAGTCGGCTCACAACGAGCTCGACACCAGAATACAAATAAAATACATCATCGTCCTCACACTGTCTCTAAGTCAAATACATACATGGTAGATGGAGAATACTAGATACAATAATGTACAAAACTGAAAGATAAACAGATACCGCAAAAAACCCACCTATCAGCAAAAGAGCTAGTACACCAACTATGGGGGTATCTGTGTCAAAAGATCCAAACGTAGCCTGCCGCGACTACTCCGAAGGGCAACCTGCAAACACTGTGGCACAACGGGGGTGAGTTGCCAACTCGTGAATAGAGATAACATATAAAGGTAATCGCGAGCATGCACGTACTGCGCTACTCTATCATATGCCAACAGATGATATCAATATGTGATAAGCAGTATGTGCAATAATCATGCAAGTGCTCTATCAGGTAATATAACTACAGGATGAGGTACAATAATAAATGCTGAGCATGGGAAATATAACATCTACACTGAATGTCAACGTGGAATATATAATCGGTGTCCATCAATGCACCCAGATCCCCCAAATAGCTCAGGCGTCGGCACTCTCATCGCCCTCAAATCCTGTACATCTCTGAGAATCCCGAGTGCCCAACATCGGCACCCAAATATCATAAATACTCATGTCCAGCATCGACACGCAAATCCTCATCCATCGGGCCCTGTCAGTCCGGGTCAGCCCACGGGCTTCGTCTGCGGTGTTGGCCCTCGGCCCCGGCAGTACGGATCAACCCGCATCAATCTATCGACTCTGATCAGTACCCTCCGGATAACTGTCAGGTCCAACCAATCACCGGTAGGTAGTAGTCCCTCTGCCAGGCTCACCGTCTACTACACAGCGAAACCGTTCTCGCCCCGGGGTACCATACCGGGTCCACCATGTACCCGTAATCGGCCTCAACCAGCTCCTCGATTCGGGTTCACATATATCACTCTAGCACCGAGGAAACACATGGTGGACGCACCGAAATATCATATCGGTTTGTTTGTGATTAACTAAGTGTTAAAATGATATGTAAAGAGAGCTTGTTAGGGTTAGGATTAGGTTAGTTTGAGTTAGGAGTCGCTCACTTCTTTCGTTGCCGCTCTTAATATCGGTGTTACGGAAATCGGCAACAACGGGGATTTGCACGACTAGGAAGGAACTTGCGAGTATAAGCTAGGCTTTCCAACGCTTAAGTTCTTCCTTTTGGTGCTTGTCCGTCCATTCTTGGCTCTTAGCCATAACCTCCGGTTAATTCAACCACAACCGGTCTCACTACGGAATCACTGCAATCATGTAGGATAGGGTGCCGAAGGGAGCGGATTGTGGTTCAATTAACGGGAGTTGATTTAAGATGTTGGGCAAGGAAAGAGTGAGAGAGATTTCCTTCTCTCAAACTTCCCTTATCCTACCCTAACAAGTATGGAAACTACTCACACATCATAACGAAAAGAAAACAAAACAAAAGAGGAAGATAGAAAGAAGGAGATTAGAAGATAACAACTAGCTATTTGCGACCTCACCTTGGCGAGGATCAAGCGTAAGCGTCATGGTTGTTTAAGGATAAAGGAAAAAAGAAAAGAAAGAAACAATAAGAAATAACAACAACTAAGTTAACAAATGAAAATTACAAGCAATAATAATTTAACTAAAGAACAAGACAAGTATAATAACAAAAGGAACTTCTTTATTCATCATTCTTCACTCACAAAAGCTCACTACAAGTTTTTCAATGGAGAAGAGATGAGAAGAGGAAGAAGAAACAAGTATTCTAAACCCTAAAAAATACAAGATTAAGCACCCTTGGCTTCACAAGGTTCTGGACTATTTATAGGCAGGAAACTGGAAATCTAGGGCAACATTCAGAACCTTCATAAAAAGACCCAAATACCCCTGAATTTTGATGCTCTGCGGAGGCCGTACGGCCGCGGTTCCGCGGCCTAAGCATGCTTAGGCCGCGGTTCCGCGGCCATATTGGAGACTTAGGTCACCAAAAAAGGTGAGTTGCCCTGGTTTGTAGTGCCCTTCAATCTGGTATATGTTTTTTCTCATATTTTCTTCACGATTTTTCCAGAATTTCTGTTGATCAAAAGGTGATTTGATGTGGATCTTTTTGTCATGATTTCCTCGAGCTCCGCGTAGATTTCTTGGATCTTGTGTTGCCATTGAGCCTTGTGCATGAAAATGACATTGATTTGCCATTTTGTCTCTTAAACTGGCGTGTGGCAACAAACGGATAGAGAGCGGAGACCCGTGTTTTATCTGTGGTTTGCAGTAATCCGGATTTTGTCGTGTTTTTCCATGAATTTCACCGTTTAGACCCGAGCACCTGTATCCTGCAATTGACTAGCAAACACGGCTCAAGAGTACCTACCGATAAGTAATATGATAAAAATTGGGCGGTATAAAAATGCAAAAATATGATATGAACACCCACATATCTGGGACTAAGCTTCCCCTTCTTCCCAAATCTCATCACACCTTTCATTGGGGAGACCATCAAGAAAACATGATCACCAACCGAAAACTCAAGTCTGCGCCGACGACGGTCCGCATAAGATCTCTGCCTACTCTGGGCTGCTCTCATCCTGTCGTGAATCAACTGGATCTTCGCGGTCGTCTCCTCCACAATCTGTGGTCCTAAGATATTGCTCTCACTGAGCTCTGTCCAACAGATGGGCGATCTGCATCTCCTCCCATAAAGAGCCTCAAACGGTGCCATCTGAATGGTCTCCTGGTAGCTGTTGTTGTAGGAGAACTCTAATAAGTTTAAATGATGATCGCAGCTACCTCCAAAGTCCAAGACGCACGCTCTGAGCATGTCCTCGAGAGTCTGAATAGTCCGCTCTGACTGTCCGTCGGTCTGCGGATGAAAAGCTGTGCTGAAACTCAAGCGAGTGCCTAAAGCCTCCTGAAGTCTCTGCAATAGCCGGCTGGTAAACTGGGTGCCTCTGTCGGACACGATACATGTCGGAACTCCGTGCAGTCGTACAATCTCGTCGATGTAAATCTAGGCATACTGAGCAAATCCGAAAGTCATCTTCACCGGTAGGAAGTGAGTCGCTTTCGTCAAACGTTCCACGATCACCCAGATGGAGTCATACCCTCGACTAGTCCTGGGCAGACCCACAATGAAGTCCATAGAAATCTGCTCCCATTTCCACTCCAGAATGGGTAACGGCTGTAGCTCTCCCGCGGGCCTCTGGTACTCAGCCTTGACTTGCTGACAAGTCAGGCATCTCGACACAAAATCCGCGATGTCTTTCTTCATTCCGTCCCACCAGTAAACACCTCTCATATCATGGTACATCTTGGTGGAACCGGGATGAACACTGTATACCGATCGATGTGCCTCCTTAAGAATCTCGCGCCGCAATCTCTCAGCATCTGGTACGCACAGTCTAGCCCCAAATCGTAGTATCCCCTGATCATCGATCACGAACTCGGAAAATCTGCCATGTCCCATCTGTGTCCTGATCTCTGAACATCGGTCATCACTATGCTGTGCCTCATGTATACGGTCGAGCAACTGTGGGCGTGCATGAACATGCGCAATCTGTCCTCCGATCGACATAAACTCGAACTGTACCCGGCTGTCGCATAAGATCTTCCAATCTGCCGACGACTGCCTCTGTACTGCGCTCAAACAAGATAGACTACTCCCGGGCCTCCTGCTCAAAGGATCCGCCACTACATTAGCCCTGTCCGAGTGATACAAGATCTCACAATCGTAGTCCTTCACTAACTCCATCCATCGGCGCTGTCTAAGGTTCAGGTCTCGCTGCTGAAATATATACTTTAAGCTCTTGTGATCAGTGAATATCTTGCATAACTCTCCATATAGGTAATGTCGCCAGATCTTAAGTGCAAAGACCACTGCAGCCATCTCCAAATCGTGAGTAGGGTAGTTCTGTTCATGTTTCATTAATTGCCGCGAAGCATACGCGATCACCCTGTCATGCTGCATCAATACGCACCCTAGCTCCACTCGTGAAGCATCACAATATACCACAAATCCGCCTGATCCTGAAGGCAATGATAATACTGGTGTCGTAGTCAGTAGAGCCCGTAGCTGCTGAAAACTGTGCTCACACTCCTCCGTCCAATCGAAACGAATTCCCTTCTGGGACAACCCGGTCAAAGGTGTAGCAATGCCAGAGAAGTCCTGCACGAATCGACTGTAGTAGCCTGCCAGCCCTAGAAAGCTGCGAACCTCCATCACTGACGTGGGTCTAGGACAACTCCGAATGGCCTCAATCTTCCTCGGGTCTACACATATACCATCTCGTGTAATCACGTGCCCTAAGAAGTCTACGCTGTCCAGCCAGAAAGCACACTTGGAGAATTTGGCGAAAAGCTGATGCTCCCTCAAGGTCTGCAGTGTAATCCGCAGGTGCTGCTCGTGCTCCTCTCTACTCCGAGAATACACCAAGATATCATCAATGAATACGATGATGACAGATCAAGATACGGCCGGAAAATACGGTTCATCAAGTCCATAAATGCTGCTGGCGCATTGGTGAGTGCGAACGACATCACCAAAAACTCATAATGGCCGTAACGCGTGCGGAAAGCTGTCCTAGGAATGTCCTCCTGTCGAACCCGCAGCTGATGGTAGCCTGATCGCAAATCGATCCTCGAAAAGTATCCTGCCCCCTGGAGCTGGTCGAACAAATCGTCGATGCGTGGCAAAGGATACCTGTTCCGCACTGTCACCCTGTTCAGCTGGCGGTAGTCGATACACAAACGCATACTGCCGTCCTTCTTCTTGACAAACATGACTGGAGCACCCCAAGGAGAAACACTGGGTCGAATAAGTCCCTTATCCAGCAAATCTTGCAACTTACCCTTCAATTCTCTAAGTTCCGCCAGGGCCATTCGATAAGGCGGTACAAAAATAGTCCCCGTGCCAGGAACCAAATCAATACAGAAAGAAATATCACGCTCGGGCGGTAGCCCAGGAAGCTCGTCAGGGAACACATCAGGGAACTCGCTAACAACCGGAACCTGATCCATCGGAACCTCTGTAGCTCTAGTATCGCAAACATAGGCGAGTAATCCCTGACATCCCTTCCTCAAAACCTGTCCAGTGCGAAAAGATGAAATCACACTGTGAGGTGTGGCACTACGGTCCCCCAACACAACAAAAACCGACTCGCCGGGAAAACAAAATCTAACTGTCTTCTCGCGGCAGTCAACAGAAGCATAGCACGTAGCTAACTAATCCATGCCCAAAAGAACGTCAAAGTCCAACATCTCAAGAAGGATCAAATCGACCGGCAACTCTCTCTCGCTAATACGGACGGTACAGGATCGGAACACGTGACCAGCGACAAACGACTCTCCCACAGGAGTAGTCACAACAAGCGGCTGATTAAGAAAACCGGACTCTCTACCCAAACTCGGCACAAAGTGTGTGGATACGTACGAGTGCGTGGATCCGGGATCGAATAATACGTGTGCATCAACCGAACATACTGGAAAGATACCTGAGACCACCGCATTGGACGCTTGCGCGTCCTGATGCGTCAAGGCAAAAACTCGTGCCTGTCCTCCACCTGCTCCTGACAGTCCCCTGCCGGCCGCTGGCTGTCCTCTGCCTCGATCATCTCGTCCTCTATGAGCAAATCCTCCGCGACCATGACCTCTCTGTGCATGAGTCTGGCGTGGAGTAACAGTAGGTACAATAAGCAACGCCGTCTGGGGTGGTGAAGGTGGTAGTGTGACGTGCGGTGTGACGTGCGGTGCTGCTACTGTTAGTTATATGTATGCCCTAGAGGCCATTACTATATATAGGATGTATATTGTAGTGGATACTTGGACATATATAACGAGGACTTTCTTGCTCGACATGATAGTATGCTATCTGGTTGCTCTTTACCTTAACGTGTATACTGATTGTCTCTCTGTTACATGTTGGTAAAGCCCTTAGGATGTATACTTGACTACCTGGACTATGATGCGGATCATACTAGTGGGGACATGGTAGTCTATAAGTACATCCTTCAAGGTCCCTAGTCGTGGGTCTATCGAGATGGGGCATTGATATACCAGAGTAGACAAGCGTATACCTTCTCGACCCATACAGATGGGCGATGGATGATACCATATCCATTGGTGTTTGACATCAGAGATGATATACGGGTGCTCAGTGGAGACTGGGTACACTGGACGGACTCGCAGAGAACTCCCAGATGGTATTATACCATACGTCAGATGGCAGTTCTCTGGTGACACTGGTACAGGTTAGTCTGTAGACCCGAGATCATTATAGAGTCTTGTGTGATTCACACTGTGCTTTGATTTCCACCTTACCACGTCCAAGAAGGCATGCAAACCGGTGGCTTTTGGGTACAGTCCCGAATCACATGGAGGCAATGAGCGATAGGAGGGGATTCGTCTCTCCCGGTATATAGGGAGTTGATGTTGTGCTGTGTTCGATTGGCTATAACCGGAAATCCCTGGCCAGGGTTGCTGAGATTTACTGGTAAGTGTTACCAGTAGTTTCTCAAACTGTTATAGACCTCATATCGACACGACTTATCGAGCTACTGGGGTCTGACGTTTACCACCCCTAGGCGCTATATGCGACACATCAGACGAACAGACCGGATTGTACGGTAAGTGTTACTGGTTGGATTCACAGGAGTGTGAGCAGGCTTGCTCGTTGATCTTCTGATCGCTCAATACCCGGGTGGCCGTTACGTTTAGCAGACCGCTTGCGGCTTGTGGGTGTTTGATATGATCATCACCTACTGCCGGTGTATTGACGAGTCTTTAGAGTCCTACACAGAGGTTTCCTAGCTCAAGCGAAACAAAATAGGAGCGCATATGAGATATGTGCGGGACCGAGAATAATGCGTGTATGTTATACCGTATTCTATTCTCGCGATGAATGTATCGATTGGTTGTATGCGATATAACCTAGTTATCGAATCGAGGATTGATTCGATAAGTCGATACATTGGATATTAGTCGGTTATATGCGATATGACCGGATCGTTAAATCAAGTGTTGATTTAATGATTTAATGTATAATTATATATTTGATATATTACTTTACATTAACTAGTATTGGTTCACTTAAGATGGATTTTCTCACTTGATTGTGAACATTGTATATGTGATATATTTTTGTGCACTAGATTGTATCATGTTTGATGATACATGCAAACTTGGGTGTGTGTTTACTTTAAACCTTGTTTAAGTGAATGGTTAGGGTTTTGTTATCTTTTCTTAAGCATTTATTTATTTTGGCAAGAAATGAAATGGTGGCTTTGTTTGGATTTATCTTGAAGCTTCATGAAGCTTTGACTACTTTGTTTCTTTCCTTAACCTAACCATTCACTTAAACCCTAGTTTAGTCTCTACATGAGTAAACTTCACCCATGGTTGCAACATGATAAGTATTCACTTGGATTTTTATTTTAAATCATTATTCATTTTTCTTCTTCTTCATCTTCTTCTTCAAGTGAAGAAAAGAAAAGTTTTCTAGAAAATTTCAAGTGATGATTCCAAGTGAGAAATCAAAATCCAAAGTGAATCCACATCCTATTTCTTCATCCTCTACCACTTGCCATGTAGTATAGGGTGTTTTCTTCACAAGTTTCATGACTTAGTGAAGTTGGAGATCGAGTTAGAGTCGCCTCGACGTAGATCATCTTCGGCATCGAAGTCATCGACCTAGCCCGACCATTTCTTCGATGAAAGCACCGCGAGAGTCCGGGACCCGGTGATCGCAGCGAAGGGACGTCATCACGGAGCTAGAGAAGTGGTGGACCGGATCTACAAAGGTTGTATTTCCGTTCACTTTATTAGTAAAGTTGTTTACTAGCTTGTAGTTTCGCCTATTCTCTAGTTAACGATCTAGTTTAGGGTTTCTCGGCACCGGATAATTTTTGAATTTGGCATGGTTGATGCCTTGTGAGACTTCATTAGTGTGCCTAGGAACCCTACAGTGGTATCAGAGCCTAGCTAGAGCTTTAGGCGATGAGTAGACGAAGTTAGAAACCCGATCGAACCCGAAACCCTAATCCGCAACCCCTCTCTGTACATTTTTGAAAACAGTGGATTTTTCCAAATTAAAAATATCCAAAAAATACAACAGGGTTTTCTAGAAGTTACTGTGGAACACGTGCGCGCAACTCGACAAAAGCGCGGCGGAACCGCGGCACGAGCATGGCTCGTGCGGCGGTTCCGCGGCCATAATGTCACATTGTTTTGTGAATTTTGCACAGTAATTTCTATAATGTAGTGCTGTATTTTCTGGGAATTTTTAAATTCTACTTAAGAGTTGAGTTTTCTGGGTTGTATTGGGAATCCGTAGATTCGATCGGATTGTCTAATTTTGTCTATGCGTTTTTCCGGGTAATTTTAGAATATGTTAAAAAGTTCGACCGGATATAAATACCCAATTTTTCCCCTGTCGGGAAATTTCCAAATGTTGGATTTTTCTGTGGTTTGAAGACGTTCTAAGTAGTGCAAGTAACGCCATGGACCCTCTAGAAGACAATAAACCTTAACTCGATTATGTGACCGTCTTGAACTTCCCTTTGAACCTTCGGGTTTGGGGCAGTACGGCGTGCCACATGTGAGGCATTGGCTTGACCCTTCTACGGCTGGACCGTTGGTACTGAGGCATGAAGTGAATGTTTTTAAACTTATATCATGTGTTGAGCTGTTTCGGGAAAACATGGGTGTTTGACTGTTCGATCGGAAAGTTTAACATTTTCTGTTTATCTGGAATGGGATACAATATTTGGAATCCACAAGTAGCTATGAGATAACTGATTTGAATGTTATAAACATAGCAGTTTAGTCTCACTTGATTGGTTGCCACGGAATTTTGATGTGATCAAAAGTCCGTCGCAATCACGTAGCGTACGCGGATGCTCGCCGGGTAAACTTAATAGACAGCTACACCCCATAGCCCCGACCAAGTGACTGTAGGAGAACCCCGTCGCCGAAAGCATTCGTTCGGGTGCTCGCGGCAGCGGTGTTCCGCCTTGGTGCACTTCGTCGACGGTATCGGGGGTGTGGCCGTCTACTAAAGTTTGCGATGAGCATTCGATCAAAATGTCGGGAATCTTGTTGAATTGCCCGACTTGATATTGAAAAGTGTTTTCGATAATGAGACTGAAATGCGGGGTTTATAATTGTTAGGCATGTGATGTCTAAGGAATTCATTGGTTAGGCATGCGATGTCTAAGGAGGTTGCGGATTCCAACTGTTGTAGTTTTACACTTTCTTTTCTGTGACCGTAAGTGTAATATGTGATATCGCCGATTTCGTTGCTATATGCCAGCGACAATTGGGATGGGCATATTTACTTACGTGATGACATGTGATATTATGTGTTGCTGGATATGTTATGTTGGATCGTCGTGTTTGAATAGCCGGGGGTTTTTATGTGAGATGAGTGTTTTTCATTTTCATTCATGTAAAAACTTGTATGTAATATTCTTTTATTGGGGCACTTCCAGGTTGCGGAAGATGTCACCGTTTGTATATTATTTACTTTTCTACACTAGGATAGACCCAAGGAGGGGAGCATAAGTAACCGGGTTCTAGAGTCCAGTAGGAGACCAACTCGAGGAGTCGAGTCCGGGTCTCCTAACTCTAGAACTGGTAGGGTTGCTTGTCGCTCTCGTAGGGGTCTAGGGGTGTGGGTTTGGCTATTCATCACGACCGTGGAATCCGTGTTTTATACTGGCTCGTATTAAAAACACGGACGTCCTAGTATATCCAATGTTTCATATGTTTCTTCTGCTGCGATATCTGTGATGTGATCATTTGATGTTCTGTGATAAATACTGTATATAGTATATATGATATATTATATAGACGTTACTTATGTTTTACACCCGCGCTAGCCCTACCCCGCTCTGTCGTTAGTTACCTAACCTAACGGTGCATGAGGGGACATCGAGGAGAATGCGGATGGCATAAGTGTACGTCGTATTTATCTGTGATGTTTAGGTAACTTAAATGATAGGACTTCATTAATATGATTAATGAAAGAAAAGAAACCTAAAGATGTTGTGGAATCGAATTTTCAAAAACAGGTAGCTACAGTTCTTGCTTTGCATCGCGGTGTTCCTTATAGAACATCCTGCACCTTATTCGATAAGGAAAGGACCGAGATCCCTTCACCGGGAATGACTCCTTTAGCAATAACTGGCAGATGCTACAACCCTCAGTTTGTCTTTTGATTGTTGCTATAGTTCTTGCTTTGCACAGTGATGTATATGATATATCCTGCACCTTATTCGATGAGGAAAGGGCCGACGATCCCTTCACCGGGAGTGACCCCTTTAGCAAAACTAGAAAAGCCTAAAAAACACTCTATTTTAAAATCATTTGATTGTACAACGATATCAAGTTCATTACGCAATAGGTTTTCAGAAAAACCTGTCGTAGCCCTCCGTCATTTCAGATAAGTACTATTTAGTATTCGTGCTGCGGTAGTTTGGCATGCGTCAAGGCGTAGTGTACGGTAGCTAACTAGCGCTTATCTGCTAGCATACGATGCGATTGGATTAGGGTATTCGTACGACGTTGTTTGGCATGCGTCAAGGGTCGTGCGGGTGGGTTTAATTCAATCAAGAAATATGCGGGTTGAACTTGACTAGCAGACTATAGGTTGTTTGGCATGCGTCAAGGTCATAGCACGCTAGGGGCAAAATATTATCGGGAATTTCAAGTGTTGAAATTTGCAATGAGATTGCATACCTTCTATGTGATAGTTGGATCCTGATACCCACTGCGAGTAATTGTTACTCCTGGGAGAGTTTTACACATTACAATTAGCCGTTCAAGTAGGTGTCTAGAAAGGTGTCAACGGGGTTACGCCTCTGAGAAAATGAGGTTTACATTAATTAGGTCCGTGCGAAAGCACGGGACACCTCCCTCAAAGTACCGACACTGGCCTGGCTGAAAGATTGGCGAACTTGTAGTTTGTAATTAATCCCGGCCAGTCTTTTCTTTTAGGGTTTGAAGGAAGATTTAATAAAAAGCAGTGGGAGCCATCCTGATTAGATAAAATAATAACCAATCTGATCTTGCAAGAGCACACGCTGAGTGTTTTCTTCTCTCTCTCTCCAGGTGGTGACCATATCACGCCTTAATCAAGATAATAGTATGGATATTGACCTAACCCGCTTGTTATACTGAGCTGGGGAACGTTGGTCCCGCTCCAACTTATAATTGTTATAAGACAGAGCAGGAAATTGGGGAATACCAGGATTCCCATGCCGCCCAAACGAAGAAAGTGCATGAGTTGCATCTTCTTCGGGTGTGTTCATTACAAAGAACTGTTTCTCTGTATCATCTACGTCCTGGGTATTTGATACCGGATCAGGATCCCAGATATGTAATCTGTTACATAGGGCTACAGATAGGTAGAGAGCTGAGAACGGGTGATAAGTTTCATGAGACATAAAACGGGGCAAGTGTTGCAGCCAAGTCTGTTGGTCACTGTCACCCTGTATTATCAGTACATTGATTCTGAACAAATGCTATTAGATACCGAACCTGATATACAAAATCATTTCTGTCTCTTTATTAGTAAAGAAAAGATAAAATTTTGTATTGTTGGATAATGTTTTGAACATTTCCTGTATCAAAAGTTGATCAGTTCAGACACGTTATCTAAAAGCATTGATGTTCTAAATCAAACTACAGTTCTTTAGTATACGGAACACACACAAGAGGAAGAGTTCAGAAATGAACGGATCCTTCTTGAGGTATTGTAGACTAGGTCATATCAATGCGACCCGACTAGCTAAGTTGCACATAGATGCCTATTTAAATCTGTTTGAATTTACATCTTGTGAAACTTGCCAGTCATGTCACGGAGATAAAGATGACCATAGCTCTGTTTACTGGAAACAGAGAAAGATTTAGTGAACTCTTGGGATTGATACATGTTGATGTATGTAAGGTCCCCTGTCTACACATGCCAAGACTGGATCTTTATACTTCATTACATTCTCTGATGATCTCTCAAGATTCAGTCATATGTTCCTGTTGAAACATGAGTCCGAACCTTTTGAGATATTCACAGAATATAAGTTAGAAGTAGAGAACCAAAATACGGGTATAAGTATTATGTCCTATGATGAGATCAGGGAGGAGAATACTTGTGCATGGAATTCCTGGACTATTCTAAAGGAGAATGAGATTGTCTCCCAGAATTACTCCTCCGTATACACCATAGCATGATGGTATATCGGGGCGGAGCAGATACACCCTTTTTGATAGGGTGTGCTCTATGATGAGTACTACTGAGTTACCTTTTTCCTTTTGGGAGTTATGCACTTATGAAGTTGCATACCTATTGAATAGGATTCCAATCAAATCAGTTGCCTACCGCTTCATATGTGATATGGAAAGGGAAAAGCCCATATCCTAAGTTGGTTAAGATTTGGGGTTGTCCGGGCTATGTCTAAAAGCATAATCCGGACAAGCTCGAGGCAAGGTCTGTTATGTACAACTGGAAAGGTTCCAGCTATACAAACTACAGCAGATAATTTGGTAGAACCAAAGGATTCAGTAAATTCCAACGAACCTCAGCCTCTCCGCCGATCTAGTAGGGTTCCTCACCCACCTGAGAGATACTTCGGTTTCACTATGACAGTGGGAGCGAGGATTGCATCATGAGATGATGACCTAACTAGTTTCGAGCTGGCCATCAGGAGTGGGACTCTATAAGAATGGCTGGATGCTTAGCGATCTGAGATGGAATCCTTATACACCAACAAAGTATGGACTTTGGTTGCTTTATCTGAAGGGTTAAATCCCCATCAGGAGCAAGTATATCTTGAGAAGATTACTTGGTGTAGATGGAAAAGTTGAGACTTTCAAAGCTAGACTTGTTAAAGGTTTTCGTCATCAACCAGGCGTGGATAATGGTGAAACCTTTTCAAGTAGCTATGCTTAAGTCCATCCAGATCCTACTTGCCACGGCTACATACCATGAATACGATATCTGGCGGTTGGGTGTCATGACTGCTTTTCTAAAATGATGTTTTAGAAGAGAGCGTCTGTAAGTACACAGCTAGAGGGCTTCGTAGACAGTGGGAGCAGCGGAAACGTGTACAAGTTGCTTTATAAGATTAATGCAGGCATCGCGGAATTGGAACATCTGTTTTGATGAGATAGTCAAAGAGTTTGATATCATCAAAATGGTAGATGAACCTTGTATATACAAAAAGGTAGTAGGGAGTATGGTAGTGATCCTCGTAGAGTACATGGATGACGTACTCTTGATGGGGAAGGAGTTTCCTATGCTACGCTCGGTCAATCTCCGCTTATCACAAGGATTCTCCATATAGGATCAAAGTGATACCTGCTAAATCCTAGTTTTTGGATCAATGAGATAGATCTAATTGGATGTTAGGACTCTCACTAGTTATAGTGAGATGTTATCAATCGATCCTGTGGAGAATCACTGGAAAGGTTCCAGAGTGATAAGGACTACTGAAAGTCAGTCACAGGCATTGTCTTTACCCTCAGTAAAGGGACGGTAAGTTGGAAGAGTTCCAAGCTAGATACCGTGGCATACTAGACGATAAAGGCAAGATACATCGTTACCAAAGATGCTACCAAAGAGGAAGTCTGGGTGTATATTAGTTCATGAGATGAACTTAGTTCCTCCCATTGTGTGACAATGGAGTTGTGGCTTATGCCAAGGAACGTCCGTCCCATCAATGATCCAGACATATTCTAAGGAAATATCACCTGAACATGGAGATGGCTGATCTCCAAGGTGATCGAGGTTAGGAGAGTAGATTCAGAGGACAACACAGCGGATCCACTCACAAAGGCCTTTTTCCCAGAGAGAGACTTTTATGGGATGGTTCAGTATGAGATACTGCAACCACTGCTATCAGATGGCCCTAGTGCAAGTGGGAGATTGTTAGTTATATGTATGCCCTAGAGGCCATTACTATACATAGGATGTATATTGTTGTGGATACTTGGACATATATAGGGAGGACTTTCTTGCTCGACATGATAGTATGCTATCTGGTTGCTCTTTACCTTAACGTGTATACTTATTGTCTCTCTGTTACATGTTGGTAAAGCCCTTAGGATGTGTACTTGACTACCTGGACTATGATGCGGATCATACTAGTGGGGACATGGCAGTCCATAAGTACATCCTTCAAGGTCCCTAGTTGTGGGTGTATCGAGACAGGGCATTGATATACCAGAGTACACTAGCGTATACCTTCTCGACCCATACAGATGGGCGATGGATGATCCCATATCCATTGGTGTTTGACATCAGAGATGATATACGGGTGCTCAGTGGAGACTGGGTACACTGGACGGACTCGCCGAGAACTCCCAGATGGTATTATACCTTACGTCAGATGGCAGTTCTCTGGTGACACTAGTACAGGTTAGTCTGTAGACCCGAGATCGTCATAGAGTCTTGTGTGATTCCCACTGTGCTTTGATTTCCACCTTACCACGTCCATGAGGGCGTGCAAAACGGTGGTTTTTGGGTACAGTCCCGAATCACATGGAGGCAATGAGCGATAGGAGGGGATTCGTCTCTCCCGGTATATGGAGTAGATGTTGTGCTGTGTTCGATTGGCTATAACCGGAAATCCCTGGCCAGGGTTGCTGAGATTTACTGGTAAGTGTTACCAGTATTTTCTCGAACTGTTATAGACCTCATATCGACACGACTTATTGAGCTACTGGGGTCTGACTTTTTCCACCCCTTGGCGAGATATGCGACATATCAGACGAACAGACCGGACTGTACGGTAAGTGTTACTGGTTGGATTCACAGGAGTGTGAGCGGGCTTGCTCGTTGATCTTCTGATCGCTCAATACCCGGGTGGCCGTTACGTTTAGCAGACCGCTTGCGGCTTGTGGGTGTTTGATATGATCATCACCTACTGCCGGCGTATTGACGAGTCTTTAGAGTCCTACACAGAGGTTTCCTAGCTCAAGAGAAACGAAATAGGAGCGCATATGAGATATGTGCGGGACCGAGAATAATGCGTGTATGTGATACCATATTCTATTCTCGCGATGAATGTATCGATTAGATGTATGCGATATAACCTAGTTATCGAATCGAGGATTGATTCGATAAGTCGATACATTGGATATTAGTCGTTTATATGCGATATGACCGGATCGTTAAATCAAGTGTTGATTTAATGATTTAATGTATAATTATATATTTGATATATTACATTACATTAACTAGTATTGGTTCACTTAAGATGGATTTTCTCACTTGATTGTGCACATTGTATATGTGATATATTTTTGTGCACTAGATTGTATCATGTTTGATGATACATGCAAACTTGGGTGTATGTTTACTTTAAACCTTGTTTAAGTGAATGGTTAGGGTTTTGTGATCTTTTCTTAATCATTTATTTATTTTGGAAAGAACTGAAATGGTGGCTTTGTTTGGATTTATCTTGAATCTTCATGAAGCTTTGACCACTTTGTTTCTTTCCTTAACCTAACCATTCACTTAAACCCTAGTTTAGTCTCTACATGAGTAAACTTCACCCATGGTTGCAACATGATAAGTATTCACTTGGATTTTTATTTTAAATCATTATTCATTTTTCTTCTTCTTCATCTTCTTCTTCAAGTGAAGAAAAGAAAAGTTTTCTAGAAAATTTCAAGTAATGATTCCAAGTGAGAAATCAAAATCCAAAGTGAATCCACTTCCTATTTCTTCATCCTCTACCACTTGCCATGTAGTATAGGGTGTTTTCTTCACAAGTTTCATGACTTAGTGAAGTTGGAGATCGAGTTAGAGTCGCCTCGACGTAGATCATCTTCGGCATCGAAGTCATCGACCTAGCCCGATCATTTCTTCGATGAAAGCACCGCGAGAGTCCGGGCCCCGTTGATCGCAGCGAAGGGACGTCATCACGGAGCTAGAGAAGTGGTGGACCGGATCTACAAAGGTTGTATTTGTAAGTGCACGGCGGCGCCCTGGCCTCCATCCCGAGGCCAAATGCGGAAGCGATGGTTAACTTTAATTTTTCTTGAACCGGCACCACCGCGCACTAAAACCCGGATCGTACCATTAACTAGTCCTAGCTAACTACTAGATGGGGAAGAGAGATATACCGAGCGATCCGTGTCCTCCGGCCTTCTCGCCGTCGTCCCGATCTCCCGCGGGATGTCCAGTCTCCACCTCCTCGCCGGAAAGGCACCACGTCGCCTACTTCTTTTACGGGCTCCCGCCTCTATACCGAGGCAACTCGGGCACGAAGTTGGCGAGCCGACGTGCCCAAGGTTTGCTGTAGAATGGTGTGTAGAACTTGTGTCTCATTTTGGAGTAGTGGAGGTTGCCATTTTGGTGGAGGAATCATATGTAGTTTGGAGATGGAACTTGTGGGAATTTTTCAAAAGCCAAATGAACAAAAACCCACACTAAAACAAAATGGGCAGCCCCCCTTCATAACTTGGCCGGCCATGCATATGGAATAGAGAGAATGAGAGAGGGAGTGTAGTTATGAGAGAGTGAGCCAACCAATCAAGCAAGAAAGAGAAAAGGTGATGATAACAAACAATGATCACAAAGCAAACCCTCACTCCACCAACCAATCAACAACCATGATTGCTTCAAAGGTCAAGCCATCATGATAGAAGAAGAAGTCAAATGGTCAAAGGATGGTGCAACCATCATGACACAAGAATATGCAAAGACCACCCTCCACAAAAGCTAATTTGCACAAATGCATATAAGCCCTCCTCCACCAATCTTCGGACATTGAAAGATACAAATGAAAATGGCCGAAACGGAAAGCAAACTGGCAACTCCAGAAAACTGGTCCCGTAATAAATTACAGGAAAACCCCGATACTGTGTATACACACCCGCATCTGTATTTCGACCGAAATACAAATGCAATGAGACAAAATCTACACTGTATTATACTAGGATCCGGCTTAAACCAAAGCCGGCTAGTAATATCCGTTCGATCCTGATCCGTGCAATACCGCACGTATCTGATCGAACCCTGCCATATATCCATACGGCCTGTAGTACAAACTGTCCGATCCTGATCCGTGCAATACCGCACGTATCTGATCGGACCTTGCCATATCTCCATACGGCCTCTACAGCGTTTCGCCCGAAACTTGAGTAACTGAATGTGGGGGACTCTAAAGACTCGTCAACACCTTGGTTGTGGATTTAACCACTAGCACGTCAGAGGTATAAGCCAATACGTAACGGGCTACCAGGTATTGACCAAAAGGGACGTCGATGAGCGAACTCATCCTGACACCCTACTGAGCCTGTCAGTGATAATATCCGTACATTCCGGTCCGTTCGTCTATGAGCATCGCATGGCGGGCCTAAGGGGTTGGTAAAAGTCAGACCCCCAAAAGCGGTACAAGTCGTGTCGGAGTGTAGCCCAGAACACCCTGAGATACTACTGGAATACCTACCAGTAAATCTCCTGCCTCGGCCGAGGGCTTCGTGTAATGGCTCTCCTAGACACAGCGCGACCTCACCCCCAATACCGGGAAAGACGAACCCCTGAAGATCCGCTCACTGCCTCCATGTGGCTCGGGACTGTACCCAACTAAAACCTGTTTGCACGTCTCCTTTGAGCGTGGTAGGGTAGCAATCAAAGTACAGTGGGAACTCACACGAGACAAATGACGATCCCCAGGTCGATGAACTAACCTGTACACATGTCACCATGGAACTGCTATCTGACGTCAGGTATAAGACCAACTAGCATGTTCCCGGCGAGTCCTGTCCGGTGTACTCATAACCCAATGAGCACCTGTATACATCTTAGGTGAACCAACTGACACCAGTGGCTTGTGAGACCGGCCATCGCCTCTCGTCGGGGTTTCGACTGTATACACTAGTCTACTCTGGAGTATCGATGCCCTGTCTCGAAACTCCCACGACTAGGGACCTTTTAAGGATGTGCTTATAGACTACCAGCTCCCACGTATATGATCGCCCTCATACTGCTGGCAGTCAAGCAAGAATCCTAGGGGCTCTATCAACGTGCAATAGTGACCTGTCAGGTCACCAAAAGCAGTACACGATGATAAAGATAAACCAGATAGCATACTATCATCTCGAGTAAGACTGTCCTACCGGGATAGATCCTCCCTCAATCATTGCAATCACGTGCCTGTGATCCAATAATTGACTCTGAGGGCACTATCTCCAACAGTATTTCCGTTCACTTTATTAGTAAAGTTGTTTACTAGCTTGTAGTTTCGCCTATTCTCTAGTTAACGATCTAGTTTAGGGTTTCTCGGCACCGGATAATTTTTGAATTTGGCAAGGTTGATACCTTGTGAGACCTCATTAGTGTGCCTAGGAACCCTACAGCTACCTCCCTCCTGGGTATCTCTGGACAATCTCGTACACGATGATAAGAACTCCCGCAACGGAAACATCCCGATGATGGTCACTGACCCTCCTGGGGATAGGAGCTAAATAACCTGCCTCGCCCCGAGTCTCTGCTACCTGCAAGACGTCTATCACGGCGCCGAAAAGGCTGTCTCTACGCTGATGTATCCGCACAAACTCTCTTCGGCTCTGGAACTACCGAAGTCTCAGCAAGGCGCACCTCGATTAATAGGGCTGCGTCTACAGCTGTCGCATATGTCTCGTAATGCTGTGCGCTGATCGCTAGAAACAGTGGTGTAAGCAAGCCTCGGACAAATATCTTGACTCGCAACTCCTCAGTAGCCACTAGGTACGGAGCATACACTGACAACTCGGTGAACAGGACATCATACTCTGCCACTGACATCTCTGGAGTCTGACGTAAGGACTCGAACCTGCGTGCTCTAGCATCTCTGACACTCAGGGGAAGAAAGCGGGCAAGGAATAGCGCCACGAACTCTGTCCAGGTCATAGGAGGAAGACCTGTTGCTCTACCTTTCTCGACTGATTCGCACCATTTTTGCGCAAGACCTTCCAGCCGAAAGCTCGCGAACTCAACCCATCTCGCATCTGCGCATCTGAGGGAACGGCATATCCAAGCCATCCTATCAATGAAAGACTACGGGTCCTCGGCTGCATCGGTGCCTGTGAAGATCGGAGGCTTCAGCCTCATAAACTCTTACAACGATACTGTAATAACCTCTGTAGCTGTAGGGGCAACTGCCTGTACTGTGGGTACCACCGCGGTCTCCGTAATGGGTGGAACTACCTCTGGTCGCTGCACTCGAAGTGTCTCAACTAGAGATCCCATCATCTGGCGCATCTCCTGCATACTGGAGCCCATCGTCTTGAGCATCTCCTGCACACCAGCCCCTAACATGGCAATCTGATCTGTCACGGAAGGAACAGCCTGCTCGGGCACAACCGGTGTACTAGCCGGATAAGTCCTCGTCTCGGACGAGTCAACTCGAATCTCGGCCCTCGGGGCCGCTCTCTGCGCCCTCGTAGTCTTTGGCGGCATAATGGCAGAAAGGAAAAGTAGGATTCGATAAGGATACGGAAATCGAATCGCAAGAATGTATGTACTCAAGTAGGAATTTAAATCAACAAGTCCAAAGGTCGCCTTGGCGGAGTACCGTGTCATGAGTATGCCGCGGAACATACGCACGCTACGCCACTCTGCTTCAGATACCTACTCCATCATACCAGGGTCATCCTAGGAACACTCCGAAAGGTAAAACCTACGCTCTGATACCAACTTTGTCATGACCCGAAGTTTGGCCCTTGACCGGCACTTAACCACGTAACGGCTACAGGCGTAACGCGACTAAGTGAACCGAAATCCCAGAAATCAAACCAGTAAAAGTATAGATTGTTTTAAGCATTAAATGGAAGCATTTATTAAATGTTAAGAGATCCAAGTAAACAATCACCAAGAAAGCAATATACGACGTCGTAGCGAAGAAAATGAGCAACAAGTGGGAACATCACTAATAGAATAACTGCATAAGTACAGTCGGCTCACCATGAGCTCGACACCAGAATACAAATAATATACATCATCGTCTTCACACCGTCTCAAAGTCAAGTACATATATGGTAGATGGAGAATACTGGATACAACAATGTAAATAACTGAAAGGTAAACAGATACCGCACAAAACCCACCTATCAGCAAAAGAGCTAGTACACCAACCGTGGGGGTATCTGTGTCAAAAAGTGTAAGAAAGCAGCCTGCCGTGACTACTCCGAAGGGCAACCTGCAAACACTATGGCACAACGGGAGTGAGTTTCCAACTCGTGAATAGAGATAACATATAAAGGTAATCGCGAGCATGCACGCACTGCGCTACTCTATCATATGCTAACAGATGATATCAATGCGCGATAAGGAGTATGTACAATAATCATGCAGGTGCTCTACCAGGTAATATAACTACAGGATGAGATACAATAATGAATGCTGAGCATGGGAAATAAAAGATCTACACGGAATGTCAACGTGGAATATATAATCGGTGTCCATCAATGCACCCCAAATCCCAACAACCCAGACGCCGGCACTCCCATCGGCCCTCAAATCCTGTACACTACGGAGAATCACGAGAGCCCAACATCGGCACCCAAATATCATAAATACTCGTGTCTAGCATCGACAAACAAATCCTCCTATATCGGGCATCCGTAAGTCCGGGTCAGCACCCTCTCTCATACATATCGGGCATCCGTCAGTCCGGGTCAGCCTTCTCTCAATATATCGGGCATCCGTCAGTCCGGGTCAGCCCCCTCTCTCATACATATCGGGCATCCGTCAGTCCGGGTCAGCCCTCTCTCAATATATCTGGCATCCGTCAGTCCGGGTCAGCCCTCTCTCAATATATCGGGCATCCTTCAGTCCGGGTCAGCCCCCCCTCTCTCTCATATATCACTCTAGCACCGAGAAAACATAAGGTGGATTCACCGAAATATCATATCAAGGGAACCGGGTTTTTAAATGATTACATGTTTGAAATAGCCACGGTTCCCAAATCCAGAAATCACATGTAATCCCAACCAATATGCAAGTCAATGTGATGTGATATGTGTATCAAGTATGAATATCATGTCAAGTCACATAAAAGATGAGCTACAACATAATGATCCGATGTGATATATGCATCAAGTATGAATATCATGTCAATTCACATAAAAGATGAGCTACAGCATAATGATCCGATGTGATATATGCATCAAGTATGAATATCATGTCAATTCACATGAATGATGAGCTGCAGCATAATGATCCGATGTGATATATGCATCAAGTATGTATATCATGGCAATTCTAACGGTGTGTGTGTAACATGCAGGATAGTGCTCGTGCAACATGAACCGTAAGTAAGGGTGCGGTGTTCTATCAATTCTAGTTTATATACATATAGCAGGGAATGCGGTATGCACTAAATAGTAGCCATGAACAGTCAATGTATGGAAATGTAGCTATAAGGTCCTATCAGCCCTGACGTAGAACGCCATGCAGGCGATATCCCCGTAGATGTTAAATCTACTCACCGTAGTCTCTCGCTAGGTATAGCCGACGACTTGTTTCCCCTTCTTCGCGGCGTCCGTCGCACTCGCCCGCGAACCTCGAATTTCACAATATGTCACACATAAGCTCAAAACCATAAAACCACGACTTTTAAAGTCAACTAGAAACCCGTGTCGCAAACCAAGCGCGCGTGTGCGTGATACGCTAAAACGTGTGATTACGCGCTTGAAGTCACTCCGACACGTCGCGATACGCAGAAACCCCAAACCCACACACACGTATTACGCGTGTCGCGAAAGATTAAAAATACGGGAAATAGGGTATTCTACTCCAGATTTTGATACAGAACAGATATTATAAAAATAGATATACCAAAATACTCCACATAGCAGCAGACTCCAGTGGACCAAACCCCAACCCCCAACTCACTCATCTGGCCGCAAATTGTGGCCAGAATGAATATTCCGGTGGCCCGTCTTGGGAATTGGGCTCCCAGGTTCTGTGTGTGCACTCTATACCCCCTATACATGCTACAGTAAATCCAATTTTATTCTGAAACACCCCGGGTAGAAGCAGATTGCACAGAGCCCTAATTCTAGTTAAAAATCACACTTTTACACTAAAATGATACTTTAGGGTATTTCTGTGCAAACTGAAACTTAAACCTGGGTTAAATAGCTCTAATAGCACCTAAAAGAGTTAACCAAGCCAACAAAATCCCAATTTAACATATGCATCACAAATATCCTTTAATATCACTAAAAAGCACATAAAACATGATTTTTGCTAAAGAATACTACAAGTTTATGGAAAAGGAGTGCTAACATGAGTTAATACCTTCAAAAGACCTTATGAAACACCAAAAATCCCAGCTCTAGCATCAAGTGTGCAGATTTGCCTCCAAACACCTAAAAATGCTCACTTTTCCGTGGTTTTGTGATGAAAATGTGTTGATTTGTGTAGGGTTTTTGTGTAGGGATCAAAGAGAAGTGAAAAGGAGAGGAAAAGATGAAGGAAAGCTAAGGTTTTCTGCTGGAATTTGCAGAATTTCTGAAGTGTGGAGAAGAGAGAGAGAAGAGAAGGAAATGGGGTCAGAAAGTCAACCTCTTTCACCTAAGACCATGCTCTCATTTTCTATTGCTAAAAGAATTTTAAAAAAGGTTTTGTTTTGATTAAAATGGTGGGGAATTAACAAGGAAATATGCAAGGAAAGAATGGCTAACACTTTAACCTAGGTTACAACATGGCTAAGTGTGCAAGTGTACACTACAAAAGAAAATTTTCCAATTAGGGTAAACCCGACTAAAATAACTAATAATCCTGTGTACACATATAATAACACGCAAAATTTCTAATTTAACACGAAAAACATTCTAACGAAATTTCAAAGTGTTACAATCTACCCCCCTTAAAGAAATTCGGACCCCGAATTTCAAAATCTAACTACACGTACCTTCAAAAAGGTGGGGATACCTCTTCCTCATCTCGCTCTCGGTCTCCCAAGTGACCTCCTCTCTGCTTGGACCACGCCAAAGTACCTTGACGGATGGTATCTCTTTCGACCTCAATTTCTTCACTTGTCGATCCAAGATCATCACCGGCTGTTCTGCATAGGAAAGGTCGCGATCAAGCTGGATCGTCGGGTGCGGAATCGCATGCGAAGAACCATGAAGATATCTGCGGAGCATCGAAACGTGAAATACAGGGTGCACGTCTGGAAAACTGGGCGGAAGGGCTAACCGATACGCAACTGCACCACACGCTCGAGGATCTCGAAGGGGCCTACATATCTGGGACTAAGCTTCCCCTTCTTCCCAAATCTCATCACACCTTTCATTGGGGAGACCCTCAAGAAAACATGATCACCAACCGAAAACTCAAGTCTGCGCCGACGACGGTCCGCATAAGATCTCTGCCTACTCTGGGCTGCTCTCATCCTGTCACGAATCATCTGGATATTCGCGGTCGTCTCCTCCACAATCTGTGGTCCTAAGATACTTCTCTCACTGAGCTCTGTCCAACAGGTGGGCGATCTGCATCTCCTTCCATAAAGAGCCTCAAACGGCGCCATCTGAATGGTCCCCTGGTAGCTGTTGTTGTAGGAGAACTCTACTAAGGGTAAATGATGATCCCAGCTACCTCCAAAGTCCAAGACGCACTCTGAGCATGTCCTCGAGAGTCTGAATAGTCCGCTCTGACTGTCCGTCGTTCTGCGGATGAAAAGCTGTACAGAAACTCAAGCCAGTGCCCAAAGCCACCTGAAGTCTCTGCCATAGCCGGCTGGTAAACTGGGTGCCTCTGTCGGACACGATACATGTCGGAACTCCGTGCAGTCGTACAATCTCGTCGATGTAAATCTGGGCATACTGAGCAAATCCGAAATTCGTCTTCACCGGAAGGAAGTGAGCCGCTTTCGTCAAACGATCCACGATCACCCAGATGGAGTCATACCCTCGACTAGTCCTGGGCAGACCTATAATGATGTCCATAGAAATCTGCTCCCATTTCCACTCCGGAATGGGTAAGGGCTGTAGCTCTCCCGCGGGCCTCTGGTGCTCAGCCTTGACTTGCTGACAAGTCAGGCATCTCGACACAAAATCCGCGATGTCTCTCTTCATTCCGTCCCACCAGTAAACACCTCTCATATCATGGTACATCTTGGTGGAACCGGGATGAACACTGTATACCGATCGATGTGCCTCCTCAAGAATCTCGCGCCGCAATCCCTCAGCATCTGGTACGCACAGTCTAGCCCCAAATCGTAGTATCCCCTGATCATCGATCACGAGCTCGGAAAATCTGCCATGTCCCGTCTGTGTCCTGATATCTGAACATCGGTCATCACTGTGCTGTGCCTTATGTATACGGTCGAGCAACTGTAGGCGTGCATGAACATGCGCAATCTATCCTCCGATCGACGTAAACTCGAACTGTACCCGGCTGTCGCATAAGATCTGCCAATCTGCCGACGACTGCCTCTGTACTGCGTGTTAGTGTATATGCCCTAGGGGCCATTATTGTATCATACTTGTATGTATATTACTTAATGGAAGCTTGGGATATTCACAGTTGTATATACAGTCTTACTAAAAATGGTAGTATGCTACTTGGTTTGTGTCTACTTTAATATGTGCATATGTTTCTTGTAACGTATTACTTATACATATTTGTAGAGCCCATAGGATCTTTGCTTGATTACCAGCGTTGTGATGGCAGTCACACTAGTGGGGGCTGGGTAGTCTGTAAGCAACATCCTATACAGGTCCCTGGTCGTTGGATTATCGAGATAGGGCATCGATATTCCGTAGTAGACTAAGTGTGTACGCTTCTCATCCCAGTTAGGGAGATGGTCTGTCCCACAGCCATCAGTACGTCGTACTGGAGATAGTATACAGGTGCTCGTTGTTAGTTGTATGTATGCCCTAGAGGCCAGTATTGTACAGATGATGTATATTATATTGGATTCTTGGACATATATAGAGATGACTTTCTTGCTCGATATGATAGTATGCTATCTGGTTGCTCTTTATCTTAACATGTATACTTGTCTCTTTATACTGTTTTATAGTTACATGTTGGTAAAGCCCTTAGGATGTGTACTTGACTACCTGGACTATGATGTAGATCATACTAGTGGGGACATGGTAGTCCATAAATACATCCTTCAAGGTCCTTAGTCGTGGGCGTATCGAGACGGGGCATCGATATACCAGTGTAGACTAGCGTATACGCTTCTCGACCCATGAGATGGGCGATGGATGATCCCATATCCATCGGTGTTTGACATCAGAGATGGTATACGGGTGCTCAGTGGAGACTGGGTACACAAGACGGACTTCCCGAGAACTCCCAGATGGTATTATACGTCAGATGGCAGTTCTCAGGTGACACTGGTGCAGGTTAGTCTGTAGACCCGAGATCGTCATAGAGTCTTATGTGATTCCCACTGTGCTTTGATTTCCACCTTACCACGTCTATGAGGGCGTGCAAAATGGTGGTTTTTGGGTACAGTCCCGAGTCACATGGAGGCAATGAGCGATAGGAAGGGTTTCGTCTCTCCCGGTAATGGGGGTTGATGTTGCACTGTGCTCGATTGGCCGTAACAGGGAAGTCCCTTGCCAGGATGATTAGAGATTTACTGGTAAGTATTACCAGTAGTTTCTCGACCCGTTATGAGCCTCACATCGGCACGACTTATCGGTTATTGGGGTCTGACGTTTACTACCCCTAGACTTGATATGCGACATATCAGACGAGGAGACCGGACTGCACGGGTAGGGTTGCCGGTTGGCTCGACGGGAGTTGTAGCAGGTTCGCTTGTTTTCTTCTGATCGCTCAATACCCGGGTGGCCGTTACGTTTAGCTGACCGCTTGCGGCTTGGGGGTGCTTGATTTGATCATCACCCACTGCCGGCGTATTGACGAGTCTTAGAGTCCCACGAAGGAGTTACCTAGTCCAGGCGAAACGTTGTGGTGCGCGTATGCAATATGTGGATGGACACGGTTAAAATGCGCGTATGAGATACCGTATATTAATCGGGCGGCTTGCATTTGGTTGGGTCATATGTGATATGGCCGGACTGATAAATCAAGTGTTGATTTATCATTTAACCATTAGTTTCTCACTAGAAATCCTTTCTTGTATTTTTGGGATGTATGCATTCTTTCTTGATTCATGCACATATGGATGTGCATGCACACATACATACATACATCATCCTTCATGGTTGTATATACAAAGAAAATGGTGGTAATATAAGACTCACGCCATGGTTTTATATATATGAATTATTATTGCATTTGATTTAAAACAAAAAGAAAAGGAAAGGATAATTCATGGTTTCTTTCTACACTCTTCTTTGACCTAACCATGCTCACCCACCATTTAACCATGGATTAACTTTCCTTTTGGGTTTTAACTCAAGTTCAATAATATCCTTATTGTTCAACCATGGTTTGAGATGAGAGGTAAAAAATATATATAGATATATTTTCTATTTTCTTAAGTGAGTTTTTCTTTTCTCTTATTCTAAAAGGCCACCAACTTCTTCCTCCTTCATCTTTTGCTCTCTAGATTTATCTAGTGAGCAAATTACTCATCAAGTTAGGATTTTGAAGTGAGAAAAGCCACCACAACATCATTCTACACAAGTCTTGCCTACTTGTTTAGAGTGTTAGCTTCATTTCATTCTCTTGATAAAGTGAAGTTGCAAGCATGGACAAAGCGGACTCCGGATGGATCATCGTGGACCTAGAGGAGTTCAAGCGGACTTTTTCCAAACCCCAAGTAGCCGAGGAGTCTAGCGTAGGGAGCTACAATGGTTGTACTCTCAAAACCCTAGCTTTTCTTACTTGTCATGAAGTGTTGTTTTAGAAACCCTAATTTTCTAGGATTGATTCTTTGTATGCTTACTTAGCACCCTAAAATTTTAATCTTTGGTATATGTGATGCTTCCGATCCCTTCATGAGGTGCTAGGTAAACCCAACATTGGTATCAGAGACGACCTAGAACATTAGGCGACACTTTATTGAAGTTAAATCTCCGATCGAACCGAAAAATACGGATTTTTAGCACTCTCTGGACATTTTTTCAAAACAGTTGTTTTTCAGAATTAAAAATACTTACAAAATTCAGCAGGAAAATATAAGCAATACTGTGAAAAAAGAACCCATGAACAGTACTTTCCACCGCGGAACCGCGGCAATAGCCTGCTTGGGCCGCGGTTCCGCAGCCGTACTGATGAATCTCTGTGTCGTTTTTGTACAGTAATTATTTTGTCTGCTTGTATAATTTTAGGGGTATTTTTAATCTGAATTTAGTGCTGTATGTTCTGGAGATTGTTTTGGAGTCGGTGATTCGATCGGAATTTTGATTTCGTGTTTCTTTCCGTGTAATTTAGAAAGTATTGAATTGTTCGAACGAGTATCATTTACTCACTCTTTCACGGGGTTTAAATCTTTCGGAAATACGCGCAAGTTTGTTTCTGGTGGACCCTCTAGAAGACAACAAACCTTAACTCGATTATGTGACCGTCTTGATCTGCCTTTTGAACCTTAGGGTTTGGGGCAGTACGGCGTGCCACATGTGAGGCGTTGGCTTGACCCTTCTACGGCTGGACCGCTACTACTGTGTCACACTCCGGGTTTTTGAACTCCGCTCAAGTGTTGAGCTTTTGGGAATTTTGAGTATTTGATCATTCATTCGAAAACTTTAATACTGTCTATTTATCTGGAATGTGATGCAATGCGTGGAATTCATATAGCTAGACATGAAATACGAAGTATGTGATATTTCGCATTTACGATGTCTAAAGAGAATGTGGATTCCAGATATTGCAGTTTTACACTTTCTTTTCTGTGACCGTAAGTATAGTATGTATTTACCGATTGTCGTTGCTATACATCGACGACGATCAGTGTATGCATACTTACTTACGTTGATGATATGAGATATTATGTGTTGCTGAGATATGATGTGCAGGATTGTCGCGATTGAATAGCCGGGAGTTTTATGTGAGATAAGAGTTTTATATTTTCATTCATGTAAATTCAAATGTAATGTAATATTCTTTTATTTGGGGCACTTCCGGGTTGAGGTTGATGCCACCAGTGTTGTATATTATTTACTTTTCCGCATTAGGATGGACCCAAGGAAGGGAACACAGGTGACCGGGTTCTGGGGTTCAATGGGAGGCCAACTCGAGGAGTCGAGACCGGGTCTCCTAAACTCCAGAATTGGTAGGGTCGCTTGCCGCTCTCGTAGGGGTCCAGGGTGTGGGCTTGGCTATTCATCGCGACTGTGGAATCCGTATTTTCTATTGTTGGCTAAATACTAAATACGGACGTCCTAGTATATCCCACATTATATCTATGTTTCTGCTGCGATATCTGTGATGTGATCATTAGATATGTTCTGTGATGGATACAGTATGTAGTATATATGATATATTATATAGACATTACTTATGTTTTACACCCGCACTAGCCCTGCCCTGCTCTGTCGTTAGTTACCTAACCTAACGGTACACGAAGGGACATCGAGGCGAATGCAGATGGCATAAGTGTACGTCGTATTTATCTGTGATGTTTAGGTGACTTAAATGATAGGACTTCATTAATGTGATTAATGAAAGAAAAGAAACCAAAAAGATGTTGTAGAATCAAATTTTTTTCAAAAAGGGTAGTTACAGTTTTGCTTTGCATAGCGGTATATATGATATACCCTGCACCTTATTCGATGAGGAAAGAGCCGAGATCCCTTCACCGGGAGTGACCTCTTTAGCAAAACTGGCAGATGCTACAAAACTCGGTTTGGTTTTTTATTGCTTTTGGAGTTTTGCTTTGCATAGCGGTATATATGATATACCCTGCACCTTATTCGATGAGGAAAGAGCCGAGATCCCTTCACCGGGAGTGACCTCTTTAGCAAAACTAATAAAAGCCTCAAAATCACTCCATTTCAAAATTCACTTGATTCTACAACGATATCAAGTTCATTACGCTCATGGTTTTTCTGAAAAAACCTACGTAGCCCTCCGTCATTTCAGATAAGTACTACTTAGTATTCATGCTGCGGTAGTTTGGCCTCCGTCAAGGCGTAGTGTATGGTAGATAACTAGTGCTTATCTGCTAGCATATGATGCGATTGGATTAGGGTATTCGTACGGCGTAGTTTGGCCTCCGTCAAGGGTTGTACGGGTGGGTTTAATTCAATCAAGAAATGACGGGTTGAACTTGACTAGCGCCCTATGGGTAGTTTGGCCTCCGTCAAGGTCATGGGACGCTAGGGGCAAAAGCATTATCGGGAATTTCAAGTGTTGAAATTTGCAATGAGATTGCATACCTTCTATGAGATAGTTGGATCCCGATACCCACTGGGAGTAATTGTTACTCCTGGGAGAGTTTTACACAGGACAATTAGCCGATCAAGTAGGTGTCAACGGGGTTACGCCTCTGGGAAAACGAGGTTTACTTTAATTAGGTCCGTGCGAAAGCACGGGGAACCTCCCTCAAAGTACCGGCACTGGCCTGGCTGAAAGATTGGCGAAATTGTAGGGTGTAATTAATCCCGGCTAGTCTTTCCTTTTAGGGTTTGAAGGAAGATTTGATTAAAAAACAGTGGGAGCCATCCTGATTAGATAAGATAATAACCAATCTAATCATGCAAGAGCATACGCTAAAGTGTTTTCTTCTTTCTCTCTCCAGGTAGCGACCATGTCAGGCCATAATCAAGATAATAATATGGTTGTATTGACTGAACCCGCTTATTATACTGAGCAGGGGAACGTTGGACCCGTTCTTTCTTATAAGAGTTATAAGACTGAACAGGGAATAGGAGAATATCTGAATTCTCAAGCCGCCCAAAAGAACATGCATGTTGATGCATCTTCTTCAGGTGTGTTAGTTATTGAGAACTGTTTCTCAGTTCACCCTACGTCCTGGGTATTAGATACCGGATCATGATCCCACATATGTAAATTGTTACATGGGCTACGGAAAGATAGAGAACTCGGAAAAGGTGATCATTCCGTTCAAGTAGGGAATGGGGCAAATATTGCAGCCAAAGCAGTTGGCAAATATCACCTTGTATTACCAAGTGGTAATACACTGATTTTAAATAAGTGCTATTATATACCGAATATGATGTGCAACATTATATCAGTTTCTTTATTAAGTAAAGAAGGATATAATTTTGTAGTAAAGGATAATGTTATGAACAATATTCCTAGATCAAAAGTTGATTGCATCAGGCTCGTTACATAATGGCATATTCATTCTAAATCAAAATACAGTTCTCAATATAGAAAACAAAAAAAGAGGAAAAGTTCAGAAATGAATGAATCCTTCTTATGGCATTGTAGACTTGGTCATATCAATGCGACACGACTGGCTAAGTTACATAAAGATGGATATTTGAATTCATTCGAATTATCATCTTATGATACTTGCCATTCATGTCTCAAAGGCAAGATGACCAAAACTCCGTTTACGGGACACGGAGAAAGAGTTACGGAACTCTTGGGACTGGTGCATAGCGATGTATGCGGTCCCATGTCTACACATTCCAGGGATGGTTCTTCCTACTTCATTACATTCACTGACGATCTCTCAAGATTCGGATATGTGTTCCTAATGAAACACAAGTCTGAAGCTTTTGAGAAATTCAGAGTATATAAGCACGAAGTAGAAAACCAAACGGGCAAAAGTATTAAGATCCTTCGATCTGATCGAGGAGGAGAATACTTAAGCAATGAATTCCTAGATTATCTAAAAGAGAATGGGATTCTCTCTCAGCTTACTTCTCCTTAAACACCACAGCACAACGGTGTATCGGAGCGGAGAAATCGCACCCTATTAGATATGGTGCGCTCTATGATGAGTACAGCTGAGTTACCTATTTCCTTCTGAGGATATGCACTGGAGACAGCTGCATACCTATTGAATAGAGTTCCAACCAAATCAGTGTCTACCACTCCATATGAGATATGGAATGGTAAGAGACCATGTCTTAATTTTATTCAGATATGGGGTTGTCCGGCCTATGTTAAAACACAAAATCCGGACAAGCTCGAGGCAAGGTCTGTTCTATGTAAGTTTGTTGGATATCCCAAACATTCGCGAGGGTATATCTTCTACCACTCCGAGGAACAAAAGGTGTTTGTTTCTCGACATGCCACTTTCTTAGAAAAAGGTTTTCTTATGAAATAAACTAGTGACATTCAGGTAGAACTAGAAGAAGTTCCAGCAGAACAAACTACAACAGATGATTTGGTTGAACCAGAGGATTGAGTAGTACCCGACGAACCCCAGCCTCTCCGCCGATCTAGCAGGGTTTCTCATCCGCCTGAGAGATACTACGGTTTTCTCATTGTTGGTGGAAGCGAGGATTTCATCATGGAGGATGATGACCCAACTAGCTTCGAGCACGCCATCACGAGTAGGGACTCGGTGAAATGGCTGGATGCAATGCGGTATGAGATGGAATCCATGTACACCAACAAAGTATGGACTTTGGAAGTTGCTCCTGAAGGGGTAAAACCCATTGGGAGTAAGTGGATCTTCAAGAAAAAACTTGGTGTAGATGGGAAAGTGGAGACTTTCAAAGCTGGACTTGTTGCAAAGGGTTTTCGTCAAAGACCAGGTGTGGACTATGACGAAACCTTTTCTCCAGTGGCTATGCTTAAATCCATCCGGATCATGCTTGCCATCGCTGCATATCATGATTACGAAATCTGGCAAATGGATGTTAAGACCGCCTTTCTAAACGGTGATTTAATAGAGTGCGTGTACATGACTCAGTCAGAGGGCTTCATAGATAGTGGGAGCAGCAGGAAGGTGTGCAAGCTGCTTAAATCCATTTATGGATTAAAGCAAGCATCGCGGAGTTGGAACATCTGCTTTGACATTGTTATCAAAGAGTTTGATTTCATCAAAAACGTAGATGAACCTTGTATCTACAAGAAGGTGGCAGAGAGTAAGGTTGTCTTCCTCGTATTGTACATGGACGACATACTCTTGATAGGAAATGACATTCCTATGCTGCAATCGGTCAAGCTCTTCTTATCACAGAGATTCTTAATGAAAGATCTTGGTGATGTCTCCTGCATATTGGGAATTAGGATCTATAGAGATAGATCCAAACGGATATTGGGATTGTCCCAATCCAGGTACATTGACACCATACTGAAGAGGTTTAGTATGGAAGAATCCAAGCGTGGGAACTTACCCACGATCTCTGGAGTCACTCTCTCCAAAGAGATGTCTCCCAAGACTGATTTGGAGAGAGCTCGCATGCAAGGGATACCCTATGCTTCGGCTGTAGGCTCTATCATTTACGCGATGCTATGTACCAGACCCGATGTAGCATACTCACTAAGTGTAGTGAGTAGGTATCAAGCTGATCCTGGAGATAATCACTGGACAGCTGTGAAGAGCATTCTCAAGTACTTACGAAGGACTAAGGAGATGCTCTTGGTGTATGGTAACGGAGAACTCCAAGTGGAGTCCTTTACCGATTTGAGCTTCCAGAGTGATAAGGACGACTCTAAGTCACAGTCGGGATTTGTCTTTACCCTTTACGGAGAGGCGGTTAGCTGGAAGAGTTCAAAGCAGGAAACCGTAGCAGACTCGACGATGGAGGCTGAGTACATCGCTGCCAACGATGCTGCCAAAGAGGCTGTCTGGATCAAGAAGTTCATTACTGAACTTGGAGTGGTTCCATCCATTGAGAATCCAATACCTTTGTATTGCGATAACAATGGAGCGGTGGATTTTGCCAAGGAACCCAGGTCCCATCAGCGATCTAGGCCTATTCTGAGGCGGTATCACCTGATCTGGGAGATAGTTGATCGCCGGGAGATCGAGGTCAGGAGAGTTGACACGAAGAATAACACAGCGGATCCACTCACGAAGGCCATTCACCAGATACAGTTTGAGAGACTCTTCGGGATGCTCGGTATGCGATACTACAGCAGCAGGCCCTAGTGCAAGTGCGAGATTGTTAGTTGTATGTATGCCCTAGAGGCCAGTATTGTACAGATGATGTATATTATATTGGATGCTTGGACATATATAGAGATGACTTTCTTGCTCGATATGATAGTATGCTATCTGGTTGCTCTTTATCTTAACATGTATACTTGTCTCTTTATACTGTCTTATAGTTACATGTTGGTAAAGCCTTTAGGATGTATACTTGAGTACCTGGACTATGATGCGGATCATACTAGTGGGGACATGGTAGTCCATAAGTACATCCTTCAAGGTCTCTAGTCATGGGTGTATCGAGACGGGGCATCGATATACCAGTGTAGACTAGCGTATACGCTTCTCGACCCATGAGATGGGCGATGGATGATCCCATATCCATTGGTGTTTGACATCAGAGATGGTATACGAGTGCTCAGTAGAGACTGGGTACACTGGACGGACTCGTCGAGAACTCCCAGATGGTATTATACCTCACATCAGATGGCAGTTCTCAGGTGACACTAGTGCAGGTTAGTCTGTAGACCCGAGATCATCATACAGTCTTGTGTGATTCCCACTGTGCTTTGATTTCCACCTTACCACGTCCATGAGGGCGTGAAAAACGGTGGTTTTTGGGTACAGTCCCGAGTCACATGGAGGCAATGAGCGATAGGAGGGGTTTCGTCTCTCCCGGTATTGGGGGTTGATGTTGCACTGTGCTCGATTGGCCGTAATAGGGAAGGCCCTGGCCAGGGCTGATTAGAGATTTACTGGTAAGTGTTACCAGTAGTTTCTCGACCCGTTATGAGCCTCATATCGGCTCGACTTATCGGTTATTGGGGTTTGACGTTTACCACGCCTAGACTTGATATGCTACATATCAAACGAGGAGACCGGACTGCACGGGTAGTGTTGCCGGTTGGATCGACGGGTGTTGTAGCAGGTCCGCTTGTTTTCTTCTGATCGCTCAATACCCGGGTGGCCGTTAAGTATAGCTGACCGCTTGCGGCTTGGGGGTGCTTGATATGATCATCACCCACTGCCGGCGTATTGACGAGTCTTAGAGTCCCACAAAAGAGTTACCTAGTTCAGGCGAAACGTTGTGGTGCGCGTATGCGATATGTGCATGGACCCGGTTAAAATGCGCGTATGAGATACCGTATATTAATCGGGCGGCTTGCTTTTTGTTGGGTCATATGTGATATGGTCGGACTGATAAATCAAGTGTTGATTTATCATTTAACCATTAGTTTCTCACTAGAAATCATTTCTTGTATTTTTGTGATGTATGCATGCATGTATGCATTCTTTCTTGATTCATGCACATATGGATGTGCATGCACACATACATACATATATCATCCTTCATGGTTGTATATACAAAAAAAATGGTGGCAATATAAGACTCACACAATGGTTTTATATATATGAATTATTATTGCATTTGATTTAAAACAAAAAGAAAAGGAAAGGATAATTCATGGTATCTTTCTACACGCTTCTTTGACCTAACCATGCTCACCAACCATTTAACCATGGATTAACATTCCTTTTGGATTTTAACTCAAGTTCAATAATATCCTTATTGTTCAACCATGGTTTGAGATGAGAGGTAAAAAATATATATAGATATATTTTCTATTTTCTTAAGAGAGTTTTTCTTTTCTCTTATTCTAAAAGGCCACCAACTTCTTCCTCCTTCATCTTTGCTCTCTAGATTTATCTAGTGAGCTAATTACTCATCAAGTTAGGATTTTGAAGTGAGAAAAGCCACCACAACATCATTCTACACAAGTCTTGCCCACTTGTTTAGAGTGTTAGCTTCATTTCATTCTCTTGATAAAGTGAAGTTGCAAGCTTGGACAAAACGGACTCCGGGTGGATCATCGTGGACCTAGAGGAGTTCAAGCGGACTTTTTCCAAACCCCAAGTAGCCGAGGAGTATAGGGTAGGGAGATACAAAGGTTGTACTCTCAAAACCCTAGCTTTTCTTACTCGTCATGAAGTGTTGTTTTAGAAACCCTAATTTTCTAGGATTGATTCTTTGTATGCTTACTTAGCACCCTAAAATTTTAATCTTTGGTACATGTGATGCTTCCAATCCCTTCATGAGATGCTTGGTAAACCCAACACTCATTAGGTTATGGCTACACCGGACAGGACTTGCAAGGGGACTGATTGGTTGGTATTATACCCATCGTCAGTTAACAGTTCCTAGGTGACATGAGTACAGTATAGTCCACAGACTTGACACTGCTTCTTCGCCTTGAGTGTGTCCCAATGTTCTTAGATTGCTACCCTACCACGGCTCAAAGGAGTCGTGCAAACAGGTAGCAGTTGGGTGCAGTCCCGAGCACTTGGAGGCAGTGGCGGTTAGACAGGATTCGTCTCTCCCGGTATTGGGAGTCGATATCGCGCTGTGTCAGAGAGCCATTACGCACAGTCCCTAGCCAGGGCAAGCGAGATTTACTGGTAGGTTCCAGTAGTTTTCTCAGGGTGTAATGGGCTTCGCTCCGACACGACTTATACAGCTATTATGGGACTGCCGCTTGCCGCCCCCTAGGCTCGATATGCGATAGTCTTAGACGAACAGACCGGACTGTACGGAGATTGTCACATCAGGCTCAGTAGGGGCTCGGATGGTTTTCCTCATCGTCCTTCTTATCGACATCTACCTGGGGACCGTTACGTACAGCTAGTGCCACTTGCGGTCTGTGGTTAAACCCACTGCCAGCGTAGTGTCGAGTCTTTAGAGTCCCACATAGAGAGTTTCCCTACTCCAGGCGAAATGATATAGAGGTCGTATAGTTTTACGACAAGGGTTCGGACGCATACGTGTGTTTACGCACGTACAACTTTTCGGACAGTTTTTACTAGCCGGCTTTGGTTTAAGCCAGATTCTAGTATCGGGTTATTGGATTTATGCAGTCTAAAGTTTTTCCGTGTTTTCACGGATTGGAGGTGCGTTCTCGTAATTTGTCGGGAAGCATCTATAAGAGTGGTGACTAAGGGGTTAAGGTGGCATAAGCATTTAATGCTTAATGACTCATTTGTGTGATTCATCCTTTGTATTAAATGATGCATTAATTAGTTAGTGAGTCATTTGATGAATCACACTAGGTGAATGAATCAACCATGATGATTAATCATTTATATTTATTTATTTGATAAATTGTTATGGTTGTTAAAATTCACATGGGCGCATTATTCATTCTCATTCTCATCTTCACCTTCTCTCTCCTCAAGCTCACTCTCTCTTCAAACCGTAACCCTTACCTCTCATGTGTTGAGATCAAGGGTTAGCTAGACTAATACATCCATAACCTCACTCTATATCCCCTAGGTAGCTTAGATTAGCACTTTAAGCAACCTAGTTATCTCAAGTTTGAGATTAAGCTTGGCGTAGGAGCTTTCGGGTGGATCGTCTTTGATTCGAGGAGGCCGTTGAGGTGCCGATGTTCCAAGGAGCCTACGAGGAGTGGAAGACAGCGATGAAGACCCGAAGGACATGTAACGTGAGGTATAACTTCGAATCTGAGTAGTTAAACCTCTAGTAGTTAGTTAGCAATGGTTTAGATACGATTCTTGCGCTCAAGTCCGTGTTACGAAGCTTTGATAATCGTTTTTCATATATTCCGCCTCCCCGCAAGTTCGTGGGGTGCGTGACATGGACTTACAGTGGTATCAGAGCCAACTAATCCATTACTAGTTTGTTAGAAACTAATTAGAAGTTCGATCGACGGAAAAAACACGAAAACAAAACCCCGAACCCTAACAGTTTCTGTTAATTTTAAAAGTGTTCTAAAAACTATTTGACATATCTTAAAATTCACAGTAGGGTATATTAAGAATACTGGGAAAATACGAGTCAGTAACTCGGCAGAACGGCCGCGGATCCGCGGCAATAGAGTGCTTCTGCCGCGGATCCGCCGCCGAGTCAACTCCGAATTGACTCGGATTTGCTCTGTAATTCTTAATTTTTGGTGTTTTTGTTCTCTGTTTGTTCTGTTTATACCCAGGTTACTTCAGTGATGCTTTGCTTTTGGGGTAGTCACGGAATATGGTAATCGATCGATGTTCTAAGATATTTGCTAATTGGGTTTTTATCTGTAATGTTTAATGTGTTCGTAAACCTCCCCTAACTGCTAGTATGTCGGTTGGCAGGGGGTTGCACATTTCTGAAATGTTTACTGTTTTTGTATATGAACTGTGTTGGACTATTGTGATGATTAGCCGGGGTTTGAGATGGGTTTAATATTCATTCATTCGATGTAATATGATGTTATATTCTTTTGCGGGGCACATCCAGGTTGCGGTTATAGCCACCGTTGTATTATTTCTTTTTACTGTTTTTGCTCCTAGGATAGACCCAAGGCGGGGTACACAAACTACCGGGTACTTTGAAGTGTTTAGTGGCCTACTCACTTTGTTGAGGGAGACCGCTTCACTTCGGGTACTTGACGGGTAGTTTGCCGTACCCGTAGGGGTCTAGGGTGGGGTAATGGCTATTCATCACAACGGTGTAATCCTTCTTTTATTACAGGCTCAAAGCAAATGCGGATTGCTAATAAATCTAATAATGTTCATCTGTGATCTGGAATGCTTATTATTGCGTCTGACGAATGTACAATATCTATATATGATAGCTATTAGACGTCACTTATATTTTACACCCGCGCTAGCCCAGCCCCCGCTCTGTCATTAGTTAAGTAACCTAACGAGTGATGACGGGACCCCGTGGCGAATGCGGATGGCATAAGAGGACGTGGTATTTTCGTTGTTTTCTGCAATGATAGGATAAATGATGGGACGCATTATTATAATGCAAAGAAAATAAACCAAAGTTTAATCGTTGGAACAAATTTAAAAGAAACCACTCGGTTATTTTAAAAAGTTCAGAATTTTAATTGCGGAGCTTTAACCACTCCTTTTAAAAAGTATCAGGTTCCTTCGATTATATCAAGTTCACTACATTCACGGTTTTGCCAAAACAATCCGTATCCCTCCGTCATTTCATTTGGGTATTCAGTAGTATTCAAGCTATGTATTTTGACCTAACGCCAAGGCATAGTGTTTGGTAGCTGCTGGGTATTCATTTGTTGCATAGATAGATGTGTTAGTTTGGGACAATCGTATTATCATTTTGGCATAACGTCAAGGATATTTACGGGTGGGTTCAATTTAACCTGGATAATGACGGGTAGAACTTGACATGTGACTTATGACATTTTGACCTAACGCCAAGGTCATAAGAGCATGGGGCAAAAATCTATATCGGGAATTTCTAAAAGAAACTGAAATTTGCAGTGAGAGCATACCATTTTGGAGTTTGATGAATGTTGGTAGGATTCCTTCAAACATTATCATACGATGATATTTTGGATCCCGATCCTACTGTGAGTACGAGCTACTTATCAGGAGATTCGTCACTTAACGATCAATGCTATAAAACAAGTAGGTGCCTAGAAAGGTGTCAGAGGGGTTAAGCCCCCAGAGAAAAGAGGTTCTCTAATTAAGGAACTTCGCGAAAGAGTTGGAAAACCTCCCTCGAAGTATCGACACTGGCCTGGCTGAACGGTTAAGCAAGTATTGTACGGTGAGAATAGTCCTGGCTAATTCTTCTTTTATGGTTTAAGGAGGGATTCGAGAAACAGTGGGAGCCATCCTGTTTAGATAAATTAAACCACTCTAAACTTGCAAGAGCATCATGCTAATTCTTCTCTCTCTCTTAAAATTGCAGCGACCTTGTGACCACACATAGGTTACATCTAGATAACAAATTGACTGAATCTGACTTATATGACTGGCAAAAGTCTTTCCAGATGTCCATTGCCTATGACAAACTGGACCACCCTATTACTACTCAAGATCCCGCCGTCCCAGGTCTAGTTTCCACTGTCGCGGATATGGATATCCGTCAGACAAGGGAAAAGGATAAAGCGAAAGCTAAGTGCCTCGTGTTAGCTTCAGTTGATGGTGTATACCAGAAGCAGCACGAGAAGATGGACTTAGTTTCCATCTTTCTCCATAACAAAGATTTATATGGAGAGCAATCTCATATCGCAAGATATAAGACCTCGAACGAATTAATTCAAGCGAGGTTGGCTGACGGGTCATCTGTAGGGGACAACGTCCTTACAATGACTAGCTGTATTGATGAGCTCCAGGACCTGGAGACCGCGTTGGGAAATGAGTCAGACACTGACTTGATTCTATAGTCTCTACCTCTTACCCTGAAGGAAACCAGGAAAGTAGAAGGAAAGAGAAGGGCAAAAGTTTCGGGAATGGATATAGTAAAAGAGGGACGTTCCTATTGTTACAGGAATAAACATTGGCAGAATGATTGCAGGGCTAGCAAAGCCAGTAGCCAGGATTCGAAGCATGTTGTGGCTTCAGCCTCTAGTGTATTTGTAATTGAGAACTGTTTGTCAATTAACTCTACTTCCTGGATACTAGATACCGGAGCTGGATCTCATATCTGTAATTCATTACATGCTTTGAGAAACCGTAGAGTTATGAAGATAGGTGATTTGTCTCTCAGAGTTGCAAACGGAATGAGCGTAGATGCTAAATCCGTGGGAGAATATCGACTAGGTTTGACAAGTGGGCAGATATTGATTCTACATAACTGTCTGTATGTACCTAGTATGACTTGCAATATCATATCAGTGTCCTCACTTTCGAGAGAGGGATATGATTTTACATTCCTAAGCGATGTAGTTAACATCCACCTAAATCAAGTTCTGATTAGGTCAGGTGCATTAGATAACGGTATATACGTATTAAGTCAAGCTCAGGTTTTCAATGTCCAGAACACACTTAAAAGAAAGTCTCCGGAAACAAATCAGGCTTTCTTATGGCATTGTAGACTAGGTCACATCAATGAAAGAAGGTTGACTAAGTTACAAAGGGAAGGATATTTGAATCCGTTCGAATATCAATCTTATGCTACTTGTGAATCTTGTCTCATAGGAAAGATGACAAAGACTCCGTTTACTGGACACGGAGTAAGAGCAAGCGAGCTCTTGGGACTCGTACACAGTGACGTGTGCGGTCCAATGTCTACACATGCGCGAGGAGGTTATTCCTACTTCATTACTTTTACGGATGATTTCTCTAGGTTTGGATATGTCTTCATAATGAAACATAAATCCGAGGCTTTTGAGAAATTCCAAGAATACAAGAATGAAGTAGAAAACCAAACCGGCAAAAGTATCAAGACACTGAGATCTGATCGAGGTGGTGAATACTTAAGTGCCAAGTTCCTAGGTTACTTAAAAGAGAATGGAATTCTCTCTCAGCTTACTCCTCCATACACACCACAACATAACGGTGTATCAGAAAGGAGGAATCGAACCCTATTAGATATGGTTCGTTCCATGATGAGTAAGGCTGAGTTACCGCGATCTTTCTGGGGATATGCGCTAGAATCAGCGGTATATCTTTTGAACATAGTTCCTATCAAAACTGTGCCTACCATACCATATCAGATGTGGAGTGGGAAAAAACCCTATCTTCAGTATCTGAAGATTTGGGGATGTCCAGCTTTTGTTAAAAAGCAGCATGCGGAGAAGCTCGAGGCACGCTCAGTACTGTATAAGTTTGTGGGATACCCAAAGAACACCAGGGGGTATTTTTCTATTATGCAGAGGAACAAAAGGTTTTTGTTTCTCGTAATGCCCATTTTCTAGAATATCAGTTTTTAGAAAAGGAAACAAGTGGGAGCGAAATAGAACTGGAAGAAATTCCAGAACCACAAACTACTGCTGAAAGTATGGTACGTAGAACCAGAAGTTCAAGAAGTAAAGGACATCCCGACGCCACTCCGCAGAAGTAGTAGGCAATCTCATCCGCTCGAGAGATACTACGGTTTTCTCATAGACGGGGATAGAGAGGATTGCACTATTGACTATGATAAGCCTACTAGCTTCCAGCAAGCCATTCAGAGCGGTGACTCAGTAAAATGGCTGATGCAATGCGGACCGAAATGGAGTCCATGTACACTAACGAAGTATGGACTTTAGACTTTGCTCCATATGGGGTAAAACCCATAGGATGCAAATGGATCTTCAGAAAGAAGATTGGTGTAGATGGACAGGTTGAAACCTATAAAGCTAGACTTGTTGCAAAAGGTTTCCGTCAAAGACCTGGTTTGGACTATGACGAGACCTTTTCTCCAGTAGCTATGCTAAAATCCATTAGGGTCCTTCTTGCTATTGCTGCCTTCCACGATTATGAGATCTTGCAGATGGACGTAAAGACGGCTTTTCTAAATGGAAATTTGGAAGAGAGCGTCTATATGGATCAGCAAGAGGGATTCATTCAGAGTGGGAGCAGCGGTAAAGTATGCAAGCTGCTTAAGTCCATTTATGGACTAAAGCAGGCATCGCGGAGTTGGAACATCTGTTTTGATGATGCTGTCAAAGAATTTGACTTTATCAAAAATCCAGATGAACCATGCATATACAGTAAGATTGTAGGGAGAGCTGTAGTATTCCTCGTCTTGTACGTGGATGACATTCTCCTAATAGGAAATGATATTCCTATGCTACAGTCAGTCAAAAGATTCTTGTCACATAAACTCTCCATGAAAGACCTAGGTGATGCCACCTACATTCTGGGGATCCGGATCTATCGTGATAGATCAAAAAGGATGTTGGGACTTTCGCAATCCACGTACATAGACATCATAGTGAAGAGATTCAGTATGGAAGATTCTAAGTGCGGTAACTTACCGGCTTGTCACGGAATCACCCTCTCCAAAGATATGTCTCCCAAGACTGATTTGGAAAGGGATCGCATGTCGATTATACCCTACGCTTCTGCGATAGGCTCTATAATGTATGCGATGTTATGTACCAAACCAGATGTAGCAAACGCATTGAGCGTAGTAAGCTGGTATCAAGCAAACCCAGGGGAGAATCACTGGACAGCAGTAAAGAACATTCTCAAGTACCTGAGGAGGACTAAGGAGATGTTCTTGGTGTATGGCGGAAAAGACCTCCAGATGGATGCCTTTGCCGACTACGGCTTCCAGAGTGACAAAGATGACTCTAAATCCATGTCGGGTTATGTCTTTACCCTCAATGGAGGGGCGGTTTGTTGGAAGAGTTCAAAACAGGAGACCGTTGCTGACTCAACGATGGAAGCAGAGCACATAGCTGCTTGCGATGCCGCAAAAGAAGCTGTCTGGATGAAGAAGTTCCTCACAGAACTTCAGGTGGTTCCTTCCAGTGTTGGTCCAATACCTCTGTATTGTGACAACAACGGCGCTATAACTTTAGGGAACGAACCCAGGTCCCATCAGAAGTCCAGACACATCTTAAGGCGGTATCACATGATCAGGGAGATCGTAGATCGCCGGGAGATCGAGGTGAAAAGAGTAGAGACAGAGAATAACATTGCTGATCCATTCACAAAGGCCCTTCCTCAGACGCAGTTCGAGAGGCTATTCGAGATGATAGGTCTACGATATGCCAGCTCATGGCCCTAGTGCAAGTGGGAGATTGTTAGTGTATATGCCCTAGGGGCCATTATTGTATCATACTTGTATGTATATTACTTAATGGAAGCTTGGGATATTCACAGTTGTATAAACAGACTTGCTAAAAATGGTAGTATGCTACATGGTTTATGTCTACTTTAATATGTGCATATGTTTCTTGTAACGTATCACTTATACATATTATTAGAGCCCATAGGATCTTTGCTTGATTACCAGCGTTATGATGGCAGTCACACTAGTGGGGGCTGGGTAGTCTGTAAGCAACATCCTATACAGGTCCCTGGTCGTTGGATTATCGAGATAGGGCATCGATATTCGGGAGTATACTAAGTGTGTACGCTTCTCATCCCAGTTGGGGAGATGGTCTGTCCCACAGCCATCAGTACGTCGTACTGGAGATAGTATACAGGCGCTCGTTAGGTTACGGATACACCAGACAGGACTCGCAGGGGAACTGATTGGTTGGTATTATAACCATCGTCAGTTAACAGTTCCCAGGTGACATGAGTACAGCATAGTCCGCAGACTTGACACTGCTACTTCGCCTCGAGTGTGTCCCACTGTTCTTAGTTTGCTACCCTACCACGGCTCAAAAGAGTCGTGCAAACAGGTAGCAGTTGGGTGCAGTCCCGAGCACTTGGAGGCAGTGGCGGTTAGACAGGATTCGTCTCTCCCGGTATTGGGAGTCGATATCGCGCTGTGTCAGAGAGCCATTACGCAAAGTCCCTGGCCAGGGCAAGCGAGATTTACTGGTAGGTTCCAGTAGTTTTCTCAGGGTGTAATGGGCTTCGCTCCGACATGACTTATACAGCTATTAGGGGACTGACGCTTGCCGCCCCCTAGGGTCGATATGCGATAGTCTTAGACGAACAGACCGGAATGTACTGAGATTGTCACATCAGGCTCAGTAGGGGTTCAGATGGTTTTCCTCATCGACCTTCTTATCGACATCTACCTGGGGACCGTTACGTACAGCTAGTGCCTCTTGCGGTCTGTGGTTAAACCCACTGCCAGCATAGTGTCGAGTCTTTAGAGTCCCACACAGAGAGTTTCCCTACTCCAGGAGAAACGATATAGAGGTCGTATGGTTTTACGACAAGGGTTCGGATGCATACGTGTGTTTACGCACGTACGACTTTTCGGACAGTTTTTACTAGCCGGCTTTGGTTTAAGCCAGATTCTAGTATCGGGTTATTGGATTTATACAGTCTAAAGTTTTTCCGTGTTTTCGCGGATTGGAGGGGCTTTCCTGTAATTTGTCGGGAAGCTTCTAGAAGAGTGGCGACTAAGGGGTTAAGGTGGCATAAGCATTTAATGCTTAATGACTCATTTGTGTTATTCATCCTTTGTATTAAATGATGCATTAATTAGTTAGTGAGTCATTTGATGAATCACACAAGGTGAATGAATCAACCATGATGATTAATCATTTATATTTAATTATTTGATAAATTGTTATGGTTGTTAAAATTCACATGAGCTCATTATTCATTCTCAATCTCATCTTCACCTTCTCTCTCCTCAAGCTCACTCTCTCTTCAAACCCTAACCCTAACCTCTCATGTGTTGAGATTAAGGGTTAGCTAGACTAATACATCCATAACCTCACTCTATATCCTATAGGTAGCTTAGATTAGCACTTTAAGCAACCTAGTTATCTCAAGTTTGAGATTAAGCTTGGCGTAGGAGCTTTCGGGTGGATCGTCTTTGATTCGAGGAGGCCGTTGAGGTGCCGATGTTCCAAGGAGCATACGAGGAGTGGAGGACAGTGATGAAGACCCGAAGGACATGTAACGTGAGGTATAACTTCGAATCCGAGTAGTTAAACCGCTAGTAGTTAGTTAGCAATGGTTTAGATACGATTCATGCGCTCAAGTCCGTGTAACGAAGCTTTGATAATCGTTTTTCATATATTCCGCCTCCCCGCAAGTTCGTGGGGTGCATGTCATGGACTTACACTGCGCTCAAACAAGATAGACTACTCCCGGGCCTCCTGCTCAAAGCATCCGCCACTACATTAGCCCTGCCCAGGTGATACAAGATCTCACAATCGTTGTCCTTCACTAACTCCATCCATCGGCGCTGTCTAAGGTTCAGGTCTCGCTGCTGAAATATATACTTTAAGCTCTTGTGATCAGTGAATATCTGGCACGACTCTCCATATAGGTAATGTCGCCAGGTCTTAAGTGCAAAGACCACTTCAGCCATCTCCAAATCGTGAGTGGGGTAGTTCTGTTCATGTTTCTTTAATTGCCGTGAAGCATACGCGATCACCCTGTCATGCTGCATCAATACGCACCCTAGCCCCACTCGTGATGCATCACAATATACCACAAATCTGCCTGATCCTGAAGGCAATGTTAATACTGGTGTCGTAGTCAGTAGAGCCCGTAGCTGCTGAAAACTTTGCTCACACTCCTCTGTCCAATCGAAACGAACTCCCTTCCGGGTCAACCCGGTCAAAGGTGTAGCAATGCGAGAGAAGTCCTGCACGAATCGCCTGTATTAGCCTGCCAGCCCTAGAAAGCTGCGAACCTCCATCACTGACGTGGGTCTAGGCCAACTCCGAACGGCCTCAATCTTCCTCGGGTCTACACAAATACCATCTCGTGTAATCACGTGCCCCAAGGACTCTACGCTGTCCATCCAGAAAGCACATTTGGAGAATTTGGCGAAAAGTTGATGCTCCCTCAAGGTCTGCAGTGTAATCCGCAGGTGCTGCTCATGCTCCTCTCTACTCCGAGAATACACCAAGATATCGTCAATGAATACGATGATGAACAGATCAAGATACGGCTGGAAAATACGGTTCATCAGGTCCATAAATGCTGCTGGCGCGTTGGTGAGTCCGAATGACATCACCAAAAACTCATAATGGCCGTAACGCGTGCGGAAAGCTTTCCAAGGAATGTCCTCCTGTCGAACCCGCAGTTGATGGTAGCCTGATCGCAAATCGATCCTCGAAAAGTATCCTGCCCCCTGGAGCTGGTCGAACAAATCGTCGATGCGTGGTAAAGGATACATGTTCCGCACTGTCACCCTGTTCAGCGGGCGGTAGTCGATACACAAACTCATACTGTCGTCCTTCTTCTTGACAAACAGGACTGGAACACCCCAAGGAGAAACACTGGGTCGAATAAGTCCCTTATCCAGCAAATCTTGCAACTGACCCTTCAATTATTTAAGTTCCGCCAGGGCCATCCGATAAGGCGGTACAGAAATAGGCCCCGTGCCAGGAACTAAATCAATTCAGAAAGAAATATCACGCTCGGGCGGTAGCCCAGGAAGCTTGTCAGGGAACACATCAGGGAACTCGCTAACAACCGGAACCTGATCCATCGAAACCTCTGTAGCTCTAGTATCGCAAACATAGGCGAGAAATCCCTGACATCCCTTCCTCAAAAGCTGTCCAGCGTGAAAAGAAGAAATCACACTGTGAGGGGTGGCACTACGGTCCCCCAACACAACAAAAACTGACTCGCCGGTAAAACAAAATCTAACTGTCTTCTCGCGGCAGTCAACAGAAGCATAGCACGTGGCTTACCAATCCATGCCCGAAAGAACTTCGAAGTCCAACATCTCAAGAAGGTTCAAATCGACCGGCAACTCTCTCTCGCCAATACGGACGGTACAGGATCGGAACACATGACTAGCGACAAATGACTCTCCCATAGGAGTAGTCACAACAAGCGGCTGATCAAGCAAACCGGACTCTCTACCCAAACTCGGCACAAAGTGTGTGGATACGTACGAGTGCGTGGATCCGGGATGGAATAATACGTGTGCATCAACCGAACATACTGGAAGGATACCTGAGACCACCGCATTTGACGCCTGCACGTCCTGATGCGTCAAGGAAAAAACTCGTGCCTGTCCTCCACCTGCTACTGATTGTCCCCTGCCGGCCGCCGGCTGTACTCTGCCTCGATCACATCGTCCTCTATGAGCAAATCCTCCGCGACCATGACCTCTCTGTGCATGAGTCTGGCACGGAGTAACAGTAGGTACAATAGGCAACGCCGTCTGGGGTGGTGAAGGTGGTAGTGTGACGTGCGGTGCTGCTACCTCCCTCCGAGGTATCTCAGGACAATCTCGTACACGATGATAAGAACTCCCGCAACGGAAACATCCCGATGATGGTCGCTGACCCTCCTGGGGATAGGAGCTAAACAACCTGCCTCGCCCCGAATCTCTGCTACCTGCAAGACGTCTATCACGGCGCCGAAAAGGCTGTCTCTGCGCTGATGTATCCGCACGAACTCTCTTCGGCTCTTGAACTACCGAAGTCTCAGCAAGGTGCTCCTCAACTAATAGGGCTGCGTCTACAGCTGCTGCATATGTCTCGTAATGCTGTGCGCTGATCGCTAGAAACAGTGATGTAAGCAAGCCTCGGAAAAATCTCTTGACTCGCAACTCCTCAGTAACCACTAGGTACGGAACATACACTGACAGCTCAGGGAACAGGACATTATACTCTGCCACTTACATCTCCGGAGTCTGACGTAAGGACTCGAACCTGCGTGCTCTAGCATTTCTGACACTCAGGGGAAGAAAGCGGGCAAGGAATAGCGCCACGAACTCTGTCCAGGTCATAGGAGGAAGACCTGCTGCTCTACCCTTCTCGACTGACTCGCACCATTTTTGCGCAAAACCATCCAAGCGAAAGCACGCGAACTCAACCCATCTCGCATCTGCGCATCTGAGGGAACGACATATCCGAGCCATCTTATCTATGAAAGACTGCGGGTCCTCGGCTGCATCGGTGCCTGTGAAGACCGGAGGCTTCAGCCTCATAAACTCTGACAACGATACTGTAATAACCTCTGTAGCTGCAGGGGCAACTGCCTGTACTGTGGGTACCAAGGCGGTCTCTGCAACGGGTGGAACTACCTCTGGTCGCAGCGCTCGAAGTGTCTCAACTAGAGATCCCATCATCTGGTGCATCTCCTGCATACTGGATCCCATCGTCTGGCGCATCTCCTGCACACCAGCCCCTAACATGGCAATCTGATCTGTCACGGCAGGAACAGCCTGCTCGGGCACAACCGGTGTACTAGCCGGATCAGTCCTCGTCTCGGACGAGTCAACTCGAATCTCGGCTCACTGCCGCTCTCTGCGCCCTCGTAGTCTTTGGCGGCATAATGGCTGAAAGGAAAAGTAGAATTCGATAAGGATACGGAAATCGAATCGCAAGAATGTATGTACTCAAGAAGGAATTTAAATCAACAAGTCCTAAGGTCGCCTTGCGGAGTACCGTGTCGTGAGTATACCGCGGTACATACGCACGCTACGCCACTCTACTTCAGCTACCTACTCCATCATACCAGGGTCATCCTAGGAACACTCCGAAAGGTAAAACCTACGCTCTGATACCAACTTTGTCACGACCCGAAGTTTGGCCCGTGACCGTCACTTAACCACGTAACGGCTACAGGCGTAACGCGACTAAGTGAACCGAAAACCCAGAAATCAAACCAGTAAAAGTATAGAGTGTTTTAACTATTTATTAAATGTTAAGAGATCCAAGTAAACAATCACCAAGAAAGCAATATACGACGCCGTAGCGAAGAAAATGAGCAACAAGTGGGAACATCACTGATATAATAAACTGCATAAGTACAGTCGGCTCACCACGAGCTCGACACCAGAATACAAATAATATACATCATCGTCCTCACACCGTCTCAAAGTCAAGTACATATATGGTAGATGGAGAATACTAGATACAACAATGTACATAACTGAAAGGTAAACAGATACCGCACAAAACCCACCTATCAGCAAAAGAGCTAGTACACCAACTGTGGGGGTATCTGTGTCAAAAGGTGTAAGAAAGCAGCCTGTCACGACTACTCCGAAGGGCAACCTGCAAATACTGTGGCACAACGGGGGTGAGTTGCCAACTCGTGAATAGAGATAACATATAAAGGTAATCGCGAGCATGCACGCACTGCGCTACTCTATCATATGCTAACAGATGATATCAATGCGTGATAAGCAGTATGTGCAATAATCATGCAAGTGCTCTATTAGGTAATATAACTACAAGATGAGATACAATAATGAATGTTGAGCATGAGAAATAAAACATCTACACGGATTGTCAACGTGGAATACATAATCGGTGTCCATCAATGCACACGAAATCCCAACAACCCAGACGCCGGCACTCCCATCGGCCCTCAAATCGTGTACACCACGGAGAATCACGAGTGCCCAACATCGGCACCCAAATATCATAAATACTCGTGTCTAGCATCGACATGCAAATCCTCCTATATCGGGCATCCGTCAGTCCGGGTCTGCCCTCTCTCTCATACATATCGGGCATCCGTTAGTCCGGGTCAGCCCTCTCTCAATATGTCGGGCATCCATCAGTCCGGGTCAGCCCTCTCTCAATATATCGGGCATCCGTCAGTCCGGGTCAGCCCTCTCTCAATATATCGGGGATCCGTCAGTCCGGGTCAGCCCCCCCTCTCATATATCACTCTAGCACCGAGAAAACATAGGGTGGACGCACCGAAATATCATATCAAGGGAACTGGGTTTTTAAATGATTACATATTTGAAATAGCCACGGTTCCCAAATCTAGAAATCACATGTAATCCCAACCAATATACAAGTCATTGTGATGTGATATGTGCATCAAGTATGAATATCTTGTCAAGTCAAATAAAAGATGAGCTACAGCATAATGATCCGATGTGATATATGCATCAAGTATGAAAATCATGTCAATTCACATAAAAGATGAGCTACAGAATAATAATCCGATGTGATATATGCATCAAGTATGAATATCATGTCAATTCACTTAAAAGATGAGCTACAGCATAATGATCTGATGTGATATATGCATCAAGTATGAATATCATGGCAATTCTAACGGTGTGTGTGTAACATGCAGGATAGTGCTCGTGCAACATGAACCGTCAGTAAGGGTGCGGTGTTCTATCAATTCTAGTTTATATACATATAGCAGGGAATGCGGTATGCACTAAATAGTATCCATGAACAGTCAATGTATGGAAATATGGCTATAAGGTCCTATCAGCCCTGACGTAGAACGCCATGTGGGCGATATCCCCGTAGATGCTAAATCTACTCACCGTAGTCTCTCGTTAGGTATAGCCGCCGACTTGTTTCCCCTTCTTCGCAGCGTCCGTCGCACTCGTCTGCGAACCTGGAATTTCACAATATGTCACACATAAGCTCAAAACCATACAACCACGACTTTTAAAGTCAACTAGAAACCCGTGTCGCAAACCAAACACGCGTGTGCGTGATACGATAAAACGTCTGATTACGCGGCTGAAGTCACTCCGACGCGTCGCGATACGCAGAAACCCCAAACCCACACATACGTCTCACGCGTGTCGCGAAAGATTAAAAATACGGCAAATAAGGTATTCTACTCCAGATATTGATAAAAAACATATATTATAAAAATACATATACCAAAATACTCCACATAGCAGCAGACTCCAGTGGACCAAACTCCAACCCCCAACCCACCCATCTTGCCTCAAATTGCGGCCAGAATGAATATTCCGGCGGCCCGTCTTGGGAATTGGGCTCCCAGGTTCTGTGTGTGCACTCTATTCCCTTTATACATGCTACAGTAAATCCAATTTTATTCTGAAACACCCCGGGTAGAAGCAGATTACACAGAGCCCTAATTCTAGTTAAAAATCACACTTTTACACTAAAATGATACTTTAGGGTATTTCTGTGCAAACTGAAACTTAAACCTGGGTTAAATAGCTCTAATAGCACCTAAAAGAGTTAACCAAGCCAACAAAATCCTAATTTAACATATGCATCACAAATATCCTTTAATATCACTAAAAAGCACATAAAAACATGATTTTTGCTAATGAATACTACAAGTTTATGGAAAAGGAGTGCTAACATGAGTTAATACCTTCAAAAGACCTTATGAAACACCAAAAATCCCAGCTCTAGCATTAATTGTGCAGATTTACCTCCAAACACCTCAAAAAGCTCACTTTTCCATGGTTTTGTGATGAAAATGTGTTGATTTGTGTAGGGTCTTTGTGTAGGGATCAAAGAGAAGTGAAATGGAGAGGAAAAGATGTAGGAAAGCTAGGGTCTTCTGCTGGAATTTGCAGAATTTCTGAAGTGAGGAGAAGAGAGAGAGAAGAGAAGGAAATGGGGTCAAAAAGTCAACCTCTTTCACCTAACACCATGCTCTCATTTTCTATTGCTAAAAGAATTTTAAAAAGGGTTTTGTTTTGATTAAAATGGTGGGGAATTAACAAGGAAATATGCAAGGAAAGAATGGCTAACACTTTAACCTTGGTTACAACATGGCTAAGTGTGCAAGTGTACACTACAAAGGAAAATTTTCCAATTAGGGTAAACCCGACTAAAATAACTAATAATCCTATGTACACATATAATAACACGCACAATTTCAAATTTAACACGAAAAACATTCTAACGAAATTTCAAAGTGTTACAAGGTTTTTGTTTCTCGTCATGCCCGCTTCTTGGAAACTGAATTTTTAGAAAGTCAGATAAGTGGGAGCGCAATAGAACTGGAACAAATTCCAGAACCACAAGCTATTACTGAAAGCTTGGTAGAACCAGAGATTTCAGAAAAACCGGACATCCCAGTGCCAATCCGTAGGCGTAGTAGGCAGTCTCATTTGCCTGAGAGATACTACGGTTTTCTCATAGACGGGGATCGAGAGGATTGCATCATTGAAAATGATGAGCCTACTAGTTTCCAGCATGCCATTCAGAGTGGTGACTCAGTAAAATGGCTGGATGCAATGCGGACCGAGATGGAGTCCATGTACACCAACAATGTTTGGACTTTGGGCATTGCTCCAGAAGGGGTAAAACCCGTAGGCTGCAAATGGATCTTCAGAAAGAAGATTGGTGTAGATGGGCAGGTTGAAACCTATAAAGCTAGACTTGTTGCAAAAGGTTTTTGTCAAAGACCAGGTTTGAACTTTGACGAAACCTTTTCTCCAGTAGCTATGCTCAAATCCATTTGGATCCTTCTTGCCATTGCTGCCTTCCACGATTATGAGATCTGGCAGATGGACGTAAAGACGGCTTTTCTAAATGGAAATTTGGAAGAGTGCGTCTATATGGATCAGCCGGAGGGTTTCATTCAGAGTGGGAGCAGCGGTAAAGTGTGCAAGTTGCTTAAGTCCATTTATAGACTAAAGCAGGCATCGCAGAGTTGGAACATCTGTTTTGATGATACTGTCAAAGAATTCGACTTTATCAAAAATCCAGATGAGCCATGCATTTATAGTAAGAATGTAGGGAGAACTGTGGTATTCCTCGTCTTGTACGTGTATGCCATTCTCTTAATAGGAAATGACATTCCTATGCTACAGTCAGTCAAAGGATTCTAGTCACAGAGGTTCTCCATGAAGGACCTGGTCGATGCCAACTACATTCTGGGGATCCAGATCTATCGTGATAGATCTAAAAGGATTTTGGGACTTTCGCAGTCCAGGTACATCGACACCATACTGAAACGATTCAGTATGGAAGATTCCAAGCACGGTAACCTACTGGCTTGTCACGGAATCACCCTCTCCAAAGAGATGTCTCTAAAGACTGATTTGGAAAGGGCTCGCATGTCATCTATACCCTACGCATCTGCGGTAGGCTCTATAATGTATGCGATGTTGTGTACCCGACCAGATGTAGCATACGCATTGAGCATTGTAAGCCGGTATCAGTCGGACCCAGGGGAGAAGCACTGGATAGCAGTAAAGAACATTCTCAAGTACCCGAGAAGGACTAAGGAGATGTTCTTGGTGTATGGAGGAAAAGACCTCCAGATCGAGGCCTTTGCTGACTCCAGCTTCCAGAGTGACAAGGATGACTTCAAGTCCATGTCGGGTCATTTCTTTACCCTCAATGGAGGGGCGGTTTGTTGGAAGAGCTCCAAGCAGGAAACCGTTGCTGACTCGACGATGGAAGCGGAGTACATAGCTACTTGCGATGCCGCAATAGAGGCTGTCTGGATAAAGAAGTTCCTTATGGAGCTTCAGGTGGTTCCTACCATTGTTGATCCAATACCGCTATATTGCGACAACAACGACGCTATAGCTTTAGCGAAGGAACCCAGGTCCCATCAGAAGTCCAGACACATCTTGAGGTGGTACCACCTGATCAGGGAGATCGTAGATCGCCGGGAGATCGAGGTGAGGAGAGTAGATTCGGAGAATAACACTGCAGATCTACTCACGAAGGCCATACCCCAGACTCAGTTCGAGCTGCTGATCGAGATGATAGGTCTTCGATACGCCAGTACATGGCCCTAGTGCAAGTAGGAGATTGTTAGTGTATATGCCCTAGAGGCCATTACTGTATCATACTAGTTTGTATATTACTTAATGGAATCTGGGGATATTCACAGCTGTATAGACAGTCTTGCTCAAAATGGTAGTATGTTACTTGGTTTGTTTCTACTTTAATATGTGCATGTGTTTCTTTTAGCATATCGCTTATACATATTAGTAGAGCCCTAAGGATCTTTGACTAATTACCAGCGTTGTGATGGCAGTTGTTGGAGATAGTGCCCTCAGAGTCAATTATTGGATCACAGGCACGTGATTGCAATGATTGAGGGAGGACCTATCCCGGTAGGACAGTCTTACTCGAGATGACAATATGCTATCTCGTTTATCTTTATCATCGTGTACTGCTTTAGGTGACCTGACATGTCGCTATTACATGTTGATAGAGCCCCTAGGATTCTTGCTTGACTACCAGCAGTATGATGGCGATCATATACGTGGGAGCTGGTAGTCTATAAGCACATCCTTAAAAGGTCCCTAGTCGTAGGAGTTTCGAGACAGGGCATCGATACTCCATTGGTAGACTAGTGTATACAGTCGAGACCCCGACGAGGGGCGGTGGCCGGTCTCACAAGCCACTGGTGTCAGTTGGTTCACCTAAGATGTATACAGGTGCTCATTGGGTTATGAGTACACCGGACAGGACTCGCCGGGAACCTGCTGGTTGGTCTTATACCAGATGTCAGATAGCAGTTCCCTGGTGATATGTGTACAGGTTAGTTCATCGACCTGAGATCGTCATTTGTCCCGTGTGAGTTCCCACTGTGCTTTGATTACTACCCTACCACGGCTCAAAGGAGTCGTGCAAACAGGTTTTAGTTGGGTACAGTCCCGAGCCACATGGAGGCGGTGAGCGGATCTGCAGGGGTTCGTCTCTCCCGGTATTGGGGGTGAGGTCGCGCTGTGTCTAGGAGAGCCATTACACAAAGCCCTCGGCCGAGGCAGGAGATTTACTGGTAGGTATTCCAGTAGTATCTCAGGGTGTTCTGGGCTACGCTCCGACACGACTTGTACCGCTTTTGGGGGTCTGACTTTTACCAACCCCCTAGGCCCGCCATGCGATACTCATTGACGAACGGACCGGACTGTACGGATATTGTCACTGACAGGCTCAGTAGGGTGTCAGGATGAGTTCGCTCATCGACGTCCCTTTTGGTCAATAGTTGGTGGCCCGTCACGTATTGGCTTATATCTCTGACGTGCTAGTGGTTAAATCCACAGCCATAGTATTGACGAGTCTTTAGAGTCCACCACACTTTCAGTTACTCAAGCTTTCGGGTGAAACGCTGTATAGGCCGTATGGAGATATGGCAGGGTTCGATCAGATATGTGCGGTATTGCACGGATCAGGATTGGACGGTTTTTACTAGCCGGCTTTGGTTTAAGCCGGATCCTAGTATAGTACAGTGTAGATTTTGTCTCATTGCATTTGTATCCGATCGGAATACAGATGCGGGTGTGTATGCACAGTATCGGGGTTTTCCTGTAATTTATTACGGGACCAGTTTTCTGGAGTTGCCAGTTTGCATTCCGTTCCGGCCGGTTTTCCTTTGTTCTTTCCCGGCTGGACTTTCCGATGGAGGGGGTTATTTGCATCTTTGCAAATAACACATTGTGGAGGGTTTTCATGCAAATGGTTTGATTATGAAAGCATCTTTTAATTCCTTTCTTTTCTATCATCATTTCTTGCATAAAGGTGATTAGAAAGGATTAGAGTTGATTTGAATTGGATTTTACCTTGTTATCATTCCTTTTGGATATGGTCACCCATTCATGTATCCTACAGTCACCTTCCTTCTTGGGTTGGTTTTATTCCTCCACCATTTCTCATTTAGGGGGCCGGCCACTTCTTGTGAGAGAAGAGAATGGTTCATTTCATTGTTGGTGAGGGTGTGGGAAAAATTATTCATTCATATCATTCTTCCATTGCCACAAAAATCCCCAAGTTCATATCTTGTTGATTCCTCCATCAAGGCAACTTCACAAACCCTATGAGGCAAAGTGATTCTACACTACTTCCACAGCAAACCTTGGGCACGTCGACTAGCCAGCTTCATGCCCGAGTTGCCTCGGTATTGAGGCGGGAGCCCGTAAAAGATGCAGGCGATGTGGTGCCCCCTTCGGCGATGAGGCGACGATATGGAGACAGGACTTTCTGCAGGAGATCGGGACGATGACGAGAAGACCGGAGGACTCGGATCACTCGGTATATCTCTAACCCGTCTTGTAGTTAGCTTAGACTAGTTAATGGTTCGATCCGGGTATATTGTCCGCGGTAGCGCCAGTTTCCAAGTAAGGAAAATTTTTTATTCCGCATTTTGGCCTCGGATAGACGGCCGGGGCGCTGCCGTGGCGCAACATGGTATCAGAGCCACGCCATTAACCTTGTCTAGCTTGCTCTAACGTGTTTACAAGTTCGATCGATCGGATTTTCCAAAAACCACATTTCCATGTCGCACTTTCTGTCGATTTTTTCCTTGCTCTAAAAATTATTTGGTACATTGGAAAATTACGTGCAGGGTTTTTTATGAATTCTGTGAAAATTTGGTACGCTGATGTTACTGTAGCGTGGCGGTTTAGCGGCCAAAACCACGTTTTGGCCGCGGAACCGCCGCCGTTTTGTGGCCAAACCGTACCAAATTTCTACAGTGGTTTACTGACATGAAAATAGGGTTTCTGGTATATTCTTTTTGGGCCCAGATGTTTTTGAGTGCTACAGTTGTGCTTGGGGCCCACTTCGGAAAATTCAGTCGATCGAAAATTTTAAACATGTTAGTTCACAGTATTTACATTATATCTGCGACCGTGAATGTCACTCGATCGGTAAATCCAGTCTATCTGCTATAGCCCTTTTAGACGGATTTGCGAACGTGATATTCACGTTGATGTTCTGTGTTGTGCTGTGATGTTGCGGATCTGTCTTGGTGGATAGCCTGGATGCAATGGTAGTACAGTTTGTTTTATATGTACATTTGATATTGCGGGGCGAGCGTCCGACATGTGGACTGCCGTCACTGCCCGTTTGTATTATTCTTTTGGGGCACGACCTGGTTGCGGTCGACGTACCCGGTGTATGTATATTTTACTTTCTGTACTAGGATTACCCCACGGTGGGGTGCACGGATAGCCGGGTTCTAGAGGGCAACGGGCCCGCATCTCATGGCATTGAGACGGAGGGGGCTTCACTCTAGGATTGGCGGGCTATTCGCCGCACTCGTAGGGGGTACAGGTTGACCCAGGAGGGGTGCCCAAGTTACCGGATTCCGTGAAGTGCTGGGTGGTCCATTCACGGTACTGAAGGGGGCTGCCTCGCTTCAGGTTTTGGCGGGTGACTTGCCGCGCCCGTAGGGGTCTAGGATTTCATTGCACAGGCTATCCACACGACCGGGGGAACGTCGGGTTTCAGCAGCGGCTCTGTGAAACCCGGGGATCCCAGATATCTGTATTGTTCTGTAATGCTGTACATTTCTGTGATGTTGCATTTTATCACGCCTTGAGCGAAAATTATTTATTGGTATATATATTAGTAGATGTTGTATATGTTTTGCATCCGCGCTAGTCCAGTCCCCGCTCTGTCGTTAGTTAGCTAACCTAACGGGTAATGACGGGACCCAGTGGCGAACGCGGATGGCATATACGGACATCAGTATATTTTCGTTCTTTGTGGTGTGATCCATTGATGGGACTGCGTTGATTCAGATCAATGCAAGCTAAACAAACCTATTCTGATGTTGTTGGAACATTTTTCAAAAAGCTGTTATTGCAAGGACATTTACTTTTGTTTTGCATCGTGGTATTCAGTTGGAATATCCTGCTCCTCAGTCGACGGGGCAAGGGCCGAGATCCCTTCACCGGGAGTGACCCCTTGGACAGAAGTTTGCGTCAGGGCATTAACTTCACTATAGCCGATTACTTTTGCTTTGCATCGTGGTATTCAGTTGGAATATCCTGCACCTCATTCTACGGGGAAAGAGCCGAGATCCCTTCACCGGGAGTGACCTCTTTAGCATAGGTTTTCGTCACTATATTTTTATAAAAAGTTATCCGGTTCCTTCAACGATATCAAGTTCATTACGTTAAAGGTTTTTCGCCAAAAACCAGTCGTAGCCCTCCGTCATTTCAGATTAGTATTGCTTAGTATTTGCGCTGCGTTTGTCGTTGCTATTCGCCGAGGCGTAGTGTGCGGTAGCTTTGTTGTGCTATTCTGTCGCATGGATATGTGGATTGGTTAGGACAGTCGTACGACTTTGTTGATTATTCGTCAAGGGTCGTGCGGGTGGGTTTAACGCAATCAAGATAATGACGGGCTGAACTTGACTAGGACCTTTTGATTTGTTGATTATTCGTCAAGGTCACTTGGGTCCTAGGGGTAAAAATCACATCGGGAGTTTCAAAAGAACTGAAACTTGCCAGGCATGCGCATACCTTCTGGAGTGTGGTGACTTGAGTGGATTCCGTCAAGTTATCATGCGATGATAGTTGGATCCCGATTCCCACTGATGAGTTGGTCTACTCCTCGGGTGATCCCGACTAATTCTTCTTTCGGGTTTAGAGAAGAATTTGAGGTTACAGTGGGAGGTTTCCTGATTAGATAAAGTGGTAACCATTCTGATCTAGGTTAGAGTGCACACTGAGTGTTTCTTTTCTCTCTCTCTTTGGCAGCGACCATTGACCCGACCCTGGACTATGACTCAGTGACCAAGTTGACCGAATCTTCTTAACACTGGCTTTTGGATTGTCAGAGTTGCAAACCTCATTGCCACTCCTACTTTTACCCTTTTCTCCAGGACACCCCGTATTACTACGAACGTCCACTTCCATTGGACAAAACCATCGTATTGTTATATACGAACTCGAAGGACTTCGAGGATGGTTTCTGGTTCTGGAGAAAACGAATAGGATTATTCAGTTGTCTTTTCTTTTCACCTTCTCTCATTGCGAGTACTCCTTGGTTTAGGAGATAGTACACCTATTACGCAAATTGGATAGTCTTCTTCCAAACCTTAGGCTGGTGCCGACCGGTAGGGAATGAAGAAAACCAATTAGTATAACGATGGTGTGCAGAAGGTATTAAGTTAAGACTGTTAGTTATATGTATGCCCTAGAGGCCATTACTGTACATAGGATGTATATTGTAGTGGATGCTGGGACATATATAAGGAGGACTTTCTTGCTCGACATGATAGTATGCTATCTGGTTGCTCTTTACCTTAACGTGTATACAGACTGTCTCTCTATTACATGTTGGTAAAGCCCTTAGGATGTGTACTTGACTACCTAGACTATGATGCGGATCATACTAGTGGGGACATGGTAGTCCATAAGTACATCCTTCAAAATCCCTAGTCGTGGGTGTATCGAGATGGGGCATCGATATACCAGAGTAGACTAGCGTGTACCTTCTCGACCCATACAGATGGGCGATGGATGATCCCATATCCATCGGTGTTTGACATCAGAGGAGATATACGGGTGCTCAGTAGAGACTGGGTACACTGGACGGACTCGCCGAGAACTCCCAGATGGTATTATACCTCACGTCAGATGGCAGTTCTCTGGTGACACTGGTACAGAGTAGTCTGTTGACCCGAGATCGTCATAGAGTCTTGTGTGGTTCCTACTGTGCTTTGATTTCCATCTTACCAGGTCCAAGTGGGCGTGCAAAACGGTGGTTTTTGGGTACAGTCCCGAGTCACATGGAGGCAATGAGCGATAGGAGGGGATTCGTCTCTCCCGTTATAGGGAGTTGATGTTGCGCTGTGTTCGATTGGCTATAAAAGGAAATCCCTGGCCAGGGTTGCTGAGATTTACTGGTAAGTGTTACCAGTAGTTTCTCGAATTGTTAAAGACCTCATATCGACACGACTTATCAAGCTATTAGGGTCTGACGTTTACCACCCCTAGGCGAGATATGCGACATATCAGACGATCAGACCGGACTGTACGGTAGTGTTACTGGTCGGATTCACTGGAGTGTGAGCGAGCTTGCTCGTCGATCTTCAGATCGCTCAATACCCGGGTGGCCGTTACGTTTAGCAGACCGCTTGTGGCTTGTGGGTGTTTGATATGATAATCGCCTGCTGCCGGCGTATTGACGAGTCTTTAGAGTCCTACACAGAGGTTTCCTGGCTCAAGCGAAACGAAATAGGAGCGCATATGAGATATGTGCGGGACCGAGAATAATGCGTGTATGTGATACCGTATTCCATTCTCGCGATGAATGTATCGATTAGGTTATATGCGATATACCCTAGTTATCGAATCAAAGGTTGATTCGATAAGCCGATACATAGGATACTGGTCGGTTATATGCGATATGACCGGATCGTTAAATCAAGTGTTGATTTAATGATTTAATGTATAATTATATATTTGATATATTACTTTGCATTAACTAGTATTGGTTCACTTTAAATGGATTTTCTCACTCGGGTGTGCGCATTGCATATGCGATATGATTTTTGTGCACTTGATTGTATCATGTTTGATGATACATATCTTTTGTGTTAAGTGTAATGAATTAAACCTAGGTTAAGTAAATGATTAGGGTTTTCTTTTATTCATTCATTTATCTTTTCATTTGCATTTAAAAGATAAATGAGAAAAGGAAAAGAAGTGAAAAATGGTGGCTAGTTTTGTTTTCAACAAGAAGCTTCATGAAGCTTTCATTAAGTCACCATTTTTGTCTCATCTCCTTAACCCTAACCATTCTTTAACCTTGGTCAATTCTCTACACTTAACTTGAGTTATGTTATGATAAGAATGGATTATTCTTTTCTTTTTAATTGAACTTATCATAACAATTAGCTTCTTCTTCTTCCTTTCTTCAAGTGAAGAAAGCAAGCTCCATCAATGGTGATTGATGGAAATGAGTGAGAAATCCAAATCTAAAGTCTACCCACTTCCTATTTCCTCATCCTCTACATCTTGCCAAGTAGTAGAGTGTGTTTTCTTCACAAGTTTCTTGACTTGGTGAAGTTGGAGCTTGATTTAGCGATGCCTCGACGTAGATCATCTTCGGCATGGACATCGACGACCTAGCTCGCTTTTTCTCCGACGAAGCCGACTCTAGAGCCCGGATTCCTTTTGGACAGCGGAGACGACTTTGTTGCGGAGCTATGGAGGTGGAGCACCGGATCTACAAAGGTTGTATTTCCGATATCCCATTAGTTAAGTTGTTAACTAGATTGTTTTTCGCCTAGAAATCTAGTCTACGATCCGTAGTCGGGTCTCTCGGCACCGTTAAAATTTGAATTTGGCATGATCGATGCCTTGTGAGACCTCACTTGAGTGCCTAGGAACCCTACAGTGGTATCAGAGCCTAGCTACAGCCTTAGACGAAGTCTAGACGGATTTTGAACTCCGAACGAACCCGAAATCCTAACACACCCATGCTCTCTGTCCAATTTTCAAAAACAGGGATTTTTCAGTATTAAAAATATGCAGAAAAACATGCAGGAATATCTAAGAGTTACTGTGAAGTCGTGTGCCCTAATTCCATTAAAGCGCCACGTTTCCGCGGCACGAGCATGCCTCGTGCGGCGGAAGCGCGACCTGTTTGTCGTTTTGTGAAGTGTTGGTTGCACAATAACTCCTATTTAACAGTACTGGTTTTCCTGGGTATTTTTAATATTTTTTCAAGAGTTGAATTTTTCTGGGTTGTTTTGGGGATTCGAATGTTCTATCGGATTATCAAATTTTGTCTGTGTGACATTCCGGATAAATTTTAGAATATGTTAAAATGTTCGACCGGATATAAATACCCAATTTTTCCCCTGTCGGGAAATTTCCAAGTGTTGGATTTTTCCGTAGTTTAACGACGTTCTGAGTAGTGCAAGTAACGCGATGGACCCTCTAGAAGACAACAAACCTTAACTCGATTATGTGACCGTCTTGAACTGCCCTTTGAACCTTCGGGTTTGGGGCAGTACGCCGTGCCACATGTGAGGCGTTGGCTTGACCCTTCTACGGCTGGACCGTTGGTACTGAGGCACGAACTGAATGTTGTTAGACTTATTTCATGTGTTGATCTGTATCGGGAAAAGTTGGGTGTTCGATTGTTCGATCGGAAAGTTTGACATTTTCTATTTATCCGGAATGGGATACAATAATTGGAATTCACAATTAGTTATGAGATAACTGAATGAATGTTATAAACATAGCAGTTTAGTCTCACTTGATCGGTTGCCACGGAATTTTGATGTGATCAAAAGTCCGTCGCAATCACGTAGCGTACGCGGATACTCGCCGGATAAACTTAATAGACAGCCTCACCCCATAGCCCCGACCAAGTGACTGTAGGAGAACCCCGTCGCCGAAAGCATCCGTTCGGGTGCTCCCGGTAGCGGTGTTCCTCCTTGGTGCACTTCGTCGACGGCGTCAGGGGTGCGGCCGTCTACTGAAGTTTGTGACGAGTATTCGATCAGGATGTCGGGAATCTTGTTGAATTGCCCGACTTGATATTGAAAAGTGTTTTCGATTTTGAGACTAAAATGCGGGGTTTATAATTGTTAGGCATGCGATGTCTAAGTAATTCATTTGGTCAGGCATGCGATGTCTGAGATGGTTGCGGATTCCAACTGTTGTAGTTTTACACTTTCTTTTCTGTGACCGTAAGTGTAATATGTGATATCGCCGGTTTCGTTGCTATATGTCAACGACAATTGGGATGCGCACATTTACTTACATTGATGACATGTGATGTTATGTGTTGCTGGATATGTTATATTGGATCGTCGTGTATGAATAGCCGGGGGTTTTTATGTGAGATGAGTGTTTTTTCATTTTCATTCATGTAAAAACTTGTATGTAATATTCTTTTATTGGGGCACTTCTAGGTTGCGGAAGTTGTCACCCTTTGTATATTATTTACTTTTCCGCACTAGGATAGACCCAAGGAAGGGAGCACAAGTAACCGGGTTCTGGAGTCCAGTGGGAGACCAACTCGAGGAGTAGAGTCCGGGTCTTCTAACTCCAGAATTGGTAGGGTTGCTTGCCGCTCTCGTAGGGGTCTAGGGGTGTGGGTTTGGCTATTCATCGCGACCGTGGAATCCGTGTTTTATACTGGCTCGTATTGAAAACACGGACGTCCTAGTATATCCAATATTTCATATGTTTCTTCTGCTGCGATATCTGTGATGTGATCATGTGATGTTCTGTGATAGATACAGTATATAGTATATATGATATATTATATAGCCGTTACTTATGTTTTACACCCGTGCTAGCCCTGCCCCGCTCTGCCGTTAGTTACCTAACCTAACGGTGCATGAGGGGACATCGAGGCGAATGCGGATGGCATAAGTGTACGTTGTATTTATCTGTGATGTTTAGGTATTTAAATGATGGGACTTCATTAATTTGATTAATGAAATAAAAGAAACCTAAGATGTTGTAGAATCGAATTTCAAAAAAAAACAGGTAGCTACAGTTCTTGCTTTGCACAGCGGTATATATGATATATCCTGCACCTTATTCGATAGGGAAAGGACCGAGATCCCTTCACCGGGAGTGACTCCTTTAGCAATAACTGGCAGATGCTACACATTCGGTTTGTCTTTTGATTGTTTTTAAGAGTTTTTGCTTTGCACAGTGATATATATGATATATCCCGCACCTCATTCGACGAGGAAAGGACCGACGATCCCTTCACCGGGAGTGACTCCTTTAGCAAAACTGGAAAAGCCTCAAAAAAACTCCATTTTAAAATTCATTCGATCCTAAAACGATATCAAGTTCATTACGCAATAGGTTTTCAGAAAAACCTGTCGTAGCCCTCCGTCATTTCAGATAAGTTGTATATAGTATTCGTGCTGCATTTGTTGGCTTTCGTCAAGGTGTAGTGTGCGGTAGCTATATGCTGCTTATCTGCTAGCATACGATGCGATTGGATTAGGGTAGTCGTGCGGCTTTGTTGGCTTTCGTCAAGGGTCGTGCGGGTGGGTTTAATTCAATCAGGAAATGACGGGTTGAACTTGACTAGCGGGCTATGGTTTGTTGGCTTTCGTCATGGTCATAGCACGTTAGGGGCAAAATATTATCGGGAATTTCAAGTGTTGAAATTTGCAATGAGATTTCATACCTTCTATGAGATAGTTGGATCCCGATACCCGCTGTGAGTAATTGTTACTCCTGGGAGAGTTTTATACATTGCAATTAGCCGATCAAGTAGGTGTCTAGAAAGGTGTTAACGGGGTTACGCCTCTGGGAAAACGAGGTTTACATTAATTAGGTCCGTGCGAAAGCACGGGGCACCTCCCTCAAAATACCGACACTGGCCTGGCTGAAAGATTGGCGAACTTGTAGTGTGTAATTAATCCCGGCTAGTCTTTCCTTTTAGGGTTTGAAGGAAGATTTGATAAAAAGCAGTGGGAGCCATCCTGATTAGATAAAATAATAACCAATCTATTCTTGCAAGAGCGCACGCTGAGTGTTTTCTTCTCTCTCTCCTGGTAGCGACCATGTCACGCCTTAATCAAGATAATAATACGGATTATTGACCGAACCCGCTTGTTATACTGAGCTGGGGAACGTTGGTCCCGCTCCAACTTATAATTGTTATAAGACAGAGCAGGAAATTGGGGAATACCAGATTTCCCGTGCCGCCCAAACGAAGAGAGTGCATGCTGATGCATCATCTTCGGGTGTGTTCTTTATACAGAATTGTTTCTCAGTATCCTCCGCATCCTGGTATATGATACCGGATCTGGATCCCAGATATGTAATCTGTTACATAGGGCTACAAAAAGGTAGAAAAACTGAGAACGGGTGATAAGTTTCGTGAGGCAGAAAACGGGCAAGTGTTGCAGCCAAGTCTGTCGGTCACTGTCACCCTGTATTACCAATACATTGATTCTGAACGAATGTTATTAGATACCGAACCTGATATACAAAATCATATCAATCTTTTTATTAGTAAAGAAATGATAAAATTTTGTATTGTTGGATAATGTTTTGAACATTTCCTATATCAAAAGTTGATCGGTTCAGGTACGTTATCTAAAAGCATTAATGTTCTAAATCAAACTACAGTTCTTAGTATATAGAACACACACAAGAGGAAGAGTTCAGAAATGAACGAATTCTTCTTGAGGTATTGTAGACTAGGTCAGATCAATGTGACCCGACTAGCTAGAGTTATATATAGATGCATATTTAAATCAGTTTGAATTTACATCTTGTGAAACTCGCCAGTCATGTCACAAAGATAAGATGACCATAGCTCTGTTTATTGGAAACAGAGAAAGAGTTAGTGAACTCTTGGGACAGATACATGATGATGTATGTAAGGTCTGTTGTCTACACATGCCAGGACTGATTCTTTATACTTCATTATATTCTCTGATAATCTCTCAAGATTCAGATCTATGTTCCTGTTGAAACACAAGTTCGAATCTTTTGAGATATTCACAGAATATAAGTTAGAAGTAGAGAAACAATACGGGTAAAAGTATTATGTCCTTTGATGAGATCAAGGAGGAGAATACTTGTGCATAGAATTTCTGGACTATTCTAAAGGAGAATGAGATTCTCTCTCAGCATTACTCCTCCGTATACACCATTGCATGATGGTATGTCGGGGCGGAGCAATTGCACCCTATTCGATATGGTGTGCTCTATGATGAGTACTACTGAGTTACCTATTTCCTTTTGGGAGTTATGCACTTATGAAGCTGCATACCTATTGAATTAGGGTTCGAATCAAATCAAAGCCTACCATTTCATATGTGATATGGAAAGGGAAGAGCCCATATCTTAAATTAGTTAAGATTTGGGTTGTCCGGCCTATGTCTAAAAGCAAAATCCGGACAAGCTCGAGGCAACGTCTGTTATGGAGAACTGGAAACGTTCCAGCTATACAAACTGGAGTTGATGATTTGGTAGAACCGAAGGATTCAGTAGATTCCAACGAACCTCAGCCTCTCCGCCGATCTAGTAGGGTTCCTCACCCACCTGAGAGATACTTCGGTTTCTCTATGACAGTGGGAGCGAGGAATGCATCATGAGATAATGACCCAACTAGTTTCGAGCTGGCCATCAGGAGTAAGACTCTGTAAGAATGGCTGGATGCTTAGTGATCTGAGATGGAATCCATGTACACCAACAAAGTATGGACTTTGGTTGCTATATCTGAAGGGTTAAATCCCCATCAGGAGCAAGTATATATTGAGAAGATTACTTGGTGTACATGGAAAAGTTGAGACTTTCAAAGCTAGACTAGTTAAAGGTTTTCGTCATTGACCAGGCGTGGATAATGATGAAACCTTTTCCAGTATCTATGTTTAAGTCCATCCAGATCCTACTTGCCACGGCTACATACCAGGACTACGATATCAGGCGGTTGGGTGCCATGACATCTTTTCTAAATGATGTTTTAGAAGAGAACGTCTGTAAGTACACAGCCAGAGGGCTTCGTAGACAGTGGGAGCAGCGGAAACGTGTACAAGATGTTTTATGTGATAAAGCAGGCATCGCGGAGTTGGAACGTCTGTTTTGATGTGTTAGTCAAAGAAGTTGACATCATCAAAATGGTAGATGAACCTTGTATAAACAAAAAGGTAGTAGGGAGTATGGTGGTGATCCTCGTAGAGTACGTGGATGACATACTCTTGATATGAAAGGAGTTTCCTATGCTACGCTCGGTCAATCTCCGATTATCACAATGATTCTCCATATATGATCAAACTGATATCTCCTATATCCTGGTTTTTGGATCTATGAGATAGATCTAATTGGATGTTAGGGTACTCACTAGTAGTAGTGAGATGGTATCAATCGATCCTGGGGAGAATCACTGGAAGGGTTCCAGGGTGATAAAGACGACTGAATGTCAGTCACAGGCATTGTCTTTACCCTCAGAAAAGGGACGGTATGTTGGAAGAGTTCCAAGCTAGATACCGTGACATACTAGACGATAAAGGCTGGATACATCGCTACTTATGATGCTACCAAAGAGGATGTTTGGATGTATATTAGTTCATGAGATGAACTACGTTCCTACCATTGTGAGACAATGGAGTTGTGGCTTATGCCAAGGAACGCCGGTCCCATCAGTAATCCAGACTTATTCTAAGGCAGTATCACCTGATCAAGGAGATGGTTGATCTCCAAGGTGATCGAGGCAAGGAGAGCAGACTTAGAGGATAACGCAGCGGATCCACTCACGAAGGCCTATTCCCAGAGAGAGACTTTTATGGGATGGTTGAGTATGAGATACTACAACCACTGCTACAGATGGCCCTAGTGCAAGTGGAAGATTGTTAGTTATATGTATGCCCTAGAGGCCATTACTGTACATAGGATGTATATTGTAGTGGATGCTGGGACATATATAGGGAGGACTTTCTTGCTCGACATGATAGTATGCTATCTGGTTGCTCTTTATCTTAACGTGTATACAGACTGTCTCTCTATTACATGTTGGTAAAGCCCTTAGGATGTGTACTTGACTACCTAGACTATGATGCGGATCATACTAGTGGGGACATGGTAGTCCATAAGTACATCCTTCAAAGTCCCTAGTCGTGGGTGTATCGAGATGGGGCATCGATATACCAGAGTAGACTAGCGTGTACCTTCTCGACCCATACAGATGGGCGATGGATGATCCCATATCCATCGGTGTTTGACATCAGAGGAGATATACGGGTGCTCAGTAGAGACTGGGTACACTGTACGGACTCGCCGAGAACTCCCAGATGGTATTATACCTCACGTCAGATGGCAGTTCTCTGGTGACACTGGTACAGAGTAGTCTGTTGACCCGAGATCGTCATAGAGTCTTGTGTGGTTCCCACTGTGCTTTGATTTCCATCTTACCACGTCCAAGAGGGCGTGCAAAACGGTGGTTTTTGGGTACAGTCCCGAGTCACATGGAGGCAATGAGCGATAGGAGGGGATTCGTCTCTCCCGGTATAGGGAGTTGATGTTGCGCTGTGTTCGATTGGCTATAACAGGAAATCCCTGGCCAGGGTTGCTGAGATTTACTGGTAAGTGTTACCAGTAGTTTCTCGAATTGTTATAGACCTCATATCGACACGACTTATCAAGCTATTGGGGTCTGACGTTTACCACCCCTAGGCGAGATATGCGACATATCAGACGATCAGACCGGACTGTACGGTAGTGTTACTGGTCGGATTCACTGGAGTGTGAGCGGGCTTGCTCGTCGATCTTCAGATCGCTCAATACCCGGGTGGCCGTTACGTTTAGCAGACCGCTTGCGGCTTGTGGGTGTTTGATATGATCATCGCCTGCTGCCGGCGTATTGACGAGTCTTTAGAGTCCTACACAGAGGTTTCCTGGCTCAAGCGAAACGAAATAGGAGCGCATATGAGATATGTGCGGGACCGAGAATAATGCGTGTATGTGATACCGTACTCCATTCTCGCGATGAATGTATCGATTAGGTTATATGCGATATACCCTAGTTATCGAATCAAAGGTTGATTCGATAAGCCGATACATAGGATACTGGTCGGTTATATGCGATATGACCGGATCGTTAAATCAAGTGTTGATTTAATGATTTAATGTATAATTATATATTTGATATATTACTTTGCATTAAGTAGTATTGGTTCACTTTAAATGGATTTTCTCACTCGGGTGTGCGCATTGCATATGCGATATGATTTTTGTGCACTTGATTGTATCATGTTTGATGATACATATCTTTTGTGTTAAGTGTAATGAATTAAACCTAGGTTAAGTAAATGATTAGGGTTTTCTTTTATTCATTCATTTATCTTTTCATTTGCATTTAAAAGATAAATGAGAAAAGGAAAAGAAGTGAAAAATGGTGGCTAGTTTTGTTTTCAACAAGAAGCTTCATGAAGCTTTCATTAAGTCACCATTTTTGTCTCATCTCCTTAACCCTAACCATTCTTTAACCTTGGTCAATTCTCTACACTTAACTTGAGTTATGTTATGATAAGAATGGATTATTCTTTTCTTTTTAATTGAACGTATCATAACAATTAGCTTCTTCTTCTTCCTTTCTTCAAGTGAAGAAAGCAAGCTCCATCAATGGTGATTGATGGAAATGAGTGAGAAATCCAAATCTAAAGTCTACCCACTTCCTATTTCCTCATCCTCTACCTCTTGCCAAGTAGTAGAGTGTGTTTTCTTCACAAGTTTCATGACTTGGTGAAGTTGGAGCTTGATTTAGCGATGCCTCGACGTAGATCATCTTCGGCATGGACATCGACGACCTAGCTCGCTTTTTCTCCGACGAAGCCGACTCTAGAGCCCGGATTCCTTTTGGACAGCGGAGACGACTTTGTTGCGGAGCTATGGAGGTGGAGCACCGGATCTACAAAGGTTGTATTTCTGATATCCCATTAGTTAAGTTGTTAACTAGATTGTTTTTCGCCTAGAAATCTAGTCTACGATCCGTAGTCGGGTCTCTCGGCACCGTTAAAATTTGAATTTGGCATGATCGATGCCTTGTGAGACCTCACTTGAGTGCCTAGGAACCCTACAAAGACAAAGCAAGGGATTAGTAAGAGGGCAAAGTAAATTGTGACTGCTATTCACAATCAAACCAAGTATTTCTTCGCCAATCCTAAATCACCTTTGTATTTCTCCAGGACACTCCGTATCACTACGAAGATCCACAGTTTATTGGATACTCCATCGTATGGTTATATACGAACTCGAAAGGAACTTGTTCCAGTTCGGGGATGGATTCTGGTCCAGGAGAAATAGGAATACAGTTTATTCGATTGTCTTTTATCTTCACCTTCTCACGCTTTGCGAGTGCTCCTAGGATTAGGACAGTACACCCCATTATGCTTATTGGATAGTCTTCTTCCAAACCATAGGCTGGTGCCGAACGGTAAGGAAGGAAGAAAACCATTTGGCCTAAAGGGGTGTACAGAAGGTAATGACTAAAGACATATAAAAGGATTTGGAGAGGTGGCAAAGAATTATACGGTTACATTTGTGAATCTGGATAATGGAAGAGGCATTACTAGGAATACCAGGATACCCCAACGAAACATTTCAATGTTTCAGTTTCACTGTGTACTGTTAAAAGAAAACTTATTTCCCGATTAGATACTTACTCCAGGGTATGTATTTACCAGGTCTGATTCTCACATCTGTATGGTTTTACAGATGATGAGTGGGAGTAAGTCATTGGGAATAGGGTGATCATCCTCATTATATCGGGATTCGTTGTAATCGGTGATATTTGAAGAGATCATCTAGGCTGTTTGCCGGTCGGCAAATATTTGGTTTTGAATATCCGCTGTTGTGCACCAATTTCAAATTGATATATCTGTACGTCTATTTTCATAGAGTGAGATATACCTTTTGATATTATGTCGATGACATTTACCTATATCAGTGGATGGTTAGGTAAGGAGCATCAAACAGCGGTGTAATTCTTCTTAACCATAAGTACAGTTTTCAACCTACGACGCACAGTGAAAGAGTTGTTAGACTCAGCGGACTTATACAGAGTATTGTATGTTGTCCAGTGTCCATTAGGACAGAGGGGTTGGTCCTCCTACTATATTCTGTTTACTTTTAACTTCTCTAGTTCTTAGACATGTGTTTCGTAGAAACACAGGGTCTAAGTTTTGAGGAGTTATAGGTATTTGAATAGAGTAGAGAACCAGGTGTAGCAAGTATCGGGATTCTTCAAAGTGATCGAAGATGTAGATACTTGTGTATGGTATTCAGTTGATAGTAATGATAAAGAGAAATTGCTTCTCTTTCAGGTTACTCATAATTGGAAGCACTCCTAAGTTGAGTAACGCTGATCGGCCTCCTTCCATTTAGTTGACATGCACTGGAGACAGCTGCATGATTTGAATCTGGTTAAATTAAATCAGTGCCTCTGTTTCTATATTGGATATAGAACAGTTCATATCTTGACATTGTTAAGGTACGGGGAGTTGTCCGGCTTATGCTTAAAACCAGACTCCGGATAACTCAAGGCACGTTTCTGTAATGGCTGTTTGTGGATTGACCCAGGCTATGGCGAGGGTTGACTTTCTACCATCTGGAAGATCAATAGTGATATTGTTCTTGACTCGCCACAGTTTTAATAAAAATGGATTTTTTCAGAAAACAGTAGTGGGATTATGGTAGAACTGGAAGCGATTCCAGAACCGCAAACGATTACTGAAGATTTGATAAAGAACCTAAAGATTCAATCTGATTTGACATTCCATTGGCCACTCCGCAGATATGATGGGTAACCTCAGGCACTCGAGAGGTACTTCGGTATGCTCAAGGACGGTGGCAGGGAGGTTCTTATTTACCCAGACTTACCATTGCTGTTGTTCCAGACTGTGAGACCCGGCATGAGGATGAGTATAGCGTCGTTCTAAACTAGCTTTAGAAGTGCACGTCTATATGACTCTGGCAGAGGGTTGTCGTAGTCAGTGGGAGCAGCGGAAGAATTGGTGGTCATCAGGCTTATGTCTATTTATTGACTAAAGCAGTTACAGCGGAGATAGATCATCTATTTCTGATGTGACAGTCATAGGTTTGACTTCATCAGAATAGGGGATGGATCTATTAAGAAGGTAGTAGGGTGTGATGTCCTGGTATTTGGATGACATACACAGAGTAGGAAGTGATACTCCTATACTACGATCGGTTATACTTTGGTTGTCACACAGTAGTTTCTCCACATAGAACTTGGATATCATATCAGACATTCTGGTTACTAGATCTATGGTTTTAGATCTAGATTTGGGTAGTTTCCCAATCTGGGTACCTTGACAGCATTCTATGAGTATTTAGAATGGACGACTCATGGCACGGTAGTACACCTGCAGGTAATGGAGTCACCCTCTCTAAAGGTGTCTTACAGACTAAAGGGGAGAGGGATACGCATGATTGACAGATCACTTGCTTAGGCAGTTGAGTCAATCATGAAATGTCAAGTACCACAACAGATGTTGTTCTTGCAGTAGGTGCAATAAGTTGATATCAATCCATTCCTGGAGAAACAATCGGGAGCAGTTTTAGAACATAAGTGGATGTTCTAGGGATATGATAACGACAGCCTCTTTCGGGAGACAGTTATCATTCCAGGCTTCCAAGGTGACCTGGACGACAAGGAGGTTGTCAGTGTTATAGTTTTCCTTCTGATGAGGGGCAGTATTTTGGACAGGTGGTCCAGGTGGATACTGAGGGAAGGCCTGGCGCAGGATACTGATTAAGTTCAGTTGTTGATACAGTCTAAGAAGTTTGGATTTGGAGTTCATTTATGAGCTAGGTCCCATCAGATATCCAGACATACTCTAAGACAGGTATTGCTCATTTCGGGAGATGGCTTTCTCTGCGAACTTGAGACATAGAGAGACATAGAAAGAAACATCACAGCGGATCCACTCACTGAGGCTATTCCTCGAACGCATTGTTTCATAAACGAGCTTTGTGAGACTGACCAGTAGAGGAGTTGGGTGTTCGGTATCACACGGGCTGTGAGTATGCGACATCGCAATAATTATCCTTGAGTGCAAGTGGGAGATTGTTGGAGATAGTGCCCTCAGAGTCAATTATTGGATCACAGGCACGTGATTGCAATGATTGAGGGAGGACCTATCCCGGTAAGACAGTCTTACTCGAGATGACAATATGCTATCTGGTTTATCTTTATCATCGTGTACTGCTTTAGGTGACCTGACATGTCGCTATTACACGTTGATAGAGCCCCTAGGATTCTTGCTTGACTACCAGCAGTATGATGGCGATCATATACATGGGAGCTGGTAGTCTATAAGCACATCCTTAAAAGGTCCCAAGTCGTTGGAGTTTCGAGACAGGGCATCGATACTCCATTAGTAGACTAGTGTATACAGTCGAGACCCCGACGAGGGGCGGTGGCCGGTCTCACAAGCCACTTGTGTCAGTTGGTTCACCTAAGATGTATACAGGTGCTCATTGGGTTATGAGTACACCGGACAGGACTCGCCGGGAACCTGCTGGTTGGTCTTATACCAGATGTCAGATAGCAGTTCCCTGGTGACATGGTACAGGTTAGTTCATCGACCTGAGATCGTCATTTGTCTCGTGTGAGTTCCCACTGTGCTTTGATTACTACCCTACCACGGCTCAAAGGAGTCGTGCAAACAGGTTTTAGTTGGGTACAGTCCCGAGCCACATGGAGGCGGTGAGCGGATCTGCAGGGGTTCGTCTCTCCGGGTATTGGGGGTGAGATCGCGCTGTGTCTAGGAGAGCCATTACACAAAGCCCTCGGCCGAGGCAGGAGATTTACTGGTAGGTATTCCAGTAGTATCTCAGGGTGTTCTGGGCTACGCTCCGACACGACTTGTACCGCTTTTGGGGGTCTGACTTTTACCAACCCCATAGGCCCGCCATGCGATACTCATAGACGAACGGACCGGACTGTACGGATATTGTCACTGACAGGCTCAGTAGGGTGTCAGGATTAGTTCGCTCATCGACGTCCCTTTTGGTCAATAGCTGGTGGCCCGTCACGTATTGGCTTATACCTCTGACGTGCTAGTGGTTAAATCCACAGCCATAGTATTGACGAGTCTTTAGAGTCCACCACACTTTCAGTTACTCAAGCTTTCGGGCGAAACGCTGTAGAGGCCGTATGGAGATATGGCAGGGTTCGATCAGATATGTGCGATATTGCATGGATCAGGATCGGACGGTTTTTACTAGCCGGCTTTGGTTTAAGCCGTATCCTAGTATAGTACAGTGTAGATTTTGTCTCATTGCATTTGTATCCGGTCGGAATACAGATGCGGGTGTGTATGCACAGTATCGGGGTTTTCCTGTAATTTATTACGGGACCAGTTTTCTGAAGTTGCCAGTTTGCATTCAGTTCCGGCCGGTTTTCCTTTGTTCTTTCCCGGCTGGACTTTCCGATGGAGGGGGTTATTTGCATTTTTGCAAATAACACATTGTGGAGGTTTTTCATGCAAATGGTTTGATTATGAAAGCATCTTTTTATTCCTTTCTTTTCTATCATCATTTCTTGCATAAAGGTGATTAGAAAGGATTAGAGTTGATTTGAATTGGATTTGACCTTGTTATCATTCCTTTTGGATTTGGTCACCCCTTCATGTATCCTACACTCACCTTCCTTCTTAGGTTGGTTTTATTCCTCCACCATTTCTCATTTAGGGGGCCGGCCACTTCTTGTGAGAGAAGAGAATGGTTCATGTCATTGTTGGTGAGGGTGTGGGAAAAATTATTCATTCATATCATTCTTCCATTGCAACAAAAATCCCCAAGTTCATATCTTGTTGATTCCTCCATCAAGGCAACTTCACAAACCCTATGAGGCAAAGTGATTCTACACTACTTCCACAGCAAACCTTGGGCACGTCGACTAGCCAGCTTCGTGCCCGAGTTGCCTCGGTATTGAGGCGGAAGCCCATAAAAGATGCAGGCAATGTGGTGCCCCCTTCGGCGATGAGGAGACGATATGGAGACAGGACTTTCCGCAGGAGATCGGGACGATGACGAGAAGACCGAGGACTCGGATCACTCGGTATATCTCTAACCCGTCTTGTAGTTAGCTTAGACTAGTTAATGGTTCGATCCGGGTATATTGTCCGCGGTAGCGCCAGTTTCCAAGTAAGGAAAATTTTTGATTCCGCATTTTGGCCTCGGATAGACGGCCGGGGCGCTGCCGTGGCGCAACATAGTCACACTAGTGGGGGCTGGGTAATCTACAAGCACATCCTTATACAGGTCCCTAGTCGTAGGATTATCGAGAAGGGGCATCGATACTCTGGAGTAAACTAGTGTATAGGCTTCTCATCCCAGCAGGGGAGATAGTCTGTCCCACAGCCATTAGTATGTCGTACTGGAGATAGTATGCAGGTGCTCATTAGGTTATGAGGACACCAGACAGGACTCGTCGGGAATTGCTGGTAGGTACTATACCTATCGTCAGATAACAGTTCCTAGGTGACAGGAGTACAGCTTAGTCCGTCGACTTGACACTGCTACTTTGCCTCAAGTGTGTTCCCACTGTACTTTGATTACTACCCTACCACAGCTCAAAGGAGTCGTGCAAACAGGTAGTAGTTGGGTGCAGTCCCGAAGCACTTGGAGGCAGTAACGGTTAGACAGGATTCGTCTCTCACGGTATTGGGGGTTGATATCGCGCTGTGTCTAGGAGAACCATTACACAAAGTCCCTGGCCAGGGCAAGCGAGATTTACTGGTAGTGTTTCCAGTAGTTTCTCAGGGTGTTCTGGGCTACACTCCGGCACGACTTGTACCGCTATTAGTGGCCTGACGTTTACCGCCCCACTAGGCCCGACATGCGATACTCTTAGAGGAACAGACCGGAATGTACGGAGATTGTCATATTCAGGCTCAGTAGGAGTTCGGATGGGTTTACCTCATCGGCCTTCTTGTCGACATCTACCTAGGGACCGTTACTTACAGCTAGTGCCGCTTGCAGTCTGTAGATAAACCCACTGCCAGCGTAGTGTCGAGTCTTTAGAGTCCCACACAGAGAGTTTCCCTGCACTGGGCAAAAGGTGTAGAGGCCGTATGGTTTTTACGGCAAGGCTACGATCACTTATGTGCACTTGTGTGCGTATGATGTTCGGGCAGACAATACTAGTGGGGTTTGGTTTAAGCCAAATCCTAGTATTGCATGGATGGATTAGTTTTGTCTTTTGTGCATTCGTATTCTACGGAATGCGGATGCGGGTGTGTATGCACGGTTGTAAGGAGAGAAGAAGGAAGTGCTTCATTAGGGTTTTGACCATTGACTTGGTCAAAGCCATTATGAGGTGGAGGAAAATATTTACTAATCTTTTTAATGATAATTGGGTTATGGCTAATTGCTTTGACCATTTGACCTTGCTTGACCATTTGATCTAGTTGACTTTTGTTGACTTGGATATTTTGTGAAGCATTACTCTTCTTATTCTCTTGGATTTATCTTTGAGAAGATAATGCTCAAATCAACGTAGCCATCACAATTTATCATAATAAAAGATAGGTAATTATTTTTATTAGGCATCATTATCTTCTTCTCATTCTCTCTCATCAAATGAGAGCTCCCATGGTTAGCTCCTTCTTCTTCCTCACTAGCCTTTCCTACTAGTCTCATGTGTTGAGCAAATTAGGATTTAAATAGACAAACAAACCCATCTTCTTCCTCTACATCACTTAGGGCATCAAGAGCAGCAAACTTGTTGCCCTAGTTACCTTGGCTTGAGGTGAAGCTCGGACTATAGACTCTCGGGTGGATCATCTTCGACTTAATGAGGCCGTTGAAGAAGCCACGATCCGGACCGACCCATGGAGCCAACGGTGACGAGGAGGATAGAGGAGAAGACCCGAAGGACTACTAGCATGAGGTATAATCTCCTAGCATACTAGATTGAACCTCTTGTAATTTGTTAGCAACGGTTTGGCAAAGATCCTTCATGGTTAGTCTATGTTGCTATGTAAGAAAGTTTTGATTTTTACTTGTTCTGCCTCCTCGCTAGCTTGCGGGGTGAGCGACATAGACTTACATAAAGTTGTTAGGAAAATAGACAATAGTGTAAGCTAAGGAAATCCGCACTAAATCCTTTGAGCCGAACTTAACGATTTAAGCTAAAACAATCGGCAACAACGTGGATTAGGGTGCTTAAGCACGGTATTCGTGGAATCCGGCTTATTGACCCTTGTCCGTCCGTTCTTGTCGCTTTCTTTCACCTCCGGCCAAACCGAACGCAACCAGTCGCGGTTAGGAATCACAGTTACCTTGGTAGGGTAGGGTGCCTAACGGAGCGCTTGCGTAACGTTTGGACGGAGTTCAATGGAAAATACGGGAAAAAGAAATGGGCAAAGAAACCTTAACTTACAATATCGTATTTATTCCTAACAACGCTATATTAACAACCATTCACAAAAAAAAAACAAAAAGAGTGAAAAAAAGAACAAAGAAAAGAAAAGATTACAAGTAAGTAAGTGCATGGAATTTAAGTACATGAAAGTAAAGCAAGGTAATAAATTGCATGAATGTAAAGCAAGTAAGAAAAAATGCAAGAAAGAAATAAACAAGAAAGTAACACTAAGAACCATAGAACCAAATACAAGCCATGAGTTCAATAACCTAATCTTAAACTTGCAAGCTCAATTAAGAGGTTGCAAGATCAAGAGAAGGGTAAAGAACTCATGTGAAATGAAGGCAAAGAAGAGAGCTTTATAAATTCTAAAAGAAGATACAACCTTTGAGATCAATTGCCAAAACTTAAACCTTCAAGCTCAATGAAGAGGTTGAAGGATCAAGAGAAGGCAAGGATCACAAGGGGAAGCTATGTACAAGGAATAAAAAGAAAACAAAAGAGTTACAAACTGAGAAATGAAAGATACAATGTGAGCAAAAGAATGGCTATGAACCCTTGCCCTCTGCCTGCTATTTACAGGCAAAGAAGAAGAGAAAATAAACAATAAAAATAGGGCCAAATAGCAGCATGGAAGCCACTGTGAGAAGATGGGGCCCACTGGAGGATGTGGGGCCGGCCTAGCCTGAATTCCTAGGGTAGGGCTTGGCCAAATTCCGAAGTGTGGGTCCCGTATTGCAGTGGTGGTCTTGTGTTGTCCCCATCATCATTTTGGTGCAGTTTATTTACTCCATTTTGAACCTGTGGTGCACCAGGAATTGGAGGGAAACATGAATCATAAAGTCAACACACACTTTTTAGCATGTAATGCATGTCACACCATGCCACTTGCCCTAGCCATCATGAGCGTGTGCTATGGCAGCCCCCCTAGGTCCATGGTCCAAGCTCCAAGAGTTAGTGTGTACACATACTATGTGTTGGACCAAAATATTGTGCATACACCAGTTTGCAAAATAACTCCTAGGATATCGGTCGGTTTCTAGTTCTGGCTGCAGTGTCGGCTTACAAATGATATATCCGTGATTTTGAATGTATTTCTAGTATTTTGTCATGGATACCTTTAATCTGTATTACTGAGCAAACACCGGTTAATAGTATCAATAAAAAACAAAACAGATAACAAATGAGCGGTATTGAAATGCAGTTTTCTGTGATGAACAAATACCCCCAAACTTATCTTTTGCTCGTCCCGAGAAAAACAAAACAAAATCCTAGCCTCACTTTCGCAGGGAATGCGATTGCAGTGAGCGCGTGCAACAAGCCATTAAACCTCTATGTGTCCCTAGTAGGAGGAGTGTTTTCCCCTGAGGGTTTTCAGCGGATACTTCCCACAAAATCCCGTCAAGCTAGTTTCATAAGTTAACATTGATTCTACTCCTACCGTTCTGTATCTACGTCAGAAACTTTATCACCCTAAGTTAGAAATATCCAACCCTTATTTTTCACACCTCCTATCTATTTAACCCCAGATCCTATATGTTACAAAAAATTTTTTTAGAAAGTTGTTGGTATCAACTGAGTTTTCCTTCTAAAAGTGCGGTCTTAAATCATGGATTTTTATCACTTTTACAGAAAACATAAGTCTTATTCTTCATTTTTATCTTTCCTCCAAACATCGATTGTATATCCCTACGTGTGTGTATATTTGCACCCCTACACTCAAGAATTCGATTCAAGCTATAGTACCCTTGCCCTAATACCTAATACTACTTCTTTTTGTTAAAGATGGACGGAGTTGCTCACACACCTTTCATGCGACTATTAATGCTTCTTGAGGAACTAACGGCCAATTACTGAATTCGTGAGCTTAAAACGTAAATAGCATTTTCCAGGTCTTGACTTTATTTATTTTTTCTTTTCTTTTTCTTTTTCTTTTCACGACCGGATATATTTTTCAATGATGCACTTTAAGGTGTTTAGCTTTAAATACCGTTTTTTTTTCATACCAGGTTTTCAGGCAAGAGTATTTCTAGGTATCCTCTACTATCCCAAGTTTCAAGCTGCGTGTATGTGCAGTTGGTAGGGTATGTACTTTCTAAATTTGAACTCAAGAATAGAAACTATTTTTCAGACTTATCTTTCAGTAAAGCTCAATACACTCCCTTCATCTTGACTTAACTCAAGAACTGAACTCAAGATTACCTATTTCTCAAAAAAAACTTTAAGGACGTACATTTACAAAGTTTAAACAGAATGAGGGTTATCTTTAGGGTTTTCAATTCCTAAGCCTAGAATTTAGTTACTTCTTACGTATCAACAAAACTTTCGGAATAAAAATCTAAGTTACCATATTAGCTGACTTAATGACAAAGTTTTTATATTTTTGGAAAAAATTTCGATTTTTGTGGGTTTTTAAATAGGTATGCAAATGCAAAATATACAAATGAATGCGAAGGAAAGAAAGCTTACCGAGCACACCCCCAAACTTAAACTTGACAGTGCCCTCACTGTCAGGCTACACCAAGAGGGTCAAAATTGTCGGCGCTCCCCAAGAAAAAATTATATACAGAAGAAAAAAATATATACACAAAAAGTGTCCCCCCCAAACTTAAGTGAAACAGTGTTTCCACTGTTTAAGCGGTGAAGTTCAGGATTAGGGGGGAAAGAGAACAGTATTAATCTATACAAGGCCTTACACAGGCAAAAATTGAGCACCAACCATTATTTATTTTTTCTTTTTCTTTTTCTTTTCACGACCGAATATATTTTTCAATGTGCTCTTTAAGGTGTTTAGCTTTAAATACCGTTTTTTTTTCATACCAGGTTTTCAGGCAAGAGTATTTCTAGGTATCCTCTACTATCCCAAGTTTCAAGCTGCGTGTATGTGCAGTTGGTAGGGTATGTACTTTCTAAATTTTTATCGCTATAATGTGCAGGTTGGTGAAAGAATACGGTGAGGAAAGAAATGGAGAATACACGAGACCATATGTGAATAGAGGAGGTATACGGTCTCGGTATATGAGAAGAAGAATAGCGGAAGGGGGAAAGAAGTGGAGTACGAACTAGAGGGTGGAATGGAGTGAATAGACTAGCACAATTTGTGATGACCGATGTGTAAAAAGCGATTGTGCTAATCTATCAACCCGTCGAGAAATGGGGTCAAATCCCTCAAGATTCGTGAGAAACCATGGGTACGCCGTACTTGGTAAACCAGATAATGGAAATGGAAGTGATACGGTTACTTGCAAGGTCGGAACGATGGAAGGGATGGAGGTAAGTGATTGAGGAAGGTTATCGGTTAAAGGTTCAGGAGGGTGTACACAGTCAGTGAAAGGAACAGGATGAATTGGAAAATCCGACTCATCAATTAAAACTGGTTCATCCTCAGTACTATCCTCAATAGTCTCCCCAAAATTCAGCTTATCCATGCAATTCTCATTAAAATCAAGACGCATATGAAGTTCGGTAAAAACAGTTAAAGGATCGGGATGATGAATTGGAGAGGAAAACTCATCCAAAACTGCGGGTTCATCATCCAAAATATTCCCAGCGTCAATATCCTCGATCAAGTGAAAATCAATTTTCTCAGACACCTCATCAAAACCATGGATATCTATCAATTGCGGTTCTAAGATGGAGGTGCAGAGGTTAAAAGGATTGGGTATGGTTTCACACGAAAGTGACCCTTCATAATTGGGTAAATCGAACACTACAAAATCGCACAACTCATTAAATCTTCTATTGTCATGACCCGAAAGAGCACGTGACTGGCCCTTGAACCATATGAAGTCTATATGACCCCATCAGATCCAACTAAGCAAAAAGCCCAGAAATCTAAAACCATATTAAGGAGTAAAAAAGGAAAACTGGTTTTAAGAAGTAAAGAAATCATCTTTTGAAAATCGAAGTTTCTAAATAACTAAGCTGAAATGCATTTTAAAAATGTGTAGTTTTTTCTGAAAATTTCGGCAGAGTTTCCTTTGTAAAAGCTGGCCCCAAACGGGGTATAACGAGAATAATATATACGAAATGATAAAAGGCATCCCCAAGCGGGAGCTAGCTCTTTGTCAATCGACGGTCACAACCACACAAGCAATAATAATATACAACGCCAAGGGCGAGGATCAAAACCCAAAAAGAAACTCAAGCAGCCAGAAAACCTTAATACTAGAAGCGCGACTCTAAGGTCGAAATAATACATCACTGTCTCTAAGTCTGAAACAATATACATGTTTTGGTTGATGGAATTTCTAGATACAATGAATAATACATGTACAATGGCGGTTCTTATACAAAGAACCCACCTACCAAACAAAATCACCCGCAAATGAAAGCAGTGTGCCAGAAATGCCGCTATGGAATCTGTACGGCAAAAACCTGCAAGGACTGTGGCACAACGGGGGTGAGTTGCCAACTCGTGAATAGAAAATATCTACAAGCAGAGATCGAATGTATGACCCATCCTAGGTCAATACGATCAGATATATAAAAACCTCAATATGAATAAGTCTGAAGCATACTAAACTGGCAATGTAATCTCTATACATGAGTGTAGTGCCAAGTGCTCGTGCCAGTGCATCAGGTAATAACATATCATAAATGTGAGGTATGATCAATGAAATCAATCTGCATGTACGTGGATCCCGTCCACTCGTCACCTAATGACAATAACCATCATGCATGTAAATATCATCAGCATATGCATAGAAATATGAGGATATAAACCACTTGTGTCCCTCGCGACACGTCAAAATCGTGGAACCGGAGTGCCCAGCATCGACACTCGAAAACATCATGAAAACTGTGCCCAGCATCGGCACGTAAATCCTCATATATCGGGCTCCGTCAGTCCGGACCAGCCCACGGGCTCCGTCTGCGGAATCAGCCCTCGGCCCCAGCAGTACGCCCATATCCATCTATCGACTCCGGTCGGTATACTACGGATAACCGCCAGGTCCAACCAATCACTGGTAGGTAGTAGTCCCTCTGCCAGGCCCACCGTCTACTACACAGCGAAACCGTTCTCGCCCGGGGGTACCATACCGGGTCCACCATCTACCCGCAATCGGCCTCATCCGTCTCCTCGAAACGGGTTTCACATGTCGCTCTCAGCACCTAGAAAACACATGGTGGACACACTGAAATATCATATCAAGGGTAACCTTGTTTTTAAAACAATTACATATTCTCTTTTGAAATACCCACGGTTCCCAAATCCAGAAATATCATGGAAACAACATATCTCAATGCGTATAATCAGAAAGCATGATGTATGCGACATGTAAAAGAACTGTAAACGTATCAGTATGTCATGCAACATGGAATAGTAATATGCACATATGTAGGAAAGAACGCTTCTTTAAAATGAATCAGCTTTAAAAGGTATTTTGCGGTTCCCTGTCTCTCATCAAGCCAGAACAATCAATGTAAGTGCAAATACGTATGTATGCACGTATAGGTGCACAGTGTATAGGTACACAAGTATGCCATGTAAGAGTCATATCCTGAATGCAACAGTACTACAGTGTAGTGACATAGCAATTATCGATGATGAAGTGTGTGAGCCGGCGAGCAGTGTACGTGGAACATATGCATCATCGATAATGGTGCTGGTGTCCTAGCAGCATGATAGTAATATGTCAATAAACACAAGCAATGCACTGCAAATAGCATGAATATGCGGAATCGAATAATCAACGAAACAATGAAGAATCCACCTCAATAAATATATCATGCGGCTTGCCATTTGAAATAAGACGAATCGGGGCTTTTGGTAAAATAAGGGCTACGATGTTTTAAGAAAAGATGCTTCATTTGAAAATATCCGTAGAATCCCTTTTGCCTATCTTTTAGATATCCCCGATTCGTTGGTTTTGAAAAAGGTATGACCCGGGTCTAGTTTAATGTCTACTAAGTAATCTACAGACCTGACTAACAAGCTAAACAAGAGGGTTATGGAAACAACCTACATCTGAGTCGATATCTATATAAATATAATAGTCGGTGATCCCGCCTCAATAGTATCACATACGGTATAATATCCTCGAGTCATGAGTGCGGATCTATCATCAATATATATAGCTCGTACGTAAATCCGTAGTACGGCAATCCCAAATCCGGGTACGGGTCAATATCACGATCAGCTCATCAATTATCTGGTATCCTTATCATCATCTCTCATGATCTGGGGTTCTGATCTAAGTCCAGTACAATCGATACCATCTAAAGAAATATAAACACGTGTGTAATACACACATTCAAAGGCTCGCTAAAATCTCGTATCGTATCCCAAATACGAATCGCATCTTATCGCCGATCTCACGGCACCATGCCAAAACCACCGACTCATCTCCAAATATCCACATCCATCCTCATCATCACGGTATAAGTATATTAATAGTATGTGTGTGCGTGTGTGCGTGTAAACTTATTCTAGGGTTCGCGACTAGCAATTTCACTAGTTCACTTCTAACCTTAATCTAAACCATAGTACACATAAACTCACATGTTCACGACACACAATAAACTATCAAACTAGTATATATGTACTATACTATTATCGGACTGCGGGGGTTCTATACGCCATCCACCCGACTTCCCCCGTAGATATAATCTACTCACCTGCTTCTCGTATGCCGATGCCGATGTCGCCATCATATCTGCATCGCCTCAACATCACGTGGGGTACCTACAAGGATATCACAAACGCTAAAGCACATGAAAATCACATCGGAAAACCAAAACAGCACACGCTACTCGCATAGGTAAAAACCTATAGTCTCGCATGCAAACACGACCAATATCCACTTGTCGTTGACGTCCAAACGCCACCCGACAGAAACGAATCACCAAATACCAAAATCCATGCTAAAACAAGTCATAAATCATGCGCCAACTCATGAAAATCAACCCAGATTTTACCCTAAATGGAATCATACAAAATTGCACGTACCATGGGTCAAGTATACTGGAGATAGGGCCCTGCACCAAAAACGAGGCAAAACCCTCCTGCTCTGGCCACAAATTGCGGCCAGAAGGGTTAAATCTGTGGCCTGGGGGAAGAGATAGGGGCTACGGTTTTGTGTGGTGGTTCTAGGGTGCCTGCACATCTCACTATCCAATCAATTTTATTTTAGGATGTCTCGGGTTAAAGCAGATCTCTAAAACAAGTGACAGATTTCCAGTTTTTCCCGATATCGATTCTATAAATCCGTATTATGGTTCTAGTTCCAGGTTTGGGTCTAAAAAAACATCACACCAGGGGTTCTAAGGTCACAACAAGTCTCAATTTCACCTTTGATTCAGATCCAACCCTAAACCCTAACTTGAAGTTTCACAAGTCCATCAAACGACGCCATATCGACATGAAACTAGTATGGATGCAATAAGAATTGAAATACTAAATTAGGGGTGTAGAAATTACCTCCTTTGGCAACTCAAGAAAATTCTTGAGTTGCTCAACGTCCTCAAGATCCACTCTTCCTTAGTCCAATGCGTTCCTCTCGAGCTCGTGCATCTTTTTAGTGAGGGAAGATGGGGTTTTGGAGTGATTTTTGCGGTGTTTTGGAGGCTTGGAGAGGGGAGGGAGAAGAAGGAGCAGCAGCTGCAGCAACTAGGGAAAGAGGGAGAGAGGAATGAGTTAAAGAATGATGGAGGAATGGTTTAAGTCAACACACCTCACCTACTCTTTCTCTCTCTCACCATGCTTCATAATATATTCCCTTTTTCTTTTTCTTTTCTTTAACCCTAATTCCTTCTCACTCAAATAGTAGACCCAAAAGAAAAGCCATGGTAAAAATACACAAGTGTAGAGAAAAAGATATGTGCATGTTTTGCACAAAATTGCTAAAAACCGATTAGCGATTTTTAATCGCGATTAGCACTAAATTAGCATATAAATGATCACAAAAACTTAAAATGGCATAATTCCAATAAATACCTCATTTTATAATTTTACAAAAATTTTCCAAATTTTTCCCATTTATCGGTATTTAATTAACCCGAATTTAAATTTAAACCCCCAGATACTAAAACATTTCGATGCAAGTCCAAGTCGTCGGGGCTCCGAAATTATCAATACATAAAATGCATCATAGCGCAATGCATGCGCTTGAGTAATGAGAAGATAACTCAAAATCAAAACTCCGTCAAGCATCCCGCAATCATCGGAGTCATGGTAAAGACACAAATGTCAAGTCCAAAATAAAACCAATATGATATAAATCAGAACTATACATGTAGATATCCAATCTATACATATGCATAGCTAAAGTAAATGCATGCCAAATCTTTTTAAGTCGCTGTGCGATGCACATAATACTGCACAGTGGCGGACGTCTTTCATAAGAAAATAACTATATACGTATATATCTTTTGTTTAATGGGTACGTTCCGCCATTTTGAAAACAATTTAGAAGGGTTTCGTTGTCTTTAAAACGTTTCGTGTCATATCGGACACGTAGGTATATACTGAGACTATAGCTCGCTTTTTGGAAATCCCTTCGATAACTATCAATGCATACAAAATATATCCAGGTATTGTCCTCTGACTAGTCCTGCTCAGTACGAAAACACATAGCAAATATCATAAAGATGTACTGCTCCAAAAGGAATAAATCCCAAATATGCACATAACACCACCCTGTGCGTCTGGTGCGCACGGAAATCAAAATCCATATATGTGCCATACAGGTGCACAAAACCACATCTAGGTGCAACGGGTGTGCACGAAGTATCTGTCATAGGCAACGTGTGTGCCTGACAGCCAAATCAGGTGTATCTGACATGCACGAAGAATCTCGATTTAGTGCATCTGGTGTGCACAAAAATCGTATCTCAAAACATGCGCCCAACATGCGCGAAAATCCAAATCGGTGCATCCATCGTGCACGAATGAAAATCTAAACCCTGCGCACTCAGCATGTACGGAATCATGAAACCCAATGGCAAACGCCGAATATGCGTAAGTCTAGTCAAAAGCACGGAGTGCAAGAATCAACATCAATATCAGAATCAAAATCGACATACCGAATGACATGAAATCGAAGTCAGGTGTAACCGTAGTGCACAAAATATAAATCCGGTGCAACAAAGTGTAACGTTTTAAAATAAATAAATAAATAAATAAATAAAATTATTTAAGTGAATTTTATAATTTTCGGTAAAGTAAAACGTAGTTTTCATAAAACTAAACCGTAATTATTTTTCACTATAAATTTAAAAATACCTATTTAAATTATGTTTTTACAAGTAAATGGTGTTTATTTAGTCACTTATAAATTTTTAGTTTAATTAAATATTTTTCTTAAATTAATTATTTTAAATATTAACATAAGCTTTATTTTTACACTAAATTGGTGTAAATTACAAATTTGAATGGGTTAAATTTGCAAAAATGAACCATTGCATCTTAGAATCAAGTGTGTTTCATGCAAAATTTATTTTCAAAATTTTACAATGGTTCTAGACCATTCTAGGTCAAATGGAGTGAAGAAAATAAAGAATTTTTAAATAAATTCATGAAAAGAGTTAATTATATGATATTTTTATGAAACCTTCTACACTTTTCTTCACCTTTTCTCAATCTCCTCTCTTTTCCTCACCTCATGTCCGGCCTCACCTCTATGGGCAGCCCCAAAATTTCCCCCCCATCATTTTTGCATTAAAAATCATCAAAATTCATCAAAAATTCAATAAAAAATCCACAAAATCCTAATAAATTCCTACCCTCTATTCTTTGCTCATCTTTACATGGATTTTGGAGATGGAAAGCATTCATTTGGAGGCTTATTTTTATGTTTGGATTTCATGTTGTGGAGGTATAAATATTCTTCTTTTTATTTATTGTTGTTAGATGTTTCATTTAAGCATAATTAGATTTAATAAATAATTTCTATCTACTAGTTTTAAAATTCAAGTTAGTGTTTATAAAATTAAGTTATGTTTTTTATAAATTAAGTAGGGTTATATTATGTATTTTAACATTTTTTGGGATGGAAAATCTAGCATGGTTGTTGAAGTATAATTTGTTCATTCAAATTGTTTAAATCAAACAATTTTTGCAAACTAGATTTTTGTATATTATATATATTGGGGAGATAAAATTCTAATTAATGTTTATAACACTAGATTGTGGTTTTAGTGAGGATATTAACTTTTTAGTGGAATGAAAAACTTAATTTGGTTACTAGTTTCTATTGATAATTGAAAAGTAGTGATAAAACATGCTATTTTGCAAACTAGATTTTGGAAACTCTTAAATAAATGAGGTTTAAAATCCAAATTATGATTCCATTATATTATTATCATCGTGAATTTTAGTTTAATACATTAATTTAGGCAAAATCAAGTTTAGTCGTGAAATTATGAAATTTTGCTTGCAAGGTGTTGAAATTGATAAAATTGCAAACTAGGAATTTATTTTTAATACAAATTAGTGTCATAAAAATATGGTAATGGTTTCTATAATCTATTTAGGTTATTTAATGAATATTATGACCATTATTTTCTTTTAAATATCAAGTTCTGAAGTAAAACGGTAAATTGGCGTTTTCGGGTTTTACGAAATCGGACGGTTTGATCGATTTTTAGGGTTTCGATGAATTAAATCATGTTTTAAATTATAAGTAATGAGTTTTAAAACTATGAGTTGTTTTTTGATGTTTATCTCGATCAATCGGAGTTTGTACGCCGATATCGAGCGATATTTGGTTCTTTTGCAAGAGCGGGACATAGGTTTTAACCTATGCGCGTGTCGTGTGTCATTTTGGTGTCCATGATTTAGTTTACGATATTATTTGTGTTTGCATATAGGTACCCCTCACGTGGACTTCGAACGAGGAAGAAGAGGAGGGCGACATCGTTTTCGGCAGACAAGGACCAGGTGAGTAGATGTATATCTACGGGGGGAAGTCGGGTGGATGGCGTTTAGCACCCCCGCAAACGTAGAATAGGGATAGTACTTATTGTCATTAAGAAGAAAGACGTGACCTTAGATTCTTGATGAGTAGGACCCTAGTAATGACTTTAGGTTGGACTAGACTGATTTAGAAAGACCATACCAGAGGATGAATACCTTGGAAGAGATTCGTAGGTTTCAGGTAGATACACACACACGCACACACTGCGACTCGACGTGGTGCATACGTGTATGTATATATATATATATAAAGGACTAGGGGTAGGTATATATATATACATAATATGTATATGTGATACAAGGATGTGATATGATACACGGGGATGAAACAATGTAACTGGGCTGATGTCGTGATTCTTAGTTATACAGTCGTGTTATGATGTTAGCGGATCTGTTAGTGTTTATGCCCTAGAAGGCCATTACTGTATCATACTAGCTTGTATATTACTTAATGGAAGCTTGGGATATTCACATGTATATAACAGTCTTGCTAAACATGGTAGTATGCTACTTGGTTTTTCTATCTTAATATGTGAGTGTACGTATTGATAGAGCTCTTAGGATCTTGCTTGTCTACCAGCGTTGTGATGGCAGTCACACTAGTGGGGGCTGGGTAGTCTACAAGCACATCCTTATTCAGGTCCCTGGTCGTTGGATTATCGAGACAGAGCATCGATACTCCGGAGTAGACTAGTGTGTACGCTTCTCATCCCAGTTGGGGAGATGGTCTGTCCCACAGCCGTCAGTACGTCGTACTGGAGATAGTATACAGGTGCTCGTTGGGTTACGGGTACACCGGACAGGACTCACAGGGAACTGTTGGTTGGTTTGATACCAGTCGTCAGTGAACAGTTCCCAGGTGACATGAGTACAGCGTAGTCCGCAGACTTGACACTGCTACTTCGCCTCGAGTGTGTCCCACTGTTCTTAGATTGCTACCCTACCACGGCTCAAAGGAGTCGTGCAAACAGGTAGCAGTTGGGTGCAGTCCCGAGCACTTGGAGGCAGTGGCGGTTAGACAGGATTCGTCCCTCCCGGTATTGGGAGTAGATATCGTGCTGTGTCAGAGAGCCATTACGCAAAGTCCCTGGCCAGGGCAAGCGAGATTTGCTGGTAGGTTCCAGTAGTTTCTCAGGGTGTAATGGGCTTCACTCCGACACGACTTATACCGCTATTAGGGGACTGACGCTTGCCGCCCCCTAGGCCCGATATGCGATAGTCTTGGACGAACGGACCGGACTGTATGGAGATTGTCACATCAGACTCAGTAGGAGTTCGGATGAGTTTACTCATCGGCCTTCTTATCGACAACTACCTGGGGACCGTTACGTACAGCTAGTGCCGCTTGCGGTCTGTGGTTAAACCCACTGCCAGCGTAGTAGTCGAGTCTCTAGAGTCCCACACAGAGAGTTTCCTACTCCAGGCGAAACGATATAGAGGTTGCATGGTTTTGCGACAAAGGGTTCGGACACATACGTGCGTTTACGCGCGTACGACTTTCGGACAGATTTTACTAGTCGGCTTTGGTTTAAGCCAGTTACTGGTATCCGGTTATTGGATTTTTACAGTCTAAAGTTTTTCCGTATTTTTACGGATCGGAGGGGCGTTCTCGTAATTACTCGAGAAGCTTCTAGAAGATGTGACTAAGGAGGTTTGTTTTGGAAAGAGAGTGAGTCATAGTGGTGATTCATTCACTTCATTAATGCACATTTATTGCTTAATGACTCATGTTAATGAATCATCACAAGATATTTTGTGAAGCATGCTTATTCATTTCCTTTATTGATTTATTGAAAATAAGAATGCTTCATAATATTATGATACACTCTCTCTCTTCTCTCATTATCATATCACACATTCTCTCTCCTCAAGCTCTCATCTTCAAGATACTAACCTTAATCCTCATGTGTTGAGAACAAAGGTTTAGTTAGACTAAACAATCCATAACCTTCACTCTATATCATCCTCTCATCTTTGATTAGCAATCAAAGTTGATTAGTTACCTCAAGTTAGAGGTTTAGCTTGGAGTTTCGCTCTCGGGTGGATCGTCTACTACCTAGAGAAGGCCGAGGAGAACAAAGGAGGACACAAAGACGAAGGACTAGTTTCGATCGGTATAATCCCTTAACACTATAGTTTAGTATAGCTTTGTGTTTGGTTATTATTTGTTTAGCTTCGATTCAAGCGGTTAGTCGATGTTCGTTGTTTAAACTTGATCGTTTTTGAAAATTCCGCCTCCCCATAAGTACTGGGGTGTACTACATCGACTTACAGTGGTATCAGAGCCTCGCTAAACAATAAATAACCTAGTTGCAAATTTGTACGAATTTCGAACGGAAAAACGAAGCCGGAAAACCCTAAAAAATGTAAGTTTCTGTCGAATTTAAAACGATGTCAGAAAATTTTTCAGGTGAGCTCAGAGTGCTTGACATGACACCAGAAGAACACCCAAGAAAAACAGTCGACTGAATCGACCAACTCGCCGCGGAACCGCGGCCTCAGCCACTGAGTTGCCGCGCTTCCGCCGCCGAGTTGGCGATTCAGCGGCCGATTTTTCTTCTGTTGCTTCTCTGTGTAATTTGGGGTTTTCTGGAATGTTTAATTATTGCTCAGGTTACTGTTTAACAGAGCAGATTTTGGAGTAATATTGAAGTTGTTTATTCGATCGAATTGTACAGTATTTGCGTATTGGATTATATCTGTGATTGTTTAATGTGTTCGTAAACCTCCCCCAACTGCTAGTATGTCGGTTGGCAGGGGGTTGCACATTTCTGAAATGGTTATATCTGTTTGTGCATATAAACTGTATTGGACTGTTGTGGTGTATAGCCGGGGTTCGCAATGGGTTATTGGTTAATTCATTTGTTGTAAATGTAATTTGTTGTAATATTATTTTCGCGGGGCACTTCCAGGTTGCGGTTGTAGCCACCGTTGTATTATTTCATTTTACTGTTTTTGCTCCTAGGACTGACCCAAGGTGGGGTACACAGACTGCCGGGTGGGTAGTTTGCCGTACCCGTAGGGGTCGAGGGTGGGGTAAACGGCTATTCATCACAACTGTGTAATCTGTCTTTTCTTGCAGGCTCAAAAGAAATACAGATTGCTTGCAAATCCAATATTGTTTATCTGTGTTCTGGAATGAATATCATTGCGTCAGACGAATGTAAAATATCTATATTATGATAGCTATTTAGACGTCACTTATGTTTTACACCCGCGCTAGCCCAGCCCCCGCTCTGTCGTTAGTTAAGTAACCTAACGGGTGATGACGGGACCCCGTGGCGAATGCGGATGGCATAAGAGGACGTTGTATTTTCGTTGTTTTCTGCAATGATAGGTTAATGATGGGACGCATTATCTATAATGCAAAGTAAAACAAACCAAAGTTAAATCGTTGGAACAATTTAAAAGAAACCACTCGGTTATTTTTAAAACAGATATTTTTAAATGCGGAGCTTTAACCACTCCTTTTAAAAGCTATCAGGTTCCTTCGGTTATATCAAGTTCACTACGTTTATGGTTTCGCCAAAACCAGTCGTAGCCCTCCGTCGTTTCATTTGGGTATTCAGTAGTATTCAAGCTATGCATTTTGGCCAAAGTCAAGGCATAGTGTTTGGTAGCTACTGGGTTTTCATTTGTTGCATAAGATAGATGAGTTAGTTTGGGACAGTCGTATTATCATTTGACCAAAGTCAGGGGTATATACGGATGGGTTCAAATTGACAAGATAATGACGGGTAGAACTTGACATGTGACTTATGACATTTTGACCAAAGCCAAGGTCATAAGAGCATGGGGCAAAAACTTATATCGGGAATTTCTAAAGAAACTGAAATTTGCAAAGAGATGCATACCATTTGGAGTTTGATGAATGTTGGTAGGATTCCTTCAACATTATCATACGATGATATTTGGATCCCGATCCTACTGTGAGTATATGCTACTTATCAGGATATTCGTCACTTAACGATCAATGCTATAAACCTAGTAGGTGTCCAGAAAAGTGTCAGCGGGGTTACGCCCCCAGAGAAAAGAGGTTCTTTAATTAAGGAACTTCGCGAAAGCGTTGGAAAACCTCCCTCGAAGTATCGACACCGGCCTGGCTGAACGGTTAAGCAAGTATTGTACGGTGAGAATAGTCTTGGCTAATTCTTCTTTTATGGTTTGAGGAAGGATTTGAGAAACAGTGGGAGCCATCCAGTTTAGATAAACTAAAAACCACTCTAAACTTGCAAGAGCATCATGCTAAAGAGTTTTCTTCTCTCTCTCCTAATTGCAGCGACCCTGAAAATGACTGGACTTAAGTTACTTTTAGAGAAAAATATACTGACGGGGCCAAACTATAAAGATTGGCTGCGGAATGTCAAGATGGCTTTGACCTATGACAAACTGGGGTACGTCCTCACCGCTACAGCACCTGCTGTCCTTGGTCCCAAATCCAGCAATGCGGATAAGGAAATCCGCAAAACCTGGGATTTAGATTGCGCGAGAGCCAAGTGCATCGTGCTTGCCTCGATGAACAATGAACATCAGAGGAGGCACGAGGATATGTCCTTGGATGGCATATTTCTCCATACAAAGGAACTTTATGGAGAGCAATCTCGTATAGCAAGATACGAGACCTCAAAGAAATTGTTTCGAGCGAGGTTGGCTGTCGGGTCATCGGTAGGTGAACATGTCCTACAGATGATCGGCTATATTGAAGAGCTCGCGGACCTTGGGACGACTTTGGATAATGAGCTCTATACAGACCTTGTTCTCCAGTCCCTTCCTCCCACCTACGCCCAGTTTATCCTCAACTTCAATCTTCAAGGAAAAGAAGTTGAACTTGCGGAACTCCTGAACATGTTAAGGAGTGCAGAGGGCACCTTGCAGAAGGCAAGGGAAACACCCGCTATGTTTGTTGGCGGTTCATCTTCTTCCGGGTCCAAGGCTAGGGCCAAAGGCAGGAAGAAGAAGGCCGCACCCAGACCTAGAGGAGGTGTTAGTAAGGTGGGAAAGAAGGGAAAGAAAAAGTTTACAGCACCGGTAGTTGGCCTGGATGAGTGCTTCCATTGTCACAGGAAAGGGCACTGGAAGAAGGATTGCAAGGCGTGGAACGCCAAGAACCAGGAACCGAAGCAGGCTGTGGCTTCGACTTCAGGTGTGTTTGTAATTGAGAATTGTCTGTCAATCAACTCTACTTCCTGGGTATTGGATACCGGGTCAGGATCTCATATTTGCAATTCATTGCAGGCACTGAGAAACCGTAGAGTGCTGAAGGAAGGTGATATGATCCTCAGGGTTGCTAACGGAGCTAGCGTGGGAGCTGCGTCCGTCGGGGATTATCACCTAGGATTGACGAGTGGACACATTTTGGTTTTACATAACTGTTATTTTGTACCCAGCTTAACGTGTAATATCATATCAGTTTCCTTGTTATCAAATAAAGGTTATGATTTCACGTTTGTAAGAGATGTTGTCAACATCCACCTTAATCATGGTTTGATTGGGTCCGGTACTCTAAATAACGGCATATATGTGTTAAACCAACTCCAAATTTTCAATGTCCAGAACACACTAAAAAGAAAGTCTCCAGATTTAAATAAAGCTTTCTTATGGCATTGTAGACTGGGTCACATCAATGAGAGAAGGTTGACTAAGTTGCATAGAGAAGGATATTTGGACACGTTCGAATATCAAACTTATGACACTTGTCAATCTTGTCTCAAAGGAAAGATGACAAAGACTCCATTCACTGGACAAGGAGTAAGAGCGAGCGAGCTCTTAGGACTCATACACAGCGATGTATGCGGTCCAATGTCTACACATGCGAGAGGTGGTTATTCCTATTTCATTACTTTCACGGATGATTACTCAAGATACGGATTCATTTATCTGATGAAACATAAATCCGAGGCTTTTGAGAAATTCCAAGAGTATAAGAATGAAGTAGAAAACCAAACCGGCAAAAGTATAAAGACACTAAGATCTGATCGAGGTGGAGAATACTTGAGTGCCGAGTTCCTAGGTTACCTAAAAGAGAAAGGAATTCTCTCTCAGCTTACTCCTCCATACACTCCACAGCATAACGGTGTATCGGAGAGAAGGAATCGAACCCTATTAGATATGGTACGATCCATGATGAGTAATGCTGAGTTACCGCGATCTTTCTGGGGTTATGCGCTTGAATCAGCGGCATATCTTCTGAACAGGGCTCCTACCAAGACTGTGCCTACCACTCCATATCAGATGTGGACTGGGAAGAAACCCCATCTTCAGCATATGAAGATTTGGGGATGTCCAGCTTTTGTTAAAAAGCAGCATGTGGACAAGCTCGAGGCACGATCAGTAAAATGTATGTTTGTGGGATATCCAAAGAACTCCAAGGGATATTATTTCTATTACGCAGAGGAACAAAAGGTTTTTGTTTCTCGTAATGCCCATTTTCTGGAAAATCAGTTTTTAGAAAAGGAAATAAGTGGGAGCGAAATAGAACTGGAAGAAATTCCAGAACCACAAACTACTGCTGAAAGTTTGATAGAACCAGAGGTTCAAGAAAAACAGAACATTCCCGCACCCCTCCGCAGGAGTAGTAGGCCGTCTCATCCGCCTGAGAGATACTACGGTTTTCTCATTGACGGGGATAGAGAGGATTACATCATAGATAATGATGAACCTACTGACTTCCAGCAGGCCATCCAGAGCGGCGACTCGGTACGATGGCTAGATGCAATGCGGACCGAAATGGAGTCCATGTACACCAACAAAGTATGGACTTTGGACTTTGCTCCAGATGGGGTGAAACCCATAGGATGCAAATGGATCTTCAAGAAAAAGATTGGTGTAGATGGACAGGTGGAAACCTATAAGGCTAGACTTGTTGCAAAGGGTTTTCGTCAAAGACCTGGTTTGGACTATGACGAAACTTTTTCTCCAGTGGCTATGCTCAAATCCATTCGGGTCCTTCTTGCTATTGCTGCCTTCCATGATTATGAAATCTGGCAGATGGACGTAAAGACGGCTTTTCTGAATGGAAATTTAGAAGAGAGCGTCTATATGGATCAGCCAGAGGGTTTCAATCAGAGTGGGAGCAGCGGGAAAGTATGCAAGCTGCTTAAGTCTATTTATGGACTAAAGCAGGCATCGCGGAGTTGGAACATCTGTTTTGATGAGACAGTCAAAGAATATGACTTTATCAAAAATCCAGATGAACCGTGCATATATAGTAAAGTTGTGGCCAGAAGTGTCGTATTCCTCGTCTTGTACGTGGATGACATTCTATTGATAGGAAATGACATTCCTATGCTACAATCTGTCAAAGGATTCTTGTCACACAGGTTCTCCATGAAAGACCTGGGTGATGCCTCTTACATTCTGGGGATCCGGATCTATCGTGATAGATCCAAGAGGATGTTGGGACTTTCGCAGTCCAGGTATATCGACACTGTACTGAATAGATTCAGTATGGAAGATTCTAAGCGCGGTAATCTACCGGCTTGTCACGGAATCACCCTCTCCAAAGAGATGTCTCCCAAGACTGATTTGGAAAGGGAACGCATGTCTATTATACCCTACGCTTCTGCGGTAGGCTCTATAATGTATGCAATGTTGTGTACCAGACCAGATGTAGCTTATGCACTGAGCGTGGTAAGCCGGTATCAGTCAGACCCAGGGGAGAAACACTGGAGAGCAGTAAAGAACATTCTCAAGTACCTGAGGAGGACTAAGGAGATGTTCTTGGTTTACGGCGGAAAAGACCTCAGGTTGGAGGCCTTTGCTGATTCCGGCTTCCAGAGTGATAAGGACGATTCCAAGTCCATGTCGGGTTATGTCTTTACCCTCAATGGAGGGGCGGTGTGCTGGAAGAGCTCCAAGCAGGACACCGTTGCTGACTCGACGATGGAAGCGGAGTATATAGCTGCTTGCGATGCCGCAAAAGAAGCAGTCTGGATGAAGAAGTTCCTAACAGAACTTCAGGTGGTTCCTACCATAGTTGACCCAATACTTCTGTATTGCGACAACAACGGAGCTATAGCTTTAGCGAAGGAACCAAGGTCCCATCAGAAGTCCAGACACATCTTGAGGCGGTATCACCTGATCAGGGAGATCATTGATCGTCAGGAGATCGAGGTTCGGAGAGTTGCTTCAGAAGAGAACATTGCTGATCCATTCACGAAGGCCCTTCCTCAGATTCAGTTCGAGAGGCTGCTCGAGATCATTGGTCTGCGATATGCCAGTACATGGCCCTAGTGCAAGTGGGAGATTGTTAGTGTTTATGCCCTAGAAGGCCATTACTGTATCATACTAGCTTGTATATTACTTAATGGAAGCTTGGGATATTCACATGTATATAACAGTCTTGCTAAACATGGTAGTATGCTACTTGGTTTTTCTATCTTAATATGTGAGTGTACGTATTGATAGAGCTCTTAGGATCTTGCTTGTCTACCAGCGTTGTGATGGCAGTCACACTAGTGGGGGCTGGGTAGTCTACAAGCACATCCTTATTCAGGTCCCTGGTCGTTGGATTATCGAGACAGAGCATCGATACTCCGGAGTAGACTAGTGTGTACGCTTCTCATCCCAGTTGGGGAGATGGTCTGTCCCACAGCCGTCAGTACGTCGTACTGGAGATAGTATACAGGTGCTCGTTGGGTTACGGGTACACCGGACAGGACTCACAGGGAACTGTTGGTTGGTTTGATACCAGTCGTCAGTGAACAGTTCCCAGGTGACATGAGTACAGTGTAGTCCGCAGACTTGACACTGCTACTTCGCCTCGAGTGTGTCCCACTGTTCTTAGATTGCTACCCTACCATGGCTCAAAGGAGTCGTGCAAACAGGTAGCAGTTGGGTGCAGTCCCGAGCACTTGGAGGCAGTGGCGGTTAGACAGGATTCGTCCCTCCCGGTATTGGGAGTAGATATCGTGCTGTGTCAGAGAGCCATTACGCAAAGTCCCTGGCCAGGGCAAGCGAGATTTGCTGGTAGGTTCCAGTAGTTTCTCAGGGTGTAATGGGCTTCACTCCGACACGACTTATACCGCTATTAGGGGACTGACGCTTGCCGCCCCCCTAGGCCCGATATGCGATAGTCTTGGACGAACGGACCGGACTGTATGGAGATTGTCACATCAGACTCAGTAGGAGTTCGGATGAGTTTACTCATCGGCCTTCTTATCGACAACTACCTGGGGACCGTTACGTACAGCTAGTGCCGCTTGCGGTCTGTGGTTAAACCCACTGCCAGCGTAGTAGTCGAGTCTCTAGAGTCCCACACAGAGAGTTTCCTACTCCAGGCGAAACGATATAGAGGTTGCATGGTTTTGCGACAAAGGGTTCGGACACATACGTGCGTTTACGCGCGTACGACTTTCGGACAGATTTTACCAGTCGGCTTTGGTTTAAGCCAGTTACTGGTATCCGGTTATTGGATTTTTACAGTCTAAAGTTTTTCCGTATTTTTACGGATCGGAGGGGCGTTCTCGTAATTACTCGAGAAGCTTCTAGAAGATGTGACTAAGGAGGTTTGTTTTGGAAAGAGAGTGAGTCATAGTGGTGATTCATTCACTTCATTAATGCACATTTATTGCTTAATGACTCATGTTAATGAATCATCACAAGATATTTTGTGAAGCATGCTTATTCATTTCCTTTATTGATTTATTGAAAATAAGAATGCTTCATAATATTATGATACACTCTCTCTCTTCTCTCATTATCATATCACACATTCTCTCTCCTCAAGCTCTCATCTTCAAGATACTAACCTTAATCCTCATGTGTTGAGAACAAAGGTTTAGTTAGACTAAACAATCCATAACCTTCACTCTATATCATCCTCTCATCTTTGATTAGCAATCAAAGTTGATTAGTTACCTCAAGTTAGAGGTTTAGCTTGGAGTTTCGCTCTCGGGTGGATCGTCTACTACCTAGAGAAGGCCGAGGAGAACAAAGGAGGACACAAAGACGAAGGACTAGTTTCGATCGGTATAATCCCTTAACACTATAGTTTAGTATAGCTTTGTGTTTGGTTATTATTTGTTTAGCTTCGATTCAAGCGGTTAGTCGATGTTCGTTGTTTAAACTTGATCGTTTTTGAAAATTCCGCCTCCCCATAAGTACTGGGGTGTACTACATCGACTTACAGGATCTTTAGAAAATGAGATGATGGATTTGTATACATGAACAATAATAAAGGGTGGTGATGATATTGAAGTATATGGGACTCTAAAATAGAACCCGGACCGTAACCTGTGCCTGAAATTCTGATATGATATATGTGTGACTTGATTACGACATCATATAGGTGTGACTTTATTTCGATATGATATATGTGTAACTTTATTACGATATCATATAGGTGTGACTTGATTACGATATGATCTAAGTGTGACTTAATCACAATATGATACATATACATGATATTTCTGAGGATAAATTAACGATGTATATTTATGCTGGCAATGATATATGATTGATGTATTCGATTACAGTATAGCACCTTGATCTTGACATGTGTTGATGATGATATTATACGAATGATGGGATACGTAGGTGATACTTGACCCGTACACCGATATTGGGATGTCGTACGATGGATTTTACCGTACGAGACATAGATATGATGATTGATCCGCACTCTTGATTCGAGGAAGCCGTACTACGTTCGTGACTCTATTGAGTCTGGATCGCCGACTATTAGAGATATGGATTCAGAACTTAGGTGGACTCTTATTTCTTATTGTCTAGTTTCTTAGGTTTAGTTCCTTAGGAGGTTAGATGGACACTATTTTAGGCTCGAGTCATATAGTTGCAGTTATACTTGTATATCACAGATGAGTGGTTATTACACATCCGTCTTTACATTCATACCGTAATCATAATGTTGGATGTTCATACACATGTTTCTATAATCAGTATAAAACTCTGCCTGTTAGGACACCAGCACCATTACCGATGATGCGCATATTCCACGCACACTTATTTGCCGACTCACACACATCATCATCGGTAATTGCTATGTCTCGTATATTTTAGATCATATTATCTTTTATTGATACAATCAGCTAACAGCTAGATCGATATAATATTGTGATTACTCTCTGCTGTTAGTATAGATATGGTATTTATTACTTAGACATTTCATGCATTCGCATTTTCATGTTATCATGCAGTATTATGGGGAATATGCCGACACTTATCATATACTTACTCATGATTTTGGGATTTTGGATTTCTATGAGATTTCTGGATTTTTAGGGAAAACCGCAAGAATGTATAAAAACTTCTCTCTCTCTCCTCCTCTCTTTTTACAACATAAGATGCGGTTTTCTCGTGATGTATGTGTCGTCCACTATGAGATTTTATGTTTTCTGTTGGATTTCGAGACCCGATTCGAGGAGTGGATGAACCGTCTCGGATACATGGTAGGCCCGGTATGGTACCCCGGGGCAAGAAGATCGAGTTGTAGACGATGAGCCTGACAGGGGGGGACTACCTACCGGTGATGTCTGGCACGGCGGATATCCGGAGGATACTGGCCGTTGTCGTGAGATTTGATGATATGGGCCGATCCGGACTGACGGAGCCCGAGATATTGAGAATATGAGACATTGAGATTATGAGGTGTTGAGACTTGAGATTTTCATGTTTTGTGTCGATGTTTGACACAGATTTCCATGGATTTCATCGTTGATATTTCAGATTTCTATACACATTTTACCATGATAAAAGCTAAAGATTTCTTATACAGATATATCTAGATTTTAGGATTGGTTATTTTACATTCATGGTGCATGCATACTCATTTACATGACATAGTACTATATGAGGCACTGACACGAGCACGGAGCATTTGCACTTACACGTAGCTTATTATCATGTCTTTACTTAATGACTAGTAGTATATTAGTATATTAATATGACCTAGGATAGCGTCGTGTATTCGATTTCTTTTCGCAGATATCTTCTACTCACGAGTTGGCAACTCACCCCCGTTGTGCCAAATTTTATTACAGGTTCGATGTACAGGTTTTCCTGGCAGCTTGCTGGCACATCTTTTCATTCAGGGTGATTTGCACGGTAGGTTGGTTCACTTGTATCTGGACCGCCATTGTACTTTTATTATTTCATTTGTATCTAGAAAGCTCCATCAACCAAACTTGTATTACTTGATAGTTTGCTGGACGAGTTATTTACTTCGACCTTAGAGTCGCTCTTGTATTATTGTGGTATCTGGTGGATTTGTTTTCTTTTAAGTTTTGAGCCTCGCCCTTTTGGCGTTGTATACTATTGTGTATTGGTGTGGTTGTTTCCTCCTGTTGGCATAGAGCTAGCTCCCGCTTGGGGATACCTTTTTATTGTTTATATGTATTTATACTTGTTGTACCCATTTGGGGCCAGTTTTTACAAAGGAGACACTGCCGAAATTTTTTAGAAAATTGGATGATGCTTTTAACCTTGTTTTCTTCTTGTTTTCCTTTACTTCTTCTTCTTTTATTGTTTAGATTTCTGGGCTTCGTCTTACTTAGGTTACGTTGCTCCTCTAGACGCTTCGTAATCTAAGTGCCGGTCACGTTCCGTACTTTCGGGTCGTGACAAAGTTGGTATCAGAGCGCTAGGTTTAACCTTTGTATATGTCTAGGGTGACACTTGGTTGATGGAGTAGGAGACTTAAGTAGAGTGACGTACCGTGGGTATGATCCGTGGCATACTTACGATACGCTACTCTTCTTAAGTTTCCTTAGAATGTACATTTGTTTGTACCGCATTTCATTCGTTCCTTTGATCTATCTTCGTCGATATCGGATAGTGGTTTCTGTTACCATGGGCGCACTGGAAGAGGGAGCTGCGGCTCGAATGCAATAACCATTAGGGTATCGTTTACTCTTGAAGATTGAAGCATTGTTTAGCGTGCGGATGAAGGGTATTCACATGCCGTCCAGACGAAGTTAAAGGATTCGAACGATTGTCAGAAACCCATTTTCCCAAGTTTAAGGTATTCGGAAGAACATGCAGGTATTTCTATGGACCCTCTAGAAGAATGAAACCCTAACTCGACATAATGACCACGAGAACGCCCTTGAACCTTAGGGATTACGGCAGTTCCGCGGTGCCATTAGTGAGGCTTGGGTTTGCCCTTCTACGGCTGGACCATCGTTGCTGGGGTATGTACCGTATATTTTTAAACTGCACTTGAGTGTTGAGCTCTCGGGGAATTATGGGATTTTGATGGATCGATCGAAAAGTTTAATGTATTCCGGATATCAGGTGAAGGGATCGACTACGTGGGAGACTCTAGATATGAGTATTGCTGTTGGTAGAGAAGTCAGCACACCTATGAAGAGACGAGTTCGAAGCAGTCGACACCAGAGGAAAGGGGGAAACAGGTGCACATTGACGATAGTGTTTACGATTGTGATTTGGTGATTTGAATTTCATATTTTCGTTGATTGGATTTTGGTATTTTGAGGACTTTGTTCTACGATTGGTATTTCTTATGTGCACCTTCATTACATTCTATTTGTGTTCATATATCAGTTGTATTGATGTTGTTTAGTACGTACCCAGTGCACTTGATTTGGTTTTAAGACATTTTGAGATTTTAATTTGATTTCGTGCATATGGTTACACATGATTTTGACATATGCTTCGACCTAGTTTTCATGCACTTTCGTACTGTGATTTCGATCTTGATATTCGGTGTATGATTTCGTGCACCATGTGCACCTGATTGAGATTCTTGCGCACACTTGGCGCACTTGATGCGATTTTGTGCACACCAAATGCACTAAATCGGGGTTTTGTGCAGATTAGATGCACCTGATATTGAGTCGTGCACGCCCGTTGCACTTGACAAATGTTTTTGGTTCACACCTGTTGCACTTAATTTTGTTTTTGTGTGTATTCATGGTATCTGTATTTGGTTTCAATTTCAGTGCGCACCAGACGCACCCGATATTTTTATGATGTGATTGGGAATTATTTCAGTTTGAGCAGTATGTTTTATAATCATTACTATTTGATTTAGTAACCAGGCGGGACGTGTATGTTAAATAAAAGATATATATATATAGCTATTTTTTAAAAAAATAAATGTCCGCTACTTATGCCGTGACACGTGCATCACACGGCGATTTTCAAAAGGGGTTCTTGCATGCTTCTTTATCCAGATATTTGGACGATTTTACTATGATGCGCACTGTATATAAGTTGTAGTTTTGATGTATATTATGTTGGTTTTCGTATTGGGTTTTGATATTTTATTTTCTCCATAACTCCGATGATTGCGTTATGCTTGACGGAGTTGATTTTAGTTATATATTGATGATTTCGGAGCCCCGACGATTTAAGTGTTTTGGCTGAATGTTTTAGTAATTGGGGGGGATTTTTAATTTAAAATTCGGGGACCGAATTTCTTAAAGGGGGGAAGATTGTAACGTTTTAAAATAAATAAATAAATAAAATTATTTAAGTGAATTTAATAATTTTCGGTAAAGTAAAACGTAGTTTTCATAAAACTAAACCATAATTATTTTTCACTATAAATTTAAAAATACCTATTTTAATTATGTTATTACTAGTAAATGGTGTTTATTTAGCCACTTATAAATTTTTATTTTAATTAAATATTTTTCTTAAATTAATTATTTTAAATATTAACATAAGCTTTATTTTTACACTAAATTGGTGTAAATTACAAATTTGAATGGGTTAAATTTGCAAAAATTAACCATTGCATCTTAGAATCAAGTGTGTTTCATGCAAAGTTTATTTTCAAAATTTTTCAATGGTTCTAGACCATTTTAGGTCAAATGGAGTGAAGAAAATAAAGAATTTTTAAATAAATTCCTGAAAAGACTTAATTGTATGGTATTTTTATGAAATCTTGTACACTTTTCTTCACCTTTTCTCACTCTCCTCTCTTTTCCTCACCTCATGGCCAGACTCACCTCCATGGGCAGCCCCAAAATTTCCCCCCCATCATTTTTGCATTAAAAATCATCAATCATCAAAAATTCAATAAAAAATCCACAAAATCCTAATAAATTCCTACCCTCTATTCTTTGCTCATCTTTACATGGATTTTGGAGTTGGAAAGCATTCATTTTGGAGGCTTATTTTCATGTTTGGATTTCATATTGTGGAGGTATAAATCTTCTTCTTTTGATTTATTGTTATTAGATGTTTCATTTAAGCATAATTAGATTTAATAAATAATTTCTATGTACAAATTTTAAAATTCAAGTTAGGGTTTATAAATTTAATTTATGGTTTTTATTAATTAATTAGGGTTATATAATGTAGTTTAACATTTTTTGGGAGGGAAAATCTTGCATGGTTGTTGAATTATAATTTGTTCATTCAAATTGTTTAAATCAAGCAATTTTTGCAAACTAGATTTTTGTATATTATATATATTGGGGAGATAAAATTCTAATTAATATTTGTAACACTAGATTGTGGTTTTAGTGAGGATATTAACTTGTTAGTGGAATGAAAAACTTAATTTGGTTACTAGTATCTATTGATAATTGAAAAATAGTGATAAAACATGCTATTTTGCTAACTAGATTTTGGAAACTCTTAAATAAATGTGGTTTAAAATCCAAATTATGATTTCATTATATTATTATCATCATGAATTGTAGTTTAATACATTAATTTAGGCAAAATCAAGTTTAGTCGTGAAATTATGAAATTTTGCTTGCAAGGTGTTGAAATTGATAAAATTGCAAGCTAGGAATTTATTTTTAATACAAATTAGTGTAATAAAAATATGGTAATGGTTTCTATAATCTAGTTAGATTATTTAATGAATATTATGACCATTAGCTTCTTTTAAACATCAAGTTTTGAAGTAAAACGGTAAATTGGCGTTTTCGGGTTTTACGAAATCGGACGGTTTGATCGATTTTTAGGGTTTCGATGAATTAAATCATGTTTTATATTATAAGTAATGATTTTTAAAACTATGAGTTGTTTGTTGTTGTTTATCTCGATCAATTGGCGTTTGTACGCCGATATCGAGCGATATTTGGTTCTTTTGCATGAGCGGGACATAGGTTTTAACCTATGCGCGTGTCGTGTGCCGTTTTGGTTTTGTCCGTGATTCAGTTTACGTTATTATATTTGTTTGCATATAGGTACCCCTCACGTGGACTTCGGACGAGGAAGAAGAGGAGGGCGACATCGTTTTCGGTAGACAAGGACCAGGTGAGTAGATGTATATCTACGGGGGGAAGTCGGGTGGATGGCGTTTAGCACCCCTGCAAACGTAGAATAGGGATAGTACTTATTGTCATTAGGAAGCAAGACGTGACCTTAGATTCTTGATGAGTAGGACCCTAGTAATGACCCTAGGTTGGACTAAATTGATTTAGAAAGACCATACCAGAGAATGAATACCTTGGAAGAGATTCGTAGGTTTCAGGTAGATACACACACACGCACACAATGAGACTCGACGTGGTGTATGCGTGTATGTATATATATATATATATAGGACTAGGGGTAGGTATACACACACACACACACACACAATACGTATATGTGATACAAGGATGTGATATGATACACAGGGATGAAACATTATAACTGAGCTGATACCGTGATTCTTGGCTATACAGTCGTGTTATGATGTTAGCGGATCTTTAGAAAATGAAATGATGGATTTGTATACATGAACAATAATAAAGGGTGGTGATGAAATTGAAGTATATAGGACTCTAAAATAGAACCCGGACCGTAACCTGTGCCTGAAATTCTGATATGATATATGTGTGACTTGATTACGACATCATATAGGTGTGACTTTATTTCGATATGATATATGTGTAACTTGATTACGATATCATATAGGTGTGACTTGATTACGATATGATCTAAGTGAGACTTAATCACAATATGATACATATACATGATATTTCTGAGGATAAATTAACGATGTATATTTATGCTGGCAATGATATATGATTGATGTATGCGATTACAGTATAGCACCTTGATCTTGACATGTGTTGATGATGATATTATACGAATGATGAGACACGTAGGTGATACTTGACCCGTACCCCGATATTGGGATGCCGTACGATTGATTTTACCGTACGAGGCATAGATATGATGATTGATCCGCACTCTTGATTAGAGGAAGCCGTACTACGTTCGTGATGCTATTGAGGCTGGATCGCCGACTATTAGAGATATAGATTCAGATCTTAGGTTGACTCTTATTTCTTATTGACTAGTTTCTTAGGTTTAGTTCCTTAGGAGGTTAGATGGACACTAGTTTAGGCTCGAGTCATATAGTTGCAGTTATACTTGTATATCACAGATGAGTGGTTATTACACATCCGTCTTTACATTCATACCGTAATCATAATGTTGGATGTTCATACACATGTTTCTATAATCAGTATAAAACTCTTCCTATTAGGACACCAGCACCATTACCGATGATGCGCATATTCCACGCACACTTATTTGCCGGCTCACACACATCATCATCGGTAATTGCTATGTAACGTACACTTTAGATCATATTTTCTTTTATTGATACAATCATCTAACAGCTAGATCGATATAATATTGTGATTACTCTCTGGTGTTAGTATAGATATGGTATTTATTACTTAGACATTTCATGCATTCGCATTTTCATGTTATCATGCAGTATTATGGGGCATATGCTGACACTTATCATATACTTACTCATGATTTTGGGATTTTGGATTTCTATGAGATTTCTGGATTTTTGGGGAAAACCGCAAGAATATATAAAAACTTCTCTCTCTCTCCTCCTCTCTTTTTAAAACATAAGATGCGGTTTTCTCGTGATGTATGTGTCGTCCACCATGAGATTTCATGTTTTCTGTTGGATTTCGTGACCCGATTCGAGGAGTGGATGAACCGTCTCGGGTACATGGTGGGCCCGGTATGGTACCCCGGGGTAAGAAGATCGAGTTGTAGACGATGAGCCTGGCAGGGGAGGACTACTGTCACGACCCAAAGTTCGGCCCATGACCGGCACTTAACCACGCAACGCCTACAGGCGTAACATGACTAAGTAAGCCGAACCTAGAAAACAAAACCATTAAAAATTTGGAGTGTTGAAACATTTATAAAACTTTAAGTTACTTAGTAGCAATCCTTTTTGGTTCAAGTTATTATTTAAATCATTTTAAATAACATTTTCTTTTTAAAAGTTTGTCCCGAAATCGGGTAAAACTGCATGAATAAAACCGGCTCACAACGAGCTCGACACCAGAGTACAAATAACATATATCGTCCTCACAACTGTCTCTAAGTCAATACATGAAAGTAGATGGAGAGTACTAGATACATCAAGATGCAACTGAAAAATAAACAGATACCGTACAAAACCCACCTAATAGCAAAAGGGCTAACACGCCTCAGCAATGGTATCTGTATCAAAAGGTGCGGTAAACAGCCAGCCGCGACTACTCCCAAGGGTAATCTGCAAGCACTGTGGCACAACGGGGGTGAGTTGCCAACTCGTGAATAGTAGATAACATATAAAGGTAATCGCGAGTATGCACGTACTGCGATACTCTAACCTATGCCCACAAATAACATCTATATAATTAACCGATTACTCATATCGGGCAGCAAATGTAATCAAAAAGTCTCCACATATGATGTGCAAGGTATGCAATAATCATGTCTGATATGGAATCTAACAACCCTATATAGCATGAACAGGGTATGCGATAATCATGTATGGCATGTGTACTATATCAGGTACAATAGGTACAGGATGAGATGTCAATACTAAATGCTGAGTATGGGAATACATAGTGTCTACACGGAATATCAACGTGGAAAAATGACCGGTGTCCATCAATACACCCAGTTCCCAATAAAACTCAGGCGCCGTCATCCACATCGACCCTCAATTCCTGTGAATCTCATACAATCGTGAGTGCCCAACATCGGCACCCAAATCTCATAAAATCAACCGTGTCCAGCATCAACACGCAAATCCTCCAATATGGGGCGTCCGTCCATCGGACTTGCCTACGGGCTTCGTCTGCGGAATCGGCCCTCAGCCTCCGGCAGTACGCGTCGTCCCGTATCCATCTATCGACTCTGGTCGGTATCCTCCGGATAATCGCCAGGTCTAACCAATCACCGGTAGGTAGTAGTCCCTCCGCCGGGCTCACCGTCTAACAATACGAGTCTTCTCGCCCCGGGGTACCGTACCGGGTCCACCATGTACCCGCAATCGGTGCCCACCTCTTCTCGAATCGGGTATACTCACACAAACTCTCCGGAACCGAGAAAACTCATGGTGGACGCACTAAAATATCATTTCAAGGGAAACCGGGTTTTTTAAACAGTGCGTATTTTCTTAAATTAGTACTCCGGTTCCCAAATCCAGAAATCACATAATTAAATACAATGCGTAATCCATGCAGCATGTCATATGATGCTAAGAGTAAAAGAAAGGGAAAACCGCTCTTTGAAAGATCTAGTTTTGAGAATAACGTCTGCGGTCCCTTAGTTTTTAAAACAAGTCTATATCACCCATGTTTGTAGCATATGAATATGGGTATCGGTATGGATGTGTGCATGGATAAGTATGCAATGTGAATATAGCAATGTACATGTGCACAACTGTAGACACATGATGCGTAAGCGCCCAAGTAGGGTTATATCAATGAAGGTACTTACGAAAGTGCATATATAGTGTGCATGGTATGAATGTCCATATGATAGTAGGTGGCAATTCATGACAACATCAAATATGCAGAATCAAACATAAGGTTATAGCAATTCTATAATGTGAGTGTTATGGCAATCACTAACGGTGTGAGTGTAGCATACAAATCGTGCTCGTGCAACTTGGACCGTTAGTGACAGTGCAGTGTTCTATACTACCAGTTCTATATATAAAACGGTATACTACTCTAGTAAGCAAGTATGAACACATAAACTAACATCCTATTACGCCCTGACGCTTAACGCCATACGGGCGATTTCCCCGTAGATGTTAAATCTACTCACCTGGTCGCGTGCAAGTATAGCCGACCACCTGCTTCCCTTTCCTGGCGGCGTCTGACGTACCCTCCTGCGAACCTGGAATTAACACAAGAATTCCAATATATCAAAATCTCGTAAAACGCGATATCGGGACGAAACGAGAAACTCGCGTCGCGAATTAACGCGCGCGCGCGCGATACGCTGGAACGTGTGTGTGTGAGCCCAGAACTCGATCCGATACGCCGCGATACGCTGAATCACAGAATCCACTCGCGTATCGCGCAAAATAAAGTACCAGAAAAAGACATACAGTCCCAGATTTTACCCCGGTTAGGATACTACAAAACTATATACACCCTGGACCCACAAAATGTAGCATACACCTGTACTAAAAACCCTAGCCCCTAACCCCCTAGTCTGGCCGCAATTTGCGGCCAGAACGGATATTTCGGCGGCTTCGGGTGGAAGTGGTTGGGTCGGGCTCTGGTGGTGGGGTCAGGGTGTCACCAGTAGGCTATGGTCCAATCAATTTTATTCTTAACCAACACGGTTAACAGCAGATCTCAAAAAGCCATGTTTTTGATTAAAATGTCAAGTTTAGTCCAATCTGAAAACTGAAGGTATTTTAGTATAATCTGGGGTTATCCTAGGTAACTTGGCCTCAACAATACATACTTAGGATAGTCTATCCAACACCAACCTCACATAACCACACTTTCACAAAAATCACCCAAACATGCACAAAAACGTATAATTATCGCTAATCGAAGCTATTTCTACACAACTAAGAAATTAAGGAAGGAGTTTAGAAGTTATACCCTACTAGGAACCTCACAAATAAGGAGAAGGAGAAGAAGAAGAGGGGTAGAGCTTGCTGGGGTGCTGCTGTTGCTGCCTGGAATAGCTGAAGCTGTTTAAAGCTGAAGCTGATGCATTGCTGTTGTTTTTTTGTGATTGTTTCTGTTGTGTGGTGTTGTGTTGTGTTGTGTTGTAGTATATGAAGTTGTGTGAGTGTTGTAGAGAGTTAGGGCTGATTGTTAAGAGAGTGATGCTGCTGATGCAGCAGAATGTTGATGTGTGGTTTGCTGATGTGCTTTGGAGCTGAACAAATCAGCTGATGCTGATGTTTCACAAGAAGAAGAGGCTGTTTGGGCTGAGGTAGCAGCAGCTATTGCTGTAGGGTTTTACTTGAGAGGGTTTGTGAGTGGGTTTGAGTGTATGTGTGAGTGAGAGATGTGAGTGGGAGGGAGAATGTGGAGGCTATGGAAAGTTTTGAAGTGAGGTGGGTGTGACTCTTTCTTAAGCCACCATTTTCTCTCTCTATCAAAACTAAAATGACACCTATCATTCTCTCTCTCTCTCTTCAACACAAGTCAACCCCAAAAGAATATTAAACCCCTTATATTTTTAGAAAAACAAATTCTTAATTTAAAACTAATTAACCTAACAAGAGGGGTTAGGCCACCATGGTTGTCTAAACATGGTTTAACCCAATTTTAACCCTAGGTTACATGCACATGTTTGTGCAAGCTTAGGAAAATTCTAGAAAAATGCTTATTAATTTTGATAAAATATTTGAAAGTCAACTTGGTAAACTTTTATTAAGGAATTTCACTAATAAGGATATAATTAGTTACTAATATAATCCTAGTTGTTACTGTCTCCCCCCTTAAGAAAATTCGTCCCCGAATTTAAAATATAAGACTACGTGTACCTTCAAAGAGATGAGGGAATTTCCTCCGCATCTCTCCCTCGGCCTCCCAAGTGAACTCCTCACCGTTCGGGCTGCGCCAAAGAACCTTCACCGACGGCAGGATCTTAGATCGAAGTTTCTTCACCTGCCGATCCAATATCTCCACTGGCTGCACGGTGAATGAGAGGTCGGGCTCAAGCTGTACTGTCGGATGCTGGATCGTGTGGGAAAGGTCGTGAAGGTATCTGCGTAGCATCGATACGTGGAAGACGGGGTGGACATCTGAAAGACTGGGTGGAAGGGCCAATCGATACGCTACTGCGCCGACACGCTCGAGGATCTCGAAGGGACCTATGAATCTGGGGCTAAGCTTCCCCTTCCGTCCAAACCTCATCACTCCCTTCATCGGAGAGACCTTCAGAAAAACGTGATCGCCAGCTGCGAACTCTAAACTGCGGCGGCGTCTGTCAGCATACGATTTCTGCCTGCTCTGAGCTGTCCTCATCCTGTCTCGAATCAGCTGTATCTTCTCGGTCGTCTCCTGTACGATCTGCGGCCCCAAAACAGTGCTCTCGCTGAGCTCTGTCCAACAGACAGGCGATCTACATCTCCTCCCATACAAAGCCTCGAAAGGTGCCATCTGTATAGTGTCCTGGAAGCTATTGTTGTAGGAGAACTCTATCAAGGGTAAATGATGATCTCAGCTACCACCAAAATCTAACACGCAAGCTCGGAGCATGTCCTCGAGAGTCTAAATGGTCCGCTCTGACTGTCCGTCGGTCTGCGGATGAAATGCCGTGCTGAAACTCAAACGAGTGCCCAAAGCCTCCTGAAGCCTCTGCCATAATCTGCAGGTGAACTGGGTGCCTCGGTCGGACACAATACACGCTGGAACCCCATGTAGTCGCACAATCTCGTCGATATAAATCTGAGCGTACTGAGCAAATCCGAAAGTCGTCTTCACGGGTAGGAAGTGAGCCGCTTTTTTCAGACGATCCACGATCACCCAAATGGAGTCATACCCCCGCCTAGTCCTGGGTGGACCCACAACGAAATCCATCGAAATCTGTTCCCATTTCCACTCCGGAATGGGTAACGGCTGTAGCTCCCCCGCGGGCCTCTGGTGCTCGGCCTTGACTTGCTGACAAGTCAGGCATCTCGATACGAAATCAGCAATGTCCCTCTTCATTCCGTCCCACCAGTAGACTTCTCTCATATCATGGTACATCTTGGTGGAGCCGGGATGGATACTGTACACTGATCGATGTGCCTCCTCGAGAATATCGCGCCGCAATCCCTCGGCATCTGGTACGCACAGTCTAGACCCAAATCGTAGTATCCCCTGATCATCGACCACGAACTCGGAGAATCTGCCATGTACAATCTGTGTCGCGATCTCTGAGCAACGGTCATCCCTGCGTTGTGCCTCATATATACGGTCAAGCAACTGTGGGCGTGCACGAACGTGCGCAAGCTGTCCCCCGATCTGGGTGAACTCGAACTGTACTCGGCCGTCGCATAGTATCTGCCAATCTGCTGACGACTGCCTCTGTACTGCACTCAAGCACGAAAGACTACCCCCGGGCCTCCTGCTCAATGCATCCGCCACTACATTAGCCTTTCCCGGATGATACATGATCTCGCAGTCATAGTCTTTCACCAGTTCCATCCAACGGCGCTGTCGGAGATTCAGGTCTCGCTGCTGAAATATATACTTTAGGCTTTTGTGATCAGTGAATATCTGGCATGACTCGCCATAGAGGTAATGTCGCCAGATCATAAGTGCAAAGACCACTGCAGCCATCTCCAAATCGTGAGTGGGGTAGTTCTGCTCATGTTTCTTCAATTGGCGGGTAGCATATGCGATCACCTTGGCGTGCTGCATCAATACGCATCCTAGCCCCACTCGTGAAGCGTCACAATATACTACAAATCCGCCTGATCCTGAAGGCAAGGATAGTACTGGCGCCGTAGTCAAGCAAGTCCGTAGCTGCTGGAAACTGTGCTCGCACTCCTCCGTCCAAACGAAAGGAACCCCCTTTCGGGTCAAACCGGTCAAGGGTGCAGCGATACGGGAGAAATCCTGCACAAATCGCCTGTAGTAGCCGGCCAGTCCTAGAAAGTTGCGCATCTCAGTAACGGATGTAAGTCTGGGCCAACTCCGCACGGCCTCGACCTTCCTCGGGTCTACACATATACCATCCCGTGTAATCACGTGACCCAAGAAGTCCACGTTGTCCAGCCAGAATGCGTACTTGGAGAATTTCGCATAGAGCCGGTGCTCCATCAAGGTCTGCAACGTAATCCGCAGGTGCTGCTCATGCTCCTCTCTGCTCCGGTAATACACCAATATATCGTCAATGAATACGATGATGAATAAGTCGAGATACGGCCTGAAGATACGGTTCATCATGTCCATGAAAGCTGCTGGCGCGTTGGTGAGTCCGAACGACATCACCAAAAACTCGTAATGGCCATAACACGTACGGAAAGCCGTCTTCGGAATGTCCTCCGGTCGAGCTCTCAGCTGATGATAGCCTGATCGCAAATCGATCCTTGAAAAATATCCTGCCCCCTGAAGCTGGTCGAACAAGTCGTCGATGCGTGGCAACGGATATCTGTTCCGCACGGTCACCCGGTTCAGCTGCCGGTAGTCGATACACAGACGTAAACTGTCGTCCTTCTTCTTAACGAACAGGACCGGAGCACCCCAAGGAGAAACACTGGGTCGAACGAGTCCTTTGTCCAGTAAATCTTGCAACTGACTCTTCAACTCACTAAGCTCCGCCGGGGCCATCCGATAAGGCGGTATAGAAATAGGCCCTGTGCCGGGAATCAAATCAATACGGAAAACAACATCACGCTCAGGCGGTAGCCCAGGAAGCTCGTCAGGGAATACGTCAGGGAACTCGCATACACTCGGAACCTGGTCCAGTGGAACATTCGTAGCCCTAATCTCAGCAACATAGGCTAGAAATCCCTGACATCCCTTCCTCAGAAGCTGTCCAGCGTGAAGAGAAGAAATCAAAAGGTGAGGGGTGGTACCACGGTCACCCTGCACAACAAAATTCGACTCTCCGAGAAAACAAAACCTAACGGTCTTCTCGCGGCAGTCCACAGACGCATAGCACGTGGCCAACCAATCCATGCCCAAAAGAACGTCAAAGTCCAACATCTCCAGAAGGATCAAGTCGACAGGCAAATCTCTCTCGCCAATACGGACAACACAGGATCGGAACACGTGCCTAGCAACAAAGGACTCTCCTACGGGAGTGGTCACTACAAGTGGCTGATCTAGCAACCCAGACTCTCTACCCAAACTCGGCATAAAATGTGTGGAAACGTACGAGTGCGTGGATCCGGGATCGAATAATAGGTGTGCATCAATAGTACATACTGATAAAGTACCTGAGACCACCGCGTTGGACGCCTGCGCGTCCTGATGCTTTAAAGCGAAAACCCGTGCCTGTCCTCCACCTGTGACTGGCGGTCCCCTGCTAGTAGCTGGCTGTACTCTGCCGGTAGCTGGCGGTCCTCTGCCTCGGCCGCCACGCCCTCTAGGAACAAACCCTCCGCGACCATGGCCCCTCTGTGCATGAGTCTGACGCGGAGCGACTGTGGGTACAACAGGCAATGCCCTCTGGGGTGGAGAAGGTGGAAGTGTGACGTGCGGTACGGCTGGCTCCCTCTGGCGTGCCTCGGTACAATCTCTGACGCGGTGTTGAGGACTACCACATCCGAAGCATCCACGGGATGTCTGCTGACCCTCCTGGGGGTATGAGCTAAACATCTGACCTCGCCCCGAGTCTCTGTCACTGGTATGACGTCTATCACGGCGTCTGAACGGATGTCTCTGAGCTGCTGTGTCAGTACGAATCCTCTTCGGCCCTGGAACTACTGAACTCTCGGCAAGGCGCTCCTCGACTAATAGGGCTGCGTCTACAGCTGCGGCATACGTCTCGTAATGCTGTGCGCTGATCGCAAGGAACAGTGGTGTAAGCAAGCCTCGGACAAATCTCTTGACTCGTAGTTCCTCAGTAGCCACTAGGTACGGAGCATAAACTGATAGCTCGGTGAATAGCACGTCGTACTCTGCCACGGTCATCTCTGGCGTCTGGCGTAAGGACTCAAATCTACGTGCTCGGGCATCCCTGACACTCTGGGAAGGAAGCGGGCTATAAAGATCGTCACAAACTCTGTCCAGGTCATAGGAGGAAGACCTGCTGCCCTGCCCTTCTCAACCGATTCGCACCATTTCTGCGCAAGTCCTTCCAAGCGAAAGCTCGCGAACTCGACCCACCTCGTATCTGAGCATCTAAGGGAACGGCATATCCGGGCCATCCTATCAATAAAGGACCGCGGGTCCTCTGCTGCGTCGGTGCCTGTGAAAACTGGAGGCTTCACCCTCATGAACTCTGCTAATGATACTGAAATCACCTCCGTGGCTGTAGGGGCAACTGCTAGTGCTGTAGATACCATCGCGGTCCCCGTGACTGGTGGAGCTACCTCTGGTCGCTGCGCTCGAAGTGTCTCAACTAGCGACCCTATCATCTGACGCATCTCCTGCATGCTGGATCCCACCGTCTGGCGCATCTCCTGCATATCAGCCCCTAGTGTGGCGATCTGATCTTTCATGGGAGGTGTAGTCTGCTCGGGCGCAACAGGGGCACTGTCCGGATCAGTCCTCGTCTCGGACGAGTCAACACGAGCCTCGGCTCTCGCAGCCGCCCTCTGTGCCCTCGTAGTCCTTGGCGGCATAGTGGCTGTAAAGGAAGGTAGGATTCGATAAGGATATGGAAATCGAATTGCAAGAATGTATATAGTCATAAAGGAATTTTAATCAGTAAGCCCTAAGGTCGCTTAGGCGGGGTACCGTGTCGTGAGTATGCCGCGGAACATACGCACGCCACGCCACCCTGCTGCAGCTACCTACTCCATCATACCAGGGTCGATCCTACACTCCGAAGGTAAAACCTACGCTCTGATACCAACTTTGTCACGACCCAAAGTTCGGCCCGTGACCGGCACTTAACCACGCAACGCCTACAGGCCTAACATGACTAAGTAAGCCGAACCCAGAAAACAAAACCATTAAAAATTTGGAGTGTTGAAACATTTAGAAAACTTTAAGTTACTTAGTTGCAATCCTTTTTGGTTCAAGTTATTATTTAAATCATTTTAAATAACATTTTCTATTTAAAAGTTTGTCCCGAAATCGGGTAAAACTGCATGAATAAAGCCGGCTCACAACGAGCTCGACACCAGAGTACAAATAACATACATCGTCCTCACAACTGTCTCTAAGTCAATACATGAAAGTAGATGGAGAGTACTAGATACATCAAGATGCAACTGAAAAATAAAAAGATACCGTACAAAACCCACATAATAGCAAAAGGGCTAACACGCCTCAGCAATGGTATCTGTATCAAAAGGTGCGGTAAACAGCCAGCCGCGATTACTCCCAAGGGTAACCTGCAAGCACTGTGGCACAACGGGGTGAGTTGCCAACTCGTGAATAGTAGATAACATATAAAGGTAATCGCGAGTATGCACGTACTGCGATACTCTAACCTATGCCCACAGATAACATCTATATAATGAACTGATTTCTCATATCGGGCAGCAAATGTAATCAAAAAGTCTCCACATTTGATGTACAAGGTATGCAATAATCATGTCTGATATGGAATCTAACAACCCTATATAGCATGAACAGGGTATGCGATAATCATGTATGGCATGTGTACTATATCAGGTACAATAGGTACAGGATGAGATGTCAATACTAAATGCTGAGTATTGGAATACATAGTGTCTACACGGAATATCAACGTGGAAAAATGACCGGTGTCCATCAATACACCCAGTTCCCAATAAAACTCAGGCGCCGTCATCCACATCGGCCCTCAAATCCTGTGAATCTCATACAATCGTGAGTGCCCAACATCGGCACCCAAATCTCATAAAATCAACCCTGTCTAACATCAACACGCAAATCCTCCAATATGGGGCGTCCGTCCATCGGATCTGCCCACGGGCTCCGTCTGCGGAATCGGCCCTCGGCCTCCGGTAGTACGCGTCGTCCCGTATCCATCTATCGACTCTGGTCAATATCCTCAGGATAATCGCCAGGTCTAACCAATCACCGATAGGTAGTACTCCCTCCGCCGGGCTCACCGTCTAACAATACGAGTCTTCTCGCCCCGGGGTACCGTACCGGGTCCACCATGTACCCGCAATCGGTGCCCACCTCTCCTCGAATCGGGTATACTCATACAAGCTCTCCGGAACCGAGAAAACTCATGGTGGACGCACTAAAATATCATTTCAAGGGAAACCGGGTTTTTTAAACAGTGCGTATTTTCTTAAATTAGTACTCCGGTTCCCAAATCCAGAAATCACATAATTAATTACAATGCGTAATCCATGCAGCATGTCATATGATGCTAAGAGTAAAATAAAGGGAAAACCGCTCTTTGAAAGATCTAGTTTTGAGAATAACGTCTGCGGTCCCTTAGTTTTTAAAACAAGTCTATATCACCCATGTATGTAGCATATAAATATGTGTATCGGTATGGATGTGTGCATGGATAAGTATGCAATGTGAATATAGCAATGTACATGTGCACAACTGTAGACATATGATGCGTAAGCGCCCAAGTAGGGTTATATCAATGAAGGTACTTATGAATGTGCATATACAGTGTGCATGGTATGAATGTCCATATGATAGTAGGTGGCAAGTCATGACAACATCTAATAAGCAGAATCAAACATGAGGTTATAGCAATTTTATATTGTGAGTGTCATGGCAATCACTAACGGTGTGAGTGTAGCATACAAATCGTGCTCGTGCAACTTGGACCGTTAGTGACAGTGCAGTGTTCTATACTACCAGTTCTATATATAAGACGGTATACTACTCTAGTAAGCAAGTATGAACACATAAACTAACATCCTATTACGCCCTGACGCTTAACGCCATACGGGCGATTTACCCGTAGATGTTAAATCTACTCACCTGGTCGCGTGCTAAGTATAGCCGACCACCTGCTTCCCTTTCCTGGCGGCGTCTGACGTACCCGCCGGCGAACCTAGAATTAACACAAGAATTCCAATATATCAAAATCTCGTAAAACGCGATATCAGGACGAAACGAGATACTCGCGTCACGAATTAACGCGCGTGCGCGCGATACGCTGGAACGTGTGTGTGTGAGCCCGGAACTCGATCCGATACGCCGTGATACGCTGAATCACAGAATCCACTCGCGTATCGCGCGTATCGCGCGTATCGCGCAAAATAAAGTACCAGAAAAAGACATACAGTCCCAGATTTTACCCAGGTTAGGATACTACAAAACTATATACACCCTGGACCCAGAAAATGTAGCATACACCTGTACTAAAAACCCTAGCCCCTAACCCCCTAGTCTGGCCGCAATTTGCGGCCAGAACGGATATTTCGGCGGCCTCGGGTGGAAGTGGTTGGGTCGGGCTCTGGTAGTAGGGTCAGGGTGTCACCAGTAGGCTATGTTCCAATCAATTTTATTCTGAACCAACACGGTTAACAGCAGATCTCAAAAAGCCATGTTTTTGCTTAAAATGTCAAGTTTAGTCCAATCTGAAAACTGAAGGTATTTTAGTATAATCTGGGGTTATCCTAGGTTAACTTGGCATCAACAACACATACATAGGATAGTCTATGCAACACCAACCTCACATAACCACACTTTCACAAAAATCACCCAAACATGCACAAAAACGTATAATTATCGCTAATCGAAGCTATTTCTACACAACTAAGTAATTAAGGAAGGAGTTTAGAAGTTATACCCCACTAGGAACCTCACAAATAAGGAGAAGGAGAAGAAGAAGAGGGGTGGAGCTTGCTGGGTGCTGCTGTTGCTGCCTGGAATAGCTGAAGCTGTTTAAAGCTGAAGCTGATGCATTGCTGTTGTTTTTTTGTGATTGTTTCTGTTGTGTGGTGTTGTGTTGTGTTGTGTTGTAGTATATGGAGTTGTGTGAGTGTTGTAGAGACTTGGGGCTGAGTGTTAAGAGAGTGATGCTGCTGATGCAGCAGAATGTTGATGTGTGGTTTGCTGATGTGCTTTGGAGCTGAACAAATCAGCTGATGCTGATGTTTCACAAGAAGAAGAGGCTGTTTGGGCTGAGGTAGCAGCAGCTATTGCTGTAGGGTTTTACTTGAGAGGGTTTGTGAGTGGGTTTGAGTGTATGTGTGAGTGAGAGATGTGAGTGGGAGGGAGAGTGTGGAGGCTATGGAAAGTTTTGATGTGAAGTGGGTGTGACTCTTTCTTAAGCCACCATTTTCTCTCTCTATCAAAGCTAACATGACACCTATCATTCTCTCTCTCTCTCCTCAACCCAAGTCAACCCCAAAAGAATATTAAACCCCTTATACTTTTAGAAAAACAAATTCTTAATTTAAAACTAATTAACCTAATAAGAGGGGTTAGGCCACCATGGTTGTCTAAACATGGTTTAACCCAATTTTAACCCTAGGTTACATGCACATATTTGTGCAAGCTTAGGAAAATTCTAGAAAAATGCTTATTAATTTTGATAAAATATTTGAAAGTCAACTTGGTAAACTTTTATTAAGGAATTTCACTAATAAGGATATAATTAGTTACTAATATAATCCTAGTTGTTACAACTACCTACCGGTGATGTCTGGCGCGGCGGATATCCGGAGGATACTGACCGTTGTCGTGAGATTTGATGATATGGGCCGATCCGGACTGACGGAGCCCGAGATATTGAGACTATGAGACATTTAGATTATGAGGTATTGAGACTTGAGATTTTCATATTTTGTGTCGATACTTGACACGGATTTCCATGGATTTCATCGTTGATATTTCAGATTTCTATACACATTTTACCATGATAAAAGCTAAAGATTTCTTATACAGATATATCTAGATTTCAGGATTGGTTATTTTACATTCATGGTGCATGCATACTCATTTACATGACATAGTACTATATGAGGCACTAACACGAGCACGGAGCATTTGCACTTACACGTAGCTTATTATCCTGTCTTTACTTGATGACTAGTAGTATATTAGTATATTAATATGACCTAGGATAGCGTCGTGCATTCGATTTCTTTTCGCAGATATCTTCTACTCACGAGTTGGCAACTCACCCCCGTTGTGCCAAATTTTATTACAGGTGATGTACAGGTTTTCCTGGCAGCTTGCTGGCACATCTTTTCATTCAGGGTGATTTGCACGGTAGGTTGGTTCACTTGTATCTGGACCGCCATTGTACTTTTATTATTTCATTTGTATCTAGAAAGCTCTATCAACCAAGCCTGTATTACTTGATAGATTACTGGACCAGTTATTTTCTTCGACCTTAGAGTCGCGCTTGTATTATTGTGGTATCTGGTGGATTTGTTTTCTTTTAAGTTTTGAGCCTCGCCCTTTGGCGTTGTATACTATTGTGTATTGGTGTGGTTGTTTCCGCCTGTTGGCGTAGAGCTAGCTCCCGCTTGGGGATGCCTTTTTATTGTTTATATGTATTTATACTTGTTGTACCCGTTTGGGGCCAGTTTTTACAAAGGAGACTCTGCCGAAATTTTTGAGAAAATTGGATCATGCTTTTAAGCTTGTTTTTTTCATGTTTTCCTTACTTCTTCTTTTATTGTTTAGATTTCTGGGCTTCGGCTTACTTAGGTTACGTTGCGCCTCTAGACGCTTCGTAATCTAAGTGACAAAAGGCACGAAATATAAATCTGATGCGATAAACACAAGAACATAAAACTAGTGCGACAAATGCACGAAGTATAAAACCGGTGCATCCCATGCACAAATACCAATCAATAACTCAAATGCGTAAGCAGCAACACCAAGTGTACCCAGGTATAAAGGAAATCATAAACGTGTGCAACTGCGTGAACAAAACACATATCAATGCACTACAAGCACATTTAAGCTATATCGAGTGCAAAATCAAATCGTGTGCGTCACATATGCACAACATCAAATCAACCGTATGAAATTCATGAAGTCATAAGCAGGTGCAGCCAAGGCACGAAATGATATACAACGCGGCTTAATCAAAATCAGGTGTACCACGATGGAAAATCTCACAACCGCGTGCATCGGCGTGCACAAATCAAATCAAAACACTAAAAGTACATGAAAACTTTGCAGGAAGCGTAAATCAAATCACCGGCATAAAATATGCATGAAATCACAATCAATACCTCAAAAGTAATAACTATGCGCCAGGTATAAATACCCAGTAGGTGCAAGAAAACAATTACCATGAAACTCAGTCATCAAGACTAAATCATGCGAATAGATCGCCCAAAATACCGAAATCCAAAGTGACGGATACGTGATAGTCAAATCACAAAATCACAAATCATAAATACCGCCGTCGGTATATCCTCCTTCGAAATCGAGAAGGTGCCGGTACATCCAATGCTAGCGGCGCAAGATATCTACTTGACTCTTGCTCGCGGCTGGCGTCCTCTGCCACTGGTTCCTTAACTTTCCTGTGTATTACCAATCTCGCAATCCATCGGCTCATCGGCCCGGTCAGGTGTGCTGACAGAAACGATTCCGTTCTGGCACTTTCCTGGTCATCTCTCAGTCAATCCTCACGACCGCTCGTAAAGCAGCACATCTCTGGCGCCGACCTCTGGTCCTATGATTGCATATCACACATCTGCTCCTGGTGCAAATCTTATTGCAGCAGTGTACTGGAAAGAATTCCTGGTCAAGGTCTCTTCTGATCTCGCCTAAGCCAAACTGTACGGAGGCTGGTACTCTGGCGTAATCTTTCTCACTCTCTGGACATCTGCGTCCTCAGTAACACATCTACTCGGAAGCTGGTCGCATCCTGCACCTCTGTATGCATATCCAACCTTTAATCTTAACGGGGAGTAGTAACAGCTCGTCTGCATCTCGCACGAACTTCTTGTCCCGCTTGTCTGTATCATCGTCCATTTCGACGTCGCGTCTCTATCTGCGCACTGCAATGCCCTCGGCTACGGTCCATCCGAAGTCCCTCACACGGACTCGAAATCATGAACTCGGTATCTTCATCACTCAGTAGAAGATATCTAGCCGATCACGTCCTCAACGTGCGTATCGCATCTCTGATGTCAGCGGAGTGGAACGTTATCTCGTCGAAATCTTATGCGAACTCTTTACTCCACTTGTTCCAACGTCGACTGATTCGGACTCGTCTACTCGTGGCTGCATGGACTACGCTCCAAAGGCTATGCTCGTATCTGGAGTCTCCCACACAGTGTCCCATCACATGATATCCGAATGACGTTGAATCATCCGATCGACTCGTCAAAACCTCACAATCCCCTAAGATCTCAACATCTTGGGTTGTCACGACCCGCAGGGTACGGAACGTGACTGGCACTTAAGTTTACGAAACGTCTAAAGACGTCCGTAAAATAAGTAAGCTAAAGCCCAGAAAACCAAACCAAAAAGCAAAAGAGTGAAGAGAATCCAATCAATTGAAAACAAGTTTATCAATAAGTCATATAAAACCCTTTTTGAAAACAATATCAATTTTTCCGAAAATTTCGGCAGAGTCTCCTTTGTAAATACTGGCCCCCAAAATGGGTACAACAAAAATATATATGAATCCAACAAATAAGGCATCCCCAAGCGGGAGCTAGCTCTTCGCCACAAGGCGGTCACAAATCCCATACAAAATAAAGCAACAACATGCGAAATAATCATAATGAAGCATAAGTAAAACAGCATGTCGACTCAAGTGAGCTCGACCCCAAAATACAGCATAAAAGTCCACAAATCTCACAGTCTCATCTCTAGGTCAATATACAATAATGCTGGTAGATACAGTAGATGGAGTACACTAGATACAAAGAATATGCAAGGTGGTACAAAAATAATGATATAACCCACCTAAGAGCAAAACCTCGAGTCCAGGCAAAGGAGGCAAAAGAACAAGTGCGCCCGCCGCTACTGTACTGACGGAGCGGACCTGCAAAAGGCTGTGGCACAACGGGGGTGAGTTGCCAACTCGTGAGTAATAAATAACATCTACAAAGGCTATCGTATGCATGCACACAAGCATCCTAGCATCTAAAATACAGGTATGACTGGATGCACTAGCAGGTGTGTATACAACATCAGTGTACTAATATGTATGCAACATGAATATCTGAGGTCTCAATAGGTATATATAAGAAACATTTTATCTCTTTTTGTTTTTGAAACTCTTTTAGAATGCCATCATAATACTCAAAGAATCGACGAGAACCGGTGTCCAGCAACGACACCTAAAAGCTGTCTCAAATCTCATAAATCCATGTCATAGTGTCTCTGGCCTCAGCCATCCGGCTGACCCATCTCAATATCAATATCTCATCCTCTCGCGGCCCCGGTCGGTATCCTCTGGATATCCTCCATGCCCAATGAAGTCACCGGTAGGTAATTCGTCCCCTGCCAGGCTCATCGTCAGCACCACGAGCTTCTTGCCCCGGGGTACCCTACCGGGCCCACCATGTACCCGAGACGGTTCATCCAACTCCTCGAAACGGGTCTCGAAAACCACAGCAAACTCATGGTGGACGACACTTACATCACTAGAAAACCGCAATTTACATATTTTTAAAAATATAATAAGTTTAGAAAATTTTGCGGTTTTTCCCCGAAATCCAGAAATATCATAAAATCTCAAGAAATCCTCTAAGTGCATATGTCAATGATAATGAATGCATATGGTATCAATAATCAAGTTGCGATGTGTGATTAATAGATTAGGCATGAACAAATAATATGATGAAGTACATGCACATGAATAGCAATTCTACGATTTCATTTTAAGGAATTAAAGGCAATAGCACCAGTTTAAGTATCAATTAGTAAAAGGTTTCAATTTAAAGGTTATCTAGTGTGGTGGCATGGCAATTACCAGGGTGTGTGTGTAAGCATGAATAGTGCTCGTGCTGCATATAAAACCTTGGCAATGGTGCAGGTGTCCTATTAAATGGTTTCGTATAGGTATGTCAATTTAGGGCATGAATGTAGTAAATAATCATACAAGTATTACACCCCCAATTACTAACATTACAAGAATCTTTTAAGTTAATAAAACTATCGGGCGGCTCGCGCCATCCAACGATAGTCCCCCGTAGATGTTACATCTACTCACCGGAATCCCTAGTTAGCTGTGTCCAATCACCGCTTTCCCCTTTCGAGCCGCGTCTGACGTCTCCGCGACCGAACCTGGAATTTACATCAATACCAAACATAAGGTTACATATCAAGACTGACGCAAAACCCAAACGAAAGTACTAATGTTCACTAGCTAGGAACAACGTGCACAAGGTGCGCGGAACATACGCGAAAATCGCAAAAACTGTCAAAAATCGCCGATTTGGTCGCCCGGCAAAACTAAAACCCGACTACTCAAAAAAAACCACACACACGCATCCTAAATGTCATAGGATACGCTAAAAATGTCATCAAGACATCGCAAATAGTTCATCACAATATTTTAATAAAAACTAGTAAGCACAAAACTTGCTAATTTGGTGCAACATCGAAAATTAAAGATAAAGTTATCACATTCCAACACAAACATCCAACCACACAACTAGTTAGCCACAATCACATAATTCCAACTCATTTACCATGCTTCCAAACCATTTTCCAAACACAACCCTTTCTTGATTTTTTTCTTATTAGCAATTGCAATTAAAAACCATACTAGAAAAACTTAACTAACACTAATTTCAAACCCAAAAGCAAGTTCACCTCTTAGATTTAGGTTAGCAAAACACTAGATAGCAAAGTAAATTAATTAACCTAATAATGGATTTCTAAACCCTAATTACAACTCAAGCCATGAACTATAAAAAACAAGATTAGAATTTAGCACAAAATTTAACTCTAATCAATTTAATTTAAGGAATTTAACCACAAGTGTTAATTGGGTCAAGATTATACCTCCAATTCTAGAGATCTAGCAAGATAATTTGCCTCCAAAGATGGCCCCCTAGCATCCAAGATCCATGCATGAATGGCTAAGGAGAAAGCATGAAGAATGTGTTTGAAATTGTGAGGTTTAATTGGATTTTTGAAGCATTTGAGGATTTTTTTTTGTTTGATGCAAAGGAGATGGAAACAATGGAGTGGAATGGAGTGGGGGGGCTGCAGATTCGGCAGCAAGGGGAATGGGGGGAGTGTGTGTGAGTATGATAGATTTTTCCAAGTCAAAACCCCCCCATACCTCAATAATACCCATAACATAATTAATATATTATATTCATCTCATATGTTTTGTTTCAAATGACATGAAGGAAATTAATGGAGGGGGGATTCCTGCTGGTGGGCTCGGCTGGAATGAGGTGTGAGAATGAGTGAATGATTGGATAGAAATTTTCATGCTAAAAACACCCCCTCAAGTTCAATAATTGCAAGATTTGTTTAATTTATTACTTTATTTTTTTTTTTGACCCTAAAACAACTTGAACTTGGAATAACAAACTAAAAATTTATATTACAAACTAGATTTTAGTTAACATAATTTTAAGGATTAAAATTAGCCCGGAAAAATTTGTATTTATCGCTAATTTAATGTATTTTCTTACCGGCTTAAAATAATATTAAAAAATTGAAAAATAGGGAAAAAATTTTAAATGACCAAAATTTAATAAGTAACTCATTAGCTACTAAAAACAAGCAATTACCTATCCATTTTAGGTATAATTAGCCCTAAACTGCAAAATAACAAAAAAGACGGTTTTCGGAAAAATACCGAATTTTCGCCGATTTTCAGGAAAACACCAAAACGACTTTTCAAGACGCTACAATCTTCCCCCCTTAAAGAAATTCGGTCTTCGAATTTAAAAATATAACTACGCGTACCTTCGAAGAGATGGGGGTATTTCTTCCTCATCTCGCCCTCGGTCTCCCAGGTAACCTCCTAGCTGCTCGGGCTACGCCAAAGGACCTTGACGGTTGGTATAATCTTCGACCTCAACTTCTTCTCCTGCCGATCCAGGATGGCCACCGGCTGCTCTGCAAAAGAAAGGTCGCGCTCTAGCTGGACTGTCGGGTGATGAATCGCATGCGAAGGGTCGTGAAGGTACTTGCGGAGCATCGAAACATGGAAGACGGGGTGAACATCGGGAAAGCTGGGAGGAAGAGCCAAACGATATGCAACTGCGCCGACACGCTCGAGGATCTCGAAGGGACCTACGAATCTAGGGCTAAGCTTCCCCTTTCGCCCAAAACGCATCACGCCCTTCATCGGAGAGACTTTCAGAAAAACATGGTCGCCAACTGCGAACTCTAATCTGCGACGGCGCCTGTCTGCATAGGATTTCTGTCTGCTCTGAGCTGCCCTCATCCGGTCTCGAATCAACTGTATCTTCGCTGTCGTCTCCTCAACAAGCTGCGGCCCCAAAATACTGCTCTGTCCAACAAACGGGCGATCTGCATCTCCTCCCATACAATGCCTCGAAAGGTGCCATCTGAATAGTATCCTGGAAGCTGTTGTTGTAGGAGAACTCCACTAGAGGTAAATGATGATCCCAGCTACCACCAAAGTCTAAAACGCACGCTCTGAGCATGTCCTCGAGAGTCTGAATGGTCCGCTCTGACTGTCCGTCGGTCTGCGGATGAAATGCTGTGCTGAAGCTCAAACGAGTTCCCAAAGCCTCCTGGAGTCTCTGCCATAGTCGGCTGGTAAACTGAGTGCCTCGATCTGACACGATACAAGTCGGTACGCCATGTAGTCGCACGATCTCGTCAATATAGAGCAGAGCATACTGAGCGAAGCTGAAAGTGGTCTTCACTGGTAGGAAGTGAGCCGCTTTCGTCAATCTATCCACGATCACCCAGATGGAGTCGTACCCTCGACTGGTCCTGGGTAGACCCACAACGAAGTCCATCGAAATCTGCACCCATTTCCACTCTGGAATGGGTAACGGCTGTAGCTCTCCTGCGGGCCTCTGGTGCTCGGCCTTGACTTGCTGACAAGTCAGGCATCTCGAAACGAACTCCGCAATGTCCCTCTTCATCCCGTCCCACCAGTAGGTTTCTATCATATCATGGTACATCTTGGTGGAACCGGGGTGGACACTATACACTGATCGGTGTGCCTCCTCAAGAATGTCGCGCCGCAATCCATCAGCATCTGGTACGCACAGTCTAGATCCATATCGCAAAATCCCCTGATCGTCAATCACGAACTCGGAAAATCTGCCCTGTCCCATCTGTTCCATGATCTCTGAGCAACGGTCGTCACTGCGTTGTGCCTCATATATACGGTCAAGCAACTGTGGGCGTGCACGAACATGCGCTAGCTGTCCCCCTGTCTGAGTGAACTCGAACTCAACTCGGCTGTCGCATAACATCTGCCAATCTGCTGACGACTGCCTCTGCACTGCGCGCAAAAAGGATAGACTACCCCCAGGTCTCCTACTCAACGCATCTGCCACCACATTCGCCTTGCCTGGGTGATATAAGATCTCGCAGTCGTAGTCTTTCACCAACTCCATCCAACGACGCTGTCTGAGGTTCATGTCTCGCTGCTGAAATATGTACTTTAAGCTCTTGTGATCGGTGAATATCTGACACGACTCGCCGTATAGGTAATGTCGCCAAATCATCAGTGCAAAGACCACTGCAGCCATCTCCAAATCATGAGTGGGGTAGTTCTGTTCATGCTTCTTCAACTGCCGAGAAGCATAAGCGATCACCCGGCCATGCTGCATCAATACGCATCCTAATCCCACTCACGAAGCATCACAGTAGACCACGAATTCGCCTGATCATAGAAGGAAAAGATAATACCGGCGCCGTAGTCAAACAAGTCCGTAGCTGCTGAAAACTGCGCTCACACTCCTCTGTCCAAACGAAAGAAACTCCCTTCCGGGTCAAACCGGTCAAAGGCGCAGCTATACGGGAGAAGTCCTGAACAAAACGCCTGTAGTAGCCTGCCAGGCCTAGAAAACTATGGATCTCAGTAACCGATGTAGGTCGGGGCCAATGCTGAACAGCCTCAATCTTCTTCGGGTCCACACATATGCCGTCTCTAGTAACCACGTGACCCAAGAATCCGACGCTGTCCAGCCAGAATGCACACTTGGAGAACTTTGTGAACAGCTGGTGCTCCCTCAGAGTCTGTAACGTAATCTGCAAGTGCTGCTCGTGCTCCTCTCTGCTACGGGAGTACACCAAGATATCGTCGATAAACACGATGATGAACAAGTCAAGATACGGGCTGAATGTACGGTTCATCAAATCCATGAATGCTGCTGGGGCGTTGGTGAGTCCGAACGACATCACCAAAAACTCATAGTGGCCATAGCGTGTATGGAAGGTTTTCTTCGGTATATCCTCCTGTCGGACTCGCAGCTGATGGTATCCTGATCGCAAGTCGATCCTCGAAAAATACCCCGCACCCTGAAGCTGGTCGAACAAATCATCAATGCGCGGCAACGGATACCTGTTCCGAACGGTAACTTTGTTCAGCTGGCGGTAGTCGATACATAAGCGCAAACTTCCATCCTTCTTCTTGACAAACAGGACCGGAGCACCCCACGGAGAAACACTAGGTCGAATAAGCCCCTTATCTAACAAATCCTGCAACTGATCCTTCAGCTCTCGAACCTCTGCCGGGGCCATCCGATAAGGCGGTATAGAAATAGGCCCCGAGCCTGGAATCAAATCAATGCAGAACTCAACATCGCGCTCAGGCGGTAGCCCAGGTAGCTCATCAGGGAACTCACAAACTACCGGGACCCGGTCCAACGGAACCTCTGCAACTCGAGTATCACAAATACACGCTAAGAATCCCTGACATCCCTTCCGCAAGAGCTGACCAGCGCGAAGAGACGAAATTAAGCTGGGAAGGGTGACTCTGCGGTCTCCCCGAATAACAAGGACTGGCTCTCCCGAAAAGCTAAATTTGACTGCCTTCTCACGGCAGTCCACCGAAGCATAACAATTGGCTAACCAATCCATGCCCAGAAGCACATCAAACTCCAACATATCGAGGAGAATCAAATCAACCGATGAATCCCTCTCCCCGATACGAACGGAACACAAACGAAATACAAAACGAGCGACAAACGACTCGCCCACCGGAGTAACAACAACAAGCGGATGATCTAACGACGACGACTCACGGCCCAACATCGGTGCAAAGTGTGTAGAGACGTACGAATGTGTGGAACCTGGGTCAAATAATAGCCGTGCGTCGAAAGAACAAACTGGCAAGGTACCTGTCACAACGGCATTGGATGCCTGCGCATCCTGCGATGTCAAAGCAAAAACTCGGGCCTGTCCTCCACCGATAGCGGGCTGACCTCGACCTCGGCCTCTGCCTCCTCGTCCTCTCTGAACAGGACCGCCGCGTCCACGGCCTTAGGGTGCACCTAACTGGCGTGGAGCATCGCCTGTGGTAGGAAGTATGGCTCTCTGAGGAGGGGGTGGCGATGGTGGTAGGGTCACATGCGGAACTGTCGCTGCTCCCTGTCGTCTCACCGGACAGTCTCTGACAAGATGGTGCAAACTCCCGCACCCAAAACACCCAAGCGACGGCTGCTGCCCCTGGGGATATGAACTATATAACTGTCCCCGCCCAAATCCTCTGCCAGGCCTATCTCTCGGAAAGAATCTGGCGCGCTGCCTCTGAGACGGTACATCGGTGCGAATCCTCTTCGGCCCAGAAACGGCCGAAGTCTGTGATATGCGTGCCACCATCTGCAATGCCGTATCCATAGCAGCTGAATAAGTGTCGTGGTGCTGGGCGCCAATGGCAAGATATAGCTGGGCATCAAGTCCCTGTACGAACCTCTTCACCATCTTCTCCTCGGTATCCACCAAATACTGAGCATATCGGGATAACTGTGTAAACTGGATGTCATACTCAGACACCGTCATCCCAGGTGTCTTGACTAAGGCCTCGAAGCTACGAGCTCTGGTGTCACGAACGCTCTCTGGAAGGAAACGGGCTAGAAAGACCGCTGTAAACTCGACCCAAGTCATAGGCGGTAGACCTGCAGCTCGACCTCTCAAGACTGACTCCCACCATGTCTGCGCGAGACCCTCTAGTCGGAAACTCGCAAGCTCTACCCATCGATCATCCGAACATCTCAGCGAACGGCAGATCCTGGCTAAACTGTCAAGGAACGTCTGTGGGTCCTCCGCTGCCTCGGTGCCGGTGAATACTGGAGGTCTCAGCCTCATGAAATCCTGTAGTGAAACCAGGATGGTCACAGTGGTAGTAGTAGGAGCAGGTATCTTGGTCGTCTGTGATGTAGTAGGTACGTCATCCGGTCTCGGTGTACGACTGGCTGCAACTAGGGATCCTACCATCTGACGTAGCTCCTGCATGCCTCCCATCATCTGTCGCAACTCCTCCATACCAGTCTCGAGCCTATCCATACGGCCTGGGGAAGGTGGATCGGTCTATCCCTGCGGCGTAGGCATACTACCCTGCTCAGTCCTAGTCTCGGACGAGCCAGCTCGAATCTCGTCTCTGGCGGCAGCCCTCTGTGCCCTCGTAGCCTTCGGCGGCATAGTGGCTGTTACAGGAAAACGGATAATAAGAACAGTGCAATAGAATCATAGGATACACGGAAGTGAAGAAGGAATTTCAAGCAAGTATCCTAAAGTCACTTAGGCGGAGTACCGTATCGCAAGTATGCCGCGGACATACATACGCTACGTTACCCTACTTAAGTCACTTACTCCATCTACCAAGGGTCATCCTACACTCAAAAAGGTAAAACCTATCGCTCTGATACCAACTTTGTCACGACCCGCAGGGTACGGAACGTGACTGTCACTTAAGTTTACGAAACGTCTAAAGACGTCCGTAAAATAAGTAAGCCAAAGCCCAGAAAACCAAACCAAAAAGCAAAAGAGTGAAGAGAACCCAATCAATTGAAAACAAGTTTATCAATAAGTCATATAAAACCCTTTTTGAAAACAATATCAATTTTTCCGAAAATTTCGGCAGAGTCTCTTTTGTAAATACTGGCCCCCAAAATGGGTACAACAAAAATATATATGAATCCAACAAATAAGGCATCCCCAAGCGGGAGCTAGCTCTTCACCACAAGGCGGTCACAAATCCCACGCAAAATAAAGCAACAACATGCGAAATAATCATAATGAAGCATAAGAAAAACAGCATGTCGACTCAAGTGAGCTCGACCCCAAAATACAGCATAAAAGTCCACAAATCTCACAGTCTCATCTCTAGGTCAATATACAATAATGCTGGTAGATACAGTAGATGGAGTACACTAGATCCAAAGAATATACAAGGTGGTACAAAAATAATGATATAACCCACCTAAGAGCAAAACCTCGAGTCCAGGCAAAGGAGGCAAAAGAACAAGTGCGCCCGCCGCTACTGTACTGACGGAGCGGACCTGCAAAAGGCTGTGGCACAACGGGGGTGAGTTGCCAACTTGTGAGTAATAAATAACATCTACAAAGGCTATCGTATGCATGCACACAAGCATCCTAGCATCTAAAATACAGGTATGACTGGATGCACTAGCAGGTGTGTATACAACATCAGTGTACTAATATGTATGCAACATGAATATCTGAGGTCTCAATAGGTATATATAAGAAACATTTTATCCCTTTTTGTTTTTGAAACTCTTTTAGAATGCCATCATAATACTCAAAGAATCGACGAGAACCGGTGTCCAGCAACGACACCTAAAAGCTGTCTCAAATCTCATAAATCCATGTCATAGTGTCTCTGGCCTCAGCCATCCGGCTGACCCATCTCAATATCAATATCTCATCCTCTCGCGGCCCCGATCGGTATCCTCTGGATATCCGCCGTGCCCAATGAAGTCACCGGTAGGTAATCCGTCCCCTGCCAGGCTCATCGTCAGCACCACGAGCTTCTTGCCCCGGGGTACCCTACCGGGCTCACCATGTACCTAAGACGGTTCATCCAACTCCTCGAAACGGGTCTCGAAAACCACAGCAAACTCATGGTGGACGACACTTACATCACTAGAAAACCACAATTTACATATTTTTAAAAATATAATAAGTTTAGAAAATTTTGCGGTTTTTCCCCGAAATCCAGAAATATCATAAAATCTCAAGAAATCCTCATAAGTGCATATGTCAATGATAATGAATGCATATGGTATCAATAATCAAGTTGCGATGTGTGATTAATAGATTAGGCATGAACAAATAATATGATGAAGTACATGCACATGAATAGCAATCCTACGATTTCATTTTAAGGAATTAAAGGCAATAGCACCAGTTTAAGTATCAATTAGTAAAAGGTTTCAATTTAAAGGTTATCTAGTGTGGTGGCATGGCAATTACCAAGGTGTGTGTGTAAGCATGAATAGTGCTCGTGCTGCATATAAAACCCTGGCAATGGTGCAGGTGTCGTATTAAATGGTTTCGTATAGGTATGTCAATTTAGGGCATGAATGTAGTAAATAATCATACAAGTATTACACCCCCAATTACTAACATTACAAGAATCTTTTAAGTTACTAAAACTATCGGGCGGCTCGCGCCATCCAACGATAGTCCCCTGTAGATGTTACATCTACTCACCGGAATCCCTAGCTAGCTGTGTCCAATCACCGCTTTCCCCTTTCGAGCCGCGTCTGACGTCTCCGCGACCGAACCTGGAATTTACATCAATACCAAACATAAGGTTACATATCAAGACTGACGCAAAACCCAAACGAAAGTACTAATGTTCACTAGCTAGGAACAACGTGCACAAGGTGCGCGGAACATACGCGAAAATCGCAAAAACTGCCAAAATTCGCCGATTTGGTCGTCCGGCAAAACTAAAACCCGACTACTCAAAAAAAACCGCACACACGCATCCTAAATGTCATAGGATACGCTAAAAATGTCATCAAGACATCGCAAATAGTTCATCACAATATTTTAATAAAAACTAGTAAGCACAAAACTTGCTAAATTGGTGCAACATCGAAAATTAAAGATAAAGTTATCACAATCCAACACAAACATCCAACCACACAACTAGTTAGCCACAATCACATAATTCCAACTCATTTACCATGCTTCAAAACCATTTTCCAAACACAACTCTTTCTTGATTTTTTTCTTATTAGCAATTGCAATTAAAAACCATACTAGAAAAACTTAACTAACACTAATTTCAAACCCAAAAGCAAGTTCACCTCTTAGATTTAGGTTAGCAAAACACTAGATAGCAAAGTAAATTAATTAACCTAATAATGGATTTCTAAACCCTAATTACAACTCAAGCCATGAACTATAAAAAACAAGATTAGAATTTAGCACAAAATTTAACTCTAATCAATTTAATTTAAGTAATTTAACCACAAGTGTTAATTGGGTCAAGATTATACCTCCAATTCTAGAGATCTAGCAAGATAATTTGCCTCCAAAGATGGCCCCCTAGCATCCAAGATCCATGCAAGAATGGCTAAGGAGAAAGCATGAAGAATGTGTTTGAAATTGTGAGGTTTAATTGGATTTTTGAAGCATTTGGGGATTTTTTTTTGTTTGATGTAAAGGAGATGGAAACAATGGAGTGGAATGGAGTGGGGGGGCTGCAGATTCGGCAGCAAGGGGAATGGGGGGAGTGTGTGTGAGTATGATAGATTTTTCCAAGTCAAAACCCCCCCATACCTCAATAATACCCATAACATAATTAATATATTATATTCATCTCATATGTTTTGTTTCAAATGACATGAAGGAAATTAATGGAGGGGGGATTCCTGCTGGTGGGCTCGGCTGGAATGAGGGGTGAGAATGAGTGAATGATTGGATAGAAATTTTCATGCTAAAAACACCCCCTCAAGTTCAATAATTGCAAGATTTGTTTAATTTATTACTTTATTTTTTTTTGACCCTAAAACAACTTGAACTTGGAATAACAAACTAAAAATTTATATTACAAACTAGATTTTAGTTAACATAATTTTAAGGATTAAAATTAGCCCGGAAAAATTTGTATTTATCGCTAATTTAATGTATTTTCTTACCGGCTTAAAATAATATTAAAAAATTGAAAAATAGGGAAAAAATTTTAAGTGACCAAAATTTAATAAGTAACTCATTAGCTTCTAAAAACAAGCAATTACCTATCCATTTTATGTATAATTAGCCCTAAACTGCAAAATAACAAAAAAGACGGTTTTCGGAAAAATACCGAATTTTCGCCGATTTTCAAGAAAACACCAAAACGACTTTTCAAGACGCTAGATGGGTACAGTTTAATAGTATCGAGTACATACCACAGCATCGGTGGTCCAGCCGTAGAAGGGAAAACCCAAGCCTCACTAATGGCGCCGCGGAACTTCCGCAAACCCTAAGGTTCAAAGGCTTTCACATGGTCATTATGTCGAGTTAGGGTTTCATTCTTCTAGAGGGTCCATAGAATCGCTTGCATGTCTTTCCGAATACCTAAAACTTAGAAAATGGGTTCCTGACATTCGATCGTCTCAATCGACTCTCAACGAATCTGCGTGAAGTCGTCTCTAGCTGGAATCAATCTACCTGATGACCTCGCATCGGGGTAAGCGAGCGAACCACATGTCCTAGTCATTCATCCTCGGTGACTAGCGACTCATCATCATATCTCTAAGTATGCACAAGCTGCAGTAGCTCCAATCATCTGGGCGATATCTCATCATTCGCAGCAACAACTGGCTCATTTGTCTATACGCTAAACAGCGCCTCAATCGTCCTGGATAAGCGATATATCAATGGTCATCACATCCTGGCTGGCCTCTATCAGTGGCTCAATCCTCTGGTACCGATCGGTACGCCCGAGAAATCTCGCAAAAGCGATCAGTCCAACGCTCATGGCGCGAAAGCACAATAAGACTACGCCTCTATATGCAATCGTAAGTCTCTGGAAACACGCCCTGGTCAGTCCTCGTCCACGACGAGCTCATGCTGACTCAACTCGAGCCGTAGCTCACTCTGCCCGTGCAATCGTGGCAGCAAAACCATAACCAGTATCAATAAGGATAGATCATAGGAAGGAATATAATACGGTGTAAGGAAATGTACATCTTAAGGTTTCTTAAGCGGAGAGGCGTGTCGTAAGTATGCCGCGGAACATACGTACTGTACGTCCCTCTACTCAAGTTACCCACTCCATCAACCAACGGTCATCCTATGCGACGAAAGTTCGGGTATAATACCCCCTCGACAAAGTCTAAGTTCCGTAAGGTCAAGCCTAAGTTTCGTATACAGATAACGCCCTAGGCTCCACATAGTCAAACTTAGACTCGAACCAAGGTCAACCTAGCGCTCTGATACCAACTTTGTCATGACCCGAAAGAGCATGTGACTGGCCCTTGAACCATATGAAATCTATAGGATCCCATCTGATCCAAGTAAGCCAAAAGCCCAGAAATCTAAAACCGTATTAAGGAGTAAATAAGGAAAACTGGTTTTAAGAAGTAAAGAAATCATGTTTTGAAAATTGAAGTTTCTAAATAACTAAGCCGAAATGCATTTTCAAAATGTGTAGTATTTTCTGAAAATTTCGGCAGAGTTTCCTTTGTAAAAGCTGGCCCCAAACACGGTACAACGAGAATAATATATATGAAATGATAAAAGGCATCCCCAAGTGGGAGCTAGCTCTTCGTTAATCGACGGTCACAACCACGCAAGCAATAATAATATACAACGCCAAGGGAAAGGATCAAAACCCAAAAAGAAATTCAAGCAGCCAGAAAACCATAATACTACAAGCGCGACTCTAAGGTCGAAATATTACATCACTGTCTCTAATTCTGAAACAATATACAAGTTTTGGTTGATGGAATTTCTAGATACAATGAATAATACTTGTACAATGGCGGTTCTGATACAAAGAACCCACCTACCAAGGAAAATCACCCGCAAAGGAAAGCAGTGTGCCAGAAATGCCGCTATGGAATCTGTACGGCAAAAACCTGCAAGGACTGTGGCACAACGGGGGTGAGTTGCCAACTCGTGAATAGAAAATATCTACAAGCAGAGATCGAATGTATGACCCATCCTAGGTCAATACGATCAGATATATAAAAACCTCAATATGAATAAGTCTGAAGCATGCTAAACTGGCAATGTAATCTCTATACATGAGTGTAGTGCCAAGTGCTCGTGCCAGTGCCTTAGGTAATAACATATCATAAATGTGAGGTATGATCAATGAAATCAATCTGCATGTATGTGGATCCCGTCCACTCGTCACCCAATGACAATAACCATCATGCATGTAAATATCATCAGCAAATGCATGGAAATATGAGGATATAAAGCACCTGTGTCCCTCGCGACACGTCAAAATCATGGAACCGGAGTGCCCAGCATCGATACTCGAAAACATCATGAAAACTGTGCCTAGCATCGGCACGTAAATCCTCATATATTGGGCTCCGTTAGTCCGGACCATCCCACGGGCTCCGTCTGCGGAATCGGCCCTCGGCCCCAGCAGTACGCCCATATCCATCTATCGACTCCGGTTGGTATCCTCCGGATAACCACCAGGTCCAACCAATTACCGGTAGGTAGTAGTCCCTCTGCCAGGCTCACCGTCTACTACACAGCGAAACCGTTCTCTCCCCGGGTACCATACTGGGTCCACCATATACCCGCAATCGGCCTCATCCGCCTCCTCGAATCGGGTTTCACATGTCGCTCTCAGCACCGAGAAAACACATGGTGGACGCACTGAAATATCATATCAAGGGTAACCGGGTTTTTAAAACAATTACATATTCTCTTTTGAAATACTCACGGTTCCCAAATCCAGAAATATCATGGAAACAACATATCTCAATGCGTATAATCAGAAAGCATGATGTATGCGACATGTTAAAGAACCGTAAACGTATCAGTATGTCATGCAACATGGAATATTAATATGCACATATGTAGGGAAGAACGCTTCTTTAAAATGAATCAGCTTTAAAAGGTATTTTGCGGTTCCCAGTCTCTCATCAAGCCAGAACCATCAATGTAAGTGCAAATACGTAAGTATGCACGTATGGGTGCACAGTGTATAGGTACACAAGTATGCCAAGCAAAAGTTATATCCTGAATGCAACCGTACTATAGTGTAGTGACATGGCAATTATCGATGATGAAGTTTGTGAGCCGGCGAGCAGTGTACGTGGAACATATGCATCATCGATAATGGTACTGGTGTCCTAGCAGCATGATAGAAATATGTCAATAAACACATGCAATGCAATGCAAATAGCATGAATATGCGGAATCGAATAATCAACGCAACAGTGAAGAATCCACCTCAATAAATATATCATGCAGCTTGCCATTCGAAATAAGACGATTCAGGGTTTTTGTTAAAATAAGGGCTACGGTGTTTTAAGAAAAGTTGCTTCGTTTGAAAATATCCGTAGAATCCCTTTTGCCTATCTTTAAGATATCCCCGATTCGTTGGTTTTGAAATAGGTATGACTCGGGTCTAGTCTAATGTCTACTAATTAATCTACAGACCTGACTAACAAGCTAAACAGGAGGGTTATGGAAACCACCTACATCTGAGTCGATATCTATATAAATATAATAGTCGGTGATCCCGCCTCAATAGTATCACATACGGTATAATATCCTCGAGTCATGAGTGTAGATCTATCATCAATATATATAGCTCGTTCGTAAATCCATAGTACGGCAATCCCAAATCCGGGTACGGGTCAATATCACGGTCAGCTCATCAATTATCTGGTATCCTTATCATCATCTCTCATGATCTGGGGTACTGATCTAAGTCTAGTACAATCGATACCATCTAAACAAATATAAGCGCGTGTGTAAAACACACGTCCAGAGGCACGCTAAAATCTCGTATCGTATCCCAAATACAAATCGCATCTTATCGCCGATCTCACGGCACCATGCCAAAACCACCGACTCATCTCCAAATATCCACATCCATCCTCATCATCACGGTATAAGTATATCAATAGTATATGTGTGCGTGTGTGGGTGTAAACTTATTCTAGGGTTCGCGACTAGCAATTTCACTAGTTCACTTTTAACCCTAATCTAAACCATAGTACACATAAACTCACCTGTTCACGACACACAATAAACTATCAAACTAGTATATATGTACTATACTAATATCGGACTGCGGGGGTGCTATACGTCATCCACCCGACTTCCCCCGTAGATATAATCTACTCACCTGCTTCTCGTGTGCTGATGCCGATGTCGCCATCTTATTTTCATCGCCTCAACATTACGTGGGGTACCTAAAAGGATATCACAAACGCTAAAGCACATGAAAATCACATCGGAAAACCAAAACAGCACACGCTACTCGCATAGGTAAAAACCTATAGTCTCCCATGCAAACACGACCAATATCCACTTGTCGTTGACGTCCAAACGCCACCCGACAGAAACGAATCACCAAATACCAAAATCCATGCTAAAACAAGTCATAATTCATGCGCCAACTCATGAAAATCAACCCAGATTTTACCCTAAATAGAATCAGACAAAATTGCACATACCATCGGTCAAGTATACTGGAGATAGGGCCCTGCACCAAAAACAAGGCAAAACCGTCCTGCTCTGGCCGCAAATTGCGTCCAGAAGGGTTAAATCTACGGCCTGGGGGAAGATATAGGGGCTAGGGTTTTATGTGGTGGTTCTAGGGTGCCTGCACATCTCACTGTCCAATGAATTTTATTTTAGGATGTCTCGGGTTAAAGCAGATCTCTAAAAAGAGTGACAGATTTCCAGTTTTTCCCGATATCGATTCTATAAATCCGTATTCTGGTTCTAGTTCCAGGTTTGGGTCTAAAATAACATCACACCAGGGGTTCTAAGGTCACAACAAGTCTCAATTTCACCTTTGATTCAGATCCAATCCTAAGCCCTAACTTGAAGTTTCATAAGTCCATCAAACGACACCATATCGACATGAAACTAGTATGGATGAAATAAGAATTGAAATACTAAACTAGGGGTGCAGAAATTACCTCCTTTGGCAACTCAAGAAAATTCTTGAGTTGCTCAACGTCCTCAAGATCCACTCTTCCTTAGTCCAATACGTTCCTCTCGAGCTCGTGCACCTTTTTAGTGAAGGGAAGATGGGGTTTTGGAGTGATTTTTGTGGTGTTTTGGAGGCTTGGAGAGGGGAGGGAGAAAAAGGAGCAGCAGCTGCAGCAACTAGGGAAAGAGGGAGAGAGGAATGAGCTGAAGAATGATGGTGGAATGGTTCAAGTCAACACACCTCACCTACTCTTTCTCTCTCTCACCATGCTTCATAATATATTCCCTTTTCCTTTTTCTTTTCTTTAACCCTAATTCCTTCTCACTCAAATAGTATACCCAAAAGAAAAGCCATGGTAGAAATGTACAAGTGTAGAGAAAAAGATATGTGCATATTTTGCACAAAATTGCTAAAACCGATTAGCGATTTTTAATCGCGATTAGCACTAAATTAGCATATAAATGATCACAAAAACTTTAAAATGGCATAATTCCAAAAAATACCTCATTTTAGAATTTTCCAAAATTTTTCCAAAATTTTTCCCATTTATCGGTATTTAATTATACTGAAATATTAAAATATTCAATAAAATAATATTAAATTATAAAAATTCCCAAAAATAATATTTTATTATTTTGAAATGTTACATCTATCTTTATTTTGTAAATCTTTTGGGACACTTGATAGACATTTAAAACTGGAGTTGTGTGATTCAATTTCGGACGGGTAGGTTCGATTTGGAAGGGGGTACAGGTCACTCTCACCACTCAAATTCACACCATGTCCAACCGCCTCATCATACATTAGAAAATTTGGATCTAGTCGAAAACTAGCTACAGGGTCAGCAGGTTGTCTGAGGGCGGCAATAGACGCATTCAAATCCATCATCTGTTGGTACGACGCTACCGTAAAGTCTTCCAACGACTGTTCCACACTAGACATAGGTTGTGTAGGAGTTTCAGTAAAAGATTCAAAGTTGTTTGGATACTGAAATATCCCAAATGGCTGTGTAGAAGCAATGGCTAGGGAAGGTGCAAATGTTGGGTATGATGGATAGGAATTGAATGGTTGGACAGGGGTAGAATCAACATACGGATAATAAGTTGAATGGAATTGTTGATCCAAAGAATTCACAGTGGTTAGAGGAGTACAATATCGGTTATGAGATTGTTCAATACGTTCAGCAATAGACATAGTTCTTTGAGTTACAACAGAACTTGAAAAAGGAGTATCAACGTAAGAAGATGGTGAAGGTTGAAATGGTTGATACAAGGTAGATTGCGGAGTCCAATTGGTAGTCCTAGACGCGTCTATCCGATCTTTCGAAGAAATTTTGGGAATGGACGGGTCGTTCGAAATTCGACCAAAGCAAGAATCGTAGGAAGTTATGTCTGGTTGTCGGTAGCAAAGTTCGGCAAGAGTTTTTCTAGGTGGGGTACCCATGATATAAAGAGAATAAGAAGAAAAGGAAGGGAAAAAGAATGCGGATATTTTTATTTTTTTATTTTATGTTAGTTATTAACAAAAGATTGAAATATACACACAAAAAGAATCTGGACAAAAACAATCATGACACAAAAATACCATACACCTAATCGGTCTAGGGTTCACCTCGGTCAACTAGACCTGCTCAAGCACTTGATTGTCGATGTAAAACTGTGTCGAGAAACGGGCTCAAGATATACTGATCAAGAGCCCAGGTAGGTGCAGAGATAAGGAGAGGTTTTCCGACGCTTTTGCGAAGGTCCTTTATTAAATAACCCTTTCTCTTTTGGCGGTTTCGCCGTTAACACTTTCCTAGATACCCCGTAAACAATATACCGTTAAGCGGTGTTCTAAACACAATTAACCACTCCTAGTGAGCGTGAAGTCCTTAAGGCTTAAAGTCTAGTTTCTTTTAAAATTTGTGCGGGTAATCGTTATGTTCAAGTTCGTGATTTGTGGGCCACGGAAAAGGTGATGAAATCCTTTACCGTATGTTGTGGGGTTCGCTTGCCCTTAACTCCGTATTAATGTATGCAATTCGCAATTCAATAAAAATTCTATAAAGAATCAAACAATCGTTTTTTTGTATATTTAAGCACGGTACTGCAACAAATATGGGTTAGTAAAGTTTTAGCGTTTGCTAGCAAACTTGCCAACAATCCTGCAAAGATAGATAGTGGATGCGTCGGATTTGAGAGGAATGTGTTTAAGAAATACGTACCAATAAGGTTTTGGGTTTAGAAAACCCCGTTGAAGTTAAATCCAAATAGCTCGAAATGTTCGCTTCCGTGGGTCAAACTACCTGGATCTTTGGCACTGTACTTCATAATCACCTTAGCCTTGAATGTACACTTTTCTCCCCACACTAGCTGTTCGCAAATCCGTAAAAATCTATAAATGTCGGAAAAACGGATATTAGTGCGAAAAAGCAATACGAATGCCCAAATACCTGCACACTAAAAATTATAAAAAACAAACAATAACAATGAGACAGAAACAGAACACTTAAGCACAGAAGAAAAATTTGAAGCAAATGGAGGAGGTACGGCCGGCAAAGCCGGAAAATGAGGGGATGTCGCCGGATTTTCTTGGGATTTAGGGTGTTAGTTTATATGCCCTAGAGGCCATTACTGTATCATACTAGTTTGTATATTACTTGATGGAAGCTTGGGATATTCACTGTTGTATAGACAATGTTGCTCGAAACAGTAGTATGCTACTTGGTTTGTTTCTATGTTAATGTATACATGTGTTTCCTTTTGCATATCGCCTATACACATTAGTAGAGCTCTTAGGATCTTTTCTTGATTACCAGCGTTGTGATGACTGTCACACTCGTGGGGGCTAGATAATCCACAAGCACATCCTTATACAGGTCCCTAGTCATAGGACTATCGAGACAGGGCATCGATACTCCGGAGTAGACTAGCGTATGCGCTTCTCATCCCAGCAGGGGAGACGGTCTGTCCCACAGCCGTCAGTACGTCGTACATGAGATAGTATGCGGTTGCTCGTTAGGTTACGAGTACACTGGACAGGACTCGTCGGAAACTGTTGTTTGGTACTATACCTATCGTCATTTATCAGTTCCCAGGTGACATGAGTACAGCTTAGTCCGCTGACTTGACACTGTCACTTCGCCTCGAGTGTGTTCCCACCGTACTTTGATTACTACCTACCACGGCTCAAAGGAGGCGTGCAAACAGGTAGTAGTTGGGTGCAGTCCAGAAGCACTTGGAGGCAGTGACGGTTAGACAAGATTCGTCTCTCCCGGTATTGGGGGTTGATATCGCGCTGTGTCTAGGAGAGCCATTACACAAAGTCCCTGGCCAGGGCAAGCGAGATATACTGGTAGGTTTCCAGTGTTATCTCAGGGTGTTCTGGGCTACACTCCGACACGACTTGTACCACTATTAGGGGACTGACGTTTACCGCCTCCCTAGGCACGCCATGCGATATTCTCAGACGAACAGACCGGACTGTACGGAGATTGTCACATTCAGGCTCAGTAGGAGTTTGGATGAGTTCACCTCGTCAGTCTTCTTATCGGCATCTACCTGGGGGCCGTTACGCACAGCTAGTGCCGCTTGCGTTCTGTCGTTAAACCCACTGCCAGCGTAGTGTCGAGTCTTTAGAGTCCCACATAGAGAGCTATTCGTCTTTAGGCAAAATGAGTAGAGGTCGCATGGTTTTGCGACAGGGTTCGGTCACATCCGTTCACTTATGCACGTTTAGTGTCCGGGCAGTTATTACTAGCGGGCTTTGGGTTAAGCCAGATCCTAGTATACGTTTTGGGATTGGTTTTATCTCATTTGTATTCGTGTTCCCCGGAACGCGGATGCGGGTGTGTATGCACGGTTGACCGAGACAGAGGCAAAGGATTCTTATTAGGGTTGTTGACTGTTGACTTTTGCTAAACCCTAATGAGAATAAGAAATATGATTAGTGATAATATTAATTAAGTATAATTGTGCAATGGTTGGGTTGAAAGGTTGACTTGTTGACTTTGTTGACCGGTTGACTATGTTGGACTTGTTGACCATCATCATTACAATGGCTATCATTTCATGGCAAAGACTTTTGCTTGCTTGTTTGTCCACATATTGCATTTAATGCATGAAATGATATTGCCATTTGATATGATAAGAACCATCACATAATACTCAAATATTATTATTTGTTATGATTATTTTGGATTATGAAGAGGATGGTTGTAAAAAGTCTGGCTCATTCTATTATTTGCATTCTCTCTCATGCAAAAGCTCACCTCTTCCTCTTGCTCTCCCTCTTTCTCTAGTTCAAGGAAAAAACCTCTCATGTGTTGAGAACCATTTTTCTTGGAGGAAAAACCCAAAACACTTCTCTACTCATCCTAGTATACAAGGTCCAGCAAACCAAGTGTTCTAGTTTCCTCTAGATTGACGCTGGAGCCAAAGGTAGAAGCTTTCGGGTGGATCCATCTTCGGCACAAGGAGACGACGAGGTGTGGCCGATCCGACCACCACAAGGAGTTGAAGAGAAGGAGTTCATGTTTAGGTATAACCCTTAACCTAGTAGCTAAACTCTTAGTTAGGTTTTTAGATAGTTTGTTTAACAATGATCCGTTTTTGAGTCCATGTTACCTCCACCGAAAAAATCGTTTTTCACCATTTCCGCAACCCCAAAGAACCGTGGACGGGTAACGTAGACTTACGGTGGTATCAGAGACAGGTTAAACACTATCTAACATGTTAGCAAAGTAACTAGAAGTTCGATCGGAGAAAAAGTCACAAAACACGCCCGAAATATCAACTTTCTGCCGATTTTGTTTTCTGTTAAAAAATTAATAAATCATACACTAAAAATCGGCTCAGGGTTTTTAAAGCACACCCAAGAAAAATGGTCCAGCGACTCGGTCAAAGCACTGCGGAACCGCGACAGGAGCATGCTCCCGCCGCGGATCCGCGGCCGAGTTGACTCGGCCGTGGGCAATTTTTCCTGCAGTGTGTTCAGTGGGGTGTTTTGGGATTTTTACAATATGTTTTTTCTGCCCAGATTTTCCAGAAAACAAATTTTTGTTTTTGGGTTTCAAAATCCGTATTTTGATCGAACTTCTAAAGACTTAAGCTAACGGGTTATATCTGTGATGTGATATATGTATTGAACGTCTGCTAATCGCTATAGGTCGATTAGTGGGGGTTATACATATCTGTGATCTGTAATGTTGATGGTATGTGTATATGAATTCATTGGATTATCGCGGATGAATAGCCGGGGGTTGTGAGATGAGAGTTTTTTTTTCCTTTCAATTCATGTAATTTGTAATTGATGTAATATTATTTATATGGCCGCACAACCGGGATGAGGTTGTAGCCGTCATTGTATAATTTCTTTTACTGTTTTTGCTCCTAGGATAGACCGAAGGTGGGGTGCACAAACAACCGGGTACCTCGAAGTGCCGAGTGGCCTACTCACGGTGTTGAGGGAGGTTGCTTCGCTTCGGGTACTTGGCGGGTAGTTTGCCGCACCCGTAGGGGTTTAGGGTGCGGTCTGGCTATTCATCGCGACCGTGTAATCCGCTCTTCGTTACAGGCTCGTACGGAATGCGGAATCCTAGTATATCCAATGTGTTCATCTGTGATCCGGAATGGCTATCATTGCATCTGACGAATGTATATATCTGTATATGATATTTATTTAGGCGTTGCTTATGTTTTGCATCCGCGCTAGTCCAGCCCCCGCTCTATCGTTAGTTAAGTAACCTAACGGGTAATGACGGGGCCCCATGGCGAATGCGGATGGCATAAGCATAAGTCATATTTTCGTTGTTTTCTGCAATGGTAGGATTAAATGATGGGAAGCATTAAATTAATGCAAGAAAATAAACCAAAGTAAAGTCGTCGGAACAATTTCAAAACCACTCGGTTTCTTTTCAAAAACAACTTTTAAATGCGGAGCTTAAGCCACTCCTTTTAAAAGCTATCATGTTCCATCGATTATATCAAGTTCACTACATTCACGGTTTCGCCAAAACCATTCGTAGCCCTCCGTCGTTTCATATGTATAGTCAATAGTATTCAAGCTGTGTTTGTTGGCCAAAATCAAGGCACAGTGTTTGGTAGCTGTTGGGTATTCATATGCAGCATAGATAGATGCGTTGGTTTGGGACAGTCGTACTGCCTTGTTGGCCAAATTCAAGGGTAGGTACGGGTGGGTTCAAATTAACCTGGAGAATGACGGGTAGAACTTGACATGTGACTTATGATTTGTTGGCCAAAGTCAAGGTCATACGAGCATGGGGCAAAAATCCACATCGGGAGTTTCTAAAGAACCAGAAACTTTCTAGCGCTGCATACCATTTGGAGTGTGATAATTCTGGTAGGATTCCTTCAGTTTTGTCACGCGATGATATTTGGATCCCGATCCTTCTGTGAGTATATGCTACTCCTCGGGAACTTTCTCACTTAACGATCAATGCTATAAACCAAGTAGGTGCCTAGAAAAGTGTTAGCGGGGCTACGCCCATAGGGAAAAGAGGTTATTTAATTAAGGAACTTCGCGAAAGCGTTGGAAAACCTCCCTCGAAGTACCAACACCTTCCTGGCTGAACGGTTAAGCGAGTATTGTATGGTGAGATTGATCCCGACTAATTCTTCCTTTTTGGTTTTAGGAGGGATTCGAGAAACAGTGGGAGCTATCCTGTTTAGACAAACTAAAAACCACTCTAAACTTGCAAGAGCATCATGCTAAAGTGTTTCTTCTCTCTCTCCTAATTGCAGCGACCAATCATCATGACCGGACTTAAGTTACTACTAGATAAAAATATACTGACAGGGCCAAACTACAAAGATTGGCTCAGGAATTTCAAAATGGCAATCACTTATGACAAGTTGAGGTATCTCCTTACCACCAAAGCTCCCCCTGTCCTAGGTCCCAAAACCAGCGTCGCGGATAAGGAAATCCGTAAGACCTGGGAAATCGACTGTGCGAAGGCCAAGTGCTTCGTGCTTGCCTCTATGGACAATGAACATCAGAGGAGGCACGAGAATATGGACCTCGAATCAATATTTCTCCATACTAAGGATCTGTATGGGGAGCAATCCCGTATCGCGAGATACGAAGTCTCGAAAAAGTTGTTTTCGGCGAGATTGGCCATCGGATCATCGGTAGCGGAACACGTGCTTAAGATGATTGGCTTCATTGAAGAGCTCGCGGACCTTGGGACCACGTTAGAGAATGAGCTCTATACGGACTTGATTCTCCAGTCCCTTCCTTCCACTTACGCCCAGTTTATCCTGAACTTCAACATGCAAGAAAAAGAAGTTGAACGTTCAGAACTCCTCAACATGCTAAGGAGTGCAGAGGGCACCCTACAGAAAGGTAGAGAAACATCCACTTTATTTGTAGGAGGATCTTTCTCTTCTAAGTCCAAGGCGAAAGCTAAGGGAAACAAGAAGAAAGCCCCCGCGAAACTAAGGGGCGGTGTTAGTAAAGTGGAAACGAAGGGAAAAGCAAAAGCAACAAAAGTAACGGGAAAGCTTGTGGGAAAGGAAGAGTGCTTTTACTGTCACAAGAGTGGACACTGGAAAAAGGATTGCACGGCTTGGAAGGCCAGAAACCAGGACCCGAAGCAAGTTGCGGCTTCGGCTTCAGGTGTGTATGTTATTGAAAACTGTCTATCAATAAACTCTACTTCCTGGGTATTGGATACCGGATCAGGATCTCATATCTGTAATTCCATACAGGAACTGAGAAAGCGTAGGGTTTTGAAGGCAGGTGATATGACCCTCAGAGTTGCAAACGGAGCTGGCATGGATGCGGAGTCCGTGCGGGACTATCACTTGGGAATTTCAGATGGATATGTTTTGGTTTTGCGTGATTGTTATTTTGTACCCAATGCAACTTGTAATATCATATCTGTATCTTTATTATCTAAAGAAGGTTATGAATTTGCATTTGTAAGCAATGTTGTAAACATTCACTTTAATCAAGTTTTGATAGGGTCAGGTACATTAAGCAATGGTATATACGTATTAAACCAACCACAGATTTTTAATGTCCAGAATACACACAAAAGAAGGTCTCCGGAAACAAATCAGGCTTTCTTATGGCATTGTAGACTGGGTCACATCAATGAGTGAAGGTTGACGAAGTTACATACAGAAGGATATTTGGATCCGTTCGAATATCAATCATATGCAACTTGTCAATCCTGTCTCAAAGGAAAGATGACAAAGACTCCGTTCACTGGGCACAGAATAAGAGCGAGTGAGCTCTTGGGACTCGTACACAGCGACGTGTGCGGTCCAATGTCTACACATGCGCGAAGCGGTTATTCTTACTTCATTACTTTTACGGATGATTTTTCAAGGTACGGATATGTCTTCTTAATGAAACATAAATCCGAAGCCTTTGGAAAATTCCAGGAATATAAGAATGAAGTAGAAAAACAAACCGGCAAAAGTATCAAGACACTGAGATTTGATCGAGGTGGTGAATACTTGAGTGCCGAGTTCCTGGATTATCTAAAAAAGAATGGAATTCTCTCTCAGCTTACTCCTCCATACACTCCGCAACATAACGGTGTATCGGAGAGACGGAACCGGACCCTATTGGATATGGTACGTTCCATGATGAGTAATGCTGAGTTACCGCGATCATTCTGGGGATATGCACTAGAATCAGCTGCATATCTTTTGAACTGAGTTCCAACTAAGACTGTGATGTGGTGTGGGAAGAAACCCTATCTTAAGCACATTAAGACATGGGGATGTCCAGCTTTTGTCAAAAAGCAGCATGCGGACAAACTCGAGGCAAGCTCAGTACCGTGCAAGTTTGTGGGATATCCAAAGAACTCCAAGGAATATTTCTTCTATTGCGAAGAGGAACAAAAGGCTTTTGTTTCTCGTCATGCCTGCTTCTTGGAAACTGAGTTTTTGGAAAATCAGATAAGTGGGAGCGCAGTAGAACTGGAAGAAATTCCATAACCACGAGCTATTACTGAAAGCTTAGTAGAACCAGAGGGTTCAAAAGAACAGGACATTCCTACGCCGCTCCGCAGGAGTAGTAGGCAGTCTCATCCGCTCGAGAGATACTACGGTTTTCTCATAGACGGGGATAGAGAGGATTTCATCATTGATAGTGATGAGCCTACTAGCTTCCAGCTGGCCATTCATAGCGTTGACTCGGTAAAATGGCTGGATGCAATGCGGACCGAAATGGAGTCCATGTACACCAACAAAGTATGGACTTTGGACATTGCTCCAGATGGGGTAAAACCCGTAGGATGCAAGTGGATCTTCAAGAAGAAGATTGGTGTAGATGGACAGGTTGAGACCTATAAGGATAGACTTGTTGCAAAGGTTTTTCGTCAAAGACCTGGTTTGGACTATGACGAAACCTTTTCTCTAGTGGCTATGCTGAAATCCATTCGGATCCTTCTTGCCATCGCTGCGTTCCACGATTATGAGATTTGGCAGATGGACGTAAAGACCGCTTTTCTAAATGGAAATTTAGAGGAGTTTGTCTATATGGACCAGCCAGAGGGTTTCATTCAGAGTGGGAGCAGTGGAAATGTGTGCAAGTTGCTTAAGTCCATCTATGGACTAAAGCAGGCATCGCGGAGTTGGAACATCTGGTTTGATGAGACAGTCAAAGAATTTAGCTTTATCAAAAATCCAGATGAACCATGCATCTATAGTAGATTTGTAGCAAGAACTGTCGTGTTCCTCGTTTTATACGTGGATGACATTCTCTTGATAGGAAATGACATTCCTATGCTACAATATGTCAAAGGGTTCTTGTCACACAGGTTCTCCATGAAAGACCTGGGTGATGCCACTTATATTCTGGGAATCCGGATCCATCGTGATAGATCCAAGAGGATGTTAGGACTTTCGCAGTCCAGGTACATCGACACCATACTGAAAAGATTCAGTATGGAAGATTCCAAGCACGGTAATCTACCGGCTTGTCACGGGATCACCCTCTCCAAAGAGATGTCTCCCAAGACTGATTTGGAAAGGGATCGTATGTCTATTATACCCTACGCTTCTGCGGTAGGCTCTATAATGTATGTGATGTTGTGTACCAGACCAGATGTAGCTTATGCACTGTGTGTGGTAAGCCGGTATTAGTCAAACCCTGAGGAGAAACATTGGATAGCGGTAAAGAACATTCTCAAGTACCTGAGAAGGACTAAGGAGATGTTCTTGGTGTATGGCGGAAAAGACCTCCAGATCGAGGCCTTTGCTGACTCCAGCTTCCAGAATGACAAGGATGATTCCAAGTCTATGTCGGGTTATGTCTTTACCCTCAATGGAGGGGCGGTGTGTTGGAAGAGTTCCAAACAGGAAACCGTTGCTGACTCGACGATGGAAGCGTAATATATCGCTGCTGCTGATGCCGCAAAAGAAGCCGTCTGGATGAGGAAGTTCTTAACAGAACTTCAGGTGGTTCCGTCTATTGTTGATCCAATACCTCTGTATTGCGACAAAAACGGGGCTATAGCTTTAGCGAAGGAACCCAGGTCCCATCAGAAGTCCAGACACATCTTGAGGCGGTATCACCTGATCAGGGAGATCATGGGTCGCCAGGAGATCGAGGTTCGGAGAGTTGCTACGGAAGATAACACAGCCGATCCATTCACGTAGGCCTTACCCCAGACTCGGTTCGAGTGGCTGATCGAGATGATAGGTCTTCGATACGCCAGTACATGGCCTTAGTGCAAGTGGGAGATTGTTAGTGTATATGCCCTAGAGGCCATTACTGTATCATACTAGTTTGTATATTAATTGATGGATGCTTGGGATATTCACTGTTCTATAGACAATGTTGCTCGAAATGGTTGTATGCTACTTGGTTTGTTTCTATTTTAATGTGTACATGTGTTTCTTTTTGCATATCGCCTATACACATTAGTAGAGTCCTTAGGATCTTTGCTTGATTACCAGCGTTGTGATGGCAGTCACACTCGTGGGGGCTGGGTAATCCGCAAGCACATCCTTATACAGGTCCCTAGTCGTAGTACTGTCGAGACAGGGCATCGATACTCCGGAGTAGACTAGCGTATGCGCTTCTCATCCCAGCAGGGGAGACGGTCTGTCCCACAGCCGTCAGTGCGTCGTACTTGAGATAGTATGCGGGTGCTCATTATGTTACGAGTACACTGGACAGGACTCGTCAGGAACTGTTGATTGGTACAATACCTATCGTCAGTTATCAGTTTCCAGGTGACATGAGTACAGCTTAGTCCGCTGACTTGACACTGTCACTTTGCCTCGAGTCTGTTCCCTCTGTACTTTAATTACTACCCTACCACGGCTCAAAGGAGTCGTGCAAACAGGTAGTAGTTGGGTGCAGTCCCGAAGCACTTGGAGGCAGTGACGGTTAGACAGGATTCGTCTTTCCCGGTATTGGGGGTTGATATCGCGCTGTGTCTCGAAGAGCCATTACACAAAGTCTCTGGCCAGGGCAAGCGAGATATACTGGTAGGTTTCCAGTGTTATCTCAGGGTGTTCTAGGCTACACTCCGACACGACTTGTACCGCTATTAGGGGACTGGCGTTTACCGCCCCCCTAGGCCCGCCATGTGATATTCTCAGACGAACAGACTGGACTGTACGTAGATTGTCACATTAAGGCTCAGTAGGAGTTCGGATGAGTTCACCTCGCCAGTCTTCTTATCGGCATCTACCTGGGGGCTGTTACGCACGGCTAGTGCCGCTTGCGTTCTGTCGTTAAACCCACTGCTAGCGTAGTGTCGAGTTTTTAGAGTCCCACACAGAGAGCTATTCGCCTTTAGGCAAAATGAGTAGAGGTCGCATGGTTTTGCGACAGGGTTCGGTCACATCCGTGCACTTGTGCACGTTTAGTGTCCGGGCAGTTATTACTAGCGGGCTTTGGGTTAAGCCAGATCCTAGTATACGTTTTGGGATTGGTTTTATCTCGTTTGTATTCGTGTTCCCCGGAACGCGGATGCGGATGTGTATGCACGGTTGACCGAGACAGAGGCAGAGGATTCTCATTAGGGTTGTTGACTGTTGACTTTTGCTAAACCCTAATGAGAATAAGAAATATGATTAATGATAATATTAATTAAATATTATTGTGCCATGGTTGGGTTGAAAGGTTGACTTTGTTGACTTGTTGACTTTGTTGACCGGTTGACTTGGTTGGACTTGTTGACCATCATCTTTACAAGGGCTATCATTTCATGGCAAAGTCTTTTGCTTGCTTGTTTGTTCACATATTGCATTTAATGCATGAAATGATATTGACATTTGATATGATAAGAACCATCACATAATACTCAATTATTATTAATTGTTATGATTATTTTGGATTATGAAGAGGATGGTTGTAAAAAGTCTTGCTCATTCTATCATTTTCTTTCTCTCTCATGCAAAAGCTCTCCTCTTCCTCTTGCTCTCCCTCTTTCTCTAGTTCAAGGCAAAAACCTCTCATGTGTTGAGAACCATTTGCCTTGGAGATAAAACCCAAAACACTTCTCTACTCATCCTAATATACAAGGTCTTGCAAACCAAGTGTTCTAGTTTCCTCTAGATTGAGGTTGGAGCCAAAGGCAGAAGCTTTCGGGTGGATCCATCTTCGGCACAAGAAGACGACGAGGTGAGGCTGATCCGACCACCACAAGGAGTTGAAGAAAAGGAGTTCAAGTTTAGGTATAACCCTTAACCTAGTAGCTAAACTCTTAGTTAGGTTGTTAGATAGTTTGTTTAACAAAGATCCGTTTTTGAGTCCATGTTACCTCCACCGAAAAATCGTTTTTCACCATTTCCGCAACCCCAAAGAACCGGGGACGGGTAACGTGGACTTACATGGGGCTCCAATTTTCAGCAGCAATCACAGAGTTCTACTAGTGCCGTACTGGTATTGTTTATCTTTTCAATTGAGTTACAGAGTGCAAGCAGGTACGAAATCCAGAGAACAAAAATGGTTAAATGTGTTAGTTTTTTTTTTGTTTTTGTTTTTGAATTTTTTAGTTGATTTTGAAAATAGGCTTAGTTGTATAGATGAAATGTACAGAGATTAAACCGAAACAACAAGAATAAAAACGTTACCGTCACCCCGGCAACAGCGCCATTTGATTAAAATGATTAAAGTTACCGCAATCAAGACGGTGCCGCTTTGTAGCTAGCCGGTTGAGCACGGGTCGATCCATAGGGAGACGGAGCGTTTTACGTTCTTGTCGTTACGAGTTAATGCGTGAGGGCGGAAAAGTTCTTATCTACCCTATGTGTTATATGCACGTATAAAGTTGTTAGGAAAATATACAATAGTGTAAGCTAAGGAAATCCGCACTAAATCCTTTGAGCCGAACATAACGATTGAAGCTAAAAAATCGGCAACAACGTCGATTAGGGTGATTAAGCACGGTATTCATGGAATCCGGCTTATTGACACTTGTCCGTCCGTTCTTGTCGCTTGCTTTCGCCTCCGGCCAAACCGAACGCAACCGGTCGCGGTTAGGAATCACCGTTACCATGGTAGGGTAGCGTGCCTAACGGAGCGCTTGCGTAACGTTTGGACGGAGTTCAATGGACATTACGGGAAAAGGAAATGAGCAAAGAACCTTAACTTACAATATCGTATTTATTCCTAACAGTGCCATATTAACAACCATTCACAAAACAAACAAAAATGAGAGAACAAAAGAACAAAGAAAAGAAAAGATTACAAGTATGTAAGTGCATGGAATTTAAGTACATGAAAGTAAAGCACGGTAATAAATTGCATGAATGTAATGCAAGTAAGAAAAAATGCAAGAAAGAAATAAACAAGAAAGTAACACAAAGAACCATAGAACCAAATACAAGTCATGGGTTCAATAACCTAATCTTAAACTTGCAATCTCAATCAAGAGATTGCAAGATCAAGAGAAGGGTAAAGAACTCATGTGAAATGAAGGAAAAGAAGAGAGCTTTATTAATTCTAAAAGAAGATACAACCCTTGAGATCAATTGCAAAAACTTAAACCGTCAAGCTCAATGAAGAGGTTGAAGGATCAAGAGAAGGTAAGGATCTCAAGAGGAAGCTATGTACAAGAACTAAAAAGAAAACAAAAGAGTTACAAACTGAGAAATGAAAGATACAATGTGAGGAAAAGAATGGCCATGAACCTTTTCCCTCTGCCTTCTATTTATAGGCAAAGAAGAAAAGAAAATTAACAATAAAAATAGGGCCAAATAGCCGCATGGAAGCCACTGTGAGAAGATGGGGCCCAAAGGAGGATGTGGGACCGGCCTAGCCGGAATTCCTAGGGTAGGGTTCGGCCAAATTCTGAGGTGTGGGTCCCGTATTGCAGTGGTGGTCTTGTGTTGTCCCCCTCATCATTTTGGTGCAGTTTATTTACTCCGTTTTGAACTTGTGGTGCACCAGGAATTGGAGGGAAACTTGAATCATAAAGTCAACACACACTTTTTAGCATTTAATGCATGTCACACCATGCCACTTGCCCTAGCCATCATGAATGTGTGCCATGGCAGCCCCCCTAGGTCCATGGTCCAAGCTCCAAGAGTTAGTGTGTACACATGCTATGTATTGGACCAATATATTGTGCACACACCAGTTTGCAAAATAACTCCTGGGATATCGGTCGGTTTCTAGTTCTGGCTGCAATGTCAGCTCGCAAATAATATATCCGTGATTTTGAATGTATTTCCAGTATTTTGTCACGGGTACCTATAATCTGTATTACTGAGCAAACACCGGTTAATAGTACCGATAAAAAACAAAACAGATAATGAATGAGCGGTATTGAAATGCAGTTTTCTGTGATGAACAGTAGATCATCTTTGATTTGGAAGATTACTAGCAAGCATGCATCATTCACTTCATGGAGCCTCTCAAGAGTGTGGGAACTTGATGATCGCAACGAAGGGACCTCAACTCAGAGCTTATGAAGCGAAGGAACAGACTACAAAGGTTGTAATCCTTAACTCTTAGAAGTAAAATAGTTTACTTGTTCATTGTTAACCCTAATTCTATAGTAAAGATCCTTGCTTAGCTTGTTTGGCACTTGAAAATTTTGAATTTGACATGGTTGATGCCTTGTAGAACCTTGTTCTAGTGCCTAAGAACCTTATAGTTGTCCGTTCTTACGTCGATCCCGGCATGAAGCATGGCTTATCAAGGCGGTTACGGAGCACAAGTCATCAAATTCCGATATACGCCGCAAAACACGAAAAGAGTCCGTTTGTTCACTTACCGTTTGTATGTCCAAGCTTGAGGTATCAACACTAAACACAAGGGTTAGCAAGCATACATCAACATCAAAGATACAAGTCAGTGAGTGAGAGCAAATGATTTTAGTGTTAACTTTGCTAAGGGGTTGTGATAGTATACGGTATATGAAAACCGTGGGTTTGTCAAGCTCTTTGGCACAAAATACCGTATCCAAACTTAGCGAACTTAACACCAATTTGATTTTAACTTAAACATTGTGAAATAGAAAAAGGGAGTGAATATGGTATTTGAAGAGGTTACAAAGTAACCATGAGTTCAAAATACCATATCACATCAATATATAAAACAATCCTTAAGTTATAATCATGTTAAAGCACATTAAACATAAACAAGAGGAGGAGGATGAAAAGCCTTTCATTTGACTTCTTTACCATTACCACCACCAAGAAGATTAGTTAAGCATCATAAAATGAAAAACAAAGCAAGTAAAGAAAGGAAAGCAAGTATAAAAGAAACAACAATATTATTAATACTTGAAGAAGAGTTATAAGATTTTGGTAACTTATTCAACCTCCATAATGAAGCTCTCCAAAGAAAGCTTCAAGAGGGAAGAAGAAGAACAAACCAATTGAAGCCCACTCAACTCTCAAGCCTAAACCAAAAACAAAGAAACTAACAAAATGTGTACAAGTATGTGAGAATGAGAGAGTCCTTCTCTTGCTTCACTGGTCTGCTTTTATAGGCACAAAAGGAAAATAAACAAGCAATAAAAATAGGTTGATGTGACTGCAAGGGAAGGACCACAGAAGTTTGGGGTTCATCTGAGCATAGGGGGACGGCCTGCTCGGTTTCATGGGGTAGTGGCCGGTCTAAATCCGAGCTCCGGGGCTCGTATTGATGTGGTGGGTTAGTATCAACTCCAACATCATCCTGGTGCTGTTTGATTCGTCTAAAATAACCTGGTTTGCTTGCAGAGATTTAGAGCGAACTTGGAGCAATGCATCACATCAACACTTTATGCATTTATTAGCCATGTCCCCCCATGTTCCCACTTCATCATGTCTTGTGTGCCATGGGCAGCCCCACCTAGGTCCAAGAACCAAAGAGCTATATGCACACTTGTGTTGTGTTGGACCAAAAATCTGTACACGTGATTATTTCTAAAAGAACTTTTTGGATATCGGTCGGTTTCCTGTTCTGTTTGCAGTGTCAGCTCCCAAACGCTGTATCCGTGATTTTGAATGTGTTTACAGTATTTTATCACGAACACTTGTAATATGTAATTACAGAGCAGACACTGGTTAAAAGTACCGATAAATAACAAAATAGATCATGAATGAGTGTTTTAAAGTGCGGTTTTCTGTGATGAACAAATACCCCCAAACTTATCTTTGCTCGTCCAGAGCAAAACAAAAAATACTAGCCTCACTTTCTCAGGGAACGCGATTGCACTGAGCACGTGCAACAAGCCGTTAAACCTCTAGGTGTCCCTAGTAGGAGGTGTGTTGTCTTCTGAGGGTTTTCAGCGGATTACACCCACAAAATCCGTCAAGTTAGCATCGTGGAGAAAACTGTTGATTCTAATCTTAAGTTAGAGATCAAAGTTAGAAGTTTTTTCACCCTAATTTAGATACGTTAGACCCTATTTTTCACTCCTCACAATTTTTTTAACATAAGCTCATACGCGTCTTTATGTGATTGTGCGGATAGTGTCCATAAGCTTTTAAGAACTTGATTAGGGTCATCATGTCATAATTACAGATCAGGATAGACTTCTAAAGGATCACACGAGTTTGAAAGGAGTTAAGTTTTTCTCATGTTTTATTCTCTAGTTAGGTTTCAAGTCAGAATATATATCATTCTTAACAGAGAACCTAAATCTTATTTTTCACTCCTACCTTTCATCTGTTTGTTGTTCATACACACCCTTCGTTAACGTGCAAAACGTCTTTATAAAGGTAAACCTTCATATCTCCATGAAAAAACTGTTTTATAATTGAAAACTTGTCTCCGCCAAGATTATTCTCCCACAAAGAACCGTGAGGACTTTTAACTCGGAGAGAACACTTACTTAGCTTGTTTTATTTGACGATTGGAAACTCAGTGAGCTTTTGGTCAATGACTCCCAAACCAGATGGTTTTAGGGAATTAGGTGTGGAGATACCTCGAGGACTTAATTGAAAGACGACCTTAGCACCGTCAAGGGGTTCAAGAGGCATCAAGCATGCCAAATTTTAATTTTTTTAGGTGCTAAGCTAGACTACCAAGATCACTACTAGAATATTAGGTTTTCCCTTTGTGATGTGATAAAACTTAAGAAAAAGTTTAAGAGCATACAACCTTTGTAGTTCGTGTCCTTCTCTTCAAAAGCTCCGGGATGAAGTCCACGCGACTCTTCAAGGCTCCTCTCCAAGTTGAACGAACCTCCTTTGTGATCTTCGCGCCAAAGACGATCCACCCGAAGTCCACACGCACAAGCTTTTCACTACACTAAACACTTTTAGTATCGGAAACACACCACACCAAATCGCTAGTTTGGTGTGGGATGATGAAGTAGGGGATAAGTAAAGCTCACTAAGTTCTCACAAGCTCAATGATTCACATCTCGTATGAGGGTTTTTAGCTTGGAGGTAAGGTGAAGAAAATTGTAGTGAGAAAGAGAAGAAAAGAGCTCTTGAAAAATGGCTAAGGCATGAACCAAGAAGCAAGTGTAGAATGAATAAAATGAATCATCTCTTAAAGCTCACTAAGTTCTCACAAGCTCAATGATTCACATCTCGTATGAGGGTTTTTAGCTTGGAGGTAAGGTGAAGAAAATTGTAGTGAGAAAGAGAAGAAAAGAGCTCTTGAAAAATGGCTAAGGCATGAACCAAGAAGCAAGTGTAGAATGAATAAAATGAATCATCTCTTTCCTCACGCATTCAAGCATGGAATAAAAATGCAATTAAAATTGCAACCATGCTTGAATAGTGAGTCAAGAATAATATAAAAACATATAAACCCATGTCTTGAACCATACCACAAATATCTCCACAATTTACAGCTCATTTTTCTATTTTCTAAGAAATAAAAAACATGCCATGCTTCATATAATAATATATATATCAAATATACATTAATATATATATATATATATATATATATATATAAAGCAATTAGTGAGCTAATGATATTACTTAAGATATAATTATATCACAAATAATATATATCACATTATTAAATCAACACTTGATCTAATAATCCGGTTATATCACATATAACCGACTAATATCATTAATCTGAATATCACATTATCAAACCAATATTTGATTCGATAATCCGGTTATATCACACATAACTTGACTGATAACAGATACCTGCCAGATTTCAATACAGTATCACATACTCGTATTTAATCAGGCCCACACACATATCACATATGTGTCCTTCTTCGTTTCGCTTGAACCAGGAAACTTCTGTATGGGACTCTAAAGACTCGTCAATACGCCAGCAGTAAGTGATGATCACATCAGTCACCTACAAGCAGTCAGCGGTACTAGCTGGACGTAACGGCTACCCGGATATTGAGCGATATCAAGATCAAGAAGCAAGCTCGTCCATACTCTCCATGAAGACTATCAGTAACACTACCGTACAGTCCAGTCTCTTCGTCTGATATGTCGCATATCATGTCTAGGTGTGAAAATCGTCAGACCCCAGTAACGTGATAAGTCATGCCGATGTCTGGCATATAACGGTTCGAGAAACTACTGATAACATTTATCAGTAAATCTCGGCAGCATCCCTGGCCAGGGACTTCCAGTTATAGCTAATCGAGCATTGCGCAACATCAACCCCAATACCGGGAGAGACGAAACCCCTCCTATCGCTCATTGCCTCCATGTGACTCGGGACTGTACCCAAAATCCAGCTGTTTGCACGACTCCTTTGAGCCGTGGTAGGGAGGAAATCAAAGCACGGTGGGGGCCACACAATACTCTATAACGATCTCAGCTCTACAGTATAACCTGTACCAGTGTCACCAGAAGACTGCTATCTGACGATAGGTATACTACCACATAGGAGTCCTCGGCGAGTCCTGTTCAGTGTACCCAGTCTCCACTAAGCACCCGTATACCATCTTTGATGTCAAACACCAATGGATGTAGGATCATCCATCGGCTATCATATGGGTCAAGAAGCGTATACACTAGTCCACTCTGGAATATCGATGCCCTGGTCTCGATATTCCCACGACTAGGAACTGATTAATGGATGTACTTGTGGACCACCCTGGCCCCACTAGTATGATCTCATCATAGTCCTGGTAGTCAAGTACATATCCTGATGGCTTTATCAACATGTAAGATACAGACAGTATAAATACCAAACTACATGTTAAGATACAGGTAACCTGATAACATACTATCATGTCGAGCAAGAAAGTTCTCTATATATATGTCCAAGCACTATATCATCAATAATGGCCTCTAGGGCATACATATTACTAGCAATCTCCCACTTGCACTAAGGCCAATTGTTGTAGTATCTCATACCCAACGTCCCAAAAAGTCTCTCGAATAGCATCTAGGGATGGCCTCGGTGGGTGGATCTGCTGTGTTATCCTCTGTGTCAACTCTCTTGACCTCGATCTCCCGGAGATACAACTATCTCCCTGATCAGGTGATACTGTCCAAGAATATGAATGGATCGTTGACGGGACCGGGGTTCCTAGGCTAAAGCCACAACTCCATTGTCAGCACAATACACAAGTATTGGATGCCCAATGATAGGAACCTAGTTCATCTCATGAACTCTATTCATCTAGACAACCTCTTTGGCAGCATCGTTGGTAGAGATGTAATTAGCTTTATCAACGAGTCTACTACGATTTTGTAACGCTTTGGAAATTTGTTTAGGACAATTTCGCGTTAATTAGTAATTATGCGTGTTTTTCATAAAATATCCGAAAATTTTATTTTCCTTCTTAACTAGTGTTAATTGTGTTGTGAAGTGTATGTATATATAGGGTTATTAATTATAGTTTAGTCGTGTTTACCCTAATTGGGAATTTTTGTGTTAAGTGCACACTTAGCACACTTTTTGTGACTTAGGTTAAAAGTGTTAACTTGTTAACCCTTTTCTTACTTGCATGGTTCTATTATCCCCCACCCATTTTAAACCAAGTCAAACCCTTTTGAATTTTTAAAATTTAAATAGAAAATGGAGGTATGGTGGTTAGGTAAAGAATTTGACTTTGTTTGACCATTGCTTTCTCTCTCATTTCTCTCTCTTTCCCTCATTTCTGAGTTCCAGCAGAAAAAGCAGCAGCAGCAACAACATTTTCTTCATTTTCTCTTCTCCTTTTCACTTCTCCTTGGATCCTCATTCAAACCCTAGACCAAAAACCCATTTTTTCTTCACAAAAAGCCTTGGAAAGGTGACCTTTTGAGGTGTTTGGTGGCAAGTCTGTACACTTGAGGGAAAGAGCAGGAAATTTGGTTTTTCTTAAGGTCTTTTGAAGGTATATAACTCACACTTAACACCCTATTTCCTATCTTGTAGTATTTTTAGCTAAAATCGTGTATTATGTGCAATTTTCGGCTAATGAGGGGATCTTTGTGAAGTATGTGTTAAATCGGTATTTTTATGGCTTGGTTAACCTAATTAAGTGCTTTTAGTGTTGTTTAAACCTGATTTTTGTTTCAGTTTCACAAAAATAACCTAAAGTATCGATTTAGAGCTAAAATATTGATTTTATCTAGTTTGTGGCTCTGTTGGAATCTGCTAGTACCCCGATTTCTTCAGTTCAAAATTGTGATTACTGGAGCATACACTATGGGTATAGAGTACACACACGGAACCCGGGAGCCCAATTCCCAAGGCAAGCCGCCGAAAAATGCATTCTGGCCGCAATTTGCGGCCAGATGGGTGATCTGGGTGTTGGGTTTGTATGGTAGGAGTCTGCTGCTATTTGATGAATTATGGTATATGCAATTTTGTTTAATTCTTCCTATAGAAAAATCTGGGGCCAATTACCCTATTTCTCGTGTTTTTAAACCTTCGCGACACGAGTGATACGTGTGTGGGTTTGGGGTTTTCTGCTTATCGTGACGTGTCGGAGTAGCTTCAGGTGCGTAATCAAACGTTTAGCGTATCGCGCACACACACGCTTGGTTCACGACGCGGGTTACTAGTTTGGCTTTAATGTTGTGCTTTTGTGGATTCGAGCTTATGTGAGATATTTTGTGAAATTCTAGGTCCGCAGGCGAGTACGGCGGACGCGGCGAAAAGGGGGAAACAAGTCGTCGGCTATACTTAGCGCGAGACTACGGTGAGTAGATTTTGTAAGTCCATGGTAGCGCCTCGGCCGTCTAACAGACGTCAAATGCGGAACAAAAACTTTTTACAACTGGCGCTATCGCGTACTATAACCCGGATCTGCCATTAAAGCTAAACCAACAAACTACAAAGTAGGTAGAAATGTTATACCGAACGATCCGAGTCCTTCAGTCTTCAACCATCATCCCACGCTTTGTTGCGGCTGCTCCGATCTCCTGAATCTCCAGTCTTCTCATCCAGGTGACACCACGTTGACGGATCTTTAAACGGGCTCCCGCCTCTGAACCGAGGCAACTCGATCATCAAGTTTGCTAAAAGAGATGACCAAGATTGATGTAGAGAATGAGTAGAACACTTTGTCTCGCTTCGTCCAAAGCCATGGACGAACGGTTAATGAAGTTGCCATTTGAAACTGTGATGGAAATGAAAAGAGCTATGAAATTTCCATATACTAAAACTCTACAATCTTTTCTTCCAAATGAACAACCATCATTCCACACTAGGAATGGCCGGCCAATATAACATGGAGGGGGTGAGTGTAGGAGAGAGAGGGAGGTGACCATAACAATGAATGATATCCATGATTCATCATAACACCTTGCTAAAACAGTAAATGAATACAATGAATCACCTTAACCTAGTCATCCATTCATTAAAAGCACAATTAATGAACAAATGAGTCACTGGCCACCTCATCATCCTAGTCATCATCTAGAAGCTTCTAGAACCTTCCACACTCATCAAGAAAAGATAAATCCGTCTTTAACCGAATGTTAAAGACGGGTGATAGAAAACTGGAAACTGGCAACTTTCAAAAGTGATCCTGAAACGAATTTCAGGATAATCCCATATCAGTATAAACATACCCGCATTTGTATTACGACCGAATACAAATGCAACTGAGAAAAAGATATTATATCTACACAGTATAATACTCGGATCCGGCTTAAACCAAAGCCTACCAGTATTATCTGCCCGAAATATGACACGTGCGTAAACGCACGTGCATTTTCCGAACCCTTCCATAAAACCATACGGCCTCTACAACGTTTCGCCCGAACTTGGGAAACTGTCTGTGGGGGACTCTAATGACTCATCAACACACCGGCACTGGGTTTAACCTCTAGCACGTCAGAGGTACAAGATGTACGTAACGGTTGCTTATGTATTGATTGGAAGGGAAGCTGATGAGCGAACTCATCCATAAACCCTACTGAGCCTGACAGTAACAATATCCGTACAGTCCGGTTCGTTCGTCTAAGAGTATCGCATATCGAGTCTAGAGGGGTGGATAAAGTCAGACCCCTAATAACGCGATAATTCGTGTCGGTATGAAGCCCATCACCACCTGAGAAACTACTGATCCAAATCAGTAATTCTCCACTACCTCGGCCGAGGATTTCTATTGATGGCCATCCGTGCACTGTGCGACATCTACCCCCAATACCGGGAGAGACGAATCCCGGACGATCCGCTCACTGCCTCCAAGTGGCTCGGGACTGTACCCAAAAAATACCTGTTTGCACGTCTCCTTTGAGCGTGGTAGGGTAGAAATCAAAGCACAGTGGAAACTCACACGAGACAAATGACGATCTCAGGTCGACAAACTAACCTGTACACATGTCATCAGGGAACTGCTATCTGACGATATGTATAATACCAACTAGCATGTTCCCGGTGAGTCCTACCCGGTGTACTCAATGAGCACCTGTTTACATCTTAGGTGAACCAACTTACACCAATGGCTTGTGAGACCGGCCACCGCCCCTCGTCGGGGTCTCGACTGTATACACTAGTCTACTCTGGAGTATCGATGCCCTGTCTCGAAACTCCCACGACTAGGGACACTTTAATGATGTGCTTACAGACTCCAGCTCCCACGTATATGATCGCCATCATACTGCTGGCAGTCAAGCATGAATCCTATGGGCTCTATCAACATGCAATAGTGAACTAAAGTATGTATACAATGATAAAGATAAAACATAAGCATACCATCATCTCGAGTGAGACAGTCATATCGGTATAGGTCCTCCCTCAATCATTGCAATCACGTACCTGCGATCCAATAATTGACTTAGAGGGCACTATATCCAACAATCTCCCACTTGCACTTAAGGCTATTATTGCGATGTCGCATACTCATAGCCTCAGTGAATGGATCCGCCCTGATGTTTCTTTCTATGTGTCTCTTAATCTTAAGTTCGCGGAGAAAGCCATCTCCCGAATCGAGTAATACTTGTCTTAGAATATGTCTGAATATCTGTTGGGACCTAGTTCATAAATGAACTCCAAATCCAAACTTCTTAGACTTTATTGATAACTAAACCTAATCAGTATCCACACCATGCCACCCACAGTATCCTCTGGGACCACATGTCCATAACAATGTCCCTCGTCAGAGGGAAAACTATAACTTTGACAATCACTCTGTCATCCATGTCACCTTGGAAGCCTAGAATGATAACCGTCTCCCGAAGGAGGCTGCCGTCATCAAATCCGTAGAACATACACTCATGTTCTAAAACTGCTTCCTTATGTTTCTTTAGGATTGGATTAATATAAACTTATCGCAACAAGTGCAAATACAATATCTGGTGTGGTACTTGACATCTCACGATTGACTCAATTGCCTAAGCAAGTGATCTGCCAATCATGCACATCCCTCTTCCCTTTAGTCTGTAAGACACCTTTAGAGAGGGTGACTCCATCACCTACAGGTACACCACCATGCCAGGAGTCATCTATTCTAAAATAACATTAGAATACTGTCAAAGTACCCAGATTGGGAAACTACCCAATTCTAGATCTAAAACCATAGATCTAGTAACCAAAATGTCTGATATTATATCCATATCCTTTGTGGAGAAACAACTGTGTGACGACCAAAGTACAACCGATCGTAGTATAGGAATTTTACTTTCTACTTTGTGTATGTTATCCAAATACCAGTGTAGGGTTACTAGGCACACTAAGGAGGCTCTACAAGGCATCAACCATGCCGGATAAATTTTTTTAGGTGCTTAACAACCCTAAGCAAGATCGTTAACTAGAGATTAGGCAAAACATAAAGCTAGTAGATAACAATTATCACTAAGGGAAGGGACTACAACATTTGTAGATCTGGTCCACCACTTCCAAAGCTCCGTGACGACGTACCTTCGCTGCGATCATCCAACTCCCGGGCTCTCGGATGGCTCCTTGAGAAGTTGCAACGGGATCGCTTGAAGTCTTCGATGCCGAAGATGATCTACGTCGAGGGAATACGGACTCAAGCTTCTACCTCACTAATCAAAGAATTAGTGAAGCAAACACCCTAAACTAAAGTGCTAGTCTAGTAGAGGATGGTGAGATAGGAAATGGGTACTCTTTAGATTTTGATTTCTCACACTTAATCTTCACTTGATAATTTTCTAGCAAGCTTTTTCTTTTCTTCAAGAAGAAGAAGAAGAAAAGAAAAGAATAAGAATAATCAAGAAGTGAATTATCAAGTGATGTCTATCATAATGCAAACATGGGTGAGTTAAACCATTGTAGGGACTAAACTAGAGTTTAGGTGAATGGTTAGTGTCACGACCCGAAAGTACGGAACATGACCGACACTTAGACTACGAACGTCTCAAGGAGTACGTATGCTAAGTAAGCCGAAACCCAGAAATCCAAACCAAGAGAAGTAGTAGAGAATAGGAAGAACCATATCAAATCAAGCTGTATGCAACATAATATACAACGCCTAAAGGCGAGGATCACAACAGAAATGGAACTCCACCAGCAAGAAACTCAAGAAATATAACATGCTACTCTATGGTCGAAAGAATAACATTACTGGTCTCTATCTCAAAAAAATACAAGTTTGGTTGATGGAACTTCTAGATACAACTGAAATATAATATACAAGATATAATGATGGGTAAGATACAATAAACCCACCTACTAGCAAGTCACCCGAAAAGAAGCCGTGCCCGCAAAGCCGTGATGAAATCCGTACGGCAACACCTGCAAGAAACTGGGGCACAACGGGGGTGAGTTGCCAACTCGTGAGTAGAAAAAGATCTACGAACAGAAAATCGCATGAAAAACGCAACCTAGGTCAATGATCATAATATATCCTCAAATATATGAATAACATGCAGCCTATAACAATGGCTAGGGTAATATCTAACCCGAGGGTGATCTCATGTGCCCGTGTCAGTGCCTCAGGTAGCAATATATCATATGAATGAGGTAAGAATGCATGAAAACAGAATACATGAAAATGAAGAAACTGTTTTCATAAATTAGTGAGATTTCCTTTGTATTTTTAAAATGAGGTATCATAAATGAAATCAGAATCAACAGTGTCTAGCATCGACACAAAACATAAATCTCAATGTCTCAAAACCTCAGGCTCCGGCCATCCGGACTGGCCTGTATCATCAAATCTCAGTACCTCAATATCTCGAAATCTCAATGTCTCAATCTTAATATCTATGGCGCCGTCAGTCCAGACCGGCCCCTACCATCCATCTCAAGACCACGACGGTATCCTCCGGATATCCGACGCGTCGGGTAAAATCACCGGTAGGTAGTCTCCCCCTGCCAGGCTCATCGTCATCACCACGAGCTTCTTGCCCCGGGGTACCTTACCGTGTCCACCATGTACCCGAAACGGTTCATCCAACTCCTCGAATCGGGTCTCCAAATCTATCAGCAAACTCATGGTGGACGACTCATACATCATGGGAAAAAAACCGCGCTTTTTATTTAAAAAAAGAAAGTAGAAGTTTGTATATGTTTTGCGGTTTTCCCCAAATCCAGAAAATCTCATGGAAATCCAAATCCACAAACTCAATAGCACGTAAAAAGTGAATATATGCATGAGAATCCATGAATGCGGCATAACAATGAATAATAGTATGCATGAGGTAGCAGGTAATAACTATAATGTCTAAACTAACATATAAGGCAAGTACACTAATATCATGTCTAAACTATTAGCTAACAGGCTATGTCAAGCAATAATATTTTCTAAGGTGTACGTGACATGGCAATTACCGATGAAGATGTGTGTGAGCCGGCAAGTAAGTGTACGTGGTACATACGCATCATCGGTAATGGTGCTGGTGTCCTAACCACAAGATATCAACAGTAGAATATGAAGCATAATATAAGCATGTGATGCGGAGCAAACAACAATAATGAGCGGGAGCTGAATACTAGACGCAACGATAATTAATCTGTTTTAACCTAGTATAAGTCCTACAATGGTGCCTTTTGAAATAACACGAATCGTGGGGTTTTGAAAATAGGGGCTACGGTGTTTTTAGGAAAAGATACGTTTTTTGAAATATCCGTTGGATCCCTTAGGCTGTCTTTAAAAATACGCACGATTCGTAAGCTTTGAAATAGGTAGGAACCGAATCTAATCTAACCACTAACTAAACTAAAGGGCTACGCTATAAGCTAGACTACAGGTAAGGAAACCGCCTAACATCTGAGTCGATACATATACATACCTGTATATATATTAGTCGGTGATCCCGCCTCAATAATATCGTATCCGATACCATATCTATAATCAGACATCCCAAGTCAAGAGTGCGGATCAATCATCAAGATATAGCTCGTACGTAAATCCGTCGTACGGCATCCTCAAATCTGGGTACGGGTCAATATCATATTCCTCACACTATTCCTCTGGTATCCTCTTTATCCAAGATCATAGTCTAGGGTACTGACCTATGTCTAGTACAATACTAATATCCTCAATATACTCATGATCTGACTACTGATCGACAATCTCGTACAAACCGATATCGTCAGCACATATCATCATCAAGGGGTATACATCGCCCGATACGGCCAAATATCAATATCCTAGCATATTATGCCTCATATCACGATCACATGTCGACCATTTATTTATAACACTATTCACCCGTATCGCCGCCGCAAGATCCGCTATATCACCAGGACGTACCTTAAGTACGAATCCTGCCATATCACCGAGATCACAACCACAAACAAATCTCATCGACTCAGCTCAATCCCAAGTATCCTCCTCAAATCCGTATGTGAACACATAGTCCCATACCCATGTGAACATATAAATATATTCCCAGACACGCACATATGAAATAAGAAATGTATGCAAGAATGTATATGTGTGTATGTGTAAGTGTAGTGCACCCACTACCTAAGGTTTCGTAACCATGCACCAATCCAACACCAATATCCATCTAAAATCATCAATAATAAATCATAACAACATATCATAAATTGTTGGAGTGTATACGCATCCGTATACATCACCACGGACTGCGGGGGTGCTATACGCCATCCACCCGACTTCTCCCCGTAGATATAAATCTACTCACCTGGTCCTCGCTAGCCGGTGCCGACGTCGCCACGCGCTTTCTTGTCGCCTAGAAGTCCACATGGGGGTACCTACATATCATAACGCACCATATCGCATTAAAACTAAATTTGAAATCGAAACGGCATACGAAAATCAAATCGGCACGCGTATCACGCATAGGTCCAAACCTATCGCCTACGCATGCAAGAATAGTAAAACCAACCCTCGATGTCGATGTACAAACGTCAAACCATCGAGAAAAATTCAATCACACTCATTTGCACATTCACGAACACTAATTTTAATATAAACTAGGTTAAAACTCATAAAAACCCCAATTTCACTTAAAAGGTCATTTTTCCGAAAATCTAGCATGCACATTTCGCCGTTTTTGTACAAAACATGATATTTAAATGAATGTAGCGGCCAATATATTTATTAAATATCTTAAATAAGTCATATAAACAATTTCCGGAATTTAATCTCATTAAATTCCAAAAACCCTAATATTCTAGTTTACAAAAATACCCTTTTTAACAATTTCAAAGCAAAAATGCACAAACTACAATCTAGCTTAGATTTGCATGATCTAAAGCATTAAACCACACTTAATAAAGTTAATGAAGTCATGAAAAACCTAAACACATTTTTAACCTCACATATAATGCATTTTATAAAACCCTAGTTTACACAAAAGCTTAATTTGGACATTTTACATGTTACAATTGGCAATAAGTAACAAATTTAAGTTGCATAGCTTAAGATGCTAAAAAAAGAACATCACACAACTATGAACACATGATCACAACCTAACTTGATCTCAAACTCTTTCCATTACAAACTAAATCCCAATTAGAATCGCATTTAAACTTAATAGACCTTGATGAAAGAAACTATCCAACAATTTAAATTTGGCTTGGGATTTATACCTCACAAAATCAAGAGACCAAGCTTGAAATCTAGCCTCCCAAAATGGCCCCCAAGCTCCTAGATCCATGCTTGCTTGGGCAAGAAATAATGGGTAAGGGTTCGATTTCGAAAAAGCTTTGAAATTGTATGGATTTTGAAGCTTTTTTGTGGATTTTTGAAGCAAAATAGTATGGATTTTGGGGGGGGAAGGTCTGCTGCTGGGGGGAGAAGGATTCGGCCAGAAATGGGAGTGAGGAGAGAGAGAGGGAGGTAGAGAAAATGGGGGAGACAAAGTCAAGGTCAAAGCAAGTCAAAAGTCTAACTACTTTATCCATTTTCTATTCTTTTCTTTCATTTCCTTTCATTTGAAAATCAAGTGGGAAAAAAATAGGGTGGGTGCTGAATTCAGCCATAGGGAGGAGTAAGTGGGGGGGTGTGGGTGTGGGGTGATGAAAAATGATAAATACAATACCCCAAACATCCATTTACGCTAAAAAAAAGCTTTTTTTCTTCAATAATTTCTAAACCATTTTGGCAAATGATTTCGTTCCAAAAACCACATGATAAATTTTTATTTAATGTTTTATGATGCACAAAATTTGTTTCAACTCATTCCAATTTGTAATTTTCCCTAATTAAATGTATTAGTGACGGCTTAAAATAATAATAAAATAATATTTTTTTCAGAAAATTTGAAATTTCACCAGCGGCTCAATAAACACCAAATAATAGCAATTACATAGCTAGAATATGAATATTTAATTTTTATAATAAGATATTTGTATTTTGACTTTTTTTACAGAAAACCCCTTTATTTTACCGATTTTTCGAAATTTCACCGAAACGATTTTCAAAACGTTACAATCTTCCCCCTTAAAGAAATTCGGTCCCCGAATTTTAATTCAAACTCCCCCAAATACTAAAACATCTAAGAAAAACCATCAAGTCGTCGGGGCTCCGAAATTGTAACTACATAAAACAAATCGTAGCGCAACGCATGCGCTTGAAAAATGAGTATATAACTCAAATGAAAACTCCGTCAAGCATCCCGCGATCATTGGAGTCGTGGAGAAGACATCAATGCCAAATCCAAATCAAAACCAATATGCCATAACTCGAAACTATACATGTAAATATCGAATCTATATATGTAAGTATCTGAAGGAAATGCATGCCAAATCTCTTTAAGTCGCTGTGCACGCGTATAACACTGCACAGTGGTGGACGTCTATCATAAGGAAATAACTATATACATATATACCTTTGTTTGAAATGTACGTTCCGCCGTTTTAGAAACAATTTAGAAGGGTCTCCTTGTTTTAAACATTTCGTGTCATATCAGACACGTAGGTAAATACTGAGGCTATAGCTCGCTTTTTGGAAATCCCCTCAATAACTATCAATGCATGCAAAATATATTCAGGTACTGTCCTCTGACTAGTCCTGCTCAGTACGAAAACACATAGCAATATCATAAAAACGTACTGCTCTATAAGAAATCAATCCCAAAATATGCACATGAATACTATGTGCGTCTGGTGCGCACGGAAATCAAAATCCATGAATGTGCCATACATGCGCACAGAAACAACATCTAAGTGTATCGGGTGTGCATGAAACATCTGTCGTAGGCAACATGTGTGTCTGACAGCAAAATCAGGTGCATCTGACATGCACGAAAAAAAATCTCGATTTAGTGCATCTGGTACGCACCAAAATCACCCTTCAAAACATGCGCCCAACATGCGCGAAAATCCAAATCAGGTGCATCCATCGTGCACGAAATCATGAAATCCAATATCAAGCGTCGAACATGCGCAAAATCCAATCAGGTGCATAAAGTGCACAAAACAAATATCGAGTATCACAATCGAAATCGAAGTCCAGTGCATCTAAGTGCACAAAAGGCGTATCACTGCACTGCAAGCATATAATAACTATACAGAGTGCAGGAACCAAATCGTGTGCATGCATACGCACAAAACCAACTCAACTGTTTAAAACCGTAAAATCACAAACATGTGAAACTAAAGAACGAAAACGATATCAAGTGCAACACTGTGCAAAGATCGTAAATCCTCAATCATCAAAATCAAATCATACGAATAAATCACCCAAAACATCGTAATCAATAATGGCGGAACAGTACCGCTCAAGTGCATTCTCTAAGAATCTCGGCCAACTGTCGCGGTCACTAGTGGGACGTCTCGTCGATGATGATGAACTCTGTCCTGCTGGTGTGCGTAACCATGACCACTCCTGGGTCAAGGTCTTCACTGTGAATTACCAATCTCACAATCCATCGGCTCATCGGCCATGTCAAGGCAGCATATCACTGGCGTCGGCCTCTGGCTCTCTGAATGCACGTGACACATCTGATCCTGGGTGCAAGTATCATCGCAGCAGTATCCTGGAAGGAATCCTGCTCACGGTCTCTTCCATGTCTCGTCTCTGCCAACTGTCCGGAAGTCATTGTCCTTTCCTATATCTGCATCTTGCTCTGGAACGACTGCATACTCATCGCGACTCCTTCTGGAAGGTAAGTCCAAGTACCATGCCTCGGCATGCGCATCGCCTCTCTGATGTCGGCGGAGTGGAACGTCATCTCATCTAGATCTGGTGCGAACCTCTTATTCCACTTTTCTCTAATGTCGTCTGCTTTGGACTCGTCTCGTCACGGCTGCATGGACTGAGCTCCAACGGCTATCCTCGTATCTAGAGTCTCCCAAGAATGCATCTCACCACCTAGCATCCGAATTAAGTCGAGCCATCCGATCGAGTCGTCAAAACCTCACAATCCCCCAAGAGCTCAACCTCTTGGGCACAGTTTAATAGTATCGAGTACATACCACAGCATCGGTGGTCCAGCCGTAGAAGGGCAAACCCAAACCTCACTAATGGCGCCGTAGAACTGCCGCAAACCCGAAGGTTCAAAGTCTTTCACACGGTCATTAAGTCGAGTTAGGGTTTCATTCTTCTAGAGGGACCATAGAATTGCCTGCATGTCTTTCCGACTACTTTAAACTTGGAATAATAGGTTTCTGACATTCGATCGTCTCTGTCGACTCCCAACGTCTCCACGTGAAGTCGTCTCTAGCTGGATTCCATCTATCTGATGATTTCGCATCGGGTTAGGCGAACGATCCACATGTCCTAGTCATTCATCCACGATGACTAGCGACCTTCTATCATCTCTTAGTACAACTCGTTCTGCACTAACTCCAGCATCTGGGGCAATACCTCGTCGTTCGCAGCAATAACTGGCTCGCTCGTCTGCACGCCGAACAGTGCCTCGATCATCATGAATAAGCAACACACCAACGGTCATCAAGACCTGGCTGGCCTCTATCATTAGCTCAATCCTCTAATGTCGATCAGCACATCCGAGTAACCTCATAAAGGCGATCCGCCAAACGCTCGTGGCGCGGAAACACAGTCAAAAGACACCTCTCTATAATCGGGTGTCGCCGGAATTATGCCCTGGTCAGTCCTCGTTCGTGCCGAGCTCGTGCTGACCGCAACTCTAGCCGTAGCTCTCCCTGCCCGTAATCGTGGCAGCAAAACCAAACTGGTACCGATGAGGCTAGATCAGGAAGGAATATAATACTGAACAAGGAAATGTACATCCTAAGGCTTCTTAAGTGGAGTGGCGTGTCGTAAATATGCCGCGGAACATACCAACGGTACGTCACTCTACTTTAGTCACCTATTCCATCAACCAAGGGTCATCCTACGCTCCGAAGGTAAAACCTAACGCTCTGATACCAACTTTGTCACGACCCGAAAGTACGGAACATGACCGGCACTTAGACTACGAACGTCTCAAGGAGTACGCATGCTAAGTAAGCCGAAACCCAGAAATCCAAACCAAGAGAAGTAGTAGAGAATAGGAAGAACCATATAAAATCAAGCTGTATGCAACATAATATACAACGCCTAAAGGCGAGGATCACAACAGAAATAGAACTCAACCAGCAAGAAACTCAAGAAATATAACATGCTACTCTATGGTCGAAAGAATAACATTACTGGTCTCTATCTCAAAAAATTACAAGTTTGGTTGATGGAACTTCTAGATACAACTGAAATATAATATACAAGGTATAATGATGGGTAAGATACAATAAACCCACCTACTAGCAAGTCACCCGAAAAGAAGCTGTGCCCGCAAAGCCGTGATGAAATCCGTACGACAACACCTGCAAGAAACTGGGGCACAACGGGGGTGAGTTGCCAACTCGTGAGTAGAAAAAGATCTACGAACAGAAAATCGCATGAAAAACGCAACCTAGGTCAATGATCATAATATATCCTCAAATATATGAATAACATGCAGCCTATAACAATGGCTAGGGTAATATCTAACCCGAGGGTGATCTCATGTGCCCGTGTCAGTGCCTCAGGTAGCAATATATCATATGAATGAGGTATGAATGCATGAAAACAGAATACATGTAAATGAAAAACTGTTTTCATAAATTAGTGAGATTTCCTTTGTATTTTTAAAATGAGGCATCATAAATGAAATCAGCATCAACAGTGTCTAGCATCGACACAAAACATAAATCTCTATGTCTCAAAACCTCAGGCTCCGGCCATCCGGACTGGCCTGTATCATCAAATCTCAGTACCTCACTATCTCAAAATCTCAATGTCTCAATCTCAATATCTATGGCGCCGTCAGTCCAGACAGGCCCCTACCATCCATCTCAAGACCACGACGGTATCCTCCGGATATCCGACGCGTCGGGTAAAATCACCGGTAGGTAGTCTCCCCCTGCCAGGCTCATCGTCATCACCACGAGCTTCTTGCCCCGGGGTACCTTACCGGGTCCACCATGTACCCGAAACGGTTCATCCAACTCCTCGAATCGGGTCTCCAAATCTATCAGCAAACTCATGGTGGACGACTCATACATCATGGGAAAAAAACCGCGCTTTTTATTTAAAAAAAGAAAGAAGAAGTTTGTATATGTTTTGCGGTTTTCCCCAAATCCAGAAAATCTCATGGAAATCCAAATCCACAACCTCAATAGCACGTAAAAAGTGAATATATGCATGAGAATCCATGAATGCGGCATAACAATGAATAACAGTATGCATGAGGTAGCAGGTAATAACTATAATGTCTAAACTAACATATAAGGCAAGTACACTAATATCATGTCTAAACTATTAGCTAACAGGCTATGTCAAGCAATAATATTTTCTAAGGTGTACGTGACATGGCAATTACCGATGAAGATGTGTGTGAGCCGGCAAGTAAGTGTACGTGGTACATACGCATCATCGGTAATGGTGCTGGTGTCCTAACCACAAGATATCAACAGTAGAATATGAAGCATAATATAAGCATGTGATACGGAGCAAACAACAATAATGAGCGGGAGCTGAATACTAGACGCAACGATAATTAATCTGTTTTAACCTAGTATAAGTCCTACAATGGTGCCTTTTGAAATAACACGAATCGTGGGGTTTTGAAAATAGGGGCTACGGTGTTTTTAGGAAAAGATACATTTTTTGAAATATCCGTTGGATCCCTTAGGCTGTCTTTAAAAATACGCACGATTCGTAAGCTTTGAAATAGGTAGGAACCGAATCTAATCTAACAACTAACTAAACTATAGGGCTACGCTATAAGCTAGACTACAGGTAAGGAAACCCCCTAACATCTGAGTCGATACATATACATACCTGTATATATATTAGTCGGTGATCCCGCCTCAATAATATCGTATCCGATACCATATCTATAATCAGACATCCCAAGTCAAGAGTGCGGATCAATCATCAAGATATAGCTCGTACGTAAATCCGTCGTACGGCATCCCCAAATCTTGGTACGGATCAATATCATATTCCTCACACTATTCCTCTGGTATCCTCTTTATCCAAGATCATAGTCTAGGGTACTGACCTATGTCTAGTACAATACTAATATCCTCAATATACTCATGATCTGACTACTGATCGACAATCTCGTACAAACCGATATCGTCAGCACATATCATCATTAAGGGGTATACATCGCCCGATACGGCCAAATATCAATATCCAAGCATATTATGCCTCATATCACGATCACATGTCGACCATTTATTTATAACACTATTCACCCGTATCGCCGCCGCAGGATCCGCTATAACACCAGGACGTACCTTAAGTACGAATCCTGCCATATCACCGAGATCACAACCACAAACAAATCTCATCGACTCAGCTCAATCCCAAGTATCCTCCTCAAATCCGTATGTGAACACATTGTCCCATACCCATGTGAACATATAAATATATTCCCATATACGCACATATGAAATAAGGAATGTATGCAAGTATGTATATGTGTGTATGTGTAAGTGTAGTGCACCCACTACCTAAGGTTTCGTAACCATGCACCAATCCAACACCAATATCCATCTAAAATCATCAATAATAAATCATAACAACATATCATAAATTGTTTGTGTGTATACGCATCCGTATACATCACACGGACTGCGGGGGTGCTATACGCCATCCACCCGACTTCTCCCCGTAGATATAAATCTACTCACCTGGTCCTCGCTAGCCGGTGCCGACGTCGCCACGCGCTTGCTTGTCGCTCGAAGTCTACATGGGGGTACCTACATATCATAACGCACCATATCGCATTAAAACTAAATTCGAAATCGAAAAGGCATACGAAAATCAAATCGGCACGCGTATCACGCATAGGTCCAAACCTATCGCCTACGCATGCAAGAATAGTAAAACCAACCCTCGATGTCGATGTACAAACGTCAAACCTTCGAGAAAAATTCAATCACACTCATTTGCACATTCACGAACACTAATTTTAATATAAACTAGGTTAAAACTCACAAAAACCCTAATTTCACTTAAAAGGTCATTTTCCCGAAAACTAATTTTAATATAAACTAATTTTAAATGATAAACTAGGTCATTTTCACTTAAAAACCCTAATTGCACATTCACGAACACTAATTTTAATATAAACTAGGTCATTTTCGCAAGCACATTTCGCCGTTTTTGTACAAAACATGATATTTAAATGAATGTAGCGGCCAATATATTTATTAAATATCTTAAATAAGTCATATAAACAATTTCCGGAATTTAATCTCATTAAATTCCAAAAACCCTAATATTCTAGTTTACAAAAATACCCTTTTTAACAATTTCAAAGCAAAAATGCACAAACTATAATCTAGCTTAGATTTGCATGATCTAAAGCATTAAACCACACTTAATAAAGTTAATGAAGTCATGAAAAACCTAAACACATTTTTAACCTCACATATAATGCATTTTATAAAACCCTAGTTTACACAAAAGCTTAATTTGGACATTTTACATGTTACAATTGGCAATAAGTAACAAATTTAAGTTGCATAGCTTAAGATGCAAAAAAAAAGAACATCACACAACTATGAACACTTGATTACAACCTAACTTGATCTCAAACTCTTTCCATTACAAACTAAATCCCAATTAGAATCGCATTTAAACTTAATAGACCTTGATGAAAGAAACTATCCAACAATTTAAATTTGGCTTGGGATTTATACCTCACAAAATCAAGAGACCAAGCTTGAAATCTAGCCTCCCAAAATGGCCTCCAAGCTCCTAGATCCATGCTTGCTTGGGCAAGAAATAATGGGTAAGGGTTCGATTTGGAAAAAGCTTTGAAATTGTATGGATTTTGAAGCTTTTTTGTGGATTTTTGAAGCAAAATAGTGTGGATTTTGGGGGGGGGGGAAGGGCTGCTGCTGTGAGGAGAAGGATTCGGCCAGAAATGGGAGTGAGGAGAGAGAGGGAGGTAGAGAAAATGGGGGGGACAAAGTCAAGGTCAAAGCAAGTCAAAAGTCTAACTACTTTATCCATTTTCTATTCTTTTCTTTCATTTCGTTTCATTTGAAAATCAAGTGGGGAAAAAATTGGGTGGGTGCTGAATTCAGCCATGGGGAGGAGTAAGTGGGGGGTGTGGGTGTGGGGTGATGAAAAATGATAAATACAATACCCCAAACATCCATTTACGCTAAAAAAAGCTTTTTTTCTTCAATAATTTCTAAACTATTTTGGCAAATGATTTCGTTCCAAAAACCACATGATAAATTTTTATTTAATGTTTTATGATGCACAAAATTTGTTTCAACTCATTCCAATTTGTAATTTTCCCTAATTAAATGTATTAGTGACGGCTTAAAATAATAATAAAATAATATTTTTTTTTCAGAAAATTTGAAATTTCACCAGCGGCTCAATAAACACCAAATAATAGGAATTACATAGCTAGAATATGTATATTTAATTTTTATAAAAAGATATTTGTATTTTGACTTTTTTTACAGAAAACCCCTTTATTTTACCGATTTTTCGAAATTTCACCGAAACGATTTTCAAAACGTTGCATTTAGGTTAATGAAAATGTGATGCAAAACAAAAATGGTGGACTTTGTCAAAGATGCTTGAAAGCTTCATGAAGATTCAAGCAAATTCAAAAATGAGCACCATTTTTGAATTACAAAAAGAATTAAAAACCTTTACAATTAACCTAAATATAGTGAAAGTCACACACACACCCAAGTTTGCATGTATCATCAAACATGATACAAACTTGTGCACAAAAATATATCACATATACAACTTGTGCACATCAAGTGAGAAAATCAATCTTAAGTGAACCAAAACTAGTAAATGTAAAGTAATATATCAAATATATAATTATACATTAAATCATTAAATCAACACTTGATTTAACGATCCGGTCATATTGCATATAACCGACTAATATCGAATGTATCGACTTATCGAATCAATCCTTGATTTGATAACTAGGTTATATCGCATACAACCAATCGATACAATCATCGCGAGAATAGAATACGGTATCACATACTCGTATCATTCTCGGTCACGCACATATCATATATGCGCTCCTATCTCGTTTTGCCTGAGCCAGTACAACCTCTATGTAGGACTCTAAAGACTCGTCAATACGCTGGCAGTATGTGATGATCATATCAAACACCCACAAGCCGTCAGCGGTACTAGCTGGACGTAACAGCTACCCGAGTATTGAGCGATCAGATGATCAGCAAGCAAGCCCACTCCAACTCCTGCAAAAAGCCTGACAGTGACACTACCGTACAGTCCGGTCTCCTCGTCTGATATGTCGCATACCAGTTCTAGGGGTGGTAAACGTCAGACCCCAATAACCGATAAGTCATGCTGATATGAGGCTCATAACGGGTCGAGAAACTACTGGTAACACTTACCAGTATATCTCTAAACCAGCCCTGGCCAGGGACTTCCCTGTTATGGCCAATCGAGCACAGCGCAACATCAACCCCCAATACCGGGAGAGACGAAACCCCTCCTATCGCTCATTGCCTCCATGTGACTGGGACTGTACCCAAAAACCACCGTTTTGCACGCCCTCTTGGACGTGGTAAGGTGGAAATAAAAGCACAGTGGGAATCACACAAGACTCTATGACGATCTCGGGTCTACAGACTAACATGTACCAGTGTCACCAGAGAACTGCCATCGGACGTAAGGTATAATACCATCTGGGAGTTCTCGGTGAGTCCGTCCAGTGTACCCAGTCTCCACTGAGCACCCGTATATCATCTCTGTTGTCAAACACCAATGGATATAGGATCATCCATCGCCCATCTGTATGGGTCGAGAAGGTATACGCTAGTCTACTCTGGTATATCGATGCCCCGTCTCGATATACCCACGACTAGGGACCTTGAAGGATGTACTTATGGACTACCATGTCCCCACTAGTATGATCCGCATCACAGTCCAGGTAGTCAAGTACACATCCTAAGGGCTTTACCAACATGTAACAGAGAGACAGTTAGTATAGACGTTAAGGTAAAGAGTAACCAGATAGCATACTATCATGTCGAGCAAGAAAGTCCTCCCTATATATGTCCAAGCATCTACTACAATATACAACACATGTATAGTAATGGCCTCTAGGGCATACATATAACTAACAACCAGGACATCACACCCTACTACCTTCTTAACAGATCCATCCCCTATTCTGATGAAGTCAAATCCATGACTGTTATCTCAAAATTAGATTATCCTGTCTCCGCTATATCTGCTCAAGCTTATAAATAGACATAAGCAACTTGTCCACTATGCTTCCGCTGCACCCACTGACCACAACAACCCTCTGGCAGAATAATATATACGTGTACTTCTAAAACTAGTTTAGAACGTTGTTATACATATCCTCCTGCCGGGTCTCATAGTCTGGAACAACAGTAGTGTCAAGTCTGGGTAAACAAAAACCTCCCTGTCACCGTTCGTGAGGCTACCGGAGTACCTCTCGGGTGTCTGAGGTTACCCACCATATCTGCGGAGTGGCTATTGGAATGTCAAACCTGATTGAATATATAGGTCCTATTAAATTTTCCTTAATCGTTTACGGTTCTGGAATCACTTCCAGTTCTACCATACTCCCACTACTGTTTTCTGAAAAAATCCATTTTACTAAAACTGTGGCGAGTTAAGAACAATATCACTATTGATCTTCCAGATGGTAGAAAATCAACCCTCGTCAAAGCCAGGGTCAACCCACAAACTGCTATTACAGAAACGTGCCTTGAGTTATCCAGTGTCTGGTTTTAAGCATAAGCCGGACAACTCCTCGTATCTTAACATCGTTAAGATATGAACCATTCTATATATAATATAGAAATATAGGCACTAATTTAACTGGAACCAGATTCAAACCATGCAACTGTCTCCAGTGCATATCATCTTAATGGAGAAAGGCTAATCAGCATTACTCAACTTAGGAATCCATCCAATTATGAGTAACCTGAAAGAGAACCAAGTTTCTCAAAACCATTACTATCATCTGAATACCAATCACAAGAATCTACATCTTCAAACACTTTGAAGAATCCCGATACTTGTGACACCTGGTTCTCTACTTTATTCTTATACCCACAACTTCTCAAAACTTAGACATTGTATTTCTACGAAATACATATCTAAAAACTAGAGAAGTCATAAGTAAATAGAACATAGTATGAGGACCTAGCCCTTTGTCCTGACGGACACTTGACAACATACAATACTCTGTATAAGTCCATTTAGTTGAATAACTCAAAACCTGTGCATCGTAGGTTGAAAACTGCACCCAGGCGATTTCCTCAAATATCACCAATTACAACGAATTCCGATATAATGAGGATGATCTCCTAATTCCCAATAACTTACTCCCACTCATTATCTGTAAAACTATACAGATGTGAGGATGAAACCTGGTAAATACATACCCTGGAGTAAGTATGTAATCGGGAAATCAGTTTTCTTTTAACAATGCACTGAAACATGAAAAATGTTTCGTAGGGGTATCCTGGTATTCCTAGTAATGCCTCTTCCATAAACCAATTCATGACTATAACCGTATATTTCTTTGCCATCTCTCCAAATCCCTTTATTTGTCTTTATTCATTACCTTCTGTACACCATCGTTAGGCTAAGTTGTATTCTTCCTTCCTTACCGTTCGGCACCAGCCTATGGTTTGGAAGAAGACTATCCAGTAAGCATAATAGGTGTACTCTCCTAAACCAAGGAGTACTCGCAACATGAGAGAAGGTGATGATAAAAGGCAACTGAATAATACCTTATTTTATTAAAGGTGAAAGAGGAGTGGTGATGAAGTATGTGGTTTGGTCGTGAATGATAACAGTCGCAATTTACTTTGCCCTCTTTCTGATCTCTTTATTTTTGTCTTTACATATTACCGTCTGTACACCCTACTTAGGCTAATTGGTTTTCTTCTTTCCCTACCTTTCAGCACCTGCCTATGGTTTGGAATAAGACTATCCAATAAGCGTAATAGGTGTACTCTCCTAAACTAAGGAGCCCTCGCAACCTGAGAGAAGGTGAAAATAAAAGACAACTGAATAAACCAATTCTATCTCTCCTTAACCTGGATTCATCCTTGAAGATGTCCCTTCGAGTTCGTATTTAACCATACGATGGATCTATCCAATGGAAGTGGATGTCCGTAGTAATACGGGGTGTTCTGAGAAATACAAAGGGTAAAAGAAGGAGCGACAATGACTTATGCAACTTTAGACAATCCAAAAGCCAGTATTTTAAGAAGGTTTGGTCAACTTGGTCACGGAGTCATAGTCTAGGGTCGGTCAAAGTTCGCTGCCAAAATGAGAGAGAAAAGAAACACTCTGCGTGCACTCTAACCTAGATCAGAATGGTTATTACTTTATCTAATCAGCAAACCTCCCACTGTAATCTCAAATTCTCCTCCAAACCTGAAAGAAGAATTAGTCGGGATCACCCGAAGAGTAAACCAACTCATCAGTGAGAATCGGGATCCAACTATCATCGCATGATAACTTGATGGAAGCCACTCAAGTTATCGCACTCCAGAAGGTATGCGCATACTTGGCAAATTTCATTATGTTTGAAACTCCCGATGTTATTTTTGCCCCATGCTCTTATGACCTTGGCGTTGGTCAAAATATCATAAGTCACATGCCAAGTTCTACCCGTCACTATCCAGGTCAATTTTAACCCACCCGCACATGCCCTTGACGTTGGCCAAAATGGCAGAACGACTGTCCCAAACCAACTCATCTATTTATGCAACAAATGAATACCCAGCAGCTACCAAACACTATGGCTTGGCGTTGGTCAAAATACATAGCTTGAATACTACAGAATACCCAAAAGAAATGATTGAGGGCTACGACTGGTTTTTGGCGAAAAACCTTTAACGTAATGAACTTGATCTCGTTGAAGGAACCTGATAGCTTTTTATAAAAATATAGTGGCGAAAACCTTTGCTAAAGAGGTCACTCCCGGTGAAGGGATCTCTGCTCTTTCCTCGTGGAATGAGGTGCAGGATATTCCAACTGAATACCTTGATGCAAAGCAACTTGTAATCGACTATATTGAAGTTATTAACCTGACGCAAACTTCTGCCCAAGGGGTCTCTCCCGGTGAAAGGATATCAGCCCTTGCCTCGTTTAATGAGGTGCAGGATATTCCAACCGAATATCACTTTGCAGAACAAAAGGAAACGTCTTTGTAATAACACTTTTTAAAATTGTTCCAACAACATGAAATATAGGTTTGTTTTACTTGCATTGATAAGAATCAACGCAGTCTCATCAATCAATCACACTAGAAAAGAACGAAAAATAAAATGTACGTATATGCCATCTGCATTCGTCACTGGGTCCCGTCATCACCCGTTAGGTTACTTAACTAGCGATAGAGCGGGGACTGGACTATCGCGGGTGTAAAACATATACAACATCTAATACTATATATACCAATATACAATAATCGTTCCAGGCATAATAATATGCAACATTACAGAAAAAGTAATAAGCATCACAGAACAATACAGATAATCTGGGATCCCCGGGTTTCACAGAGCCGCTACTGAAACCCGACGTTCTCCTGGTCATGTGGATAGCCTGTGCAATGAAACCTAGACCTCTACGAGCGCGGCAAGTTACCCGCCAAAACCTGAACCGAGGCATCCCCCTACAGCATAGTGAATGGACCACCCGGCACTTCATGGAATCCGGTAATTTGAGCCCCCTTCCTTGGGTCAACCTGTACCCCCCTACGAGTTCGGCAAATAGTCTGCCAATTCTAGAGTGAGACCCCTCTGTCTCTCAAAGCCATGAGATACGGACCCGTTGCCCTCCAGAACCCGGCTATCCGTGCACTCCGTCGCGGGGTAAACCTAGTATAGAAAAGAAAATATATACAACAGGTACATCGATCTCAGCCCGGTCGTGCCCCAAAAGAATATTATACAAACAGGCAGTGACGGAAGTCCACATGTTCCCCGCAATATCAAATGTATAAATAAATTCAAACAAAACTACCATTGCACACTGCTATCCACCACGACATATCTGCAATATCACAGCACAACACAGAACATCAACGTGAATGTCACGTTCGCAAATCCGTCTAAAAGAGCTATAGCAATTAGACGCAATTTACCGCTCAAATGGCATTCCCGGTCGAAGATATAATGTAAATACTGCATAATAACAAGTTTAAAATTCGATCGACAAAATTTCATGAAGTGGGCCCCACGTACATCTGTTGTACAGTAACAAAATCTGGACCCAAATGAACAGTACCAAAAACCACAATTCACTGTGTAGAAACACCTCAAGAAAACTGGCCAACTGAATCACCAAGACGGCCGCGGTTTCGCGGTCAAAGTTAGGCTTTGACCGCGTTTCCGCGGCCGTATGGTAGGTTCAGTTTATCGTATTTCTTGAGTTTTCTTCAAAAAGCCTGCTTTATTTTCTGTGATGCTCAAAATAATTTTTAGACACTTTTAAAAATCGACAGAAACTTTAGTGCAGAAAATTGTAGTTTCGGAAATTCCGTTCGATCGATCTTTTGAACGCGTTAGCACAAGTTAGTAAAGCTTAATGGTGAGGCTCTGATACCGCTGTAGGTCCACTGTACCGCCCCGGCCGTCTAACAGACGCCAAATGCGGAACAAAAACTTTTTACAACTGGCGCTATCGCGTAATATAACCCGGATCTGCCATTAAAGTTAAACTAACAAACTACAAAGTAGGTAGAAATGTTATACTGAACGATCCGAGTCCTTCGGTCTTCAACCATCATCCCACGCTTTGTTGCGGCTGCTCCGATCTTCTGAATCTCCAGTCTTCTCGTTCAGGTGGCACCACGTCGATGGATCTTTAAACGGGCTCCCGCCTCTGAACCAAGGCAACTCGATCATCAAGTTTGCTAAAAGAGATGACCAAGATTGATGTAGAGAATGAGTAGAACACTTTATCTCGCTTCGTCCAAAGCCATGGACGAATGGTTAATGAAGTTGCCATTTGAAACTGTGATGGAAATGAAAAGAGCTATGAAATTTCCATACACTAAAACTATACAATCTTTTCTTCCAAATGAACAACCATCATTCCACACTAGGAATGGCCGACCAATATAACAAGGAGGGGGTGAGTGTAGGAGAGAGAGGGAGGTGACCATAACAATGAATGATATCCATGATTCATCATAACACCTTGCTAAAACAATAAATGAATACAATGAATCACCTTAACCTAGTCATCCATTCATTAAAAGCACAATTAATGAACAAATGAGTCACTAGCCACCTCATCATCCTAGTCATCATCTAGAAGCTTCTAGAACCTTCCACACTCATCAAGAAAAGATAAATCCGTCTTTAACCGAATGTTAAAGACGGGTGATAGAAAACTGGAAACTGGCAACATCCAAAAGTGATCCTGAAACGAATTTCAGGATAACCCCGTATCAGTATAAACATACCCGCATTTGTATTACGACCGAATACAAATGCAACTGAGACAAAGATATTATATTTACACAGTATAATACTCGGATCCGGCTTAAACCAAAGCCTACCATTATTATCTGCCCGAAATATGACACGTGCGTAAACGCACGTGCATTTTCCGAACCCTGCCATAAAACCATACGGCCTGTAACAACCCTAAATTTCGTATACAAAATTTTTTTCAAATATTTTTTTTCAAAAATCCACAAAGGGGTATTTTAGCATGAGCACAAGATATAGGTAATTATTTTGTTTTTAATTACAAGCTACAAGAATGTAATAACTCCATTTTTAGTGTACAAGAAATTATTTTAAATTTAATGTATACTAGGAGTATTTATTCTTGCTGCTATCAGTTTAAGTAATTAAATACCACAATAATTACAAGAAGGAGCTTGTAGCTCATTGGTACTACATTGCACTGCTGAATCAAGCCACCAGAGTTCAAATCCTATACCCCACATTATGTTTATAATTATTTTGTTTTAAATTTTTGGAAAGTCAACGGTCAAACCGTCATAACTCTCAAAATTTATACTGCACATAAAAAGTTAAATATACCAAATCTCCCCCCAGGTGATAACCCACCCGACGGTACCTCGACTCGGGCCGGCGCCACGGTCGGCCTCGGCCGGACGCCTGAGTCGTCAACACCGAATTTCTCCGTGTTGACTTGGTCTTCCCCCTGTATACACTAAATTTTCTGATCGGTTATCAAATGCTCATTAAACGCCTTTTACTCCCAATTTTAATGAATTTTTAATGAATTTTTATATTTTTTAATTAAAACCCTAACCCTAGCCTAACCTTTTAAAAACCCCCCTACCCTCTACCCTCTCACCCTACATTCCTAAGCCCACTCTCTAAAAATCTCAAGAGAACTCGGTACATTAGAAAACGAGCGATAGGCAAAGCGCTGCCGAAATCGACGACGAATTCCGGCGATCGTGCTAGGACTCTTCACGACGATTCGACGCCCGGCAAACCCTCTACTTCCCTCTCACTCTCTAACGTGTCCAAAACCCGTAAGTCCCCATCTTCCAATCTTTCTTTTCTCTCAAGAAAAATACGACTTTATAAAACCGACGGAAATCGGAACAAATTGATTTCCGATTCGGTTTTCTATCAAATCTCACTTGTCACCAATTCCATAATACTTAAACTTATTCATGTTGACTATTAATCACATAACAACTAATTTGGATAAAGTTTCTCACATGAAATGATAACTTTTGCAATATCGTATTCTTTTTCACTTTAATACCATAATGTTTATTTTTCTTCTTCTAATCAATTCAACTATTCCTAAACATCTTTATCTTGACCATTAAACTTGTAAAAATCAATTTGAATAAGTTTTCACACATGAAATGATAACCTTTTCAATTTACCGTATTCTTTCACTTAAATACCACCAAGTTTAGTTTATCACATTTAACCCCTAAACTATACTAAACCTTAACGTAGATCACGAGGTAATGATCTACCACCACACACACGCAATTACAACCCTAATTGATATCATCAAAACATAAAATACGATAATACAAGACTTCACATTAAAATACCATTTTCTTTATAAACCTTTTCTAAAAGTTCTAAGTTGTTTACAATTTTAATGTAATATCTTTTAATATAAAATACGATATGTCATGGACATCGATCGTTTATCTAAACCTGACTTTGTGGTGTCTATGCAAGTGTGTCTAAGGCGAGTGGATACTTAATTAGGACCACTACTTGTAGTGGAGATCCTTCCACTCACCTGGCACTTACCTAACCGCAATTGGCGGTGAAGAGGCGATTTGATGCTTCTAATGACTTATCGTTTAGACCCTTTAGAAATAGGTTAGTTGGCTTAGGAAACCCTAGAATCTAAAATACGGAAATTTACACCCTTTTACAAATAAATACCTTATCTTTATAAAACCATTTTTCTAAATGACTAGTATTTATTAAATCTTTGCAAAGCGCCACTACAACCCACCTTTGGGGAACTCGTTAGGGATAGTACGGTTTATCGTGCACCCTCGAGCTTAGTAGTGCGAGATTCAGACCTCCGCAAGAAGCATTCGGTCTCGAAATGTTTAAAATACGACATTTAAGAAAAATGAGATTTTTGGAAAATAAAATATTTATTTAAAATTTTTCTTGTATAAAAATATGTATATTTAACATTTAAATACTTATTTTGTTATAAAATAAAGTTTTCCACCTTTTCCTAAAAATTACAAGACCAAAAGTTACATTAAAATACCATGAATTTCAAATAAATCAATATTACAAATTAATACTTTTATTAGGATATATTCACTAGAATAACACAAATAAAATTAACACTCATTATAACTATAAAGGCGAATAATAAATACTTGAGGTGTATCTTGAAAACTAAACAAAAGTACTTTTTACATAAAAACCCCTAAAGTTTTATAATTTACTATAAGGACCCTAACAGTTCTAGAACTTCAAATTATACTTCTTTTAGTCTGACTCGGGTTTGAGTCTGATTATTTCTGACTTGAATATGATTCAAGTCAATCTATATTCATTAATATTCCAACTCAATATGAACACATGAATCCCAGAATCCAGTTAACAATCCATACAACTTGACTGAATCAAACCATGGATATACATCCATTATTCCGTTATTCCATTTACCTGATTATGCAGTTACAAAATGTTTATTGATATCATGGTTTTGATCAATCATCCAACCTATACAATACAATACTACAATACAATCATAACACTACGGGGTATAAGGGGTAGACTGATACGGAATATGTTAAAGGTGGCACGAGGTGGTCACTTAAGACGTAATTACATCCATGCCGTTGTTCCGTGGTATTATCAACGGAGCCTTGTACTACAGGTTACCAAGGTCCCCGGTGTAAGTGGGACTCCCCTCGTATACACTGGTATCTTCTGTACCAGGCTACAAACAACAACGTTAATACAATATTACAATATTATAATACAACATTAAAAGCTCTCTCTCTTTCTCTCTCTTTCTTACTTTCTGTCTATTTCTCCCTTATCTTTGGGACTTACCGAGCGACCTGTTCGCTGACGACATTCTATTTCTTTCTTCTTTGAATGTCGTCAGGTGGTTTGGACCCAGCAGAGATCGAGCCCACCGGTGAAGACTTGGAGCAGTTTCACGAAGACCCCGAGCTCTAGATATTGTACTTTGTTCTTTTCAGTATTTTCATTTCCTGTTATGCCATTTTTTAGGCATCGCTTTTCATTTCAGTTGTATTTACTTTTCATGCATTGTACAAAAGAATGTTATTAATAAAGTTGCTGTTATTTCTATATCTCTTGTCTCTTGTGATTTACTTTTATATTGCTTAGATACGCTTAGCGTATATACGTAGCGGGCCTCGTCGTGTCCCCTTCGCCGTACACTGGGAAGCGGGGCGTGACAGGTTTTGTTGGTGGCCCATGCAGGTCAGAACTGTATGAATCCCTATCATGCAGTTCTGGTCTGCGTGAACAACCTAAGCAATATAACACAAGAACCGGCAACTAAAACATTCTTTACAATTCATGTTTCTTGAATCTTACAATTTCATATTCCTTGAATCTTATCATTTGAATCTGTCCTAACCCAAATTTTTCTTCAGGGTTATGGATTCCCCGAACAACAACAGCACCAACGTCAACAACACCCCTCCAGCACTATCTCTCGCACCAGCTGTTCCTGCACCACCCACTGAGCAAACAATGTTATTTGAGGCGATCCGTAGCCTTCTCGAGGGACAGCAACAACTTCTGAACCGTCCCGAGACTGACGCACCGGGAGTAAAGCAATTCAGGGCTTTACATCCCAAGCAGTTCTCTGGTAAAGGAAGCCCTCTTGAAGCAGAAGAATGGGCACAAAGCATCGAAGACGATCTGGCAGCAGCTCAAATGCCAGACAATGCTTGGGTCCGTGTAGCAAAACTACAACTCACGGATAATGCTCGCAACTGGTGGAAGGCGGAAGAAAGCCGTCTGGTACAGCCGATTGAATGGAAGACCTTTCGCGAGAAGTTCGACGCGAAATACTTCCCTGTGACTGCCAGGTTTGCAATGGAGCAGCAGTTTATTCATCTACAATAAGGTTCAATGTGGGACAATTCAGTAGATGAATACGATGCTGAATTCACCATGTTAAGCCGGTAAGATATGTCACAGTAGTTCAATTTTTAAATATCACATACTACACAGCTAACACAATCTTTAAACAGATTCGCGGCACATTTGATACCGATGGACGATATCAGAGCCCGTCGCTTTCAACAAGGACTGGACACGGAGATTCAGGCTGCCCTAGCCACGGGAAAATTTCTGACTCATGAAGATGCTCCTGAAGCTGCCCGCAGTTATGAGGCAGTGATAAAAGCAAGGGGAAGACCTCAGTCTGCAGGAGTGAAACGTCCTGCCACTCAAATGGCACGAGGGGCCTCTTCAAGGCCAGCTGTTGAACTCAGAAGACTGGAAGAAGTTAAGGATCGGTCAAAACCCGATTTTTGCTTTTATTGCAAGTGGGAAGGACACTTGTGGAAGGACTGTAGGCGCGCAAAAGGCCTATGTTTGGTTTGTGGCGCGTCCAATCACGGAATTGGAAACTGTCCTTATAGACGCAACTCAGCAAACACACACTCCAACAACCTGCAGCAGCCAGCTATCCAAGCTCCTGCAACTCGTCCTGCACTCCCAGCACCACCTCCACGTAGATTCCCTGCTCAGCCAAATCGCCAATTCCATCAGGCACTGAGAAACATGCCTCGAGTAAAGGGGAATATACCTCCGGCTAGGAAGAACGTGCCACGGCGACAGGCTTTCACCTTAGCAGCCATAGAACCTGAAACTGTGAACCAAGGTAACCCCGGTAACTTCCTCACAACTTTGACCAAAACTTCTTTACAATCTTTAATTCTGTCACCAAACTGTTACACTTTCCTTTTACAAATTTCGAGGACGAAATTTGTATAAGGAGGGTAGAATGTAACAACCCTAAATTTCCTATACAAAATTTTTTTCAAATATTTTTTTTAAAAAATCCACAAAGGGGTATTTTAGCATGAGCACAAGATATGGGTAATTATTTTGTTTTTAATTACAAGCTACAAGAATGTAATAACTCCATTTTTAGTGTACAAGAAATTACTTTAAATTTAATGTATACTAGGTGTATTTATTCTTGCCGCTATCAGTTTAAGTAATTAAATACCACAATAATTACAAGAAGGAGCTTGTCGCTCATTGGTAATACCTTGCACTGCTGAACCAAGCAATCAGAGTTCAAATCCCACACCCCACATTATTTTTATAATTATTTTGTTGTAAATTTTTGGAAAGTCAACGGTCAAACCGTCATAACTCTCAAAATTTATACTGCACATAAAAAGTTAAATATACAAAAATTCCCCCCAGGTGATGACCCACCCGACGGTACCCCGACTCGGCCCGACTCAGCCGAGTCGGCCGGCGGACCGGCCGACTCTGGCAGGCGCCGCCGGCCGGACTCGGCCGGACGGCCGAGTCGTCAACACGGAATTTCTCCGTGTTGACTTGGCCTTCCCCCCTGTATACACTAAATTTTCAGATCGGTTATCAAATGCTCATTAAACCCCTTTTACTCCCAATTTTAATGAATTTTTAATGAAATTTTATATATTTTTATATTTTTTTAATTAAACCCTAGCCTAACCCTATATAAACCACCCTACCCTCTACCCTCTCACCCTACATTCCTATGTCCACTCTCTAAAAATCTCAAGAGAACTCGGTACATTAGAAAACGAGCGAAAGGCGAAGCTCTGCCGAAATCGACGACGAATTCCGGCGATCGTGCTAGGACTCTTCACGACGATTCGACGCCCGACAAACCCTCTACTTCCCTCTCACTCTCTAACGTGTCCAAAACCCGTAAGTCCCCCTCTTTCTATCTTTCTTTTCTGTCAAGAAAAATACGACTTTATAAACCCGACGGAAATCGGAATAAACCGATTTCCGATTCGGTTTTCTATCAAATCTCACTTGTCACCAATTCCATAATACTTAAACTTATTCATGTTGACTATTAATCACATAACAACTAATTTGGATAAAGTTTCTCACAAGAAATGATAACTTTTGCAATATCGTATTCTTTTTCACTTTAATACCATAATGTTTATTTTTCTTCTTCTAATCAATTCAACTATTCCTAAACATCTTTATCTTGACCATTAAACTTGTAAAAATCAATTTGAATAAGTTTTCACACATGAAATGATAACCTTTTCAATTAACCGTATTCTTTCACTTAAATACCACCATGTTTAGTTTATCACATTTAACCTCTAAAGTTTAGTAAACCTTAACGTAGATCACGAGGTAATGACCTACCTCCACACACACGCAATTACAACCCTAATTGATATCATCAAAACTTAAAATACGATAATACAAGACTTCTCATTAAAATACCATTTTCTTTATAAACCTTTTCTAAAAGTTCTAAGTTGTTTACAATTTTAATGTAATATCTTTTAATAGGAAATACGATATGTCATGGACATCGATCGTTTATCTAAACCCGACTTTGTGGTGTCTAAACAAGTGTGTCTAAGGCGAGTGGTTAGTTAATTAGGACCACTACTTGTAGTTGAGAGCCTCCCACTCACCTGGCACTTACCTGGCCGCAATTGGCGGTGAAGAGGCGATTTGAGGCTTCTAATGACTTATCGATTAAACCTTTTAGAAATAGGTTAGTTGGATTAGGAAACCCTAGAATCTAAAATACGGAAATTTACACCCTTTTACAAATAAATACCTTATTTTATAAAACCATTTTTCTAAATGACTGGTATTTATTAAATCTTTGCAAAGAGCCACTACAACCCATATTTGGGGAACTCGTTAGGGATAATACGGTTTATCGTGCACCCTCGAGCTTAGTAGTGCGAGATTCAGACCTCCGCAAGGAGCATTCGGTCTCGAAAGGTTTAAAATACGACATTTAAGAAAAATGAGATTTTTGGAAAATAAAATATTTATTTATAATTTTTCTTGTATAAAAATATGTATATTTAATATTTAAACACCTATTTTGTTATAAAATAAAGTTTTCCACCTTTTCCTAAAAATTACAAGACTAAAAGTTACATTAAAATACCATGAATTTCAAATAAATCAATATTACAAATTAATACTTTTATTAGGATATATTCACTAGAATAACACAAATAAAATTTACACTCATTATAACTATAAAGACGAATAATAAATACTTGAGGTGTATCTTGAAAACTAAACAAAAGTACTTTTTACATAAAACCCCCTCAAGTTTTATAATTTACAATAAGGACCCTAACAATTATAGAACTTCAAATTACACTTCTTTTAGTCTGATTCGGGTTTGAGTCTGATTATTTCTGACTTGAATATGATTCAAGTCAATCTATATTATTTAATATTCCAACTCAATATGAACACATGAATCCCAGAATCCAGTTAACAATCCATACAACTTGACTGAATCAAACCATGGATATACATCCGTTATTCCATTTACCTGATTATGCAGTTACAACATGTTTACTGATATCATGGTTTTGATCAGTCATCCAACCTATACAATACAATACTACAATACAATCATAAAACTACGGGGTATAAGGGATAGCCTGGTACGGAATATGTTAAAGGTGGCACGAGGTGATCACTTAAGACGTAATTACATCCATGTCGTTGTTCCGTGGTATTATCGACGGAGCCTTGTACTACAGGTAACCAAGGTCCCCGGTGTAAGTGGGACTCCCCTCGTATACACTGGCATCTTCTGTACCAGGCTACAAACAACAACGTTAATACAATATTACAATATTATAATACAACATTAAAAGCTCTCTCTCTCTCTCTCTCTCTCTCTTTCTTACTTTCTGTCTATTTCTCCCTTATCTTTGGGACTTACCGAGCGACCTGTTCTCTAACGACATTCTTTTTCTTTCTTCTTTGAATGTCGTCAGGTGGTTTGGACCCAGGAAAGATCGAGCCCACCGGTGAAGACTTGGAGCAGTTTCACGAAGACCCTGAGCTCTAGATATTGTACTTTGTTATTTTCAGTATTTTCATTTCCTGTTATGCAATTGTTTAGGTATCGCTTTTCATTTCAGTTGTATTTACTTTTCATGCATTGTATAAAAGAATGTTATTAATAAAGTTGCTGTTATTTCTATATCTCTTGTCTCTTGTGATTTACATTTATATTGCTTAGATACGCTTAGCGTATATACTTCTGAGTATATACGTAGCGGGCCACGTCGCGTCCCCTTCGCCGTACACTGGAAAGCGGGGCGTGACACGGCCTCTACAACGTTTCGCCCGAACTTGGGAAACTGTCTGTGGGGGACTCTAATGGCTCATCAACACACTGGCACTGGGTATAACCTCAAGCACGTCAGAGGTACAAGCTGTACGTAACGGTTGCCTATGTATTTATTGGAAGGGAAGATGACGAGCGAACTCATCCATAAACCTTACTGATCCTGACAGTGACAATATCCGTACAGTCCGGTCCGTTCGTCTAAGAGTATCGCATATCGAGTCTAGGGGGTGGATAAAGTCAGACCCCTAATAACGCGATAATTCGTGTCGGTATGAAGCCCATCAACACCTGAGAAACTACTGATCAAAATCAGTAATTCTCCACTACCTCGGTCGAGGATTTCTAGTGATGGCCATCCGTGCACTGTGCGACATCAACCCCGAATACCGGGAGAGACGAATCCCCGACGATCCGCTCACTGCCTCCATGTGGCTCGGGACTGTACCCAAAAAATACCTGTTTGCACGTATCCTTTTAGCGTGGTAAGGTAGAAATCAAAGCACTGTGGGAACTTACACGAGACAAATGACGATCTCAGGTCGACAAACTAACGTGTACACATGTCACCAGGGAACTGTTATCTGACGATATGTATAATACCAACTAGCATGTTCCCGGCGAGTCCTATCCGGTGTACTCAATGAGCACCTGTATAAATCTTAGGTGAACCAACTTACACTAATGGCTTATGAGACAGGCCACCGCCCCTCATCGGGGTCTCGACTGTATGCACTAGTCTACTCTGGAGTATCGATGCCCTGTCTCGAAACTCCCACGACTTGGGACACTTTAAGGATGTGCTTACAGACCCCAGCTCCCACGTATATGATCGCCATCATACTGCTGGCAGTCAAGCATGAATCCTATGGGCTCTATCAACATGCAATAGTGAACTAAAGTATGTATATAATGATAAAGACAAACCAGATAGCATACTATCATCTCGAGTAAGACAGTCATATCGGTATAGGTCCTCCCTCAATCATTGCAATCAAGTACCTACGATCCAATAATTGACTTAGAGGGCACTATATCCAACAGATTTAACATCTACGGGGAAATCGCCCGCATGGCGTTATGCGTCAGGGCTGATAGGACCTTGTAGGAGCATATTGCATTTACCTACATTGGCTGTTTATGGATACTGTTTGTTGCATACCGCATTCCCTGATATATGTATATTAACTTAAAATTAGTAAGAACACCGCACTGTTACTAACGGTTCATGTTGCACGAGCACTAATCTGCATGTTACACAAACACCGTTAGTAACTGCCATGGCACTCACACTGTAGAATTACCATGATCATTATACTGTAGTCCATCTCACATATGATTCGATATGATTATGATACTTGTGCACGTACTCCTCTACATGTTCATGCTTGTGCACGTACTCCTTTACATGTTCATGCTTGTGCACGTACTCATTTACATATTCATCCTTGTGCACGTACTCCTTTACATGTTCATACTTATGCACGTACTCCTCTACATGTTCATACTTGTGCACGTACTCATTTACATATTCATACATGTGCACGTACCCATTTACATATTCATCCTTGTGCACGTACTCCTCACATGTTCATACTTATGCACGTACTCATCTACATGTTCATACTTGTGCACGTACTCATTTACATATTCATACTTGTGCACGTACCCAATTACATATTCATACTAGTGCACGTACTCCTTTATATGTTCATACTTGTGCACGTACTCCTCTACAAGTTCATACTTGTGCACGTACTCATTTACATATTCATACTTGTGCACATACTCAATTACATATTCATACTTGTGCACGTACTCATTTACATACTTATGCATATTCAAACTGTACCTACCTGGATATGCTGATTTTGGTAGAAACTGGGAGCCGCATGATGCCTTTTGAAAAACTGAACTATTTTAAAGAGAGGTTTCTCCCTTTTACTTATAGTATGACTTGATGCGCATATCACATCGCATTGACTTACACATTGGTTTTGGATTTCATGTGATTTCTGGTTTTGAGGACAGTGGAGTTATTTAAGAAAATATGCACTATTTGAAAACCCGGTTCTTCTTGATATGATATTTGGTGCGTCCACCACGCGTTTTCTCGGTTCTGCAACGTGTGCTTGAAACCCGATTCGATGAGTTGGACGATCCGTATGCGGGTTCGTGGTGGACCCGGTATGGTTCCCCGGGGAGAGAAATGTTTTCGTGGAGTAGGCGATGAGCCTGGCAGGGTGGCGAGTACCTACCGGTGATTGGTTGGACCTGGCGGTCATCCGGAGGATACTGACCAGAGTCGATAGATGGATATGGGATGACCCGTACTGCCGGGGCCGAGGGCCGATACCGCAGACGGAGCCCAAGGGTTGATCCGGATTGACGGAGCCCGATATATGAGTATTTCCGTGTCGATGCTGGACACGAGTATTACATGATATTTTGAGTGCCGATGTTGGGCACTCGTGATTCTCTGAGATTTACAGGATTCGAGGGCCGATGAGAGTGCCGGCGCCTGAGTTTATTGGGATCTACGTGCATGGTTGGGCACCGATTATTTTTCCGCGTTGACATTCCGTGTAGATATTATTACATCCCATGCTCAACATTCATTACTTTGCATCTCATCCTGTAGCTATATTACCTGACAGAGCACTTGCATGATTATTGCACATACTGCTTATCATATAAAGATATCACCTACTGGCATATGATAGAGTAGCGCAGTACGTGCATGCTCGCGATTACCTTTATATGTTATCTCTATTCACGAGTTGGCAACTCACCCCCATTGTGCCACAGTATTTGCAGGTTGCCCTCAGAGTAGTCGCGGCAGGCTGCCTTCTTACATCTTTTGGATACAGATACCACTACAGTTGGAGCGTGAGCTGTTTTGACGTTAGGTGGGTTGTGGTATTTGGTTATTTCTATTGTACACGCTTTTGTATCTATTATTCTCCATCTACCTTTATATGTAATGACTTAGAGACCAGTGTGAGGACGATGATGTATATTATTTGTATTCTGGTGTCAAGCTCGTGTGAGCTGACTTTACTTATGCAGTTATCATTCTGTGATGTTTTTCACTTATTGCTCATTTCTTCGCTTCGTCGTCGTATATTACTCTTGTGGTGTTTGTTTCCGCCGTTGGGCGTGATTGCTCCCGTCGGGATGCCTTATTTCATTGTATATAATTTTTACTCATATCTTGTCTTGTACCCGATTTCGGGGTTAGTTTTACAAAGGAAATGCTGCCAAAATTTCTAAGATAATAACTTAAACTTAAAGATTGTTATTAACGACTTAAGGTTTTCCAAATGTTTTAAACAAATGTTTTCAACACTCACTACTTTAATGGTTTTGATTTCTGGGTTTCGTCTTACTTAGTCGTGTCACTCCTGTAGACGTTACGTGGTTAAGTGCCGGTCACGAGTCGAACTTCGGGTTATGACAAAGTTGGTATCAGAGCGTGGGTCTTACCTTTCGGAGAGTAGGATTGCCCTGGTATGATGGTGTAGGTAGCTGAAGCAGAGTGGCGTAGCGTGCATATGTTCCGCGGCATGCTCACAACACGGTACTCTGCCTAAGCGACCTTAGGACTTATTGATTTAAATTCCTTCTTGAGTATATATATTCTTGCGATTCGATTTCCGTATCCTTATCGAATCCTGTTTCCTTTTCAGCCATTATGCCGCCAAAGACTACGAGGGGGCAGAGAGCGGCCGCGAGAGTCGAGATTCGAGTTAACTCGTCCGAGACGAGGACTGATCCGGGTAGTACACCGGTTGTACCCTAGCATGCTGTTCCTCCTACGACAGATCAGATCGCCATGTTAGGGGCTAGTATGCAGGAGATGCGCCAGACGGTGGGATCCAGTATGCAGGAGATGCGCAAGATGATGGGATCGTTAGTTGAGACACTTCGAGCGCAGCGACCAGAGGTAGTTCCACCCGTTGCAGGGACCACGATGGTACCTACGTTGCAGGCAGTTGCCCCAACAGCTACAGAGGTCATTACGGTATCGCTATCAGAGTTTATGAGGTTGACGCCTCCGGTCTTCACAGGTACCGATGCAGTCGAGGACCCACAGTCTTTCATTGATAGGATGGCTCGTATATGTCGTTCACTTAGATGCGCAGATGCGAGATGGGTAGAGTTCGCGAGCTTTCGCTTGGAAGGTCTTGCGCAGAAATGGTGTGAATCGGTCGAGAAGGGTAGAGCAGCAGGTCTTCCTCTTATGACCTGGGCAGAGTTTGTGACGATATTCCTTTCCCGCTTCCTTCCACTGAGTGTCAGAGATGCTAGAGAATGCATGTTCGAGTCCTTACGTCAGACTCCGGAGATGACAGTGGCAGAGTATAATGTGTTGTTCACAGAGCTATCAGCTTATGCCCCATACCTAGTGGCTACTGAGGAGATGCGAGTCAAGAGGTTTGTTCAAAGCTTACTTACCCCGTTGTTCCTCGCGATCAGCGCGCAGCATTGCGAGACTTATGCAGCAGCTGTAGATGCAGCTTTATTAGTCGAGGAGCGCCTTGCTGAGACTTCGGTAGTTCCAGGGCCGAAGAGAGTTCATACTGGTATATCAGCACGTAGACAGACATTTATGCGCCGCGACAGGTTTTGTCCTGGTACGAGGAGTGGCAGAGATTCGGGACGAGGAAAGATGTTTAGTTCGTATCCATGGAAGAGTCAGCAGCCGTCGCAGGGTTGCTTTAGATGCGGCAGCCTACTTCACCTCGTAAGAGACTGTCCTGAGATACACCGGAGGGAGACAGCAGTACCACATGTCACCTTACCACCTTCACCACCCCAGAGGGCGTTTCCTGTTGTACCTACTGTTGCTCCGCGTCAGACCCATGCACAGAGAGGTCGTGGTCACGGAGGATTTGCTCATAGAGGACAAGGTGACCGAGGTAGAGGACGGCCAGCTGCCGGCAGGGGACAGTCGGTCGCAGGTGGAGGACAGGCATGGGTTTTTTCTTTGACGCATCAGGACGTGCAGGCGTCCAATGCGTTGGTTTCAGGTATCCTTCCAGTATGTTCTGTTGATGCACACGTGTTGTTCGATCCCGGATCCACACACTCATACGTATCCACACACTTTGTGCCGAGTTTGGGTAGAGAGTTCGGTTTGCTTGATCAGCCGCTTGTTGTGACCACTCCTGTGGGAGAGTCGTTTGTTGCGAGGCACGTTTTCCGATCCTGTACCGTCCGTATTGGCGACAGGGAGTTGCCTGTCGATTTGATCCTTCTTGAGATGTCGGACTTCGACGTTCTTTTGGGCATGGATTGGTTAGCCACGTGCTATGAATCTGTGGACTTCCGCGAAAAGACAGTTAGATTTTGTTTTCCCGGCGAGTCGGTTTTTATTGTGTCGGGGGACCGTGGCGCCGCCCCTCACAGTTTGATTTCTTCTTTTCGTACTGGACAACTTTTGAGGAAGGGATGTCAGGGATTTCTCGGCTATGTTTGCGATACTTGAGCTACAGAGGTTCCGTTGGATCAGGTTCCGGTTGTTAGTGAGTTCCCTAATGTGTTCCCTGATGAGCTTCCGTGGATACCGCCCGAGAGCGACATTTCTTTCTGTATTGATTTGATTCCCGGTACGTGGCCTATTTCTATACCGCCTTATCGGATGGCCCCGACGGAACATAGAGAATTGAAGGGTCAGTTGCAAGATTTGCTGGATAAGGGACTTATTCGACCCAGTTTTTCTCCTTGGGGTGCTCCGGTCCTGTTTGTTAAGAAGAAGGACGGCAGTTTGCGTCTGTGTATCGATTACCGCCAGCTGAACAGGGTTACAGTGCGGAACAGGTATCCTTTGCCACGCATCGACGACTTGTTCGACCAGCTTCAGGGGGCAGGGTACTTTTCGAGGATCGATTTGCGATCAGGCTACGATCATCTGCGGGTTCGACAGGAGGACATTCCATGGACAGCTTTATGCACGCGCTACGGCCATTATTTTGGTGATGTCGTTCGGACTCACCAATGCGCCAGCAGCATTCATGGACTTGATGAACCGTATTTTCCAACCGTATCTTGACTTGTTCATCATCGTATTCATTGATGATATTCTGGTTTATTCCCGGAGCAGAGAGGAGCACGAGCAGTACCTGCAGATTACACTGCAGACCTTGAAGGAGCACCAGCTTTTCGCCAAATTCTCCAAGTATGCTTTCTGGCTGGACAGCGTAGACTTCTTGGGCCACGTGATTACACGAGATGGTATATGTATGGATCCGAGGAAGATTGAGGCCGTTCAGCGTTGGCCCAGACCCACATCAGTTACGGAGATTCGCAGCTTTTTAGGGTTGTCCGGTTACTACAGGCGATTTGTGCAGGACTTCTCTCATATTGCTACACCTTTGACCGGGTTGACCCAGAAAGGAGTTCCTTTCGTTTGGACGGAGGAGTGTGAGCACATGTCACGACCCGAAAGTACGGAACGTGACTGGCACTTAGATTACGAGACGTCTAAAGGCGTACCGTAACCTAAGTCAGCCAAAGCCCAGAAATCTAACCCAAAATCAAAAGAGAGTGAAGGAAAAACCTTTAATAAAGACGATTTTCAAATCAATTAAGTTGCAAAGAATCCCTTTTTAAAACATAAAAAATTTCTGAAATTTTCGGCAGAGTCTCCCCTGTATTTTCTATCCCCAAAAATGGGTACAACAAGATAATACATATGAAATCATAAAAATGGCATCCCCAAGCGGGAGCTAGCTCTTCGCCCAAGGCGGATCACAACCACATGCAATATAATAGTAATATCAAGAAAAGAGCATAAAAGAGGTGCAAATACCAGATAACCCACGTCGGCTCAAGTGAGCTCGACCCAAAAGAAACCACGAATATACAAATCTCTCAGTCTCATCACTAGGTCGCATATACAATACAAGTGGTAGATGGAGAATACTAGATACAATGATAAAGAAAAAAGAAATAAGTATACTCGCAACCCACCTACGGGCGATGTCACGAGTCTGAGCAAAAGGAACTGATGACAAGATAGCCCGCCGCTATAAGACTGACGGGTCCGACCTGCAAGACACTGTGGCACAACGGGGGTGAGTTGCCAGCTCGTGAGTAAATATAACATCTACTAAGGCAATCGTAAGAATGCACGCAATGCGGAACAACATGTATGTCCATATATGCTATAATATCTCTAGTATGCATGCACAGGTATGCAAATGTCATTATTAAGTCTTTAAATGTTTTAACTGCTAAGGTTATTGAATTCTTAACTTTAGAACAAGAATATCTGTATAATAGCTAAATATCATCAAGAAACCATCTGAAAACCCGTGTCAAGCATCGACACCAAAAAGGAATCATATCTGTCTCAATATCGGGCTCCGTCAGTCCGGATCGGCCCATATCATAAATCTCACGACAACGGTCGGTATCCTCCGGATATCCGCCGCGCCAGACATCACTGGTAGGTAGTCTTCCCCTGCCAGGCTCATCGTCTACAACTCGATCTTCTTGCCCCGGGGTACCATACCGGGCCCACCATGTACCCGAGACGGTTCCTCCACTCCTCGAATCGGGTCTCGAAATCCAACAGAAAACATGAAAACTCATGGTAGACGACACATACATCACGAGAAAACCGCAACTTTGTTTTGAAAAAGATAAATATAAGGTTTTGTTAAATTCTTGCGGTTTTCCCCCAAAAATCCAGAAATCGCAGCAAACTGAAATCCTCAAGAAATCATAATGTCCACATGTTATATATGATAAGTGTCTATGATATCAATGTATATGATGTGAGAGTTTGGCTAGAAATCTATGTAAATATGATAGTAATGCGAGGTATATGCGTGCGATACAATCTCAAATATCATGCATGAATGCAATGGCGTTACTAAGCTAAACAGGTTTTTATAGTGCACGTGGCATGGCAAATACCAAAGGCGTGTGTGTCACATGAATAGTGCACGTGCAATAGATGCCAATGGTAAGGTGTTCGTGTCCTACGAAATGATATCGCATATGTATATATGAATGTCATATGAATGTCCATGCAATCTAGTATAGGGTTAGCTGTAAGGGTATGCAATGTGCATAAATGGATAAGCTAGCTAACAATATAATTATTGCATAAAGTAGAGTAATCCTAACTAGGGAGGGGGGGCGCCTCGCGCCATCCAGACGATTCCCCCATAGATGAATATATCTACTCACCAGAAATCCCCGCTAATCTGATCCGGCCACCGCTTTGCCTTTACGCGCCGTGTCCGAAGTTTCCCCGACCGATCCTAGAATTGCATAACACACAATATAAGGTTACATATTTCTGAAATGATGCAACTCACACTATGAAAAGATCGACGCTCTCGAATTAATCACAACGTGCACTCGGTACGCGGAAAATACACGAAAATCGCTAAAACCTTAACTAAAATCGCCGTATCGGGGAAATTGTCAAAACTAAAACCCGACTAAACTAAACTCCGCATTCACACACCCTAATAGTCGTATAAGATGTTAATTATATCGCCTAAATAACACAATTAGATCACCTCCTCAAATTTTAGAAAAACTAGTAAGCAATTAGCATCCCGATTCAATGCAAAAATCGCAAATTTATCGTTCTAGCGAGCGCAACATCGCACAATTAACCACTCCAATCACCTAGATAACCATCCCTTAACATAATCCCACATTATGCTACAAACCCTAATTTCTAAAATTAAAACCTTCTCTTGATTTTTCCTAATCAAACATTTACTACTAAACTAATATTTAGAATTGAAATTCTAGCACAATTAAACCTCAAGTAAGCAAACTAGTTTAGGATTTTCACCTCTCAAGCTTGAACCCTAGCTTGATCAAGTCTCCAAGAAGCCTCCTTTCATCATGTTTTTGGACAAATTTGGGTTGAAGAGAGAAGGGATTAGGGTTAGGCTTTGAATTGAGAATGAAATTTATGGATTTTCATTGAATTTTTACAAGAAAAAGAAGCAAGAATGAAGTGAGGAAGTGAAGGAATTCCCTGCAGTTTGGCTCGGCCAGAAGCAAGAGGAGGGTGGTGTGGGTTTTGTGTAGATGTTTCTAGGCCAATAAAACCCTTCAAGTCTTAATTAATGTATTTCACATCAACCTTTTTACAAAAAACCCCATTTTACTTCATTTTTTTCATTAATTTCAAACCATAAAACTAAAAATGTGAAAGTCATGACACAAATTTTTTAACACCATATTTTAGCTTATAAAGACTCCTAATTAAGAAATTTACCTAATTAAATTTGTATTTATCCCTAATTAAATGTATTTAAAAAGGCTTAAAATAATAAAAAAAATAATTAATTACGAATTTTTTTTTATTTAACTAGAAACTTATAAATGACATTTTAGTGACAAAATTATAGTAATATCTTATTTAAATTTTGTATAATTAGGTCTACAATGAAAAATATCAATTTTGACTTTTTACGGAAAAAGCCAAAAAATTTGCCGATTACCGAAAAACTGCCTAAACGATTTTCGAAGGGTTACAATCTTCCCCCCTTAAAGAAATTCGGTCCCCGAATTTAGAATTTAACTATGCGTACCTTCAAAAAGATGGGGATATCTCTTCCTCATCTCGACCTCGGTCTCCCAGGTGACCTCCTCGCTGTTCGGGCCACGCCAAAGGACTTTGACAGACGGTATGACCTTCGACCTCAATTTCTTCACCTGCCGATCCAAGATGACCACAGGCTGCTCGGTGAAAGAAAGATCACGGTCTAACTGGATCGTCTGGTGCTGAATCGCCTGGGAAGGATCATGAAGGTACTTGCGGAGCATCGAGACATGGAATACGGGGTGAACATCGGGGAAGCTGGGCGGAAGAGCTAGCCGATAAGCGACTGGACCAACACGCTCTAGGATCTCGAAAGGACCAACATATCTAGGACTCAGTTTCCCTTTCCGCCCAAATCTCATCACACCCTTCATCGGAGAGACCTTCAGGAAAACATGATCGCCAACAGCGAACTCGAGTCGGCGACGGCGCCTGTCAGCATAAGATTTCTGCCTGCTCTGTGCCGCTCTCATCCTGTCCCGAATCAGCTGTATTTTCTCGGTCGTCTCCTGCACGATCTGCGGCCCCAAAATGCTGCTCTCTCTGAGTTCTGTCCAACATACTGGCGATCGACATCTCCTCCCATATAAAGCCTCGAAAGGTGCCATCTGAATCGTCTCCTGGAAGCTATTATTGTAGGAAAACTCGATCAAAGGCAAATGACGATCCCAGCTACCACCGAAATCTAAAACACAAGCTCTGAGCATGTCCTCAAGAGTCTGAATCGTTCGTTCCGACTGACCGTCAGTCTGAGGATGAAAGGCTGTGCTAAAACTCAATCGGGTGCCCAAAGCTTCCTGTAGTTTCTGCCACAATCGGCTGGTAAACTGGGTGCCACGGTCAGACACGATGCAAGTCGGAACACCATGCAGTCGCACTATCTCATCAATATAAACCTGGGCGTACTGAGAAAATCCAAAAGTGGTCTTCACTGGCAGAAAGTGAGCCGCTTTCGTCAGTCGATCCACAATCACCCAAATAGAGTCATACCCTCGACTGGTCCTGGGTAGACCCACAACGAAGTCCATGGAGACCTGCTCCCACTTCCGCTCAGGGATGGGCAAAGGCTGTAACTCGCCGGCTGGCCTCTGGCGCTCAGCCTTGACTTGCTGACAAGTCAGGCATCTGGACACAAAGTCTGTAACATCCTTCTTCATCCCGTCACACCAGTAAACCTCTCTCAAATCATGATACATCTTGGTGGAACCTGGGTGAACACTGTATACTGATCTATGTGCCTCCTCGAGAATATCACGCCTCAGTCCCTCTGAATCTGGCACACACAGTCGAGTCCCAAATCGGAGTATCCCCTGATCATCAATCACGAACTCAGAAACTCTGCCCTGCCGAATCTGCTCAATAATCTCTAATGTACGGGCATCGCCGGACTGTGCCTCGTGGATACGGTCAAGTAACTGTGGGCGTGCTCTGAAATGGGCCAGCTGTCCTCCTGTAGGAGTAAACTCGAACTGCACTCTGCTATCACATAAAACCTGCCAATCCGCCGTCGACTGCATCTGTACTGCGCTCAAACAAGATAAGCTACCTCCGGGCCTCCTACTCAAAGCATCTGCCACCACATTCGCCTTGCCCGGATGGTATAAAATCTCGCAGTCATAATCCTTCACCAACTCCATCCAACGGCGCTGCCTCAGGTTCAAATCTCGTTGCTGGAAGATATATTTCAAACTCTTGTGGTCAGTGAATATCTGGCACGACTCACCGTATAGGTAATGTCTCCAGATCTTGAGTGCAAATACCACTGCAGCCATCTCTAAATCATGGGTGGGGTAGTTCTGCTCGTGTTTCCTCAGCTGTCGAGAAGCATACGCGATAACTCTGTCGTGCTGCATCAATACACATCCCAGCCCCACTCTAGAAGCATCACAATATACCACGAACCCGCCTGATCCTGAAGGCAATGCTAACACTGGTGCAGTAGTCAGACGAGTCTTCAACTGCTGGAAGCTATCCTCACATGCTGGGGTCAATCAAAAGGAACCCCCTTCCGGGTCAACCCGGTCAACGGTGCAGCAATGCGGGAGAAATCCTGGACGAAACGTCGATAATAGCCGGCCAGACCTAGAAAACTGCGGACCTCTGTGACTGATACCGGTCTAGGCCAACGCTGAACTGCCTCGATCTTCTTCGGGTCCACGCAAATACCATCTCTCGTCACCACATGACCCAAGAAGTCGACACTGTCTAGCCAGAATGCGCACTTGGAGAATTTGGCGAACAGCTGATGCTCCCTCAAAGTCTGCAATGTGATACGTAAGTGCTGCTCATGCTCCTCCCGGCTCCGAGAATAAACCAAGATGTCGTCAATGAACACAATGATGAACTGATTGAGATACGGCCTGAATACGCGGTTCATCAAATCCATAAATGCTGCCGGGGCATTGGTGAGCCCGAACGACATCACCAAGAACTCATAATGACCATAACGAGTACGGAAGGCTGTCTTCGGAATATCCTCCTTCCGAACTCGCAACTGGTGATAACCTGACCGTAAATCAACCTTCGAGAAAAACCCTGCACCCTGGAGCTGATCAAATAAGTCATCAATGCGGGGTAGAGGATACCTGTTCCGCACAGTAACCCGGTTCAGCTGACGATAATCAATGCATAAACGCATACTTCCGTCCTTCTTCTTAACAAACAGGACGGGAGCACCCCAAGGTGACACACTCGGTCGGATAAGCCCTTTGTCCAGCAAGTCCTGTAACTGATCCTTTAGCTCTCTCAGCTCTGCCGGGGCCATCCGATAAGGAGGTATAGAAATAGGCCCCGTGCCAGGGATCAAGTCAATGCGGAACTCAATCTCGCGCTCTGGTGGCAGACCAGGCAGTTCGTCAGGAAATACATCAGGGAACTCTCTCACAACAGGGACCTGGTCCAACGGAACCTCTGTGGAGCTAGTATCACAAACATAAGCTAAGAATCCCTGACTCCCTTTCCTTAAGAGCTGACCAGCGCGAAGAGAAGAAATTAAGCTGGGAAGGGTAGCTCTACGATCTCCCTGAATAATAAGAACCGGCTCACCAGGAAAACTGAATCTAACTGCTTTTTCACGGCAGTCCACGGATGCATAACAGGTGGCTAGCCAGTCCATACCAAGAAGAACGTCAAAGTCGAGCATATCGAGGAGAATCAAATCTACTGAAGAATCTCTCTCCCCGATACGAACGGAACAAGATCGGTACACAAAACGGGCAACAAAAGACTCGCCTACCGGGGTAATAACGACAAGCGGCTGATCTAACAGAGAAGACTCTCGGCCCAACCTCGGTGCAAAATACGTGGAAACATAGGAATGTGTGGAGCCTGGATCAAATAATACCCGTGCATCAAAAGAACATACTGGCAGAGTACCTGTCACGACGGCATTGGATGCATGTGCATCCTGAGGAGTCAATGCGAACACTCGGGACTGTCCACCACTAATAGATGGCTGTCCTCTGCCTCTACCTCGGCCTCTGCCTCTGCCTCTGTCGCCTCGTCCTCTCTGAACCGGACCGCCACACCCACGGCCTCTAGAAGCATCTGACTGGCGTGAAGCATCATCAGGAGTAGGAAGTAAAGCTCTCTGCGATGGTGGTGAAGGTGGTAAAGTCACATGCGGGACTGTCGCCGCGCCCGGACGCCCCATGGTACAGTCTCTGATACAGTGGTACTGACTCCCGCACCGAAAACATCCTGGAGACGACTGCTGGGTCTGTGGATATGAACCAAATAACTGACCTCGTCTCAATCCTCTGCCTCCGCCATCCCCCGGAAATAATCTATCAAGACGTCTGCCCATCTGCCGCTGAGCTGGCGTATCAGTACGGATCCTCTTCGGCCCAGAAGCGACCGGAGTCTCAGAAATACGCTCCTCCAAAAGTAAGGCTGCATCCATCGCGGCAGCGTATGTATCAAAGTGCTGGGTGCCGATGGCAAGGAATAGCTGTGTATCAAGCCCTCGTACAAACCTCTTTATTCTCTTCTCTTCTGTGTCGACTAGGTACGGAGCATATCGAGACAACTGGGTAAACTGTATATCATACTCCGACACTGTCATCCCAGGAGTCTTGCGCAAAGACTCAAAACTACGGGCTCGAGCATCTCGGACACTCTCCGGAAGAAAACGGGCAAGAAATGCAGATGTAAACTCATCCCAGGTCATAGAAGGCAGACCTGCAGCTCGGCCTCTCTCTACTGAGTCGTACCATGTCTGGGCAAGACCCTCCAGACGAAAACTCGCAAACTCCACCAATCTATCCTCAGAACACCTCAACGAACGGCCAATCCGTGCCATCCTATCGAGAAATGTCTGTGGGTCCTCTGTCGCATCTGTACCGGTAAAAGCTGGGGGTCTCAATCTCATGAACTCCTGTAGTGAAACAGGGATAGTCTCCGTAGTAGCAGCAGGAGTGACCATCTGTGCAGCAGGTACGATCGTGGTCTGTGGGGTGGAAGGAACGTCCTCGGATCTCTGTGCCCGGCTGGACTCAACTAAAGATCCCATCATCTGCCGCAACTCTTGCATGCCGGCCTCTAATCTGGCAATACGGTCAGGATAAGGCGGATCAGTAGGACCCTGAGGGGTAGGCGTATCCTCCCGCTCGATCCTCGCCTCAGACGGGCCTGCCCGAATCTCATCCCTAGCGGCAGCCCGCTGAGCTCTCGTAGTCTTTGGCGGCATCGAAGCTGAATAATAAACAGGACTGATAAGATCATTGCAATTGAATCAAAGAATGCAAGGAATCAAGAAAGGAAATACAAGCAATTATGTCCTAAGGTTACTTAGGCGGAGTACCGTATCGTAAGTATGCCGCGGATCATACCCACGCTACGCCACTCTGCTTAAGTCACCTACTCCATCTACCAAGGTCGTCCTACACTCAGAAAGGTAAAACCTAGGCTCTGATACCAACTTTGTCACGACCCGAAAGTACGGAACGTGACTGGCACTTAGATTACGAGACATCTAAAGGCGTACCGTAACCTAAGTCAGCCAAAGCCCAGAAATCTAACCCAAAATCAAAAGAGAGTGAAGGAAAAACCTTTAATAAAGACGATTTTCAAATCAATTAAGTTGCAAAGAATCCCTTTTTAAAACATAAAAAATTTCTGAAAATTTCGGCAGAGTCTACCCTGTATTTTCTATCCCCAAAAATGGGTACAACAAGATAATACATATGAAATTATAAAAATGGCATCCCCAAGCGGGAGCTAGCTCTTCGCCCAAGGCGGATCACAACCACATGCAATATAATAGTAATATCAAGAAAAGAGCATAAAAGAGGTGCAAATACCAGATAACCCACGTCGGCTCAAGTGAGCTCGACCCAAAAGAAACCACGAATATACAAATCTCTCAGTCTCATCACTAGGTCGCATATACAATACAAGTGGTAGATGGAGAATACTAGATACAATGATAAAGCAAAAAAAATTAGTATACTCGCAACCCACCTACGGGCGATGTCACGAGTCTGAGCAAAAGGAACTGATGACAAGATAGCCCGCCGCTACAAGACTGACGGGTCCGACCTGCAAGACACTGTGGCACAACGGGGGTGAGTTGCCAGCTCGTGAGTAAATATAACATCTACTAAGGCAATCGTAAGAATGCACGCAATGCGGAACAACATGTATGTCCATATGTGCTATAATATCTCTAGTATGCATGCACAGGTATGCAAATGTCATTATTAAGTCTTTAAATGTTTTAACTGCTAAGGTTATTGAATTCTTAACTTTAGAACAAGAATATCTGTATAATAGCTAAATATCATCAAGAAACCATCTGAAAACCCGTGTCAAGCATCGACACCAAAAAGGAATCATATCTGTCTCAATATCGGGCTCCGTCAGTCCGGATCGGCCCATATCATAAATCTCACGACAACGGTCGGTATCCTCCGGATATCCGCCGCGCCAGACATCACCGGTAGGTAGTCTTCCCCTGCCAGGCTCATCGTCTACAACTCGATCTTCTTGCCCCGGGGTACCATACCGGGCCCACCATGTACCCGAGACGGTTCCTCCACTCCTCGAATCGGGTCTCGAAATCCAACAGAAAACATGAAAACTCATGGTGGACGACACATACATCACGAGAAAACCGCAACTTTGTTTTGAAAAAGATAAATATAAGGTTTTGTTAAATTCTTGCGGTTTTCCCCCAAAAATCCAGAAATCGCAGCAAACTGAAATCCTCAAGAAATCATAATGTCCACATGTTATATATGATAAGTGTCTATGATATCAATGTATATGATGTGAGAGTTTGGCTAGAAATCTATGTAAATATGATAGTAATGCGAGGTATATGCGTGCGATACAATCTCAAATATCATGCATGAATGCAATGGCGTTACTAAGCTAAACAGGTTTTTATAGTGCACGTGGCATGGCAAATACCAAAGGCGTGTGTGTCACATGAATAGTGCGCGTGCAATAGATGCCAATGGTAAGGTGTTCGTGTCCTACGAAATGATGTCGCATATGTATATATGAATGTCATATGAATGTCCATGCAATCTAGTATAGGGTTAGCTGTAAGGGTATGCAATGTGCATAAATGGATAAGCTAGCTAACAATATAATTATTGCATAAAGTAGAGTAATCCTAACTAGGGAGGGGGGGCGCCTCGCGCCATCCAGACGATTCCCCCATAGATGAATATATCTACTCACCAGAAATCCCCGCTAATCTGATCCGGCCACCGCTTTGCCTTTACGCGCCGTGTCCGAAGTTTCCCCGACCGATCCTAGAATTGCATAACACACAATATAAGGTTACATATTTCCGAAATGATGCAACTCACGCTATGAAAAGATCGACGCTCTCGAATTAATCACAACGTGCACTCGGTACGCGGAAAATACACGAAAATCGCTAAAACCTTAACTAAAATCGCCCTATCGGGGAAATTGTCAAAACTAAAACCCGACTAAACTAAACTCCGCATTCACACACCCTAATAGTCGTATAAGATGTTAATTATATCGCCTAAATAACACAATTAGATCACCTCCTCAAATTTTAGAAAAACTAGTAAGCAATTAGCATCCCGATTCAATGCAAAAATCGCAAATTTATCGTTCTAGCGAGCGCAACATCGCACAATTAACCACTCCAATCACCTAGATAACCATCCCTTAACATAATCCCACATTATGCTACAAACCCTAATTTCTAAAATTAAAACCTTCTCTTGATTTTTCCTAATCAAACATTTACTACTAAACTAATATTTAGAATTGAAATTCTAGCACAATTAAACCTCAAGTAAGCAAACTAGTTTAGGATTTTCATCTCTCAAGCTTGAACCCTAGCTTGATCAAGTCTCCAAGAAGCCTCCTTTCATCATGTTTTTGGACAAATTTGGGTTGAAGAGAGAAGGGATTAGGGTTAGGCTTTGAATTGAGAATGAAATTTATGGATTTTCATTGAATTTTTACAAGAAAAAGAAGCAAGAATGAAGTGAGGAAGTGAAGGAATTCCCTGCAGTTTGGCTCGGCCAGAAGCAAGAGGAGGGTGGTGTGGGTTTTGTTTAGATGTTTCTAGGCCAATAAAACCCTTCAAGTCTTAATTAATGTATTTCACATCAACCTTTTTACAAAAAACCCCATTTTACTTCATTTTTTTCATTAATTTCAAACCATAAAACTAAAAATGTGAAAGTCATGACACAAATTTTTTAACACCATATTTTAGCTTATAAAGACTCCTAATTAAGAAATTTACCTAATTAAATTTGTATTTATCCCTAATTAAATGTATTTAAAAAGGCTTAAAATAATAAAAAAAATAATTAATTACGAATTTTTTTTTATTTAACTAGAAACTTATAAATGACATTTTAGTGACAAAATTATAGTAATATCTTATTTAAATTTTGTATAATTAGGTCTACAATGAAAAATATCAATTTTGACTTTTTATGGAAAAAGCCAAAAAATTTGCCGATTACCGAAAAACTGCCTAAACGATTTTCGAAGGGTTACAGCACAGTTTTCAGCAGCTACGGATTTTACTGACTACGGCGCCGGTGTTATCATTGCCTTCAGGATCGGGCGGATTTGTGGTCTATTGTGATGCTTCCCGAGTGGGGCTAGGGTGCGTATTGATGCAGCATGACAGGGTGATCGCGTATGCCTCACGGCAATTGAAGAAACATGAACAGAACTACCCCACTCATGATTTAGAGATGGCTGCAGTGGTCTTTGCACTTAAGATCTGGCGACATTACCTATACGGCTAGTCGTGCCAGATATTCACTAATCACAAGAGCTTAAAGTATATATTTCAGCAGCGAGACCTGAATCTTAGACAGTGCTGTTGGATGGAGTTAGTGAAGGACTACGATTGCAAGATCTTGTACCACCCGGGCAGGGCTAATGTTGTGGCGGATGCTTTGAGCAGGAGGCCCGGGGGTAGTCTATCTTGTTTGAGCGCAGTACAGAGGCAGTCGTCGGCAGATTGGCAGATTTTATGCGACAGCCGGGTGCAGTTTGAGTTTTTGCTGATCGGAGGACAGATTGCGCATGTTCGTGCACGCCCACAGTTGCTTGACCGTATACATGAGGCACAACACAGTGATGACCGATGTTCAGAGATCAGGGCACAGATTGGACAGGGCAGATTTTCCGAGTTCGTGATCGATGGTCAGGGGATACTGCGATTTGGGACTAGACTGTGCGTACCAGATGCAGGAGGATTGCGACGTGAGATTCTTGAGGAGGCACATCAATTGGTGTACAGTGTTCATCCAGGTTCCACCAAGATGTACCATGATATGAGAGATGTTTATTGGTGAGATGGAATGAAGAGGGACATCGCAGATTTCGTGTCGAGATGCCTGACTTGTCAGCAAGTCAAGGCTGAGCACCAGAGGCCCGCGGGAGAGCTACAGCCGTTACCCATTCTGGAGTGGAAATGGGAGCAGATTTCCATGGACTTCATTGTGGGTCTACCCAGGACTAGGCGAGGGTATGACTCCATCTGGGTGATCGTGGATCATTTGACGAAAGTAGCTCACTTCCTACCATTGGAAACGACTTTCGGTTTTGCTCAGTATGCCCAGATATACATCGACGAGATTGCACGACTGCATGGAGTTCCGACGTGTATCGTGTCCGATAGAGGCACCCTGTTTACCAGCCGGCTATGGCAGAGGCTTCAGGAGGCTTTGGGCACCCGTTTGAGTTTCAGCACAGCATTTCATCCGCAGACCGACGGACAGTCAGAGCGGACAATTCAGACTCTCGAGGACATGCTCCGAGCGTGTGTATTAGACTTCGGAGGTAGCTGGGATCATCATTTACCCATAGTAGAGTTCTCTTACAACAACAGCTACCAGGAGACCATTCAGATGGCACCATTTGAGGCTGTTTATGGGAAGAGATGCAGATCGCCCGCCTGTTGGACAGAGCTCTGTGAGAGCAGTATCTTAGGGCCATAGATTGTTGAAGAGACGACCGCGAAGATCCAGTTGATTCACGATAGTATGAGAGCAGCCCAGAGTAGGCAGAGATCCTATGCGGACCGTCGTTGGCGCAGACTTGAGTTTTCTGTTGGTGATCACTTTTTCTTGAGGGTCTCCCCAATGAAAGGTGTGATGAGATTTGGAAAGAAGGGGAAGCTTAGTCCCCGGTACATGGGCCCCTTCGAGATCTTCGAGCGTGTTGGTGCAGTTGTGTATCGGTTAGCCCTTCCGCCCAGTTTTCCAGATGTGCACCCCGTATTTCACGTTTCGATGCTCCGCAAGTATCTTCACGATCCTTCGCATACGATTCAGCACCCGACGATCCATCTTGAGCGCGACCTTTCCTATGCAGAGCAGCCAGTGGTAATATTGGATCGACAAGTGAAGAAATTGAGATCGAAAGATATACCGTCTGTCAAGGTACTTTGGCGTGGCCCGAGCAGCGAGGAGGTCACTTGGAAGACCGAGAGTGAGATGAGGAAGAAATATCCCCATCTCTTTGAAGGTACGTTTTGTTAGATTTTAAAATTCGGGGACCGAATTTCTTTAAGGGGGGTAGATTGTAACGCTTTGGAAATTCGTTTAGGACAATTTCGCGTTAATTAGTAATTATGCATGTTTTTCATAAAAAAATCCGAAAATTTTATTTTCCTTCTTAACTAGTGCTAATTGTGTTGTGAAGTGTATGTATATATAGGGTTATTAATTATAGTTTAGTCGTCTCTACCCTAATTGGGAATTTTTGTGTTAAGTGCACACTTAGCACACTTTTTGTGACTTAGGTTAAAAGTGTTAACTTGTTAACCCTTTTCTTACTTGCATGGTTCTATTATCCCCCACCCATTTTAAACCAAGTCAAACCCTTTTGAATTTTTAAAATTTAAATAGAAAATGGAGGTATGGTGGTTAGGTAAAGAATTTGACTTTGTTTGACCATTGCTTTCTCTCTCATTTCTCTCTCTTTCCCTCATTTCTGAGTTCCAGCGGAAAAAGCAGCAGCAACAACAAAATTTTCTTCATTTTCTCTTCTCTTTTTCACTTCTCTTTGGATCCTCATTCAAACCCTACACCAAAAACCCATTTTTTCTTCACAAAAAGCCTTGGAATGGTGACCTTTTGAGGTGTTTAGTGGCAAGTCTGTACACTTGAGGGAAAGAGCAGGAATTTTGGTTTTTCTTAAGGTCTTTTGAAGGTATACACTCACACTTAACACCCTATTTCCTATCTTGTAGTATTTTTAGCTAAAATTGTGTATTATGTGCAATTTTGGGCTAATGAGGGGATCTTTGTGAAGTATGTGTTAAATTGGTATTTTTATGTCTTGGTTAACCTAATTAAGTGCTATTAGTGTTGTTTAAACCAGGTTTTTGTTTCAGTTTCACAAAAATACCCTAAAGTATCGATTTAGTGCTAAAATATTGATTTTATCTAGTTTGTGGCTCTGTTGGAATCTGCTAGTACCCCAGTTTCTTCAGTTCAAAATTGTGATTGCTGGAGCATACACTATGGGTATAGAGTACACACACGAAACCCGGGAGCCCAATTCCCAAGGCAGGCCGCCGAAAAATGCATTCTGGCCGCAATTTGCGCCAGATGGGTGATCTGGGGGTTGGGGTTTGTATGGTAGGAGTCTGCTGCTATTTAATGAATTATGGTATATGCAATTTTGTTTAATTCTTCCTGTAGAAAAATCTGGGGCCCATTACCCTATTTCTCGTGTTTTAAAACCTTCGCGACACGAGTGATACGTGTGTGGGTTTGGGGTTTTCTGCGTATCACGACGTGTCGGAGTAGCTTCAGGCGCGTAATCACACGTTTAGCGTATTGCGCGCACACGTGCTTGGTTCGTGACGCGGGTTACTAGTTTGGCTTTAATGTCGTGCTTTTGTGGTTTCGAGCTTATGTGTGATATTTTGTGAAATTCTAGGTTCGCAGGCGAGTACGACGGACGCCGCGAAGAAGGGGAAACAAGTTGTCGGCTACACTTAGCGCGAGACTACGGTGAGTAGATTTAACATCTACGGGGAAATCGCCCGCATGCCGTTATGCGTCAGGGCTGATAGGACCTCGTAGCAGCATATTGCATTTACCTACATTGGCAATTCATGGATACTGTTTGTTGCATACTGCATTCCCTGCTATATGTATATGAACTTAGAATTAGAAAGAACATCGCACTGTTACTAACGGTTCGTGTTGCACGAGCACTAATCTGCATGTTACACACACACCGTTAGTAACTGCCATGACACTCACACTGTAGAATTTCCATGATCATTATACTGTAGTCCATCTCACATATGATTCGATATGATTATGATACTTGTGCACGTACTCCTTTACATGTTCATGCTTGTGCACGTACTCCTCTACATGTTCATGCTTGTGCATGTACTACTCTACATGTTCATGCTTGTGGACGTACTCCTCTACATATTCATGCTTGTGCACGTACTCATCTACATGTTCATCCTTGTGCATGTACTCCTCTGAATGTTCATACTTTTGCACGTACTCATTTACATATTCATACTTGTGCACGTACTCCTTTACATGTTCTTACTTGGGCATATACTCCTCTACATGTTCATACATGTGCACGTACTCATTTACAAATTCATACTTGTGCACGTACTCAATTACAAATTCATACTTGTGCACGTACTCATTTACATATTCAGACTTGTGCACGTACTCATTTACATACTTATGCATATTCAAACTGTACCTACCTGGATATGCTGATTTTGGTAGAAACTGGGAGCCGCATGATGCCTTTTGAAAAACTGAACTATTTTAAGGAGCGGTTTCTCCCTTTTACTTATAGTATGACTTGATGCACATATCACATCGCATTGACTTACACATTGGTTTTTGATTTCATGTGATTTATGGTTTTGAGGACCATGGAGTTATTTAAGAAAATATGCACTATTTGAAAACTCGGTTCCTCTTGATATGGTATTTTGGAGCGTCCACCACTCTTTTTCTCGGTTCTGAGACGTGTGCTTGAAACCCGATTCTAGGAGTTGGATGATCCGTTTGCGGGTTCGTGGTGACCCGGTATGGTTCCCTGGGGCGAGAAATGTTTTCGTGGAGTAGACGATGAGCCTGGCAGGGTGGCAAGTACCTACCGGTGATTGGTTGGACCTGGCGGTCATCCGGAGGATACTGACCACAGTCGATAGATAGATATGGGATGACCCGTACTGCTGGGGCCGAGGGCCGATACCGCAGACGGAGCCCATGGGTTGATCCGGACTGACGGAGCCCGATATATGAGGATTTGTGTGTCTATGCTGGACACGAGTATCTCATGATATTTTGAGTGCCGATGTTGGGCACTCGTGATTCTCTGAGATTTACAGGATTTGAGGGCCGATGAGAGTGTATGGTTCCTGGGCACACTAATGAAGTCCCATACGTGATCAAACATGGCCAATTAAAATTTTACAAGTGCCGAGAAACCCTAATACGGATCGTTAACTAGATGTATAGGCGATGCAATGCAAATAAACGAATTTATAGCTAAAGGGAAGGGGCTACAACCTTTGTAGATCCGGTCCTCCACCTCCTAGGCTCCGTGATGACGTCCCTCCACTGTCCAAATCGAATCCCGGACTCTAGCATCGGCTTTATCGGAGAAATGGGCGGGCTAGGTCGTCGGCTTCGATGCCGAAGATGATCTACGTCGAGGCAACACAAGATCAAGCTCCAACTTCACCAAGTCATAAAACTTGTGAAGAAAATACCCTATACTACTTGGCAAGAAGTAGAGGATGAAGAAATAGGAAGTGGGTTCACTTTGGAATTGGATTTCTCACTCATTTGCTCAAGTTGCCATTGAAGCTATCAAGTTTTTCTTCTTGAAGAAGAAAAAGAAGAAGAAGATAATATGATAAGTATTATTTAAAAAAGAAAACAATATGATACTTATCATATATTCAACCATGGTTTAGTGTAGAGATTTAACTAAGGTTAGATGAATGGTTAGGGTTAGAAGAAGAAGACAAGAATGGTCACTAAGTCAAAGTTACATGAAGCATCAAGAAGCTTCATGTAAGAAAGCAACCATTTTGTTTTCTTTTCTCTTTTTCTCAAAAAAGAATAGATAAATAAATAAGTAGATAATAAAAAGAAAACCCTAACCATTACACAACCATGGTTTAATCTTTACACAAACCCAAGTGAGCATGTATCATCAAACATGATACAAACAAGTGCACAAAAATATATCACATATACAATGTGCATTTCAAGTGAGAAAATCCATTTAAAGTGAACCGATACTAGTTAATGCAAAGTAATGTATCAAATATATAATTATGCATTAAATCATTAAATCAACACTTGATTTATCGATCCGGTCATATCGCATATAACCGACTAATATCCAATGTATCGGCTTATCGAATCAATCCTTGATTCGATAACTAGGTTATATCGCATACAACCAATCGATACATTCATCGCGAGAATGGAATATGGTATCACATACACGCATTATTCTCGGTCCCGCACATATCTCATATGCGCTCCTATTTCGTTTCGCTTGAGCCAGGAAACCTCTGTGTAGGTCTCTAAAGACTCGTCAATACGCCGGCAGCAGATGATGATCATATCAAACACCCACAAGCCGCAAGCGGTCTGCTAAACGTAACGGCCACCCGGGTATTGAGCGATCAAAGATCGACGAGCAAGCCCGCTCACACTCCTGTGAATCCAACCAGTAACACTTACCGTATAGTCCGGTCTGTTCGTCTGATATGTTGCATATCTCGCCTAGGGGTGGTAAACGTCAGACCCCAGTAGCTTGATAAGTCATGCCGACATAAGGTCCATAACATTCGTGAAGCTACTGATAACTCTTACCAGTATATCACTGCAACCCTGGCCAGGGATTTCCTGTTATGGCCAGTCGTGCATAGCGCAACATCAACCCCCAATACCGGGAGAGACGAATCCCCTCCTATCGCTCATTGCCTCCATGTGAATCGGGACTGTACCCAAAAACCACCTGTTTGCACGACTCAGTAGAGTCGTGGTAGGGTGGAAATCAAAGCACAGTGGGAGACACACAAGACTCTATGACGATCTCGGGTCAACAGACTAAGCTGTACCAGTGTCACCAGAGAACTGCCATCTGACGTGAGGTATAATACCATCTGGGAGTTCTCGGCGAGTCCGTTCAGTGTACCCAGTCTCCACTGAGCACCCGCATACCATCTCCGATGTCAAACACCAATGGATATGGGATCATCCATCGCCCATCACATGGGTCGAGAAGATATACGCTAGTCTACTCTGGAATATCGATGCCCCGTCTCGATATTCCCACGACTAGGAACAATGAAGGATGTACTCATTGACTACCCAGGCCCCACTAGTATGATCTTCATCATAGTCCTAGAAGTCGAGTACACATCCTAAGGGCTTTATCAACATGTAATCAGAGAGACAGAAAGTATACATGTTAAGATAAAGAGCAACCAGATAGCGTACTATCATGTCGAGCAAGAAAGTCCTACCTATATATGTCCTAGCATCCACTACAATATACATCCTATGTACAGTAATGGCCTCTAGGGCATACATATAACTAACAATCTCCCACTTGCACTAGGGACATCTGTAGCAGTGGTTGCAGTATCACATACTCAACCATCCCATATGAGTCTCTCTCTGGGAAAAGGCCTTCGTGAGTGGATCAACCGTGCTGTCCTCTGAGTCTACTCTCCTAACCTTGATCACCCTGGAGATCAACTATCTCCATGATCAGGTGATGCTTCCTCAGAATATGTCTGGGTCACTGATGGGATCGGGGTTCCTGGGCCAAAACCACACTTCCATTGTCATACAATGGTAGGAACCTAGTTCATCTTATGAACCAAAATACACCCAAACTGCCTCTTTGGTAGTATCTTTAATAGTGATGTTACCAGCCTTTATCGTCTAGTTTGCCACGGTATCTAGCTTGGAACTCTTCCAACATACCGTCCCTCTACTTAGGGTAAAGACAATGCCCGTGACTGACATTCAGTCGTCTTTATCACCCTGGAACCTTTCCAGTGATTCTCCCCAGGATCGATTGAAAACAATCTCACTATACCTAGTGAGAACCCTAGCATCCCTTTAGATCTATCTCATAGATCCAAATCTCAGGATTTAGGAGGTATCATCTTTATCCTATTAGAGAATCCATGTGATAAGAGGAGATCGACCGATCGTAGCATAGGAAACTCCTTTCCTATCAAGAGTATGTCATCCACGTACTCTACGAGGATCATTACTATACTCCATACTACCCTTTTGTACATACAAGGTTCATCTACCATTTTGATGAAGTCAAACTCTTTGACTACCACATCAAAACAGATGTTCCAACTCCGCGATGCCTGCTTTATCCTGTAAAGCAACTTGCGCTTGTTTCCGCTGCTCCCACTGTTTACGAAGCCCTCTGGCTGTGTACTTATAGACTTTCTATTCTAAATCAGTATTTAGAAAACCAGTCATGACACCCAACCACCAGATATCGCATTCATGGTATGTAGCAATGGTAAGTAGGATCTCGATGGACTTAAGTATAGTCCCTGGAAAAGGTTTCATCATTTTCCACTCTTGGTCGATGACGAAAACCTTTAACAAGTCTAGCTTTGAAAGTCTCAACTTTTCCATCTACACCAAGTAATCTTCTCAAGATATACTTGCTCCTGATGGGGATTTAACCCTTCAGATATCGCAACTAAAGTCCATACTTTGTTGGTGTATATGGATTCCATCTCAGATCGCTAAGTGATTAGTCGAAAATATTGTATATTTTAGCCGGTAATTTCCTCATCATTTGCATCCATATAGAAGTGTTCGGCATTCATATTTTACATATTAGCAAAACTGTTGCAAAATATCATATTACATGTATTAGACTCTAAAACCGACACTATAAAGGAAATTGACTACATTTCATGGCATCGCATCATCCCTACATTTGCGCAACACTTGGTTTGAGATCTGTGCAGGAAAATCCAGCAGAAAGGCCAAAATTTACAGGGTACAGCTAAAACGTTACGCCAACTCAATGATTTCAGATCTGGTATCAATCCAAAAGGGAAATTAAAAATCAACATATCAGATAAAGCCCCAAATGTTGTTCCAAGAGAATACCAGAAAGCCCAAGGCCCATGCTCTATAGACAGCCGCGGATCCGCGGCAGGAGCCTGCTTGCGCCGCGGATCCGCGGTGGGTCCAAGGAATCAGCTTCCCAAATTTGGTGCAAAATTCTCATCGCTGGGTCCAGACTTCAAAAAGACATGTCAACTTCTAGAAGACTCCAGAGACTTCCGCCAGATCAGCAAACCCTTGTTCCTACACTAAACTAAGCCTTGTATTCTGGAAACTTCTACCTAAACCCTAGCTTAAACCCTAAGCTAAGCCTAACAAACTCTTTCTAGAAGTCTTTCAACAAACTTTTGGAGGGAACTCAAAGGCTTAGGGTTTGGGTGCTCTATAAATAAGACCCTAGGCTCACTTGTAAATCATCTTGATTCATATTGGAATCTAATCATTTTTTAGCCAATTTAGAGCCATTCTCTCTCTCTTCATCTTCTTCTTCCACAAATCTAGTGAGAGGATTTGTGTGAAACCCTAACCCTAATTCCATTCAAAAGCCAAGATCCCGAGTACCCATTCAAGCAAGAAGCCTTGCAACCTTTTAGGAGCCGAGCCGGTCTTCAACGGAGCAAGTGGTCCAAGCCGATTCGCGACTCACGAAGCCGAGCGAAGCCAAGTCGACAATTTAATTCTTCCTCTTGTAGTTCTTGAGCGACTGTAATCAAATTGTTGATATAAATAAAAGGTGAAATTCTTTTATCTTGTTTTCTTTAAATTCTTGCATCATGAGTCAATCTAAATTTCTAGTTATAATTCTTGTTGTGATGCTTGAGTAATACTCCACTCGTCGAGGAGTCGAGACGGTCAATAAAATGATGATGTAATATATCTTAAATCGATTCTTGATTCCTACGAGTTTTGTAAACCCTAGCAAATTCAAGAACCGATGACCCATTTCGTTGCGATGCTTTCTTGATTGATATCGTTCGAAATTGGGGAGTTAGGATCGTTTCTTGAAATCGCTAGAGGCTAGAATGTGAATGAAATCAACGAAAGAACAAGGGTTAAACGATGAAACCCTAGTTTCATTAAGAAAGCCCTAACTCTCGTCGATCATCATCGATCTAGTATTAATCCTTCGAAGGACAAGAACACGAAATCCTGAGGTTACATCACGTCTATAGATCCGATTGATTCCTACGAGCCTCATTTAGATTCTTGACATTTTGTTTGGAAATATTATCGAAACCCAATTCTTGATTGTTTATCAGTTTCTTGATTCTTGATTAAACTCGTGACACTTGAATCAATTGATAAATTTTTGAATCATGTTTTATTTTCTTTTCGATTCAAACAAAGCAAATATAAATACGAATCGCACAATCCCTGTGGGCGATCCGCACTCACTTACAATCTACATCCGACACCGTAGTTGATTGCGGTCAAAATAATTTTTTGGTTGTGATTTCTTTACAATTTCCAACTACACAAACAAGAATTCTTGATCAATCAAATGGCGCCGTTGCCGGGGATCGCGCGCTAATTCGTTTCATATTGAAAGATTTATTTCATTGTGATTTTTGAGATCAAAATTCGTGCAAACCCTAAACAATTTGTTGTGTTTCATTGCAAGGAGATCTGGAGCTTGCTGAAAATTGGAAAAAAATTTTGGAAAATACAAAAGAGCAGAGGGAGTCTACAGAAGCTCCCTGGTGAATTTTGGTGCATTGATCCCATAGTTCAACCGCGGAAGCGCGGCATAAGGAGGGATACGCGGCGGAACCGCGGCCCCTTGGAGGGTTCTCTGTACAATTTTGCTTCAGGTGAATTCTTGACTTCTCCTCTCTCCTCTTTTTAGCTCCAACTAATACTTTTCTGCAGGATTCTTTGCAAATAATCGCAGCTCGCAAATTGCGAACCTAAATTTGTGCGTGATTTTGTTTCTTGGTTGTTTGCATTCTAAATACGGATATTAAGGGGCACGGCCAAATCCAAATTAGGTGGGGATTTCATTACCCTTCCTAGGCCCCGAAAACCGCCAAAATTGCATCCGCATTGAACCCACATTAACTAAAAGAAATATAGAGATGACTCTAAGGACTGTCGCGCTCAATTAGGACAGAAGAAGGCCGTGGGTAATTCATTGCTTATCCGCGTTTTCCTGTGGTGCATAAGGCGAGTGTGTCTAAGGCTAGTGGTTTTAATTAGGCCCACTACTTACGTAGTGGAGTACCTTCCCACTTACCTGGTACTTATCCGGCCACAGGGGAACAAAGAGGCAGTGGAGGATTCTATCCTGCGACTTGTCTTTTGGCAGTTAGGAGCGGTCTAGAGCCGGACCTAGGTGACCACTAGATTCTATGGTTTGTGTGCTGCATTTGTTGTGTCGCATCATTTTTTTCAAAAATCCGTCCCTTTTTCAAAGCAAACACCGCATTCATTTACCCCTAATTATAAGCCAACGCTGCCACTTGTACTAACCCTTTTTAGTACAAGATAGTCTGGACACGGGATTCTAGTGCCCGTTTAGTCCGCGTACCTTTTATCGACTCCGAAGTCGATATTTCTCCATTTACCTTTCCTTTACCCACTACCACACCCACACCGATGGATCCGAATCCATCAAACTTCTTTAACCCTAATCTGCCGCCGTCCGTTGGTGCGCAGAATCCACCCCGCATCTCTCTCCAGGAGAGATGCTATCCACTTAGAGGTCCTCTTTCGACCTGCTTATCCACACCACCAGCCAATGGGGATAACTTTGAGATTAAGCCCCAGTATATCAATCTTTTACCCAAATTCCACGGACTCGAGACTGAGGACGCTTACCTTTTCATTACCAAATTTGATAACGTATGCGCAATGATGGGTACGTCACAACTTTCAGTGGATGCGATGCGTCTACGACTTCTTCCATTTAAATTGTGCGATATAGCCGAGAAGTGGCTATATAACACTACCGCACACTCTATTACGAATTGGGAAGAATTCGTCGCTGCATTCCGTAAGAAATTTTACCCAATCCAAAAGACAGCTCGAATCCGTAGCGAACTGAATCAATTTGCCTAGCTCCCTACCGAACCATTTTCAAAATGCTTTGAACGTTTCAAGGATCTTTTGGTTCAGTGTCCTCATCACGGCATCCCGAGATGGGAGCTTTGCCGAATCATTTATGAGGGCATTAACTCAAACACTAAACAAAGCCTTGAAAACATGTGTCAAGGTACATTTATGACCAAGGATGATGGGGAAGCTTGGAAGTACTTAGAAGAGTTCGCTGAAAAATCACTACAGTGGGAGAGTGGAACCCAACCATTGAATAGAGGTGGCGTACACCAAATAGATGTGTCCATAGGTGTTCGAGCTGAGATGGCAGCAATGCAAAAGAAGCTCGACGCTATGGAACACAAATTTTCTGCAGCCTCCCTAAACCCAATGTCGCTCCCCAAAACTGTTTGTGGGTGCTGTTCTGATCCGTCTCATTTAATGGAAGAATGTCCATTAAACTCTGCGTTTCAAGCTCACGAGCATTCTAATGCCGCATTTCAAAGACCTCGAAACGATTCATATTCTTCCACGTACAATCAGGGTTGGAGGAATCACCCAAATTTCGCTTGGAACCAAAACCAATCTCAAAACACGGTTCCAAACACGAATCAATTTCAAAGGGCTCTTCCTCCACCACAATAGCAACCCCTTCAACTCACTCAGCACCCCTACCAGTCACAAAATTTCCAAAACCAGGGCAACAATCCTGCACAGTCTAATCCTATGCAGTTGTCCTGTTCTGACGAATTCTCTCAATTCACTCAAACCATGAAATCACTTTTATCAAATTTCATAGAGGTTTCGACTGAGGTTAGATCTTCCGTCAGTGAGATAAAGAAAAACTCTGCATCCCAAGCTGAGAGTATCAGATCGATGGAAGCTGAAATCGCACGCCTAAAAGCCGAAATGAGTGCGAGAGAAAAAAGGAAACTTCCCTCTCAACCTCTACAGAATCCTGGGCATTACAATGTAAATGCCATCACAACGTTGAGATCGGGAAGAGTGCTGAATAATCATGTCGGGGAAGGTATTGATGATACTGAAAATCATATCAACACCCCGGCTGAGACCTTTCCACACACACACACTTCTCCTTCTGATCCTTCTTCTTCTACCATACCATCTTCTCGAGTGCCTATTCTCCATTTCCCATTAGGCTCAACACCTTCTCCCAACCCTTATAGTTCTCCACAGACGGTCCCCACACCTCTTTTGGGACCTCGTCTACCCCCTCTTCCTTCTCCTATGATGGACCCTACGCTTATTGCGAAAGCTCCTTACCCGAACCGGTTAAGGGGTAACAGAACGAGTCCTCATATGGTGAAAATTATAGAAATGTTCAAACAGGTTAACATCAATATCCCTCTTCTAGATGCGATTCAACAAGTCCCCGCTTATGCGAAAATTCTTAAGGACTTGTGCACTAGGAAGAGGAAGACTCAAGTGCCGAAGAAGGTCTTTATGTCTAATAATATCAGCACTGCTTTTATTCCCCAGCTACCAAAGAAACGAAAGGACCCAGGATGTCCTACAATATCGATTTCTATTGGGGGTAAAAACATAAATCGTGCTCTTTTAGACCTTGGTGCAAGTGTTAACCTGCTCCCTTATTCTGTCTATGAGCAATTAGGGATTGGAGAGTTGAAACCTGCTCACTGCACTCTCCAGATGGCAGACCGATCTATCACCAAACCAAGGGGTGAATTAGAGGATGTGTTGATAAAGGTCGGGGAATTTGTTTTCCCTGTAGACTTCATTGTGCTCGACACACATCCTGTAGCAAACCCCCGAGGCCAAATTCCGGTGATTCTAGGTCGTCCTTTCCTTGCCACTTCCAACGCTGTTATAAACTGTAGAAACGGTTCAATGAACTTATCATTTGGAAATATGACCATTGAACTAAATATCTACAAAGTTGGAAGTCAGCCATCAGAACCCTCTGCTCATATTCTAGATGTGTGCTCTGTCCATGAGATCACTCCCGATAGTTGTGGAGCTGAGGAACTTTGCTTTACCGATCTCGATGACATTACCACATCTCTGTTTGACTTTACACAAGATCTAAGTGAGGACGCTTTACCTACACTTGAGTCCTGCACTTCTGACTTTTCTCCACCCGAGTCTGTATCTTTCACAGGCTCTGAGCTTCTTTGTAAATCCAAAAATCATTCAATGATACCTCCTTCTATCATTTCTCCGCCTGAATTAGATCTCAAAATTTTACTCTCTCATCTGAAATATGCTTATTTAGGTGAGAAGGAGTCTTTACCGGTTATAATTTCCGCTTCTCAAGCATTAGAGCAAGAGAATGCACTTTTATCCGTATTGAGATCTAACAAAGAGGCGTTTGGTTGGAGGATGGCGGACATCAAAGGGATTAGTCCCTTGATAGTTGAACATCATATACATGTGATGGATGATGCCAGACCAACCCGAGAACCATAGAGACGGTTGAATCCCGTCATGAAGGAAGCGGTCATGAAAGAGATCGTCAAATGCTTAGATAATGGTATTATATACCCCATCTCCGATAGCCAGTGGGTGAGTCCTATACATGTCGTTCCTAAGAAATCCGGCATCACTGTTATAACCAATGAGGCGAATGAGTTGATTCAGACACGCACCCAAACTGGGTGGCGTGTATGTATCGATTATAGAAAACTCAACGCTGCCACGAGGAAAGACCATTTTCCTCTACCATTCATTGATCAGATGCTGGAACGCTTAGCAGGATGAGAGTATTATTGTTTTATGGACGGATACTCAGGCTACAATCAGGTCCCCATCGCCAAAAAGGATCAAGATAAAACCACTTTTACTTGTCCTTTTGGTACCTTTGCTTACAGTCGCATGCCCTTCGGGCTATGCAATGCTCCCGCTACCTTTCAGCGGTGTATGATGGAGATATTCTCTGATATGGTATAGAATTTCCTGGAGATCTTTATGGACGACTTCTCGATTTTTGGAGACTCTTTTTCCGATTGCCTAGCGAATCTTGACGCTGTTCTTACTCGTTGCAAAGAGAAGAACTTGACTTTGAACTGGGAAAAATGCCATTTTATGGTCCAAGAAGGAATTGTTCTTGGACATGTCATTTCACAGAAAGGCATTGAGGTTGACAAAGCCAAAATAGATGTCATTCAAAACCTCCCTCATCCCAAAAGCGTCAAAGATATTCGCTCTTTCCTTAGCCATGCGGGCTTTTATAGGAGATTCATTAAGGATTTTAGCAAAATTGCTAAACCTTTAACTCTTCTCCTGGCCAAGGATACGACCTTCCATTTTGACTCGGATTGCGAGACAGCTTTCGACTCACTTAAACACTTACTCACTTCAGCTCCCGTTTTATCATCACCAAACTGGGATTACCCCTTTGAGCTGATGTGTGACGCATCTGATTTTGCAGTAGGTGCAGTCTTAAGACAGCACATCGAAAAGATGCCACACGTGATTTACTATGCAAGTAAGACCCTGAATGATGCGCAAATCAATTATACAACCACAGAAAAAGAACTTTTAGCGGTTGTATTTGCATTAGAAAAATTCAGGCCTTACTTAATTGGCTCACCTATAGTTGTGTATACTGACCATTCCGCTTTAAAACATCTTCTGGCGAAGAAAGATGCAAAAGGTCGACTAATACGTTGGATCCTTCTGTTACAAGAATTCGATCTTGTTATCAAAGATAAGAAAGGATGTGAAAATGTAGTAGCTGACCATCTTTCACGCATCATTTCTTCCCCTGTGACCCTGCCGATCAATGACTCGTTTCCTGACGAGCAACTCTTGAGCGTATCCAATGAACCATGGTTCAGGGATATTGTGAACTATCATCCCACGGGATTGATACTCAGCGATTGGACGAAACAGGACAAATACCGCTTTCTATCCCAAGTAAAACACTTTTACTGGGACGAGCCCTATTTGTTTAAATATTGTCCTGATCAGATCATTCGCCGGTGTGTCCCGAATGAAGAGTTCAAGAGTGTTCTTTCTTTTTGTCATGATCAGGCCTGTGGGGGTCACTTTGGTCCTAGAAAGACAGCGGAAAAGGTTTTGCAATGTGGATTTTATTGGCCGACCTTATTCAAGGATGCATTTGAGCATTACAAAACCTATACACAATGTCAGTATACGGGTAGAATATCGCAGAGGAATGAAATGCCTCAGCAACCCATCCTGGTTGTTGAAATATTCGATGTTTGGGGCATAGATTTTATGGGTCCCTTTCCCAACTCCTTTGGGAATTTGTACATACTGCTGGCGGTTGATTATGTCTCAAAATGGGTAGAAGCCATTCCATGTCGCACTAATGACAAGAAAGTTGTCATTAAGTTCTTAAAAGAGAATATCTTCTCGCGATTTGGACACCCACGCGCTATTATTAGCGATAATGGGACACACTTCTGCAACAGGTCTTTCGAGACACTGATGCGGAAATATTCAATCAACCACCGACTTTCTACACCCTATCACCCCCAAACAAGCGGGCAGGCTGAAATCTCAAACAGACAAATCAAACTTATCCTGGAGAAAACTGTTGCTAAAAATAGAAAAGACTGGTCGACCAAACTGACGGATGCTCTTTGGGCATTCCGAACTGCATATAAGACCGACCTAGGGATGTCTCCATATAGGATAGTGTTTGGAAAAGCATGTCATTTACCCGTCGAGATAGAACATAAAGCATTGTGGGCTATTAAAGAAATAAATTTTGATTTAAACCTTGCTTGCAACTTTCAGAAGCTGCAACTTAATGAGCTAAGCGAACTCCGCGATGAAGCTTATGATAACGCTGTAATCACAAAGAATAGGACTAAGGTTTTTCACGATAAAAACATTTTGAGGAAAACATTTTCACCTGGTCAACAAGTCCTTCTTTATGATTCACGATTACACCTTCATGCGGGTAAGCTCTGATCTCGATGGAAGGGACCTTTTGTTGTGCGGTCTGTATATCCGCACGGGGCAGTAGAAGTAGAAAATGTTAAAAACGGCACCGTTTTCAAAGTAAATGGACATAGACTAAAGCCGTATTTTTCCACTGACCCCACGGAGGAGCTCTGGTTCTTACAAAAGCCAGTTTATTTGGATTAAAATTCCTCCATCTCACCTTCATATCCAGTATATCACTGCATCATCTTTTGAATGGAGGTGAGTGAAAAGAATAAGTTTGGGGGAAGTTCTTCACTTATATATTTTGCCCCCACTAATAATTCCTCCCAGATTTACAGGTTTTTCAGATATAGTTGTTGGCAACAGTGAGGACACTGTTGAAAACAAGTTTGGGGGAGGTTTGTGCTTATTTTTACATCATTTGTATATCATTTGCATAAGCACAAAACATTTCTTTTAAAAATCTATAAAAATTGAAAAATTTTCAAAACCCATAAAAATTTAAAAATTTTCAAGTATAAAAATAATTTTAATATTTACACTTTTTTGTATATAAATAAGATAATGAAAGTTTAGATAGTGAACAATTACATCCATGAGATTAGAAAAATTTTAGAAAACAAAGAAAATTAGAAGTTTTCTTATACGAACTAGTAATAAGTAGTTATGAGCCGTTGTCCCAAGGGTTAGTAAGATAAAGGGCGTCACTACTCTGAGGATAAAAATAAGTTTGAAAAATAGTTTCTATTCTGGAAGCCAAACATTTTGAACGTTGCTACCCTGCTATTCGCAATTACACACGTCTTAAAACCTGGGATACTAGAGGATACCTTGAAATGCTCTTGTCTTAAAGCCAAAAGTATGAAGGAAATAAAAAAAAGTGAATAAAGAAAATATAAAGTGGTGAGAAAAATGGACACTGGTTTTGTTATCACCAAGGGTAATAAAAAATATTTAGCGAGGGTGCTTCTTCACCTAGTGCCCTAAGGCCAACTGGTCTGGGAGTCACTGCTATGCCTTAGGTGTTGCAAGACGAGGAAAATACACCAAGTAAGCAAGCATAGGAGTAATCGGTCGGTTAGTACCTCAAGAAGTATTAACGGTCGCATGAAAGTGTGTGAGCAATCTCATCTAAATATTCATTAATTAAAAAGTACTGAGGCCGATGGGCAAGAGTATGATAGCTTGAATTGAATTCTCCGGGTGTAGGGATGTCTTTACACACACACAGGGTTATATGATCGATGTTTGGAAGAAAGATAGGAATGAAGAATAAGACGATGTTTTATTGAGGGAGGACGTGATTTCTAACATCTTTTCATGACCATTTAAGATAGGGCTCATGACAACCGAAAAGCTAGCTTAGTTGGAAACCCTAATTTTCAAAGTCTTTCTTTTACAATTGTTTTCTTTAAATGTAATATTCATGATCTTTCTTTTATTATTGGATTTTGTGGGTGCAATCCGCTGAAAACCCTCAGGAGACAACACTCCTCCTACTAGGGACACCTAGAGGTTTAAAGGCTTGTTGCACGTGCTCAGTGCAATCGTGTTGCCTACGAAAGTGTGCTAGTTAGTTTTTCTCTTTCTTTATTTTCTCCTTCTCTTTTTAACAAAACAGTTCGCTCGAGACGATCGAAATTAAGTTTGGGGGAATTTGATTAGTCGAAAATATTGTATATTTTAGCCGGCAATTTCCTCATCATTTGCATCCATATAGAAGTGTTCGGCATTCATATTTTACATATTAGCAAAACTGTTGCAAAATATCAGATTACATGTATTAGACTCTAAAACCGACACTATAAAGGAAATTGACTACATTTCATGGCATCGCATCATCCCTACATTTGCGCAACCCTTGTTTTGAGATCTGTGCAGGAAAATCCAGCAGAAAGGCCAAAATTTTCAGGGTACAGCTAAAACGTTACGCCAACTCAATGATTTCAGATCTGGTATCAATCCAAAAGGGAAAATAAAAATCAACATATCAGATAAAGCCCCAAATGTTGTTCCAAGACAATACCAGAAAGCCCAAGGACCAAGCTCAACAGACAGCCGTGGATCCGCGGCAGGAGCCTGCTTGCGCCGCGGATCCGCGGTGGGTCCAAGGAATCAGCTTCCCAAATTTGGTGCAAAATTCTCATCGCTGGGTCCAGACTTCAAAAAGACATGTCAACTTCCAGAAGACTCCAGAGACTTCCGCCAGATCAGCAAACCCTTGTTCCTACACTAAACTAAGCCTTGTATTCTAGAAACTTCTACCTAAACCCTGGCTTAAACCCTAAGCTAAGCCTAACAAACTCTTTCTAGAAGTCTTTCAACAAACTTTTGGAGGGAACTCAAAGGCTTAGGGTTCGGGTGCTCTATAAATAAGACCCTAGGCTCACTTGTAAATCATCTTGATTCATCTTGGAATCTAATCATTTTTTAGCCAATTTAGAGCCATTCTCTCTCTCTTCATCTTCTTCTTCCACAAATCTAGTGAGAGGATTTGTGTGAAACCCTAACCCTAATTCCATTCAAAAGCCAAGATCCCGAGTACCCATTCAAGCAAGAAGCCTTGCAACCTTTTAGGAGCCGAGCCGGTCTTCAACGGAGCAAGTGGTCCAAGCCGATTCGCGACTCACGGAGCCGAGCGAAGCCAAGTCGACAATTTAATTCGACCTCTTGTAGTTCTTGAGCGACTGTAATCAAATTGTTGTATAAATAAAAGGTGAAATTCTTTTAACTTGTTTTCTTTAAATTCTTGCATCATGAGTCAATCTAAATTTCTAGTTATAATTCTTGTTGTGATGCTTGAGTAATACTCCGCTCGTCGAGGAGTCGAGACGGTCAATAGAATGATGATGTAATATATCTTAAATCGATTCTTGATTCCTACGAGTTTTGTAAACCCTAGCAAATTCAAGAACCGACGACCCATTTCGTTGCGATGCTTTCTTGATTGATATCTTTCGAAATTGGGGAGTTACGATCGTTTCTTGAAATTGCTAGAGGCTAGAATGTGAATGAAATCAACGAAAGAACAAGGGTTAAACGATGAAACCCTAGTTTCATCAAGAAAGCCCTAACTCTCGTCGATCATCATCGATCTAGTATCAATCCTTCGAAGGACAAGAACACGAAATCCTGAGGTTACATGACGTCTATAGATCCGATCGATTCCTACGAGCCTCATTTAGATTCTTGACATTTTGTTTGGAAATATTATCGAAACCCAATTCTTGATTGTTTATCAGTTTCTTGATTCTTGATTAAACTCGTGACACTTGAATCAATTGATAAATTCTTGAATCATGTTTTCTTTTCTTTTCGATTAACTTTTCGATTCAAACAAAGCAAATATAAAAACGAATCGCACAATCCCTGTGGACGATCCGCACTCACTTACAATCTACATCCGACACCGTAGTTGATTGCGGTCAAAATAATTTTTTGGTTGTGATTTCTTTACAATTTCCAACTACACAAACAAGAATTCTTGATCAATCACTAAGCATCCAGCCATTCTTACAGAGTCCCTACTCTTGATGGCCTGCTTGAAACTAGTTAGGTCATCATCTCATGATGCATTCCTCGCTCCCACTATCATCGAGAAACCGAGGTATCTCTCAGGCAGGTGAGGAACCGTACCAGATCGGCGGAGAGGCTGAGGTTCGTCGGGGACTATAGAATCCTTTGGTTCTGTCAAATCATCAACTGCAGTTTTGTATAGCTGGAACCTTTCCATTTCTACAGAACTGACCTTGCCTCGATCTTGTCCGGATTTTGCTTTTGACATAGTCCGGACAATCCCAAATCTTAACTTACTTAAGAGATAGGCTCTTCCCACACCATATTTTATATGGAGTGGTAGGCAATGATTTGATTCGAACCTAATTCAATAGGTATGCAGCTTATCAAGCGCATAACTCCCAAAAGGAAAAAGGAAACACAGTAGTACTCACCATAGAGCACACCATATCTAATATTGTGCGATTGCTCAACCCCGATACACCGTTGTGCTGTGGTGTATTCAGAGGAGTAACACTGAGAGAGAATCTCATTCTCCTTTAGAATAGTCCAGGAATTCTATGCACAAGTATTCTCCTCCCTGATCTCATCATAGGACATAATACTTATACCCGTATTGATTCCTAACTTCTAGCTTATATTCTGTGAATATCTCAAAAGGTTCGGACTCATGTTTCAACAGGAACATATGACTGAATCTTGAGAGATCATCAGAGAATGTAGTGAAGTACAAAGAATCGGTCCTGGCATGTGTAGACAGGGGACCTTGCATACATCATCATGCATCAGTCCCAAGAGTTTACTAACTCATTCTCTTTTTCCAATAAACAGGGCTATGGTCATCTAATCTTTGTGACATGACTGGCAAGTTTCACAATATGTAAATTCAAACTGATTTAAATATGCATCTAAAATGTAACTTCAGCCAGTCGGGTCGCATTGATGTGACCTAGTCTATAATGCCTCAAGAAGGATTTGTTCATTTCTGAACTCTTCCTCTTGTATGTGTTCTGTATACTAGGAACTGTAGTTTGATTTAGAACGTCAATGCTTTTAGATAACGTGCCTGAACCGATCAACTTTTGATATAGGAAATGTTCAAAACATTATCCAGTAATACAAAATTTTATCATTACTTTAATAAATAAAGAGATTGATATGATTTTGTACATCAGGTTCGGTATCTAATAGCATTTGTTCAGAATCAATGTATTGGTAATACAGGGTGACAGTGACCAACAGACATGGCTGCAACACTTGCCCCAGTTTCTGTCTCATGAAACTTATCACCCGTTGTCAGTTTTTCTACCTTTTTTATAGCCCTATGTAACAGATTACATATCTGGGATCCTGATCCGGTATCAAATACCCAGGATGCGGAGGATACTGAGAAACAGTTCTTTGTAATGAACATACCCGAAGGAGATGCATCATATGCACTTTCTTTGTTTGGGCGGCATAGGAATTCTGGTATTCCCCTATTTCCTGCTCTGTCTTATAACTATTATAAGTTGGAGCGGGACCAACGTTCCCCAGCTCAGTATAACAAGCGGGTTCGGTCAATACATCCATATTATTATCTTGATTAAGGCGTGATATGGTCGCTACCTGGAGAGAGAGAGAGAAGAAAACACTCTGCGTGCGCTCTTGCAAGATCAGATTGGTTATTTATTTTATCTAATCAGGATGGCTCCCACTGTTTTTATCAAATATTCCTTCAAACCCTAAAAGGAAAGACTTGCCGGGATTAATTACACTCTACAAGTTCGCCAATCTTTCAGCCAGGCCAGTGTCGGTACTTTGAGAGAGGTTCCCCGTGCTTTCGCGCGGACCTAATTAGTGTAAACCTCGTTTTCCCAGAGGCGTAACCCCATTGACACCTTTCTAGACACCTACTTAATCGGCTAATTGTAAAGTGCAAAACTCTCCCAGGAGTAACAATTACTCGCAGTGGGTATCGGGATCCAACTATCATATAGAAGGTATGCAATCTCATTGCAAATTTCAACACTTGAAACTCCCGATAAAGGTTTTTACCCCTAGAACCTATGACCTTAACTAAGGTCAACAAATCATAAGTACTAGTCAAGTTCTACCCGTCATTTCGTGATTAATTAGACCCACCCACACGACCTTTAACAAAGGTCAACAAAGTCACGCGACTGTCCTAACTAATCGCATCATATGCGGTGTAGGAAGACATCACTTAGCTACCGTACACTGTGCCTTAACTAAGGTCAACAAACACAGCACGGATACTAAGTACTCTACTTCCTAAAATGACGGAGGGTTGCGGATGGTTTTTGTGAAAACCTTTAACGCTTTGAACTTGATCTCGTTGCGGAATCAAATGGTTTTTAAATGGAATGTTTTTGAAGCTTTTCTAGTTTTGCTAAAGGGGTCACTCCCGGTGAAGGGATCGTCGGCCCTTTCCTCGTCGAATGAGGTGCGGGATATATCATATATATCACTGTGCAAAGCAGAAACTATAGAAGCAATCAAAAGACAAACCGAGTGTTATAGCATCTGCCAGTTATTGCTAAAGGAGTCACTCCCGGTGAAGAGATCTCGGTCCTTTCCTTATCGAATAAGGTGCAGGATGTTCTACAATGAACACCGCGATGCAAAGCAAGAACTGTAGCTACCTTTTTATTTTGAAATTCGATTCCACAACATCAAATAGGTTTATTTTCATTCATTAATCTCATTAATGAATATCCCATCATTTAAATTACCTAAACATCACAGATAAATATGACGTACACTTATGCCATCCGCATTCGCCTCGATGTCCCCTCGTGCACCGTTAGGTTAGGTAACTAACGGCAGAGCGGGGCAGGGCTAGCGCGGGTGTAAAACATAAGTAACGTCTATATAATATATCATATATACTATATATTATATCTATCACAGAACATCACATGATCACATCACAGATAACGCAGCAGAAAATATCATATGAAATATTGGATATACTTGGACGTCCGTGTTTTCAATACGAGCCAGTATAAAACACGGATTCCACGGTCGTGATGAATAGCCAATCCCACACCCCTAGACCCCTACAAGAGCGGCAAGCAACCCTACCAATTCTAGGGTTAGGAGACCCGGACTCGACTCCTCGAGTTGGTCTCCCACTGGACCCCAGAACCCGGTTACTTGTGCTCCCCTCCTTGGGTCTATCCTAATGCGGAAAAGTAAATAATATACAATGGGTGACATCTTCCGCAACCTGGAAGTGCCCCAATAAAAGAATATTACATACAAGTTTTTACATGAATGAAAATGAAAAACACTCATCTCACATAAAAACCCCCGGCTATTCAACCACGACGATCCAATATAACATATCCAGCAACACATAACATCACATGTCATCAACGTAAGTAAATATGCGCATCCCAATTGTCGTTGACATATAGCAACGAAACCGGTTATATCACATATTACACTTACGGTCACAGAAAAGAAAGTGTAAAACTACAACAGTTGGAATCCGCAAACTCTATAGACATCGCATGCCTAATCAAATGAATTACTTAGACATCGCATGCCTAACAATTATAAACCCCGCATTTTTGTCTCATTATCGAAAACACTTTTCAATATCAAGTCGGACAATTCAACAGGATTCCCGACATTCTGATCGAATGCTCGTCGCAAACTTTAGTAGGCAGCCGCACCCCCGACGTCGTCGACGACGTGCACCAAGGCGGAACACCGCTGCCGCGAGCACCCGAACGGATGCTTTCGGCGACGGGGTTCTCCTACAGTCCCTTGGTCGGGGCTATGGGGTGTATCTGTCTATTAAGTTTACCCGGCGAGTATCCGCGTACGCTTCGTGATTGCGACGGACTTTTGATCACATCAAAATTCCGTGGCAACCGATCAAGTGAGACTAAACCGCTAGATTTATAACATTCATTCAGTTATCTCATAACTGGTTGTGAATTCCAAGTATTGTATCACATTCCAGATAAATAGAAAATGTTAAACTTTCCGATCGAACAATCGAACACCCAAGTTTTCCCGATACAGCTCAACATATGAAATAAGTCTAAAAACATTCAGTTCGTGCCTCAGTACCAATGGTCCAGCCGTAGAAGGGTCAAGCCAACGCCTCACATGTGGCACGCCGTACTGCCCCAAACCCTAAGGTTCAAGGGCAGTTCAAGACGGTCACATAATCGAGTTAAGGTTTGTTGTCTTCTAGAGGGTCCATCGCGTTACTTGCACTACTTATAACGTCGTTAAACTACGGAAAAATCCAACAATTGGAAATTTCCCGGCAGGGGAAAAAGTGGGTATTTATATCCGGTCGAACTTTTTAACATATTCTAAAATTACCCGGAAAAACACACAGACAAAATTAGACAATCCGATCGACACACCGAGTCCCCAATACAACCCAGAAAACTCAACTCTTGAGTTCAGATTAAAAATTCCCAGGAAAACCAGAACTACAAAATACGAGTTACTGTGCAAAACAAATTGGATAAGTAGACCATACTGCCGCGGAACCGCCGCACGAGCAATGCTCGTGCCGCGGAACCGCGGCGGTTTGATGGAATTGGGTTATCGGATTTCACAGTAACTCTTAGAAATTCCTGCTTATTTTTCTGCATATTTTTAATTCACAAAATTCCACGATTTTCAAAAATGTACAGAGAGCAAGTTTGGAGTTAGGGTTTCGGTTCGATCGGACTTCAAACTCCGTCTATGCATCGCCTAAGGCTCTAGCTATGCTCTGATACCACTGTAGGGTTCCTGGGCACACTAATAAAGTCTCACAAGTGATCAAACTTGGCCAATTAAAATTTTACAAGTGCCGAGAAACCCTAATACGGATCGTTAACTAGATGTATAGGCGATGCAATGTAAATAAACGAATTTATAGCTAAAGGGAAGGGGCTACAACCTTTGTAGATCCGGTCCTCCACCCCCTAGGCTCCGTGATGACGTCCCTCCGCTGTCCAAATCGAATCCCGGACTCTAGCATCGGCTTCATCGGAGAAATGGGCGGGCTAGGTCGTCGGCTTCGATGCCGAAGATGATCTACGTCGAGGCAACACAAGATCAAGCTCCAACTTCACCAAGTCATAAAACTTGTGAAGAAAACACCCTATACTACTTGGCAAGAGGTAGAGGATGAACAAATAGGAAGTGGGTTCACTTTGGAATTGGATTTCTCACTCATTTGCTCAAGTTGCCATTGAAGCTATCAAGCTTTTTCTTCTTGAAGATGAAGAAGAAGAAGATAATATGATAAGTATTATTTAAAAAAGAAAACAATATGATACTTATCATATAATCAACCATGGTTTAGTGTAAGGATTTAACTAAGGTTAGATGAATGGTTAGGGTTAGAAGAAGAAGGCAAGAATGGTCACTAAGTCAAAGCTACATGAAGCATCAAGAAGCTTCATATAAGAAAGCAACCATTTTGTTTTCTTTTCTCTTTTTCTCAAAAAAGAATAGATAAATAAATAAGTAGATAATAAAAAGAAAACCCTAACCATTACACAACCATGGTTTAATCTTTACACAAACCCAAGTGAGCATGTATCATCAAACATGATACAAACAAGTGCACAAAAATATATCACATATACAATGTGCATTTCAAGTGAGAAAATCCATTTAAAGTGAACCGATACTAGTTAATGCAAAGTAATGTATCAAATATATAATTATGCATTAAATCATTAAATCAACACTTGATTTATCGATCCGGTCATATTGCATATAACCGACTAATATCCAATGTATCGGCTTATCGAATCAATCCTTGATTCGATAACTAGGTTATATCGCATACAACCAATCGATACATTCATCGCGAGAAAGGAATAGGGTATCACATACACGCATTATTCTCGGTCCCGCACATATCTCATATGCGCTCCTATTTCGTTTCGCTTGAGCCAGGAAACCACTATATAGGACTCTAAAGACTCGTCAATACGCCGGCAGCAGATGATGATCATATCAAACACCCACAAGCCGCAAGCGGTCAGCTAAACATAACGGCCACCCGGGTATTGAGCGATCAGAAGATCGACGAGCAAGCCCGCTCACACTCCTGTGAATCCAACCAGTAACACTTACCGTATAGTCCGGTCTGTTCGTCTGATATGTCGCATATCTCGCCTAGGGGTGGTAAACGTCAGACCCCAGTAGCTTGATAAGTCATGCCGACGTAAGGTCTATAACATTCGTGAAACTACTGATAACTCTTACCAGTATATCACTGCAACCCTGGCCAGGGATTTCTTGTTATGGCCAGTCGTGCATAGCGCAACATCAACCCCCAATACCGGGAGAGACGAATCCCCTCCTATCGCTCATTGCCTCCATGTGAATCGGGACTGTACCCAAAAACCACCTGTTTGCACGACTCAGTAGAGCCGTGGTAGGGTGGAAATCAAAGCACAGTGGGAGACACACAAGACTCTATGACGATCTCGGGTCAACAGACTAAGCTGTACCAGTGTCACCAGAGAACTGCCATCTGACGTGAGGTATAATACCATCTGGGAGTTCTCGGCGAGTCCGTTCAGTGTACCCATTCTCCACTGAGCACCCGCATACCATCTCCGATGTCAAACACCAATGGATATGGGATCATCCATCGCCCATCACATGGGTCGAGAAGATATACGCTAGTCTACTCTGGAATATCGATGCCCCGTCTCGATATTCCCACGACTAGGAACAATGAAGGATGTACTCATTGACTACCCATGCCCCACTAGTATGATCTTCATCATAGTCCTGGAAGTCGAGTACTCATCCTATGGGCTTTGTCAACATGTAATCTGAGAGACAGAAAGTATACATGTTAAGATAAAGAGCAACCAGATAGCGTATTATCATGTCGAGCAAGAAAGTCCTACCTATATATGACCCAGCATCCACTACAATATGCATCCTATGTACAGTAATGGCCTCTAGGGCATACATATAACTAACAGAGAGTGCCAGCGCCTGAGTTTATTGGGATCTAGGTTCATGGTTGGGCACCGATTATTTTTCCGCGTTGACATTCCATGTAGATATTATTTCATCCCATGCTCAGCATTCATTACTTTGCATCTCATCCTGTAGCCATATTACCTGACAGAGCACTTGCATGATTATTGCACATACTGCTTATCACATATAGATATCATCTACTGGCATATGATAGAGTAGCGCGGTAAGTGCATGCTCGCGATTACCTTTATATGTTATCTCCATTCATGAGTTGGAAACTTGCCCCCGTTGTGCCACAGTATTTTCAGGTTGCCCTCAGAGTAGTCGCGGCAGGCCGCCTTCTTACTTCTTTTGGCTACAGATACCACTATAGTTGGAGCGTGAGCTGTTTTGCCGTTAGGTGGGTTGTGGTATTTGGTTATTTCTATTGTACATGCTTTTGTATCTAGTATTCTCCATCTAACTTTATATGTATTGACTTAGAGACCAGTGTGAGGACGATGATGTATATTATTTGTATTCTGGTGTCGAGCTGGTGTGAGCTGACTTTACTTATGTAGTTATCATTCTGTGATGTTTTTCACTTATTGCTCATTTCTTCGCTTCGGCGTCATATATTACTCTTGTGGTGTTTGTTTCCGCCGTTGGGTGTGATTGCTCCCGTTGGGATGCCTTATTTCATTGTATATCATTTTTACTTATATGTTGTCTTGTACCCGATTTCGGAGTTAGTTTTACAAAAGAAATGCTGCCAAAATTTCTAAGATAATAACTTAAACTTTAAATATTGTTATTAACTACTTAAGGTTTTCCAAATGTTTTAAACAAATTTTTTCAACACTCACTACTTTAATGGTTTTGATTTCTGGGTTTCGGCTTACTTAGTCGCGTCACGTCTGTAGACGTTACGTAGTTAAGTGCCGGTCATGAGTCGAACTTCGGGTCATGACAAATATATAGCTTCGAACCCTTCCAACATACCGCCCCTCCACTGAGGTTGAAGACAAAACCCGAGACTGACTTTCAGTCGTCCTTATCACTATGGAAGCTCGAATCGGTAAAGGATTCCAGCTGGAGTTCACCGTTACCATACACCAAGAACATCTCTTTAGTCATTCGCAAGCACTTTGAGAATGTTCTTCAATGTTCTTCAGCTATCCAGTGTTTTTCCTAAAAATGTTTTCGAAACTTATTCACTACACCTAGTGAGTAAGCTACATCTGGTCTGGTATATAACATCGTATACATGATTGACCCGTCTGCCAAAGCATAGGGTATCCTTTGTATGCAAGCTCTCTCCAAATCAGTCTCGAGAGACATCTCTTTGGAGAGAGTGATTCCTGAACAAGCGGGTACATTACCACGCTTAGAGTCATCCTTACTAAAACCCTTTTAACTTGGGGTCTGTATACCCGGATTGGGACAATCCTAAAGCTATTTAGATCTATCTCTATAGATCTATAAGCCCAGAATGTAGGAGGCATCAGTTAGATCTTTCATGGAGAAACTGTATGATAAGTGGTGCTTGACCGAGTGTAGCATAGGAACACCTTTTCCTATCATGAGTATCTCATCCGCGTACAATACGAGGAAGACAACCATACTCTCTACAATCATCTCTTTTATACATGGTTCATCTATCTTTTTGATGAAGTCAAACTCTTTGACAGCTTCATTAAATAGATGTTCCATCTCCGCGATGCCTGCTTTAACCCGTAGATGGGTTTTAGCAGCTTGCACATGCTTCCACTGCTCCCACTGTTTACGAAGCCCTCTAGAGGTGTCATATACATGCTCTCTTCTAAATCACCATTTCGAAAAGCGGTTTTGACATGCAGTCTGCTAGATTTTGTAGTCATGGTATGCAGAAATGGCAAGTAGGATCCTGATGGACTTAAGCTTAGCGACAAGTCTAGCTTTGAAAGTCTCAACTTTTCCATCTACACCAATTTATCTTTCTCAAAGATCCTCTTGCTCCCGATGGGTTTTACCCCTTCAGGAGCAACATGCAAAGTCAACTCTTTGCTGATGTATATGGATTCCATCTCAGATCGGATAGCATCCAGTCATTTCACATAGTCTCCACTTGCGATGGCATGCTCGAAACTAGTTGGGTCATCATCTCGATGATGCAATCCTCGCTCCCATCATCTACGAGAAAACAGTAGTATCTCTCAGGTGGATGAGGAACCCAACTAGATCTGTGGAGTGGCTTCGGTTCGTCAGGGAAAATTGAATCCTTCGGTTCCACCAAATTGTCAGTTATAGTTTGCTTTGCTGGAACTACTTCCAGTTGTACCTCATCGCCACTAATTTATTCTACAAGAAATTCCTTTTCTAAAAATGTGGCATGTTGAGAAACAAAACCTCTTTTGTTCCTCGGTGTGGTAGAAGATATACCCTCGCGAATGGTTGGGATATCCTACAAACTTGCACAGAACTGACTTTGCCTCGAGCTTGTCCGGATTTTGCTTTTCAACATAGGCCAGACAACCCCATATCTTAACTCGTTTAAGATATGGTCTCTTCCCATTCCATATCTCATATGGAGTGGTAGGCAACAGATTTGATCGGAACTCTATTCAATAGGTATACAGCTTCTTAAGTGCATGTCCCTGAAAGAAAATAGGCAACTCAGCGGTACTCATCATAGAGCGCACCATATCTCATAGGGTGTGATTCCTCTACCTCGATATACCGTTGTGCTGTGGTGTATACGGAGGAGTAAGCTGAGAGAGAATCCCATTCTCTTTTAGATAGTCACGGAATTCCTTGCTCAAGTATTCTCCTCCCCGATCAGATCGAAGGATTTTAATACTTTTACCCGTCTGGTTCTCAACTTCATGCTTATATTCTTTGAATTTCTCAAAAGCTTCAGACTTGTGTTTCAATAGGAACACATGACCGAATCTTGGGAGATCGGTAGTGGATGTAATGAAGTACGAGGAACCATCCCTGGCATGTGTAGACATAGGACCGCATACATCACCATGTATCTGCCCAAGAGTTCAGTAGCTCTTTCTCTGTTTCCTGTAAACAGAGATTTGGTCACCTAGTCTTTGAGACATGAGTGGCAAGTTTCATAAGATGTAAATTCGAACGGATTCAAATATGCATCCTTATGGAACTTTAGTTAGTCTTGTTTAATCGATATGACCCATTCTATAATGCCACAAGAAGATTTCGTTCATTTCTGAACTGTTCCTCTTGTGTGTGTACGTTTTAGAACTGTAGTTTGATTCAGAACGTGTACACTGTTATACAACATACCTTACCCAATCAACACTTGATTTAGGAAAATATTCACAATATTTGTTGGTATGACATAACAGTCGCTAAGAATCAATGTATTACCAGTTGGTAACACTTGGTGATATTTGCCAACTGTTTTGGCTGGAATAATTGCACCATCTCTACTACTAGAGATATATCACCCTTTCCCAGTTCTCCACCTGTTTATAGCACATGTAACAAATTACATGTGTGGGATCCTGATCCGGTAACCAATACCCAGGACGTAGAGGTAAACTGAGAAACAGTTCTTGGTAACGAACACACCCGAAGACAATGCATTAAGATGCTTTTTCATTGTTTGGGTGGCGTGGGAATCCGAATATTCCCCAATTCTTTGCTCAGACTTATGACAATCATAAGATAGAGCGGAACCAAGCCCAGTATAATAAGTAGGTTCGGTCAATACATCCATATTTTTATCTTGATTAAGGCATGTCATTGGTCGCTACCTGGAGAGAGAGAAGGATAATCATTTTGCGTGCGCACTTTGCATGATTAGATTTGTTATTTTTATCTAATCAGGATGGCTCCCACTGTTTTTATCAAATCTTCCTTCAAACCCTAAAGGGTAAGATTAGCCGGGATTAATTACACCATACAAGTTCGCCAATCTTTCGGCCAAGCCAGTGTTGGTACTTTGAGAGAGGTTCCCCATACTTTCGCGTGGACATAATTAAAATAAACCTCGTTTTCCCAGGGGTGTAACTCTGTTAACACCTTTCTAGACACCTACTTGATCGGCTAATTGTGATGTGTAAAATTCTCCCAGGAGTAACTCTTACTCGCAGTGGGTATCGGGATCCAACTATCTCATAGAAGGTATGCAATTTCTTTGCAAATTTCAACGCTTGAAATTCCCGATAATATTTTTCCCCTAGCTTCCTATGACCTTGACGAAAGCCAACAAACCATAGTCTGCTAGCCAAGTTCAACCCGTACATTTCATGATTGAATTAAAACAACCCGCACGACCCTTGATGAAAGCCAACAAAGTCGTACGACTACCCTAATCCAATCGCATCATATGAAGGAGATAAGCAGTTAGTAGCTACCGCACACTACGTCTTGACGAAAGCCAACAAACGTAGCACGAATACTAAATACTACTTATCTGAAATGACGGAGGGCTACGACATGTTTTTAAGAAAACCTTTTGCGTAATGAACTAGATATCGTTGCAGAATCGAGTGATTTTGAAAAGGAGTGTTTTTTTAGGTTTTTGCTAGTTTCGCTAAAGAGGTCACTCCCGGTGAAGGGATCTCGGCTCTTTCCACATCGAATGAGGTGTAGGATATTCAGGAATACCCGTACGCAAAACAAGAACTAGAAAAGCTATCAAAAACAAAACCGAGTGTCGTAGCATTTGCTAGTTTTGCTAAAGTGGTCACTCCCGGTGAAGGGATCTCGGCTCTTTCCTTATCGAATGAGGTGCTGGATATTCATCAAGGAACACCACTGTGCAAAGCAAAAACTAGAGCTACCCATTCTGAAAATTTGATTCTATAACATCTTTTGGTTTCTTTCTTTTCGTTAATCACATTAAAGAAGTCCCATCATTTAACGTTTCCTAAATATTACAGAAAAAGAAACGAAAATAGAACGTACGCTTATGCCATCCGCATTCGCCACGGGGCCCCGTCATGCACCGTTAGGTTACTTACCTACCGCAGAGCGGGGGCTGGACTAGCGCGGGTGCAAAACATAAGAAACATTTATTATATATCATATATATCATATATATAATATAACATGATCACATCACAGAAACATGCAGCAGGAGAAACATATGAAATATTGGATATACTAGGATTTCCGTGTTTCAAATTTAGCCAGTAATTTAAAACACGGATTCCACAGTCGTGATGAATAGCCAAACCCACATCCTATAGACCCCTACGAGAGCGACAAGTAACCCTTCCAATTCTAGCGTTAGGAAACCCGGTCTCAACTCCTTGAGATGGTCTCCCACTGGACTCTAGAACCTTGTTACTTATTCTCCCCATCTTGGGTCTATCCTAATGCGGAAAAGTAAAAAATATACAACAGTGGTGGCATCATCCTCATCCTGGAAGTGCCATAATAAAAGAATATTACATTGAATTTTATATGAATGAAAATGTAAATACTCTCATCTCACATAAAAAACCCCGGCTATTCAATCACGACGATCCAATAAATCATATCAACAGCAACACATAACATCTCATGTCATCAACGTAAGTAAATATGCGTATCCCGAAAACTCTTTAACATACAGCAACGAGATCGGGATACCCCACATATTAAACTTACGGTCGCAGAAAAGAAACAGAAAACTACAATGATTAGAATCCGTATTATCCTTAGACATCATAAACCCGGAATATCACATATTCCGAATTTCATGCCTAACATGTAAAACTTTCATTTTAGTCTCAAATTGAAAACACTTTTTCAATAATGTGTCGGATAATTCAACAAGATTCCCGACTAGGTGATCGCGTACAATACGCAATTGCGACGGAGTTTTCACCAGAATCAAAACTTCGTTGAAATCGATCAATTGAGACTAAACGGCTAGGTTTACTAACTAGTTTTCATAAAACTAATTAATCTGGATTCTAATAATTGTATCACACATCACAAAGCTTGTAAATTCACCGCGAAATTATAATTCCGCACACATTTAGCAAGCCTAAACCAATTTTTCCAACACTTGAAAAACCGTGAGCTAAAGTTCCAAAATCGATCGTTTTAAGCCAATCCGGGAGTCGAAACGAACTCGAAACCCGCCCGAATCTTTACGGGAGAGAAGACCCACAAATAAGTGTCAAAAGAGGGCCTAGAAGGGGTACCCCACCCAGAAGGCCACCACGAGGTGGCCAGGGGGTGAGGCAGACCTGAAACTGCACATGATGGGGCAGTTTCGGGTCCCTACCGCCAAGACCACCTTGTGGTGGTCTTGGGGAGTGGGACCAGCCATTCGGTCCCTCCTGCGGTGTCCCCTGGGTGTGCACGCTCTACCCCGCGGCTTCTCGGTTCAAACCGTGAGCCCGCGAGGTGTGCAAATAACTCAAAACATCAAATTCGAAACTGTTTTTCGGCAGTTTTTGCGCGATAAAAACGGCGGATTTCTAACGTCTCTTTAAGTAATTCTAATGTTCTATCTTGGCTCTGATACCATGAATGCTGACCTTAGCACCATCAAGGGGTTCAAGATGCATCAAGCATGCCAAATTTTAATTTTTTTAGGTGCTAAGCTACAATACCAAGATCACTACTAGAATATTAGGTTTTTCCTTTGTGATGTGATAAAACTTAATAGAAAGTTTTAGAGCATACAACCTTTGTAGTTCGTATCCTTCTCCTCAAAAGCTCCAGGATAAAGTCCACGTGACTCTTCAAGGCTCCTCTCCTAGTTGAACGAACCTCCTTCGTGATTTTCACGCCAAAGACGATCTACCCGAATTCCATAAGCACAAGCTTTTCACTACACTAAACACTTTTAGTGTAGGAAACACACCACACCAAATCGCTAGATTGGTGTGGGATGATGTAGTAAGGGATAAGTAAAGCTCACTAAGGTCTAACAAGCTCAATGATTCACATCTCATGTGAGGGTTTTGAGCTTGGAAGTGAGGTGAAGAAAATTGTAGAGAGCAAGAGAAGAAAAGAGCTCTTGAAAAATAGCTAAGGCATGAACCGTGAAGCAAGTGTAGAATGAATAAAATGAATCATCTCTTTCCTCACTCATTCAAGCATGGAATAAAAATGCAATTAAAATTGCATCCATGCTTGAATATTGAGTCAAGAGTAATATAAAAACATATAAACCCATGCCTTGAACCATACCACAAATATCTCCACAATTTAAACCTCATTTTTCTATTTCTAAAAAATAGAAAACCTGCCATGCTTCATATAATATATACATATATATATATATATCAAACATACATTAATATATATATATATATATATATATATATATATATATAAAGCAATTAGTGAGCTAATGATATTAGTTAAGAAATAATTATATCACATATAATATATATCACATTATTAAATCAACACTTGATCTAATAATCTGGTTATATCATATATAACCGACTAATATCATTAACCTGAATATCACATTATCAAACCAACATTTGATACGATAATCCGGTTATATCACATATAACCTGACTGATAACAGATAACTGCCAGATGTCACGACCCGAAATGGCACGTGACTGGCACTTGAATCATATGAAGTTTATACGACCCCATCTAATTCAAGTAAGCCAAAAGCCCAGATGTCTAAACCATTTTAAAGAAAAGGGTGAAGGAAAACTTGTTTTAAAGAAAGTGTTTTATCAAAATAAGCCGTAGGAAGTATTTTAAAACATAAAGTCTTTCCCAAAAATTTCGCCAGAGTTTCTTTTCTATAAACTGGCCCCAAACGGGTTCAAACATGAATAATATGCATAATGAATAAAGGCATCCCCAAGCGGGAGCTAGCTCTTCACCAATTGGCGGACACAACCACGCAAGCGAAATAATATACAACGCCGAAGGTCGAGGATCAGAACTCATCAAGAAAAGCAATATCCTCAAGAAAACCAGAGAAAAACCATAATAATACAGGCGCGCGACTCTAAGGTCGAAAGAATATACACTGGTCTTCTAAGTCTAACAAATATACAAGTCTGGTTGATGGAGTTACTAGATACAACTGAAATAATAAAAGTACAATGGTGGCACGATACGAGTGAACCCACCTACCAAAGCAATCACCCGGAAGGAAACAGTGTGCCAGCAATGCCGCCAAGAAAACCTGTACGGCAAAACCTGCAAGAAACTGTAGCACAACGGGGGTGAGTTTCCAACACTTGAGAAGAAAACATCACCGAGCAGAAATCGCATGTATGACTCTATCCTAGTTCATACCAAATATCTTTCTAATAATATAGCCTGAAGCATCTAGTAATGGCGAGGTAAACATCTACTATAGTGTAGTACTAAGTGCTCGTGTCAGCGCCTCAGGTAGTAACATATCACATATATGATGTACGAATGCATTACAAATGAAAACAGAACACATCATGAATGAGAAAACTATTTTCTTAATTTAGTGAGATTTCTGTATATAAAAACGAGGTATCATCAAAGAAATCAACATAGAATCCGTGTCAAGCATGGACACAAAACATATATCCCAATATCCAATATCTCGGGCTCCAGCAATCTGGACTAGCCCCTATCATATAACCTCAATATCTTAATGTCTCAATATCTCAGGCTCCGGCAATCCGGACTGGCGCCTGGGCTCCGGCAATCCGGACTGGCCGAAAATATCATATCTCACGACAACGTTGGTATCCTCTGGATATCCGCCGCGTCACAAATAACCGGTCGGTAGTGCTCCCCTGCCAGGCTCAACACCATCATCTGTGACCATCTTGCCTCGGGGTACCGCACCGGGTCTACCATGCACCCGCAGACGGTTCCTCCTCCTCCTTGAATCGGGTGTATGATATCGCTCAAGAGCCGAGAAAATTCATGGTTGACACATCTCACATCATATCATGAGAAAACCGCTTCAAAATTGAAAATGAGTTTATAAAATTCTTGGGTTTCTCCAAATCCAGAAATCTCATGGAAATTCCGAAATCCCAATATCGAGAGTCAATAAACAATGAATTACCGGCATAATGCCCCATAATACCGCTTGACAAATGAATACATATAATTGCATGAAGTATCTCAGTAATAAATGCAATATCAAAACCAGCATATGAAAGCAAGCGTACTAGTACTATGTCGAACAACGAGCTAGCAATTTATATTGATGAAGTAATGTTTTCTAATGTGTACGTGACATGGAAAGTACCGATGATGATGTGTGTGAGCCGGCAAGTAAGTGTGCGTGGAGCATACGCATCATCGGTAATGGTGCTGGTGTCCTGACAGCAGGGTTTCATAATAACTACGAAAACACACTTAAACATGCAATGCGATGCGAATAGCAAGAATATACGGAAAGTGAACAGTAAACGTACATGAGTCATACAGTTTTGGCATTTGAAATAGCACGAATCGTGGTGTTTAGGAAATAGGGCTACGGTGTTTTTAAGAAAAGGTACGTCCTTTGAAATATCCGTAGTATCTCTTGGCCTGTCTTTATAGTACTCACGATTCGTTAGTTTTGGAAATAAGTATGACTCGAGCCAAAAACTAACATCCACTAAGTAAGCTACAGGACAAACTAAGAGACTAACTAAAAGGGTAAGATAAACCACCTAAGTTCGAGTCGATATATCTAGTAGTCGGTGATCCCTCCCCAATAGCGTCACGAACGATAAAACATGTAATACGACATTCTCGAGTCAAGAGTGCGGATCAATCATCATATTTATATATCGTACGGTAAAATCTATCGTACAACATCCTAAATCGGGGTAAGGGTCAATTATCAAATATAACACATTACTATCTGGCATCATCATATCCTGAATTAGGGGTACTGATCTAAAGTCTAGTACATTCTGATACCTTCAAACATATATCCGCGTGGAATAAAACACATCGCCTATCGATCCACTATACTATCATGTAGTATAACATAACATGACCCAAATCACATCACTGATCTCACGGCATCATGCCCAATCACATCGACTCATCTCCAAGTATCATATACTATCCTCATCATCCGTGTGTATATATATATATACATACTCACATATATATATGTATATATATATATCCCCATATACGCATAAGAAAATCTAATGTATGCGTGTGTGCGTGCGTGTGTGCCAATCTTTACTCTAGGGTTTCACGACTAAGAAACTAAACTAAGTTACTATCTTCTGAATACGCTAACACTAACCCAAAGTCACCTAAAGCATTACTTGCTAAGTTTGCACACCTCATAATAACACGTATATATATATATAATAACGCATCAAATGCTACGAAATTGCGGGGGTGCTATACGCCATCCACCCGACTTCCCCCGTAGATATATATCTACTTACTTGGATCCTTGCTTGCCGAAGTCGATGTCTCCATCCTTTTCTTCATCGTCAGAAGTCCACGTGAGGGTACCTCCACATCACATATATCGTATCGCATCAAAACGTCCAATTCAAAACCAAAACGATACGCGAATCACACAAAGGTTAAAACCTATGTTCTACTCACGCAAATCAACCAAACAACACTCGATATCGACGTACAAACGTCAAGTGGCCGATATAAAACCAACTGTTAGTGTATATTCCCTAGAGGCCATTACTGTATCATACTAGTTTGTATATTACATGATGGAAGCTTAGGATATTCACAGTTGTATAGACAATCTTGCTCAAAATGGTAGTATGCTACTAGGTTTATTTCTACTTTAATGTGTGCATGCGTTTCTTTTAGCATATCGCTTATACACATTAGTAGAGCCCTTAAGATCTTTGCTTGATTACCAGCGTTGTGATGGCAGTAACACTAGTGGAGGCTGGGTAATCTGTAAGCACATCCTTATACAGGTCCCTAATCGTAGGGTTATCGAGACAGGGCATCGATACTCCGGAGTAGACTAGCGTATGCGCTTTTCATCCCAGCAGGGGAGATGGACAGTCCAACAGCCATCAGTACGTCGTACTGGAGATAGTATGCGGGTGCTCGTTAGGTTACGAGTACACTGGACAGGACTCGTCGGGAACTGTTGGTTGGCACTATACCTATCGTCAGATAACAGTTCCCAGGTGACAGGAGTACAGCTTAGTCCGTCGACTTGACACTGCTACTTCGCCATGAGTGTGTTCCCACTGTACTTTGATTACTACCCTACCACGGATCAAAGGCGTCGTGCAAACAGGTAGTAGTTGGGTGCTGTCCCGAAGCACTTGGAGGCAGTAGCGGTTAGATAGGATTCGTCTCTCCCGGTATTGGGGGTTGATATCGCGCTGTATCTAGGAAAGTCATTACACATAGTCGTCCCTGGCCAGGACAAGCTAGAATTACTGGTAGTGTTTCCAGTAGTTTCTATGGGTGTTCTGGGCTACACTCCGGCACGACTTGTACCGCTATTAGGGGTCTGACGTTTACCGCCCCCCTAGGCCCGACATGCGATACTCATAGACGAACAGACCGGACTGTACGGAGATTGTCACATTCAAGCTCAGTAGGAGTTCGGATGGGTTTACCTCATCGGCCTTCTTATCGACATCTACCTGGGGACCGTTACGTACAGCTGGTGCCACTTGCGGTCTGTGGTTAAACCCACTGCCAGCGTAGTGTCGAGTCTTTAGAGTCCCACACAGAGAGTTTCCCTACACCGTGCGAAAGGTGTAGAGGCCGTACGGTTTTACGGCAAGGCTACGATCACCTACGTACACTTGTGCGCGTATGCTATTCGGGCTGACAATACTAGTGGGCTTTGGTTTAAGCCGGATCCTAGTATTATATGGATGGATTAGTTCTGTCTTCTGTGCATTCGCTTTCTACGGAATGCGGATGCGGGTGTGTATGCACATTTGTGAGGAGTAAAGAAGAAGGAGGTGCCTCATTATGGTTTTGACAGATGGTTCGGTCAAAACCAATATGAGGCGGGGACATTATTTACTAATCTTTTTAATGATAATTATGTTATGGCTAATTGTTTTGACCATTTGACCATACTTGACTTTGTTGACCATTTCACCAAAGTTGACTAGGATCTTTCATGTGAGGTCTACAGTCTTCTTTTGGTTTTTGATTTTATTTTTGTGATGATAATGGTCTAATCAAGGTAGCCATCAACTTTATCATGAAAAGATTAGTAATGATGATGTTTATGGATTATTATTCCATGGTTCATTATTCTTGATCGATTATTCTTTTCTCATTTTCTTTCTTGAAATGAGAAGCTCCATGGTTGCTCCTTCTTCTTCCTCCTCTTGATTTTTCCTTTGATCTCATGTGTTGAGAAAATAAAGAAGTAAATTGACAAACACATCCATCTTCTTCTTCTACACAACCTAGGACATCAAGCTTAGCAACCTTGTGGCCCTAGTAACATCGGCTTGAGGTGGAGCTCGGAACACAAACTCTCGGGTGGATCGTCTTCGACTCTAGGAGGCCGCGGAGGCGACCAAGATCCGGATCGATCCTCGGAGCCTGGATGGACGAGGAGGACAGAGGAGAGAAGACCCGAAGGACTGGTATCGTGAGGTATAATCTCTTTAGCATAGTAGATAGAACCTCATGTAGTTTGCTAGGTTTTTGTTTATCAAAGATCCTCTTTTTAGTCCATGTTGCCTTGTGTCAAAAAATCGTTTTTTACCGTTTGCGCCTCCCCGTAAGAACCAGGGTGGGCAACGTGGACTTACAGTGGTTTCATAGCCTAGCTAAACAACAACTAGCCTTTTAGCAAAGCATTTAGAATGTCGATCCGAGAAAAAATCGCAAAACATGTCCGAAAACTGAACTTTCTGCCGATTTTTAAACTGCTACAAAAATTATTCCACATACCTTAAAAATCGGCTCAGGGTTTTGTAGGAACATACAGCAAAAACGAACCACTGACTCGGTCAAAGCGCCGCGGAACCGCAGCGAAAACATGCTTCTTGTCGCGGATCCGCGGCCGAGTTGACTCGGCCGTGACTCGTCTTTGTTGCAGTTTTCTCAGTGTTCTGTTTTGGGATTTTTAGGATATTTTGTTTCTGCCCAGAATTTCCAGAGAACAAAGTTGTGTTTGGGGTTGTAGGGTGTTTTTCGTCACCCCAGTGAGATGGGAATACGCGCGCGCTTGTCAGGCGTACTACAGATTCCCCCGGCCTAGGGTAGGCCGGGGTTTAATGATTGTGGGGATCCGAACCTCCGGCAGCCGCGGACTAAGCTGCCGTTAATTACCCATCGCCTTTGGGGCGAGGGAACCTCCGATTAACGGGTTAAACTGGTCATGAGAACTCAATGTGCAGTATACGTGTGTTTTGAAAGGGGGTTTTGGATATATCGGGAGCCACGCAGAGTTTTTACGGGGGTCCCGCTACCCGGATAGCGGGCTGGGGGTCAAGGGGGCTAGCAGCCCCCTTGCGGGGTGCGGGGCAGCGCCCCGTTAGAAATTTTTTTCTAAGAGGGACAGTGTCGTGGAGTACGTGTATGTATAAATTTGTATACATATGTATATATGTATATATGTACACAAAAAGAGGGGGAAAAGACATCCAAAGGATGCGCAGGTGCGCAAGCGCGCGCGCCACGTGTCGGCACGCGGGCGCCTTGCGCACTTGCGCAGTTGCGCAAGCGCGCGCGCCACGTGTCGGCACGCGGGCGCCTTGCGCACTTGCGCAGTTGCGCAAGCGCGCGCGCCACGTGTCGGCACGCGGGCGCCTTGCGCACTTGCGCAGTTGCGCAAGCGCGCGCCACGTGTCGGCACGCGGGCGACTTGCGCACTTGCGCAGTTGCGCAAGCGCGCGCGCCACGTGTCGGCACGCGGGCGACTTGCGCACTTGCGCAGGCGCGCGCGCCACGTGTCGGCACGCGGGCGCCTTGCGCACTTGCGCAAGCGCGCCGGTGAGGCACAACAGGCTTCTAGCCTAAAAAAATTTCTCAGAAGAGAAATCAGAGAGGAGTTGGACTCCTGAATGTGTTTTTCTTCTTTTTTTGGGGGTTTAGTGAAAGATGTTCTTCTTCTTCCTCCTGTTGTTTGCTGGATCTTGAAGATCAAGAGATGTGAAATCTCAAAATCTCTCCTTTTTAAGATCTGATGACAGATCCAAGTTCCCCTATGTGGGTTTTGTGGTGGAAAACTATTTAGTTTTGAAAAAGGAAGAGTAAAACTCTTGATTTAATTCAAAAGAAAGGAGAAGGTTTTGGAACCTTGAGGAAGGAGAAAAGATCTCAGATCTATATTTTTTTTTGGAATGAAAAGTGTTCTTTTTTTATTCATCATGTTGCCTTTTATAGGCTTACATATTTACATATAGCCCCTTGGGCTTTACAAAAATGGCATTTTAGCCATCCCATGGCTCATGTGCCATTTCATTTTTTGCACATAAGCCATGGGCTTACAAAATATTGGCTTTATGCCCATTTTGCATACATTCATGTGTAAAAAAAAATTACATAAAAATTATTTATTACATGATCTATATTTTAGCATGGAGGAGGCTGGCCGCGGGCTCGACTTGGGCATGGGCCCGCTTGACCTGGGCTTGGGCCCACCTGGCTTGGGGTTGACCTTGACTTTGACTCGGTCAACGGGGGTGTAAATTTTTACCCCAACAAAGTGCCCCCCATCAATAAATGCACACCGCACATTTGAGTTGTGTGCATGAAATTGATGGATTTTGAATTTGGGCTTCGAGGTAGAACATCATTCCAGGGGCGGAGCATCATCTCGGAGTTCGGAGCATCTTTCCGAAGAGCGGATCTTGATTCCAGAGTTCGGAGCATCTTTCCGAAGAGAGGAGAATGATTCCAGGGGTTCGGAGCATCATTCCGAAGGGCGGAGCATCATTCCAATTTGCGGAGCATAATTCCAAGGATCGGAGCATCACTCCGATGAGCGGAGCATCATTCCAAGGATCGGAGCATCATTCTGATGAGCGGAACATAATTCCAGGGTTCGGAGCATCATTCCGAAGAGTGGAGCATAATTCCAGGATTCGGAGCATCATTCCGAAGGGCGGAGCATGATTCCAGAGTTCGGAACATCTTTCCGAAGAGCGGAGCATGATTCCAGGGATCGGAGCATCATTCCGATGAGCGGAACATAATTCCCGGGGTTCGGAGCATCATTCCGAAGAGTGGAGCATGATTCCAGAGTTCGGAACATCTTTCCGAAGAGCGGAGCATGATTCCAGGGATTCGGAGCATCATTCCGAAGGGCGGAGCATCATTCCAATTTGCGGAGCATAATTCCAAGGATCGGAGCATCATTCCGATGAGCGGAATATAATTCCAGGGTTCGGAGCATCATTCCGATTTGCGGAGCATAATTCCAAAGATCGGAGCATCATTCCGACGAGCGGAGTATAATTCTGACAAGGGAGGAAAATATTGCGAGGCGAAGCATGATTTCGACACGGGGTATATTCTGAGACGGAGCATGATTCCGGCGCAGAGCTTGTTGGCTGACTTGATTCCAAGACGAAGCATAATTTCGACAGGGAAGGCAGGTACACCGAGGCGAAGCATCATTTCGACACGGGGTGCATTCTGAGACGAAGCATAATTCCGACGCAGAGTTTGCTGGTTGACTTGATTCCGAGGTGGAGCATAATTCCGACGAGGAGGTCGTTGGTTGATCCCGAGCCGAAGCATAATTCCGACAAGGAAGGCAGATACACCGAGGCAAAGCATCGTTTCGACACGGGGTGCATTCTGAGACGAAGCATAATTCCGACGCAGAGCTTGCTGGTTGACTTGATTCCGAGGTGGAGCATACTTCCGACGAGGAGGTCGTTGGTTGATTCCGAGCCGAAGCATAATTCCGACAGGGAAGGCAGATACACCGAGGCGAAGCATCATTTCGACACGGGATGCATATTCTGAGACGAAGCATGATTCCGACGCAGAGCTTGTTGGTTGATTTGATTCCGAGACGGAGCATACTTCCGACGAGGAGGTCGTTGGTTGATTCCGAGCCGAAGCATAATTCCGACAGGGAAGGCAGATACACCGAGGCGAAGCATCATTTCGACACGGGGTGCATTCTGAGACGAAGCATAATTCCGACGCAGAGTTTGCTGGTTGACTTGATTCCGAGGTGGAGCATAATTCCGACGAGGAGGTCGTTGGTTGATCCCGAGCCGAAGCATAATTCCGACAAGGAAGGCAGATACACCGAGGCAAAGCATCGTTTCGACACGGGGTAAATTCTGGGACAGAGCATGATTCCGCCATAGAGGTTGTTGGTTTGATTTGATTTGGGTTGACATCAGCATCGCTACACAGGGATATGGTACCGAGAGCGAATCATCATTTGTCATGAGAGGATTTGGGAATTGGTTTTTGCTTGGCATCAGTATCGCTACACTGGAATATGGTACCAGGAGCGAATCATCATTTGCGCTTGCTTATCAAGAAGCGATGGCTTAGGAGACAGGTTTTAGGTCCCTATCACCTAAGACTTTTCGATTTTGTGAGCCATAAGGGTCTCACAAAGCATTTTCTCCCTACGGGTCGTAAGGATCCCGTAAGTGTATTTTCTACTTGGGAGTCGTGGGGACTCCCAAGTGCATTGCTCCTTTGTGAGTCGTAAGGATCTCACGTGGGAATTTTCTCCTCACAAAGTCGAGAGGACTTTGTGAGTGCATTTCATCTCTTTCTCACGAGTTTGCGTCCTTTCGGGTTTTCACAAACTCGCCGGCAGTCCTGCTGTTTTTACTCACGGAGCCCTTTCGGGTTTTCATCCGTGCCCATTTTGCTTGTGGACATACCTTTTTTTATTTTTATATTTATTTATATTTTTTTTGGAGGGATTGGGATTGTTTTACGCCCGTGGATTGTATACGATTTTGCAGGATGTATGATCCAGACCGTAGGGCCGGAAACATTTCAGGACTTTGTTGGCGTCTGCATCGCTGCACTAGAATATGGTACCAGGAGCGACTCATCATTCGCCGTTGGTATGAGATTTGGAATTTGGTTGGCGTCTGCATCGCTACACTGGAATATGGTACCAGGAGCGACTCATCATTCGCCGTTGGGGATTGGGATTTGGAATTTGGTTGGCGTCTGCATCGCTGCACTGGAATATGGTACCAGGAGCGACTCATCATTCGCCACTTGGGGATTGGGGAGCGATGGCTTAGGAGACAGGTTTGGATCCCTATCACCTAAGACTTTTCAATTTTATGGGCCGTGAGGGTCCCATAAAAGCATTTTCTCCCTACGAGTCGTAAGGATCCCGCAGGTGTATTTTCTCCTTAAGAGTCGTGAGGACTCCTAAGTGTGTTTTTCCTTGGTAAGTCGTAAGGATCTCACGAAGGTTTGTTCTCCTCATGCATCGTGAGGACACATGAGTGGGTCTTCTCAATGGAGCATAATTCCACAGGCGGAGACCAGCCGCGTAACTGGTGGTCGCGGTGGGGCATGGGTATGCTGAGAATTATTTGAGCCCGTGGATTTTATACGGTAGTCAAATTGGGGACTGGCCGTAGGGCGGGGAGAATTTTGAGAAATTGGTTTTTGGTTGGCGTCTGCATCGCTGCACTGGAATATGGTACCAGGAGCGACTCATCATTCGCCGCTGTTTTTTTTTGGTTTTTGTATTTTTTGTTTTACCGCGATTGCTCTATCATTTCAGCTTTTCTTATCGCGAAGGTCGCGATTGCCCCATCATTTCGGCTTTTATTCGCGGTTGCCCCATCATTTCGGCTTTTATCTTCATCTTTATTTTACTCGCTGATTTTTATTGCGAGTTGCCCCATCATTTCGGCTTTTCTTTATTTTTCTTTTATTCACACATTTTTTTTTTTACTTACATTTTTTTTTTACATTCCCAGTTTAACGACTTAGAGGTCGACTGTTCCAGTTTAATGACGCGGTGGTCGACTGTTCTCGGAGAAAGGCAGATGTCTAAGAGAATCGGTTTCACGAAGAACTTCGGTCTCCGTTTGTATGAAATTGGCGGTTGCAACTTGACTGTTTGTTAACACGCCTTTGGACAGTTCTATCTCTCCTGCCTTGTATTGCTTTTCGACCCAATCTTTGAAGACGAAGCAGTCCTCAATGGCATGACCTATCACTCTGTGGTAGGGGCAGTATTTGGGGTCGTCGGTCCTATTCGCTTCCTGCGGTCTTTTTGACTCTGGCAGTTGTAGACCGTTCTTCAGGGCGTCTTTGAATATTTTACGGATTTTGTCCCTTCTGAAGGAATAGACCTTATCCAGCTTCTCTTTCAGTGGAGATTCTCCTCCCTCTCCGAACATTGGCTTTCGAGGCTGGTTGGCGCTAGGTCCGGTCATCCCTTGCTTATTTCGGTTAGCCGAAGTGTTAAGAGATTCAGTATCGTCAGAACCTCCGCCTTTGCGATTTTCGTCCTTTCGGTTTCTCCAGGACCTATTGTTATTTTGGGAGTCAGAGGAGGACTCCTGCTTTGAGCGTTCCAACATCTGGACTTTTCTGGTCAGCTCTTGGAATGTTTTGAGACCCGCGGTGCATAAAAACGGGGCCATCCAATTGTTGAGATTTCCGACGAGGAGACTGACAGATTGGTCCTGCTCTATCGGCGGTTCGCATTTGACGGAGAGATTGCGCCATCGGGTTATAAAATCCGTGCTGCTTTCGTCGCTCTTGGGCTTGGTCCTTACGAGCTCGGCAATGGTAATCTTATCGCTGACGCTCATGAATCTCTGCCGAAACAGAGAATCCATTTGGACAAAAGTTGTGACGGAGCCATCCGGTATGCTCGCGTACCAGTCGAAAGCAACATCGGTCAAGCTATTAACGAACTGGCGGAGGAGAAGCGCATCATTGCCCCCAGTATTCCCGCATGAGGCTTTGAAGTGGGCGATATGCTGATTCGCATTTCCCGTCCCATCGAATCTTCCGAATTTGGGGATGACATAGCCGCTAGGAAATTCTACCAGATCATACTGAGCAGGATATGGTCTCCCACTACTGCTGATATCTTTTTGCGCTTCGGCTTCGGCTACCAAGGTTTTGACTTTGTTGGCAACCAAATCCATGATTTGATCTTGAGTTAGCGGGCTACTGTCATCGGTGGCCAAGACATTTGCTGAGATAGGATGCGACTGATTTTCATGCGGTCCGCCCACTTTTGGATTTGAGGGAACGGGCGTCGGCTGTCTTGGGACACCGTTTCCCGGTTCATGAGTTGAGCCCTGTGCTTGATTAGGCGGCTGAGAGGCAAGTTGGGCCGTAAGCCGTAAGACGACATTTGTCAAGTCGTCGATCTTTGAGTAGAGTTTGGCCATCTCCTTGTCTTTGTTTCTGAGCTGCTTTCGGAGCTCTTGGAGAAGTTGTTGCTCTGCGGTCTTAGGACGGAAAGTTGGCTCATCTTCGCTTTCCGAGCCTGACTCCTCATGAATTGAGGGCTCTCTTTGCCTATCAGCCTCATCGAGAGGGTTTTCATCATCCAGCGGAGGCGGCTGTTCTTGGGAAGCGGCAACCACATTCAAGCCAGATTGGATTTGAGATGTGGTGGCCCCGTCCTTGCTTTTGCTGCGCGTGCCCACCATATAGACAGTGTGGACCACATATCCAGCCATTTTCTTGTCTCTGGCGGGGTAACCCGGTTCCTCGAACCTCATGAGGTTCAGCATAGCAGGAGCCCTAGCCCTTTTGTTGGCTCAATACCTGAGCCTTTTCTGCCTTAGCTTCTCAATTTTAAGGGCTTGGCGGGCATCCGCTACCCGGGAAGCCATTGTGAGTTGATCAGCGGGGAGCTTAGAGAAGACACCTGATCGAGCATTTGTCAGGTGCGCCGCTGGAGCTTGCTCGGGACGCGTTGTAGCTTTGTCGGTGTTGATGGCCTTGCCCCCAGCTGGGGCCAAGGAAAGTCGTTCAGATACCGACTTGCATTTGGGTTGGGGCGCCCTTGAGATCACCACATTTGGTCTCCTGCCTTTCGAGACCGGTTTGTCTGCCACCGGGGCTTGAGGAGCTGGGATGGCGCCAACTGGCATGAACATAATAGAGCCGAATGGTAGCGGCGGCTCCTCCCATTGTCGCCCGAGACTGGCCGGAAGGACCGTCCTGGAGTCTATCCTCATCGTGTAGGATACGGGAGCTGAGTTCATCATCGAAGACATCGTCGGAAGGTGATTGCTTGAAAATCTGCATGAAAAAGCATTATTTTTAGTATAAATACAGGTATGTATATTGATTGAGTTCGCATGAACGCTTAACCCGAAATATGGGAGAAGAGACTGGTCCCACCGGGCGTGCCAGAAATCTGTAGGGTGTTTTTCGTCACCCCAGTGAGATGGGAATACGCGCGCGCTTGTCAGGCGTACTACAGATTCCCCCGGCCTAGGGTAGGCCGGGGTTTAATGATTGTGGGGATCCGAACCTCCGGCAGCCGCGGACTAAGCTGCCGTTAATTACCCATCGCCTTTGGGGCGAGGGAACCTCCGATTAACGGGTTAAACTGGTCATGCGAACTCAATGTGCAGTATACGTGTGTTTTGAAAGGGGGTTTTGGATATATCGGGAGCCACGCAGAGTTTTTACGGGGGTCCCGCTACCCGGATAGCGGGCTGGGGGTCAAGGGGGCTAGCAGCCCCCTTGCGGGGTGCGGGGCAGCGCCCCGTTAGAAATTTTTTTCTAAGAGGGACAGTGTCGTGGAGTACGTGTATGTATAAATTTGTATACATATGTATATATGTATATATGTACACAAAAAGAGGGGGAAAAGACATCCAAAGGATGCGCAGGTGCGCAAGCGCGCGCGCCACGTGTCGGCACGCGGACGCCTTGCGCACTTGCGCAGGTGCGCAAGCGCGCGCGCCACTTGCGCAGTTGCGCAAGCGCGCGCGCCACGTGTCGGCACGCGGGCGACTTGCGCACTTGCGCAGTTGCGCAAGCGCGCGCCACGTGTCGGCACGCGGGCGACTTGCGCACTTGCGCAGGTGCGCGCGCCACGTGTCGGCACGCGGGCGCCTTGCGCACTTGCGCAAGCGCGCAGGTGAGGCACAACAGGCTTTTAGCCTAAAAAAATTTCTCAGAAGAGAAATCAGAGAGGAGTTGGACTCCTGAATGTGTTTTTCTTCTTTTTTTGGGGGTTTAGTGAAAGATGTTCTTCTTCTTCCTCCTGTTGTTTGCTGGATCTTGAAGATCAAGAGATGTGAAATCTCAAAATCTCTCCTTTTTAAGATCTGATGACAGATCCAAGTTCCCCTATGTGGGTTTTGTGGTGGAAAACTATTTAGTTTTGAAAAAGGAAGAGTAAAACTCTTGATTTAATTCAAAAGAAAGGAGAAGGTTTTGGAACCTTGAGGAAGGAGAAAAGATCTCAGATCTATATTTTTTTTTGGAATGAAAAGTGTTCTTTTTTTATTCATCATGTTGCCTTTTATAGGCTTACATATTTACATATAGCCCCTTGGGCTTTACAAAAATGGCATTTTAGCCATCCCATGGCTCATGTGCCATTTCATTTTTTGCACATAAGCCATGGGCTTACAAAATATTGGCTTTATGCCCATTTTGCATACATTCATGTGTAAAAAAAAATTACATAAAAATTATTTATTACATGATCTATATTTTAGCATGGAGGAGGCTGGCCGCGGGCTCGACTTGGGCATGGGCCCGCTTGACCTGGGCTTGGGCCCACCTGGCTTGGGGTTGACCTTGACTTTGACTCGGTCAACGGGGGTGTAAATTTTTACCCCAACAGGGGTAGTTGCAAATCCGTATTTTGATCGAAGTTCTGTAGACTTTGGCTAATGGGTTATATCTGTGATGTGATATATGCACTGAACGTCAACTAATCGCTATACGTCGATTAGTGGGGGTTGTGCATATCTGTGATCTGTAATATTGATAGTTTGTGTATATGAATTCGTTGGATTGTCGCGAATGAATAGCCAGGGGTTGTGAGATGATAGTTTTCTTTATCTTCCATTTGATGTAATATGTAAATTGATGTAATATTAATTTTATGGCTGCACATCCGGGATGAGGTTGTAGCCGCCATTGTATATTATTTCTTTTTACCGTTTTTGCTGTTAGGATAGACCCAAGGTGGGGTGCACAAACTACCGGGTACCTCGAAGTGCCGAGTGGCCTACTCACGTTGATAAGGGTGGTTGCTTCACTTCGGGTACTTGGCGGGTAGTTTGCCGCACCCGTAGGGATCTAGGGTGGGGTTTTGGCTATTCATCGCGACCGTGTAATCCGTCTTTCGTTGCAGGCTCGATCGAAACGCGGATTCCTAGTATATCAAATATGTTCATCTATGATCTGGAATGGCTATCATTGTATATGACGAATGTATATATCTATATATGATATCTAGTAGGCGTTGCTTATGTTTTTCATCCGCGCTAGTCCAGCCCCCGCTCTGTCGTTAGTTAAGTAACCTAATGGGTGATGACGGGGCCCCGCGGAGAATGCGGATGGCATAAGCGTACGTCATGTTTTCTTTGTTTTCTGCAATGGTAGGATTTATTGATGGGACGCATTAAATTAATGCAAGAAAATAAACCAAAGTTAAAGTCGTTGGAACAATTTCAAAACCACTCGGTTTCTTTTCAAAACAAAAAACTTTTAAAAATGCGGAGCATAAACCACTCCTTTTAAAAGCTATCTAGGTTCCTTCGATTATATCAAGTTCACTACGTTCACGGTTTCGCCAAAACCATTCGTAGCCCTTCGTTATTTCATATGATTATTCAATAGTATTCAAGCTATGTTTGTTGACCTTCGTCAAGGCATAGTGATAGGTAGTTGTTGGGTGTTCGTATGTAGCATAGATAGATGCGTTGATTTGGGACAGTCGTATTACCTTGTTGACCTTCGTCAAGGGTATATACGGGTGGGTTCAAATTAACCTGGACAATGACGGGTAGAACTTGACATGTGACTTATGATTTGTTGACCTTCGTCAAGGTCATAAGAGCATGGGGCAAAAATCCACATCGGGAGTTTCTAAAGAAACTGAAACTTGCTAGTGCTGCATACCATTTAGAGTGTGATGATTCCGGTAGGATTCCTTCAGTTATTACACGATGATATTTGGATTCCGATCCTACTGTGAGTATATATTACTCCTCGGGAACTTTCTCACTTAACGATCAATGCTATAAACCAAGTAGGTGTCTAGAAAGGTGTTAGCGGGGCAACGTCCACAGGGAAAAGAGGTTATTTAATTAAGGAACTTCGTGAAAGCGTTGGAAAACCTCCCTCGAAGTACCTACAATGGCCTGGCTGAACGGTTAAGCAAGTATTATACGGTGAGATTGATCCCGACTAATTCTTCTTTTATGGTTTGAGGAAGGATTCGAGAAACAGTGGGAGCCATCCTGTTTAGATAAACTAAAAACCAATCTAAACTTGCAATGGCATCATGCTTAGTGTTTTCTTCTCTCTCTCTTAATTGCAGCGACCCAGTGACCAGACATAGGTTATATCTAGATAATAAAATGACTGAATCTGACTGTTATGATTGGCAAAGGTCTGTCCAGATGTCCATTACCCATGACAAGCTGGGACACCTCCTAACTAATCAAACCCCTGCCGTCTCAGGACCAGTTTCCCCTGTCACGGATATTGATATCCGTAAGACATCGGAAAAAGACTGTGCGAATACAAAGTGCCTCGTGTTGGCCTCAGTTGATGGTGCATACCAGAGGCAGCACGAGAAGATGGACTTAGTTTCTATCTTCTTCCATAACAAAGATTTATATGGAGAGCAATCTCGTATCGCAAGATATGAGACCTCGAACGAATTGCTTCAAGCGAGGTTGGCTTTCGGGTCATCTGTAGGGGACAACGTCCTTACAGAGACTAGCTATTTTGATCAGCTCACGGACCTGAAGACCACGTTGAAGAACGGGTCGAGTACTGACTTGGTTCTACAGTCTATGCCCTCTACTTATACGCTGAAGGAAACCAGGGAAATAGAAGGAAAGGGAGGGGCAAAAGTTTCGGGGATGGATGTAATAAAGGAGGGACGTTCCTATTATTACGAGAATGAACATTGGCAGAAGGATTGCAGGGCTAGCAAAGCCAGTAGCCAGGATTCGAAGCATGTTGTGGCTTCGGCTTCGGGTGTGTTTGTAATAGAGAACTGTATGTCAATTAACCCTACTTCCTGGGTATTGGATACCGGATCAGGATCTCATATATGTAATTCATTACAGGCTTTGAGAAACCGTAGAGTTATCAGGATAGGTGATATGACTCTCAGGGTTGCCAATGGAATGAGCGTGGACGCTGAATCCGTAGGAGAATACCACCTTGGATTGACAACTAGGCAGATATTGATTCTGCGTAACTGTTTGTATGTACCTAGTATGGCTTGTAATATCATATCTGTATCCTTACTTTCTAAGGAAGGATATGATTTTACTTTTGTAAGCGATGTGGTCTACATCCACCTAAATCAAGTTCTGATTGGGTCAGGTACATTAGAAAACAGAATATATGTATTGAATCAAGCTCAGGTTTTCAGTGTCCAGAACACACTTAAAAGAAAGTCTACGGAAACAAATCAGGCTTTCTTATGGCATTGTAGACTGGGTCACATTAATGAGACACGGTTAACAAAGTTACATAAATAGGGATACTTGAATCCGTTTGAGTATCAGTCTTATGCCACTTGTGAATCTTGTCTCATGGGAAAGATGACAAAGACTCCGTTCACTGGACACGGAGAAAGAGCAAGCGAGCTTTTGGGACTCATACACAGTGACGTGTGTGGTCCAATGTCTACAAATGCGCGAAGTGGTTATTCATACTTCATTACTTTTACGGATGATTTCTCTAGGTATGGACATGTCTTCCTGATGAAGCATAAATCCGAGGCTTTTGAGAAATTTCGGGAATACAAGAATGAAGTTGAAAAACAAACAGGTAAAAGTATCAAGACACTAAGATCTGATCGAGGTGGTGAATACATGAGTGCCAAGTTTCTGGACTACTTAAAAGAGAATGGAATTCTCTCTCAGCTTACTCCTCCATACACACCACAACACAACGGTGTATCGGAAAGACGGAATCAAACTCTATTGGATATGGTTCGTTCCATGATGAGTAAGGCTGAATTACCGCGATCTTTCTGGGGTTATGCACTAGAAACAGCTGCATATCTTTTGAATAAGGCTCCAACCAAGACTGTGCCTACCATCCCATATCAGATGTGGAGTGGGAAGAAACCTGTCTTAAGTATCTTAAGACATTGGGATGTCCAACTTTTGTAAAGAAGCAGCATGAGGACAAGCTCGAGGCACGCTCGGTACTATGTAAGTTTGTGGGATACCCCAAGAACTCCAGGGGGTATCTTTTCTATTCCGCAGAGGAACAAAAGGTTTTTGTTTCTCAGCATGCCCACTTCTTGGAAACTGAATTTTTGGAAAGTTAGATAAGTGGGAGCGCAATAGAACTGGAAGAAATTCCAGAACCACAAGCTATTACTGAAAGTTTGGAAGAACCAGAAGTTTCAGGAGAACCGGACATCCCAGCGCCACTCCGCAGGAGTAGTAGGCAGTCTCATCTGCCCGAGAGATACTACGGTTTTCTCATAGACGGGGATCGAGAGGATTGCGTCATTGAAAATGATGACCCTACTAGCTTCCAGCAAGCCATTCAGAGCGGTGACTCAGTAAAATGGCTGGATGCAATGCGGACCGAGATGGAGTCCATGTACACCAACAAAGTTTGGACTTTGCTCCAGAAGGGGTAAAACCCGTATGGTGCAAATGGATCTTCAGAAAGAAGATTGGTGTGGATGGGAAGGTTGAAACCTATAAAGCTAGACTTGTTGCAAAGGGTTTTCGTCAAAGACCTAGTTTGGACTATGACGAGGCTTTTTCTCCAGTGGCTATGCTCAAATCCATTCGAATCCTTCTTGCCATTGCTGCCTTCCACGATTATGAGATCTGGCAGATGGACGTAAAGACGGCTTTCCTAAATGGAAATTTGGAAGAGTGCGTCTATATGGATCAGCCGGAGGGATTCATTCAGAGTGGGAGCAGCGGTAAAGTGTGCAAGTTGCTCAAGTCCATCTATGGACTGAAGCAGGCATCGCAGAGTTGGAACATCTGCTTTGATGATACTGTCAAAGAATTCGACTTTGTCAAAAACCCAGATGAACCATGCCTTTACAGTAAGATTGTTGGGAGAACTGTGGTATTCCTCGTCTTTTACGTGGATGACATTCTCCTAATAGGAAATGATATTCCTATGCTACAGTCAGTCAAAGGATTCTTGTCGCAAAGGTTCTCCATGAAGGACCTGGGTGATGCCAACTACATTCTGGGGATCCAAATCTATCGTCATAGATCTAAGAGGATGTTGAGACTTTCGCAGTCCAGGTACATCGACACCATACTGAAACGATTCAGTATGGAAGATTCAAAGCGCGGTAATCTACCGACTTGTCACGGAATCACCCTCTCCAAAGATATGTCTCCCAAGACTGATTAGGAAAGGGCTCGCATGTCATCTATACCCTACGCATCTGCGGTAGGCTCTATAATGTATGCGATGTTGTGTACCAGACCAGATGTAGCGTACGCATTGAGCGTTGTAAGCCGGTATCAGTCGAACCCAGGGGAGAAACACTGGATAGCGGTAAAGAACATTCTCAACTACCTGAGAAGGACTAAGGAGATGTTCTTGGTGTATGGCGGAAAAGACCTCCAGATCGAGGCCTATGTTGACTCCAGCTTCCAGAGTGACAAGGATGACTCCATGTCCATGTCGGGTTATGTCTTTACCCTCAATGGAGGGGGCGGTTTGCTGGAAGAGCTCCAAGAAGAAAACCGTTGCTGACTCAACTATGGAAGCGGAGTACATAGCTGCTTGCGATGCAGCAAAGGAAGCTGTCTGGATGAAGAAGTTCTTCACGGAGCTTCAGGTGCTTCCTACCATTGTTGATCCAATACCGCTGTATTGTGACAACAACGGCGCTATTGCTTTAGCGAAGGAACTCAGGTCCCATCAGAAGTCCAGGCTCATTTTGAGGTGGTACCACCTGATCAGGGAGATCGTAGATCGCCGGGAGATCGAGGTGAAGAGAGTATATTCGGAGAATAACACTGCAAATCCATTCATGAAGGCCATACCCCAGACTCAATTCGAGCGGCTGATCGAGATGATATGTCTTCGATACGCCAGTACATCGCCTTAGTGCAAGTGGAAGATTGTTAGTGTATATTCCCTAGAGGCCATTATTCTATCATACTAGTTTGTATATTACTTGATGGAAGCTTAGGATATTAACAGTTGTATAGACAATCTTGCTCAAAATGATAGTATGCTACTTGGTTTGTTTCTACTTTAATGTGTGCATGTGTTTCTTTTAGCATATCGCTTATACACATTCGTGGAGCCCTTAGGATCTTTGCTTGATTACCAGTGTTGTGATGGCAGTCACACTAGTGGGGGCTGGGTAATCTACAAGCACATCCTTATATAGGTCCCTAGTCGTAGGGTTATCGAGACAGGGCATCGATACTCCGGAGTAGACTAGCGCATGCGCTTCTCATCCCAGCAGGGGAGATGGTCTGTCCCACATCCATCAGTACGTCGTACTGCAGATAGTATGCGGGTGCTCGTTAGGTTACGAGTACACTGGACATGACTCATCGGGAACTGTTGGTTGCTACTATACCTATCGTCAGATAACAGTTCCCAGGTGACAGGAGTACAGCTTAGTCCGTCGACTTGACACTGCTACTTCTCCTCGAGTGTGTTCCCACTGTACTTTGATTACTACCCTACCACGGCTCAAAAGATTCGTGCAAACAGGTAGTAGTTGGGTGCAGTCCCAAAGCACTTGGAGGCAGTAGCGGTTAGACAGGATTCGTCTATCCCGGTATTGGGGGTTGATATCGCGCTGTGTCTAGGAGAGCCATTACACATAGTCGTCCATGGCCAGGGCAAGCGAGAATTACTGGTAGTGTTTCCAGTAGTTTCTCAGGGTGTTCTGGGCTACACTCCGGCACGAATTGTAACGCTATTAGGGGTCTGACGTTTACCGCCCTCTAGGCCCGACATGCGATACTCATAGACGAACAGACCGGACTGTACGTAGATTTTCACATTCAAGCTCAGTAGGAGTTCGGATGGGTTTACCTCATCGGCCTTCTTATCGACATCTACCTGGGGACCGTTACGTACAGCTGGTGCCGCTTGCGGTCTGTGGTTAAACCCACTGCCAGCGTAGTGTCGAGTCTTTAGAGTCCCACACAGAGAGTTTCCCTGCACTGGGCGAATGGTATAGAGGCCGTCTGGTTTTAAGGCAAGGCTACGATCACCTACGTACACTTGTGCGCGTATGCTGTTCGGGCAGACAATAGTAGTGGGCTTTGGTTTAAGCCGGATCCTCGTATTGTATGGATGGATTAGTTCTGTCTTCTGTGCATTCGCATTCTACAGAATGCGGATGCGGGTATGTATGCACATTTGTGAGGAGCGAAGAAAAAGGAGGTGCCTCATTATGGTTTTGACAGATGGTTCGGTCAAAACCATTATGAGCGGGGACATTATTTACTAATCTTTTTAATGATAATTATGTTATGGCTAATTGCTTTGACTATTTGACCATACTTGACTTTGTTGACCATTTCACCAAAGTTGACTAGGATCTTTCATGTGAGGTCTAGAGTCTTCTTTTGGTTTTTGATTTTATTTTTGTGATGATAATGGTCTAATCAAGGTTGTCACGACCCAAAATTTGGCCCGTGACCAGCACTTAACCACGTAACGTCTACAGGCGTAACGCGGCTAAGTGAACCGAAAACCCAGAAATCAAACCAGTAAAAGTATAGAGTGTTATAAGTTTAAAATGAAAGCACATACTAACATGTTAAGAAATATAAGTAAACAATCACCAAGATAACAATATACACGCCGTAGCGAAGATCAAGATCTACAAGTGGGAACATCACAGATAGAATAAAACTGCAAGTACAGTCGGCTCACAACGAGCTTGACACCAGAAGACAAATAGTATACATCATCGTCCTCACACTGTCTCTAAGTCAAATACATACATGGTAGATGGAGAATACTAGATACAAAAATATACATGACTGAAAGATAAACAGATACCGCACAAAACCCACCTATCAGCAAAAGAGCTAGTACACCAACTATGGGGGTATCTGTGTCAAAAGATGCAAAACGCAGCCTGCCGCGACTACTCCGAAGGGCTACCTGCAAATACTGTGGCACAATGGGGGTGAGTTGCCAACTCGTGAATAGAAATAACATATAAAGGTAATCGCGAGCATGCACGTACTGCGCTACTCTAACATATGCCAACAGATGATATCAATGTGTGATAAGCAGTATGTGCAATAATCATGCAAGTGCTCTATCAGGTAATATGACTACAGAATGAGATGCAATATTGAATGCTGAGCAGGGGAATATAACATCTACACGAAATGTCAAGGTGGAATATATATATATGGACCGCAAATCCCAACAACCCAGACGACGGCACTCCCATCGGCCCTCCAATCCTGTACATCCCTGAGAATCACGAGTGCCCAACATCGGCACCCAAATATCATAAATACTCGTTTCTAGCATCGACACGTAAATCCTCCTATATCGGGCATCCGTCAATCCGGGTCAGCCCTCTCTCAAAATATCGGGCATCCGTCAGTCCGGGTCAGCCCTCTCTCAATATATCGGGCATCCGTCTGTCCGGGTCAGCCCTCTCTCAATATATCGGGCATCCGTCAGTACGGGTCAGCCCTCTCTCAATATAGCGGGCATCCGTCAGTTCGGGTCAACCTTCTCTCAATATAACGGGCATCCGTCAGTCCGGGTCAGCCCTCTCTCAATATATCGGGCATCCGTCAGTCCGGGTCAGCCCTCTCTCAATATATCGGGCATCCGTCAGTCCGGGTGAGCCCTCTCTCAATATATCGGGCATCCGTCAGTCCGGGTCAGCCCTCTCTCAATATAACGGGCATCCGTTAGTCCGGGTCAGCCCTCTCTCTCATACATAACACTCTAGCACCGAGAAAACACAGGGTGGGCGCACCGAAATATCATATCAACGGAACATGGTTTTTAAATGATTACATATTTGAAATAGCCACGGTTCCCAAATCCAGAAATCACATGTAATCCATACCAATATGCGAGTCAATGATCCGATGTGATATGTGCATCAAGTATGAATATCTTGTCAAGTCACATAAAGATGAGCTACAACATAATGATCCGATGTGATATGTGCATCAAGTATGAATATTATGTCAAGTCACATAAGGATGAGCTACAACATAATGATCCGATGTGATATATGCATCAAGTATGAATATCAGGTCAAGTCACATAAAGATGAGCTACAACATAATGATCCGATATGATATATGCATCAAGTATGAATATCATGTCAAGTCACATAAAGATGAGCTACAACATAATGATCCGATGTGATATATGCATCAAGTATGAATATCATGTCAAGTCACATAAAGAGGAGCTACAACATACTGATCATGGAAATTCTACAGTGTGAGTGTCATGGCAATTACTAACGGTGTGTGTGTAACATGCAGGATAGTGCTCGTGCAACATGAACCGTTAGTAAGGGTGCGGTGTTCTATCAATTCTAGTTTATGTACATACATCAGGGAATGTGGTATGCGCTAAATAGTAGCCATGAACAGTCAATGTATGGAAATGTAGCTATAAGATCATATCAGCCCTGACGTAGAACGCCATGCGGGCGATATCCCTTAGATGTTAAATCTACTCACCGTAGTCTCTCGCTAGGTATAGCCGACGACTTGTTCCCCTCCTTCGCGGCGCCCGTCGCACTCTCCTGCGAATCCTAGAATTTCACAATATATCACACATAAGCTCAAAACCGTACAAACACGACATTTAAAGTCAACTAGAAACCCGTTTCACAAACCAAGCGCGTGTGCGCGCGATACGCTAAAACGTGTGATTACGCGTCTGAAGCTACCCCGACGCGTCGCGATACGCAGAACCCCAAACCAACACACACGTATCACGCGTGTCGCGAAAGGTTAAAAATACGGAAAATAGGGTATTCACCTCCAGATTTTGATACAGAATAGATATTACAATTATATATATACCAAAATAACCCAAATAGCAGCAGACTCCAGTGGACCAAACCCCAACCCCCATCTCACCCATCTGGCCGCAAATTGCGGCCAGAATCAATATTCCGGCGGCCTGGGTAGGGGGGTGGGCTCACAGGTTTGGTGTGTGCACTCTATACCCCCCATACATGCTACAGTAACATCTAGCTTCACTCTGAAATATCTCGGGTAGTAGCAGATCCTACAGAGCCTTATTTCTAGTTAAAATCCACACTTTTGCACAAAAATGAAACCTTAGAGTATTTTTGTGGAACCTGAAACAAACCTAGGTCTAAACCCACACTAATAACTCATTAACAAGCCAATCAAGCCACAAGAACATAAATTTTAACATATCATCACTAAATCCCTTCAATAGCACTAAAGTTGCACAAAAAGGTGACATTTTGAAGGTAAACATGCAAGTTATGGTGATAGGGTGCTAGGAGTGAGATTTATACCTTCAAAAGACCCTATGAAACACCAAAAATTCCACCTCCTCCTTCAAGTATGCAGATTTGCCTCCAAACACCTCAAAAGCTCATTTTTCCCAAGGTTTTGTGAAGGAAAAGGTTAGATTTGTGTAGGGTTTTGTGTAGGTTCAAATGGGAAGTGAAAAGAGAAGAGGAGATGAAGAAAATATTATTGTTGCTGCTGCTTTCTCTGCTGAACTCAGAAATGAGGGGAAAGAGAATGAAGTGAGAGAGAAAACAAGGGTCAACCAAGTCAAAATTGCTCACCTAACCACCATACCTCCCATTTTCTATTTAAATTGAATTCTAAAAAGGGTTTGACTTGATTAAAAATGGGTGGGGAATAAAATGAACCATGCAAAATGAGAAATGGTTAACATGCTAACACTTTTCCCTAGGTCACAAAAATTGTGCTAAGTGTGCATGTATGCACTTAACACGAAAATTCCCAATTAGGGTAAACACGACAAAATTATAACTAATAATCCTATGCACACTTATAAAATGACACGCTCAATTGCTAATTAACACGAACACATTCTAGCAAAATTTCAAAGTGTTACAATCTACCCCCCTTAAAGAAATTTGGTCCCCGAATTTCAAAATCTACTTACACTTACCTTCAAAAAGGTGGGGAATATCTCTTCCTCATCTCGCTCTCGGTCTCCCATGTGACCTCCTCTCTGCTTGGACCACGACAAAGTACCTTTACGGACGGTATCTCCTTCGATCTCAATTTCATCACTTGTCGATCCAAGATCATCTCCGGCCGCTCTGCGTAGGAAAGGTCACGCTCAAGCTGGATCGTCGGGTGCTGAATCGCATGCGAAGGATCATGAAGATATTTTCGGAGCATCGAAACGTGAAATACGGGGTGCACGTCTGGAAAACTTGGCGGAAGGGCAAATCGATACGCAATCGCACCAACACGCTCGAGGATTTGAAGGGGCCCACATATCTGGGATTAAGCTTTCCCTTCTTCCCAAACCTCATCACGCCTTTCATTGGGGAGACCTTCAAGTAAACATGATCACCAACAGAAAACTCAAGTCTGCGCCGACGACGGTCCGCATAAGACCTCTGCCTACTCTGGGCTCCTCTCATTCTATCGCGAATCAACTGGATCTTCGCGGTCGTCTCCTCAACAATCTGCGGCCCTAAGATACTGCTCTCACTGAGCTCTGTCCAACAAGCGGGCGATCCGCATCTCCTCCCATAAAGATCCTCAAACGGTGCCATCTGAATGGTCTCCTGGTAGCTGTTGTTGTAGGAGAACTCTACTAAGGGTAAATGATGATCCCAGCTACCTCCGAAGTCTAATACGCACGCTCTGAGCATGTCCTCGAGAGTCTGAATAATCCGCTCTGCTGTCCGTCGATCTGCGGATGAAATGCTGTGCTGAAGCTCAAGCGAGTGCCCAAAGCCTCCTGAAGTCTCTGCCATAGCCGGCTGGTAAACTGGGTGCCTCTATCGGACACGATACATGCCGGAACTCCGTGTAGTCGTACAATCTCATCAATGTAAATCTGGGCATACTGAGCAAATCCGAAAGTCGTCTTCACCGGTAGGAAGTGAGCCGCTTTCGTCAAACGATCCACGATCACCCAGATGGAGTCATACCCTCGACTAGTCCTGGGTAGACCCACAATGAAGTCCATCGATATCTGTTCCCATTTCCACTCCGGAATGGGAAACGGCTGCAGCTCTGCCGCGGGCCTCTGGTGCTTAGCCTTGACTTGCTGACAAGTTAGGCATCTCGACACAAAATCTGCGATGTCTCTATTCATTCCGTCCCACCGGTAAACACCTCTCAAGTCATGGAACATCTTGGTGGAACCGGGATGAACACTATACACCGATCGATGTGCCTCCTCAAGAATCTCGCGCCGCAATCCCTCGGCATCCGGTACGCACAGTCTAGTCCCAAATCGTAATATCCCCTGATCATCGATCACGAACTCGGAAAATCTGCCATGTCACATCTGTGTCTTGATCTCTGAACAGCGGTCATCACTGTGCTGTACCTCATGTATGCGGTCAAGCAACTGTGGGCGTGCACGAACAAGCGCAATCTGTCCTCCGATCGGCGTAAACTTGAACTGTACCCGGCTGTCGCATAAGATCTGCCAATCTGCCGACGACTGCCTCTGCACTGCGCTCAAACAAGATAGACTACCCCCGGGCCTCCTGCTCAAAGCATCCGCCACTACATTCGCCCTGCCCGGATGATACAAGATCTCACAATCGTAGTCCTTCACTAACTGCATCCATCGACGCTGTCTAAGGTTCAGGTCTCGCTGCTGAAATATATACTTTAAACTCTTGTGGTTAGTGAAGATCTGGCAAGACTCTCCATACAGATAATGTCGCCAGATCTTAAGTGCAAAGACCACTGCAGCCATCTCCAAATCGTGAGTGGGGTAGTTCTATTCATGTTTCTTTAATTGTCGCGAAGCATACGCGATCACCCTGTCATGCTGCATCAATACGCACCCTAGCCCCACTCGTGAAGCATCCCAGTAGACCACAAATCCGCCTGATCCTGAAGGCAATGATAATACTGGTGTCGTAGACAGTAGAGCCCGTAGCTGCTGAAAACTGTGCTTACACTACTCCGTCCAATCAAAACGAACTCCCTTCCGGGTCAACCCGGTCAAAGGTGTAGCAATGCGAGAGAAGTCCTGCACGAATCGCCTGTAGTAGCCTGCCAGCCCTGGAAAGCTGTGAACCTTCGTCACTGACGTGGGTCTAAGCCAACTCCGAACGGCCTCAATCTTCCTCGGGTCTACACATATACCATCTCGTGTAATCACATGCCCCAAGAAGTCTACGTTGTCCCAACAGAAAGCACATTTTAAGAATTTAGCGAAAAGCCGATGCTCCCTCAAGGTCTGCAGTGTAATCCGCAGGTGCTGCTCGTGCTCTTCTCTACTCTGAGAATACACCAGAATATCGTCAATGAACACTATGATGAACAGATCAAGGCACGGCCGGAAAATACGGTTCATCAAATCCATGAATACTGCTGGCGCGTTGGTAAGTCCGAACGAAATCACCAAAAACTCATAATGGCCGTAACGCGTGCAGAAAGCTGTCCTAGGAATGTCCTCATGTCGAACCCGCAGCTGATGGTAGCCTGATACACAAACGCATACTGCCGTCCTTCTTCTTGACAAAAAGGACTGGAGCACCCTAAGGAGAAACACTGGGTCGAATAAGTCCTTTATCCAGCAAATCTTGCAACTGACCCTTCAATTCTCTAAGTTCCGCCGGGGCCATCCGATAAGGCGGTACAGAAATAGGTCCCGTGCCAGGAACAAAGTCAATACAGAAAGAAATATCACGCTCGGGCGGTAGCCCAGGAAGCTCGTCAGGGAACACATCAGGGAACTCGCTAACAACCGGAACCTGATCCAACGGAACCTCTGTAGCTCTAGTATCACAAACATAGGCGAGAAATCCCTGACACCCCTTCCGCAAAAGCTGTCCAGCGTGAAAAGAAGAAATCACACTGTGAGGGGTAGCACCATGGTCCCCCAACACAACAAAAACCGACTCGCCGGGAAAACAAAATCTAACTGTCTTCTCGCGGCAGTCAATAGAAGCATAGCACGTGGCTAACCAATCCATGCCTAAAAGAACGTCGAAGTCCAACATCTCAAGAAGGATCAAATCGACCATCAACTCTCTCTCGCCAATACGGACGGTACAGGATCGGAACACGTGCCTAGCAACAAACGACTCACCCACAGGAGTAGTCACAACTAGCGGCTGACCAAGCAAACCGGACTCTCTACCCAAACTCGGCACAAAGTGTGTGGATACATACGAGTGCGTAGATACATACGAGCACAAGGATCCGGATCAGACAATACGTGTGCAACAAAGGACATACTGAAAGAGTACCTGAAAGCTCAGCGTTGGACGCCCTCGCGTCCCGATGAATCGAAGCGAAAACTTGTGCCTGTCCTTCATCTGCGACTGACCGAACTCCTCCTCTACTAACCTGACCCCTCTATGCGAACCCTCCGCGTCCACGACGTCTCAGAATACGACCCTGACGTGGTGTGAGGAACACTGCCTGATGAGGTGTTGAAGGCTCCCACATCGTAAACATCTATGCGCTGGCTGCCGTCCTCCCTGGGGATGAGAGCCAAACAATTGTCATCGTCCTAAGCCTCTGCTCTGGGCTGGTACACCAGTACGATTCCTCAACTGTTCCGAAACTCTCACGGTCTCTGGAAGAAGTGTCTCGTACACTGGGGCTTCCTCCACCGGTGCTATGTAGGGGACGAAATACTGCATGATGATCGCAAGGAACAACTGGGTAACAGGGGTGAAAACCACTTGTCGCTGCGCTCGAACGACCTCCACCAACGAGCTCATCGCCTAGCGCAAGCTCTGCATCTCTACCACTAGTCTAGCGATCTGAGCTGTTATAGGGGGAACAATCTGTCCTGGTACAACAGGAGTACTACTCGGATCAGTCCTTGGCGGCATAATGGCTGAAAAGAAGGTAGGATTCGATGAGGATACAGAAATCGAATCGCAAGGATGTATACAATCATGAGGGAATTTCAATCAATAAGTCCTAAGGTCGCTTAGGCGGAGTACCGTGTCGTGAGTATGCCGCGGAACATACACACGCTACGCCACTCTGCTGCAGCTACCTACTCCATCATACCAGGGTCATCCTACACTCCGAAGGTAAAACCTACGCTCTGATACCAACTTTGTCACGACCCAAAGTTTGGCCCTTGACCGGCACTTAACCACGTATTGTCTACAGGCGTAACGCGGCTAAGTGAACCGAAAACCCAGAAATCAAACCAGTAAAAGTATAGAGTGTTATAAGTTTAAAATGAAAGCACTTACTCACATGTTAAGAAATCTAAGTAAACAATCACCCAGATAACAATATACGACGCCGTAGCGAAGATCAAGATCCACAAGTGGGAACATAGCAGATAGAATAAAACTGCAAGTACAGTCGGCTCACAACGAGCTCGACACCAGAAGACAAATAATATACATCATCGTCCTCACACTGTCTCTAAGTCAAATACATACATGGTAGATGGAGAATACTAGATACAACAATATACATAACTGAAAGATAAACAGATACCGCACAAAACCCACCTATCAGCAAAAGAGCTAGTACACCAACTATGGGGGTATCTGTGTCAAAAGATGCAAAACGCAGCCTGCCGCGACTACTCCGAAGGGCAACCTGCAAATACTGTGGCACAACGGGGGTGAGTTTCCAACTCGTGAATAGAAATAACATATAAAGGTAATCGCGAGCATGCACGTACTACGCTACTCTAACATATGCCAAAAGATGATATCAATGTGTGATAAGCGGTATGTGCAATAATCATGCAAGTGCTCTATCAGGTAATATGACTACAGGATGAGATGCAATATTGAATGCTGAGCAGGGGAATATAACATCTACACGAAATGTCAAGGTGGAATATATATATATATATATATATATATATATGCACCGCAAATCCCAACAACCCAGACGCCGGCACTCCCATCGGCCCACCAATCCTGTACATCCCTGAGAATCACGAGTGCCCAACATCGGCACCCAAATATCATAAATACTCATGTCTAGCATCGACACGCAAATCCTCCTATATCGGGCATCCGTCAATCCGGGTCAGCCCTCTCTCAAAATATCGGGCATCCGTCAGTCCGAGTCAGCCCTCTCTCAATATATCGGGCATCCGTCTGTCCGGGTCAGCCCTCTCTCAATATATCGGGCATCCATCAGTCCGGGTCAGCCATCTCTCAATATATCGGGAATCCGTCAGTACGGGTCAGCCCTCTCTCAATATAACGGGCATCCGTTAATCCGGGTCAGCCCTCTCTCAATATATCGGGCATCCGTCTGTCCGGGTCATCCCTCTCTCAATATAACGGGCATCCGTCAGTCCGGGTCAGCCATCTCTCAATATATCGGGTATCCGTCAGTCCGGGTCAGCCTTCTCTCAATATATCGGGCATCCGTCAGTCCGGGTCAGCCCTCTCTCAATATAACGGGCATCCGTCAGTCCGGGTCAGCCCTCTCTCTCATATATAACACTCTAGCACCGAGAAAACACAAGGTGGGCGGACCGAAATATCATATCGACGGAACCTGGTTTTTAAATGATTACATATTTGAAATAGCCACGGTTCCCAAATCCAGAAATGACATGTAATCCAAACCAATATGCAAGTCAATAATCCGATGTGATATGTGCATCAAGTATGAATATCATGTCAAGTCATATAAAGATGAGCTACAACATAATGATCCGATGTGATATGTGCATCAAGTATGAATATCATGTCAAGTCACATAAGGATGAGCTACAACATAATGATCCGATGTGATATATGGATCAAGTATGAATATCATGTCAAGTCACATAAAGATGAGCTACAACATAATGATCCGATGTGATATATGCATCAAGTATGAATATCATGTCAAGTCACATAAAGATGAGCTACAACATAATGATCCGATGTGATATATGCATCAAGTATGAATATCATGTCAAGTCACATAAAGAGGAGCTACAACATACTGATCATGGAAATTCTACAGTGTGAGTGTCATGGCAATTACTAACGGTGTGTGTGTAACATGCAGGATAGTGCTCGTACAACATGAACCGTTAGTAAGGGTGCGGTGTTCTATCAATTCTAGTTTATATACATACATCAGGGAATGTGGTATGCGCTAAATAATAGCCATGAACAGTCAATGTATGGAAATGTAGCTATAAGATCCTATCATCCCTGACGTAGAATGCCATGCGGGCGATATCCCGTAGATGTTTAATCTACTCACCGTAGTCTCTCGCTAGGTATAGCCGACGACTTGTTCCCCTCCTTCGCGGCGCCCGTCGCACTCTCCTGCGAATCCTAGAATTTCACAATATATCACACATAAGCTCAAAACCGTACAAACACGACATTTAAAGTCAACTAGAAACCCGTGTCACAAACCAAGCGCGCGTGTGCGCGATACGCTAAAACGTGTGATTACGCGTCTGAAGCTACCCCGACGCGTCGCGACACGCAGAACCCCAAACCCACACACACGTATCACGCGTGTCTCGAAAGGTTAAAAATACGGTAAATAGGGTATTCACCTCCAGATTTTGATACAGAACAGATATTACAATTATATATATACCAAAATAACCCAAATAGCAGCTGACTCCAGTGGACCAAACCCTAACCCCCATCTCACCCATCTGGCCGCAAATTGCGGCCAGAATCAATATTCCGGCGGCCTGGGTAGGGGGGTGGGCTCACAGGTTTGGTGTGTGCACTCTATACCCCCCATACATGCTACAGTAACATCTAGCTTCACTCTGAAATATCTCGGGTAGTAGCAGATCCTACAGAGCCTTATTTGTAGTTAAAATCCACACTTTTGCACAAAAATGAAACCTTAGGGTATTTTTGTGGAACCTGAAACAAACCTAGGTCTAAACCCACACTAATAACTCATTAACAAGCCAATCAAGCCACAACAACATAAATTTTAATATATCATCACTAAATCCCTTCAATAGCACTAAAGTTGCACAAAAAGGTGACATTTTGAAGCTAAACATGCAAGTTATGGAGATAGGGTGCTAGGAGTGAGATTTATACCTTCAAAAGACCCTATGAAACACCAAAAATTCCAGCTCCTCCTTCAAGTATGCAGATTTGCCTCCAAACACCTCAAAAGCTCATTTTTCCCAAGGTTTTGTGAAGGAAAAGGTTAGATTTGTGTAGGGTTTTGTGTAGGTTCAAATGGGAAGTGAAAAGAGAAGTGGAGATGAAGAAAATATTATTGTTGCTGCTGCTTTCTCTGCTGAACTCAGAAATGAGGGGAAAGAGAATGAAGTGAGAGAGAAAACAAGGGTCAACCAAGTCAAAATTGCTCACCAAACCGCCATACCTCCCATTTTCTATTTAAATTGAATTCTAAAAAGGGTTTGACTTGATTAAAAATGGGTGGGGAATAAAATGAACCATGCAAAAAGAGAAATAGTTAATATGCTAACACTTTTCCCTAGGTCACAAAAATTGTGCTAAGTGTGCATGTATGCACTTAACATGAAAATTCCCAATTAGGGTAAACACGACTAAATTATAACTAATAATCCTATGTACACATATAAAATGACACGCTCAATTGCTAATTAACACGAACACATTCTAGCAAAATTTCAAAGTGTTACAAAGGTAGCCATCAACTTTATCATGAAAAGATTAGTAATGATGATGTTTATGGATTATTATTCCATGGTTCATTATTCTTGATCGATTATTCTTTTCTAATTCTCTCTCTTGAAATGAGAAGCTCCATGGTTGCTCCTTCTTCTTCCTCCTACTCTTGATTTTTCCTTTGATCTCATGTGTTGACAAAATAAGGAAGTAAATTGACAAACACATCCATCTTCTTCTTCTACACAATCTAGGACATGAAGCTTAGCAACCTTGTTGCCCTAGTAACGTCGGCTTGAGGTTGAGCTCGGAACACAAACTCTCGGGTGGATCGTCTTCGACTCTAGGCGGCCGCGGAGGTGACCAAGATCCGGATCGATCCTCGGAGCTTGGATGGACGAGGAGGACAGCTGTTCATCACAGAAAACTGCATTTTATACCGCCCATTCTTATGCTCGTTTGTTTATAGGCAGGTGCTTTTAATCCGTGTTCGCTACATATTTACAGGCTAGAGGTTCCTAGTCCAAAATAACGCAAATGATACAAAATCTCTACTGTTACGCCAAAATCCAGGACATCTGTTGCCAGCAGAAAAAATCCGGGTTCCGATCATCCGTATCCGTCCAGTGCCGCGTACCTGTTCCAGAGACAAGACAAATGACAGTGGTCATTCATGTCTCAAACAAGCACAAAGCACGAGAGGGGCAGCACAAAGCACGAGAGGGTCAAACACAAAGCACGAGAGGGACATGCACAGAGCACGAGAGGGTATGGTGCATTCAATGCATAAAGTGTTGATGTGATTCAAAAATTCAAACTTCCCTCCAAATTTTGGATGAATTCAAATTCAAATTAAAGGAAAGGTCTTGTTCTTTTGCCTATAAAAGGAAACCATTGGGTAAGTGAGAAGGAGTCCAATTTTGCCATACATTGTATCATTCTTTTGCTTAGCTTCCCCTTGAGGTCCTTGCCTTCTCTTGATCTTTCAACCTCTTCATTGAGCTTGAAGGTTTAAGGGTTGGTTATTGATCTCAAGGGTTGTATCATTATGGAATCAATAAAGCTCTTCTCTTTTGTGCTTCATTTCACATGAGTTCTTTACCCTTCTCTTGACCTTGCAACCTCTTGATTGAGCTTGCAAGTTTAAGGGTTGGCTATTGATCCCATGGCTTGTCTTGAGTTCTATGGCTCTTAGTGTTACTTTCTTGCTTATCTCTTTCTTGCATTTTTCATTCTTGTCTTTTATTACTTGCAATTTATTACCATGCACTTTAATTACTTGCTTGTAATCTTTTCTTTTCTTTGTTTATCTTTTCTTTTGCTCTTTTTGGTTTGTTTTGTGAATGGTTGTAATTATCATTGTTAAGAATAAATACGGTATTGTAAGTTAATATCTCCTTGCTCATTTCCTTTTCCCATTATTTTCCATTGAACTCCGCCCAAACGTTACGCAAGCGCTCCGTTAGGCACCCTACCCTAACAAGGTAACGGTGATTCCTAACCGCGACCGGTTGCATTCGGTTTAGCCGGAGGCGAAAGCAAGAGACAAGAACGGAAGGACAAGGGTAAATAAGCCGGATTCCATGAATACCGCGCTTAAATCCCCTAATCCACGTTGTTGCCGATTGCTCTAGCTTCAATTGGTCAAGACTCGGCTCAAAGGTTTTGAGTACGGATTTCTTTAGCTTACAATTTCGTATCTTTTTCTTAACAACTTTATACTTGCATATAACACATAGGTTAGAATCGAACAAACACATACAAATTCTTTATTGACCGTCTAAAACAAGAAAGGACATACAACCATCTCCCTGTGGATCGACCCGTGCTCAACCGGCTAGCTGCATAGCGACACCGTCTTGATTGCGGTTAACTTTAATTCTTGCAATCAACAGTGGAGAGAAGACCCGAAGGACCGGTATCGTGAGGTTTAATCTCTTTAGCATAGTAGATAGAACCTCATGTAGTTTGCTAGGTTTTTGTTTAGCAAAGATCCTCTTTTTAGTCGATGTTGCCTTGTGTCTAAAAATCGTTTTTTACCGTTTCCGCCTCCCCATAAGAACCGGGATGGGCAACGTGGACTTACACCAACCATCAAAACATCATGTCATTAAATCCCACAAAACATTAAGCATCAACTTAGAAAAATGGTTCCATATTTTGGTTCAGGTGAAATAGGGATGAACAAACAGTACTAGGGTGTAGTATAAGGGGTATATGAGCTACACTACCAACCCAGACATCAATTTCCCCAAAATGGCCGTCCACACTACCCCTAGAACCGGCCTGCTCGGCCATGTGGGCTTGGTTGGGGTTCGAATTTGCACGGTGTCCTTTTAGTGTCCAATCTAGGTCAATGGAGTTGCTTGTTTTTCTAGTAAACGATCCGGGACATCCCAGATTCCCTATAGGCACTAATTAAACGCAAAACCGATATTTCGATACCAATTCACATTGCATGGTCTAGGCTCTGTTTGGTCTGGGTTTTAATACTATGTGGGGGTTTGTAGTAACCAATTTCACTCACTTGCACCATCACAACTCAAGGAAAAACCCTAACCCTCATCTAGCATTTTCAAAAGTCACAAAACCTTGCTAAACAAATTCTAAACATGTATAAATGCTAAAGGAAATGGATTACTATACTAATGGTGAAGAAAATACCTCATTTGGCAACTCAAGAAAATTCTTGAGTTGCTCTAAGTACCCAAAATCCAAACTTGCTTGGTTCTCCATGCTTGTAGTGAGCTTATGCATGCATTTTGTGAAGGGGATGCGTGGTTTTGATGTGGAAATGGGGGAGTTTTTCAGGAGGTAGTGGTGGGGGAGAAGAGGCCAGCCATGGAGATGAGGGAAGGGAGAAGATGAAAGAAGAAAATGGCAAATGAAGAAATAGGGCAAAGGTCAAGATCCCTCACCCCCCCTCTCTCTCTCCCCCCCCCCTTTAATCCCATACCTCCTTGTTCCCTCCCATGCCTCATTTTAAATTCTAATCTCTTTTCTTTATCCTTTTCTTTTCTAAAAGAAAACAAAAACACTTAAAAAATAATGAAGACATGTTTCATATCAATAAAATGAAACAAGTATATGTGACATACTATGGTGCATGTCATATGCACATGAACCGGGTTAATGCAAGATTAGTGAAAATTAATCGAGTTCAGAAATAAACTTGTATATGATAAATTATATAATAATTCTTAAAATTTCTAAATCTCACAATTTCTTTAAATATCAACATTCAAGGTAATTTTTCCCATCTATTGGTATATGATAATACCATAACATTAAAACTAATCTCCATTCGTTAAAATATTCATAATATTTATTATTTTAATTATTTAAATTCCCAAAAATAATATTTTATTTTTCTGAAATATTACACCAGATTACAATATGGTATCACATACTTGTAGTTAATCAGGCCCACACACATATCACATATGTGTCCTACTCCGTTTCGCTTGAACCAGGAAACTTTTTTGTGGGACTCTAAAAACTCGTCAATACGCCAGCAGTAGGTGTGATCACATCAGTCACTTACAAGCTGTCAGCGGTACTAGCTGGACGTAACGGCTACCCGGGTATTGAGTGATATGAAGATCAACAAGCAAGCTCGTCCATACTCTCCATGAAGCCTATCAGTAACACTATAGTACAATCCGGTCTTTTCGTCTGATATGTCGTATATCATGTCTAAGGGTGGAAATCGTCAGACCCCAGTAACATGATAAGTCATGCCGATGTCTGGCCTATAACCGTTCGAGAAACTACTAATAACACATATCAGTAAATCTCGACAGCACCCCTGGTCAGGAACTTCCAGTTATAGCCAATCGAGCATTGCGCAACATCAACCCCCAATACCGGGAGAGGCGAAACCCCTCCTATCGCTCATTGCCTCCAAGTGACTCAGGATTGTACCCAAAATCCAGCTGTTTGCACGACTCCTTTGAGCCGTGGTAGGGAGGAAATCAAAGCACAGTGGGAGCCACACAAGACTCTATGACGATCTATGGTCTACAAACTAACATGTACCAGTGTCACCAAAGGACGGCTATCTGACGATAGGTATACTACCACATAGGAGTCCTCGGCGAGTCCTGTTCAGTATACCCAGTCTCCAGTGAGCACCCATATACCATCTTTGATGTCAAACACCAATGGATGTAGGATCATCCATCTGTTGGTTATAGTGCCCTCAAAATCAATTATTGGATTGCAGGTATGTGATTGCAATGATTGAGGGAGGACCTATAACGGTAGGAAAGTCTTACTCGAGATGATAGTATGCTATCTGGTTTACTTTTATCAGTCGTGTACAGGTTCAGGTGACTGATCACTATTACATGTTGATAGTGCCCTTAGGATCTTTCTTGACTACCAACAGTATTATGGCGATCATATACGTGAGAGTTGGGTAGTTTATAAGCACATCCTTAATAGTGGTCCCTAGTCGTGGGAGTTTCGAGATAGGGCATCGATACTCTGGAGTAGACTAGTGTATACAGTCGAGACCCCGATGAGGGGCGGTGGCCGGTCTCACAAGCCTCTGGTGTCTGTTGGATCACCTAGGATATATACAGATGCTCATTGGGTTATGAGTACACCGGATATGACTCGCCGGGAACCTGCTAGTTGGTATTTATACCTAGCGTCAGATAGCAGTTCTCTGGTGACATGTGTACAGGTTAGTTCATCGACCTGAGGTCGTCATTTGTCTCGTGTGAGTTCCCACTATGCTTTGATTTCTACCCTACCACGGCTCAAAGGAGTTGTGCAAACAGGGTTTTTTTTGTACAGTCCCGATCCACATGGAGGCAAGTGAGCGGATCGGTAGGGGATTCGTCTCTCCCGGTATTGCGGGTGAGATCGCGCTGTGTCTAGGAGAGCCATTACACAAAGCCCTCGGCCGAGGCAGGAGATTTACTGGTAGGTACTCCAGTAGTATCTCAGGATGTTCTGGGCTACACTCTGACACGACTTATACCGCTATTGGGGGTCTGACGTTACTAGCCCCCTAGGCCCGATATGCGATACTCATAGACGAACGGACCGGACTGTATGTATATTGTCACTGATAGGCTCAGTAGGGTTCCAGGATGAGTTCGCTCATCGGCTTCCCTTGAGGTCAGTACATGGGCAGCCGTTACGCACAGCTAGTGCCGTTGACGTGCATGTGGTTAAACCTACTGCCAGGGTACTGACGAGTCTTTAGAGTCCCTCACAGATAGTTTCCCTAGTTCGGTCGAAACGTTGTAGTGGTCGTATTGTTTTATGGTAAGGTTCGGAAAATGCACGTGCACTTATGCACGTGTCATATTTCGGACAGATAATACTGGTGGGCTTTGGTTTAAGCCGGATCCATGTATTATAAAGTGTCGGGATATTTTAGTCTCTCGTATACGTATTCGGTCGGAATACGGATACAGATATGTATATATAGGTGAGGGGTATTTTCGTAATCCGTTACGAGAATACTTTAGTAGATGCATTTCTTTTGGTTAATCATTTTGGTTTAAATGATTAAATAGGTTTTGGAAAGGGTGACTCATTTTGGTGACACATTTATTCTAGCATGTTCATTAGTGACTCATGCTAATGAGTCACTGAGTGAGTCATGGTAGAATTAATGTGGTTTGTTTTGGATTTGGATATTTGAGAAGATATTTCCATTAGATATTTCTTTATGGTTTTGATTATATAACCTCATATATCTATTCACAAGAGAATAAGATGATAACACAAGTCTATGAGCTTAGTTTTCTTTTGGCGCACTAGTGTTTCTTGAGTTCACCATTTCCAATCCTAAGCATCTTCTTCAACCTCTACCCTAACCCTCTCATGTGATGAGAAGCCTAGGGTGTTTGAGACAAAGTATTATACTCATTCTCTACTTCATCTTGGTCATCTCTTTTAGGAGATTTGGTGACCGAGTTGCCTCGGTATAGAGGCGGGAGCCCGTTTAAAGATCCGTTGACGTGGTGCCACCACGATGAGGAGACAGGAGATCGGAGTTGTCGCAAAGGATCGTGGGATGATGGCTAAAGACCGAAGGACTCGGATCGATCGGTATTGCCTTTCTACCTCTTTACAGTTTGTTAGTTTAGCGTTAATGCCATGATCCTGGTTATAGTATGCGATAACGCCAGTTATAAAAGTTTTTGTTCCGCGTTTGGCGTCTGAATGACGGTCGGGGCGCTACCCTAGACTTACATGGTATCAGAGCCACGCCATTAACCTTTACTAACTTGTTCTAACGCGTTTAAAATATCGATCGAACGAAATTTCCAAAACCGCGATTTTCAGGCTAAAGTTTCTGTCGATTTTTAAAATTGGTCTAAAAATTATTTTGAGCATCTCAGAAAATCGGGCAGGCTTTTTTAAGAATACTGTAGAAATTTGGTCAACAGTAGACTCCAGAGCGCCGTGGAACCGCCGCACAAGCCATGTTTTGGCCGCGGTTCCGCCGCTGCTTTGGAGCAACAGTGCACCAATTTTCTACAGTAATGTCTTTAATGTAAAATTTTGGTTTCTGGTATATTTTGTTTGGGCCCAGATTTTGTTAGTGTACTGCAGATGTACATGGTGCCCACTTCGGGAAGTTTTGTCGATCGGAATTTTAAATTTGTTAGTTTACAGTACTTAGATTATATCTCCGACCGTGAATGTCATTCGAGCGGTAAATTGCGTCTAATTGCTATGGCTCTTTTAGACGGGTTTGCGAACGTGACATTCACGTTGATGTTCGGTGTTTTGCTGTGATGTTGTGGATTTGTCATGGTGAATAGCAGTGTGCAATGGAAGTGCAGTCTGGATTTATTTGTACATTTGATATTACGGGGCGAGCGTCCAACATGTGGACTGCCGTCACTGCCTGTTTGTATAATATTCTTTTGGGGCACGACCGGGCTGAGGTCGATGTACCCGTTTTACATATTTTTCATTTCTGTACTAGGTTTACCCCGCGACGGAGTGCACAGATAGCTGGGTTCTGGAGGGCAACGGGTATGCATCTCATGGATTTGAATGGCGGAGGGGCCTCACTCTAGAATTGGCAGACTATTCGCCGCACTCGTAGGGGGTACTGGTTGACCCAAGGAGGGGTGCTTAAGTTACCGGATTCCGTGAAGTGCAGGGTGGTCCATTCACTTTGCTGTAGGGGGCTGCATCGCTTCAGGTTTTAGCGGGTAACTTGCCGCACCCGTAAGGTCTAAGTTTCATTGCACATGCTATCCACACGACCAAGGGAACGTTGGGTTTCAGCAGCGGCTCTGTGAAACCCGAGGATCCCATATTATCTGTATTGTTCTGTGATGCTTATTACTTTTCTGTAATGTTGCATTTATCACCCCTGGAGCGATTATTGTATATCGGTATATATACTAGTAGATGTTGTATATGTTTTACACCCGCGCTAGTCCAGTCTCCGCTCTGTCTTTAGTTAAGTAACCTAACAGATGATGACGGGACCCAGTGACGAATGCGAATGGCATATACGTACATTTTATTTTCGTTCTTTTCTGGTGTAATTAATTGATGGGACTGTGTTGATTTTGATCAATGCAAAGAAGACAAACCTGTTTGGACGTTGTTGGAACTGTTTTAAAAAGTGTTATTACAAGGACGTTTTCTTTTGTTTTACATAGTGGTATTCAGTTGGAATATCCTGCACCTCATTCGACGAGGCAAGGGCCGAGATCCATTCACCAAGAGTGACCCCCTGGGCAGAATTTTACGTCAGGGTAATAACTTCACTGTAGCCGATTACTTGTTGCTTTGCATCGCGGTATTCAGTTGGAATATCCTGCACCTCATTCCACGAGGAAAGAGCCGAGATCCCTTCACCGGGAGTGACCTCTTTGGCGAAGGTTTTCGCCACTATATTTTCTAAAAAGCTATCAGGTTCCTTCAACGAGATCAAGTTCATTACGTTTAAGGTTTTTCGCCAAAAACCAGTCGTAGCCCTTCATCGTTTCAGATGGGTAGAACGTAGTATTCATGCTATGTTTGTTGGCCTTCGTCAAGGCATAGTGGATGGTAGCTGCTTGTTACCTTTCTGTTGCATAGATAGATGAGTTGGTTTGGGAAAGTCATATTACCTTATTGGCCTTCGTCAAGGGTATGTACGGGTGGGTTCGAATTGACAAGATAATGACGGGTAGAACTTGACATGCGACTTATGATTTGTTGGCCTTCGTCAAGGTCATAAGAACATGGGGTAAAAATCATATCGGGAGTTTCTAAAGAAACTGAAACTTGCCAGGCATGCGCATACCTTCTGGAGTGTGATAACGTGAGTGGATACCTTCACGTTATCATGCGAAGAGAGTTGGATCCCGATTCCCACTGATGAGTTAGTTTACTCTTCGGGTAATCCCGATTGATTCTTCTTTCAGGTTTCGAAGAGAATTTGACAGTACAGTAGGAGGTTTCCTGATTAAATAAAGTGATAACTATTCTGATATAGGTTAGAGTGCACGCAGAGTGTTTCTTTTCTCTCTCTCTCTTTGGCAACGACCATTGACCGACCCTAGACTATGACTCAGTGACCAAGTTGACCGAACTTTCTTAAAATAGTGCCTTTTGGATTGTCCAAGTTGCATAAGTCATTGCCGCTCTTTCTTTTACCCTTTGCATTTCTCAGAACACCTCGTATCACTACGAACATCCACCTCCATTGGATAGATCTATCGTATGGTTATATACGAACTCGAAGGGACTTCTTCGAGGATGGATCCAGGTTCAGGAGAAATTGAATTGGTTTATTCAGTTGTCTTTTATTATCACCTTCTCTCAGGTTGCGAGGGCTCCATAGTTTAGGAGAGGACACCTATTACGCTTATTGGATAGTCTTCTTCCAAACCATAGGCAGGTGCCGAAAGGTAGGGAATGAAGAAAACCAATTAACCTTAGTAGTGTGTACAGAAGGTAATAAGTAAAGACAAAATGAAGGGATTAGAAAGAGGGCAAAGTAAATTGCGACTACTATCATTCACGACCAAACCGCGTACTTCATCGCCACTACTACTTCACCTTTGCTTTTCCCCCCAGTTCGGGAGAAATAGAATAAGGTATTATTCAGTTGTCTTTTATCATCACCTTCTCTCAGGTTGCGAGTACTCCTTGGTTTTGGAGGGTACACCTATTACGCTTATTGGATAGTCTTCTTCCAAACCATAGGCTGGTGCCGAACGGTAGGGATGGAAGAAAACAACTTAGCCTACAGGGGTGTACAGAAGGTAATGAATAAAGACAAATAAAGGGATTTGGAGAGATGGCAGAGAAATATACGCTTACAGTTATGAATTGGATTATGGAAGAGGCATTACTAGGAATACCAGGATACCCCTACGAAACATTTTCATGTTTCAGTTTCACTGTGCATTGTTAAAGGAAAACTGATTTCCCGATTAGATACTTACTCCAGGGTATGTATTTACCAGGTATGTTTCTCATATCTGTATGGTTTTACAGATGATGAGTGGAAGTAAGTTATTGGGAAAATGGTGATCATCCTCATTATATCGGAATTCATTGTAATTGGTGATATTTGAGGACATCGCCTGGGTTTATGCCAGATGACAAGTATTTGGTTTTGAGTATCCGTTGTTGTGCACCAATTTCAAAATGATATATCTGTACGTTTATTTTTATAAAGTGAGATATAAATTTTTGAAATTATGTCCGTGACATTTACTTATATCAGTTGACGATAGGGTAAGGAGCATTGAACAGCGGAGTGGTTCTTAACCATAAGTACATTTTTCAACCTACGATGCACAGGTTTTGAGTTATTAGACTCAAGGGACTCATACAGAGTATTGTATGTTGTCCAGTGTCCATTAGGACAAAGGGGTTGGTCCTCGTACTATGTTCTGTTTACTTATGACTTCTCTTGTTTTTAGACAAGTGTTTCGTAGAAATACAAGGTCTAAGTTTTAAGAAGTTGTGGGTATAAGAATAAAGTAGAAAACCAGGTATCGCAAGTATCGGGATTCTTCAAAGTGATCGAAGATGTAGATACTTGTGATTGGTATTCAGTTGATAGTAATGGTTTTGAGAAACTTGTTTCTCTTTCAGGTTACTCATAATTGGATGTATTCCTAAGTTGAGTAATGTTGATTAGCCTCTCTCCATTAAGTTGATATGCATTGGAGACCGCTGCATGATTTGAATCTGGTTCCAATTAAATAAGTGCCAAAGTTTCTATATTGGATATAGCATGGTTCATATCTTAACGATATTAAGGTACGAGGAGTTGTCCGGCTTATGCTTAAAACCAGACTCTGGATAACTCAAGGCACATTTCTGTAATGGCAGTTTGTGGGTTGGCCCAGGCTATGACGAGGGTTGACTTTCTACCTTCTAGAAGATCAATGGTGATATTGTTTTTGACTCTCCACAGTTTTAGTAAAATGGATTTTTTCAAAAAACAGTAGTGGGAGTATGGTAGAACTGGAAGTGATTCCAGAACCGCAAACGATTACGGAAAATTTAAATAGAACCTAAAGATTCAATCAGGTTTGACATTCCATTAGCCACTCCGCAGATATGGTTGGTAAACTCAGACACCCGAGAGGTACTCCAGTAACCTCAAGGACGGTGACAAGGAGGTTCTTGTTTACCCAGACTTAACACTACTGTTGTTCCAGACTATGAGACCCGGCAGGAGGTTAACTATAGCGTCGTTCTAAACTAACTTTAGAAGTGCACGTATATATTATTCTGCCAGAGGGTTGTTGTGGTCAGTGGGAGAAGCGGAAGCATAGTGGGCTAGTAGCTTATGTCTATTTATAGACTAGAGCAGATATAGCGGAAAATAGATCTTCTAATTTTGATGTGACAGTCATGGCTTTGACTTCATCAGAATAGGGGATGGATCTATTAAAGAAGGTAGTAGGATGTGATGTCTAGGTATTTGGATGACATACAAAGAGTATGAAGTAAAATTCCTATACTACGATCGGTTATACTGTGGTTGTCATACAGTTGTTTCTCCACAAAGGATATGGATATAATATCTGACATTCTGGTTATTAGATCTATGGTTTTAGATCTAGAATTATGTAGTTTCCCTATTTGGGTACTTTGTCAGTATTCTAATAGTATTTTAGAATAGATGACTCCTGGCATGGTGGTGTACCTACAGGTGTTGGAGTCACCCTCTCTATAGGTGTCTTACAGACTAAAGGGGAGAGGGATGTGCATGATTGGCATATCACTTGCTTAGGCAATTGAGTCAATCGTGAGATGTCAAGTACCACACCAGATGTTGTGTTTACACTAGATGCGATAAGTTTATATTAATCCAATCCTGGAAAAACATCCAGAAGCAGTTTTAGAACATGAGTGGATGTTCTAGGGATTTGATGACGGCAGCCTCCTTCGGGGACGGTTATCATTCCACGCTTCAAAGGTGACATGGATGACAGAGTGATTGTCAGAGTTATAGTTTTCCCTCTGACGAGGGGCAGTATTATGAACAGGTGGTCCAAGAGGATACCGAGGAAGGTATGGTGCAGGATATTGATTAGGTTCAGTTGACGATACAGCCTAAGAAGTTTGGATTTGGAGTTCATTTATGAACTAGGTCCCATCAGATATCCAGACATATTCTAAGACAGGTATTACTTAATTCGGGAGATGGCTTTGTCCACGAACTTGAGATTAAGAGAGACATAGAAAGGAACATCAGGGCGGATCCACACAATGAGGCTATTTCTCGAACACAAGAGTTTTACAAACGAGCTTTATGAAACTGATTAGTAGAGGAGTTGGGTGTTCGGTATCACACGGGCTGTGAGTATGCGACATCGCGATAATTAGCCTTAAGTGCAAGTGGGAGATTGTTGGTTATAGTGCCCTCAAAGTCAATTATTGGATTGCAGGTACGTGATTGCAATGATTCAGGGAGGACCTATACCGGTAGGACAGTCTTACTCGAGATGATAGTATGCTATCTGGTTTTCCTTTATCAGTCGTGTACAGGTTCAGATGACTGATCACTATTACACGTTGATAGAGCCCTTAGGATCTTGCTTGACTACCAACAGTATGATAGCGATCATATATGTGAGAGTTGGGTAGTCTATAAGCACATCCTTAATAGTGGTCCCTAGTCGTAGAAGTTTCGAGACAGGGCATCGATACTCCAGAGTAGACTAGTGTATACAGTTGAGACCCCGACGAGGGGCGGTGGCCGGTCTCACAAGCCACTGGTGTCAGTTGGATCACCTAAGATGTATACAGGTGCTCATTGGGTTATGAGTACACCGGACAGGACTCGCCGGGAACCTTCGAGTTGGTATTTATACCTAGCGTCAGATAACAGTTCCCTGGTGACATGTGTACAGGTTTGTTCATCGACCTGAGGTCGTCATTTATCTCGTGTGAGTTCCCACTGTTCTTTGATTTCTACCCAACCACGGCTCAAAGGAGTCGTGCAAACATGTTTTTTTTGGGTACAGTCCCGAGCCACATGGAGGCAAGTGAGCGGATCGGTAGGGGATTCGTCTCTCCCGGTATTGGGGGTGGGATCGTGCTGTGTCTAGGAGAGCCATTACACAAAGCCCTTCGCCGTGGCAGGAGATTTACTGGTAGGTACTCCAGTAGTATCTCAGGGTGTTCTGGGCTACACTTTGACACGACTTATACCGCTATTGGGTGTCTGACGTTACCAACCCCCTAGGCCCGATATGCGATACTCGTAGACGAACGGATCAGACTATATGTATATTGTTACTGATAGGCTTTGTAGGGTTCCAGGATGAGTTCGCTCATCGGCTTCCCTTGAGGTCAGTACATGGGCAGCCGTTACGCTCAGCTAGTGCCGCTGACGTGCATATGGTTAAACCCACTGCCAGGGTACCGACGAGTGTTTAGAGTCCCCCATAGATAGTTTCCCAAGTTCGGGCGAAACGTTGTAAAGGCCGTAAGGTTTTATGGCAGGGTTCGGAAAATACACGTGCACTTATGCACGTGTCATATTTCGAACAGATAATACTGGTGGGCTTTGGTTTAAGCCGGATCCATGTATTATAAAGTGTCGGGATATTTTAGTCTCTCGTATTCGTATTCGGTCGGAATACGGATACAGGTATGTATATACAGGTGAGGGGTATTTTCGTATTCCGTTACGAGAATACTTTCGAAGATGCATTTCTTTTGGTTAATCATTTTGGTTTAAATGATTAAATATGTTTTGGAAAGGGTGACTCATTTTGGTGACACATTTATTTTAGCATGTTCATTAGTGACTCATGCGAATGAGTCACTAAGTGAGTCATGGTAGAATTAATGTGTTTTGTTTGGGTTTGGATATTTGAGGTGATATTTTCATTAGATATTTCTTTATGGTTTTGATTACATAATCTCATATATCTATTCATAAGAGAATAAGATGATAACACAAGTTTATGAGCTTAGTTTTCTTTTGGCTCACTAGTGTTTCTTGAGTTCACCATTTCCAATCCTAAGTATCTTCTTCAACCTCCACCCTAACCCTCTCATGTGATGAGAACCCTAGGGTGTTTGAGACAAAATATTCTACTCGTTCTTTACTTCATCTTGGTCATCTCTTTTCGCAGATTTGATGACCGAGTTGCCTCGGTATAGAGGCGGGAGCCCGTTTAAAGATCCGTTGACGTGGTGCCACCTCGATGAGGAGACAGGAGATCGGAGTTGCCGCAAAGGAGCGTGGGATGATGGCTAAAGACCGAAGGACTCGGATCGATCGGTATAGCTTTTCTACCTCTTTACAGTTTGTTAGTTTAGCGTTAATGGCAAGATCCGGGTTATAGTATGCGATAGCGCCAGTTATAAATGTTTTTGTTCCGCGTTTGGCGTCTGAATGACGGCCGGGGCGCTACCGTATACTTACACCATCGCCTATCATATGAGTCAAGAAGCGTATACGCTAATCTACTCTGGAATATCGATGCCCTAGTCTCGATATTCCCACGACTAGGAACTGATTAAAGGATGTACTTGTAGACCACCCTGGCCCCACTAGTATGATATCATCATAGTCCTGGTAGTCAAGTACATATCCTAAGGGCTTTATCAACAAGTAAGAGACATATAATATAAACACTAGTCTACATGTTAAGATAAAGGTAACCTGATAACATTCTATCATGTCGAGCAAGAAAGTCCTCTATATATATGTCTTAGCATCCACTATATCATCAATAATAGCCTCTAGGGCATACATATTACCAACAATAATTACCCAAGTTACCAAAGCCACAAAACAAAAGACTCATTTTATTTAAAATATTCTGAACTCGGTGAAAAACGGAGATATAGCTAGCCTTTTCCTTTAAATTCGAAGACGTTACATGTGGATAAGGTGTGTAATTACTCCAACAAGGGTCCAGATGGGTTATTTTTCAGACTTATAGCTGTTGGATATAGTGCCCTCAGAGTCAATTATTGGATCGCAGGCACGTGATTGCAATGATTGAGGGAGGACCTATACCGGTAGGACAGTCTTACTCGAGAGGTTTGTATACTATCTGGTTTGTCTTTATCATCGTGTAGATGCTTTAGGTGACATTGTAGTTCACTATTACACGTTGATAGAGAATAGTATGCTACCATGGTTTGTCTTTATCATCGTGTACTGCTTTAGGTGACCTTACAGGTCACTATTGCACGTTGATAGAGCCCATAGGATTCTTGCTTGACTACCAGCAGTATGATGGCGATCATATACGTGAGAGTTGGGTAGTCTATAAGCACATCCATAAATTGGTCCCTTGTCGTGGGAGTTTCGAGACTGGACATCGATTCTCCATTAGTAGACTAGTGTATACAGTCGAAACCCCGATGAGGGGCGGTGGCCGGTCTCACAAGCCATTGGTGTCAGTTGGTTCACCTAAGATGTATACAGGTGCTCATTGGGTTATGAGTACACCGGACAGGACTCGCCGGGAACATGCTAGTTGGTATTATACCTAGCGTCAGATAGCAGTTCCCTGGTGACATGTGTACAGGTTAGTTCATCGACCTGAGATCGTCATTTTTCTTGTGTGAGTTCCCACTGTGCATTGATTACTACCCTACCACGGTTCAAAGAAGTCGTGCAAACAGGTTTTCGTTCGGTACAGTCCCGAGCCACATGGAGGCAGTGAGCGGATCGGCAGGGGTTCGTCTCTACCGGTATTGGGGGTGAGGTCGCGCTATGTCTAGGAGAGCCATTACACGAAGTCCTTGGCTAAGGTAGGAGATTTACTGGTAGGTATTCCAGTAGTATCTCAGGGTCTTCTGGGCTACACTCCGACACGACTTGTACCGCTTTTGGGGATCTGACTTTTACCATCCCCCTAGGCCCGACATGCGATACTCATAGACGAACGGACCGGACTGTACGGATATTGTCATTGACAGGCTCAGTAGGGTGTCAGGATGAGTTCGCTCATCGACCTCCCTTTTGGTCAATGCCTGGTTTCCCGTTATGTACAGCTAGTACCACTGACGTGCTAGTGGTTAAATCCACAGCCAGTGTATTGACGAGTCTTTAGAGTCCCCCACAGAAAGTTTCTCAAGTTTCGGGCGAAACGTTGTAGAGGCCGTATGGATTTATGGCAGGGTTCGAACGTACGCATGCACTTGAGCACGTGTCATGGTTTGGACGGATAATACTAGCGGGCTTTGGTTTAAGCCGTATCCTAGTATTTTACTGTGTAGATTTTGTCTCATTGCATTTGTATTCGGTCGGAATACAAATGCGGGTATGCATATACAGTCGCGGGGTTTTCCTGTAATTTATTACGATATCGCTTTTTGAAGTTGCCAGTTTGCATTCCGTTTCGGCCATTTTTCTTTATTCCTTCTTGGCTGAAATTCCTTTGTTGGAAGGGGGCTTATTTGCAAATGTGAAATTAGTAGAGGAAGGGGGGGTTTGTGGTAAGGGGTTCTCCAGCAGCTCATGGAGGGTTTATGAGAATTCTAGAAGTGTTTGGTTCAAGACTTGCATTAATGTGATGGGATTAGTAAAAGACTTTGGTGTGACATTTTTCCATGATGATCACTCATTTCTCTCTTGCATTATTCTCTTCCCTTTCTCTCTTTCAAAAATGGCCGGCCACTAAGAGATGGGGCTGTCTAAATTTTTGAGAGGGGAATTTGATCTCATTTTCTTGCACAAAAATCCTTTAGCTCCATTTCCAAAAGCTCATTTTCCACATCCACCAAAAATGGCAACTTCAATTAACCCTTGAGACATAGTGATCTACGTATATTCTACAACATTCTTGGACACGTCAGCTAGCAAATTTCGTGTCCGAGTTGCCTCGGTTCAGAGGTGGGAGCCCATAAAAAGACTTCTCGATGTGGTGCCCTTTCGACGAGGAGACCGGAGATCAGTGATGCCGCTGGGAGCTTGGGATAGTGGCCAAAGACCGAAGGACACAGATCGATCGGTATAGCTTTCAATCCCTTCTCTAGATGCTAGTTTATAGGTTAATGGTTCGATCCGGGTTTTAAGCATACGATAGCGCCGGTTTCAAGTTAAGAAAAAGTTTTTGTTTCCGCATTTTGGCTTCGGAAAGACAGCCGAGGCGCTACCGTAGTCTTACATGGTATCGAAGCAACGCAATTAACCTTTTCTGGCTTGCTCTAATAGGTTTAGAACATCGATCGAACGGAATTTCCAAAAAAACCGCGTTTCCAATTGTTCAGTTTCTGCTGAATTTTTTTTGTGCTCCAAAAATTTTTTTGGGCATGTCAGAAAATCTGGCAGGGTTTTTTAGGAGCACTGTAGAAATTTGGTACGACAATCCAACAGTAACGCCGCGGAACCGCGGCTGTACCTCTTTTTGGCCGTGGTTCCGCCGCCATTCTTGGGCTTCATCTCACCAAATTTCTTCAGGTGGTCTCTGACTTGGAAATGGGGTTTCTGGTAATTTTGTTTTGGGCCCAGATTTGTTTGAGTACTGGGTATTGTGCTTGGGGCCCACTTCGAGAAATTTTGCCGATCGAAAATTTAAATATTTTAGTTCACAATATTTAAATTATATCTGCGACCGTGAATGTCATTTGATCGGTAAATCCTGTCTAATTGCTATAGCTCTTTTAGACGGATTTGCGAACGTGACATTCACGTTGATGTTCTGTATTGTGCTGTGATGTTGCGGATTTGTCGTGGTGGATAGCCAGGATGCAATTTTAGTACAGTTTGGTTGTATTTGTACATTTCATATTACGGGGCGAGCGTCCGACTTGTGCACTGCCGTCACTGCCTGTTTGTATATTATTCTTTTGGGGCACGACCGGGCTGAGGTCGATGTACCCGTTGTATATATTTTACTTTCTGTACTAGGATTACCCCACGGTGGGGTGCATGGATAGCCGGGTTCTAGAGGGCAACGGCCCGCATCTCATGGCTTTGAGACGAAGGGGGCTTCACTCTAGCATTGGTGGGCTATTCGCCGCCCTCGTATAGGGTATAGGTTGACCTAAGAAGGGGTGCCCAAGTTACCGGATTCCGTGACGAGCTGGGTCGTCCATTCACTTTGTTGAAGGGGGCTGCCTCGCTTCAGGTTTTTGCGGGTAACTTGCCGCACCCGTAGGGGTCTAGGATTTCATTGCACAGGCTATCCACACGACCAGGGGAACGTCGGGTTTCAGTAGCGGCTCTATGAAGCCCGAGGATCCTAGATTATCTGTATTGTTCTGTGATGCTTACTACATTTATGTGATGTTGCATTTTATCATGCCTTGAGCGAATATTATATATTGATATATATACTAGTAGATGTTGTATATGTTTTACACGCGCGCTAGTCCAGTCCCCGCTCTGTCGTTAGTTAAGTAACCTAACGGGTGATGATAGGACCCAATGGCGAATGCTGATGGCATATACGTACATCGTATTTTCGTTCTTTTGTGGTGTGATTAATTGATGGGAATGCAATATTCGGATCAATGCAAGCTAAAAAAACCTATTCTGATGTTGTTGGAACATTTTTCAAAAAAGCTGTTATTGCAAGGACGTTCTCTTTTGTTTTGCACAGTGGTATTCGGTTTAGAATATCCAGCACCTCAGTCGACGAGGCAAGGGCCGAGATCCCTTCATCGGGAGTGACCCCTTGGACAGAAGTTTGCGTCAGGGTAATAACTTCACTATAGCCGGTTACTTTTTGCTTTGCATCGTGGTATTCAGTTGGAATATCCTGCACCTCATTCTACGGGGAAAGAGCCGAGATCCCTTCACCGGGAGTGACCTCTTTAGCAAAGGTTTTCGCCACTATATTTTTATAAAAAGCTATCCGGTTCCTTCAACGATATCAAGTTCATTACATTAATGGTTTTTCGACAAAACCCATTCGTAGCCCTCCGTCATTTCAGATGAGTAGCACTTAGTATTCATGCTATGTTTGTTGACCTTCGTCAAGGCATAGTGAATGGTAGCTGCTTGTTACCTTTCTGCAGTATAGATAGATGCGTTGGTTTAGGACAGTAGTATAGCCTTGTTGGCCTTCTTCAAGGGCTTATACGGGTGGGTTCAAATTAACCTGGACAATGACGGGTAGAACTTGACATGCGACTTATGATTTGTTGACCTTCGTCAAGGTCATAAGAGCATGGGGTAAAAATCACATCGGGAGTTTCTAAAGAAACTGAAACTTGCCAGATATGCGCATACCATCTGGAGTGTGATAACGTGAGTGGATTCCATCACGTTATCATGCGATGATAGTTAGATCCCGATTCCCACTGATGAGTTGGTTTACTCCTGGGGTGATCCCGACTAATTCTTCTTTCAGGTTTGGAGGAGAATTTGAGGTTACAGTGGGAGGTTTCCTGATTAGATAAGGTGATAACCTTTCTGATCTTGGTTAGAGTGCACACATAGTGTTTCTTTTCTCTCTCTCTTTGGCAGCGACCATGACCCGACCCTAGACTATGACTCAGTGACCAAGTTAACCGAACCTTCTTAAAACACTGGCTTTTGGATTGTCAGAGTTGCATACCTCATTGCCACTCATACTTTAACCCTTTTCTCCAGAACACCCCGTATTACTATGAACATCCACTTCCATTGGATAATACCATCGTATGGTTATATACGAACTCGAAGAAACTTATTCGAGGATGGTCTCCGGTTCTGGAGAAAAAGAATAGGACTATTCAGTTGTCTTTTCCTTTTACCTTCTCTCAAGTTGCGAGTGCTCCTTGGATTAGGACGGTACACCTATTATGCTAATTGGATAGTCTTCTTCCAAACCATAGGCAGGTGTTGAACGGTAGGGAATGAAGAAAACCAATTAGCCTAACGAAGGTGTGCAGAAGGTATTATGTAAAGACAAATAAAGGGATTAGTAAGAGGGCAAACTAAACTGCGACTGCTATTCACGACCAAACCAAGTATTTCATCCTCACTCCTACATCACCTTTGTATTTCTCTAGGACACCCCGTATCACTACGAAGATCCACAGTTTATTGGATATTCCATCGTATGGTTATATACGAACTCGAAAGGAACTTGTTCCAGTTTGGGGATCGATTCTGGTTCAAGAGAAATTGGAATAAGGTTTATTCAGTTGTCTTTTATCTTTACCTTCTCTCGCATTGCGAATGCTCCTGGGATTAGGACAGTACACCTATTATGCTTAATGGATAGTCTTCTTCAAAACCATAAGCTAGTGTCGAACGGTAGGGAAGGAAGAAAACCATTTAGCCTAACGATGGTGTGCAGAAGGTAGCGACTAAAGAGATATAAAGGGATTTGGAGAGATGGCAAAGAAATATACGGTTACAGTTGTGAATCTGATAATGGAAGAGGCATTACTAGGAATACCCGGATACCCTTTCGAAACAGTTACATGTTTCAGTTTCACTGTGTATTGTTAAAAGAAAACAGATTTCCCAATTAGCCCTTGCTCCAGGGTATGTATTTACCGGGTTTGATTCTCACATCTGTATGGTTTTACAGATGATGAGTGGGAGTAAGTTATTGGGAAGTAGGTGATCATCCTCATTATATCGGGATTCATTGTAATTGGTGATATTTGAGGAAATCGCCTGGGTTGTTTGCCGGACGGCAAATAGTTGGTTTTGAATATCCGTTGTTATGCACCAATTTCAAATTGATATATCTGTACGTTTATTTTAATAAAGTGAGATATAACTTTTTGAAATTATGTCGATGACATTTACATATATTAGTTGATGGTTAGGTAAGGAGCATTAAACAGCGGTGTAATTCTTCATAACCATAGTACAGTTTTCAACCTACGACGCACAGGGTTTGAGTTATTCAACTTAGGGGACTTATACAGAGTATTGTATATTGTCCAGTGTCCAATAGGACAGAGGGGTTGGTCCTCGTACTATATTCTGTTTAGTTATGACTTCTCTAGTTTTTAGACAAGTGTTTCGTAGAAACACAAGGTCCAAGTTTTGAGAAGTTATAGGTATATGAATAAAGTAGATAACCAGGTATTGCAAGTATGAGGATTCTTTAAGGTGATCGAAGATGTGGATATTTCTGTATGGTATTCAGTTGATAGTAATGATTATAAAAACTTGGTTCTCTTTCAGGTTACTCATATCTGGATGTATTCCTAAGTTGAGTAATGATGATCGGCCTCTCTCCACTTAGTTGACATGCACTTGAGACAGCTGCATGATTTGAATCTGGTTCCAATTAAATTAGTGTCGCTGTTTCTATATTGGATATAGAACGGTTCATATCTTAACGATGTTAAGGTACGGGGAGTTGTCCGGCTTATGCTTAAACCAGACTCTGGATAACTCAAGGCACGTTTCTGTAATGGCTGTTTGTGGGTTGACCCGGGCTATGACGAGGGTTGATTTTCTACCATCTGGAAGATCAATAGGGATATTATCCTTGACTCGCTACAGTTTCTGTAAAATGTACTTTTTTTCAGAAAACAGAAGTGGGAGTATGGTAGAACTGGAAGTGATTCCAGAACCACAAACGATTACTGAAAATTTAATAGGACCTAAAGATTCAATCTGGATTGACATTCCATTGGCCACTCCGCAGATAAGGTGGGTAACCTCAGGCACTCGAGAGGTACATCAGTATGCTCAAAGACGGTGACAGGGAGGTTCTTGTTTACCCAGACTTGACACTACTGTTGTTCCAGACTACGAGACCCGCCAGGAGGATGAGTGTAGTGTAATTCTGAATTGGCTTTAGAAGTGTACGTGTATATGACTCTGCCAGAGGGTTCTCGTAGTCAGTGGGAGCAGCGGAAGCATAGTGGACAAGTAGCTTATGTCTATGTATGCACTAAAGTAGATATAGCGGAGATAGATCATCTACTTCTGATGAGACAGTCATAGGTTTTACTTCATCAGAATAGGGGATGGATATGCTAAGAAGATAGTAGGGTGTGATGTCCTGGTATTTAGATGACATACAACTAGTATGAAGTGATATTTCTGCACTACGATCGGTTATACTTTGGTTGTCACACAGTGGTTTCTCCACAAAGGATATAGACATAATATCAGACATTTTGGTTACTAGATCTATGGTTTTAGATCTAGATTTGGGTAGTTTCCCAATCTGGGTACTTAGACGGCATTCTACAGGTGTTTTAGAATGGACGACTCCTGGCACGATTGTGTACCTGTAGGTGATGGAGTCACCCTCTCTAAAGGTGTCTTACAGGCTAAAGGGGAGATGGATGTGCATGATTGGCAGATCACTTGCTTAGGCAGTTGAGTCAATCACGAGATATCAAGTACCACACCAGATGTTGTTTTTGCACGAGATGCAATAAGTTGATATATTGATCCAATTTATGGAGAAACATTCGGAAGCAGTTTTAGAACATTAGTTGATGTTCTAGGGATATGATAACGACAGCCTCTTTCGGGAGACGGATATCATTCCAGGCTTCCAAGGTGACCTGGATGACAGAGTGACTATCAGAGTTATAGTTTTCCCTCTGACGAGGGGCAGTTGTTTGGACAGGCGAATACTGTGGGAGGCATGGCTCAGGATACTGATTAAGTTCAGTTGACGATACAGTCTAAGAAGTTTGGATTTGGAGTTCATTTATGAACCAGGTCCCATCAGATATCCAGACATATTCTAAGACAGGTATTTCTCATTTCGGGATATGGCTTTCTCCGCGAACTTGACATAAAGAGAGACATTGAAAGAAACATCAGGGCGGATCCACTCACTGAGGCTATTCCTCGAACGGAATAGTTTCGCAAACGGGCTTTGTGAGACTGATTAGTAGAGGAATTGGGTGTTCGGTATCACACGGGCTGTGAGTATGCGACATCGTAATAATTAGCCTTGAGTGCAAGTAGGATATTGTTGGATATAGTGCCCTCAGAGTCAATTATTGGATCGCAGGCACATGATTGCAATGATTGAGGGAGGACCTATACCGGTAGGACAGTCTTACTCGAGAGGTTTGTATACTATCTGGTTTGTCTTTATCATTGTGTACATGCTTTAGGTGACATTGTAGTTCACTATTACAGGTTGATAGAGAATAGTATGCTACCATGGTTTGTCTTTATCATCTTGTACTGCTTTTGGTGACCTTACAGGTCACTATTGCATGTTGATAGATCCCATAGGATTCTTGCTTGACTACCAGCAGTATGATGGCGATCATATACGTGAGAGTTGGGTAGTCTATAAGCACATCCTTAAAGTGGTCCTTAGTCATGGGAGTTTCGAGACTGGGCATCGATACTCCATTAGTAGACAAGTGTATAAAGTCGAGACCCCGACGAGGGGCGGTGGCCGGTCTCACAAGCCATTGGTGTCAGTTCGTTCACCTAAGATGTATACAGGTGCTCATTGGGTTATGAGTACACCAGACAGGACTCGCCGGGAACATGCTAGTTGGTATTATACCTAGCATCAGATAGCAGTTCCCTGGTGACATGTGTACAGGTTAGTTCATCGACCTGAGATCGTCATTTGTCTCGTATGAGTTCCCGCTGTGCTTTGATTACTACCTTATAACGGCTCAAAGGAGTCGTGCAAACAGGTTTTAGTTAGGTACAGTCCCGAGCCTCATGGAGGCAGTGAGCGGATCGGCAGGAGTTCGTCTCTCCCGGTATTGGCGGTGAGGCGCGCTGTGTCTAGGAGAGCCATTACACGAAATCCTTGGCCAAGGCAGGAGATTTACTGGTAGGTATTCCAGAAGTATCTCAGGGTGTTCTGGGCTACACTCCGACACGACTTGTACCGCTTATGGGGTCTGACTTTTACCAACCCCTAGGCCCGACATGCGATACTCATAAATGAACGGACCATACTTTACGGATATTGTCACTGACAGGCTCAGTAGGGTGTCAGGATGAGTTCGCTCATCGAACACCCTTTTGGTCAATGCCTAGTTGCCCATTACATACAGCTAGTACCACTGACGTGCTAGTGGTTATTGTTGGATATAGTGCCCTCAAAGTCAATTATTGGATCGCAGGTACATGATTACAATGATTGAGGCAGGTCCTATACCGATATGACAGTCTTGCTCAAGATGATAGTATGCTATCTGGTTTGTCTTTATCATAGTTTACATGCTTTAGTTCGCTATTGCATGTTGATAGAGCCCATAGGATTCTTGCTTGACTGCCAGCAGTATGATGGCGATCATATACGTGGGAGCTGGAGTCTATAAGCACATCATTAAAGTGTCCCTAGTCGTGGGAGTTTCGAGATAGGGCATCGATACTCCAGAGTAGACTAGTGTATACAGTCGAGACCCCGACGAGGGGCGGTGGCCGGTTTCACAAGCCATTGGTGTCAGTTGGTTCACCTAAGATGTATACAGGTGCTCATTAGGTTATAAGTACACCGGACAGGACTCGCCGGGAATATGCTAGTTGGTATTATACATATCGTCAGATAGAAGTTCCCTGGTAACATGTGTACCGGTTAGTTTGTCGACCTGAGATCGTCATTTGTCTCGTGTGAGTTCCCACTGTGCTTTGATTTCTACCCTACCACGCTCAAAGGAGACGTGCAAACAGGTTTTTTTGGGTACAGTCCCGAGCCACATAGAGGCAGTGAGCGGATCGTCGGGGATTCTTCTCTCCCGGTATTGGGGGTTGATGTCGCACAGTGCACGGGTGGCCATCACTAGAAATCCTCGGCCGAGGTAGTGGAGAATTACTGATTTGGATCAGTAGTTTCTCAGGTGGTGATGTGCTTCATACCGACACGAATTATCACGTTATTAGGGGTCTGACTTTATCCACCCCCCTAGACTCGATATGTGATACTCTTTAGAAGAACGGACCGGATTGTATGTATATTGTCACTGTTAGGCTTTGTAGGGTTTATGGATGAGTTCGCTCGTCAGCTTCCCGTCCAATCAAGACATAGGCAACCGTTACGTACAGCATGTACCTCTGACGTGCTAGTGGTTATACCCAGTGCCAGTGTATTGATGAGTCATTAGAGTCCCCCACAGACAGTTTCCCAAGTTCGGGCGGAACGTTGTAGAGGTCGTATGGTTTTATGGCAGGGTTCGGAAAATGCACGTGCGTTTACGCACGTGTTATATTTCGGGCAGATAATACTGGTCGGCTTTGGTTTAAGCCGGATCCGAGTATTATACTGTGTAGATATGATATCTTTGTCTCAATTGCATTTGTATTCGGTCGTAATACAAATACGGGTATGTTTATACTGATACTGGGTTATCCTGAAATTCGTTTCAAGATCGCTTTTGGAAGTTGCCAGTTTCCAGTTTTCTATCGCCCGTCTTTAACATTCGGTTAAAGACGGATTTATCTTTTCTTCAAGAGGGTGAGTCATGTGTGTGGAAGCTTCTTGATTTGTGACTAGGATTGTGACTCATTCATTTGCATTAATTGAATGGTGACTAAGGTTAATGACTCATTCTTGCATTAAATGAGTTTATGCAAGGTGTCATTTGTGAGTCATTCTTTCTTTAAGGATGTTGGATATAGTGCCCTCTAAATCAATTATTGGATCGCAGGTACGTGATTGCAATGATTGAAGGACGACCTATACCGATAAAACAGTCTTACTCGAGATGATAGTATGCTATCTGGTTTGTCTTTATCATCATGTAGATGTTGATAGAGCCCATAGAATTCTTGCTTGACTACCAGCAATATGATGGCGATCATATATGTGGGAGCTGGGGTCTATAAACACATCCCTAAAGTATCCCTAGTCGTGGGAGTTTCGAGACAGGGCATCGATACTCCAGAGTAGACTAGTGTATACATTCGTGACTCCGACGAGGGGCGGTGGCCGGTCTCACAGGCCACTGGTGTTAGTTGGATCACCTAAGATGTATACAGGTGCTCATTGGGTAATGAGTACACCGGACAGGACTCGCCGGGAAAATTCTAGTTGGTATTATACATATCGTCAGATAGCAGTTCCCTAGTGACATGTGTACAGGTTAGTTCATTGACCTAAGGTCGTCATTTATCTCGTGTGAGTTCCTACTGTGCTTTGATTTATACCCTACCACGGGTCAAAGGATCGTGCAAACAGGTATATTTTAGGTACAGTCCCGAGCCACATGGAGGCAGTGAGCAGATCATCGGGGATTCTTCTCTCCCGGTATTGGGGATGAGATCGCGCTGTGTTTAGGTGAGCCATTACACGAAATCCCTGGCCAGGGTAATCGAGATTTACTGGAAGGTATTCCAGTAGTATCTCAGGGTGTTCTGGGCTGCTCTCTGACACGACTTATGCAGCTATTGGGGGTCTGACGTTCACCTGCCCCCTAGGCCTAATATGCGATACTCATAGAAAAATAGACCGGACTGTACGGATATTGTCACTGTCAGGCTCGGTACGGTTTATAGATGAGTTTGCTCGTCGGCTTCCTGTCCAATCAATACATAGGCAAACCGTTACGTACAGCTTGTACCTCTGACGTACTGGTGGTTATACCCAGTGCCAGTGTATTGATGAGTCATTAGAGTCCCCCCACAGACACTTTCCCAAGTTCCGGCGAAACGTTGTAGATGCCGTATGGTATTATGGCAGGGTTCGGAAAATGCACGTGCGTTTTTGCACGTGTCATTTTTCGGGCAGATAATACTGGTAGGCTTTGGTTTAAGCCGGATCCCAGTATTATACTGTGTAGATATAATATATTTGTCTCAGTTGCATTTGTATTCGGTCGTAATACAAATGCGGGTATGTTTATACTGTTACGGGGTTAACTTGAAATTCGTTTTAGGATCACTTTTGGAAGTTGCCAGTTTCCAGTTTTCTATTACCCGTCTTTAACATTCGGTTAAAGGTGGATTTATCTTTTCTTGGGTGAGTCATGGTTCTAGAAGGTTCTAGATATGGTGACTCATGGTTAGCATTTAATGTTTTGGTGATTCATTGTTAAGGCATTAATTGTTGTGATGATGTGTTAAGGTGAATCATAGTTTTCTTTAATGAGTTCATACTAGGTGTAAATTGTGACACATTCTTTCATTTCCTTATGATCACCCTCCTAGCTCCTACACTCACCTCCCTCCCTCTACAAAGTGGCCGGTCCCTCATTGTGAGGTTCATGGTTGTTCATTTGATTTCCTTGGCAAAAAGATTATGATATTTTAGGGTATGGAAATTTCATAGTTCAATTTCCATTCACCCGATTCCAATTGACAACTTCATTAACCGTTCATCCATAGCCTTGGACGTAACGAGACAAAGTGTTCTACTCATTATCTACTTCATCTTGGTCGTCTCTTCTAGCAAACTTGATGATCGAGTTGCTTCGGTTCAGATGCGGGAGCCCGTTTAAAGATCCGTCGACGTGGTGCCACCTAGATGACGAGACTGGAGTTTCAGGAGATCGAAATCGTCGCAACAAAGCGTGGGATGATGGTTAAAGACCAAAGGACTCGGATCGTTCGGTATAACAATTCTACCCTGTTTACAATATGTTAGTTTAGCTTTAATGGCAGATCCGGGTTATAGTACACGATAGCGCCAGTTTATAAAAGTTTTATACCGCATATTGGCGTCTGTTAGACGGCCGGGGCGCTACCGTGGACTTACAGTTGTATCAGAGCCTAACCATTAAGCTATACTAACTTGTGCTAACGCGCTTACAAGATCGATCGAACGGAATTTCCGAAACTACATTTTTCTGTACAAAAAGTTTCTGTTGATTTTTAAACTGTTCTAAAAACTATTTTGCATATCACAGAAATATAAGCAGGTTTTTTGAAGCACACTGTTAAAATTTGGAGCTGTGTTCTTACAGAAGAGCTGCGGATCCGCGGTCAAACCTAGGGTTTGACCGCGCATCCGCGGCCATTATGTAGGAACACGTGACCAAATTTTAACAGTAGCTTCTATACAGGAAAATGTGGTTTCTGGTACGTTTCTTTTGGGCCCAGATTTTATTACTGTACAGCAGATGTTTGTGGGGCCTACTTCAGGAAATTTTGTCGATCGAAATTTTAAACTTGTTAGTATGCAGTATTTACATTATATCTCCGACCGGGAATGTCATTTGATCGGTAAACAGCGTCTGATTGCTATAGTTCTTTTAGACGGGTTTGCGAACGTGACATTCGCGTTGATGTTCTGTGTTGTGCTGTGATGTTGCGGATTTGTCGTGGTGGATAGCAGGGTGCAATGATAGTGCAGTTTGGATTTATTTGTACATTTGATATTGCGGGGCGAGCGTCCAACATGTGGACTGCCGTCACTGCCTGATTGTATATTATTCTTTTGGGGCACGACCGGGTTGAGGTCAATGTACCCGTTGTACATATTTTTATTTCTTTACTAGGTTTATCCCGCGAATGAGTGCACGGATAGCCGGGTTCTGGAGGTCAATGGGTCCGTATTTCATAGCTTTGAGAGGAAAAGTGGACTCACTCTAGAATTGGCAGACTATTCGCCGCACTCGTAGGGGGTACAGGTTGACCCAATATGGGGTGCTCAATTTACCGGATTCCATGAAGTGCCGGGTGTTCCATTCAATATGTTGTGGGGACCACCTCGCTTCAGGTTTTAGCGGGTAACTTGCCGCACCCGTAGGGATCTAGGTTTCATTGCACAGGCTATCCACACGACCAGGGGAACGTCGGTTTTCAGCAGCGGCTCTGTGAAATCCGGGGATCCCAGATTATCTGCATTGTTCTGTGATGCTTATTACTTTTCTGTAATGTTGCATATTATCACGCCTGGAGCGATTGTTGTATATTGGTATATATACTATTAGATGTTGTATATGTTTTACACCCGCGCTAGTCAAGCCCCCGCTCTATCGTTAGTTAAGTAACCTAACGGGTGATGACGGGACCCATTGACGAATGCGGATGGCATATACGTACATTTTATTTTCGTTCTTTTCTGGTGTTATTGATTGATGGGAATGCATTGATTCTTATCAATGCAAGGATAAAACAAACCTATATTTGATGTTGTTAGAACAAATTTTAAAAAGGAGTTATTACAAAGACGTTTTCCTTTTGTTTTGCATAGCGATATTTAGTTAGAATATCCAGCACCTCATTCGACGAGGCAAGGGCCGAGATCCCTTCACCGGGAGTGACCCCTTAGGCAGAAGTTTTTGCGTCAGGGTAATAACTTAAATATAGTCGATTACAAGTTGCTTTGCATCGCGGTATTCAGTTGGAATATCCTGCACCTCATTCCACGAGGAAAGAGCCGAGATCCCTTCACCGGGAGTAACTTCTTTAGCAAAAAGTTTTCGCCACTATATTTTTTACAAAAAGCTATCAGGTTCCTTCAACAAGATCAAGTTCATTACATTAATGGTTTTTCGCCAAAAACCAGCCGTAAACCTCCGTCATTTCTTATGGATGGTCAGTAGTATTCAAGCTATGTTTGTTAGCCTACGTCAAGGCGTAGTGTTTGGTAGATGCTGGGTATTCATTTGTTTCATAGATAGATGCATTAGTTTAGGACAGACGTACAGCCTTGTTGGCCTGCATCAAGGGCATGTACGATGGCCTAAATTAATCAGGACAACGATGGGCAGAACTTGACATGTGACTTATGATTTGTTGGCCTACGTCAAGGTCATAAGAGCCTGGGATAAAAATTATATCAGGAGTTTCAAACATACAGGAAACTTGCCAGACTTTCGCATACCTTCTGGAGTGTGTTAACTTGAGTGGCTTCCATCAAGTTATCATGCGATGATAGTTGGATCCCTATTCTCACTGATGAGTTGGTTTACTCTTCGGGTGATCCCGACTAATTCTTCTTTCAGATTTAGAGGAGAATTTGTGATAACAGTGGGAGGTTTCCTAATTAGATAAAATGATAACCATTCTGATCTTGGTTAGAGTGCACGCAGAGTGTTTCTTTTCTCTCTCTCTCTCTTTGGCAGCGACTTTTGACCGACCCTAGAATATAACTCATTGACCAAGTTGACCGAACCTTCTTAAAATACTGGCTTTTGGATTGTCTTGAGTTGCATAAGTCATTGCCGCTCCTTCTTTTACCTTTTGTATTTCTCAGAACACCCCGTATCACTACGAACATCCAATTCCATTGGATAAATCTATCGTATGGTTATATACGAACTCGAAGGATATTTTTTCAAGGATGGATTCTTGTTCAGGAGAAAAAGGAATAAGGTTTATTCAGTTGTCTTTTATCATCACCTTCTCTCAAGTTGCGAGTACTCCTAGGATTAGGAGAGTACACCTATTATGCTTACTGGATAGTCTTTTTCCAAACCATAGGCTGGTGCTGAACGGTAGGGAAGGAAGAAAACCATTTAGCCTAATGATGGTGTACATAAGGTAATGACTAAAGACAAATAAAGGGATTTGGAAAGGTGGCAAAGAAATATACGGTTAAAGTCATGAATTGGATTATGGAAAAGGCATTACTAGGAATACCAGGATACCCCTTCGAAACATATTAATGTTTCATATTCACTGTGTATTGTTAATAGAAAACTGATTTCTCAATTAGACACTCATTCCAGGGTATGTATTTACCAGGTAAGATTCTCACATCTGTACAGTTTTATAGATGATGAGAAAGAGTAAGTTATTGGAATTAAGTGATCATCCTCATTATATCGGAATTCGTTGTAATTGGTGATATTTGAGGAAATCGCCTGGGTACAGTTTTTAACCTACGATGCACAGGTTTTGAGTTATTCAACTCAGCAGACTTATACAAAGTATTGTATGTTGTCCAATGTCCATTAGGACAAAGGGGTTGGTCCTCGTACTATATTCTGTTTACTTGTAACTTCTCTAGTTTTTTGGACAAGTGTTTCGTAGAAATACAATGTCTAAGTTTTGAGAAGTTGTGGGTATAGGATAAAGTAGAGAACCAAGTGTCACAAGTATCGGGATTCTTCAAAGAAATCGGAAGATGCAGATTCTTGTGATTGGTATTCAGTTGATAGTAATGGTTTTGAGAAATTTGTTTCTCTTTCAGGTTACTTATAAATGAATAGATTCCTAAGTTGAGTAATGATGATTAGCCTTTCTCTATTAAAGTTGATATGCACTGGAGACAGCTGCATGATTTGAATCTAGTTCCAATTAAATAAGTGCCAGTGTTTCTATATTGGATATAGAATGGATCATATCTTAACGATGTTAAGGTACGGTGAGTTGTCCAGCTTATGCTTAAAACCAGACACTAGATAACTCAAGGCACGTTTCTGTAATGGCTGTTTGTGGGTTGACCCTAGCTTTGACGAGGGTTGATTTTCTACCATCCGGAAGATCAATAGTGATATTGTTCTTGACTCACCACAGTTTTAGTAAAATGGATTTTTTTTCAGAAAACAGTAGCGGGAGTATAGTAGAACCGGAAGTGATTCCAGAACCGCAAACGATTACGGAAAATTTAATAGGACCTATATATTCAATCAGGTTTGACATTCCATTAGCCACTCCGCAGACATGGTGGGTAACCTCAGACACCCGAGAGGTACTTCGGTAGCCTCACGGACGGTGAGAGTGAGGTTCTTATTTACCCAGACTTGACACTACTGTTGTTCCTGACTATGAGACCCAGCAGGAAGATATGTATAACGTCATTCTTAACTAGCTTTAGAAGTGTACGTATATATTACTCTGCCAAAGGGTTTTCGTAGTCAGTGGGAGCAGCGGAAGCATAGTGGGCAAGAAACTTATGTCTATTTATAGACTTAACCGGTTATAGCGGAGATAGATCATCTAATTTTGATGTGACAGTCATAGGCTTGACTTCATCAGAATAGGGGATGGATCTGTTGAGAAAGTAGTGGGTGTGATGTCCTGGGATTTGGATGACATACACAGAGTAGGAAGTAAAATTCCTATACTACGATCGGTTGAACTGTGGTCGTCACACAGTTGTTTCTCCAAAACGGACATGGATGTAATATCTGACATTCTGGATACAAGATCTATGTTTTTAGATCTAGATTTGGGTAGTTTCCCAATGTGGGTACTTTGACAGTATTCTAATAGTGTTTTAGAATAAATGACTCCTGGCATGGTGGTGTACCTGCATATGATGGAGTCACCCTCTCTAAAGTTGCCTTACAGACTAAAGGGGAGAGGGACGTTCATAATGGGCAGATCACTTGTTTAGGCAATTGAGTCAATCATGAGATGTCAAGTACCATACCAAATGTTGTTTTTGCACAAGATGCGATAAGTTTATACTAATCCAATCCTGAAGAAACATAAGGAAGCTGTTTTAGAACATAAGTGTATGTTCTGCGGATTTGATGACAGCAGCCTTCTTAGGAGACAGTTATCATTCCTGGCTTCAAAGAAGACATGGATGACAGAGTGATTGTCAGAGTTATAGTTTTCTCTCTGATGAGGGACATTATTATGGACAGGTGGTCCAAGAGGATACTGTGGGAGGCATAGTGCTGAAAAATGATTAGTTTCAGTCATCTATACAGTCTAAGAAGTTTGGATTTGGAGTTCATTTATGAACTAGATCCCATCAGATATCCAAAAATATTCTGAGACAGGTATTACTCAATTCGGAAGATGGATTTCTCCGCGAACTTGAGATTTAGAGAGATATAGAAAGAAACATCAGGGCGGATCCACTCACTGAGGCTATTTTCTCAAACACAATAGTTTTACAAACGGGTTTTGTGAAACGGATAAGTAGAGGAGTTGGATGTTCGGTATCACACGAGCTGTGAGTACGCGACATCGCAATAATTAGACTTAAGTGCAAGTGGGAGATTGTTGGATATAGTGCCCTCTAAGTCAATTATTGGATCGCAGGTACGTGATTGCAATGATTGAAGGAGGACCTATACCGATAAAACAGTCTTACTCGAGATGATAGTATGCAATCTGGTTTGTCTTTTTCATCATGCAGATGTTGATAGAGCCCATAGGATTCTTTCTTGACTACCAGCAGTATGATGGCGATCATATATGTGGGAGCTGGGGTCTATAAGCACATCCTTAAAACATCCCAAGTCGTGGGAGTTTCGAGACAGGGCATTGATACTCCAGAGTAGACTAGTGTACACATTCGAGACCCCGACGAGGGACGGTGGCCGGTCTCACAAGCCACTGGTGTCAGTTGGATCACCTAAGATGTATACAGGAGCTCATTGGGTTATGAGTACACCGGACAGAACTCGCTGGGAATATGCTAGTTGGTATTATACATATCGTCAGATAGCAGTTCCCTGGTGACATGTGTACAGGTTAGTTCATCGACCTGAGGACGTCATTGTCTCGTGTGAGTTCCCACTGTGCTTTGATTTATACCCTACCACGGGTCAAAGGAGTCGTGCAAACAGGAATTTTTTGGGTACTGTCCCGAGCCACATGGAGGCAGTGAGCAGATCATCGGGGATTCGTCTCTCCCGGTATTGGGGGTGAGATCGCGCTGTGTTTAGGAGAGCCATTACACGAAATCCCTGGCCAGGGTAATCGAGATTTACTGGAAGGTATTCCAGTAGTATCTCAGGGTGTTCTGGGCTGCTCTCTGACACGACTTATGCTGCTATTGGGGGTCTGACAATTACCGGCCCCCTAGGCCTAAAATGCGATACTCATAGACGAATGGACCGGACTGTACGGATATTGTCACTGTCAGAATCGGTAGGGTTTGTACATGAGTTCGCTCGTCAGCTTCCCTTCCAATAAATACATAGGCAAACTGTTACGTACAGCTTGTACCTCTGACGTGCTAGTGGTTATACCCAGTGCCAGTGTATTGATGAGTCATTAGAGTCCCCCCACAGACACTTTCCCAAGTTCGGGCGAAACGTTGTAGATGCCGTATGGTATTATGGCAGGGTTCGAAAAATGCACGTGCGTTTTCGCACGTGTCATTTTTCGGGCACATAATACTGGTAGGCTTTGGTTTAAGCCGGATCCCAGTATTATACTGTGTAGATATAATATCTTTGTCTCAGTTGTATTTGTATTCGGTCGTAATACAAATGCGGGTATGTTTATACTGTTACGGGGTTATCCTGAAATTCGTTTCAGGATCACTTTTGGAAGTTGCCAGTTTCCAGTTTTCTATCACCCGTCTTTACAATTCGGTTAAAGGCGGATTTATCTTTTCTTGGGTGAGTCATGGTTCTAGAAGGTTCTAGATATGGTGACTCATGGTTAGCATTTAATGTTTTGGTGATTCATTGTTAAGGCATTAATTGTTGTGATGATGTGTTAAGGTGAATCATAGTTTTCTTTAATGAGTTCATACTAGGTGTAAATTGTGACTCATTCTTTCATTTCCTTATGATCACCCTCCTAGCTCCTACACTCACCTCCCCCCTCTACAAAGTGGCCGACCCCTCATTGTGAGGTACAAGGTTGTTCATTTGATTTCCTTGGCAAAAAGATTATGATATTTTAGGGTATGGAAATTTCATAGTTCAATTTCCATTCACCCGATTCCAATTGGCAACTTCATTAACCGTTCGTCCATAACCTTGGACGTAACGAGACAAAGTGTTCTACTCATTTTCTACTTCATCTTGGTCGTTTCTTCTAGCAAACTTGACGATCGAGTTGCCTCGGTTCAGAGGCGGGAGCCCGTTTAAAGATCCGTCGACGTGGTGCCACCTGGACGTCGAGACTGGAGTTTCAGGAGATCGAAGCCGCCGCAACAAAGCGTGGGATGATGGTTAAAGACCGAAGGACTCGGATCGTTCGGTATAACAATTCTACTCTCTTTACAATATGTTAGTTTAGTTTTAATGGCAGATCCGGGTTATAGTACGCGATAGCGCCAGTTTATAAAAGTTTTGTTCCGCATATTGGCGTCTGTTAGACTGCCGGGGCGTTACCGTGGACTTACAAATGAAGTGATAAGTATCCTTGCTTATGGTCGCCCTCACTAGTTCCTACACTCACCTCCCTCCTCATGTTATATAGGCTGGCCATTCATTTGGTGATGGTTATGGTTGCTTGGAAAAAAAGTTTGTGTGATTTGGTTCATGAAATTTCATAGTTCATTTCTCATTTCATATCATTTCAAAAGGCAACATCATTAACCGTTCATCCATAGATTTGGATGTAACGAGACAAAGTGTTCTACTCATTCTCTACATCAATCTTGGTCATCTCTTTTAGCAAACTTGATGATCGAGTTGCCTCGGTTCAGAGGCGGGAGCCCGTTTAAAAATCCGTCGACATGGTGCCACCTGGACGAGAAGACTGGAGATTAAGGAGATCGGAGCAGCCGCAACAAAGCGTGGGATGATGGTTGAAGACCGAAGGACTCGAATCGTTCGGTATAACATTTCTACCCACTTTGTAGTTTGTTAGTTTACCTTTAATGGCAGATCCGGGTTATAGTACGCGATAGCGCCAGTTGTAAAAGTTTTTGTTCCGCATTTGGCGTCTGTTAGACGGCCGGGGCGCTACCGTTGACTTACATAGGTATCAAAGCCTCACCATTAAACTTTACTAACTTGTGCTAACGCGTTTAAAAGATCGATCAAGCGGAATTTCCGAAATCACAATTTTCAGCACACAAGTTTCTGTCGATTTTAAATCAGGTCCAAAAATAAATTTGCATATCACATAAAATTAAGCAGGATTTTTAAAGAACACAGAAGAAATTTCATATTGTGAACCGTCTGTACGGCCGCGGAACCGCCACCAAAGCCATGCCTTGGTCGCGGATCTACGGCCATATTGGAGCTTCACTGTGCCAAATTTGTTCTGTTGGGTCTACATTGAAAATTGTGGTTTCTGGTATAGTTCTTTTGGGCCCAGTTTTTGTTACTGTACAGCAGATGTACGTAGGGCCCACTTCGGGAATTTTTTGTCGATCGAAATTTTAAACTTGTTAGTATGCAGTATTTACATTATATCTCCGACCGGGAATGTCATTTGAGCGGTAAACCGCGTCTAATTGCTATAGTTCTTTTAGACGGGTTTGCGAACGCGACATTCGCGTTGATGTTCTGTGTTCTGCTGTGATGTTGCGGATATGTCGTGGTGGATAGCAGGATGCAATGATAGTGCTATTTGGATTTATTTGTACATTTGATATTGCGGGGCGAGCGTCCAACATGTGGACTGCCGTCACTGCCTGTTTGTATAATATTCTTTTGGGGCACGACCGGGCTGAGGTCGATGTACCCGTTGTATATATTTTCTTTTATATACTAGCATTACCCCGCGACGGAGTGCACGGATAGCCAGGTTCTGGAGGGCAACGGGTCCGTATCTCATGGCTTTGAGAGGCTGAGGGACCTCACTCTAGAATTGGCAGACTATTCGCCGCACTCGTAGGGGTACAGGTTGACCCAAGGAAGGGTGCTCAATTTACCGGATTCCGTGAAGTGTCGGGTGTTCCATTCACTATGCTGTGGGGAACTACCTCGCTTCAGGTTTTGGCGGGTAACTTGCCGCACCCGTAGGGGTCTAAGTTTCATTTGCACAGGCTATCCACACGACCAGGGGAACGTCGGGTTTCAGTAGCTGCTCTGTGAAACCCGGGGATCCCAGATTATCTGTATTGTTCTGTGATGCTTATTACTTTTCTATAATGTTGCATTTATTACGCCTGGACCGATTACTGTATATTGGTATATATACTATTAGATGCTGTATATGTTTTACACCCGCGCTAGTCCAGTCCCCGCTCTGTCGTTAGTTAAGTAACCTAACGGGTGATGACGGGACCCAGTGGCGAATGCGGATGGCATATACGTACAGTATATTTTCGTTCTTTTCTGGTGTGATTAATTGATGGGGATGCGTTGATTCTTATCAGTGCAAGAAAAACAAACCTATATTGATGTTGTTGGAACAATTTTAAAAAGTGTTATTACAAAGACGTTTCCTTTTGTTTTGCATAGTGATATTCAGTTGGAATATCTTGCACCTCATTCGACGAGGCATGGGCTGATATCCCTTAACCGGGAGAGACCCCTTGGGCAGAAGTTTGCGTCAGGGTAATAACTTCAATATAGTCGATTACAAGTTGTTTTGCATCGAGGTATTCAGTTGGAATATCCTGCACCTCGTTCCATGAGGAAAGAGCCGAGATCCCTTTACCGGGAGTGACCTCTTTATCAAAGGTTTTTGCCACTATATTTTTATAAAAAGCTATCAGGTTCCTTCAACGAGATCAAGTTCATCGCGTTAAAGGTTTTTCGCCAAAAACCAGCCGTAGCCCTCCGTCATTTCTTTTGGGTATTCAGTAGTATTTAAGTTATGTATTTTGACCAATGCCAAGGCATAGTGTTTGGTAGCTGCTGGCTATTCATCTGTTGCATAGATAGATGAGTTGGTTTGGGACAGTCGTTCTGCCATTTTGGCCAACGTCAAGGGCATGTGTGGGTGGGTTCAAATTGACCTGGATAGTGACGGGTAGAATTTGGCATGTGACTTATGATATTTTGACCAACGCTAAGGTCATAAGAGCATAGGGCAAAAATCACATCGGGAGTTTCAAACATAAAGAAAACTTGCCAGGCATGCGCATACCTTCTGGAGTGTGATAACTTGAGTGGCTTCCATCAAGTTATCATGCGATGATAGTTGGATACTGATTCTCACTGATGAGTTGGTTTGCTCTTCGGGTGATCCCGACTAATTCTTCTTTCAGGTTTGGAGGAGAATTTGAGATTACAGTGGGAGGTTTCCTGATTAGATAAAGTGATAACCATTCTGATCTAGGTTAGAGTGCACGTAGAGTGTTTCTTTTCTCTCTCTCTCTTTGGCAGCGACCTTTGACCGACCCTATACTATGACTAAGTGACCAAGTTGACCGAACCTTCTTAAAATACTGACTTTTGGATTGTCCGAGTTGCATAAGTCATTGCCGCTGCTTCTTTTACCCTTTGTATTTCTCAGAACACCCCATATTACTACGGACATCCACTTCCATTGGATAGATCCATCGTATGGTTATATACGAACTCGAAGAAACTTCTTCGAGGATGGATCCAGGTTCAGGAGAAATAGAATTGGTTTATTCAGTTTTCTTTTATTATCATCTTCTCTCAGGTTATGAGGGCTCCTTAGTTTAGGATATTGGATAGTCTTTTTCCAAACCATAGGCAGATACCAAAAGGTAGGGAATCAAGAAAACCAATTAGCCTAAGTAGGGTGTATAGAAGGTAATAACTAAAAACAAAATAAAGGGATTAGAAAGAGGGCAAAGTAAATTGCGACTGTTATCTTTCACGAACAAACCGCGTACTTCATCGCCACTCCTATTTCACCTTTTATAGAATAAGGTATTATTCAGTTTTCTTTTATCATCACCTTCTCTCAAGTTGCGAGTACTCCTAGGTTTAGGAGGGTACACCTATTTTGCTTACTGGATAGTCTTCTTCCAAACCATAGGCTGGTGCCGAACGGTAGAGAAGGAAGAAAACCACTTAGCCTAAGGGTTGTACAGAAGGTAATGAATAAAGACAAATAAAAGGATTTGGAAGATGGCAAAGAGACATACTGTTATAGTCATGAATTGGATTATGGAAGAGGCATTACTAAGAATACCAGGATACCCCTACGAAGCATTTTCATGTTTCAGTTTCACTGTGCATTGTTAATTGTAAACTGATTTCCCAATTAGACCCTTGATCCATGGTATATATTTACCAGGTTTCTTTATCATATCTGTATGGTTTTACAGATGATGAGTAGGAGTAAGTTATTGGGAATTAGGTGATCATCCTCGTTATATCGGAATTCGTTGTAATTGGTGATATTTGAGGAAATCGCCTGGGTACAGTTTTCAACCTACGATGCATAAGTTTATGAGTTATTCAACACAACGGACTTATACAGAGTATTGTATGTTGTCCAGTGTCCGTCAGGACAGGGTTGGTCCTCATACTATATTATGTTAACTTATGACTTCTCTAGTTTTTAGACAAGTGTTTCGTAGAAATACAATGTCTAAGTTTTGAGAAGTTGTGGGTATAAGAATAAAGTAGAGAACCAGATGTCGCAAGTATCAGGAATCTTCAAAGAGATCGAAGATGTAGATTCTTGTGATTGGTATTCAGTTGATAGTAATGGTTTTGAGAAACTTGTTTCTCTTTCAGGTTACTCATAATTGGATGGATTCCTAAGTTGAGTAATACTGATTAGCCTCTTTTCATTAAGTTGATATACACTGGAGACAGTTGCATGGTTTGAATCTGGTTCCAGTTAAATTAGTGCCTCTATTTCTATATTGTATATAGAATGGTTCATATCTTAACGATGTTAAGATACGGGGAGTTGTCCGGCTTATGCTTAAAATCAGACACTGGAAAACTCAAGGCACGTTTCTGTAATGGCAGTTTGTGGGTTGACCCTAGCTTTGACGAGGGTTGACATTTCTACCATCTGGAAGATCAATAGTGATATTATTCTTGACTCGCCACAGTTTTATTAAAATGGACTTTTTCAGAAAACAGTAGTGGGAGTATGGTAGAACTGGAAGTGATTCCAGAACAGCAAACGATTACGGAAAATTTAATAGGACCTATATATTCAATCAGGTTTTGACATTCCAATAGCCACTCCGCAGACATGGTGGATAACCTCAGACACCCGAGAGGTTCTCCGATAGCCTCAAGGACGGTGACATGGAGGTTCTTGTTTGCCCAGACTTGACACTACTGTTGTTCCAGGCTATGTGACCAGGCAGGAGGATAAGTATAGTGTCGTTCTAAACTAGATTTAGAAGTGTACGTATATATTATTCTGCCAGAGGGTTGTCGTAGTCAGTGGAAGCAGCGGAAGCATAGTGGGCAAGTAGCTTATGTCTATTTATAGGCTTGAGCAGATATAGTGGAGATAAGATCATCTAATTTTGATGTGACAATCATGGGTTTGACTTCATCAGAATAGGGGATGGATCTGTTAAGAAGGTAGTAGGGTGTGATGTCCTGGTATTTGGATGACATACACAGAGTAGGAAGTAAAAATCCTATACTACGATCAGTTGTACTTTGGTCGACACACAGTTGTTTCTCCACAAAGGACATGGATATAATATCAAACATTCTGGTTACTATATCTATTGTTTTAGATCTAGATTTGGGTAGTTTGCCAATCTGGGTACTTTGACAGTATTCTAATGGTATTTTAGAATAGATGACTCCTGGCATGGTGGTGTACCTGCAGATGATGGAGTCACCCTCTCTAAAGGTGTCTTACAGACTAAAGGGGAGAGGGACGTGCATGATTGGCAGATCACTTGCTTAGGCAATTGAGTCAATCGTGAGATGTCAAGTACAACACCAGATGTTGTATTTACACTAGTTGCGATAAGTTTATATTAATCCAATCCGGAAGAAACATAAGGAAGCAGTTTTAGAACATAAGTGTATGTTCTGCGGATTTGATGACGGCAGCCTCCTTCGGGAGACGGTTATCATTCCAGGCTTCCAAGGTGACATGGATGACATAGTGATTGTCAGAGTTATAGTTTTCCCTCAGATGAGGGACAGTATTATGGACAGGAGGTCCAAGAGGATACTGTTGGAGGCATGGTGCTGGATACTGATTAGGTTCAGTTATCAATAAATTCTAAGTAGTTTGGATTTGGAGTTCATTTATGAACTAGGTCCCGTCAGATATTCAGAAATATTCTAAGACGGGTATTACTCGATTCGGGAGATAGCTTTCTCCGCGAACTTGAGAATAAGAGAGACATAGAAAGAAACATCATGGTGGATCCACTCACTGAGGCTATTTCTCGAACACAAGAGTTTTACGAACTAGCTTTGTGAAACTGATTAATAGAGGAGTTGGGTGTTCGGTATCACATGGGCTGAGTATGCGACATCGCAATAATAGCCTCAAGTGGAAGTGGGAGATTGTTGGATATAGTGCCTTCAAAGTCAATTATTAGATCGCAGGTACGTGATTACAATGATTGAGGCATGACCTATACCGATATGACAGTTTTGCTCGAGATGATAGTTTGCTATCTGGTTTGTCTTTATCATAGTTTACATGCTTTAGTTCACGATTACATGTTGATAGAGCCCATAGGATTCTTGCTTGACTGCCAGCAGTATGATGGCAATCATATACGTAGGAGCTGGTGTCTATAAGCACATCCTTAAAGTGTCCATAGACGTGGGAGTTTCGAGACAGGGCATCAATACTCCAGAGTAGACTAGTGTATACAATCGAGACCCCGACGAGGGGCGTTGGCCGGTCTCACAAGCCTTTGGTGTCAGTTGGTTCACCTAAGATGTATACAGGTGCTCATTGGGTTATGAGTATACCGGACAGGACTCGCCGGGAACATCCTAGTTGGTATTATACATATCGTCAGATAGCAGTTCCCTGGTGACATGTGTACAGGTTAGTTTGTCGACCTGAGATCCTCATTTGTCTCGTGTGAGTTCCCACTGTGCTTTGATTTCTACCCTACCACGCTCAAAGGAGACGTGCAAACAGGTTTTTTTTGGGTACAGTACCGAGCCACATGGAGGCAGTGAGCGGATCGTCGGGGATTCGTCTCTCCCGGTATTGGGGATTGATGACGCACAGTGCATGGGTGTCCATCACTAGAAATCCTCGTCCGAGGTAGTGTAGAATTACTGATTTGGATCAGTAGTTTCTCAGGTGGTGATGGGCTTCATACCGACACGAATTATCGCGTTATTAGGGTCTGACTTTATCCACCCCCTAGGCTCGATATGCGATACTCTTTAGATGAATGGAACGGACTGTATGTATATTGTCACTGTTAGGCTCTGTAGGGTTTATGGATGCGTTCGCTCGTCAGCTTCCCTTCCAATCAATACATAGGCAACCGTTACGTACAGCTTGTACCTCTGACGTGCTAGTGGTTATACCCAGTGCCAGTGTATTGATGAGTCATTAGAGTCCCCCATAGACAGTTTCCCAAGTTCGGGCGAAACGTTGTAGAGGTCGTATGGTTTTATGGCAGGGTTCGGAAAATGCACGTGTGTTTACGCACGTGTCATATTTCGGGCATATAATACTGGTCGGCTTTGGTTTAGGCCGGATCCGAGTATTATACTGTGTAGATATAATATCTTTGTCTCAGTTGCATTTGTATTCGGTCGTAATACAAATGCGGGTATGTTTATACTGATACGGGGTTATCCTGAAATTCGTTTCAAGATCGCTTTTGGAAGTTTCCAGTTTCTAGTTTTCTATCACCCGTTTTTAACATTCGGTTAAAGACGGATTTATCTTTTCATCATGAGGGTGAGTCAAGTGTATGGAAGCTTCTTGATTTGTGACTAGGATTGTGACTCATTCATTTGCATTAATTGAATGCTGACTAATGTTAATGACTAATTCTTGCATTAAATGAGTTTATGCAAGGTGTCATTTGTGAGTCATTCTTTCTTTAATGAAGTGATAAGTATCCTTGCTTATGGTCACCCTCACTAGTTCTACACTCACCTCCCTCCTCATGTTATATAGGCTGGCCATTCATTTGGTGATGGTTATGGTTGCTTGGAAAAAAAGTTTGTGTGATTTGGTTCATGAAATTTCATAGTTCATTTCTCATTTCATATCATTTCAAAAGGCAACTTCATTAACCGTTCATCCATACCTTTGGATGTAACGAGACAAAGTGTTCTACTCATTCTCTACATCAATCTTGGTCATCTCTTTTAGCAAACTTGATGATCGAGTTGCCTCGGTTCAGAGTCGGGAGCCCGTTTAAAGATCCGTCGACGTGGTGCCACCTGGACGAGATGACTGGAGATTTAGGAGATCAGAGCAGCCGCAACAAAGCGTGTGATGATGGTTGAAGACCGAAGGATTCTGATCGTTCGGTATAACATTTCTACCCACTCTGTAGTTTGTTAGTTTAGCTTTAATGGCAGATCCGGGTTATAGTACGCAATAGCGCCAGTTGTAAAAGTTTTTGTTCCGCATTTGGCGTCTGTTAGACGGCTGGGGCACTACCGTGGACTTACAGTTAAATGCAAAGCCAGTGTATTGACGAGTCTTTAGAGTCCCCCACAAACAGTTTCTCAAGTTTCGGGCAAAACGTTGTAGAGGTCGTATGGATTTATGGCAGGGTTCGAACGTACGCGTGCACCTATGCACGTGTTATGGTTCGGATGGATAATACTAGCGGGCTTTGGTTTAAGCCGGATCCCAGTATTTTACTGTGTAGATTTTATCTCATTGCATTTGTATTCGGTCGGAATACAAATGCGGGTATGTATATACAGTTGCGGGGTTTTCCTGAAATTTATTACGGGATCGCTTTATGAAGTTGCCAGTTTGCATTCCGTTTCGGCCATTTTTCTTTATTCCTTCTTGGCTGAAATTCCTTTGTTGGAAGGGGGCTTATTTGCAAATGTGAAATTAGTAGGGGGAGAGGGGTTTTTGTGGCAGGGGGTTCTCCAGCAGCTCATGGAGGGTCCATGAGAATTCTAGAATTGTTTGGTTCAAGACTTGCAATAATGTGGTGGTATTAGTAAAAGACTTTGGTGTGACATTTTTCCAAGATGATCACTCATTTCTCTTTTGCATTATTCTCTTCCCTTTCTCTCTTTCAAAAATGGCCGGCCACAAAGAGATGGGGCTGTCCAAATTTTTGAGAGGGGAATTTGATCTCATTTTCTTGCACAAAAATCCTTTAGCTCCATTTCCAAAAGCTCATTTTCCACCTCCACCAAAAATGGCAACTTCAATTAACCCTTGGGACATAGTGATCTACGTATATTCTACAGCAATCTTGGACATGTCGGATAGCAAACTTCGTGTCCGAGTTGCCTCGGTTCAGAGGTGGGAGCCCGTAAAAAGACTTCTCGATGTGGTGCCCTTCCGACGGGGAGACCGGAGATCAGCGATGCCGGAGCTTGGGATGGTGGCCAAAGAACGAAGGACACGGATCGATCGGTATAGCTTTCTATCCCTTCTCTAGATGCTAGTTTATAGGTTAATGGTTCGATCCGGGTTTTAAGCATACGATAGCACCGGTTTCAAGTTAAGAAAAAGTTTTTGTTTCCGCATTTTGGCCTCGGAAAGACGGCCGGGGCGCTACCGTAGTCTTACAATAGCTTCTATTAAAATCTCAATAATATCCTTCATATTCCCCTTACTTTATGAACTATTCCTGATATTACTTAACTCATAACAAACCTATTTGATCCTAAACATATTTATCAATTTTAAAAGTTTACAGACATGTCAGACTTTCATCAAATTCTCAAAAACATACGACACGTGTAAAGTGTTAAAAAAGACGTATATCAGCTATGGTTAAACACAAAGGAGGGTTATTTTTCGAGTCGTCAGTCTCACAAAATGGGTTTAGTTATTTCTCACTTATCAACAGAACCGTTAGTCTTCGAATCTAAGTTCCCCCGCTAGCTAAAGTGACAACGTTTTTTTGTATTTTTGGGGAAAAAATTCAATTTTTATCGGTTTTTTAATATGTAAGCAATGCAGAATATACAATATACACATGATGCAGTAAAATACGCAGTGCTCACCCCCAAACCTAAGTTTTATGATGTCCTCATCATTATCCCCGTCTCCGGTAGCTAGACTCAGATATCAGGGTGAGAACTTTATTTAAAGAAAAAGAAAAAACTTAAGACTAATTACAACATATACAGGTTAAATGATTGGGTTAGTCCAGAAATTAATACGAGTTATTTAAAGATTTTTTCTATATAGGGCAATGGCTGGTAATAGAATATGTATATACAAAAGAAAAAAGAAAAAGAAAATATATATGTTAGATGTAAGTGAAGGGCATGGGCCTGTAAAAGTAGGGATTGGAAGACGCTGAAGATGAAGATGAAGTTTTGAAGAGGTCAAAGAACTGTTCCTTGGGTGAATTGAATGTTCATAAAGCACATGTTGAGTTCCAAAGTCAGGTTCATTTAAAAACTGGAGTTCTGTAAGTCTATATTATCCACCCCGGTACTTACGGGGAGGCGGAAGGAGTAAAAAACAAATTTTTATCTCAAGGTAACATAGACAAACCATGAAGGATCTTTCCTAAACAAAAACTAACAAACTAACTAAGAGCTTTAACTCCTTCTGTTATTGTTGTGGTCCTCCTAGTAGCTAGCTCCTTGGAGTGGTGTAGATGGTTCCTCCATGTTGTCTTCTCTTGGTCAAAGAACGGTCCACCCGAAGGCCTCTACCTTGAGATCTTTCCTCAACAATGAAGTAATTAGAGTGCTTGGCTTGCTACACTAAGAACCCTTGAGTGAGTAAAGAGGTATTTTGGTGGTTTAGTCTCAAAGCTTTGATTTTCAACACATGAAACACTTAAGCTTTTGAGAAAGAGGAAGAGGGAGAGCACATGAGAGAGAAAGGTTATGAGAGAATGAAAGAAAATGAGAGGATAAACTCTCATATGAGGAAAAAAAGATAATAATAATAAGAATAATTAAGAAAATTGTGATGGTGAGTAGATTTGACCATTATCATTTCACCATTAATGCTACGCATGCTTCAAGAAATATCACATACTTAACAAAACAAAAGAAAATATCCAAGTCAATATGGGTCAACTTGGTCAAATGGTCAAACCAACATTAGCCATAATACAATTATCCTTAATTAAAACTATTAATCATATTCCTCCTTCCCATTATGGTTTTGATCAAGTCAATGGTTAAAACCCAAATGAGGTGTCTCCCTCTCCGCCCCTGTCTACTGTACATACATACCCGCATCCGTGTTCCATAGAAACACGAATACAATGAGACTAGACCAATCCAAATACAAATACTAGGATCTGGCTTAAACCAAAGCCCACTAGTATCAACTGCCCGAACACCAAACGTGCATAAGTGCGCGTATGTGAACGAACCCCATCGTAAAACCATACGACCTCTACTACGTTTCGCCCAAAGGTGAACAACCCTCTGTGTGGGACTCTAAAGACTCAACATTACGCTGGCAGTGGGTTTAGCCACAGGCCGCAAGCGGTACTAGCTGTACGTAACGGTCCCCAGATAGATGCCGATAAGAAGACCGATGAGGTGAAACCATTCGAACTCCTACCGAGCCTGAATGTAACAATCTCCGTACAGTCCGGTCTGTTGGTCTAAGAGTATCGCATGTCGGGCCTAGGGAGCGGTAAACGTCAGACCCCTGATAGCGGTACAAGTCGTGTCGGAGTGCAGCCCAGAGCACCCTGAGAAACTACCGGAAACACTACCAATAAATATCGCTTGCCCTGGCCAGGGACTTTGTGTAATGGCTCTCCTAGACACAGCGTGATATCAACCTCCAATACCGGGAGAGATGAATCCTGTCTAACCGTCACTGCCTCCAAGTGCTTCGGGACTGCACCCAACTACTACCTGTTTCCACGCCTCAATAGAGCCGTGGTAGGGTAGTAATCTAAGAGAAGTGGGAACACACTCGAGGCGAAGTGGCAGTGTCAAGTCTACGGACTAAGCTGTACTCATGTCATCTGGGAACTGATAACTGACGATAGGTATAATACCAACCAACAGTTCCCAGTAAGTCCTGTCCAGTGTACTCGTAACCTAACGAGCACCTGCATACTATCTCCAGTACGACGTATCGATGGCTGTGGGACAGACCATCTCCCCTCCTGGGATGAGAAGCATATACACTAGTCTACTCTGGAGTATCGATGCCCTGTCTCGATAATCCTGCGACCATGGACTAGTATAAGGATGTGGTTGTAGACTACCCAGACTCCACTAGTGTGACTGCCATCACAACGATTTTAGTAAAGCAAAGATCCTAAGAGCTCTATCAATATGTCTTAGTGATATGTTAAAAAGAAACACATACACATATTAAGATAGCTACAAACCAAGTAACATACTACCATATTGAGCAAGAATGTCAATCCGTGTATATAACCCAAGCTTCCAAAATGTAATATACAAACTAGTTCTATACAGTAATGGCCTCTAGGGCATATCACACTAACAATCTCCCACTTGCATTAAGGCTATGTGCTGGCATATCGCAGACCTATCATCTCGAATAGCCTCTCGAACTGCGTCTGAGGAATGGCCTTTGTGAATGGATCTGCAGTGTTATCTTCTGTAGCAACCCTCAGAACCTCGATCTCCCGGCGATCCATGATCTCCCTGATCAGGTGATACCGCCTCAACATGTGTCTGGACTTCTGATGGGACCTAGGTTCCTTCGCTAAAGCTATAGCCCCGTTGTTGTCACAATACAACGGTATTGGATCAACAATGGACGGAACCACCTGAAGTTCTGTAAAGAACATCCTCATCCAGACTGCTTCTTTTGCGGCATCAGATGCTGCAATATACTCCGTTTCCATCGTTGAGTCAGCAACGGTTTCCTGTTTGGAACTCATCCAACAGACCGCCCCTCCATTGAGGGTAAAGACATAACCCGACATAGATTTGGAGTCATCCTTGTCACTCTGGAAGCTGGAGTCAGCAAATGCCTCGATCTGGAGATTTTTTTCGCCGTAAACCAAAAACGTATCCTTAGTCCTTCTCAGGTACTTCAGAATGTTCTTTACCGCTATCTAGTGCTTCTCCCCAGGGTTTGACTGATACCGGCTTGCCACACTCAGTGCATAAGCTATATCTGGTCTGGTACACAATATTGCATACATAATAGAGCCTACCGCAGAAGCGTAGGGTATAATAGACAAGCGATCCCTTTCCAAATCAGTCATGGGAGACATCTCTTTGGAGAGGGTGATCCCATGACAAGCCAGTAAATTACCGCGCTTGAAATCTTCCATACTTAATCTTTTCAGTATGGTGTCGATGTACTTGGACTGTGAAAGTCCCAACATCCATTTTGATCTATCACGATAGATCCAGATCCCCAGAATGTAAGAGGCATCACCCAGGTCTTTCATGGAGAACCTGTGTGACAAGAACCTTTTGACAGATTGTAGCATAGGAATGTCAATTCCTATCAAGAGAATGTCATCCACATACAAGACGAGGAATACAACAGTTCGTGCTACAATCTTATTATAAATGCATGGTTCATCTGGATTTTTGATAAAGTCAAATTCTTTGACCGTCTCATCAAAACAGATGTTCCAACTCCGCGATGCATGCTTTAGTCCATAAATGGACTTAAGAAACTTGCACACTTTTCCGTTGCTCCCACTCTGAATGAAACCCTCTGGCTGGTCCATATAGACACACTCCTCTAAATTTCCATTTAGAAAAGCGCTTTTTACGTCCATCTGCCAAATCTCATAATCGTGGAAGGCAGCAATGGCCAGAAGGATCCGAATGGATTTGAGCATAGCCACTGGAGAAAAGGTTTCGTCATAGTCCAAACCAGGTCTTTGATGAAAACCCTTTGCAACAAGTCTAGCCTTATAGGTCTCAACCTGTCCATCTACACCAATCTTCCTTTTGAAGATCCATTTGCATCCTACGGGTTTTACCCCTTCTGGAGCAACGTCCAAAGTCCATACTTTGTTGGTGTACATGGACTCCATCTCGGTACGCATTGCATCCAGCCATTTCACTGAGTCAGTGCTCTTAATGGCCTGCTGGAAACTAGTCGGCTCATCATTATCAATGATGCAATCCTCTCTATCCCCGTCTATGAGAAAACCGTAGTACCTCTCAGGTGGATGAGAAAGCCTACTACTCCTGCGGAGCGGTCCAGGAATGTCCTGTTCTTTTGAACCTTCTGGTTCTCATAAGCTTTTAGTAATAGCTTGTGGTTCTGGAATTTCTTCCAGTTCTATTGCACTCCCACTAATCTGATTTTCCAAACATTCAGTTTCTAAAAAGCAGGCATGGCGAGAAACAAATACCTTTTGTTCTTCTGCGTAATAGAAGAAATATCCCTTAGAGTTCTTTGGATATCCCAAAAACTTGCACAGTACTGAGCTTCGAGTTTGTCCGTATGCTGCTTTTTGACAAAAGCTGGACATCCACATGTCTTAACGTGTTTAAGATTGGGTTTCTTCCCACTCCACATCTGATATGGTGTGGTAGGTACTGACTGTTGGATATATGTATGCCCTAGAGGCCATTATATGATAGTGGATGTATCTATACATGTATATATATATTCAGTATGCATTCTTGCTCGACATGATAGTATGCTATCTGGTTCTTCTTTATCTGACATGTTGATTTGATCATGCTTTTATTCATTCATACATGCTGATAAAGCACTGAGGATATTGGCTTGACTACTCTGATTATGATGGAGATCATACTAGTGGGACATCTGTAGTCTATAAGCATATCCTGGAAAGTCCCTAGTCATAGGTATATCGAGACGGGGCATTGATATACCAGAGTAGACTAGCGTATATGATACTAGACCCATACGATGGGCGATGAATGTTCCCACATTCATCGATGTTTGCCATCAAGATCATAAACGGGTGCTCAGTGGTGACTAGGTACACTGGACGGACTCACCGAGAACTCTTATATGGAATTATATCTATCGTCGGATAGCAGTTCTCAGGTGACACTGGTACAGGTTAGTCTGTAGACCCGAGATCGTCATAGAGTCTTGTGTGTTCTCCCACTGTACTTTGATTGCTACCCTACCACGGCTCTACTGAGTCATGCAAACAGGTGCCCGTTGGGTACAGTCCCGAGACACACGAAGGCGATGAGCGATAGGAGGGGTTTCGTCTCTCCTGGTATTGGGAGTTGATGCTGTGCTGTGCCCGACTGGTTATATCAGTAAGTCCCTGGCCAGGGCTGCTGAGATTTGCTGATAAGTGTTATCAGTAGTTTCTCGATCTGTTATAGACCATTCACCGGCACGACTTATTGAGTTATTGGGGTCGACGTGACCATCCCTAGGCTCGATATGCAGTATATCTGACGAAGAGACCGGACTGTACGGTAGTGTTTCCGGTTGGCTCGACGGGAGTTGTAGCAGGTTCGCTTGTTTTCTTCTGATCGCTCAATACCCGGGTGGCCGTTACGTTTAGCTGACCGCTTGCGGATTGGGGGTGCTTGATATGATCATCACCCACTGCCGGCGTATTGACGAGTCTTAGAGTCCCACAAAGGAGTTACCTAGTCCAGGCGAAATGTTGTGATGCGCGTATGCGATATGCGCATGGACCCGATTAAAATGCACGTATAGGATACCGTATATTTATCGGGCGGCTTGCTTTTTGTGGGGTCATATGTGATATGGCCGGATTGATAAATCAAGTGTTGATTTATCATTTAACCATTAGTTTTCTCACTTGAAATCCTTTCTTGTACATGATGGATGTATGCATGTATGCTTTCTTTCTTTTAGTTTCATGCACATATGGATGTGCATACATACATACATACTGTTAGCTGTATGTATGCCCTAGAGGCCAGTATTGTACAGATGATGTATATTATATTGGATGCTTGGACATATATAGAGATGACTTTCTTGCTCGATATGATAGTATGCTATCTGGTTACTCTTTATCTTAACATGTACACTTGTCTCTTTAAACTGTCTTATAGTTACATGTTGATAAAGCCCTTAGGATGTGTACTTGACTACCTGGACTATGATGCAGATCATACTAGTGGGGACATGGTAGTCTATAAGTACATCCTTCAAGGTCCCTAGTCGTGGGTGTATCGAGACGGGGCATCGATATACCAGTGTAGACTAGCGTATACGCTTCTCGACCCATGAGATGGGCGATGGATGATCCCATATCCATTGGTGTTTGACATCAGAGATGGTGTACGGGTGCTCAGTGGAGACTGGGTACACTGGACGGACTCGCCGAGAACTCCCAGATGGTATTATACCTCACGTCAGATGGCAGTTCTCAGGTGACACTTGTGCAGGTTAGTCTGTAGACCCGAGATCGTCATAGAGTCTTGTGTGATTCCCACTGTGCTTTGATCTCCACCTTACCACGTCCATGAGGGCGTGCAAAACGGTGGTCTTTGGGTACAGTCCCGAGTCACATGTAGGCAATGAGCGATAGGAGGGGTTTCTTCTCTCCCGGTATTGGGGGTTGATGTTGCGCTGTGCTCGATTGGCCGTAATAGGGAAGTCCCTGGCCAGGGCTGATCAGAGATTTGCTGGTAAGTGTTACCAGTAGTTTCTCGACCCGTTATGAGCCTCACATCGGCATGACTTATCGGTTATTGGGGTCTGACGTTTACCACCCCTAGACTTGATATGCGACGTATCAGACGAACAGACCGGACTGTACGGTAATTGTTACTGGTTGGATTCACAGGAGTGTGAGCGGGCTAGCTCGTCGATCTTCTGATCGCTCAATACCCGGATGGCCGTTACGTTTAGCAGACAGCTTGCGGCTTGTGGGTGCTTGATATGATCATCATCTACTACCGGCGTATTGACGAGTCTTTAGAGTCCTACAAAGAGGTTTCCTGGCTCAAGTGAAACGAAATAGGGGCGCATATGAGATATGTGCGGGAGCGAGAATAATGCGTGTATGTGATACCGCATTTCATTCTCGCGATAAATGTTTCGATTGGTTATATTCGATATGACCTAGTTATCGAATCATTGATTCGATAAATCGATACATTAGATACTAGTCGGTTATGTGCGACGTGACCGGATCATTGATTCAAATGTTGATTTAATTATTTAATGTATAATTATATATTTGATATATTACTTTGCATTAACTAGTATTGGTTAACTTTAAAAGGATTTTCTCACTTGATGTGCAAGTTGTATATGTGATATACTTTTGTGCACATATTTGTATCATGTTTGATGATACTTGATCATTTGGTTAAGTGTGAAGAATTAAACCATGGTTAAGTGATAATTAGGGTTTTGCTTATTCATTTATTTATTTATTTGTTCATTTATTTATTTAGAAAAGATTGAGATAAGAATGGTGGAGAAGTTTGTTTTTAGTTGAAGCTTCATGAAGCTTTGACTTCTTAACCATTCTTGTCTTCATGCTTAACCCTAACCTATCCAACTAACCATGGTCTATTCTCTACACTCAACTATGGTTTGCTTATGATAAGTATTGATTTATTTTCATTTTAATTCAATACTTATCATATTCTTTCTTTTTCTTGACCTTCTTCTTCAAGAAAGAAACCTTGATGCCATCAATGGCAACTTGAGATCTAAAGTGAGAAATCCAATTCTAAAGTGAACCCACCTCCTATTTCTTCACCCTCTACCTCTTGCCAAGTTGTTTTGGGTGTTTTCTTCACAAGTTTCACAACTTGGTGAAGTTGGAGCTTGAACTTGTGCAACCTCGACGTAGATCATCTTCGGCACGAAGCCGACGACATTGCCCGCTCGTTTTCCCGATGAAGCCGACGATTGAGTCTAGGATTCGAGATGGACAGCGAGAGGACACCTACGTGGAGCTAAGGAAGTGGAGAACCGGATCTACAAAGGTTGTAGCCTCTCTCCTTTAGTTAAAAAGTTAACTAGATTCGTTTTTCGCCTAGGATTCTAGCCGACGATCCGTATTAGGGTTTCCCGGCACCATAATTTTTGTAAATTGGCATGGTTGATGTCTTGTGAGACCACTATAGGGTGCCTAGGAACCTTTCACTGGTATCAGAGCCTAGCTAGAGCCTTAGGCGAAGTCCAGACGACGTTTGAAGTCCGAACGAACCCGAAACCCTAAAACCCAAGTGCTCTCTGGACTTTTTCTATAATCTGGGATTTTTCAATATTAAAAATGGTTAAAAAATTCAGCAGGGAATTCTAAGAATTACGGTGCAATTTTTGTTCAATGAACAGTGTAATGCGCGGCGGAACCGCGGCCTAAGCCAGCTTAGGCGGCGGTTCCGCGGCTAAAGAATGACGTCAGCCATCCTCTTCTGCACAGTAATTCATAGTTTCTGCAGATGTGTTTTATGGGTATTTTTAATAATTATTCATGAGTTGAATTTTCTGGGGTGTTTTAGAGCTTCGGTGTTTCGACCGGATTATCAAACTTCGTCTTTGTGTATTTCCGGATAATTTTTGAATTTGTTAAAAAGTTCGATCGGATATAAATACCCAACTTTTCCCCTGTCGGGAAATTTCCAAGTGTTGGATTTTTCCGTAGTTTAACGACGTTCTAAGTAGTCCAAGTAACGCGATGGACCCTCTAGAAGACAACAAACCTTAACTCGATTATGCGACCGTCTTGAACTGCCCTTTGAACCTTCGGGTTTGGGGCAGTACGGCGTGCCACATGTGAGGCGTTGGCTTGACCCTTCTACGGCTGGACCGTTGGTACTGAGGCACGAACTGAATGTTGTTAGACTTATATCATGTGTTGAGCTGTATCGGGAAAACTTGGGTATTCGACTGTTCGATCGGAAAGTTTAACATTTTCTGTTTATCTGGAATGTGATACAATAATTGGAATTCACAAAAAGTTATGAGATAACAGAATGAATGTTATAAATCTAGCGGTTTAGTTCCACTTGATATTGAAAAGAGTTTTCGATAGTGAGACTAAAATGCGGGGTTTATAACTGTTAGGCATGTGATGTCTAAGTATTTCATTTGATTAGGCATGTGATGTCTAAAGCGGTTGCGGATTCCAACTGTTGTAGTTTTACACTTTCTTTTCTGTGACCGTAAGTGTAGTATGTTCATATCGCCGGTTTCGTTGCTATACGTCAACGACAATTGGGGTATGCATACTTACTTACGTTGATGACATGTGATGTTATGTGTTGCTGGATATGTTATATTGGATCGTCGTGTTTGAATAGCCGGGGGTTTTTATGTGAGATGAGTGTTTTTCATTTTAATTCATGTAAAAACTTATATGTAATATTCTTTTATTTGGGGCACTTCGAGGTAGCGGAAGTTGTCACCCTTTGTATATTATTTACTTTTCCGCATTAGGATAGACCCAAGGAGGGGAGCACAAGTAACCGGGTTCTGGGGTCCAGTGGGAAACCAACTCGAGGAGTCGAGTCCGGGTCTCCTAACCCTAGAATTGGTAGGGTTGCTTGCCGCTCTCGTAGGGGTCTAGGGGTGTGGGATTGGCTATTCATCACGACCGTGGAATCCGTGTTTTATACTGGCTCATATTGAAAACGGACGTCCTAGTATATCCAATGTTTCATATGTTCCTTCTGCTGCGATATCTGTGATGCGATCATGTGATGTTCTTTGATAGATACTTTATATAGTATATATGATATATTATATAGACGTTACTTATGTTTTGCACCCGCACTAGCCCTGCCCTGCTCTGTCGTTAGTTACCTAACCTAACGGTGCATGAGGGGACATCGAGGTGAATGCGGATGGCATAAGTGTACGTCGTATTTATCTGTGATGTTTAGGTATTTAAATGATGGGACTTCATTAATGTGATTAATGAAAGAAAAGAAACCTAAGATGTTGTAGAATCAAATTTTAAATAAAACAGGTAGCTATAGTTCTTGTTTTGCATAGCGGTATATATGATATACCCTACACCTTATTCGATGAGGAAAGGACCGAGATCCCTTCACCGGGAGTGACTCCTTTAGCAATAACTGGCAGATGCTACACACTCGGTTTGCTTTTGATTGCTTCTATAGTTTCTGCTTTGCACAGTGATATAGGTGATATATCCCGCACCTCATTCGACGAGGAAAGGGTCGACGATCCCTTCACCGGGAGTGACCCCTTTAGCAAAACTAGAAAAGCCTCAATATCACTCCATTTCAAAACTTCATTTGATTCTACAAAGATATCAAGTTCATTACGCTCATGGTTTTTATGAAAAACCTGCATAGCCCTCCGTCATTTCAGATAAGTACTAGTTAGTATTCGTGCTGCGGTAGTTTGGCCTCCGTCAAGGCGCAGTGTACGGTAGCTAACGAGTGCTTGTCTGCTTGCATATGATGCGATTGGATTAGGGTATTCGTACGGCGTTGTTTGGCCTCCGTCAAGGGTCGTGCGGGTGGGTTTAATTCAATCAAGAAATGACGGGTTGAACTTGACTAGCGGACTATGGATTGTTTGGCCTCCGTCAAGGTCATAGGACGCTAGGGGCAAAATTTTATCGGGAATTTCAAGTGTTGAAATTTGCAATGAGATTGCATACCTTCTATGAGATAGTTGGATCCCGATACCCGCTGCGAGTAAGAGTTACTCCTGGGAGAGTTTTACACTTTGCAATTAGCTGATCAAGTAGGTGTCTAGAAAGGTGTCAACGGGGTTACGCCTCTGGGAAAATGAGGTTTACATTATTTAGGTTCGTGCGAAAGCACGGGGGACCTCCCTCAAAGTACCGACACTGGCCTGGCTGAAAGATTGGCGAACTTGTAGCGTGTAATTAATCCCGGCTAATCTTTCCTTTTAGGGTTTGAAGGAAGATTTGATAAAAAGCAGTGGGAGCCATCCTGATTAGATAAGATATTAACCAATCTGATCTTGCACGAGCATACGCTAAAATGTTTTCTTCTCTCTCTCTCCAGGTAGCGACCAGTTCATGCCTTAATCAAGATAATAATATGGATGTATTGACCGAACCCGCATGTTATACTGTGCAGGGGAACGTTGAACCCGTTCTATCGTATAAGTGTTATAAGAATGAACAGGAAACAGGAGAATATCTGGATTCTCAAGCCGCCCAAAAGAACATGCATGTTGATGCATCTTCTAAAGGTGTGTTAGTTATTGAGAACTGTTTCTCAGTTCACCCTACGTCCTGGGTATTAGATACCGGATCAGGATCCCACATATGTAAACAGTTACATGGGCTACGAAAAGGTAGAGAACTGGGAAAAGGTGATCATTCCGTTCAAGTTGGGAACGGTGCAAGTGTTGCAGCCAAAGCAGTTGGCGAATATCATCTAGTATTACCAAGTGGTGATACAATAATTCTGAATGAGTGCTATTATATACCGAACATGATGTGCAACATTATATCAGTTTCTTTATTGAGTAAAGAAGGATATAATTTTGTAGTACATGATAATGTTATGAACATATTCCTAGATCAAAAGTTGATTGCATCAGGCTCGTTACATAATAGCATATTCATTCTAAATCAAAATACAGTCCTCAATATACAAAACACACACAAGAGGAAAAGTTCAGAAATGAACGAATCCTACTTGTGGCATTGTAGACTTGGTCATATCAATGCGACACGACTGGCTAAGTTACATAAGGATGGTTATTTGAATCCGTTCGAATTATCATCTTATGATACTTGCCATTCATGTCTCAAAGGAAAAATGACCAAAGCTCCGTTTAGTGGACACGGAGAAAGAGTTGCTGAACTCTTAGGACTGGTACATAGTGATGTATGCGGTCCCATGTCTACACATGCCAGGGATGGTTCTTTGTACTTCATTACATTCACTGACGATCTCTCTAGATTCGGATATGTGTTCCTGATGAAACACAAATCAGAAGCTTTTGAGAAATTTTGAGAATATAAACAAGAAGTAGAGAACCAAACAGGCAAAAGTATTAAGATCCTTCGATCTGATCGAGGAGGAGAATACTTAAGTAACGAATTCAGAGATTATCTAAAAGAGAATGGGATTCTCTCTCAGCTTACTCCTCCTTATACACCACAGCACAACGGTGTATCGGAGCGGAGAAATCGCACCCTATTAGATATGGTGCGCTCTATGATGAGTACAGCTGAGTTACCTATTTCCTTCTGGGGATATGCACTGGAGACTGCTGCATACCTACTGAATAGAGTTCCGACCAAATCAGTGCCTACCACTCCATATGAGATATGGAATGGCAAGAGGCCATGTCTTAATTTTATTCAGATATGGGGTTGTCCGGCCTATGTTAAAACACAAAATCCGGACAAGCTCGAGGCAAGGTCTGTTCTATGTAAGTTTGTTGGATATCCCAAACATTCGCGAGGGTATATCTTCTACCACTCCGAGGAACAAAAAGTGTTTGTTTCTCGACATGCCACTTTCTTAGAAAAAAGTTTTCTTATGAAATAGATAAGTGGCATTGAGGTAGAACTGGAAGAGGTTCCAGCGACACAAACTATAACAGAAGACTTGGTAGAACCAGAGAATTCAGTAGAACTCGACGAACCCCAGCCTCTCCGCCGATCTAGTAGGGTTTCTCGTCCACCAGAGAGATACTACGGTTTTCTCATTGACGGTGGGAGCGAGGATTGCATCATGGAGGATGATGACCCAACTAGCTTCGAGCAGGCCATCATGAGTGGAGACTCAGTGAAATGGCTGGATGCTATGCGGTCCGAGATGGAATCCATGTACACCAACAAAGTATGGACTTTGGAAGTTGCTCCTGAAGGGGTAAAACCCATTGGAAGCAAGTGGATCTTCAAGAAGAAACTTGGTGTAGATGGGAAAGTGGAGACTTTCAAAGCTACACTTATAGCAAAGGGTTTTCGTCAAAGACCAGGTGTGGACTATGACGAGACCTTTTCTCCAGTGGCTATGCTTAAATCCATCCGGATCATGCTTGCCATCGCTGCATATCATGATTACAAAATCTGGCAAATGGATGTTAAGACCGCCTTTCTAAATGGTGATTTAGAAGAGTGCGTGTACATGACTCAGCCAGAGGGCTTCGTAGACAGTGGGAGCAACGGGAAGGTGTGCAAGCTGCTTAAATCCATTTATGGATTAAAGCAAGCATCGCGGAGTTGGAACATCTGCTTTGACGTCGTTATCAAAGAGTTTGATTTCGTCAAAAACCCAGATGAACCTTGTATCTACAAGAAGGTGGCAGAGAGTAAGGTAGTCTTCCTCGTATTGTACGTGGACGACATAATCTTGATAGGAAATGATATTCCTATGCTGCAATCGGTCAAGCTCTTCTTATCACAAAGATTCTCAATGAAAGATCTTGGTGATGCCTCCTGCATATTGGGAATCAGGATCTATAGAGATAGATCCAAACGGATATTGGGATTGTCCCAATCCAGGTACATTGACACCATACTAAAGAGATTTAGTATGGATGAATCCAAGCGTGGGAACCAACCCACGATCACTGGACTCACTCTCTCCAAAGAGATATCTCCCAAGACTGATTTGGAGAGAGCTCGCATGCAAGGGATACCCTATGCTTCGGCAGTAGGCTCTATCATGTATGCGATGCTATGTAGCAGACCCGATGTTGCATACTCACGAAGTATAGTGAGTCGGTATCAAGCAGATCCTGGAGAGAGTCACTGGACAGCTGTGAAGAACATTCTCAAGTACTTGCGAAGGACTAGAGATATGTTCTTGGTGTATGGTAACGGAGAACTCCAAGTGGAGTCCTATACCGATTCGAGCTTCCAGAGTGATAAGGACGACTCTAAGTCGCAGTCGGGCTTTGTCTTTACCCTTTACGGAGGGGCGGTTAGCTGGAAGAGTTCCAAGCAGCAAACCGTGGCAGACTCGACGATGGAGGCTGAATACATCGCTGCCAACGATGCTGCCAAAGAGGCTGTCTGGATCAAGAAGTTCATTACTGAACTTGGAGTGGTTCCATCCATTGAGTATCCAATACCTTTGTATTGCGATAACAATTGAGCGGTGGCTTTGGCCAAGGAACCCAGGTCCCATCAGCGATCCAAGCATATTCTGAGGCGGTATCACCTGATCCGGGAGATAGTTGATCGCCGAGAGATCGAGGTCAGGAGGGTTGACACGAAGAACAACACGGCGGATCCACTCACGAAGGCCGTTCCCCAGATACAGTTTGAGAGACTCTTCGGGATGCTCGATATGCGATACTACAGCAGCTGGCCCTAGTGCAAGTGGGAGATTGTTAGTTGTATGTATGCCCTAGAGGCCAGTATTGTACAGATGATGTATATTATATTGGATGCTTGGACAAATATAGATATGACTTTCTTGCTCGATATGATAGTATTCTATCTGGTTACTCTTTATCTTAATATGTACACTTGTCTCTTTAAACTGTCTTATAGTTACATGTTGATAAAGCCTTTAGGATGTGTACTTGAATACCTGGACTATGATGCCGATCATACAAGTGGGGACATGGTAGTCTATAAGTACATCCTTCAAGGTCCCTAGTCGTGGGTGTATCGAGACGGGGCATCGATATACTAGTGTAGACTAGCGTATACGCTTCTCGACCCATGAGATGGGCGATGGATGATCCCATATCCATTGGTGCTTGACATCAGTGATGGTGTACGGGTGCTCAGTGGAGACTGGGTACACTGGACGGACTCGCCGAGAACTCCCAGATGGTATTATACCTCACGTCAGATGGCTGTTCTCAGGTGACACTTGTGCAGGTTAGTCTGTAGACCCGAGATCGTCATAGAGTCTTGTGTGATTCCCGCTGTGCTTTGATCTCCATCTTACCACGTCCATGAGGGCGTGCAAAACGGTGGTCTTTGGGTACAGTCCCGAGTCACATGGAGGCAATGAGCGATAGGAGGGGTTTCGTCTCTCCCGGTATTGGGGGTTGATGTTTCGCTGTGCTCGATTGGCCGTAACAGGGAAGTCCCTGGGCAGGGCTGATCAGAGATTTGCTGGTAAGTGTTACCAGTAGTTTCTCGACCCGTTATGAGCCTCACATCGGCACGACTTATTGGTTATTGGGGTCTGACATTTACCACCCCTAGACTTGATATGCGACGTATTAGACGAACAGACCGGACTGTACGGTAAGTGTTACTGGTTGGATTCACAGGAGTGTGAGCGGGCTAGCTCGTCGATCTTCTGATCGATGAATACCCGGATGGCCGTTACGTTTAGCAGACCGCTTGCGGCTTGTGGGTGCTTGATATGATCATCATCTGCTACCGGCATATTGACGAGTCTTTAGAGTCCTACACAGAGGTTTCCTAGATCAAGCGAAACGAAATAGGGGCGCATATGAGATATGTGCGGGAGCGAGAATAATGCGTGTATGTGATACCGCATTTCATTCTCGCGATAAATGTTTCGATTGGTTATATTCGATATGACCTAGTTATCGAATCATTGATTCGATAAATCGATACATTAGATACTAGTCGGTTATGTGCGACGTGACCGGATCATTGAATCAAATGTTGATTTAATGATTTAATGTATAGTTATATATTTGATATATTACTTTGCATTAACTAGTATTGGTTCACTTTAAAAGGATTTTCTCACTTGATGTGCAAGTTGTATATGTGATATACTTTTGTGCACATATTTGTATCATGTTTGATGATACTTGATCATTTGGTTAAGTGTGAAGAATTAAACCATGGTTAAGTGATAATTAGGGTTTTGCTTATTCATTTATTTATTTATTTGTTCATTTATTTATTTAGAAAAGATTGAGATAAGAATGGTGGAGAAGTTTGTTTTTAGTTGAAGCTTCATGAAGCTTTGACTTCTTAACCATTCTTGTCTTCATGCTTAACCCTAACCTATCCAACTAACCATGGTCTATTCTCTACACTCAACTATGGTTTGCTTATGATAAGTATTGATTTATTTTCATTTTAATTCAATACTTATCATATTCTTTCTTTTTCTTGACCTTCTTCTTCAAGAAAGAAACCTTGATGCCATCAATGGCAACTTGAGATCTAAAGTGAGAAATCCAATTCTAAAGTGAACCCACCTCCTATTTCTTCACCCTCTACCTCTTGCCAAGTTGTTTTAGGTGTTTTCTTCACAAGTTTCTCAACTTGGTGAAGTTGGAGCTTGAACTTGTGCAACCTCGACGTAGATCATCTTCGGCACGAAGCCGACGACATTGCCCGCTCGTTTTCCCGATGAAGCCGACGATTGAGTCTAGGATTCGAGATGGACAGCGAGAGGACACCTACGTGGAGCTTACGAAGTGGAGAAACGGATCTACAAAGGTTGTAGCCTCTCTCCTTTAGTTAAAAAGTTAACTAGATTCGTTTTTCGCCTAGGATTCTAGCCGACGATCCGTATTAGGGTTTCCCGGCACCATAATTTTTGTAAATTGGCATGGTTGATGACTTGTGAGACCACTATAGGGTGCCTAGGAACCTTTCACATACATCATCCTTCATGGTTGATTACACATGGAAAATGGTGGCAATATATGACTCACACCTTGGTGAAATATATGGATTATTATTTAATTTGTGTTTAAAACAAAATCGAAAAGGAAAGGATAATTCATGACTAGCTTCTAAATCCTTCTTTAACCTAACCATCCTCACCTACCCTTAACCATGGATTAAACTTTCCTTCTATGTTTTAAACTCTAATTAAATAATATCTCAAACATTTAACCATGGTTTGAGATGAGAAGAAATAAATATATATAGATATATTTTCATTTCTTTTCAAGGGTTAATCTTTTCTCTTCTTCTAAAAGAAAAGCCATCATCTTCTTCCTCCTTCTTCCTTTGCTCTCTAGTTTTTTATAGTGAGCAAAACACACATCAAGAAAGTTTTTTGAAGTGAGAATTAGAACCCCAACATCATTCTTCACAAGTCTAGCCCACTTGTTTAGAGTGTTATCTTCTTTTCTTCTCATGGAAAGTGAAGTCGATAGCTTGGACGAAGGAGCTTCGGGTGGATCGTCGTGGACACTAGAAGACTTCAAGAGGACCTTCCTCCAACACTCAAGAGGCCAAAGAGTTTAGCGAAGGGAGCTACAAAGGTTGTACTCTCGAAACCCTAGTCTTTGTTGCCTTTAATATTTAGAAACCCTAATTTTCTAGGATCGATCCTTTGTATGCTTGCTTAGCACCATAAAAATTTGAACTTTGTGACATGTGATGCTTCCAAACTCTACATAGGATGCTAGGTAAACCTAACATTGATATCAGAGCCGACCTAGAACATTAGGCGACACTTTTACGAAGCAAAAACTCCGATCGAACCAAAATACGACGTTTCGAGACCTTCTCTGGACAATTTTTAAAATCTGTCATTTTTCAGAATTAAAAATACTTAAAAAATACAGCAGGAAAAACTAAGAAACCCTGTGAAATATGAAGCCATGATTCCTACAAACTGCCGCGGAACCGCGGCAAATCCTTGCTTAGGCCGCGGCTCCGAGGCCGTACAGAGGCTTCATTGCCTCCTATTTACAAAGTAATTCTTACAACTGCTTGTATATTGTTTTAGGTATGTTTAATCTGAATCTAGTACTGTATATTCTGGAGATGGTTTTGGACTCGACGATTCGATCGGAATTTTCATTTCGTTTCTTTTCCGGGTAAACTAGAAAGTATTGAAGTGTTCGAACGAGTATCATTTTCTCACTATTCATGGGGTTTAAATATTTTAGAGATACGTGCAAGTTTTTTTATGGTGGACCCTCTAGAAGACAACAAACCTTAACTCGATTATGTGACCGTCTTGAACTGCCCTTTGAACCTTAGGGTTTGGGGAAGTACGGAGTGCCACATGTGAGGCGTTGGCTTGACCCTTCTACGGCTGGACCGCTACTACTGTGTCACACTCCGGGTTTTTGAACTCCGCTCAAGTGTTGAGCTTTAGGGAATCTTGGGTATTTGATCATTCGGTCGAAAACATTAATACTGTCTATTTATCTGGAATGTGATACAATATGTGGAATTCATATAGTTTAGGCATGAAATACGAAGTATGTGATATTTCGCATTTATGATGTCTAAAGAGAATGTGGATTCCAAATATTGTAGTTTTACACTTTCTTTTCTGTGACCGTAAGTGTAGTATGTTCGATATTGCCGGTTTCGTTGCTATACATCAACGACAATTGGGGTACGCATACTTACTTACGTTGATGATATGTGATATTATGTGTTGCTGAGATATGATGTGCATGATTGACGCGATCGAATAGCCGGGGGGTTTTTTATGTGAGATGAGAGTTTTATATTTTCATTCATGTAAATTCAAATGTAATGTATTATTCTTTTATTTGGGGCACTTCCGGTTTGAGGTTGATGTCACCAGTGTTGTATATTATTTACTTTTCCGCATTAGGATAGACCCAAGGAGGGGAGCACAAGTGACCGGGTTCTGGGGTTCACTGGGAGGCCATCTCGGGGAGTCGAGACCGGGTCTCCTAAACTCCAGGATTGGTAGGGTAGCTTGCCGCTCTCGTAGGGGTCCAGGGGTGTGGGCTTGGCTATTCATCGCGACTGTGGGATCCGTATTTTTCTATTATTGGCTATATACTAAATACAGACGTCCTAGTATATCCTACATTATATATATATTTCTGCTGCCTGTGTTCTGTGATATCTGAGACGAATGACATATTATATATATGATATATAGTAGACGTTGCTTATGTTTTACACCCGCGCTAGTCCCGTCCCGGTATGTCGTTATTTAAGTAACCTAACGGTGCATAACGGAACATTGCGGCGAATGCGGATGGCATAAGCGTACGTGTTATTTTCGTTTCTTTTCTGTGATTGGCTTAAGAACTTAAATGATGGGATTACATTAATGTGATTAATGTAAATAAAATAAACCTAAAAAGATGTTGTATAATCGGATTTGAAAACCACTCGGCTATTTACGAAAAAGCTATATTTCAAAACTGCGGAGCTTAAGCCACTCCTTTTGAAAACCATTTGATTCTACAACGATATCAAGTTCAAAGCGTTAAAGATTTTCTTAAAAATCATCCGCAACCCTCCGTCATTTTAGAAAGTAGTGTACTTAGTATTCGTGCTACGTTTGTTGAACTTAGACAAGGCGTAATGTACGATAGCTCAGTGATGTCTTCCTACATATGCATATGATGCAGATTAATTAGGACGGGCATATGACTTAGTTGACCTTAGCCAAAGGTCATGTGAACGGGTCTAATTAATCAAGAAATGACGGGTTGAGCTTGACTAGTACTCGTGATTTGTTGACCTTAGCCAAGGTCACGAGTGCTAGGGGTAAAAACCACATCGGGAATTTCAATAGTTGAAATTTGCAATGAGATTGCATACCTTCCATATGATGGTTGGATCCCGATCCCACTGTGGGCAATAGTTGCTCCTAGGAGAGTTTTACAGTTTACAATTAGCTAATTCATTAGGTGTCTAGAAAGGTGTTAACGGGGCTCCGCCTCTGGGAAACGAGGTTTACTTTAATTAGGTCCGTGCGAAAGCATGGGGAACCTCCCTCAAGTACCAACACTGGCCTGGCTGAACGGTTAGCGAAGTTGTAGACTGTAATTAATCCTGGCTAGTTTTTCTTTTTAAGGTTTGAAAGAAAAACTCGATTAAAGCAGTGGGAAACATCGATTAGACAAGATAATTACCAATCTGATCTATGCAAGCGCTTTCGCTGAGTGTATTCTTTTCTCTCTCTTAATGGCAGATACCCATGACTGGACTCAAGCTTCTACTAGATAAAAACAAACTGAATGGGACCAATTATAAAGACTGGCTGAGGAATCTGAAAATATCCTTGACTTATGATAAAGTATCATATGTCCTCACGGCTTCAGCCCCGCCCGTCCCAGGTCCAAAATCCTCAGTTGCGGACATTGAAGTCCGTAAGACATGGGACGCTGACTGTGCCATGGCCAAATGCCTCGCGCTTGCATCGATGGATAACACACATCAAAAGCAGCACGAGGATATGGACATTCACGGTATATTTCTCCATACAAAGGAGTTGTATGGAGAGCAATCCCGCGTATTACGATACGAAGCATCAAAGAAATTGTTTCAGATGCGAATGGCCCTTGGCACATCAGTAGGAGACCATGTTCTGAAGATGATAGCTCTTATAGAAGAGCTTAAGGACCTAGGATGGACAATGGACAATGAACAATATACGGATATTATTCTGCAGTCCCTCCCCTCCACCTTTGCTCAATTCATAGTGAACTTCAACATGCACGGCATGGAGAAGGAACTCCCTGAACTCCTTAATATGTTAAGGAGTGCAGAGAGCACTATGAAATCAATAAAAACTCCCGTTATGACTATTGGGAAATCTTCTTCTTCTCGCCCAAAAGCTAAGGCCAAAGTAAAGAAAAAGAAGAAGCCTACCAATCCTAAGGGTGGAGTTAAAAAGGTGAAGGGAAAGGAAAAGTCCAAAGCTGGAGACTCGGGGAAAGGTGAATGTTTTCATTGCCACAAGACAGGACATTGGAAACGCAACTGCACGGAGTACTTAAATCTCAAGAAGAAGCATGGGGATGCTTCTGCTTCAGGTGCGTTTGTGACAGAAAACTGTTTTTCAATAAACTCTGCTTCCTGGGTATTGGATACCGGTTCAGGTTCTCACATTTTCAATTCTATGCAGGGGCTGAGAAATAGCAAAGTTTTGAAGACAGGTGACCATACTCTCCACGTGGGAAATGGTTCCAATGTACATACAGTCGCAGTGGGAGAGTATCACTTGGGGTTGCCATCTGGATGTATTTTGGTTTTGAATCCATGTTATTTTGTACCCAGTATGCTTTGTAATATAATATCCGTTTCTTTGTTAGACAATGAAGGATATAATTTTGTATTGCAGAACAATGTTATGAACATTCACCTGAATCAAATGTTGGTTGGGTATGGTACGCTTAATAACGGAATATATGTCCTAAATCAACACACAGTTTTCAGTATACAACACACTAATAAAAGATAACTTTCAGAATTAAATGAAGCTTTTCTTTGGCACTGTAGACTTGGACATATTAACGAAACAAGACTAAACAAGTTACACAAAGATGGATATTTAAACTCTTTTGAATATAAATCTTATGCGACTTGCCAGTCTTGTATCAAGCGTAAAATGACCAAAACTCCATTTACCGGACACGGAGAAAGAGCTACTCAGTTCCTAGGCCTCATACATAGTGATGTATGCAGGCCAATATCTACACAGGCTAGAGGCGTTTTTTCATACTTCATTGCATTCAGTTACGATTTCTCAAGATTCGGTCATGTATTTTTATTAAAGCACAAGTCCGAAGCTTTCGAGAAATTCATTGAATATAAACAAGAAGTAGAAAAACAAACCGGCTTGAGTATCAAGATGCTTCGATCAAATCGAGGTGGTGAGTACCTCAGTACAAAATTTGCAAACTTCCTAAAAGAGAATGGGATTCACTCTCAACTTACTCCTCCTTACACACCACAGCACAACGGTGTGTCAGAACGACGGAATAGGACCCTATTAGATATGGTTCGGTCCAAGATGAATCACGCTGAGTTACCAGTCTCGTTTTGGGGGCATGCATCGGAGACTGCAGCGTTTCTACTAAATAGGGTTCCAACCAAAACCGTGTCTACCACGCCATATGAGATATGGCATGGGAAGAGACCATCTTTTAAGAGAATTCAGATTTGGGGTTGCCCGGCCTATGTTAAAAAGCAGAATCCGGACAAACTCGAGACACGGTCAGTCATGTATAACTTTGTGGGATATCCAAACAATTCTTATGGATATCTATTCTACCACAAAGAGGAACAAAAGGTGTTTGTTTCTCAACATGCCACATTCTTGGAAAAAGAGTTTTTCACAGATAAAGATGATGGCAAGGTGGTGGATCTAGAAGAGGTTCTAGAAACACAAACTACAAATGACGATTTGGTTGATCCGTCTGTTGCAATAGAAACTTAGGAACCTCGGCCAATCCGCAGGTCTGGTAGGACTTCTCGCCCACTGGAGAGGTATTACGGTTTCCTCATTGATGGTGACGGAGAACACTGCATCATGGATGATGATGATCCTACCAGTTTTCAGCAAGCTATCACGAGTGGAGACTCTATGAAGTGGCTGGATGCCATGAGATCCGAAATGGAGTCTATGTACACCAATAAAGTATGGACTTTGGACGTTGTACCACCTGGTGTAAAACCTGTAGGGTGCAAATGGATCTTTAAAAGAAAGATTGGTGTAGATGGGCAGGTAGAGACCTATAAGGCAAGACATGTGGCGAAAGGTTTTCGTCAAAGACCAGGTTTAGACTATGACGAGACTTTTTCTCCCGTAGCCATGCTTAAATCCATTCGGATCCTACTTGCTATTGCTGCTCCCTACGACTATGAAATCTGGCAGATGGACGTTAAAACCGCATTTCTAAATGAAAATTTAGAAGAATGCGTTTATATGGATCAGCCAGAGGGCTTCATTGACAGTGGGAGCAGCGGGAAAGCATGTAAATTGCTTAAATCCATATATGGGTTAAAGCAGGCATCACGGAGTTGGAACATCTGTTTCGATGATGTCATCAAAGAGTTTGATTTCATCAAAAATCCAGATGAACCTTGTGTTTATAAGAAGGCTGTTGGGAGAGCTGTCACATTCCTCGTATTGTACGTGGACGACATTCTTCTGATAGGAAATGATATTCCTATGCTACAGTCGGTCAAATCTTTCTTATCACTAAGGTTCTCTATGAAGGACCTGGGTGATGCTACATACATTCTGGGCATAAGGATCTATAGGGATAGATCCAAAAGGTTATTGGGATTGTCCCAAACCAGGTACATTAACACCATCCTAAAAAGGTTTAGTATGGAAGACTCCAAGCGGGGTGCCTTACCCGCTTGCCATGGGTTCACTCTCTCCAAGGATTCTTGCCCAAAGACCGATGAAGAGAGAGCTCGCATGAGTGTTATACCCTATGCTTCGGCAGTAGGATCGATAATGTATGCGATGTTATGTACACGCCCAAATGTAGCTTATGCACTTAGTGTTGTAAGCAGGTATCAATCCAACCTAGGGGAGAATCACTGGACAGCTGTGAAGAACATTCTTAAGTACTTACGAAGGACTAAAGAATTGTTCTTGGTGTATGGTAATGGAGATCTCCAAATGGAGGCCTTTACCGATTCGAGCATCCAGAGCGATAAGGACGACAGCAAATCTATCTCTGGGTTTGTATTTACCCTCAATGGAGGGGCGGTGAGTTGGAAGATTTCCAAACAAGATACCGTTGCAGACTCTACGATGGAAGCTGAGTACATTGCTGCGAATGATGCCGCCAAGGAAGCCGTCTGGATGAAGAAGTTCGTCTCGGAGCTAGGAGTAGTTCCAACCATTATTGATCCAATACCTTTGTATTGTGATAATAATGGGTCTATGGCATTGGACAAGGAGCCCAGATCCCATCAGCTATCCAGACACATCCTCAGGCGTTTTCATTTGATCCGGGAGATTGTAGATCGCCGTGAGATCGAGATTAGGAGGGTAGACACAAAGAATAACGCCGCGGATCCATTCACCAAGGCCCTCCCTCAGCTGCAGCATGAGCGACTTTTTGAGATGTTGTGTATGAGATACGCCAATAACTGGCCTTAGTGCAAGTGGGAGATTGTTGGATATATGTATGCCCTAGAGGCCATTATATGATAGTGGATGTATCTATACATGTATATATATATTCAGTATGCATTCTTGCTCGACATGATAGTATGCTATCTGGTTCTTCTTTATCTGACATGTTGATTTGATCATGCTTTTATTCATTCATACATGCTGATAAAGCCCTGAGGATATCGGCTTGACAACTCTGATTATGATGGAGATCATACTAGTGGGACATCTGTAGTCTATAAGCATATCCTGGAAAGTCCCTATTCGTAGGTATATCGAGACGGGGCATTGATATACCAGAGTAGACTAGCGTATATGATACTAGACCCATACGATGGGCGATGAATGTTCCCACATTCATCGATGTTTGACATCAAGATCATATACGGGTGCTCAGTAGTGACTGGGTACACTGGACGGACTCACCGAGAACTCCTATATGGAATTATATCTATCGTCGGATAGCAGTTCTTAGGTAACGCTGGTACAGGTTAGTCTGTAGACCCGAGATCGTCATAGAGTCTTGTGTGTTCTCCAACTGTACTTTGATTGCCACCCTACCACGGCTCTACTGAGTCGTGCAAACAGGTGGCCGTTGGGTACAGTCCCGAGACACACGAAGGCGATGAGCGATAGGAGGGGTTTCGTCTCTCTCGGTATTGGGAGTTGATGTTGTGCTGTGCCCGACTGTTTATATCAGTAAGTCCCTGGCCAGGGCTGCTGAAATTTGCTGATAAGTGTTATTAGTAGTTTCTCGATCTGTTATAGACCATTCACCGGCACGACTTATTGAGTTATTGGGGTCGACGTGACCATCCCTAGGCTCGATATGCAGCATATCTGATGAAGAGACCGGACTGTACTGTAGTGTTGTCGGTTGGCTCGACGGGAGTTGTAGCAGGTTCGCTTGTTTTCTTCTGATCGCTCAATACCCGGGTGACCGTTACGTTTAGATGACCACCGCTTGCGGCTTGGGGGTGCTTGATATGATCATCACCCACTGCCGGCGTATTGACGAGTCTTAGAGTCCCACAAAGGAGTTACCTAGTCCAGGCGAAACGTTGTGGTGCGCGTATGCGATATGCGCATGGACCCGATTAAAATGCACGTATAGGATACCGTATTTTGATCGGGCGGCTTGCTTTTGGTGGGGTCATATGTGATATGGCCGGATTGATAAATCAAGTGTTGATTTATCATTTAACCATTAGTTTTCTCATTTGAAATCCTTTCTTGTACATGATGGATGTATGCATACATGTATGCTTTCTTTCTTTTAGTTTCATGCACATATGGATGTGCATACATACATACATACATACATCATCCTTCATGGTTGATTACACATGGAAAATGGTGGCAATATAAGACTTACACCTTGGTTAAATATATGGATTATTATTTAATTTGTGTTTAAAACAAAATGGAAAAGGAAAGGATAATTCATGACTAGCTTCTACATCCTTCTTTAACCAAACCATCCTCACCTACCCTTAACCATGGATTAAACTTTCCTTCTATGTTTTAAACTCTAATTAAATAATATCTCAAACATTTAACCATGGTTTGAGATGAGAAGAAATAAATATATATAGATATATTTTCATTTCTTTTCAAGGGTTAATCTTTTCTCTTCTTCTAAAAGAAAAGCCATCATCTTCTTCCTCCTTCTTCCTTTGCTCTCTAGTTTTTTATAGTGAGAAAAGCACACATCAAGAAAGGTTTTTGAAGTGAGAATTAGAACCACAACATCATTCTACACAAGTCTAGCCCACTTGTTTAGAGTGTTATCTTCTTTTCTTCTCTTGGAAAGTGAAGTCGATAGATTGGACGAAGGAGCTTCGGGTGGATCGTCGTGGACACTAGAAGACTTCAAGAGGACCTTCCTCCAACACTCAAGATGTTGGAGATAGTGCCCTCAGAGTCAATTATTTGATCACAGGCACGTGATTGCAATGATTGAGGGAGGACCTATCCCGGTAGGACAGTCTTACTCGAGATGATAGTATGCTATCTGGTTTACCTTTACCATCGTGTACTGCTTTAGGCGACCTGACGTGTCGCTATTGCACGTTGATAGAGCCCTTAGGATTCTTGCTTGACTGCCAGCAGTATGAGGGCGATCATATAAGTGAGAGATGGAGTCTATAAGCACATCCTTAAAAGGTCCCTAGTCGTAAGAGTCTCGAGACAGGGCATCGATTCTCCAGAGTAGACTAGTGTATACAGTCGAGACCCCGACGAGGGGCGGTGGCCGGTCTCACAAGCCACTTATGTCAGTTGGTTCACCTATGATGTATACAGGTGCTCATTGGGTTATGAGTACACCGGACAGGACTCGCCGGGAACATGCTAGTTGGTCTTATACCTGACGTCAGATAGCAGTTCCCTGGTGACATGTGTACAGGTTAGTTCATCGACCTGGGGATCGTCATTTGTCTCGTGTGAGTTCCTACTGTACTTTGATTACTACCCTACCACGGCTCAAAGGAGTCGTGCAAACAGGTTTTAGTTGGGTACAGTCCCGAGCCACATGGAGGCAGTGAGCGGATCTTCAGGGGTTCGTCTCTCCCGGTATTGGGGGTGAGGTCGCGATGTGTCTAGGAGAGCCATTACACGAAGACCTTGGCCAAGGCAGGAGATTTACTGGCAGGTATTCCAATAGTATCTCAGGGTGTTCTGGGCTACACTCCGACACGACTTGTACCGCTTTTGGGGGTCTGACTTTTACCAACCCCCTAAGCCCGACATGCGATGCTCATAGACGAACGGACCGGACTGTACGAATATTGTCACTGACAGGCTCAGTAGGGTGTCAGGATGAGTTCGCTCATCGACATCCCTTTTGGTCAATAGCTGGTGGCCCGTCACGTATTGGCTTATACCTCTGACGTGCTAGTGGTTAAATCCACAGCCATAGTATTGACGAGTCTTTAGAGTCCACCACACTTTCAGTTACTCAGCTTTCGGGCGAAACGCTGTAAAGGCCGTATGGAGATATGGCAGGGTTCGATCAGATACGTGCGGTATTGCACGGATCGTGATAGGACGGTTTTTTTACTAGCCGGCTTTGGCTTAAGCCGGATCTTAGTATTTGACAGTGTAGTTTTGTCTCTTTGCATTTGTATTTCGGTCGGAATACAAATGCGGGTGTGTATGCACAGGATCGGGGTTTTCCTGTAATTTATTATGGGACCAGTTTTCTGGGGTTGCCAGTTTGCATTCCGTTCCGGTCGGTTTTTCTTTGTTCTTTCCCGGCCGGACTTTTCCGATGGAGGGGGTTATTTGCAAGTTTGCAAATAACTTTTTGTGGAGGGTTTATTTGTGAGATGAGAGATTATGATGGCATCTTATCTTTTCCACCATCACTTGCATTAATTGTGATTTGAGAGGGTATGGGTTTTTGATGTGATTTTGTGTTGGAAATTGGAAATGGGCCGGCCACTGTTGGGGTATGGAGTGTGGTTTAATTTTGTATAGTGGATTAATTTATTAGTGTGCTGGAATGATGGAGATGAGGGATTATTTTAATATTGATTGCATTGAGCCCATATTGTGTGTGCTGGAGTTAAAAGGGAGGTTGATGCATTAATTTAAAAAGGGGCTTGCTTCTTGCTTTTCCAGTAAGCACACACAGCATCTGGCCGAGCTCATTTTTGAGGGCATGCTCATTTTCTCTTAGTATCCACCAATGAAAATCATTGTGCAAAATTCCTCCATCATGGCAACCATCCTAAACCCCAAAGAGACAACTTCACTACACATTCTGCAGCAAATCTTGGGCACGTCGACTAGCCAGCTTCGTGCCCGAGTTGCCTCGGTATTGAGGTGGGAGCCCGTAAAAGATGCAGGCGATGTGGTGCCCTTCCGGCGAGGAGGCGACGACCGGAGTTTCCGCAGGAGATCGGGACGACGACGAGAAGACCGAAGGATTCGGATCACTCGGTATATCTCTAACCGTCTTGTAGTTCGCTAGATCTAGTTTAATGGCCCGATCCGGGGCGCCGCCGTGCACTTACAGTGGTATCAGAGCCTCGCCATTAACTTAGTCTAGCTTCGTTTGATGTGTTTGCATTTCCGATCGACCAAAATTTCCAAAAACCGTATTTTTCCTTCACATCAGTTTCTGTTGAAATTTTTTGAAGTCTAAAAATTTTTCAGGTGGTCTCAGAATGATGTGCAGGGAGTTATAAGAACTCTGGGAAAATTCGAGACAATGATCCCTTAGTGAAAGCGCGTAACCGCGGCAAAACCCCCCTTGTTGCCGCGGTTCCGCCGCAAGTTGGTGGGGTCAATACTTCGTATTTTTCCAGTGGGCTTCTGGGCTTATTTTAGGGGTTTTGGAATATTAATTTTGGGCCCAGAATTTCTGTGAGTGCTACAGTATTGCTTGGGGGCCCACTTGTTAATTCTTGTTCGATCGGATATTTTAAACACATTTTTCTCAGTATTTACATTATATCTGCGACCGTGAATGTCACTCGATCGGTAAATCCGGTCTATCTGCTATAGCCCGGTTAGACGGATTTGCGAACGTGACTTTCACGTTGATGTTTTGTGATTTTGCTGTGATGTTGCGGATCGGTCGTGGGGGATAGCCTGGATTTAATGTTAGTACAGTTTTGTTTTTTTATGTACATTTGATATTGCGGGGCGAGCGTCCGACATGTGGACTGCCGTCACTGCCTGTTTGTATTATTCTTTTGGGGCACGACCTGGTTGCGGTCGATGTATCCGTTGTATGTATATTTTACTTTCTGTACTAGGATTACCCCGCGGAGGGGTGCACGGATAGCCGGGTTCTGGAGGGCAACAAGCCCGCATCTCATGGCATTGGGACGGAGGGGGCTTCACTCTAGAATTGGCGGGCTATTCGCCGCACTCGTAGGGTGTACAGGTAAACCCAGGAGGGGTGCCTAAGTTACCGGATTCCATGAAGTGCTGGGTGGTCCATTTACGGCTCTGAAGGGGGCTGCCTCGCTTCAGGTTTTGGCGGGTAACTTGCCGCGCCCGTAGGGGTCTAGGATTTCATTGCACAGGCTATCCACACGACCAGGGGAACGTCGGGTTTCAGAAGTGGCTCTGTGAAACCCGGGGATCCCAGATATCTGTATTGTTCTGTGATGCTATACATTTCTGTGATGTTGCATTTTATCACGCCTTGAGTGAATATAATATATTGGTATATATATTAGTAGATGTTGTATATGTTTTTCATCCGCTCTAGTTCAGTCCCCGCTCTTCCGTTAGTAAGCTAACCTAACGGGTGATGACGGGACCCAGTGGCGAATGCAGATGGCATATACGGACGTTAGTATATTTTCGTTCTTTATTGGTGTGATCAATTGATGGGACTGCATTGATTCGGATCAATGCAAGTTAAACAAACCTATTCTGATGTTGTTGGAACACTTTTCAAAAAGCTGTTATTGCAAGGACGTTCACTTTTGTTTTGCATCGTGGTATTCATTTGGAATATCCTGCTCCTCAGTCGACGAGGCAAGGGCCGAGATCCCTTCACCGGGAGTGACCCCTTGGACAGAAGTTTGCGTCAGGGCATTAACTTCACTATAGCCGATTACTTTTGCTTTGCATCGTGTTATTCATTTGGAATATCCCGCACCCCATTCTACGGGGAAAGAGCCGAGATCCCTTCACCGGGAGTGACCTCTTTAGTAAAGGTTTTCGTCACTATATTTTCTAAAAAGCTATCCGTTCCTTCAACGATATCAAGTTCATTACGTTAAAGGTTTTCGCCAAAAACCATTCGTAGCCCTCCGTCGTTTCAGACGGGTAGCACGTAGTATTCATGCTATGTTTGTTGACCTTCGTCAAGGCATAGTGCATGGTAGCTGCTTGTTTCCTTTCTGCTGCATAGATAGATGTGTTGGTTTGGGACAGTCGTATAGCCTTGTTGACCTTCGTCAAGGGCTTGTACGGGTGGGTTCAAATTAACCTGGACAATGACGGGTAGAACTTGACATGTGACTTATGATTTGTTGAACTTCGTCAAGGTCATAAGAGCATGGGGCAGAAATCACATCGGGAGTTTCAAAAGAACTGAAACTTGCCAGATATGCGCATACCTTCTGGAGTGTGACACCGTAAGAGGATTCCATCACGTTATCATGCAATGATAGTTGGATCCCGATTCCCACTGATGAGTTGGTTTACTCCTCGGGTGACCCCGACTAATTCTTCTTTCAGGTTTGGAGGAGAATTTGAGGTACAGTGGGAGGTTTCCAGATTAGATAAATTGGTAACCATTCTGATCTAGGATAGAGTGCACATTGTGTGTTTCTTTTCTCTCTCTCTCTGGCAGCGACCTTTGACCCGACCCTAGACTACGACTCAGTGACCAAGTTGACCGAACCTTCTTAACACTGGCTTTTGGATTGTCAGAGTTGCAGACCTCTTTGCCACCCCTACTTTTACCCTTTTCTCCAGGACACCCCATATTACTACGAACGTCCACTTCCATTGGACAAAACCATCGTATGGTTAGATACGAACTCGAAGGAATTCGAGGATGGTTTCCGGTTCTGGAGAAAACGGATAGGATTATTCAGTTGTCTTTTCCCTTTTACCTTCTCTCAAGTTGTGAGTACTCCTTGGTTTAGGAGATAGTACACCTATTACGCAAATTGGATAGTCTTCTTCCAAACCTTAGGCTGGTGCCGACCGGTTGGGAAAGAAGAAAACCAATTAGCCTAAACGGTGTGCAGAAGGTATTAAGATTAAGACAAAGCAAGGGATTAGTAAGAGGGCAAAGTAAATTGCGACTGATATTCACGACCAAACCAAGTATTTCTTCGCCAATCCTAAATCACCTTTGTATTTCTCCAGGACACTCCGTATCACTACGAAGATCCACAGTTTATTGGATACTCCATCGTATGGTTATATACGAACTCGAAAGGAACTTGTTCTAGTTCGGGGATGGATTCTGGTCCAGGAGAAATAGGAATAAAGTACATTCAGGTGTCTTTTATCTTCACCTTCTCTCGCGTTGCGAGTGCTCCTAGGATTAGGACAGTACACCCTTTATGCTTATTGGTTAGTCTTCTTCCAAACCATAGGCTGGTGCCGAACGGTAGGGAAGGAAGAAAACCATTTGGCCTAAGGGGTGTACAGAAGGTAATGACTAAAGACATTTAAAGGGATTTGGAGAGGTGACAAAGAATTATACGGTTATAGTTGTGAATCTGGATAATGGAAGAGGCGTTACTAAGAATACCGGGATACCCCACCGAAACACTTCAATGTTTCAGTTTCACTGTGTAATGTTAAAAGAAAACTGATTTTCCGATTAGATACTTACTCCAGGGTATGTATTTACCAGGTATGATTCTCACATCTGTATGGTTTTACAGATGATGAGTGGTAGTAATTCATTAGGAATTGGGTGATCATCCTCATTATATCGGGATTCGTTGTAATCGGTGATATTTGAGGAGATCACCTGGGCTGTTTGCCGGTCGGCAAATATTTGGTTTTGAATATCCGCTGTTGTGCACCAATTTCAAATTAATATATCTGTACGTCTATTTTCATAGAGTGAGATATACCTTTTGATATTATGTCGATGACATTTACCTAAATCAGTGGATGGTTAGGTAAGGAGCATTAAACAGCGGTGTAATTCTTCTTAACCATAAGTACAGTTTTTCAACCTACGACACACAGTGAGAGAGTTGTTAGACTCAGCGGACTTATACAGAGTATTGTATGTTGTCCAGTGTCCATAAGGACAAAGGGGTTGGTCCTCATACTATATTCTGTTTACTTTTAACTTCTCTAGTTCTTAGACATGTGTTTCGTAGAAACACAGGGTCTAAGTTTTGAGGAATTATAGGTATTTGAATAGAGTAGAGAACCAGGTGTAGCAAGTATCGGGATTCTTCAAAGTGATCGAAGATGTAGATACTTGTGTATGGTATTCAGTTGATAGTAATGATAAAGAGAAATTGCATCTCTTTCAGGTTACTCATAATTGGAAGCATTCCTAAGTTGAGTAACGCTGATCGGCCTCTCTCCACTTAGTTGACATGCACTGGAGACAGCTGCATGATTTGAATCTGGTTAAATTAAATCAGTGCCTCTGGTTCTATATTGGATATAGAACAGTTCATATCTTAACGATGTTAAGGTACGGGGAGTTGTCCGGCTTATGATTAAAACCAGACACTGGACAACTCAAGGCACGTTTCTGTAATGGCAGTTTGTGGGTTGACCCAGGCTATGACGAGGGTTGACTTTCTACCATCTGGCAGATCAGTAGAAATATTGTTCTAGACTCGCCACAGTTTTATTAAAAATAGATTTTTTTTTTCAAAAACAGTAGTGGGAGTATGGTAGAACTGGAAGTGATTCCAGAACCGCAAACGATTACTGAAGATTTGATAAGGAACCTAAAGATTCAATCTGATTTGACATTCCATTGGCCACTCCACAGATAAGGTGGGTAACTTCAGGCACCCGAGAGGTACTCCGGTAGCCTCAAGGACGGTGACAGGGAAGTTCTTGTTTACCCACACTCGCCATTGTTGTTGTTCCAGGCTGCGAGACCCGGCAGGAGGATGAGTATAGCATCGTTCTAAACTAGTTTTAGAAGTGCACGTCTATATGACTCTTGCAGAGGGTTGTCGTAGTCAGTGGGAGCAGCGGAAGCATTGGTGGACATCAGGCTTATGTCTATTTATAGACTAAAGCAGATGTAGCAGAGGTAGATCATCTATTTCTGATGTGACAGTCATAGGTTTGACGTCATCAAAATAGGGGATGGATCTGTTGAGAAGATAGTAGGAAATGAAACTCCTATACTACGATCGGTTATACTTTGGTCGTCACACAGTGGTTTCTCCACAAAGGACTTGGACATTTTATCAAACATACTGGTTAATAGATCTATGGTTTTAGATCTAGATTTGGGTGGTTTCCCAATCAGGGTACTTTGACAGCATTCTAAGAGTATTTAGAATGGACGACTCCTGGCACGGTAGTGTACCTGCAGGTGATGGAGTCACCCTCTCTAAAGGTGTCTTATAGACTAAAGTAGAGAGGGATGCGCATAATTGGCAGATCACTTGCTTAGGCAATTGAGTCAGTCATGAGATGTCAAGTACCACACCAGATGTTGTTCTTGCACTAGATGCAATAAGTTGACATTGATCCAGTCCTGGAGAAACAGTCGGAAGCAGTTTTGGAACATAAGTGAATGTTCTAGGGATATGATAACGGCTGCCTCCTTTAGGAGACGGTTATCATTCCAGGCTTCCAAGGTGACATGGACGACAAGGATGTTGTCAGAGTTATAGTTTTCCTTCTGACGAGGGGCAGTATTTTGGACAGGTGGTCCAAGGAAATACTGAAGGAGGCATGGCGCAGGATACTGATTAAGTTCAGTTGACGATACAGTCTAAGAAGTTTGGATTTGGAGTTCATTTATGAGCTAGGTCCCATCAGACATCCAGATATACTAAGACAGGTATTGCTCATTTCGGGAGATGGCTTTCTCCGCGAACTTGAGATATAGAGAGACATAGAAAGAAACATCAAGGCGGATCCATTCACTGAGGCTATTCCTCGAACGCAATAGTTTCACAAACGGTTTTTGTGAGACTGACTAGTAGAGGAGTTGGGTGTTCGGTATCACACGGGCTGTGAGTATGCGACATCGCAATAATTAGCCTTGAGTGCAAGTGGGAGATTGTTGGAGATAGTGCCCTCAGAGTCAATTATTGGATCACAGGCACGTGATTGCAATGATTGAGGGAGGACCTATCCCGGTAGGACAGTCTTACGCGAGATGATAGTATGCTATCTGGTTTACCTTTACCATCGTGTACTGCTTTAGGCGACCTGACATGTCGCTATTGCACGTTGATAGAGCCCCTAGGATTCTTGCTTGACTGCCAGCAGTATGAGGGCGATCATATAAGTGAGAGCTGGAGTCTATAAGCACATCCTTAAAAGGTCCCTAGTCGTAGGAGTCTCGAGACAGGGCATCGATTCTCCAGAGTAGACTAGTGTATACAGTCGAGACCCCGACGAGGGGCGGTGGCCGGTCTCATAAGCCACTGGTGTCAGTTGGTTCACCTAAGATGTATACATGTGCTCATTGGGTTATGAGTACACCGGACAGGACTCGGCGGGAACATGCTAGTTGGTCTTATACCTGACGTCAGATAGCAGTTCCCTGGTGACATGTGTACAGGTTACTTCATCGACCTGGGGATCTTCATTTGTCTCGTGTGAGTTCCCACTGTACTTTGATTACTACCCTACCACGGCTCAAAGGAGTCATGCAAACAGGTTTTAGTTGGGTACAGTCCCGAGCCACATGGAGGCAGTGAGCGGATCTTCAGGGGTTCGTCTCTCCCGGTATTGGGGGTGAGGTCGCGATGTGTCTAGGAGAGCCATTACACGAAGACCTTGGCCAAGGCAGGAGATTTACTGGCAGGTATTCCAGTAGTATCTCAGGGTGTTCTGGGCTACACTCCGACACGACTTGTACCGCTTTTGGGGGTCTGACTTTTACCAACCCCCTAAGCCCGTTATGCGATGCTCATAGACGAACGGACCGGACAGTACGGATACTGTCACTGACAGGCTCAGTAGGGTGTCAGGATGAGTTCGCTCATCGACATCCCTTTTGGTCAATAGCTGGTGGCCCGTCACGTATTGGCTTATACCTCTGACGTGCTAGTGGTTAAATCCACAGCCATAGTATTGACGAGTCTTTAGAGTCCACCACACTTTCAGTTACTCAGCTTTCGGGCGAAACGCAGTAAAGGCCGTATGGAGATATGACAGGGTTCGATCAGATACGTGCGGTATTGCACGGATCGTGATCGGACGGTTTTTTTACTAGCCGGCTTTGGCTTAAGCCGGATCTTAGTATTTGACAGTGTAGTTTTGTCTCTTTGCATTTGCATTTCGGTCGGAATACAAATGCGGGTGTGTATGCACAGAATCGGGGTTTTCCTGTAATTTATTATGGGACCAGTTTTCTCGGGTTGCCAGTTTGCATTCCGTTCCGGTCGGTTTTTCTTTGTTCTTTCCCGGCCGGACTTTTCCGATGGAGGGGGTTATTTGTAAGTTTGCAAATAACTTTTTGTGGAGGGTTTATTTGTGAGATGAGAGATTATGATGGCATCTTATCTTTTCCACCATCACTTGCATTAATTGTGATTTGAGAGGGTATGGGTTTTTGATGTGATTTTGTGTTGGAAATTGGAAATGGGCCGGCCACTGTTGGGGTATGGAGTGTGGTTTAATTTTGTATAGTGGATTAATTTATTAGTGTGCTGGAATGATGGAGATGAGGGATTATTTTAATATTGATTGCATTGAGCCCATATTGTGTGTGCTGGAGTTAAAAGGAAGGTTGATGCATTAATTTAAAAAGGGGCTTGCTTCTTGCTTTTCCAGTAAGCACACACAGCATCTGGCCGAGCTCATTTTTGAGGGCATGCTCATTTTCTCTTAGTATCCACCAATGAAAATCATTGTGCAAAATTCCTCCATCATGGAAACCATCCTAAACCCCAAAGAGACAACTTCACTACACATTCTGCAGCAAATCTTGGGCACGTCGACTAGCCAGCTTCGTGCCCGAGTTGCCTCGGTATTGAGGTGGGAGCCCGTAAAAGATGCAGGCGATGTGGTGCCCTTCCGGCGAGGAGGCGACGACCGGAGTTTCCGCAGGAGATCGGGACGACGACGAGAAGACCGAAGGACTCGGATCACTCGGTATATCTCTAACCGTCTTGTAGTTCGCTAGATCTAGTTTAATGGCCCGATCCAGGACGCTGCCGTGCACTTACACAAGAGGCCAAAGAGTCTAGCGAAGGGAGCTACAAAGGTTGTACTCTCGAAACCCTAGTATTTGTTGCCTTTAATATTTAGAAACCCTAATTTTCTAAGATCGATCCTTTGTATGCTTGCTTAGCACCATAAAAATTTGAACTTTGTGACATGTGATGCTTCCAAACTCTACATAGGGTGCTAGGTAAACCAAACAATGACTTAGTAGGAACCCGGTTCAAAAGATATGCAGCTGATTCTAGTGCATATCCCTAGAAAGATCGCGTTAACTCGGCGTTACTCATCATAGAACGTACCATATCCAATAGGGTTCGGTTCCGTCTCTCCGATAAACCATTGTGTTGTGGTGTGTATGGAGGAGTAAGTTGAGAGAGAATTCCATTCTCTTTTAGGTAACCCAGGAACTCGGCACTTAAGTATTCACCACCTCGAGCAGATCTCAGTGTCTTGATACTTTTGCCGGTTTGTTTTTCTACTTCATTCTTGTATTCCTGGAATTTTTCAAAGGCTTCAGATTTATGCTTCATTAAGAAGACATGTCCATACCTTGAAAAATCAGCCGTAAAGGTAATCAAGTAAGAATAACCATTTGGCGCATGTGTAGACATTCGACCACATACATCGCTGTGTATGAGTCCCAAGAGCTCGCCCGCTCTTACTACGTGTCCAGTGAACGGAGTTTTTGTCATCTTTCCCATGAGACAAGATTGACAAGTTGCATAAGACTGATATTCGAACGGATCCAAATATTCCTCGTTATGTAATTTAGTCAATCGTGTTTCATTGATGTGACCCAGTCTACACTGCGATAAGAAAGCATGATTTGATTCTGGAGACTTTCTTTTGTGTGTATTCTGGATATTGAAAATCCGTGGTTGGTTTAATACGTATATTCCGTTGCTTAATGTACCCGACCTAATCAAAACATGATTAAGGTGAATGTTTACAACATTGCTTACAAATGCAAAATCATAACCTTCTTTAGACTTTAAAGATACAGATATGATCAATTCGAACTGGGTAAAAAATAACAGTTGCGCAAAACCAAAACATGTCCATCTGTCAATCCTAAGTGATAGTCCCCCACGGACTCTGCATCCATGCTTTCTCCGTTTGCAACTCTGAGGGTCATATCACCTGCCTTCAAAACTCTACGCCTTCTCAGTTCCTGCAAAGAATTACAGATATGAGATCCTGATCCGGTATCCAATACCCAGGTAGTAAATTTGATTGACATACAGTTTTCAATAACATACACACCTGAAGCTGAAGCCACAACTTGCTTCGGGTCCTGGTTCTTGGCCTTCCAAGCCCTGTAGTCTTTCTTCCAGCGTCGTCTCTTGTGACAATAAAAGCATTCTTCCTTTCCCACAACCTGTCCCGCTACCTTTTCTTTTCCCTTAGCTTCCACCTTACTAACACTGCCCCTTGGTTTTGTGGAGGCCTTCTTCTTTCCTTTGGCTTTCGCCTTGGACCTAGAAGAGGAAGTTCCTCCAACAAACAAAGCGGGTGTTTCCCAGACTTTCTGCAGGGTGCCCTCTGCACTCCTCAACATGTTGAAGAGTTCAGGAAGTTCAATTTCTTTTCTTTGCATGTTGAAATTCAGGATAAACTGGGCGTAGGTGGAAGGAAGAGACTGGAGAATCAAGTCAGTGTACAGCTCATTCTCTAACGTGGTCCCGATTTCCGCGAGCTCCTCAATGTAGTCAATCATCTTCAGGACGTGTTCCCCTAAAGACGATCCGACGGCCAACCTCGCTTGAAACAGTTTCTTCGAGATCTCGTATGTTGCGATACGGGATTTCTCTCCATATAGTTCCTTAGTATGGAGAAATATGGATTCAAGATCCTTATCCCCATGCCTCTTTTGATGTTCATTGTCCATAGAGGCAAGCACGAGGCACTTGGCCTTCGCGCTGTCAATCTCCCAGGTCTTACGGATTTTCTTATCTGCGACGCTGGATTCTGGACCTAGGACGGCGGGGCCTTAGTGGTAAGGAGATACCCCAACTTGTCATAAGTGATTGCCATCTTGACATTCCTGAACTAATCTTTGTAGTTTGGCCCTGTTAATATATTTTTATCTAATAGTAACTTAAGGCCCGTCACGATGTTTGGTTGCTGCAATTAGGAGAGAGAGAAGAAACACTTTAGCATAATACTCTTGCAAGTTTAGAGTGATTTTTAATTTTTCTAAACAGGATGGCTCCCACTGTTTCTCGAATCCTTCCTCAAACCATAAAAGAAGAACTAGTCTTGATTGATCTCACCGTATAATACTTGCTTAACCGTTCAGCCAGGCCAGTGTCGGTACTTCGAGGGAGGCTTTACGACGCTTTCTCAAATTTCATTAATTAAATAACATCTTTTCCCTGTGGGCGTAGCCCCGCAAACAGCTTTCTAGTCACCTACTTGGTTTATAGCATAGATCGTTAAGTGAAAAATCTCCCGAGGAATAGCATATACTCACAGTAGGATAGGGACCTAAATATCATCGTGTGGTAAAGCTGAAGGAATCCTACCAAAATCATTACTCTCCAAATGGTATGCAACACTAGATGGTTTCAGTTTCTTTAGAAACTCCCGATGTGGATTTTTGCCCCATTCTCTTTTGACCTTGACTTTGGCCAACAAATCATAAGTCACATGTCAAGTTCTACCCGTCATTTTCTAGGTTAATTTGAACCCACCCGTACCTACCCTTGACTTTGGCCAACAAAGCAGTACGACTGTCCCAAACCAACGCATCTATCTATGCTTCATATAAATATCCAACAGCTACCAATCAATATGCCTTGAATTTGGCCAGCAAACATTGCTTGAATACTATTGACTATCCATAAGAAATGACGGAGGGCTACGAATGGTTTTGGCGAAACCGTGAACGTAGTGAACTTGATATAATCGAAGGAACGTGATAGCTTTAAAAAGGAGTGGTTTAAGCTCCGCATTTAAAAGTTTTTCTGTTTTGAAAAAACCGAGTGGTTATGAAATTGTTCCAACGATTCAACTTTGGTTTGTTTTCTTTGCATTGATATAATGCGTACCATCAATTAATCCTACCATTGCAGAAAACAACGAAAATATGACGTACACTTATGCCATCCGCATTCGCCACTGGGCCCCGTCATCACCCGTTAGGTTACTTAACTAACGACAGAGCGAGGGCTGGATTAGCGCGGATGCAAAACATAAGAAACGCCAACTAGATATCATTTATAGATATATACTTTCGTCAGACGTAATGATAGTCATTCCAGATCATAGATGAACACATTGGATATGCTAGGAATCCGCGTTTCGTTTGAGCCTGCTGATTGAATGATTTTCTCGGTGTGTATGTGGAAAATGTATAGAAATCACAACCAAAAATATTTTGACCGCAATCAATAAGGGTGTCGATTGTAGCGCGTTAGCGAGTGCGGATCGTCCACAGGGAAAGTGTGATCCGTTCGTAATTGAATTAGATGAATTGAAAATTAAAGAAAGAAAAGAAAAGACAATTCAATTCAAGATTTAAAAATGAATTTCAAGAATTATTAAAATCTAGATCTAATAGCAAGAATCAAGAAAACATTTAAAATCAAGAATGAAGAATTGATGATATCCAATCCAATAATCAAGAATAGAAGTGAGTCTCGTAGGAATCGATCGAATCTATAGACGTGATGAAATCTATTGATTACGTATTCTTATCCATCGATGAATTGATACTAGATCGATGATGATCAACGAGAATTAGGGATTTCTTGCGGAAACTAGGGTCTCATCATCTATCCCTTGTTTTTTCGTTGATTTCATTCACATTCTATCTCTAGTAAACTCAAGAATCGATCGTGGATCCTTAATTAAGAGCGAACACAATCAAGAAAGTATCGCTCGAAACTAGGTCGTTGATTCTTGAATTTGCTAGGGTTTACAAACTCATTGGACTTAAGAATTGTACAAGAATCTAATCATCGTCATCTATTGATCGTCTCGATTCCTCCACGAGAGGAGTTTTACTCAAACATCACAACAAGACACACAATCAAGAATTGTGATTGAATCATGATGCAAGAATTTAAAGAAAGAAAGATAAAAGAATTTCACCTTTATTAATCAACAATTTCGTTACAATTCTCTCTAGATCTACAAGAGGAAAGAACTCGATCGTTGATTTCGCCTTCGCTCGTCTCCTTGAGTCGCAGATCTCCTTGGATCACTTGCTCCGATGATGTCCGGCATCGCTTTCTAAAGGATCGAAGGCTTCATGCTTCATTTGGTACTCGGAGTTCTTGATTTTGGCTTTGGATTTTGAATTGGGGATTAGAGTTTACAAGGTGTGTCACTCAACTTGTATTGAATTTGGATTATAACCAATTGTTGAACAACCTTGAGAGTAGGCCTTAGGGTTCCTTTTATAGCCTTCACTAGCTTTGGCTTTCTTTAGAAGCTAGGTTTAGGTTAGCTTCCCTTGTAAGCTAGGTGGTTAGGTAGAAGCTTCTAGAGGTAGTTAGTTAGGCTTTAGCTTCCTTCATAAGCTTGGAGGTTAGGGGGAAGCTTCTAGGCTTTAGGTAGTTAAGTGAGAAGCTTGGATGTTTAGCTTAGACAAGGAGCTTGCTGTTCTGGCAGAAGCTTCTAGAGAATTATGGAATTTGCAGTGGCTTAAAGCAGTTCTGAAGCTGAGGAGAAAAGCCTGAAGTGAAGCGACGCTGATGACGTGGCAGGTCAGCCGCAGATCCGCGGTGGGAGTAGGTATTGGGTCGCGGATCCGCGGCCCTTTGAAGCCCTCATTGCTTGCAATTTGCTGTGATGCTTTCTGTTGGCCTTTTAGCACTATTCTTATGTGTGGAATTTCATATTCCATTCTATATTGCTGCCAGATCTCAAGTCTTGGACTTGGCGTATTTTTAACAACATTTTTTCACTGATTTGGCTTTTCCCCTGGAATTTCCCGAACAAATTCTCGAAACAAGTGTTGCGCTACACAAAAATTATGCGATGCAATGATAAACACTCAATTTCCCTCAGAAATGTCGGTTTTAGTATACAACACATGTTATTTGGTATTTTACGGCTGTTTCGCTAATATGTGCTATATTAATACCGAACACCTCTAGATGAGTGCAAATGGTAGGGAAATTGACGTGTTAAAAATGCAATATTTTCGACTGATCAAATTCCCCCAAACTTATTTTCGGTCGTCTCGAGCGAACTGTTTTATTAAAAAGAGACGGAGAAAATAAAGAAAAAGAAAAACTAACTAGCACACTTTCGTAGGCAACACGATTGCAATGAGCACGTGCAACAAGCCTTTAAACCTCTAGGTGTCCCTAGTATGAGGAGTGTTGTCTCCTGAGGGTTTTCAGCGGATTGCACCCAAAAAATTCAATAATAAAAGGAAGACCGTGAAAGTTACATATAAAGATAAGAATTTTAAAAGAAAAGCTTCGAAAATTAGAGTTTCCAACTATGCTAGCTTTTCGGTTGTCAGGAGCCCTATCTTAATAGTCATGAAAAGATGTTAGAAATCACATCATCCCTCAATAAAACATCCTCTTTATTCTTCATTCCTATCTTTCTTCCAAACATCGATCATATAACCCTACGTGTGTGTAAAGAACATCCCTACACCCGGAGAATTCAATTCAAGCTATCATACTCTTGTCCATCTGCCACAGTACTTTTTAATTATTGAATATTTAGATGAATTTGCTCACACACTTTCATGCGACCGTTAATACTTCTTGAGATACTAACCGACCGATTACTCATGTGCTTGCTAATTAGGTGTTTTTCCTCATCTTGCATCACTTAAGGCTTAGCAGTGACTCCCAGCCCAGTTGGTCTAAGGCACTAGGTGAAGAGGCACCCTCGCTATATTTTTTTATTGTTGCCTTGACGATAACAAAATCGGTGTTCCTTTTTCTCACCATTTTATATTTTCTTCATTTTTTATTTCCTTCATACATCGGCTTTTAGACAAGAGCATTTCAAGGTATCCTCTACTATCCCGAGTTTCAAGACGTGTGTAAGTGCCAATAGCAGGGTATCAACGTTCAAATTGTTTGGCTTCCAGAATAGAAACTATTTTTCAGACTTATTTTTATCCTCAGATTAGTGACTTCCTTCATCTTACTAACCCTTGGGACAACGGCTCATAACTACTTAATACTAGTTCATATAAGAAAACTTTTAATTTTCTTGGTTTTCTTAATTTTTTCCAATCATTTGGATGTAATTTTTCACCATATGATCTTTTATTATCTTATTTATGTACAAAAATATTTTTATTTTTATTTGAAATTTTTTAAATTTTTATAGGTTTTCAAAATTTTTAAATTTTTATAGTTTTTTAAAGAAATGTTTTGTGCTTATGCAAAGTACGATGCAAATAATGCGAAAATAAGTACAAACCTCCCCCAAACTTGTTTTCAAACAGTGTCCTCACTGTTGCCAACTGCTAAATCATAAAAACCAGTAAGCTTGGGAGGAAATTTATTAATGGGGGCAAAATATTTAAGTGAAGATCCTCCCCTAAACTTATTCTTTTCACTCACCACCATTCAAAAGATGATGCAGTAATTTACAGGACATGGAGGTGAGACGGAGGAATTTTAATCAAGATAAAATGGCTCCTGTAAGAACAAGAGCTCCTCCGTGGGGTCAGTGGAAAAATACGGCTTTAATCTATGTCCATTCACATTGAAAAATGTACCGTTTTTAATATTTTCTACCTCAACTGCCCCGTGCGGGTATACAGACCGCACAATAAAAGGTCCCTTCCACCGAGAACGTAGCTTACCCGCGTGAAGGTGTAATCGTGAATCATAAAGGACTTGTTGACCAGGTGTAAACGTTTTCCTCAAAATGTTTTTATCGTGAAATACCTTAGTCCGATTCTTTACGATTACAGCATTATCATAAGCTTCATCGCGGAGTTCGCTTTGCTCGTTTAATTGCAGCTTCCGAAAGTTGCAGGCTTGATTTAAGTCAAAGTTGATTTCTTTAATAGCCCACATTTCTTTGTACTCAATCTCGACTGGCAAGTGACAAGCCTTTCCAAACACTAACCTATAAGGAGACATCCCTAGATCGGTTTTATATGCAGTTCGGAATGCCCAAAGACCATCCGTCAATTTAATCGACCAATCTTTTCTATTCTTCACAACAGTTTTCTCCAGGATTTGTTTGATCTGTCTATTCGAAATCTCAGCCTGCCCGCTCGTTTGGGGATGATAGGGTGTAGAAAGTTTGTGGTTGATTGCATATTTCCGTATCAACGTCTCGAAAGACCTGTTGCAGAAATATGTCCCGTTATCGCTAATGATAGCGCGTGGGTGTCCAAATCGCGAAAATATGTTTTCTTTTAAGAACTTAATGACAACCTTTTTGTCATTAGTGCGACAAGGAATAGCTTCAACCCACTTTGAGACGTAATCAACCGCAAGCAGTATGTACAGATTCCCGAAGGAGTTGGGAAAAGGACCCATAAGTCAATGCCCCAAACATCGAAAATTTCAACCACTAAGATGGGTTGCTGTGGCATCTCATTTCTCCGGGAAATCCTACCCGTGTGTTTACACTGTGTACAGGTTTTGCAATGATCAAATGCGTCTTTGAACAAGGTCGGCCAATAAACACCGCATTGCAAAACCTTCCCCGCCGTCTTTTTAGGATAGAAGTGACCCCCACATGCTTGATCATGACTAAAAGATAGAACACTCTTGAATTCCTCATTCGAGACACACCGGCGGATGATCTGATCAGGACAATACTTAAACATATAGGGTTCATCCCAGTAAAAGTGTTTTACTTGGGATAGAAAGCGATGTTTGTCCTGTTTTGACCAATCACTGGGTATCAGTCCTGTGACAAGATAATTCACAATATACCTGAACCACGGTTCATCGGATACATTCAAGAGTTGTTCGTCCGGAAAAGAATCATTGATCGGCAGGGTCACAGGTGAAGAAGAGATGCACGAAAGATGGTCGGCTACAACGTTTTCACATCCTTTCTTATCTTTAATAACAAGATCAAATTCTTGTAATAGAAGGATCCAACGTATTAGCCTACCTATAGCATCCTTCTTCGCCAAAAGATGTTTCAAGGCGGAGTGGTCAGTGTACACAACTATTGGTGAGCCAATCAAGTAAGGCCTGAATTTTTCTAATGCAAATACAACCGCCAAAATTTTTTTTTCGGTAGTTGTATAGTTAATTTGAGAATCGTTCAGGGTCTTACTTGCATAATAGATCATGTGTGGCATCTTTTCAATGTGCTATCTTAAGACTGCACTAACTGCAAAATCTGATGCATCACACATAAGCTCGAAAGGGTGGTCCCAATCTGGAGGCGATAGAACGGGGGCTGTAGTGAGGGAGTGTTTGAGTGAGTCGAATGCTGCCTCACAATCCGAGTCAAAGTGGAAGGTCGTATCCTTGGCCAAGAGAAGAGTTAAAGGTCTAGCAATTTTGCTAAAATCCTTAATGAATCTCCTGTAAAAGCCTGCATGGCCATGAAATGATCGGATATCCTTGACGCTTTTGGGATGAGGAATGTTGAATGACATCTATCTTAGCTCTGTCAACCTCAATGCCTTTTCGTGAAATAACATGTCCAAGCACAATTCCCTCTTAGACCATGAAATGGCATTTTTCCCAATTCAAGGTTTAGTTCTTCTCTTTGCAACGAGTAAGAACTGTGTCAAGATTCAATAGGTAGTCAGAAAACGAGTCTCCAAAAATCGAGAAATCGCCCATGAAAATCTCCAAAAAATTCTCGGCCATGTCCGAGAATATCCCTATCATACACCGCTGAAATGTAGCGGGAGCATTGCATAACCCAAAGGGCATGCGTCTATAAGCAAAGGTACCAAAAGGACAAGTAAATGTGGTTTTATCTTGATCCTTTTTGGCAATGGGGACCTGATTATAGCCGGAGTATCCGTCCATAAAGCAATAATACTCACGTCCAGCTAAGCGTTCCAGCATCTGATCAATGAAAGGTAGAGGAAAGTGGTCTTTCCTCGTAGCGGCATAGAGTTTTCTGTAATCAATACATACACGCCACCCAGTTTGGGCGCGTGTCTGAATTAACTCATTTGCCTCATTGGTGATAACAGTGATGCCAGATTTCTTAGGGACGACATGAATTGGACTCACCCATTGGCTATCGGAGATTGGGTAAATAATACCATTGTCAAGGCATTTGACGATCTCTTTCTTCACCACATCCTTCATGACGGGGTTCAACCGTCTCTGTGGTTCTCGGGTTGGTTTGGCATCATCCATCAAATGTATATGACGTTCTACAATCAAGGGACTAATCCCATTGATGTCCGCCATGGTCCAACCAAACGCCTGCCTATTAGATCTCAATACCGTTAAAAGTACATTCTCTTGCTCTGGTGCTAGAGAAGCGGATATGATAACCGGTAAAGACTCATTCTCACCTAAATATGCATATTTAAGATGAGAAGGTAAAAGTTTGAGTTCTAATGCTGGCGGAGAAATAATAGAAGGTGGGATTATCGAATAATATTCGGAGTCACAAAGAAGCTCATAGCCTGTGAAAGATACAGACTCGGATGGTGATGAGTCAGGAGTGTCGGACTCAAGCGTGGAAAATGTTTCCTCACTAAGATGTGCAGGATCAAACATTGATGTGGTTGTGTCGTCGAGATCTTCAAAGCAAAGTTCATCAACTCCGCAACTTTCGGGAGCAATCTCGTGGACAGAGCACACATCAAGTATATGAGCAGAGGGTGTTAGTTATATGTATGCCCTAGAGGCCATTACTGTACATACGATGTATATTGTAATGGATGCTTGGACATATATAGGGATGACTTTCTTGCTCGACATGATAGTATGCTATCTGGTTGTACTTTATCTTAACATGTACTCTGATTGTCTCTATGTTACATGTTGATAAAGCCCTTAGGATATGTACTCGACTACTGGGACTATGATGAGATCATACTAGTGGGGCCATGATAGTCGATGAGTACATCCTATAACTGTTCCTAGTCGAGGGTGTATCGAGACAGGGCATCGATACACCAGAGTAGACTAGCGTATACGCATCTTGACCCATATGATAGGCGATGGATGATCCTATATCCATCGGTGTTTGACATCAAGGATGGTGTACGGGTGCTCAGTGGAGACTGGGTACACTGGACGGACTCGCCGAGAACTCCCAGATGGTATTATACCTCACGTCAGATGGCAGTTCTCCGGTGACACTGGTACAGAGTAGTCTGTTGACCCGAGATCTTCATGAAGTCTTGTGTGATTCCCACTGTGCTTTGATTTCCATCATACCACGTCCAAGAGGGCGTGCAAAAAGGTGGCTTTTGGGTACAGTCCCGAATCACATGGAGGCAACGAGCGATAGGAGGGGATTCGTCTCTCCCGGTATAGGGAGTTGATGTTGTGCAGTGTTCGATAGGCTATAACCGGAAATCCCTGGCCAGGGTTGCTGAGATTTACTGGTAAGTGTTATCAGTAGTTTCTCGAACTGTTATAGACCTCATATCGACACGACTTATCGAGCTACTGGGGTCTGACGTTTACCACCCCTAGGCGAGATATGCAACATATCAGACGACGAGACCGGACTGTACGGGAGTGTTACTGTTTGGATTCACAGGAGAATGTACAGGCTTGCTTGTTGATCTTCTGAGCGCTCAATACCTGGGTAGCTGTTACGTTTAGCTGACCGCTTGCAGGTTGTGGGTGTTTGATATGATCATCACCTACTGCCGGCGTATTGACGATTCTTTAGAGTACTACACAGAGGTTTCTTGGCTCAGGCAAAACGGAGTAGGGGCACATATGTGATATGTGCGGGACCGAGGATAATACGATATGAGATACCGTCTTCTATTCTCGCGATATTTGATATCAGCCGGGTCATCGGATCAAGTGTTGATTCGATGAATCGGTACGGATAAATATTAGTCGGTTATATGCGATATAGCCGGATTGTCGGATCAAGTGTTGATTCGATAATATAATGTATAATAATATATATGATATATTAAATGACATTAACTAATATTAGCTCACTAAAAGATTCTTTTTCTCACTCGGATAATACATTGATATATATGCGATATATGTTAATTGTATTATTTTATTTGGTTACAATAAATATTATATATGTGATATATAATATTGTAACATGATATGATAAATAATGCAACATGTTTAGTAGAGATTAAACAAGATTAGGGTTTGATTTGGGTTAATGCTTTCTAGACGATTCTAGAAGGTTTAGTTTTGTTTTGTGAAAGATATTTTGTTATGACTCATCCTTAACCTAACCCAAACCCTACACCCTTGGTTAAATCTCTAGAATGGTTTGGTTAACCATGGTTTCATAATTCATCATTATCTTCTTTGCATTATTCATCACAAAAGGAATTCTATCATCATTCTTCATCTTCTTCCTTCTTCTTTCTTCATGGAAAAAGCTTACTAGCTTTTTCCAAGTGATGAATAAATGTGAGAAAAAGACAAATAAAGAGAGCAAAAATCCTACTTCATCATCCTCATCTTCCCTTGCCCTTTAGATGAGAGTGTTCACTCAATTTTAGTGAGTGTTAGCTTGTGTTAATGAAACTTCAAGGTAGATCATCTTTGTATCGAAGATCGGAAGCAAAGGTTGCATCATTCTCTTCGTGAAGCCTCTCGAGAGTCCAGAACACGATGATCGCAGCGAAGGGACCTCAACACAGAGCTTTAGAAGTGAAGGACCGGATCTACAAAGGTTGTAATCCCTCTCACTTAGTGTTAAAGTGTTTAGCATGTTAGTTTTCGCCTAAACTCTAATTTAAAGATCCGTATTCGGGTTGTTCGGCACGGCTAAATTTTTAATCGGGCATGGTCGATGCCTCGTAGACCCTTGTGCGCATGCCCAGCAACCCCACAGTGGTATCAGAGCCAAGCTAGAGCTTTAGGCGAAGTCTAGAAGAAGTTTAAAGTCCGATCGAAACCCGAAACCCCGATATTTACCCTTCTCTGTACATTTTTCAAAAAGGTGGTTTTTTCTGAATTAAAAATGCTCAGAAAAAACAAGCAGGAAAAACTAAGAATTAATGTGAAGTACGGTCCCCTAAGTCGACTATTTGACCGCAGAACCGCGGCGAAACCATGGGTTTTGCGGCGGTTCCGCGGCCAAATTTGGACTTAGTCCCTGAAACTTCATGTAATTATTTTTAGGCCCTTTCTTGTTATTTTTGTCTGGGAATATTTTAATTCCACTCAAGTGTTGAGTTTTCAAGGGTTGTATTGGGGAATCGTTGATTCGATCGGATAATTCAACTTCGTTTAGTTTGTCCGGATAATTTTAGAAACTGTTAAAGAGTTCGGGCGGATATCAATAACTCACTTTTTCCCCAGTCGGAAAATTTTTCAAAAGTTGGATTTTTCTCGAGTTTGAAACATTCTAAGTCATGCAAGTAACGCGGTGGACCCTCTAGAAGACAACAATCCTTAACTCGATTATGTGACCGTCTTGAACTGCCTTTTGATCCTTAGGGTTTGGGGCAGTACGGCGTGCCACATGTGAGGCGTTGGCTTGACCCTTCTACGGCTGGACCTTTGGTACTGTGGCATGTGATGGATGTTTTTAAACTGATTTCAAGTGTTGAGATATATTGGGGAAATCTTGGGTGTTTGATTATTCGATCGGAAAGTTTAAAATTGTCTATTTATGATACAATATTTGGAATCCACAGGTAGTTACGAGATAACTAATTTGAATGTTATAAATCTAGCGGTTTAGTCTCAGTTGATCGGTTGCTATGGAATTTTGATGTGATCAACTTTTGTCGCAATCACGTAGCGTACGCGGATACTCGCCGGGTAAACTTAATAGACAGCCAAGCCCCATAGCCCCGACCAAGTGACTGTAGGAGAACCCCGTCGCCGAAAGCATCCGTTCGGGTGCTCGCGGCAGCGGTGTTCCGCCTTAGTGCACTTCGTCGACGGCATCTGGGGGTGCGGCTGTCTACTAAAGTTTGTGACGAGCATTCGATCAGGTTGTCGGGAATCTTGCTGAATTGCCCGACTTGATATTGAAAAGTGTTTTCGATATTGAGACTAAAATGCGGGGTTTATAATTGTTAGGCATGCGATGTCTAAGGAATTCATTTGGTTAGGCATGCGATGTCTAAAGAGGTTGCGGATTTCAACTGTTGTAGTTTTACACTTTTTTTTCTGTGACCGTAAGCGTAGTATGTGGTGTATCACCGGCTTCATTGCTATACATCAACGACAATCGGGATACGCATACTTGCTTACGTTGATGATATGAGATATTATGTGTTGCTGTGATATGTTATATTGGATCGTCGCGTTTTGAATAGCCGGGGGTTTTATGTGAGATGAGAGTTTTTTCTTTTTCATTCATGTAAAATTCATTTGTATGTAATATTCTTTTATTGGGGCACTTCCAGGTTGCGGATGATGTCACCGTTGTATATTATTTACTTTTCCGCATTAGGTAGACCCAAGGCGGGGAGCACAAGTGACCGGGTTCTGGGGTCCAGTGGGAGACCATCTCGATGAGTCGAGACCGGGTCTCCTAACCCTATAATTGGCAGTGTTGCTTGCCGCTCTCGTAGGGGTCTAGGGATGTGAGTTTGGCTATTCATCGCGACCGTGGAATCCGTGTTTTATACAGGATCGTATTGAAAACACGGACGTCCTAGTATATCCAATATTTCATATATGTTCTTCTGCTGCAATGTTCTGTAATGAGATCATATTACTGCCTGTGACGAATGTTTATATTATATATATGAGATATATGTTATATTGCAGATTTCGTTTCAAATGAGATGCTTGTGAAGCACAATAAAATGGGACTTCATTAATGAGATTAGTGAAATAAAAGAAACCTAAGATGTTGTAGAAACTTGTTTATAAAAAATGGTAGCTCTAGTTCTTGCTTTGAATAGCGGTGTTCCTTGTAGAACATCCAGCACCTTATTCGATAAGGAAAAAGCCGAGATCCCTTCACCGGGAGTGACCTCTTTAGTGAAACTAGCAGATGCTACAATCTCGGTTTGTCTTTTGATTGCTTCTATAGTTCTTGCTTTGCATAGTGGTATATATGACATATCCTGCACCTTATTCGATGAGGAAAGGGCCGACGATCCCTTCACCGGGAGTGACCCCTTTAGCAAAACTGGAAAAGCCTAAAAAACACTCCATTTAAAATCACTCGATTCTACAACGATATCAAGTTCATTACGCAATAGGTTTTCTTAAAAACCTGTCGTAACCCTCCGTCATTTTAGGAAGTAGAGTACTTAGTATTCGTGCTGTGTTTGTTGACCATAGTTAAGACACAGTGTACGGGAGCTAAGTGATTTCTTCCTATAAAGCATATGATGTGATTAGTTAGGACAGTCATATGACTTTGTTGACCTTAGTTAAGGGTCATGTGGGTGGGTCTAATTAATCAAGAAATGACGGGTAGAACTTGACTAGTGCTTATGATTTGTTGACCATAGTTAAGGTCATAAGTCACTAGGGGTAAAACATTATTGGGAATTTCAAGTGTTGAAATTTGCAATGAGATTGCATACCTTCTATGAGATAGTTGGATCCCGATACCCACTGCGAGTAAGAGTTACTCCTGGGAGAGTTTTACACATTACAATTAGCCGATCAAGTAGGTGTCTAGAAAGGTGTTAACGGGGTTACGCCTCTGGGAAAACGAGGTTTACTTTAATTAGGTTCGTGCGAAAGCACGGGGGACCTCCCTCAAAGTACCGACACTGGCATGGCTGAAAGATTGGCGAACTTGTAGCGTGTAATTAATCCCGGCAAGTTTTTCCTTTTAGGGTTTGAAGGAAGATTTAACTAAAATTGTGGGAGACATCCTGATTAGATATATTATATAACCAATCTAATCTTGCAAGAGCATACGCTGAGTGTTTTCTTCTCTCTCTCTCCAGGTAGCGACCATATCACGCCTTAATCAAGATAATGATACGGATTATTGACCGAACCCGTTTGTTATACTGAGCTGGGGAACGTTGGTCCCGCTCCAACTTATAATTGTTATAAGACAGAGCAGGAAATAGGGGATTACCAGAATTCCCGTGCCGCCCAAACGAAGAAAGTGCATGTTGATGCATCTTCTTCGGGTGTGTTCATTACAGAGAACTGTTTCTCAGTATCCTTTACGTCCTGGATATGAGATACCGGTTCAGGATCCCGCATATGTAATCTGTTACATGGGCTACAGAAAGGTAGAGAACTGAGAACGGGTGATAAGTTTCATGAGACAGAAAACGGTGCAATTGTTGCAGCCAAGTCTGTTGGTCACTATCACCCTGTATTACCAGAATACATTGATTCTAAACAAATGTTATTAGATACCGAACCTGATATACAAATTCATATCAGTCTCTTTATTAGTAAAGAAGGATATAATTTTGTATTGTTGGATAATGTTTTGAACATTTCCTATATCAAGAGTTGATCGGTTCAGGCACGTTATCTAAAAGCATTGACGTTCTAAATCAAACTACAGTTCTTAGTATACGGAACACACACAAGAGGAAGAGTTCAGAAATGAACGAATCCTTCTTGAGGCATTGTAGACTAGGTCATATCAATACGACCCGACTAGCTGAAGTTACACTAAGATGCATATTTAAATTTGTTTGAATTTACATCTTGTGAAACTTGCCGGTCATGTCACAAAGTAAAGATGACCACAGCTCTGTTTATTGGAAAGAGAGAAAAAGTTAGTGAACTCTTGGGATTGATACATGCTGATGTATGAAAGTCCCCTGTCTACACATGCCAAGAACGGTTCTTTTTACTTCATTACATTCTCTGATAATCTCTCAAGATTTAGACATATATTCCTGTTGAAACACAAGTTCGAAGCTTTTGAGATATTCACAGAATATAAGTTAGAAGTAGAGAACCAAATACGGGTATAAGTATTATGTCTTTTGATGAGATCAAGGAGGACAATACTTGAGCACGGAATTCCTGGACTATTCTAAAGGAGAATGAGATTCTCTCTCAGCATTACTCCTCCGTATACACCATAGCACGATGGTATATCAGGGCGGAGCAATAGCACCCTATTTGATATGGTGTGCTCTATGATGAGTACTACTGAGTTTCCTATTTCCTTTTGGGAGTTATGCACTTGTGAAGCTGCATACCTATTGAATAAGGGTTCCAATCAAATCAGTTGCCTACCACTTCATATGTGATATGGAAAGGAAAGAGCCCATATCTTAAGTTAGTTAAGATTTGGGGTTGTCCGGCCTATGTTTAAAAGCAAAATCCGGACAAGCTCGAGGCAAGGTCTGTTATGTAGAACTGGAATGGTTCCAGCTATACAAACTGCAGCTGATGATTTGGTAGAACCAAAGGATTCAATAGTTTCCAACGAACCTTAGCCTCTCCGCCGATCTAGCAGGATTCCTCACCCACCTGAGAGATACTTCGGTTTCTCTATGACAGTGGGAGCGAGGATTGCATCATGAGATGATGACCCAACAAGTTTTGAGCTGGCCATCAGGAGTGGGACTCTGTAAGAATGGCTGGATGCTTATCGATCTGAGATGGAATCCTTATACACCAACAAAGTATGGACTTTGGTTGCTTTATCTGAAGGGTTAAATCCCCATCAGGAGCAAGTATATCTTGAGAAGATTACTTGGTGTACATGGAAAAGTTGAGACTTTCCAAAGCTATGCTTAAGTCCATCCGGATCCTACTTGCTACGGCTACATACCATAACTACGATATCTGGCGGTTGGGTGTCATGACTGCTCTTCTAAATGATGTTTTAGAAGATAGCGTCTATAAGTACACAGCCAGAGGGCTTCGTAGATAGTGGGAGCAGCGGAAACGTGTGCAAGATGTTTTATGTGATAAAACAGGCATCGCGGAGTTGGAACGTCTGTTTTGATGTTGTAGTCAAAGAGTTTGACTTCATCAAAATGGTAGATGAACCTTGTATATACAAAAAGGTAGTGGGGAGTATGGTCGTGATCCTCGTAGAGTACGTGGATGAAACACTCTTGATAGGGAAGGAGTTTCTTATTCTACGATCGGTCAATCTCCGCTTATCACTAGGATTCTCCATTAGGATCAAAGTGATACCTCCTAAATCCTGGGTTTATGGATCTATGAGATAGATCTAATTGGATGTTAGGATTCTCACTAGTTGTAGTGAGATGGTATCAACTGATCCTGGGGAGAATCACTGGAAAGGTTCCAGAGTGATAAGAATGACTGAATGTCAGTCGCAGGCATTGTCTTTACCCTCAGTGAAGGGACAGTGTGTTGGAAGAGTTCCAAGCTAGATACCGTGACATACTAGACGATTAAAGGCAAGATACATCGTTACCAACGATACTACCAAAGAGGCAGTCTGGATATATATAAGTTCATGCAATGAACTTCGTTCCTACCATTGTGTGACAATTGAGTTATGGCTTATGCCAAGGAACTACCGTCCCATCAGAAATCCAAATATAATTCTTAGGCAGTATCACCTGATCATGGAGATGGTTGATCTCTAGGGATATCGAGGTTAGGAGAGTAGACACAGAGGACAACAACGCGGATCCATTCACAAAGGCATTTTTCCCAGTAGAGACTTTATATGGGATGGTTGAGTATGAGATACTTCAACCGCAGCTAATTATTGGGTATGCGATACCACAACAGATGGCCCTAGTGCAAGTGGGAGATTGTTAGTTATATGTATGCCCTAGAGGCCATTACTGTACATACGATGTATATTGTAATGGATGCTTGGACATATATAGGGAGGACTTTCTTGCTCGACATGATAGTATGCTATCTGGTTGTACTTTATCTTAACATGTACTCTGATTGTCTCTATGTTACATGTTGATAAAGCCCTTAGGATATGTACTCGACTACTGGGACTATGATGAGATCATACTAGTGGGGCCACGGTAGTCGATGAGTACATCCTATAACTGTTCCTAGTCGAGGGTGTATCGAGACAGGGAATCGATACACCAGAGTAGACTAGCGTATATGCATCTTGACCCATATGATGGGCGATGGATGATCACATATCTATCGATGTTTGACATCAAGGATGGTGTACGGGTGCTCAGTGGAGACTGGGTACACTGGACGGACTCGCCGAGAACTCCCAGATGGTATTATACCTCACGTCAGATGGCAGTTCTCCTGTGACACTGGTACAGAGTAGTCTGTTGACCCGAGATCTTCATAGAGTCTTGTGTGATTCCCACTGTGCTTTGATTTCCATCATACCACATCCAAGAGGGCGTGCAAAAAGGTGGCTTTTGGGTACAGTCCCGAATCACATGGAGGCAACGAGCGATAGGAGGGGATTCGTCTCTCCCGGTATAGGGAGTTGATGTTGTGCAGTGTTCGATTGGCTATAACCGGAAATCCCTGGCCAGGGTTGCTGAGATTTACTGGTAAGTGTTATCAGTAGTTTCTCGAACTGTTATAGACCTCATATCGACACGACTTATCGAGCTACTGGGGTCTGACGTTTAACACCCCTAGGCGAGATATGCAACATATCAGACGACGAGACCGGACTGTACGGGAGTGTTACTGTTTGGATTCACAGGAGAATGTACAGGCTTACATGTTGATCTTCTGAGCGCTCAATACCTGGGTAGCTGTTACGTTTAGCTGACCGCTTGCAGGTTGTGGGTGTTTGATATGATCATCACCTACTGCCGGCGTATTGACGATTCTTTAGAGTCCTACACAGAGGTTTCTTGGCTCAGGCAAAACGGAGTAGGGGCACATATGTGATATGTGCGGGACCGAGGATAATACGATATAAGATACCGTATTCTATTCTCGCGATATTTGATATAAGCCGGGTCATCGGATCAAGTGTTAATTCGATGAATCGGTACGGATAAATATTAGTCGGTTATATGCGATATAGCCGGATTGTCGGATCAAGTGTTGATTCGATAATTTAATGTAAAATAATATATATGATATATTAAATGACATTAAGTAATATTAGCTCACTAAAAGATTCTTTTTCTCACTCGGATAATACATTGATATATATGCGATATATGTTAATTGTATTATTTTATTTGGTTACAATAAATATTATATATGTGATATATAATATTGTAACATGATATGATTTGGTAGAATACGATATAATATTGTAACATGATATAATAATGCAACATGTTTAGTAGAGATTAAACAAGATTAGGGTTTGATTTGGGTTAATGCTTTCTAGATGATTCTAGAAGGTTTAGTTTTGTTTTGTGAAAGATATTTTGTTACGACTCATCCTTAACCTAACCCAAACCCTACACCCTTGGTTAAATCTCTACAATGGTTTGGTTAACCATGGTTGCATAATTCATCATTATCTTCTTTGCATTATTCATCACAAAAGGAATTCTATCATCATTCTTCATCTTCTTCCTTCTTCTTTCTTCATGGAAAAAGCTGACTAGCTTTTTCCAAGTGATAAATAAATGTGAGGAAAAGATAAATAAAGAGAGCAAAAATCCTACTTCATCATCCTCATCTTCCCTTGCCCTTTTGATGAGAGTGTTCACTCAATTTTAGTGAGTGTTAGCTTGTGTTAATGAAACTTCAAGGTAGATCATCTTTGTATCGAAGATCGGAAGCAAAGGTTGCATCATTCTCTTCGTGAAGCCTCTCGAGAGTCCAGAACACGATGATCGCAATGAAGGGACCTCAACACGGAGCTTAAGAAGTGAAGGACCGGATCTACAAAGGTTGTAATCCCTCTCACTTAGTGTTAAAGTGTTTAGCATGTTAGTTTTCGCCTAAACTCTAGTTTAAAGATCCGTATTTGGGTTGTTCGGCACGGCTCAATTTTTAATCGGGCATGGTTGATGCATCGTGGACCCTTGTGCGCGTGCCCAGCAACCCTACAGAGGGTTCAGATGGCTGACTTCCAATTTTGTAGATATTTAGTTCAATTGTCATATTTCCAAAAGCTAAGTTCATTGAACCGTTTCAACAGTTAATGACAGCATTAGAAGTGGCAAGGAATGGTCGACCCAAAATCACCGGAATTTGACTCCGTGGGTTTGTTACAGGTTGTGTATCGAGAACAATGAAGTCCACAGGGAATAAAAATTCCCCGACTTTTATCAACACATTCTCTAGTTCATCCCTAGGTTTGGTGATTGAACGGTCTGCCATTTGGAGAGTGCAATGAGCTGGTTTCAACTCTGCAATCCCTAGCTGCTCAAAAACAGAATATGGAAGCAGGTTAACACTTGCGCCAAGGTCTAAAAGAGCACGGTTGATGTTTTTACCCCCAATAGAAATCGATATCGTAGGACATCTTGGGTCCTTACGTTTCTTCGGTAGCTGTGGGATAAAAGCAGTGCTAACATTATTAGACATGAAGACCTTCTTTGGCACTTGAGTCTTCCTCTTCCTAGTGCACAAGTATTTAAGAATTTTCGCATAAGCGGGGACTTGTTGAATAGCATCTAGGAGTGGGATATTGATATTAACCTGTTTGAACATTTCCATAATCTTCTCCATATGTGGACTCGATTTGTTACCCCTTAACCGATTAGGATAAGGAGCTTTACAACAAGCGCTGGGTCCATCATAGAAGAAGGTGGTGTGTGTAGACGTGATCCCAGAATAGGAGTGGGGATCGTCTGTAGTGGGATAGAAGAGGTGGGCTGAGGTGTCGAGCCTAGAGGGAAACGGAGATTAAGATCGTTAGAAGGCGGTGGGGTAGAAGAACAAGGATCAGAAGTAGAAGAGTGTGTGTGAGGAAAGGTCTCAGCCGGGGTGTTATTGATAGATCTATCAGTATCATCAAAATCTTCCCCAACATGATTATTCGGCACTCTTCCTAATCTCAACGTTGTGATGGCATTTACATTGTAATGCCCAGGATTCGGTAGGGGTTGAGACGGAAGTTTCCCTTTTTCTCTCGCACTCATTTCGGCTTTTAGTCGTGCAATTTCTGCTTCCATCGAGCTGATACTCTCAGCTTGGGATGCTGAGTTTTTCTTTATCTCACTGACAGAAGATCTAACCTCAGCTGACACTTCCATGAAATATGACAAGAGTGACTTCATGGTTTGTGTGAATGCAGAGAACTCGTCAGAACAGGTCAACCGCAAAGGATTAGAGGGTGCATGACTGTTGACCTGGGCATTAGGGGTGCTGAGTGAGTTGAAGTGGTTGCTTTTGTGGTGGAAGAGCCCTTTGAAAATTATTTTGGTTTTGAACCGTGTTTTGATTTTATTGTTGGTTCCAAGCAAAGTTAGGGTGATTCCTCCAACCCTGATTATACGTGGAAGAATATGGTTCATTTCTAGGTCTTCGAAAAGCGGCATTGGTATGCTCTTGACCTTGAAACAGAGAATTCAATGGACATTCTTCCGTCAAATGAGAAGGATCAGAACAGCATCAACATACAGTTTTGGGGAGCGACATCGGATTTAGGGAGTCTGTTAAAAATTTATGTTCCATAGCCTCGACCTTCTTTTGCATTGCTGCCATCTCAGCTCGAACACCTATGGAAACATCAATTTGGTGTACGCCACCCCTAGACGATGACTGGTTTCCACTCTCCCACTGTAGGGATTTTTCAGCGAACTCTTCTAAAAATTTCCAAGCTTCCCCATCATCCTTGGTCATAAAATTGCCTTGACACATGGCTTCAAGGTTCTGTTTAGTGTTAGGGTTGATGCCCTCATAAATGATTCGGCACATATCCCATCTCAGGATTCTGTGATGTGGACATTGAACCAACAGATCCTTGAAGCATTCAAAGCACTTCAAGAATGGTTCATTCGGAAGCTGGGTGAATTGATTTAGTTCTCTACGGACTCGAGCTGTCTTGTGATTAGGGTAAAATTTCTTAAGGAATGCTGCAACGAATTCTTCACAATTCGAAATGGAATGTGCGGTTGCGTTATACAGCCACTTCTCGGCTATATCGCATAAGGTAAATGGAAGAAGTCGTAGACGCATAGCATCCACAGAAAGTTATGATGTACCCATCATTGCGCATACATTTTCATATTTTGTAATAAATACATATGCGTCTTCAGACTCGAGACCGTGGTATTTGGCTAGAAGGTTGATGTATTGGGGTTTAATCTTAAAATTCTCCCCGTTAGCTGGTGGAATGGATAAGCAGGTCGAAAGAGGACCTCGCATAGGATAACACCTCTCTTGGAGAGAGATGCGGGGTGGATTCTGCGCACCTACGGACGACAGCAGATTAGTGGTAAAGAAGTTCGATGGAGAAGGATCCATCGATATAGGTGTGGTGGTGGGTAAAGAAGAAGTAAACGTAGAAATACCGACTTCTAAGTCGATCGGGGGAACACGGACAAAACGGGCACTAGAATCCCGTGTCCAGCCTATCTTGCACAAAAAGGGTTTAGTACGAGTGGCAGCGTTAATATAATTAGGGGAAATGAATGAAGTGATTGGTGTTTGTTTTGAAAAATTTACGGATATTTTGAAAAAAATGATGCAAATCACAACAAATGCAACAAGCAATCCTAAGTCTAGTGGTCACCTAGGTCAAGGCTCCAGACCGCTCCTAACTGCCAAAAGACAAGTCGCAGGATCAATCATCCACTGCCTCTTTGTCTCTCCTGTGGCCAGGTAAGTGCTAGGTAAGTGGGAGGTTCTCCACTACGTAAGTAGTGGGCCTAATTAAGTAACCACTTGCCTTAGACAAACTTGCCTTAGACACCACAAAAGAAACGCGGATAAGCAATGAATTACCCACGGCCTTCTTCTGTCCTAAGTGGGCGCGACGGTCCTTAGAGTCATCTCTAGATCTTTTTAAGTTAATGAGGGTAATGCGGATGCAAGTTTGTGATTTTTAGGGCTTAGGAAGGGTAATGAACTCCCTACCTAATCTGAATTTGGCCGTGCCTCTTAATTTCCGTATTAATATGCAAACAACCAAAAATCAAAAACACGGACAATTTTTATTGCTTTTTGCGGCGTTGCGAATTTTTGCAAAGAAACCTGCAGCAAATTGTTAATGGAGCAGATTGAGGAAGGAGATAAGAAAGATAGAATTTCACCGGAAAATTTTTGTGCAGAGATGCTACAATTCCGCCGCGTTTCCGCCGCGGGAAACTCCTATTGCCGCGGATCCGCGGAGATGTAGGGGAATTCCTGCACAAATCTTTTACAAAATGCTTCTGTTCAGCCCCTGAGTCCTCTGAAATACTCCAAAAAAAATTTCAATTGCACAGCAGACTCCAGATTTCCTTGCAACAAATCACAACGAATCGTTTAGTGTTTGCGTGAATTTTGATCTCAAAATTATAATGGAATAAACTTTTCAATTCAAATTTCAAAAACGAACGATTTAGCGCACTATCTCCGGCAACGGCGCCATTTGATTGAATGATTTTCTCGGTGTGTATGTAGAAAATGTATAGAAATCACAACCAAAAATGTTTTGACCGCAATCAATAACGGTGTCGATTGTAGCGTGTTAGCGAGTGCGGATCGTCCACAGGGAAAGTGTGATCCGTTCGTAATTGAATTAGATGAATTGAAAATTAAAGAAAGTATAGAAAAGACAATTCAATTCAAGATTTAAAAATGAATTTCAAGAATTATTAAAATCTAGATGTAATAGCAAGAATCAAGAAAACATTTAAAATCAAGAATGAAAAATTGATGACATCCAATCCAATAATCAAGAATCGAAGTGAGGCTCGTAGGAATCGATCGAATCTATAGACGTGATAAAATCTATTGATTACGTATTCTTATCCATCGATGAATTGATACTAGATCGATAATGATCAATGAGAATTAGGGATTTCTTGTAGAAATTAGGGTTTCATCATCTATCCCTTGTCCTTTCATTGATTTCATTCATATTCTAGTCTCTAGTAAACTCAAGAATCGATCGCGGATCCCTAATTAAGATCGAACACAATCAAGAAAGTATCGCTCAAAACTAGGTCGTCGATTCTTGAATTTGATAGGGTTTACAAACTCTTAGGACTTAAGAATTGTACAATAATCTAATCATCATCATCTATTGATCGTCTCGATTCCTCCACGAGCGGAGTTTTACTTAAACATCACAACAAGACACACAATCAAGAATTGAGATCGAATCATGATGCAAGAATTTAAAGAAAGCAAGATAAAAGAATTTCACCTTTATTTATGAACAATTTCGTTACAATTCTCCCTAGATCTACAAGAGGAAAGAACTCGATCGTCGATTTCGGCTTCGCTCGTCTCCTTGAGTCGCGGATCTCCTTGGATCACTTGCTCCGATGAAGTCCGGCGTCGCTTTCTAAAGGATCGAAGGCTTCATGCTTCATTTGGTACTCGGGGTTCTTGATTTTGGCTTTGGATTTTGAATTGGGGATTAGGGTATACAAGTCGTGTCACTCAACTTGTATTGAATTTGGATTACAACCAATTGTTGAACAACCTTGAGAGTGAGGCCTTAGGGTTCCTTTTATAGCCTTCACTAGCTTTGGCTTCCTTTAGAAGCTAGGTTTAGGTTAGCTTCCCTTGTAAGCTAGGTAGTTTGGTAGAAGCTTCTAGAGGTAGTTAGTTAGGCTTTAGCTTCCTTCATAATCTTGGAGGTTAGGGGGAAGCTTCTAGGCTTTAGGTAGTTAAGTGAGAAGTTTTCTTGAGAAGCTTGGTTGTTTAGCTTGAACAAGGAGCTTGCTGTTCTGGCAGAAGCTTCTGGAGAATTATGGAATTTACAGTGGCTTAAAGGAGTTCTGAAGCCGTGGAGAAAAGGCTGAAGTGAAGCGACGCTGATGACGTGGCAGGTCAGCCGCGGATCTGCGGCGGGAGTGGGTATGGGGCCGCGGATCCGCGGCCCTTTGAAGCCCTCATTGCTTGCAATTTGCTGTGATGCTTTCTGTTAGCCTTTTAGCACTTTTCTTATGTGTGGAATTTCATATTCCATTCTATATTGCTGCCAGATCTCAAGGCTTGGACATGGCGTATTTTTAACAGCATTTTTTTCACTGATTTGGATTTTCCCCTGGAATTTCCTGCACAAATTCTCGAAACAAGTGTTGCGCTACACAAAAATTATGTGATGCAATGATAAACACTCAATTTCCCTCAGAAATGTCGGTTTTGGTATTCAACACATGTTATTTGGTATTTTACGGCTTTTTTACTAATATGTGCTATATTAATACCGAACACCTCTAGATGAGTGCAAATGGTAGGGAAATTGACGTGTTAAAAATGCAATATTTTCGACAGATCACCTGCAACGAAAGACGGAATACACGGTCGTGATGAATAGCCAAACCCCACCCTAGACCCCCTATGGGTGCGGCAAACTACCCGCCAAATACCCGAAGTGGAGCGGCCTCCCTCAACAAAGTGAGTTGGGCACTCGGCACTTCAAAGTACCCGGTAGTCTGTGCACCCCACCTTGGGTCTATCTTAGGAGCAGAAAACAGTAAAAGAAAAAATGTACAAAGGCGGCTACATCCTCAACCCGGATATGCGACCCAAAAATAATATTACATCAATTTACAATTTACATCAAATGAAAGTTAAATGAACACACATCTCACATCCCCGGCTATTCATCCACGACAATCCAACAAGTTCATATACACAATCCAACAACAAAGATCACAGATATGTACAACCCCCACTAATCGACGTATAGCGATTAGTAGACGTTCAGTACATTTAATACATTACAGATATAATCCATTTGGCTAAAATTTATAGAATTTCGATCAATATGCAAATTTGAAACTACCCCAAATAGAACACTGTACTTAGAAGAATCTGGGCAGAAACAAAGTATCTGAAAAATCCCAAAATACCAAGCTGGACAATCTGCAGGAAAAATGAGTTGACTCCGAGTCGACTCGGCCGCGGATCCACGGCAAAACACATGGTTTCGCCGCGCTTCCACGGCTGTGTGACCGAGTCACGAGCTCGTTTTGCTTGGGTGTCCCTAAAAAAGCCTGCACGTATTTTTCAGGTCACTGAAAATATTTTTAGACCTGTTTTGAAAATCGCCAGAAAACACAAGTTTTAGATGTATTTTGCGATTTTTCCGGGATCGAAGTTCTAAAGACATTGCCAACAAGTTAGTTGTTGTTTAGCTTGGCTCTGATACCACTGTAAGTCTATATTACCCACCCCGGTACTTACGGGGAGGCGGAAAGAGTAAAAAACAAATTTTTTTCACAAGGTAACATAGACAAACCATGAAGGATCTTTGCTAAACAAAAACTAACAAACTAACTAAAAGTTTTAACTACTAGGTTAGATGGTTATACCTAGTTCTTGAACTCCTTCTCTTCTTGTTGTGGTCCTCCTAGTTGCTAGCTCCTTGGAGTGGTGTAGATGGTTCCTCCTCGTTGTCTTCTCTTGGTCAAATAACGATCCTCCCGAAGGCCTATACCTTGAGATCTTTCCTCGACAATGAAGTAACTAGAGTGCTTGGCTTGCTAAACTAAGAACCCTAGAGTGAGTAGAGAGGTATTTTGGTGGTTTAGTCTCAAAGCTTTGATTTTCAACAAATGAAACACTTAAGCTTTTGAGAGAGAGGAAGAGGGAGAGCAAACCATGAGAGAGAAAGTGTAGGGTTCCTAGGCACACCCATGAGGTTCTACAACTGATCAAACATGTCCAATTCAAAATTTTCTATATGCCAAAGAACCCTAAACTAGATCGTTACTAGAGGTAAGGCGAAACAAACAAGAAAGCAAACTACTTTGCTATTAAGTGAATGGAAATACAACCTTTGTAGATCCGGTCCTCCACTTCTTTAGCTCCGTGATGACGTCCCTTCGCTGCGATCACCGGGATCCCGGACTCTAGCAATGGTTTCGTCGGAGAAATGATCGGGCTAGGTCGTTGACTTAGATGCCGAAGATGATCTACGTCGAGGAAACTCAAACTCAAGCTCCATCTTCACTAGGTCATGAAACTTGTGAAGATAACACACTCTACTACATGGCAAGTAGTAGAGGATGAAGAAATAGGAAGTGGGTTCACTTTGGAATTAGATTTCTCACTTGGATTCATCACTTGGAAATTTTCAAGAGAGCTTTCTTCTCTTCATGAAAAAGAAGAAGAAGAAGAAAAGAAAATGAATAATGAATTATCTCAAAAAGAAAATGAAGTGATGTCTATCATTTAGCAACCATGTGTGAGTAAACTCATGTAGAGAAGAAACTAGGGTTTAGTTAAATGGTTAGGTTAAGCATAAAACAAAATGGTAGACTTTTTCAAAGATGCATGAAGCATCATGAAGCTTCTTGCATAAAGACAAAGAAAGGAACCATTCTATTTTACCAAAATAAATAAATAAATAAGGTAATGGAAACCCTAACCATTTACTAAACATGGTGTATAGCATACACACACCCAAGTTTGCATGTATCATCAAACATGATACAATCAAGTGCACAAAAATATATCACATATACTACTTGTGCACATCAAGTGAGAAAATCAATCTTAAGTGAACAAATACTAGTTAATGTAAAGTAATATATCATATATATATAATTATACATTAAATCATTAAATCAACACTTGATTTAATGATCCGGTCATGATGCATATAACCAACTAATATCAAGTGTATCAATGTATCGAATCAACACTTGATTCGGTAACCCGACTATATCTCATATAACCGGCCAATGATACAAATCGCGAGAATAGAATACAGTATCACATACTGGTATTGTTCTCGGTCCCGCACATATCTCATATGCGCTCCTATTTCGTTTCGCTTGAGCCAGGAAACCTCTGTGTAGGACTCTAAAGACTCGTCAATACGCCGGCAGCAGGTGATGATCATATCAAACACCCGCAAGCCGCAAGCGGTCTGCTAAACGTAACGGCCACCCGGGTATTGAGCGATCAGAAGATCAACGAGCAAGCCCGCTCACACTCCTGTGAATCCATCCAGTAACACTTACCGTACAGTCCGGTCTGTTCGTCTGATATGTCGCATATCTCGCCTAGGGGTGGTAAATGTCAGACCCCAGTAGCTTGATAAGTCATGCCGATGTAAGGTCCATACCAAGTGTGAAACTACTGATAACTGTTACCAGCATATCACTGCAACCCTGGCCAGGGATTTCCAGTTATGGCCAGTCGAGCATAGCGCAACATCAACCCCCAATACCGGGAGAGACGAATCCCCTCCTATCGCTCCATGTGAATCGGGACTGTACCCAAAAACCACCTGTTTGCATGACATAGTAGACCCGTGGTAGGGTGGAAATCAAAGCACAGTGGGATGCACATAAGACTCTATGACGATCTCGGGTCAACAAACTAAGCTGCACCAGTGTCACCAGAGAACTGCCATCTGACGTGAGGTATAATACCATCTGGGAGTTCTCGGCGAGTCCGTTCAGTGTACCCAGTCTCCACTGAGCACCCGCATACCATCTCTGATGTCAAACACAAATAGATATGGGATCATCTATCTCCCATCACATGGGTCGAGATGATATACGCTAGTCTACTCTAGAATATCGATGCCCCGTCTCGATATTCCTACGACTAGGAACATTGAAGGATGTACTCATGGACTACCCAGGCCCTACTAGTATGATCTACATCATAGTCCTGGAAGTCGAGCACACATCCTAAGGGCTTTATCAACATGTAATAGAGAGACTGCAAGTATATATGTTAAGATAAAGAGCAACCAGATAGCATACTATCATGTCGATCAAGAAAGTACTACCTATATATGTCCCAGCATCCACTACAATATACATCCTATGTACAGTAATGGCCTCTAGGGCATACTTATAACTAACAATCTCCCACTTGCACTAGGGCCATCTGTAGCAGTGGTTGCAGTATCTAATACTCAACCATCCCATAAAAGTCTCTCTTTGGGAAAAGGCCTTTGTGAGTGGATCCGCCGTGTTGTCCTCTGAGTCTACTCTCCTAACCTCGATCACCCTGGAGATCAACTATCTCCATGATCAGGTGATGCTGCCTCAGAATATGTCTGGGTCACTGATGGGACCAGAGTTCCTGGGACAAAGCCACACTTCCATTGTCATACAATGGTAGGAACATAGTTCATCTCATGAACCAATATACACCCAAACTGCCTCTTTGGTAGTATCTTTGATAGCGATTTTACCAGCCTTTATCGTCTAGTCTGCCACGGTATCTAGCTTGGAACTCTTCTAACATACCGTCCCTCCACTGAGGGTAAAGACAATGCCTGCGACTGACATTCAGTCCTCCTTATCACCCTGGAACCTTTCTAGTGATTCTCCCCAGGATCGATTGATACAATCTTACTACAGCTAGTGATAATCCTAACATCCATTTAGATCTATCTCATAGACCCAAATCCCAGGATTTAGGAGGTATCAACTTTATCCTATTTGGAGAATCCTTGTGATAAGAGGAGATTGACCGTATGTAGCATAGGAAACTCCTTCCCTATCAAGAGTATGTCATCCACATTCTCTATGAGGATCACTACCATACTCCCTACTATCCATTTGTATATACAAGGCTCATCTACATATTTTGATGAAGTCAAACTCGTTGACTACCACATCAAAACAGATGTTCCAACTCCGCGATGCCTGCTTTATTCTGTAAAGCAACTTGCACACGTTTCCGCTGCTCCCACTGTTTACGAAGCCCTCTGGCTGTGTTCTTATAGACGTTCTCTTCTAAATCATTATTTATAAAAGCAGTCATGGCACCCAACCACCAGATATCGTAGTCATGGTATGTAGCGATGGCAAGTAGGATCCGGATGGACTTAAGCATAGCCACTGGAAAAGGTTTCATCATTTTCCACGCCTGGTCGATGACGAAAACCTTTAACATGTCTAGCTTTGAAAGTCTCAACTTTTCCATCTACACCAAGTAATCTTCTCAAGATACACTTGCTCCTGATAGGGATTTAACCCTTCAGATATAGCATCCAAAGTCCATACTTTGTTGGTGTACATGGACTCCATCTCAGATCTCTAAGCATCCAGCTAATCTTACAGAGTCCCTACTCTCGATGGCCTGCTCGAAACTAGTTGGGTCATCATCTCATGATGCAATCCTTGCTCCCACTGTCATCGAGAAACCGAAGTATCTCTCAGGCAGGCGAGGAACCCTGCTAGATCGGCGGAGAGGCTGAGGTTCGTTGGGGACTTATTGAATCCTTTGGTTCTGTCAAATCATCAGCTGCAGTTTTGTATAGCTGGAACCTTTCCAGTTGTACAGAACTGACCTTGCCTCGATCTTATCCGGATTTTGCTTTTGACATAGGCCGGACAATCCCAAATCTTAACTTACTTAAGAGATAGGCTCTTCCCATACCATATCTTATATGGAGTGGTAGGCACTGATTTGATTCGAACCTAATTCAATAGGTATGTAGCTTCTTAAGTGCATAACCTCCAAAAGGAAATAGGTAACTCAGTAGTACTCATCATAGAGCACACCATATCTAATATGGTGCTATTTCTCTGCCCCGATACACCGTTGTGCTGTAGTATATTCAGAGGAGTAACACCGAGAGAGAATCTTATTCTCCTTTAGAATAGTCCAAGAATTCCATGCACAAGTATTCTCCTCCCAGATCTTATCATAGGACATAATACTTCTACCCGGTTCTTGGTTCTCTACTTCTAACTTATATTCTATGAATATCTCAAAAACTTCGGACTTATGTTTCAACAGGAACATATGGCTGACTCTTGAGAGATCATCAGAGAATGTAATGAAGTACAAAGAACCGGTCCTGGCATGTGTAGACAGGGGACCTTGCATACATCACTTTGTATCAGTCCCAAGAGTTCACTAATTCTTTCTCTGTTTCCAATAAACAGAGCAATGGTCATCTAATCTTTCCGAAATGACTGGCAAGTTTCACAAGATGTAAATTCAAACTGATTTAAATATGCATCTAAAATGTAACTTAAGCTAGTCGGGTCACATTGATATGACCTAGTCTACAATACCTTAAGAAGAATTCGTTTATTTCTGAACTCTTCCTCTTGTGTGTGTTCTGTATACTAGGAACTGTAGTTTGATTTAGATTGTCAATGCTTTTAGATAACGTGCCTGAACCGCTAAACTTTTGAAATACTCAAAACAATATTCAATAATACAAAATTATATCCTTTCTTTACTAATAAAGAGACTGATATGATTTTGTATATCAGGTTCGGTATCTAAAAGCATTTGTTCAGAATCAATGTATTTGGAAATACAGGGTGATAGTGACCAACAGACTTGGCTGCAACACTTGCCCCGTTTTCTGTCTCATGAAACTTATCACCCGTACTCAGTTCTCTACCTTTCTGTAGCCCTATGTAACGGATTACATTTGCGGGATCCTAATCCGGTATCTAATACCTAGGACGTATAGGACACTGAGAAACAATTCTTTATAATGAACACACCCGAAGGAGATGCATCATATGCACTTTTTTCGTTTGGGCGGCATAGGAATTTTGGTATTCCCCTATTTCCTGCTCTGTCTTATAACAATTATAAGTTGGAGCAGGACCAACGTTCCCCAGCTCAGTATAACATGCGGGTTCGGTCAATACATCCATATTATTATCTTGATTAAGGCGTGATATGGTCGCTACCTGGAGAGAGAGAGAAGAAAACACTCTGCGTGCGCTCTTGCAAGATTAGATTGGTTATTTATTTTATCTAATCAGGATGGCTCCCACTGTTTTTATCAAATCTTCCTTCAAACCTTAAAAGGAATGACTAGCCGGGATTAATTACACTCTACAAGTTCGCCAATCTTTCAGCCCGGCCAGTGCCGGTACTTTGAGGGAGGTTCCCCGTGCTTTCGCACGGACCTAATTAAAGTAAACCTCGTTTTCCCAAGGGCGTAACCCCGTTGACACCTTTCTAGACACCTACTTGATCGGCTAATTGTAAAGTGCAAAACTCTCCCAGGAGTAACAATTATTCGCAGTGGGTATCGAGATCCAACTATCATATAGAAGGTATGCAATCTCATTGCAAATTTCAACACTTGAAACTCCCGATAATGGTTTTTACGCCTAGCACTTATGACCTTAACTATGGTCAACAAATCATAAGAACCCGTCATTTCGTGATTAATTAGACCCACCCACATGACCCTTAACTAAGGTCAACAAAGTCACGCGACTGTTCTAACTAATCGCATCATATGCGGTGTAGGAAGACATCACTTAGCTGCCGTACACTGTTCCTTGACTATGGCCAATAAACACAGCACAAATACTAAGTACTCTACTTCCTAAAATGACGGAGGGTTGCGGATGGTTTTTGAGAAAACCTTTAACGCTTTGAATTTGATATCGTTGCGGAATCAAATGGTTTTTAAATGGAGTGTTTTTTCGGATTTTCTAGTTTTGCTAAAGGGGTCACTCCCGGTGAAGGGATCGTCGGCCCTTTCCTCATCGAATAAGGTGCAGGATATATCATATATACCGCTGTGCAAAGCAGAAACTATAGAAGCAATCAAAAGACAAACCGAGGGTTGTAGCATCTGTCAGTTATTGCTAAAGGGGTCACTCCCGGTGAAGGGATCTCGGCCCTTTTCTCATCGAATAAGGTGCAGGATGTTCTACAAGGAACACCGCGATGCAAAGCAAGAACTGTAGCTACCTGTTTTTATTTTTGAAATTCGATTCCACAACATCTTTTAGGTTTATTTTCTTTCATTAATCTCATTAATGAATGTCCCATCATATAAGTCCACCTAAACATCACAGATAACGCAGTAGAAAATATCATATGAAATATTGGATATACTAGGACGTCCGTGTTTTATTTTGAGCCTGAATATAGCACGGATTCCACGGTCGTGATGAATAGCCAATCCCACACCCCTAGACCCCTACGAGAGCGGCAAGCAACCCTACCAATTCTAGAGTTAGGAGACCCGGACTCGACTCCTCGAGATGGTCTCCCACTGGACCCTAGAACCCGGTTACTTGTGCTTCCTTCCTTGGGTCTATCCTAATGCGGAAAAGTAAATAATTTACATCAACGGTGACATCTTCCGCAACCTGGAAGTGCCCCAATAAAAGAATATTACATAAAAGTTTTTACATGAATGAAAATGAAAAAACACTCATCTCACATAAAAACCCCCGGCTATTCAAACACGACGATCCAATATAACATATCCAGCAACACATAACATCACATGTCATCAACATAAGTAAATATGCACATCCCAATTGTCGTTGACATATAGCAACGAAACCGGCGATATCACATATTACACTTACGGTCACAGAAAAGAAAGTGTAAAACTACAACAGTTGGAATCCGCAAACTCCTTAGACATCGCATGCCTAACCAAATGAATTCCATAGACATCGCATGCCTAACAATTATAAACCCCGCATTTTTGTCTCATTATCGAAAAATCTTTTCAATATCAAGTCGGGCAATTCAACAAGATTCCCGACATCGAGAACGAATGCTCGTCGCAAACTATAGTGGACGGCCGCACCCCCGATACCGTCGACGAAGTGCACTAAGGTGGAACACCGCTGCTGCGAGCACCCGAACGGATGCATTTTGGCGACGGGATTCTCCTACAGTCACTTGGTCGGGGCTATGGGGTGTAGCTGTCTATTAAGTTTACCGGCGAGTATCCGCATACGCAACGTGATTGCGACGGACTTTTGATCACATCAAAATCCCGTGGCAACCGATCAAGTGAGACTAAACTGCTATGTTTATAACAATCAAATCAGTTATCTCATAACTACATGTGGATTCCAAATATTGTAGCACATTCCAGATAAATAGAAAATGTTAAACTTTCCGATCGAACAATCAAACACCCAATGTTTCATGAAACGGCTCAACTCTTGAAATAAGTTTTAAAACATCCACTTCATGCCACAGTACCAACGGTCCAGCCGTAGAAGGGTCAAGCCAACGCCTCACATGTGGCACGCCGTACTGCCCCAAACCCTAAGGTTAAAAGGGCAGCTCAAGACGGTCACATAATCGAGTTAAGGTTTTTTGTCTTCTAGACGGACCATCGCGTTACTTGCACTACTTAGAACGTCATTAAACTACGGAAAAATCCAACACTTGGAAATTTCACGGCAGGGGAAAAAGTGGGTATTTATATCCGGTCGAACTTTTTTACATATTCTAAAATTACCCGGAAAAACACATAGACAAAATTAGACAATCCGATCGAATCTACGAACTCCCAATACAACCCAGAAAACTCAACTCTTGAGTACATATTAAAAATTTCCAGAGAACAGAGGAAACTCCTACGGGCATAACTGTAGAAAATCGAGACCAGAATCAGTACATACGGCCGCCGAACCGCCGCAAAAAGAGGTTAATGCCACGGTTCCGCGGCGCTACAGTAGAATTAGGGTTTCGTTTTCTGCCAATATTCTTTGAATTTCCTGCTCTATTTTCTGAGAATTTTTAATTCACAAAAAACCACAATTTGAAAAATTGTACAGAGAGGGGTGAAATCGGGGGATATCGGGTTCGATCGGACTTCCAGCTTCGTCTATACATCGCCTAAAGCTCGAACTAGGCTCTGATACCACTGTAGGGTTCCTAGGCACACCCATGAGGTTCTACAACTGATCAAACATGTCCAATTCAAAATTTTCTATGTGCCAAAGAACCCTAAACTAGATCGTTACTAGAGGTAAGGCGAAACAAACAAGCAAGCAAACTACTTTGCTACTAAGTGAATGGAAATACAACCTTTGTAGATCCGGTCCACCACTTCTTTAGCTCCGTGATGACGTCCCTTCACTGCGATCACTGGGATCCCGGACTCTAGCGATGGTTTCGTCGGAGAAATGATCGGGCTAGGTCCTTGACTTCGATGCCGAAGATGATCTACGTCGAGGCAACTCAAACTCAAGCTCCATCTTCACTAGTGTAAGTGCATGGCGGCGCCCCGGCCGTCAATCCGACGCCGGAATGCGGAAGCGGTGATAAACTTTAATTTTTCGAACTTAGCAAACCGGCACCACCGCGCACTAAAACCCGGATCGAACCATTAACTAGTCCTAGCTAACTACAAGATAGGGAATAGAGATATACCGACTGATCCGAGTCCTCCGGTCTTCTCGTCATCATCCCGATCTCTCGCGGAATGTTCTGTCTCCACCTCATCGCCGGAAGTGCATCACATCGCCTACATCTTTTACGGGCTCCCACCTCAATACCGAGGCAGCTCGGGCACGAAGCTGGCGAGTCGACGTGCCCAAGATTTTCTGTAGAATGTAGTGTCGAACTTGTGTCTCACTTTAGGGTTGTAGGAATTGCCATATTGGTGGAGGTATGATACAAGAACTATGTAGAGGGGCTTGGGGATTTATGGAGCATGAAAAGAACAACAATTTCACCATCCAAAAATTTGGACAGCCCAAGAGGGAAATGGCCGGCCATGGCTTGGAATGGGGAGTGAGAATGAGAGAGTATCAAAAATATGAGAGAGGCCACACCATAATCCAAAAGGAGAGAGAGAGAAGGCTATCATGCAAAGGAATGATCACTAGTAAAGTCCAACACTCAAACAACAATCATCACACTTCATCATCAACAAGCTTGATGACAATCAAAGGCCAACACTCCACCACAACCATCATCTCAAGCATGATGACATCAAATGGTCAAACCATCATGACACAAAGAAAGTCAAGTGATGGTGAGCCATCATGATCCAACCAATATGCAAAGACCCCCTCCACAATTGCTTATTTGCACAAATGCAAATAAGCCCTCCTCCACCAATCTTCGGCCATTGAAAGATATAAATGAAAATGGCCGAAACGGAAAGCAAACTGGCAACTCCAGAAAACTGGTCCTGTAATAAATTACAGGAAAACCCCGATACTGTGTATACACACCCGCATCTGTATTCCGACCGAAATACAAATGCAATGAGACAAAATCTATACTGTACTATACTAGGATCCGACTTATACCAAAGCCGGCTAGTAAAATCCGTTCGATCCTGATCCGTGCAATACCGCACGTATCTGATCGAACCCTGCCATATAACCATACAGCCAGTAGTACAAACTGTCTGATCCTGATCCGTGCAATAACGCACGTATCTGATCGGACCCTGCCATATCTCCATACGGCCTCTACAGCTTTTCGCCCGAAAGCTTGAGTAACTGAATGTGGGGACTCTAAAGACTCGTCAACACCTTGGCTGTGGATTTAACCACTAGTACGTCAGAGGTATAAGCCAATACGTAACGGGCTACCAGGTATTGACCAAAAGGGACGTCGATGAGCGAACTCATCCTGACACCCTACTGAGCCTGTCAGTGACAATATCCGTATAGTCCGGTCCGTTCGTCTATGATCATCGCATGGCGGGCCTAGGGGGTTGGTAAAAGTCAGACCCCCAAAAGCGGTACAAGTCGTGTCGGAGTGTAGCCCAGAACAACCTGAGATACTACTGGAATACCTACAAGTAAATCTCCTGCCTTGGCCAAGGACTTCGTGTAATGGCTCTCCTAGACACAGCACGACCTCACCCCAAATACCGGGAGAGACGAACCCCTGAAGATCCGCTCACTGCCTCCATGTGGCTCGGGACTGTACCCAACAAAAACCTGTTTGCACGACTCCTTTGAGCCGTGGTAGGGTAGTAATCAAAGTACAGTGGGAACTCACACGAGACAAATGACGATCCCCAGGTCGATGAACTAACCTGTACACATGTCACCAGGGAACTGCTATCTGACGACTGGTATAAGACCAACTAGCATGTTCCCGGCGAGTCCTGTACGGTGTACTCATAACCTAATGAGCACCTGTATACATCTTAGGTGAACCAACTGACACCAGTGGCTTGTGAGACCGGCCACCGCCCCTCGTCGGGGTCTCGACTGTATACACTAGTCTACTCTGGAGTATCGATGCCCTATCTCGAAACTCCCACGACTAGGGACCATTTAAGTATGTGCTTATAGATTACCAGCTCCTACGTATATGATCGCCCTCATACTGCTGGTAGTCAAGCAAGAATCCCAGGGGCTCTATCAACGTGCAATAGTGACCTGTCAGGTCACCTAAAGAAGTACACGATGATAAAGATAAACCAGATAGCATACTATCATCTTGAGTAAGACTGTCCTACCGGGATAGGTCCTCCATCAATCATTGTAATCACGTGCCTGTGATCCAATAATTGACTCTGAGGGCACTATCTCCAACAATCTCCCACTTGCACTCAAGGCTAATTATTGCGATGTCGCATACTCACAGCCCGTGTGATACCGAACACCCAACTCCTCTACTTTTCGGTCTCACAAAACCCGTTTGCGAAACTATTGCGTTCGAGGAATAGTCTCAGTGAGTGGATCCGCTTTGATTTCTCTTTCTATGTCTCTCTATATCTCAAGTTCGCGGAGAAACCCATCTCCCGAAATGAGCAATACCTGTCTTAGAATGTGTCTGGATGTCTGATGGGACTAAGCTCATAAATGAACTCCAAATCCAAACTTCTTAGACTGTACCGTCAACTGAACTTAATCAGTATCCTGCGCCATGCCTCCCTCTGTATTGCCTTGGACCACCTGTCCAAAATACTGCCCCTCGTCAGAAGGAAAACTATAACCCCGACAACCTCCTTGTCGTCCATGTCACCTTGGAAGCCTGGAATGATAACTGTCTCCCGAATGAGGCTGTCGTTATCATATCCCTAGAACATCCACTTATGTTCTAAAACTGCTTCCGACTGTTTCTCCAGGATTTGATCAATGTCAACTTATTGCATCTAGTGCAAGAACAACATCTGGTGTGGTACTTGACATCTCATGATTGACTCAATTGCCTGAGCAAGTGATCTGCCAATCATGCACATCCCTCTCCTTTAGTCTGTAAGACACCTTTAGAGAGGGTGACTCCATCACCTGCAGGTACACTACCGTGCCAGGAGTCGTCCATTCTAAATACTCTTAGAATGCTGTCTAAGTACCTAGATTGGAAAACCACCCAAATCTAGATCTAAAACCATAGATCTAGTAACCAGTATGTTTGATATAATGTCCAAGTCCCATGTGGAGAAGACACTGTGTGACGACCAAAGTATAACCGATCGTAGTATAGGAGTTTCTTTTCCTATTCTGTGTATGTCATCCAAATACCATGACATCACACCCTACTACCTTTTCAACAGATCCATCTCTTATTCTGATGAAGTCAAACCTATGACTGTCACATCAGAAATTGATGATCTATCTCCGCTATACCTGCTTTAGTCTATAAATAGACATAAGCCAACTGTCCACCAATGCTTCCGCTGCTCCCACTGACTACGACAACCCTCTGCCAGAGTCATATACACGTACACTTCTAAAACTAGTTTAGAACGACGCTATAATCATCCTCCCGCCGGGTCTCGCAACCTGGAACAACAGCAATGGCAAGTATGGGTAAACAAGAACTTCCCAGCCACCGTCCTTGAGGCTACCGGAGTACCTCTCGGGTGCCAGAAGTTACCCACCTTATCTGCGGAGTAGCGAATGGAATGTCAATCCAGATTGAATCTTTAGGTTCCTTATCAAATCTTCAGTAATCGTTTGTGGTTCTGGAATCACTTCCAGTTCTACCATACTCCCACTACTGTTTTCTGAAAAAAAAAATCCATTTTTAATAAAACTGTGGCGAGTCTAGAACAATATCGCTATTGATCTTCCAAATGGTAGAAAGTCAACCCTCGTCATAGCCTGGGTCAACCCACAAACAGCCATTACAGAAACGTGCCTTGAGTTATCCAGAGTCTGGTTTTAATCATAAGCCGGACAAATCCCCGTACCTTAACAATGTGAAGATATGAACTGTTCTATATCCAATATAGAACCAGAGGCACTGATTTAATTGAACCGGATTCAAATCATGTAGCTGTCTCCAGTGCATGTCAACTAAATGGAAGGAGGCCGATCAGCGTTACTCAACTTAGGAATGCTTCCAATTATGAGTAACCTGAAAGAGAAGCAAGTTCTCTTAATCATTACTATCAACATGAATACCATACACAAGTATCTACATCTTCGATCACTTTGAAGAATCCCGATACTTGCAATATTTGGTTCTCTACTTTATTCAAATACCTATAACTTCTCAAAATTCGGATCCTGTGTTTCCACGAAACACCTGTCTAAAAACTAGAGAAGTCATAAGTAAACCGAATATAGTACGGGGACCTACCCCTCTGTCCTGATGGACCCTGGACAACATACAATACTCTGTATAAGTCCCTTGAGTTTGATAACTCATTCACTGTGTGTCGTAGGTTGAAAACTGTACTTATGGTTAAGTAGAATTACACCGTTGTTTAATGCTCCTTACCTAACCATCCACTGATATAGGTAAATGTCATAGACATAATTTCAAAAAGGTATATCTCACTCTATGAAAATAGACGTACAGATATATCAATTTGAAATTGGTGTATAACAGCGGATATTCAAAACCAAATATTTGCCGACCGGCAAACAGCCCAGGTGATTTCCTCAAATATCACCGATTACAACGAATCCCGATATAATGAGGATGATCACCTAATTCCCAATAACCTACTCCCACTCATCATCTGTAAAACCATACAGATGTGAGACTCCTACCTGGTAAATACATACCCTGGAGTAAGTATCTAATCGGGAAATCAGTTTTCCTTTAACAGTACACAGTGAAACTGAAACATTGAAATGTTTCGATGGGGTTCCCGGTATTCCTAGTAATGCCTCTTCCAGATTCACGACTGTAACCGTATAATTCTTTGCCACCTTTCCAAATCCTTTTATATGTCTTTAGTCATTTCCTTCTGCACACCCCTTTAGGCCAAATGGTTTTCTTCCTTCCCTACCGTTCGGCACCAGCCTATGGTTTGGAAGAAGACTATCCAATAAGCATAATGGGTGTACTGTCCTAATCCTAGGAGCACTCGCAATGCGAGAGAAGGTGAAGATAAAAGACAACCGAATAAACCTTATTCCTATTTCTCCTGAACCAGAATCCATCCCCGAACTGGAACAAGTTCCTTTCGAGTTCGTATATAACCATACGATGGAGTATCCAATAAACTGTGGATCTTCGTAGTGATACGGAGTGTCCTGGAGAAATACAAAGGTGATTTTAGGATTGGCGAAGAAATACCTGGTTTGGTCGTGACATATCAGTCGCAATTTACTTTGCCCTCTTACTAATCCCTTGCTTTGTCTTAACTTAATACCTTATGTACACCGTTTAGGCTAATTGGTTTTCTTCATTCCCTACCGGTCGGCACCAGCCTAAGGTTTGGAAGAAGACTATCCAATTTGCGTAATAGGTGTACTACTCCTAAACCAAGGAGTACTCGCAACCTGAGAGAAGGTAAAAGGAAAAGACAACTGAATAGTCCTATCCGTTTTCGCCAGAACCGGAAACCATCCTCGAATTCCATCGAGTTCGTATATAACCATACGATGGTTTTGTCCAATGGAAGTAGACGTTCGTAGTAATACAGGTTGTCCTGGAGAAGAGGGTAAAAGTAGGAGTGGCAATGAGGTTAGCGACTCTGACAATCCAAAAGCCAGTGTTAAGAAGGTTCGGTCAACTTGGTCACTGAGTCATAGTCTTAGGGTCGGGGCAATGGTCGCTGCCAAAGAGAGAGAGAAAAGAAACACTCAGCGTGCACTCTAACCTAGATCAGAATGGTTACCACTTTATCTAATCTGGAAACCTCCCACTGTACCGTCAAATTCTCCTCCAAACCTGAAAGAAGAATTAGTCGGGATCACCCGAGGAGTATAACAACTCATCAGTGGGAATCGGGATCCAACTATCATTGCATGATAACATGACGGAATCCGCTCACGGTGTCACACTCCAGAAGGTATGCGCATATCTGGCAAGTTTCAGTTTCTTTAGAAACTCCCGATGTGATTTCTGCCCCATGCCCTTATGACCTTGACTTTGGCCAACATATCATAAGTCGCATGTCAAGTTCTACCCGTCATTCTCCAGGTTAATTTGAATCCACCCGTACATACCCTTGACTTTGGCCAAAATGGCAGTACGACTGTCCCAAACCAACGCATCTATCTATGCTGCATATGAATAATCAACAACTACCCAACACTGTGCCTTGACTTTGGCCAACAAACACAGCTTGAATACTATTGACTACCCATATGAAACGACGGAGGGCTACGAATGGTTTCTGGCGAAAACCTTTAACGTAAAGAACTTGATATCATTGAAGGAACGGATAGCTTTTAAAATATAGTGACGAAAACCATTGCTAAAGAGGTCACTCCCGGTGAAGGGATCTCGGCTCTTTCCCCGTAGAATGAGGTGCAGGATATTCCAAATGAATACCACGATGCAAAGCAAAAAGTAATCGGCTATTGTGAAGTTAATGCCCTGACGCAAACTTTTGTCCAAGGGGTCACTCCCGGTGAAGGGATCTCGGCCCTTGCCTCGTCGACTGAGGAGCAGGATATTCCAACTGAATACCACGATGCAAAACAAAAGTGAACGTCCTTGCAATAACAGCTTTTGAAAAGTGTTCCAACAACATCAGATCAAGTTTGTTTTTAACTTGCATTGATCCGAATCAACGCAGTCCCATCAATTGATCACACCACAAAGAACGAAAATATACTGATGTACGTATATGTCATCCGCATTCGCCACTGGGTCCCGTCATTACCCGTTAGGTTAGCTAACTAACGACAGAGCGGGGACTGGACTAGCGCGGATGTAAAACATATACAACATCTACTAATATATATACCAATATATTATATTTCGCTCAAGGCGTGATAAAAAATGCAACATCACAGAAATGTACAGCATCACAGAACAATACAGATATCTGGGATCCGCGGGTTTCACAGAGCCACTACTGAAACCCGACGTTCCCCTGGTCGTGTGGATAGCCTGTGCAATGAAATCCTAGACCCCTACGGGCGCGGAAAGTCACCCGCCAAAACCTGAAGAGAGGAAGCCCCCTTCAGTACCGTGAATGGACCACCCAGCACTTCACGAAATCCGGTAACTTGGGCACCCCTCCTGGGTCAACTTGTACCCCTACGGGTGCGGCGAATAGCCCGCCAATCCTAGAGTGAAGCCCCCTCCGTCTCAATGGCATGAGATGCGGGCCCGTTGCCCTCTGGAACCCGGCTATCCGTGCACCCCACCTTGGGGTAATCCTAGTACAGAAAGTAAAATATACATGCAACGGGTACATCGACCGCAACCTGGTCGTGCCCCAAAATAATAATACAAACAGGCAGTGAGGGCAGTCCACATGTCGGACGCTCTCCCCGCAATATCAAATGTACATAATACAACAAAAAATGTACTAGCATTGCATCCAGGCTATCCCCCACGACCAATCCGCAGCATCACAGCATAACAAAGAACATCAACGTGAAAGTCACGTTCGCAAATCCGTCTAACCGGGCTATAGCAGTTAGACCGGATTTACCGATCAAGTGACATTCACGGTCGCAGATATAATGTAAATACTGTGAACTAATGTGTTTAAAATATCCGATCGATCAAATTTTAACAAGTGGGCCCCCAAGTACCACTGTAGCACATCAAGAAATTCTGGGCCCAAAATTAATATTCCAAAACCGTAAAATCAGCCCAGAAAGCAACTGAAGAAAAATGACACATTGATCTGATCATAGTGCGGCGGAACCGAGGCCTAAAGGGGGGTTTGGCCGCGATTCCGCGCTCCCACTATGGAATTACTCTGTCGAATTTCTACAGTAGCCTTATATTTTCCAGTACATCACTTTTCTGTAACCTGAAAAAATTTTCGACTCCAAAAAATTTCAACAGAAAACTGATGCAAACAAAAATGCGGATTTTGGAATTTTGGTCGATCGGAAATGTAAACACGTTAAACAAAGCTAGACTAAGTTAATGGTGAGGCTCTGATAACAATGTAAGTGCACGGCGGCGCCCCGGCCGTCAATCCGACGCCGGAATGCGGAAGCGGTGATAAACTTTAATTTTGCGAACTTAGCAAACCGGCACCACCGCGCACTAAAACCAGGATCGAACCATTAACTAGTCCTAGCTAACTACAAGATAGGGAATAGAGATATACCGACTGATCCGAGTCCTCCGGTCTTCTCGTCATCGTCCCGATCTCTCGCGGAATGTTCTGTCTCCACCTCATCGCCGGAAGTGCACCACATCGCCTACATCTTTTACGGGCTCCCACCTCAATACCGAGGCAGCTCGGGCACGAAGCTGGCGAGTCGACGTGCCCAAGATTTGCTGTAGAATGTAGTGTCGAACTTGTGTCTCACTTTGGGGTTGTAGGAATTGCCATATTGGTGGAGGTATGATACAAGAACTATGTACAGGGACTTGGGGATTTATGGAGCATGAAAAGAACAACAATTTCACCATCCAAAAATTTGGACAGCCCCAGAGGGAAATGGCCGGCCATGGCTTGGAATGGGGAGTGAGAATGAGAGAGTATCAAAAATATGAGAGAGGCCACACCATAATCCAAAAGGAGAGAGAGAGAAGGCTATCATGCAAAGGAATGATCACTAGCAAAGTCCAACACTCAAATAACAATCATCACACTTCATCATCAACAAGCATGATGACAATCAAAGGCCAACACTCCACCACAACCATCATCTCAAGCATGATGACATTAAATGGTCAAACCATCATGACACAAAGAAAGTCAAGTGATGGTGAGCCATCATGATCCAACCAATATGCAAAGACCCCCTCCACAATTGCTTATTTGCACAAATGCAAATAAGCCCTCCTCCACCAATCTTCGGCCATTGAAAGATACAAATGAAAATGGCCGAAACGAAAAGCAAACTGGCAACTCCAGAAAACTGGTCCTGTAATAAATTACAGGAAAACCCCGATACTGTGTATACACACCCGCATCTGTATTCCGACCGAAATACAAATGCAATGAGACAAAATCTACACTGTACTATACTAGGATCCGGCTTATACCAAAGCCGGCTAGTACATCCGTTCGATCCTGATCCATGCAATACCGCACGTATCTGATCGAACCCTGCCATATAACCATACGGCCAGTAGTACAAACTGTCCGATCCTGATCCGCGCAATACCGCACTTATCTGATCGGACCCTGCCATATCTCCATACGGCCTCTACAGCTTTTCGCCCGAAAGCTTGAGTAACTGAATGTGGGGGACTCTAAAGACTCGTCAACACCTTGGCTGTGGATTTAACCACTAGCACGTCAGAGGTATAAGCCAATACGTAACGGGCTACCAGGTATTGACCAAAAGGGACGTCGATGAGCGAACTCATCCTAACACCCTACTGAGCCTGTCAGTGACAATATCCATACAGTCCGGTCCGTTCGTCTATGAGCATCGCATGGCGGGCCTAGGGGTTGGTAAAAGTCAGACCCCCAAAAGCGGTACAAGTCGTGTCGGAGTGTAGCCCAGAACACCCTGAGATACTACTGGAATACCTACCAGTAAATCTCCTGCCTTAGCAAAGGACTTCGTGTAATGGCTCTCCTAGACACAGCACGACCTCACCCCCAATACCGGGAGAGACGAACCCCTGAAGATCCGCTCACTGCCTCCATGTGGCTCGGGACTGTACCCAACTAAAACCTGTTTGCACGACACCTTTGGGCCGTGGTAGGGTAGTAATCAAAGTACAGTGGGAACTCACACGAGACAAATGACGATCCCCAGGTCGATGAACTAACTGTACACATGTCACCAGGGAACTTCTATCTGACGTCTGGTATAAGACCAACTAGCATGTTCCCGGCGAGTCCTGTCCGGTGTACTCATAACCCAATGAGCACCTGTATACATCTTAGGTGAACCAACTGACACCAGTGGCTTGTGAGACCGGCCACCGCCCCTCGTTGGGGTCTCGACTGTATACACTAGTCTACTCTGGAGTATCGATGCCCTATCTCGAAACTCCCACGACTAGGGACCATTTAAGGATGTGCTTATAGATTACCAGCTCCCACGTATATGATCGCCTTCATACTGCTGGTAGTCAAGCAAGAATCCCAGGGGCTCTATCAACGTGCAATAGTGACCTGTCAGGTCACCTAAAGCAGTACACGATGATAAAGATAAACCAGATAGCATACTATCATCTTGAGTAAGACTGTCCTACCGGGATAGGTCCTCCATCAATCATTGCAATCACGTGCATGTGATCCAATAATTGACTCTGAGGGCACTATCTCCAACAACTAGGTCATGAAACTTGGGAAGATAACACACTCTACTACATGGCAAGTGGTAGAGGATAAAGAAATAGGAAGTGGGTTTACTTTGGAATTGGATTTCTCACTTGGATTCATCACTTGGAAATTTTCAAGAGAGTTTCTTCTCTTCATGAAGAAGAAGAAGAAGAAGAAAAGAAAATGAATAATGAATTATCTCAAAAAGAAAATCAAGTGATGTCTATCATTTAGCAACTATGGGTGAGTAAACTCATGTAGAGAATAAACTAGGGTTTAGTTAAATGGTTAGGTTAAGCATAAAACAAAATGGTAGACTTTTTCAAAGATGCATGAAGCATCATGAAGCTTCTTGCATAAAGAAAAAGAAAACAACCATTCTATTTTACCAAAATAAATAAATAATTAAATAAATAAGGTAATCGAAACCCTAACCATTTACTAAACATGGTGTATAGCATACACACACCCAAGTTTGCTTGTATCATCAAACATGATACAATCAAGTGCACAAAAATATATCACATATACTACTTGTGCACATCAAGTGAGAAAATCAATCTTAAGTGAACAATTACTAGTTAATGTAAAGTAATATATCATATATATAATTATACATTAAATCATTAAATCAACACTTGATTTAATGATCCGGTCATGACGCATATAACCGACTAATATCAAGTGTATCAATGTATCGAATCAACACTTGATTCGGTAACACGGCTATATCTCATATAACAATCCAATGATACAAATCGCGAGAATAGAATACAGTATCACATACTAGTATTATTCTCGATCCCGCACATATCTCATATGCGCTCTTATTTCGTTTCGCTTGAGCCAGGAAACCTCTGTGTATGACTCTAAAGACTCGTCAATACGCCGGCAGCAGGTGATGATCATATCAAACACCCGCAAGCCGCAAGCAGTCTGCTAAACGTAACGGCCACCCGGGTATTGAGCGATCAGAAGATCAACGAGCAAGCCCACTCACACTCTTGTGAATCCATCCAGTAACACTTACCGTACAGTCCGGTCTGTTCGTCTGATATGTCGCATATCTCGCCCAGGGGTGGTAAACGTCAGACCCAGTAGCTTGATAAGTAATGCCGATGTAAGGTCCATAACAAGTGTGAAACTACTAATAACCCTTACCAGCAAATCACTGCAACCATGGCCAGGGATTTCCAGTTATGTCCAGTCGAGCATAGCGCAACATCAACCCCCAATACCGGGAGAGACGAATCCCCTCCTATCGCTCATTGCCTCCATGTGAATCGGGACTGTACCCAAAAACCACCTGTTTGCACGACTCAGTAGAGCCGTGGTAGGGTGGATATCAAAGCACAGTTGGATACACACAAGACTCTATGACGATCTCGGGTCAACAGACTAAGCTGCACCAGTGTCACCAGAGAACTGCCATCTGACGTGAGGTATAATACCATCTGGGAGTTCTCGGCGAGTCCGATCAGTATACCCAGTCTTCACTGAGCACCCGCATACCATCTCTGATGTCAAACACCAATGGATATGGGATCATCCATCGCCCATCACATGGGTCGAGAAGATATACGCTACTCTACTTTGGAATATCGATGCCCCGTCTCGATATTCGTACGACTAGGAACATTGAAGGATGTACTCATGGACTACCCAGGCCCCACTAGTATGATCTACATCACAGTCCTGGAAGTCGAGCACACATCTTAAGGGCTTTATCAACATGTAATAGAGAGATTGTAAGTATAAATGTTAAGATAAAGAGAAACCAGATTGCGTACTATCAGGTCGAGCAAGAAAGTCCTACCTATATATGTCCCAGCATCCACTAAAATATACATCCTATGTACAGTAATGGCCTCTAGGGCATACATATAACTAACAGAAAGGTTATGAGAGAATGAAAGAAAATGAGACGATAAACTCTCATATGACGAAAAAAGATAATAATAATAATAATAATAATAATTAAGAAAATTTTGGTGGTGAGTTGATTTGACCATTATCATTTCACCATTAATGCTAAGCATGCTTCAAGAAATATCACATGCTTAACAAAACAAAAGAAAATATCCAAGTCAACATGGGTCAACTTGGTCAAATGGTCAAACCAACATTAGCCATGATACAATTATCTTTAATTAAAATTATTAATCATATTCCTCCTTCTCATTATGGTTTTGATCAAGTCAATGGTCAAAACCCTAATGAGGTGTCTCCCTCTTCGCCCTTGTCTACTCTACATACATACCCGCATCCGTATTCCATAGAAACACGAATAAAATGAGACTAGACCAATCCCAAAACAAATACTAGGATCTGGCTTAAACCAAACCCCACTAGTATCAACTGCCCGAACACCAAACGTGCACAAGTGCGTGTATGTGAACGAACCCCCGTCGTAAAACCATACGACCTCTACAACGTTTCGCCCAAAGGTGAACAACCCTCTATGTGGGACTCTAAAGGCTCGACACTACGCTGGCAGTGGGTTTAGCCACAGGCCGCAAGCGGTACTAGCGGTACATAACGGTCCCCAGGTAGAAGCCGATAAGAAGACCGATGAGGTGAACCCTGTTAGTGTATATGCCCTAGAGGCCATTGCTGTATCATACTAGTATGTATATTACTTGATGGAAGCTTGGGATATTCACAGTTGTACAGACAATCTTGCTCAATATAGTAGTATGCTACTTGGTTTGTCTCTGCTTTAATGTGTACATGTGTGTTTATTTATTATATCACCTATACGCATTAGTAGAGCCCTTAGGATCTTTTCTTGATTACCGGCATTGTGATGGCGATCACACTCGTGGGGGCTGGGTAATCTACAAGCACATCCTTATACACGTCCCTAGTCGTGGGAGTTTCGAGATTGGGCATCGATACTCCGGAGTAGACTAGCGTATGCGCTTCTCATCCCAGCATGGGATACGGTCTGTCCCACAGCCGTCGGTACGTCGTACTTGAGATAGTATGCGGGTGCTCGTTAAGTTAAGAGTACACTGGACAGGACTCGTCGGGAACTGATGGTTGGTATTATACCTATCATCAGTTATCAGTTCCCAGGTGACATGAGTACAGCTTAGTCCGCTGACTTGACACTGTCACTTCGCCTCGAGTGTGTTCCCACTGTTCTTTGATTACTACCCTACCACGGCTCTACTGAGTCGTGCAAACAGGTAGTAGTTGCGAGCAGTCCCGAAGCACTTGGAGGCAGTGACTGTTAGACAGGATTCGTCTCTCCCGGTATTGGGGGTTGACATCGTGCTGTGTCTAGGAGAGCCATTACACGAGTAGGCCCTGGCCAGGGCAAGCGAGATATACTGGTAGGTTTCCAGTGTTATCTCAGGGTGTACTGGGCTTCACTCCGACACGACTTGTACTGCTATTAGGGGACTGACGTTTACCGCCCCCTAGGCCCGCCATGCGATGTATCAGACGAACAGACCGGACTGTACGGAGATTGTCACAAACAGGCTCAGTAGGAGTTCAGATGGGTTTACCTCATCGGCCTTCTTATAGACATCTACCTGGGGACAGTTACGTACAACTAGTGCCGCTTGCGGACTATGGTTAAACCCAATGCCAGCGTAGTGTCGAGTCTTTAGAGTCCCACACAGAGAGTTTCCCTGCACCGAGCGAAACGTGTAGAGGCCGTATGGTTTTACGGCAGGGCTGCGATCACTTACGTACACTTGTGTGCGTATGGTGTTCGGGCAGGCAGTACTAGTGGGCTTTAGTTTAAGCCGGATCCTAGTATTGCACGGATGGATTTGTTTTGTCTTCTGTGCATCCGCATTCTACGGAATACGGATGCAGGTGTGTATGCACAGTTTTCCGGAGCGGTGAAGGAGGAGGTGCCTCATTAGGGTTTTGGCAGTTGGTTCGGCTAAAACCGTTATGTGGCAGGCTCATTAGAGTTTTGACAGTTAATTCGGTCAAAACCATTTTGAGGCGGACTCATTAGGGTTTTGACAGTTCGTTTGGTCAAAACCATTATTAGCCGCGGATATCATTTACTAATCCTTTTAGTGATAATTTTATGATGGCTAATTGCATTGACCATTTGACCCCGTTGACCTCTCTTGACTTTGTTGACCGGTTGACCGTGTTGACCATTGACTTTCAAGAGGGATCTACACTCTTCTTTTCATTTTCATTTTCTTTTGGATTATGATAATGGTCATTTCAATGTAGCCATCAAACTTTATCTTGATGGGATTAGTAATGATGTTGTTTTTCATTATTGCAACCATGGTTACTTTTCTTTGTATCATAATTTCTTTCTCATTCTCTCTCTTGGTTTTTCAAGTGAGAAGAAAAGAAATGAACCATGGTTGTTGCTCCTCCTTCTTCTTCCTCCTCTTGATTCATCTTTTGATCACATGTGTTGAGAGATAAAGATCCCACAAAGACAAAACCATCCATTGATCATTTCTACACAACCTAGGGCTTCTAGATTAGCAATATCTTTGCCCTAGTTATCTCGGCTCGAGGTGGAGCTTGGTGCACATCTCTCGGGTGGATCGTCTTCGACTCAAGGAGGCCGCGGAGGTGACCAAAGTCCGGATCAACCCTCGGAGCAAGCAAGGAGAAGAACAACAAGAAGAGAAGGAGTTCAAGTTGAGTGACCAAAGTCCGGATCAACCCTTGGAGCAAGCAAGGAGAAGAACAAGAAGAAGAGAAGGATTTCAAGTTGAGGTATAACCCCTAACCGAGTAGAAAAATCTCTAGTTAGGATGCTAGTGTATTGTTTAGCAAAGATCCGGCTTTTACGGTCCAGGTTGCCAAGTCCAGAAAAAATTTTGTTTTACCGTTTCCGCAACCCCGAAAGTACCGGGAGAGGTAACGTGGACCTAACAGTGGTATCAGAGCCTAACTAAACACACCCTAGCATGTTAGCAAAGTATTAAGAATATCGACCGGACGAAAACCCGCAAAATTACCCCGGAAAATTCAGTTTCTGCCGAATTTTAGAACTGTTCCAAAATTAAAAATTTATACACTAAAAATCGGCTCAGGCTTTTGTTAGAAAACTGGAGAAATTTCATCCCCCAACTCGTCCAAAGCGCCGCGTTTCCGCGGCATAAGCTTGCTTATGCCGCGGAACCGCTGCGGCATTGGCTCTGTTGGGGAATCTTTTTCTTGCAGTTTTCTTAGAGGGGTATTTTGGGATTTTTGGTATATGACTTTTCTGCCCAGATTTTCCAGAAAGCAAAATTTGTTTTTGGGGCTCATAAATCCGTATTTTTGGTCGATGTTCTGTAGACTTTGGCTAATGGTTATCTCTGTAATGTTATATGTGTATTGAACGTCTACTAATCGCTATACGTCGATTCGTGGGGGTTATACATATCAGTGATCTGTGTTGATGATGGTTTGTGTATATGAACTCGTTGGATTGTCGCGGAAGAATAGCCGGGGTGGATGTGAGATGAGAGTTTCTTTTTCTTTCCTTCATGTAATAAATTTGTAAATTGATGTAATATTATTTGTATGGCCGCACAACCGGGTCGGGGTTGTAGCCGTCATTGTATAATTCTTTTTACTGTTTTTGCTCCTAGGATAGACCCATGGAGGGGGTGCACAAACTACCGGGTATCTCGAAGTGCCGAGTGGCCTACTCACGACGATGAGGAAGGTTGCTTCGCTTCGGGACTTGGCGGGTAGTTTGCCGCACCCATAGGGGTCTTGGGTGGGGTATTGGCTATTCATCGCGACCGTGTAATCCGCTTTTCGTTGCAGGCTCGAACGAATCGCGGGTTCCTAGTATATCCAAAGTGTTCATCTGTGATCTGGATTGGCTATCATTGCTATATTGTTATATATAATTACTATTTAGACGTTGCTTATGTTTTACAGCCGCGCTAGCCCAGCCCCCGCTCTGTCGTTAATTAAGTAACCTAACGGGTGATGACGGGGCCCCGTGGCGAATGCGAATGGCATAAGCGTACGTCATATTTTGGTTGTTTTCTGCAATGGTAGGATTTAAATGATGGGACGCATTAAAAGAACTAACGCAAGAAAATAAACCTAAAAGACGTTGTTGGAACAAGTTTTTCAAAAAGCTGTTATTGCAAGGACGTTCAATTTTTGTTTTGCATCGAGGTATTCGGTTATGAATGCCCAGCACCTCAGTCGACGAGGCAAGGGCCGAGATCCCTTCATCGGGAGTGACCCCTTGGACAAAAATTTGCGTCAGGGTAATAACTTCACTATAGTCGATTATTCTTGCTTTGCATCGAGGTATTCAGTTTGGAATATCCCGCACCTCATTCGACGAGGAAAGAGCCGAGATCCATTCACAGGGAGTGACCTCTTTAGCAAAAGTTTTCGCCACTATATTTTCAAAAAGGTGTATCACGTTCCTTCAACGATATCAAGCTCATTACGTTAACGGGTTTTTCGCCAAAAACCCATCCGTAGCCCTCCGTCGTTTCAGATAATTAATACTTAGTATTCGTGCTGCGTTTGTTGATTATTCGTCAAGACACAGTGAACGGTAGCTGAGTAATAATTCTCTGTTGCACTGATAGATGCGATTGGTTAGGACGGTCGCATGATTTTGTTGATTATTCGTCAAGGATCATGCGGGCGGGTCTAATGCAATCCTGGATAACGACGGGTTGAACTTGACTAGGACCTTTTGATTTGTTGATTATTCGTCAAGGTCACTTGGGTCCTAGGGGCAAAAAACACATCGGGAGTTTCAAAAGTACTGAAACTTGCAGATTTAGCATACCTTCTGGAGTGTGGTGACTAGAGTGGATTCCATCTAGGTTATCACACAAAGACAGTTGGATCCCGATCCCACTGATGAGTTGGATTACTCACGGGTGATTATTTCACTTAACGATCAATGCTATAAACCTAGTAGGTGTCTAGAAAGGTGTTAGCGGGGCTACGCCCCCAGGGAAAAGAGGTTCTTGAATTAAGGAACTTCGTGAAAGCGTTGGAAAACCTCCCTCGAAGTACCGACACTAGCCTGGCTGAAAGGTTAAGCAAGTATTGTGACGTGAATTAAATCCTGACTAGTTCTTCTTTTAAAAAGGTTTTAAGAAGAATTTGAGAAAACAGTGGGAGACATCCTGGTTAGATAAACTAATAAACCAATCTAATCTTGCAAGTGCATACGCTGAGTGTTTCTTTTCTCTCTCTCCCGGAAGCAACCTTTTCACGCCCTAATCAAGATAATAAAATGTATCGCTTGACCGATCCGAATTCTTATTCGGGACTGGGGAAAGTTGGTTCAGCTCTAACTTGTGACAACAGTCATGAGTATGAGAATGGGAAAGGGGATTGTATGGATTTCCAGGATACCCAGTTGAAGAAGAAGCATGGTTTTGCATCTACTTCAGGTGTTCTTGTAATTGAGAACTGTTTTACGGTCAGCCCTACCTCCTGGGTACTTGATACCGGATCAGGATCTCATATCTGTAATTTATTGCAGGGACTGAGAAAAAGTAGGAAAGTTGCACCGGGTGATATGTCGCTCAGAGTAGCGAACGGAGCACAAGTTAATGCGGCAGCCGTTGGTGAATATCACCTAGTATTGCCAAATGGCAAGACTATGATTTTGAACGATTGCTACTATGTACCCTCCATGGTTTGCAACATCATATCAGTTTCTTTACTCGATAAAGATGGATATAACTTTGTTCTTGAAAAGAATATCATGAACATTTACCTTCATAAGGTACTGGTTGCAGAGGGTACACTGTGTAATGGTATCTACGTTCTAAATCAGAATACAGTTCTCAATATACAAAACACACGCAAGAGGAAGAATTCAGATATGAATGAATCCTACTTGTGGCATTGTAGACTTGGTCATATCGGAGAGAAAAGACTTAGTAAGTTGCATAAAGATGGACTCTTGAATGCGTTCGAGTTTTCATCTTATGAAACTTGTCAGTCCTGTCTCAAAGGGAAGATGACCAAATCTCCGTTCACCGGACATGGAGAAAGAGCAGCAGAGCTCTTGGGACTCATACACAGTGATGTATGTGGTCCGATGTCTACACATGCAAGGGATGGGTTCTCCTACTTCATCACATTCACTGACGATCTCTCTAGGTTCGGATATGTGTATCTGATGAAACACAAATCTGAAGCTTTTGAGAAATTCAAGGAATTCAGAAAAGAAGTAAAGAACCAGATTGGCAAAAGTATTAAGATCCTCCGGTCTGATAGAGGAGGGGAGTACTTAAGCACGGAATTCCAAGATTACTTACAAGAGAATGGTATTCTCTCTCAGCTTACTCCTCCTTATACACCACAGCACAACGGTGTTTCGGAGTGGAGGAATCGTACCCTACTGGATATGGTTCGCTCCATGATGAGTAGTGCTGAGTTACCTCTTTCATTTTGGGGACATGCGCTTCAGACAGCGTCATACCTTTTGAATCAAGTTCCGTCCAAATCTGTGCCTAAAACTCCGTATGAAATATGGAGCAGTAAGAAACCATGTCTTAAGTTTATTAAGATATGGGGTTGTCCGGCCTATGTGAAAACACAGAAACCGGACAAGCTAGAGGCACGGTCAGTTCTGTGTAAATTTGTGGGATATCCTAAAGACTCACTAGGATATCTGTTCTACCACACTGAGGAACAGAAGGTGTTTGTATCTCGCCACGCTACCTTCTTAGAAAGGGAGTTTCTTGCAAAAGAAACTAGTGGGAGTTCGGTAGAACTGGAAGAAATTCAGCGACCACAAAATGTAACTGAAAATTTGGAGGAACCGCTAGATTCAATAACCCCAAACGAACCTCAACCACTCCGCAGATCTGGTAGGATTTCTCATCCGCCCGAGAGATACTAAGGTTTTCTCATTGACGGGGATCGAGAGGATTGCATCTTGGAAGAAGATGACCCTACCAGTTTCAGGCAGGCCATTATCAGTAGGGACTCTGATAAGTGGCAGGAAGCAATGCAATCCGAAATGGAGTCCATGTACGCCAATAAAGTGTGGACCTTGGATATTGCTCCACCTAGGGTAAAACCCGTTGGATGCAAATGGATCTACAAAAGGAAACTTGGTGTAGATGGGCAGGTGGAAACCTATAAAGCTAGACTCGTTGCAAAAGGTTTTCGTCAAAGACCTGGTTTGGACTATGATGAAACTTTTTCTCCGGTGGCTATGCTCAAATCCATTCGGATCCTACTTGCCATTGCTGCCTTCCATGACTATGAAATCTGGCATATGGATGTTAAAACGGCTTTCCTAAACGGTTGTTTGGAAGACTGCGTTTACATGGATCAACCAGAAGGTTTCGTAGACAGTGGGAGCAGCGGAAAGGTGTGCAAGTTGCTTAAATCCATTTATAGATTAAAGCAGGCATCGCGGAGCTGGAACATATTTTTTGATGAGGTAATCAAGGAATTTGACTTCATCAAGAACGAAGATGAACCCTGTGTCTATAAGAAGATTGTAGGACGAACTGTCGTATTCCTAGTCTTGTACGTGGACGACATTCTTTTGATAGGAAATGATATTCCTATGCTACAATCGGTCAAGCTATTTTTGTCACAAAGGTTCTCCATGAAAGACCTGGGTGATGTCTCGTACATTCTGGGGATCAAGATCTATAGAGATAGATCCAAGAGACTACTGGGACTTTCGCAGTCCAGGTACATAGAGACCGTACTAAAGAGATTTAGTATGGAGGAATCCAAGCGCGGTAACATACCCGCATTGCACGGAATTACCCTCTCCAAGAAGATGTCTCCTAAGACTGACGAGGAGAGGGTTCGCATGAGCACTATACCCTACGCTTCGGCGGTAGGATCTATAATGTATGCGATGCTATGTACAAGACCAGATGTAGCTTACGCGCTGAGCGCGGTAAGCCGGTATCAGTCAGACCCAGGGGAGGACCACTGGACAGCAGTGTAGAACATTCTCAAGTACCTGAGAAGGACTAAGGAGATGTTCCTGGTTTACGGTAATGGAGACCTCAGGGTCGAGTCCTTTACCGATTCAAGCTTCCAGAGTGACAAAGATGACAGCAAGTCCGTCTCGGGTTTTGTGTTTACCCTCAACGGAGGGGCGGTATGTTGGAGGAGTTCCAAACAGGATACCGTCGCAGACTCGACGATGGAGGCTGAATACATTGCTGCAAGCGATGCCGCAAAAGAGGCGGTCTGGATAAAGAAGTTCATTAGTGAACATCAGGTGGTTCCGTCCATTGTTGACCCAATACCTTTGTATTGCGATAACAATGGGGCTATAGCTTTATCGAAGGAACCAAGGTCCCATCAGAAATCCAGGCACATCTTAAGGCGGTATCACCTGATCAGGGAGATCATTGATCGCCAGGAGATCGAGGTGCGGAGAGTGGACACAAAGGACAACACAGTGGACCCATTCACGAAGGCCTTACCCCAGACTCAGTTCGAGCGGCTGATCCAGATGATAGGTCTTCGATACGCCATTACAAAGCCTTAGTGCAAGTGGGAGATTGTTAGTGTATATGCCCTAGAGGCCATTACTGTATCATACTAGTATGTATATTACTTGATGGAAGCTTGGGATATTCACTGTTGTACAGACAATCTTTCTCAATATAGTAGTATGCTACTTGGTTTGTCTCTGCTTTAATATGTACATGTGTGTTTATTTATTATATCACCTATACGCATTAGTAGAGCCCTTAGGATCTTTGCTTGATTACCGGCGTTGTGATGGCGATCACACTCGTAGGGGCTGGGTAATCTAAAAGCACATCCTTATACACGTCCCTAGTCGTGAGAGTATCGAGATAGGGCATCGATACTCCGGAGTAGACTAGCGTATGCGCTTCTCATCCCAGCACGGGAGACGGTCTGTCCCACAGCCGTCGGTACGTCGTACTTGAGATAGTATGCGGGTGCTCGTTAGGTTACGAGTACACTGGACAGGACTCGTCGGGAACTGATGGTTGGTATTATACCTATCGTCAGTGATCAGTTCCCAGGTGACATGAGTACAGCTTAGTCCGCTGACTTGACACTGTCACTTCGCCTCGAGTGTGTTCCCACTGTTCTTTGATTACTACCCTACCACGGCTCTACTGAGTCGTGCAAACAGGTAGTAGTTGGGAGCAGTCCCGAAGCACTTGGAGGCAGTGACGGTTAGACAGGATTCGTCTCTCCCGGTATTGACATCGCGCTGTGTCTAGGAGAGCCATTACACGAGTAGTCCCTGGCCAGGGCAAGCGAGATATACTGGTAGGTTTCCAGTGTTATCTCAGGGTGTACTGGGCTTCACTCCGACACGACTTGTACCGCTATTAGGGGACTGACGTTTACCGCCCCCCTAGGCCCGCCATGCGATGTATCAGACGAACAGACCGGACTGTACGGAGATTGTCACATACAGGCTCAGTAGGAGTTCGGATGGGTTTACCTCATCGGCCGTCTTATCGACATCTACCTGGGGACCGTTACGTACAGCTAGTGCCGCTTGCGGTCTGTGGTTAAACCCACTGCCAGCGTAGTGTCGAGTCTTTAGAGTCCCACACAGAGAGTTTCCCTGCACTGAGCGAAACGTGTAGAGGCTGTATGGTTTTACGGCAGGGCTGCGATCACTTACGTACACTTGTGTGCGTATGGTGTTCGGGCAGGCAGTACTAGTGGGCTTTGGTTTAAGCCGGATCCTAGTATTGCACGGATCGATTTGTTTTGTCTTCTGTGCATCGGCATTCTACGGAATACGGATGCAGGTGTGTATGCACAGTTTTCCGGAGCGGTGAAGGAGGAGGTGCCTCATTAGGGTTTTGGCAGTTGGTTCGGCCAAAACCGTTATGTGGCAGGCTCATTAGGGTTTTGACAGTTTATTCGGTCAAAACCATTTTGAGGCGGACTCATTAGGGTTTTGGCAGTTCGTTTGGTCAAAACCATTATGAGCCGCGGATATCATTTACTAATCCTTTTAGTGATAATTTTATGATGGCTAATTGCATTGACCATTTGACCCCGTTGACCTCTCTTGAGTTTGTTGACCGGTTGACCGTGTTGACCATTGACTTTCAAGAGGGATCTACACACTTCTTTTCATTTTCTTTTTCTTTTGGATTATGATAATGGTCATTTCAATGTAGCCATCAAACTTTATCTTGATGGGATTAGTAATGATGTTGTTTTACATTATTGCAACCATGGTTACTTTTCTTTGTATCATAATTTCTTTCTCATTCTCTCTTTTGGTTTTTCAAGTGAGAAGAAAAGAAATGAACCATGGTTGTTGCTCCTCCTTCTTCTTCCTCCTCTTGATTCATCTTTTGATCTCATGTGTTGAGAGATAAAGATCCCACAAAGACAAAACCATCCATTGATCATTTCTACACAACCTAGGGCTTTTAGATTAGCAATCTCTTTGCCCTAGTTATCTCGGCTCGAGGTGGAGCTTGGTGCACATCTCTCGGGTGGATCGTCTTCGACTCAAGGAGGCCGCGGAGGTGACCAAAGTCCGGATCAACCCTCGGAGCAAGCAAGGAGAAGAACAACAAGAAGAGAAGGAGTTCAAGTTGAGTGACCAAAGTCCGGATCAACCCTTGGGGCAAGCAAGGAGAAGAACAAGAAGAAGAGAAGGATTTCAAGTTGAGGTATAACCCCTAACCGAGTAGATAAATCTCTAGTTAGGATGCTAGTGTATTGTTTAGCAAAGATCCGGCTTTTACGGTCCATGTTGCCAAGTCCAGAAAAAATTTTGTTTTACCGTTTCCGCAACCCCGAAAGTACCGGGAGAGGTAACGTGGACCTAACAAACCCATCCGAACTCCTAGTGAGCCTGAATGTGACAATCTCCATACAGTCTGGTATGTCCGTCTAAGAGTATCGCATGTTGGGCCTAGGGGGCGGTAAACGTCAGACCCCTAATAGCGGTACAAGTCATATCGGAGTGCAGCCCAGAACACCCTGAGAAACTACTAGAAACACTACCAATAAATCTTGCTTGCCCTAGCCAGGGACTTTGTGTAATGGCTCTCCTAGACACAGCGCAATATCGACCCCCAATACCGGGAGAGACGGATCCTGTCTAACCGTCACTGCCTCCAGGTGCTTCAGGACTGCACCCAACTACTACCTGTTTGCATGACTTAATAGAACCGTGGTATGGTAGTAATCTAAGAGCAGTGGGAACACACTCGAGGCGAAGTGGCACTGTCAAGTCTACGGACTAAGCTGTACTCATGTCACCTGGGAACTGATAACTGACGATAGGTATAATACCAACCAACAGTTCCCAGCGAGTCCTGTCAATTGTACTCGTAACCTAACGAGCACCTGCATACTATCTCCAGTACGACGTACCGATGGCTGTGGGACAGACCATCTTCCCTCTTGGGATGAGAAGCGTATACACTAGTCTACTCTGGTGTATCGATGTCATGTCTCGATAATCCTGCGACCAGGGACCAGTATAAGGATGTGCTTGTAGACTACCCAGCCCCCACTTGTGTGACTGCCATCACAACGCTAGTAGTCAAGCAAAGATCCTAAAGGCTCTATCAATATGTATTAGCGATATGTTAAAAAGAAACACATACACATATTAAGATAGATACAAACCAAGTAGCATACCACCATATTGAGCAAGAATGTCAATCCGTGTATATATCCCAAGCTTCCAAAATGTAATATACAAACTAGTACTATACAATAATAGCGTCTAGGGCAAATCACACTAACAAGTTCATCCGCAAAAAGTTCGGCCAAAGAAAGGTTCCTAGGATGTTCCCAAATTGATCCTGACTCTAACTCACCCAAAATATCAAGTTCAACCGCAAAAATCTCATCAAAACTCGATTTGAAAGAATATTTTTCAATGTTGTCTTCCTTCCTATAATCTTTCACAATCCTATTCCTATTGCTACAACTCACAATTCCTAATACGAGTTCTCCCTCATCACATTCACAAATAGGTAGGTATATATCATCCAAAAAAGTTGGTTCCCACACTAAAGTTTCTTCTGAAACAATATCACTAAGTGATACAAAAATTGTGGGTTCCTGATCATTGATCTCTTCAAAAAATCCATCCAAACCATACCCTTCAAAATCACAAGATTCCTCCTCAAAAATTGGAATGCAAAAATAAGTCGGAGGTTTTTCTTGTGCGTCCTGATAACACCCAGTCAATTCATTTGCATCATCATCTATGAAATCATCAAAATTCGTTTGATCGTTTATCGCACTCGGATGACTTCCTAGATGAAAGACATTAACACTATTGGGTTCTGATTAAATGTGTTCACTCCCTAGAATCCTCACAGCTAAATGTTTCGTGTGTTCCTCTATTCTAGCCAATGATTGAGCTTGAACAAGAAACAATTGCTCAGACTGTTGTATGCACAGGGCAAGCGTAGAAGCTGATTGATTCTCGACCGTAGTCATTACTTCAATACCCTTCTCTAAAGTGGCCAACCTAGCATCCATCTCACTGTCACACCCTAATGATGTGTCAATTGTTTCTGGTAAGGAAGGTTGTGATGGTGGTGATGCTAGAGCAGTCAATCTGTCGACCTCTTTCTCTAAATCTTCAATCATTAGGTTTCTAATTGAAGTGTGACTGGGTTCAAGAGTGTTAGGTGGCGACCGTTAGCAAAACTCTGGGACGGTTGGTCACCCCCTAGAAAAGGACAGTTGTCATGAATGTGGGAAGAATCGTAGCAATTTGAACAAAAGAATTACGACTGAGTATAAACAAAAGAATAAGAATCGTGAAAAATTTAATTAAATCTTGTATCACCCATATCAACAAGAATTCAAAAATGTCACAAAAATAAAGAATATCACACCCCTAGCAGTCTATGGTATGCTAGTCAACTAGACCTGCTCAAGAACCTGATTGTCGAAGTGAAACTGTGTCGAGAAGCGGGTTCAAGATATACGGATCACGAAGCCAGGTATGTGCAAGAAAGAAGGGGAGGTTTTCCAACGCTTTCGCGAAGTTCCTTAATTAAATAACCCTTTCTCTTGAACACTTGCCTAGACACCCCGTGAATGATATACCGTTAAGCGGTGTTCTAAACATAGTGAACTTCTCCTAATTAGCGCGATGTCCTTAAAGTCAAAGTCTAGTCGATTTTGAATTACGGTGGGTATGCAAGAATACAGTTTTGTAATTTGTGGGCTATGGAAAAAGGTGATGAAATCATTTACCGTATCTTGTTTGGTCTTTTTTCCCTTAAATCCGTATTAAGATGCAAATGCGCAATCAATAAAAGAATTCAAGAAATAAAGCAATTTAAGCAATTATTTTTCGTTTAAATTTAAGCGCTGCAAAAAATACGGTTAGTTCTCTGTGCAATTGGTGGCAAATTTGTGCGAAGAATCCTGCAGAAGATAGAAATATTGGACTGCGTCGGATTCGAGAAGAATGTGTTAGGAAATACGTACCGATGCGATTTGGGTTAAGAAACCCTCTTTGAAGGGATCCCGAGTCTTTGATTGTTCGCTTGCGCGGGTCAAACTATCCGGATCTTTGGCACTGTACTTCACTAACGTCTTGAAATTGAGCTCGAGCCTCGCTCCGCACGATCGCTGCTCGTAATTTCGTGAAAAACCTGAAATATCGGAAAATACAATATTTAGTGTCAAGAAGCGATATATATGCCCTAATTCCTGCACACTCAAAATTGTACAAATCAAGCAATACCAATAGAGTACCAACACTGCACTGGAGATCACCAAAACAGAAAAAATCAAAAACACCTTCACTAGGCCGGCGAGCTCGGATTTTTCCTTGATGTCGCCGGCCAAATGAAGCTGGTTTTTGCTGGAATTTCGGGTGAGTTCTCTAGGCAAGCTAAGTGCTCTTATGGTGTAACTTGATTTTCAAGGTTGTTTACAGAGTGATAGCAGACAGTAAAGACAGAGAACAAGTTAGAAAAAATTTCGAATTGTTGGTTTTGAAAAAATTGAGTAAAAAGTTAGTGAGTTAGTACGAACCAGAAATAAAAATTCCTAATAACTACCGACTCACCGGCAACGGCGCCAAAAACTTGTTGGGAATTCAACCGCGCGCGCAAACGCGTATGTTTGGAAATGTGATCGTTTTATGGAAATGGAATGCACACACGAGATCGTTCTCATTTTAAATATTTATAAACCGCAAGTGCACGACGCGTTGTAGCAAGACGGCAAGTACGGATCGATCCACAGGGAATTGTGTATTAGGTTTTATGATTTAAGGTTCAACAAATAATGAATTGGGTTGGTTGTCACAAAAAATAGAAAATACGAAAACAAGGAAAACAAGAAAATAGGTTAAGAAAGAAATTGGCCGTGGCTTTGGCTCTGAAGGTTGAATCGCGACGATTCCTTAGACACTTCCTTGATCATGAGTTGTCCGTCCTTACGTCGATCCCGGCATGAAGCATGACTTGTCATGGCGGTTGCGAAGCACAAGTCATCAAATTCCGATATATGCCGCAAAACACGAAACGAGTCCGTTTGTTCACTTACCGTTTGTATGTCCAAGATTGAGGTATCAACACTAAACAAAAGGGTTAGCAAGCATACATCAACATCAAAGATACAAGTTAGTGAGTGAGAGCAAATGATTTTAGTGTTAATTTTGCTAAGGGGTTGTGATAGTATACGGTATATGAAAACCGAGGGTTTGTCAAGCTCTTGGTCACAAAATACCGTATCCAAACTTAGCAAACTTAAGACCAATTTGATTTTAACATAAATATTGTGAAATAGGGAAGGGAAGTGAATATGGTATTGGAAGAGGTTACAAAGTAACCATGAGTTCAAAATACCATATCACATCAACATATAAAACAATCCTTAAGTTATAATCATGTTAAAGCACATTAAACATAAACAAGAGGAGCATGAGGCAAAGCCTTTCATCTCACTTCCTTACCATTACCACCACCAAGAAGATTAGTTGAGCATCATAAAAAGAAAAACAAAGCAAGTAAAGAAAGGAAAGCAAATATAAAAGAAACAACAATATTATTAATACTTGAAGAAGAGTTACAAGATTTTGGTAACTTATTCAACCTCCATAATGAAGCTCTCCAAAGAAAGCTTCAAGAGGGAAAAAGAAGAAGAAACCAATTGAAGCCCACTCAACTCTCAAGACTAAACCAAAAACAAAGAAACTAACAAAATGTGTACAAGTATGTGAGAATGAGAGAGTCCTTCCCTTACTTCACTGGTCTGCTTTTATAGGCAAAAAAGGAAAATAAACAAGCAATAAAAATAGGTTGATGTGACTGCTAGGGAGGGAACACAAAAGTTTGGGGTTCATCTGAGCAAGGGGAGCCGGCCTGCTCGGTTTTCATGGGGTAGTGGCCGGTCTAAATCCGAGCTCCGAGGCTCGTATTGATATGGTGGGTTAGTATCAACTCCAACATCATCCTGGTGATGTTCTATTGGTCTAAAATAACCTAGTTTGCATGCAGAGATTTGGAAGGAACTTGAAGCAATGCATCACATCAAAACTTTATGCATTTATTAGCCATGTCCCCTATATGCCCACTTCATAATGTCTTGTGTGCCATGGGCAACCCCACCTAGGTCCAAGAACCAAAGAGCTATGTGCACACTTGTGTTGTGTTGGACCAAAAATGTGTACACATGATTATATCCAAAAGAAATCTTTGGATATCGGTCGGTTTCCTATTCTGTTTGCAGTGTCAACTCCCAAACGCAGTATCCGTGATTTTGAATGTGTTTCCAGTATTTTATCACGAACACCTATAATCTGTAATTACATAGCAGACACTGGTTAAAAGTACCGATAAATAAAAAAATAAATCATGAATGAGGGTATTAAAGTGCAGTTTTCTGTGATGAACAGTTATGTGTTGCTGGGATATGTTATATTGGATCGTTGTGTTTGAATAGTCAGGGGCTTTTGTGTGAGATGAGAGTTTTCCATTTTCATTGATGTAAAACATGTATGTAATATTCATTTATTGGGGCACTTCTGGGTTAAGGATGATGTCACCATTGATGTATATTATTTACTTTTCTGCATTAGGATAGACCCAAGGTGGGGAGCATAAGTAACTAGGTTCTAGAGTCCAGTGGGAGACCATCATGAGGAGTCGAGTCCGGGTCTCCTAACACTAGAATTGGTAGGGTTGCTTGCCGCTCTCGTAGGGGTCTAGGGATGTGGGTTTGGCTATTCATCACGACCGTGGATGTAACGTTTCAAAATAATAAAATATTATTTTTGGGAATTTTTATAATTTAATATTATTTTAATGAATATTTTAATATTCTGGTATAATTAAATACAAATAAATGGGGAAAAATTATGGAAAATTCTAAAATAGGGTATTTTATGGAATTATGGCATTTTTTAGTTTTTATGATTAGTTATATGCTAATTTAGTGCTAATCGCGATTAAAAATCGCTAATCGGATTTTTTGTATTTTTGTGCAAAAATGTGCACATATCTTTTTTCCACACTTGTTATACTTGTTACATGTTTTGGGTATATGGTTGCTTAGGGTTCACCATGGTGGGAGAAGGAAAAGAAAAGAAAAGAAAAGATAAAGGTCTCATGATGAGAGAGAGAGAGACCAAGTCAACCCCCACTTTTTGAAGCATACTCCCATCATTTCCTCACACCCATTTCTCTCTCCCCTCTCCTTGAGCTGCTGCTCCTGCTCCTCCCTCATCTCCCTCCCCTTCACTCCATAGATCCCTCTCATTTCCCTCACCAAAACCCCATTCTCACTTCATAAAAAGTGTTCCCGAGCTCACTAGCTAAACATTGAACCTAGCAAGATTGGATTTGGAGGACCTTGAGCAACTCAAGAATTTTCTTGAGTTGCCAAAGGAGGTAATTCTGGACCTATTAGAGTAGTATTTCATTTCTTATGCATCAATTCTAGTTTCATGTCGATATGATGTCGTTTGGTGGATTTGTGAAACATCAAGTTAGGGTTTAGGGTTTGATCTGAAACAAAAGTGAAATTGAGGCTTGTTGTGACCTTAGAACCCCTGGTGTGATATTATTTTGGATCAAACTAGAGACTAGAACACAGAATAAGGATTTATGAGACGATGTCGGAGAAAAACTGTGAATCTGTGATCGTATTTGGGAATCTGCTATCACCCCAAGACCCCTAAAATAAAATTGAGTTGACAGTGACATGTGCAGGCATGAAGGAAGCTAACCCAAGAACCCTAGCCCCTACTTCCCTTTCCCGACCGTAAATTTAACCCAATTGGCCGCAATTTGCGGCCCGACCAGCACCAAAATATCTCGTTTTTGTTCCAGAGCTCCTACATGTGTAGTTTAGACCCCTGGCATGTATAGATTTGTCTAATTTGACCTAGGGTGAAATCTGGAGCCTATTTCCTTAGTTGTTGTTTTGGATTCGTGTTTCCGTATTCCGTATTTCTAATTCTGAATTTTCTTATGGTGTTTTACCTCGACTACTTGGCGTTTATACGACGATATCGAGGGTTGTTGATAGTTTTGGAGGTGTACCCATAGGTTCTAACCTATAGGCCCCATAGCGTATCGTTTTGGCTTTCATGTGTCGTTTTAGCTTTGATTTGGTTTTGATACGCATTTTGCGATACGTTAATGTGTAGGTACCCCATGAAGACTTCGGGATGACAATCAAACGCGTAGCGACGTCGACAGATAAAGATGCAAGGTGAGTAGATTATATCTACAGGGGAAGTCGGGTGGATGGCGTATAGCACCCCCGCAGTCCATAGTTGGTATACATTATATGTATATATTATCTATGATAGTATAGTGTAGTGGATTATTTGAGATGTGATATCATGTGATAGGGTTAGAAATAAACTAGAATATTTCCTAGTTGCGAACCCTAGGATAGGTTTACACCCACACGTACACACATGTTGATTCGCTATACTTATACTGTGATAATGATGGATAGTGAATGACTTTGGAGATGAGTCGATGATATTAGGTTTTGTGCCGCGAGATCGGTGATTTGATATGATTCGTATTTGGGATACGATATGTGATCTCTAGCGGGCCTTTGGACGTGTGTTTATACACGCAGTCATATTGATGGTATCAGTTGTACTAGACTTAGATCAGTACCCCAGATTATGTGATATAATGATGAGGATACCAAATAATTGATGAGTTGATTGTAATATCGACCTGTACCCAGCTATTGGGATGCCGTACGACGATTTACCGTACGAGCTTTATATTGATGATAGATCCGCACTCATGACTCGAGGATGTCAGATGATATACTGTATCGTACGCGATACTATTGAGGCGGGATCACCGACTATTATTTATATATCGACTCAGATTTAGGTGGTTTCCATACACCTCCTGATGGACTTGGCTTAGTAGATGTTAGACCAGACCTGAGTCATACCTATTTCAAAACTAACGAATCGGGAGTATCTTAGGGACAAGTAAAGGGATAATACGGTTATTTTCAAAAGACGTATCTATTCTTAAAAACACTGTAACCCTTATTTTACTAAAAACCCCGATTCGTCTTATTTAAAATGTAACCACTGCATGACATGTACATATTGGTGTAGATTCTTCACTGTTGCATTGATTATTCGATTCCGCATCGCATTGCATGTGTTTATTTCTATATTGCAATCATGCTGTTAGGACACCAGCACCATTATCGATGATGCATATGTTCCACGTACGCTTTCTTGCCGGCTCACATACTTCATCATCGATAATTGCCATGTCACTACATAGTAGTATTATTGCATCAGGATATGACCTTGTATGTGCATACCACTATTCTATGTTGCATGATATACTGTTATACTTGCATCTCAATTATATGTCACATACATCATGCTTTCTGATTATGCGCATTGGGATATTGTTTTCATGATATTTATGGATTTGGGAACCGTGGATAATTTCAAAGGAGAGTATGTACTTATTTGAAAAACCCGGTTTCCTTGATATGATATTTGCGCAGCCACTATGAGATTTATCGGTTCTGATTATATACCCCATACGAGGAGTGTGTGCCGTATGAGGGTACATGGTGGGGCCCTGTATGGTTCCCCTCGGTAAGATGATCGAAGGATTATTCCGATTGAGCCTGGAGGCAGGCGAGTACCTACCGGTGATTCTATTTGAGCTCGGCGGATATCCGGGGGATACCGACCGGAGTTGAGAGATGGACATGGGTTGACACGTGCTGCCGGGGCCGAGGGCCGAGGGCCGATACCGCAGACGGAGCCCCATATAGACGAGGATTTACGTGCCGATGCTAGGCACAGGTTTCATGATGTTTCCATGATTTTGATTATATCCTCACATTTACATGCATGATGCATATTGTCATTTGGGTGACAGGTGGACGGGATCCACATATATACAGACTTTGACTACATTGATCATACTTCTTTTGTATATATAACAGGGTATGAGGGCGCTGTTATATATACCCTTATACCAATATTAGTGGAATGGGACGCTAATATATGTGTATTGATATTCATATTTACTTCATGCAGGCATACCTTATGTTTATGACATGTTATTACCCGAGGCACTGACACGAGTATTTGGCACTACCTACATGTTTAGATGTTACATTGCCACCTTATCATGCTTCAGGCTTATCCTTTGAGGTTTTTATCTGATTGTATTGACCTAGGATTATGTCATGCATTCGGTTTCTGCTTGTAGATATTCTCTATTCACGAGTTGGCAACTCACCCCCGTTGTGCCACAGTTCTTGCCAGTTTTGCCGTACAGGTTCCATAGCGGCATTTCTGGCACACTACTTCTATACGGGTGAATTGCTTTTGGTAGGTGGGTTCTTTTGCATCAAGAACCACCATTGTACTTTTATTAATCCTTTGTATCTAGAATTCCATCAACCAAAACTTGTATATTGTTTCAGACTTAGACATTAGTGATGTATTATTTCGACCTTAGAGTCGCGCTTAGCAGTATTGCGGGTTTAATGCTTATTGAGTTTCTTTGGATTTGACCCTCGCCATTCGGCGTTGTATATTATATTGTTTGTGTGGTTGTGACCGTCGATTGACGAAGAGCTAGCTCCCGCTTGGGGATGCCCTTTTATCATTGCATATATATTGTTCTTGTTGTACCCCGTTCGGGGCCAGTATTTACAAAAGAAACTCTGCCGAAATTTTTAGAAAAGACTTTGCATTTTTTAAAAATACATATTCGGCCTAGTTATTTAAAAACCTCGACTTCAAACATGTTTTTCTTCACTTCTTTAAACTAGTTTTCTTTATTTACTCTTAAAATGGTTTTAGATTTCTGGACTTTTGGCTTACTTGGATCAGATGGAGTCCTATAGACTTCATATGGTTCAAGGGCCAGTCACGTGCTCTTTCGGGTCGTGACAGTGGAATCCGTGTTTTCCGTGGAATCCGCTCTAGGGACCTAGGTTCTAGGGGTCTAGGTTCTCGTTGGGTCTCCTAACCTGTTTTCTCGTAGGGGTCTAGGTTCTAGGGTCTAGGGACCGTGGAATCCGCTCTCGTAGGGGTCTAGGGATGTGGGTCTAGGGATGTATTGTTGGAGTAAGTATCTAATCGGGAAATCAGTTTTCCTTTAACAATGCACAGTGAAACTGAAACATGAAAATGTTTCATAGGGGTATCCTGGTATTCTTAGTAATGCCTCTTCCATAATCTAGTTCATGACTATAACTGTATATCACTTTGCCATCTCTCCAAATCCCTTTATTTATCTTTATTCATTACCTTCTATACACCCTTTTAGGCTAAGTGATTTTCTTCCTTCCCTACCGTTCGGCACCAGCCTATGGTTTGGAAGAAGACTATCCAGTAAGCATAATATGTGTACTCTCCTAATCCTAGGAGTACTCGCAACCTGAGAGAAGGTGATGATAAAAGACATCTGAATAATACCTTTATTCTATCTCTCCCGAACTGGGGAAAAAAGCAAAGGTGAAGTAGGAGTGGCGATGAAGTACGCGGTTTGGTCGTGAATGATAGCAGTCGCAATTTACTTTGCCCTCTTTCTAATCCCATTATTTTTTCTTTACTTATTACCTTCTACCCTACTTAGGCTAATTGGTTTTCTTCATTCCCTACCTTTCGGCACCTGCCTATGGTTTGGAAGAAGACTATCCAATAAGCATAATAGGTGTACTATCCAAAACCAAGGAGCCCTCCCAACCTGAGAGAAGGTGATGATAAAAGACACCCGAATAAACCAATTCAATTTCTCCTGATCCTGGATCCATCCCTGAAGAAGTCCCTTCGAGTTCGTATATAACCATACGATGGATCTATCCAATGGAAGTGGATGTTCGTAGTGATATGAGGTGTTTTGAGAAATGCAAAGGGTAAAAGAAGGAGCGGCAATGACTTATGCAACTCAGACAATCCAAAAGGAAGTATTTTAAGAAGGTTCGGTCAACTTGGTCACTGATTCATAGTCTAGGGTCGGTCATTGGTCGCTGCCAAAGAGAGAGAGAAAAGAAACACTCTGCGTGCACTCTAACCTAGATCAAAATGGTTATCACTTTATCTAATCAAGAAACCTCCCACTGTACTGTCAAATTCTCCTCCAAACCTGAAAGAAGAATCAATCGGGATCACTCGAAGAGTAAACCAAGTCATCAGTGGGAATCGGGATCCAACTATCATTGCATGATAACGTGAAGGAATCCACTCATGTTATCACACTCCAGAAGGTATGCGCATAACTGGCGAGTTTCAGTTTCTTTAGAAACTCTTGATAAAGATTTTTTCCCCATGCTCTTATGACCTTGACTAAGGGCCAACAAATCATAAGTCACATGTCAAGTTCTTCCCGTCATTATCTTGTTAATTTAAATCCACCCGTACATACCCCTGACGTTGGCCAATGGCAGAACGACTGTCCCAAACTAACTCATCTATCTATGTAACATGTGAACACCCCAGCAGCTACCAATCACTATGTCTTGACTAAGGGCCAAACAAACATGGCATGAATACTACTGACCATTCATATGAAATGACGGAGGGCTACGGCTGGTTTTTGGCGAAAAAACTTTAACGTAACGAACTTTTTATCGCTGAAGGAACCTGATAGCTTTTTATAAAAATATAGTGGCGAAAACCTTTGCTAAAGAGGTCACTCCCGGTGATGGGATCTCGGCTCTTTCCTCGTGGAATGAGGTGCAGGGTATTTCAACTGAATACCGCGATGCAAAGCAACAAGTAATCAACTATAGTGAAGTTATTACCCTGATGCAAACTTCTGCCCAAGGGGTCACTCCCGGTGAAGGGATCTCGGCCCTTTCCTCGTCGAATGAGGTGCAGGATATTCCAACTGAATACCACTGTGCAAAACAAAAGAAAACGTCCTTGTAATAACACTTTTTAAAACTGTTCCAACAACGTCCAAACAGGTTTGTTTTCCTTTGCATTGATCAGAATCAACGCAGTCCCATCAATTAATCACACTAGAAAAGAACGAAAATAAAATGTATGTATATGTCATCCGCAATCGCCACTGGGTCCCGTCATCACCCGTTAGGTTACTTAACTAACGACAGAGCGGGGACTGGACTAGCGCGGGTGTAAAACATATACAACATCTACTAGTATATATACCAATGTACAATAATCGCTCCAGGCGTGATAAATGCAACATTACAGAAAAGTAATAAGCATCACAGAACAAAACAGAAAATCTGGGATCCCCGGGTTTCACAGACCCGCTACTGAAACCCGACGTTCCCCTGGTCGTGTAGATAGCCTGTGCAATGAAACCTAGACCCCTACGGGTGTGTCAAGTTACCCCCCAAAACCTGAAGCGAGGCAGCCCCCTACAGCAAAGTGAATGGACCACCATGCACTTCATGGAATCCGGTAACTTGAGCACCCCTCCTTGGGTCAACCTATACCCCCTTCGAGTGCGGCGAATAGTCTGCCAATTCTAAAGTGAGGCCCTCTGCCTCTCAAAGCCATGAGATGCGGACCCGTTGCCCTCCAGAACCCGGCTATCCGTGCACTCCGTCGCGGGGTAAACCTAGTACAGAAATGAAAAATATGTACAACAGGTACATCGACCTCATCCCGGTCGTGCCCCAAAAGAATAATATACAAACAGGCAGTGACAGCTGTCTACATGTTGGACGCTCGCCCCGCAATATCAAAAGTACATATAAATCCAAACTGCACTACCATTGCACACAGCTATCCACGACGACAAATCCGCAACATCATAGCACAACACAGAACATCAATGCGAATGTCACGTTCGCAAACCCGTCTAGAAGGACTATAGAAATTAGACACGATTTACCGCTCGAATGACATTCACAGTCGGAGATATAATGTAAGTACTATAAACTAACATGTTTAAAATTCCGATCTACAAAACTTCCCGAAGTGGGCCCCAAGAACAACTCCAGTACTCAAACAAAATCTGGGCCCAAACAAAATATTCCACAAACCACAATTCCACATGAAAGAGCCCCAGAAGAAATATGGTGCACTGTAGCCTAAAAATTGTGGCGGAACCGCGGCCAATACAAGGCTTGCGCGGCGGTTCCGCGGCGGTCTTGATGGTTCAGTCGCCCAAATTTCTCACAGTGTCTTAAAAAAGCCTGCACGATTTTCTGAGATGCTCAAAATGATTTTTAGACCAGTTTAAAAATTCGACAGAAACTTTGACATGAAAAATGTGGTTTTGGAAATTTCGTTCGATCGATATTTTAAACACGTTAGAACAAGTTAGTAAAGGTTAATGGCGTGGCTCTGATACCATGTAAGTCTACGGTAGCGCCCCGGCCGTCATTCTGACGCCAAACGCGGGACAAAAATATTTATAACAGGCGCTATCGCATACTATAACCCGGATCTTGCCATTAACGCTAAACTAATAAACTGTAAAGAGGTAGAAAGGCTATACCGATCGATCCGAGTCTTTCGGTCTTTAGCCATCATCCCATGCACCTCGCGGCAACTCCGATCTCTTTGCTCCTCGTCGAGGTGGCACCACATCAATGGATCTTTAAACGGGCTCCCGCCTCTATACCGAGGCAAGTCGATCGTCAAGTCTGCTAAAAGAGATGACCAAGATGAAGTAGAGAATGAGTGGAATACTTTGTCTCAAACACCCTAGGGTTCTCATCACATGAGAGGGATAGGGTGGAGGTTGAAGAAGATGCAAAGAGTTGAAGAGTGTGAGCTCAAGATAATAAAGTGAGCAAATAAACCAAGTCTCAAAAAACAACCTTGGCTTCCCAAAATAATGGTTATGATATATATAAGGTTTTGTGATGAAATATCAAGGAAAATATCCTACCAAAATATCTCCACAAACCGTAAAAATATCTACACCCAAAACAAACTCCATTAATTCATCATGAGTCACTAGATGACTTATTAGCATGAGTCATTAATGAACATGCTAGAATTAATGAGTAATAAAGAATGAGTCACACTTTCCAAAATCCATTTAATCATTTAAACCAAAATGATTAACCAAAAGAAATGCATCTTCTAAAGTATTCTCGTAACGGATTACGAGAATACCCCTCACCTGTATATACATACCTGTATCCGTATTCCGATCGAATAAGAATACGAGAGGTAAAATATTCCGACTCAATATAATACTTGGATCTGGCTTAAACCAAAGCCCACCAGTATTATCTGTCCGAAATATGACACGTGCACAAGTGCACGTGCATTTTCGAACCCTGCCATAAACCATACGGCCTCTACAACGTTTCGCCCGAACTTGGGAAACTATCTTTGGGGTACTCTAAAGACTCTTCAGTACCCTGGCAGTAGGTTTAACCACAAGCACGTCAGCGGCACTAGCTGTGCGTAACGGCTGCCTATGTACTGACCGAAAAGGGAAGCCGATGAGCGAACTCATCCTGGAACCCTACTGAGCCTATCAGTGATAATATTCGTACAGTCCGGTCCGTTCGTCTATGAGCATCGCATATTGGGACTAGGAGACTGGTAACGTCAGACCCCCAATAGTGGTATAAGTCGTGTCGGAGAGTAGCCCTGAGCACCCTAAGAAACTACTGGAATGCTTACCAGTAATTCTCACCTGCCTTGGGCAAGGACTTGGTGTAATGGCTCTCCTAGACACTGTTAGTGTATATGCCCTAGAGGCCATTACTGTATCATACTAGTATGTATATTACTTGATGGAAGCTTGGGATATTCACAGTTGTATAGACAATGTTGCTCGAAATAGTAGTATGCTACTTGGTTTGTCTCTGCTTTAATGTGTACATGTGTTTCTTTATTATATCACCTATACGTATTAGTAGAGCCCTTAGGATCTTTGCTTGATTACCGGCGTTGTGATGGTGATCACACTCGTGGGGGCTGGGTAATCCACAAGCACATCCTTATACACGTCCCTAGTCGTGGGATTATCGAGACAGGGCATCGATACTCCGGAGTAGACTGGCGTATGCGCCTCTCATCCCAGCACGGGAGACGGTCTGTCCCACAGCCGTCAGTACGTCGTACTTGAGATAGTATGCGGGTGCTCCTTAGGTTACGAGTACACTGGACAGGACTCGACGGGAACTGATGGTTGGTATTATACCTATCGTCAGTTATCAGTTCCCAGGTGACATGAGTACAGCTCAGTCCGCTGACTTGACACTGTCACTTCGCCTCAAGTGTGTTCCCACTGTACTTTGATTACTACCCTACCACGGCTCTACTGAGTCGTACAAACAGGTAGTAGTTGGGTGCAGTCCCGAAGCACTTGGAGGCAGTGACGGTTAGACAGGATTCGTCTCTCCCGGTATTGGGGGTTGACATCGCGCTGTGTCTAGGAGAGTCATTACAGAAAGTCCCTGGCCAGGGCTAGTGAGATATACTGGTAGGTTTCCAGTGATGTCTCAGGGTGTTCTGGGCTACACTTCGACACGACTTGTACAGCTATTCGGGGACTGACGTTCGCCACCCCCTAGGCCCGCCATGCGATGTATCAGACGAACAGACCGGACTGTACGGAGATTGTCACATACAGGCTCAGTAGGAGTTCGGATGGGTTTACCTCATCGGCCTTCTTATCGACATATACCTGGGGACCGTTACGTACAGCTAGTGCCGCTTGTGGTCTGTTGTTAAACGCACTGCCACCGTAGTGTCGAGTCTTTAGAGTCCCACACAGAGAGTTTCCCTGCACTGAGCGAAACGTGTAGAGGCCGTATGGTTTTACGGCAGGGCTGCGATCACTTACGTACACTTGTGTGCGTGTGGTGTTTGGGCAGTCAATACTAGTGGGCTTTGGTTTAAGCCGGATCTTAGTATTGCACGGATGGATTTGTTTTGTCATTTGTTCATCCGCATTTTACGGAATGCGGATGCAGATGTGTATGCACAGTTTTCCGGAGCGATGAAGGAGGAGGTGCCTCATTAGGGTTTTGGCAGTTGGTTCGGCCAAAACCGTTATGTGGCAGGCTCATTAGGGTTTTAACAGTTGATTCGGTCAAAACCATTTTGAGGCGGACTCATTAGGGTTTTGGCAATTCGTTTGGTCAAAACCATTATGAGCCGCGGACATCATTTACTAATCCTTTTAGTGATAATTTTATGATGGCTAATTGCATTGACCATTTGACCATATTGACCTCTCTTGACTTTACTGACCGGTTGACCGTGTTGACCATTTACCTTCAGGAGAGGTCTACACTCTTCTTTTCATTTTCTTTTTCTTTTTGATTATGATAATGGTCATTTCAAGGTAGCCATCAACTTTATCTTGATAGGATTGGTAATGATGTGTTAGTGCATTATTGAACCATGGTTTATTTTCTTGAGCTCATAATTCTTTTCTCATTCACTATCTTGCTCTTTCTTATGAGAAGAAAAGAAATGTTCCATGGTTGCTAGCTCCTTCATCTTCCTCCTCTTGACAAATTCTTTTGATCTCATGTGTTGAGAGAAAAAGAATCCACATAGACAAACACCTCCATCTTTCTCTTCTACATAACCTAGGGTACCAAGACTAGCTATCTTGTTGCCCTAGTTACCTCGGCTCGAGGTGGAGCTCGGTGTACATCTCTCGGGTGGATCGTCTTCGACTCAAGAAGGCCGCGGAGGTGACCAAAGTCCGGATCAACCCTCGGAGCATGGATGAACAAACGGCGCAGCGGAGTGAAGACCCGAAGGACCGGTATCGTAAGGTATAATTTCTACGGCATAGTAGTTAACACCTCTTGTAGTTTGCTAGTTTCTAGTTTAGCAAAGATCCGGCTTTTACGGACCATGTTACCAAGTCTAGAAATTTTTTTTTTACCGTTTCCGCAACCCCGAAAGTACCGGGAGATGTAAGGTGGACCTAACAGTGGTATCAGAGCCTAGCTAAACATAAACTAGCTTGTTAGTAAAATATATAGAACTTCGATCGGAAAAATCACAAAACATTTTTTGCAAAAATCCCAATTTTCTGCCGATTTTCAAACCTGCTCTAAAAATAATTTGACATACATGAAAAATCGGCTCAGGGTTTTGTTAGAACACACAGAAAAATTAAGCCGCTGACTCGGCCAACTCACCGCGGAACCGCGGCCGCGGATCCGCGGCCGAGTTGACTCGGCCGCAACTCAATTTTGCTGCAGTGTTCTTACCTTGTTGTTTTGGGATTTTTAGTATATGTTTTTTCTGCCCAGATTTTCCAGAGAGCAAATTGACTTTTGGGGTAGTTAAAAATACGTTTTTTCGATCGATATTCCTTAGACTTTAGCTAATGGATATTTTCTATGATGTGTTATATGTATTGATCGTCTACTAATCTCTATACGTCGATTAGTGGGGGTTATACATATCTGTGATCTGTAATGCTGATGGTTTGTGTATATGAACTCGTTGGATTGTCGCGGATGAATAGCCGGGGTGGATGTGAGATAAGAGTTTCTTTTTCTTTCATTCATTGTAAAATTTGTAAATTAATGTAATGTTATTTGTATGGCCGCACAACCTGGTCGGGGTTGTAGCCGCTATTGTATAATTCTTTTTACTGTTTTTGCTCCTGGGATAGACCCAAGGTGGGGTGCACAAACTACCGGGTATCTCGAAGTGCCGAGTGGCCTACTCACATCGTTGAGGGAGGTTGCTTCGCTTCGGGTACTTGGCGGGTAGTTTGCCGCACCCGTAGGGGTCTAGGGTGGGGTATTGGCTATTCATCGCGACCGTGTAATCTGCTTTTCGTTGCAGGCTCGAACGAATCGCGGGTTCCTAGTATATCCAAAGTTTTCATCTGTGATCTGGATTGGCTATCATTGCTATATATCTATATATAATAACTATTTAGGCGTTGCTTATGTTTTTCAGCCGCGCTAGCCCAGCTCCCGCTCTGTCGTTAGTTAAGTAACCTAACGGGTGATGACGGGGCCCCGTGGCGAATGCGAATGGCATAAGCGTACGTCATATTTTGGTTGTTTTCTGCAATGGTAGGATTTAAATGATGGGACGCATTAAAAGAACTAATGCAAGAAAATAAACCTAAAAGACGTTGTTGGAACAATTTTTCAAAAAGCTGTTATTGCAAGGACGTTCACTTTTGTTTTGCATCGAGGTATTCTGTTATGAATGCCCAGCACCTCATTCGACGAGGCAAGGGCCGAGATCCCCTCATCGGGAGTGACCCCTTGGACAAAAGTTTGCGTCAGGGTGATAACTTCACTATAGTCGATCATTCTTGCTTTGCATCGAGGTATTCATCTTATGAATGCCCAGCACCTCACTCGACGAGGAAAGAGCCGAGATCCCTTCACAGGGAGTGACCTCTTTAGCAAAAGTTTTCGCCACTATATTTTCAAAAAGGTGTATCACGTTCCTTCAACGATATCAAGTTCATTACGTTAACGGGTTTTTCGCCAAAAACCCAGTCGTAGCCCTCCGGCATTTCTTACAAGTAACACTTAGTATTCGTGCTGTGTTTGTTGACTCCGTCAAGGCGTAGTGTACGGTAGCTAAGTGCTGCTTGTTTGTAATGGTATATGGGATTGATTAGGACAATCGTATAACCTTGTTGACTCCGTCAAGGGTTATGCGGGTGGGTTTAATGCAATCAAGATAATGACGGGTTGAACTTGACTAGGTCTCTTTGATTTGTTGACTCCGTCAAGATCACTTGGGTCGTAGGTGCAAAAACCACATCGAGAGTTTCTAAAGAAACTGAAACTTGCAGATTTAGCATACCTTCTGGAGTATGGTGACTAGAGTGGATTCCAACTAGGTTATCACACAATGACAGTTGCATCCCGATCCTACTGATGAGTTGGATTACTCTTGGGAAATTATTTCACTTAACGATCAATGCTATAAACCAAGTAGGTGTCTAGAAAGGTGTTAGCTGGGCTACGCCCCCATTGAAAAGAGGTTCTTAAATTAAGGAACTTCGCGAAAGCGTTGGAAAACCTCTCTCGAAGTACCGACACTAGCCTGGCTGAAAGGTTAAGCAAGTATTGTGACGTGAATTAAATCCCGACTAGTTCTTCTTTTAAAAGGTTTTAAGAAGAATTTGAGGAAACAGAGGGAGACATCTTGGTTAGATAAACTAATAAACCAATCTAATCTTGCAAGAGCGCACGCTGAGTGTTTCTTTTCTCTCTCTCCAGGTAGCAACCATTTCACGCCCTAATCAAGATAATAAAATGTATCGCTTGACCGATCCGAATTCTTATTCGGGGCTGTGGAACGTTGGTTCAGCTCTTACTTGTGACAACAGTCATAAGTATGAGCAAGGGAAAGGGGATTGTATGGATTCCGAGGATACCCAGTTGATTAAGAAGCATGGTTTTGCATCTACTTCAGGTGTTCTTGTAATTGAGAACTGTTTTACGGTCAGCCCTACCTCCTGGGTACTTGATACCAGTTCAGGATCTCATATCTGTAATTTATTGCAGGGACTGAGAAAAAATAGGAGAGTTGCACCGGGTGATATGTCGCTCAGAGTAGCGAACGGAGCATAAGTTAATGCGGCAGCCGTCGGTGAATATCATCTAGTATTTCCAAATGGCAAGACTATGATTTTGAACGATTGCTACTATGTACCCTTCATAGTTTGCAACATCATATCAGTTTCTTTACTCGATAAAGATGGATATAACTTTGTTCTTGAGAGAAATATCATGAACATTTACCTTCATAAGGTACTGGTTATAGAGGGTACACTGTGTAATGGTATCTACGTTCTAAATCAGAATACAGTTCTCAATATACAAAACATACGCAAGAGGAAGAATTCAGATACGAATGAATCCTACTTGTGGCATTGTAGACTTGGTCATATCGGAGAGAAAAGAATGAGTAAGTTGCATAAAGATGGACTCTTGAATGCGTTCGAGTTTTCATCTTATGAAACTTGTCAGTCTTGTCTCAAAGGGAAGATGACCAAATCTCCGTTCACCGGACATGGAGAAAGAGCAACAGAGCTCTTGGGACTCATACACAGTGATGTTTGTGGTCCGATGTCTATACATGCAAGGGGTGGGTTCTCGTACTTCATCACATTCACTGATGATCTCTCTAGGTTCGGATATGTGTATCTGATGAAACACAAATCTGAAACTTTTGAGAAAATCAAGGAATTCAGAAAGGAAGTAGAGAACCAGACTGGCAAAAGTATCAAGATCCTCTGGTCTGATAGATGAGGGGAGTACTTAAGCACGGAATTCCTAGATTACTTAAAAGAGAATGGTATTCTCTCTCAGCTTACTCCTCCTTATACACCAAAGCACGACGGTGTGTCGGAGCGGAGGAATTGTACCCTGTTGGATATGGTTCGCTCCATGATGAGTAGTGCCGAGTTGCCTCTTTCATTTTGGGGACATGCGCTTCAGACAGCAGCATACCTACTGAATTATGTTCCATCCAAATCTATGCCTAAGACTCCATATGAAATATGGAGTGGGAGAAATTCGTATCTTAAGCGATTTAAGATATGGAGTTGTCCGGCCTATGTGAAAACACAGAAGCCGGACAAACTAGAGGCACGGTCAGTTCTGTGTAAATTTGTGGGATATCCTAAAGACTCACTAGGATATCTGTTCTACCACACTGAGGAACAGAAGGTGTTTGTATCTCGCCACGCTACCTTTTTAGAAAGGGTGTTTCTTGCAAAAGAAACTAGTAGGAGTTCGGTAGAACTGGAAGAAATTCTGCGACCACAAAATATAACTGAAAACTTGGAGGAACCACTCGATTCAATAACCCCAGACGAACCTCAGCCACTCCGCAGATCTGGTAAGATTTCTCATCTGCCCGAGAGATACTACGGTTTTCTCAAAGACGGGGATCGAGAGGATTGCATCTTGGAAGAAGATGACCCTACCAGTTTCAGGAAGGCCATTATCAGTAGGGACTCTGATAAGTGGCAGGAAGCAATGCAATCCGAAATAGAGTCCATGTACGCCAATAAAGTATGGACCTTGGATATTGTTCCACCTGGGGTAAAACCCGTTGGATGCAAATGGATCTACAAAAGGAAACTTGGTGTAGATGGGCAGGTGGAAACCTATAAGGCTAGACTCGTTGCAAAAGGTTTTCGTCAAAGACCTGGTTTGGACTATGACGAAACTTTTTCTCCGGTGGCTATGCTCAAATCCATTCGGATCCTACTTGCCATTGCTGCCTTCCATGACTATGAAATCTGGCAGATGGATGTTAAAACGGCTTTCCTAAACGGTTGTTTGGAAGAGTGTGTTTACATGGATCAGCCAGAAGGTTTCGTAGACAGTGGGAGCAGCGGGAAGGTGTGCAAGTTGCTTAAATCCATTTATGGATTAAAACAGGCATCGCGGAGCTGGAACATCTGTTTTGATGAGGCAATCAAGGAATTTGATTTCATCAAAAACTAAGATAAACCTTGTGTCTATAAGAAGATTGTAGGACGAACTGCCATATTCCTAGTCTTGTACGTGGACGACATTCTTTTGATAGGAAATGACATTCCTATGCTACAATCGGTCAAGCTATTTTTGTCACAAAGGTTCTCCATGAAGGACCTGGGTGATGCCTCGTACATTCTGGGGATCAAGATCTATAGAGATAGATCCAAGAGACTACTGGGACTTTCGCAGTCCTGTTACATAGAGACCGTACTAAAGAGATTTAGTATGGAGAATTCCAAGCGCGGTAACATACCCGCATTGCACGGAATTACCCTCTCCAAAAGATGTCTCCTAAGACTGACGTGGAGAGGGTTCGCATGAGCACTATACCCTACGCTTCGGCGGTAGGATCTATAATGTATGCGATGCTATGTACAAGACCAGATTTAGCTTACGCGCTGAGCGCGGTAAGCCGGTATCAGTCAGACCCAGGTGAGGACTACTGGACAGCAGTGAAGAACATTCTCAAGTACCTGAGAAGGACTAAGGAGATGTTCCTGGTTTACGGTAATGGAGACCTCAGGGTCGAGTCCTTTACCGATTCAAGTTTCCAGAGTGACAAAGATGACAGCAAGTCTGTCTCGGGTTTTGTGTTTACCCTCAACGGAGGGGCGGTATGTTGGAGGAGTTCCAAACAGGATACCGTCGCAGACTCGACGATGGTGGCTGAATACATTGCTGCAAGCGATGCCGCAAAAGAGGCGGTCTCGATGAAGAAGTTCATTAGTGAACTTCTGGTGGTTCCGTCCATTAATGACCCAATACCTTTGTATTGCGATAACAATGGGGCTATAGCTTTAGCGAAGGAACCAAGGTCCTATCAGAGATCCAGGCACATCTTAAGGCGGTATCACCTGATCAGGGAGATCATTGATTGCCAGGAGATCGAGGTGCGGAGACTGGACACAAAGGACAACACTGCGGACCCATTCATAAAGGCCTTGCCCAGACTCAGTTCGAGCGGCTGATCGAGATGATAGGTCTTCGATATGCCAGTACATGGCCTTAGTGCAAGTGGGAGATTGTTAGTGTATATGCCCTAGAGGCCATTACTGTATCATACTAGTATGTATATTACTTGATGGAAGCTTGGGATATTCACAGTTGTATAGACAATCTTGCTCGAAATAGTAGTATGCTACTTGGTTTGTCTCTGCTTTAATGTGTACATGTGTTTCTTTATTATATCACCTATACGCATTAGTAGAGCCCTTAGGATCTTTGCTTGATTACCGGCGTTGTGATGGCGATCACACTCGTGGGGGCTGGGTAATCTACAAGCACATCCTTATACACGTCCTTAGTCATGGGATTATCGAGACAGGGCATCGATACTCCGGAGTAGACTAGCGTATGCGCTTCTCATCCCAGCACGGGAGACGATCTGCCCCACAGCCGTCAGTACGTCGTACTTGAGATAGTATGCGGGTGCTCGTTAGGTTACAAGTACACTGGACAGGACTCGTCGGGAACTGATGGTTGGTATTATACCTATCGTCGGTTATCAGTTCCCAGTTGACATGAGTACAGCTTAGTCCGCTGACTTGACACTGTCACTTCGCCTCAAGTGTGTTCCCACTGTTCTTTGATTACTACCCTACCATGGCTCTACTGAGTCGTGCAAACAGGCAGTAGTTGGGTGCAGTACCGAAGCACTTGGAGGCAGTGACGGTTAGACATGATTCGTCTCTCCCGGTATTGGGGGTTGACATCGCGCTGTGTCTTGGAGAGCCATTACACAAAGTCCCTGGCCAGGGCTAGCGAGATTTACTGGTAGGTTTCCAGTGATGTCTCAGGGTGTTCTGGGCTACACTCCGACATGACTTGTACTGCTATTAGGGGACTGACGTTCGCCACCCCTAGGCCCGCCATGCGATGTATCAGACGAACAGACCGGACTGTACGGAGATTGTCACATACAGGCTCAGTAGGAGTTCGAATGGGTTTACCTCATCGGCCTACTTATCGACATCTACCTGGGGACCGTTACGTACAGCTAGTGCCGCTTGCGGTCTGTGGTTAAACCCACTGCCAGCGTAGTGTCGAGTCTTTAGAGTCCCACACAGAGAGTTTCCCTGCAATGAGCGAAACGTGTAGAGGCCGTATGGTTTTACGGAAGGGCTGCGATCACTTACGTACACTTGTGCGCGTGTGGTGTTCGGGCAGGCAATACTAGTGGGCTTTGATTTAAGCCGGATCCTAGTATCGCACGGATGGATTTGTTTTGTATTCTGTGCATCCGCATTCTACGGAATGCGGATGCAAGTGTGTATGCACAGTTTTCCGGAGCGATGAAGGAGGAGGTGCCTCATTAGGGGTTTGGCAGTTGGTTCGGCCAAAACCATTATGTGGCAGGCTCATTTGTGTTTTGACAGTTGATTCGGTCAAAACATTTTGAGGCGGATTCATTAGGGTTTTGGCAATTCGTTTGGTCAAAACCATTATGAGCCGCGGACATCATTTACTAATCCTTTTAGTGATAATTTTTTGATGGCTAATTGCATTGACCATTTGACCACATTGACCTCTCTTGACTTTGTTGACCGTGTTGACCATTGACCTTCATGAGAGGTCTACACTCTTCTTTTCATTTTCTTTTTCTTTTTGATTATGATAATGGTCATTTCAAGGTAGCCATCAACTTTATCATGATAGGATTGGTAATGATGTTTTAGTGCATTATTGAACCATGGTTCATTTTCTTGAGCTCATAATTCTTTTCTCATTCTCTCTCTTGCTCTTTCTCATGAGAAGAAAAGAAATGTTCCATGGTTGCTAGCTCCTTCATCTTCCTCCTCTTGACAAATTCTTTTGATCTCATGTGTTGAGAGAAAAAGAATCCACATAGACAAACACCTCCATCTTTCTCTTCAACATAACCTAGGGTACCATGACTAGCTATCTTGTTGCCCTAGTTACCTCGGCTCGAGGTGGAGCTCAGTGTACATCTCTCGGGTGGATCGTCTTCGACTCAAGAAGGCCGCGGAGGTGACCAAAGTCCGGATCAACCCTCGGAGCATGGATGAACAAACGGCGCAGCGGAGTGAAGACCCGAAGGACCTGTTGCGCCACGGCAGCACCCCGGCCGTCTATCAGAGGCCAAAATGCGGAATCAAATTTTTTCTTAACTTCTAAACTGGCGCTACCGCGAACAATATACCCGGATCGTAACCATTAACCGATACAAGCTAACTAGAGATGTGGTGAGAGATATACCGAGCGATCCGTGTCCTTCGGTCTTCTCGTCGTCGTCCCAATCTCCCGCGGAATCACCATTCGTCGTCTTCTCGTTGGAAAGGGCACCACGTAGCCAATTTCTTTTACGGGATCCCACCTCTGGACCGAGGCAACTCGGGCGCGAAGTTGGCTAGCCGACGCGTCCAAGAAATGCTGTAGGCTAGTGTAGAATGGTTGTCTCATTTAGGGTAGTGAAATTGCCATTAGTGATGGAGGAATGAGGTTAAGGAAAAATGGTGCTTTCATTTTTCCAAAACAAGAAGAATGAGATGAAGAATTATGTGCCACCTCCAAAAATGAAACTCTCTCATCTCACTCCCTCAAGTGGCCGGCCCTCTAAGAGAATGGTGGAGGGAATGAAAAAAGACCAAAACCATGAAGGGAGGTGATGGTAGTAAAAGCAATGGGTGACCACACCCCCAAGCAATGATAACAAAGTCAAATCAATTCCTAATCAACTCTAATCACCATGAATGCAAGAAATGATGATAGAAAAGAATGGTATCAAAAGATGCTCTCATAATTAATCCATATGCAAGAAACCCCTTCCACAAATGTTATTTGCAAACTTGCAAATAACCCCCTCCATCGGAAAAGTCCGGCCGGGAAAGAACAAAGGAAAACCTGCCGGAACGGAATGCAAACTGGCAACTTCAGAAAACTGGCCCCGTAATAAATTATAGGAAAAACCCCGCTACTGCATATACATGCCCTCATTTGTATTCCTACTGGATACAAATGCAATGAGACAAAATCTACACTGTACTATACTAGGATCCAGCTTAAACCAAAGCCGGCTAGTAATATCCGACCGATCCAGATCCGTGCAATACCGCACGTATCTGATCGAACCCTGCCATATAACCATACGGCCTCTAGTACTAATCGTCCGATCCTGATCCGTACAATACCGCACGTATCTGATCGGACCCTGCCATATCTCCATACGGCCTCTACAGCGTTTCGCCCGAAACTTGAGTAACTGTAAGTGTGGTGGACTCTGAAGACTCGTCAATACTATGGCTGTGGATTTAACCACTAGCACGTCAGAGGTATAAGCCAATACGTGATGGGCCACCAGCTATTGACCAAAAGGGACGTCGATGAGCGAACTCATCCTGACATCCTACTGAGCCTGTCAGTGACAATATCCGTACAGTCCGGTCCGTTCGTCTATGAGCATCGCATGGCGGGCCTAGGGGGTTGGTAAAAGTCAGACCCCCAAAAGAGGTACAAGTCGTGTCGGAGCGTAGCCCAGAACACCCTGAGATACTACTGGAATACCTACCAGTAAATCTCCTGCCTCGGCTGAGGGCTTTGTGTAATGGCTCTCCTAGACACAGCGCGACCCCACCCCCAATACCGGGAGAGACGAACCCCTGCAGATCCGCTCACTGCCTCCATGTGGCTCGGGACTGTACCCAACTAAAACCTGTTTGCACGACTCCTTTGAGCCGTGGTATTGTAGTAATCAAAGCATAGTGGGAACTCACACGAGACAAATGATGATCTCAGGTCGATGAACTAACCTGTACACATGTCACCAGGGAACTGCTATCTGACTTCAGGTATAAGACCAACTAGCATGTTCCCGGCGAGTCCTGTCCGGTGTACTCATAACCCAATGAGCACCTGTATACATCTTAGGTGAACCAACTGACACCAGTGGCTTGTGAGACCGGCCACCGCCCCTCATCGGGGTCTCGACTGTATACACTAGTCTACTCTGGAGTGTCGATGCCCTGTCTCGAAACTCCCACGACTAGGGACCTTTTAAGGATGTGCTTATAGACTGCCAGCTCTCACGTATATGATCGCCATCATACTGCTGCCCGTCAAGCAAGAATCCTAGGGGCTCTATCAACGTGTAATAGCGACCTCTCAGGTCACCTCAAGCAGTACACGATGATAAAGATAAACCAGATAGCATACTATCATCTTGAGTAAGACTGTCCTACTGGGACAGGTCCTCCCTCAATCATTGCAATCACGTGCCTGTGATCCAATAATTGACTCTGAGGGCACTATCTCCAACAATCTCCCACTTGCACTCAAGGCTAATTATTGCGATGTCGCATACTTACAGCCCGTGTGATACCGAACACCCAACACCTCTACAAGTCAGTCTCACAAAACTCGTTTCCGAAACTATTGCGTTCGAGAAATAGCCTTAGTGAGTGGATCCGCTTTGATGTTTCTTTCGGTCTCTCTATATCTCAAGTTCGGGGAGAAAGCCATCTCCCGAAATGAGCAATACCTGTCTTGGAATGTCTGGATGTCTGATGGGACCTAGTTCATAAATGAACTCAAAATCCAGACTTCTTAGACTGTATCGACAACTGAACTTAATCAGTATCCTGCGACATGCCTTCCCTCAGTATCCACATGGACCACCTGTCCAATATACTTCCCCTCGTCGGAGGGAAAACTATAACTCTGACAGCCACTCTGCCATCCAGGTCACCTTGGAAGCCTGGAATGATACCTGTCTCCTTTAAGGAGGCTGCTGTTATCATATCCCTAGAACATCAACTTATGTTCTAAAACTGCTCCCCATTGTTTCTCCAGGATTGGATTGATATCATCTTATTGCACCTACTGCAAGAACAACATCTGGTGTGGTACTTGACATCTCATGATTGACTCAATTGCCTAAGCAAGTGATCAGCCAATCATGTGTATCCCTCTCCCCTTTAGTCCATAAGACACCTTTAGAGAGGGTGACTCCATCAACTGCAGGTACACTACCGTGCCAGGAGTCGTCCATTCTAAATACTCTTAGAATGCTGTCTAAGTACCCTTATTGGGAAACCACCCAAATCTAGATCTAAAACCATAAATCCAGTAACCAGAATGTCTGATATAATATCCAAGTCCTATGTGGAGAAACTACTGTGTGACCACCAAAGTATAACCGATCGTAGTATAGGAATATCACTTCCTACTCTGTGTATGTCATCCAAATACCTGGACATCACACCCTACTACCTTCTTAACAGATCCATCCCCTATTCTGATGAAGTCAAACCTATGACTGTCACATCAGAAATAGGTGATCTATCTCCGCTGTATCTGCTTTAGTCTATAAATAGACATAAGCCACCTGTCCACCAATGCTTCCGCTGCTCCCACTGACTACGACAACCCTATTGCAGAGTCATATAGACGTGCACATCTAAAGCTAGTTTAGAACGACGCTATACTCATCCTCCTGCCAGGTCTCACAGTCTGGAACAACAGCAATGGTAAGTCTGGGTAAACAACAACCTCCCTGCCACCGTCCTTGAGCATACCAAAGTATCTCTCGAGTGCCTGAGGTTACCCATCATATCTGCGGAGTGGCCAATTGAATGTCAAATCAGATTGAATCTTTAGGTTCTTATCAAATCTTCAGTAATCGTTTGCGATTCTGGAATCACTTCCAGTTCTACCATACTCCCACATCTGTTTTCCGAAGAAAAAAAATCCACTTTTGTTAAAACTGTGGCGAGTCTAGAACAATATCACTATTGATCTTCCAGATGGTAGAAAGTCAACCCTCGTCATAGCCCGGGTCAACCCACAAACAGCCATTACAGAAACGTGCCTTGAGTTGTCCAGTGTCTGGTTTTAATCATAAGCCAGACAACTCCCCGTGCCTTAACATCATTAAGACATGAACTGTTCTATATCCAATATAGAACCAGAGGCACTGATTTAATTGAACCAGATTCAAATCATGCAGCTGTCTCCAGTGCATGTTAACTAAATGGAAGGAGGCCGATCAGCGTTACTCAACTTAGGAATGTTTCCAATTATGAGTAACCTGAAAGAGAAGCAAGTTCTCTTAATCATCACTATCAACTGAATACCATACACAAGTATCTACATCTTCGATTCAACTTGAAGAATCCCGATACTTGCAACACCTGGTTCTTTACTTTATTCAAATACCTATAACTTCTCAAAATTCGGATCCTGTGTTTCCACGAAACACTGGTCTAAAAATTAGAGAAGTCATAAGTAAACCGAATATAGTACGAGGACCAAGCCCTCTATCCTGTTGAACCCTGGACAACATACAATACTCTGTATAAGTCCCTTGAGTCTGATAACTCATTCACTGTGTGTCGTAGGTTGAAAACTGTACTTATGGTTAAGAAGAATTACACCGCTGTTTAATGCTCCTTACCTAACCATCCACTGATATAGGTAAATGTCATCGACATAATTTCAAAAAGTATATCTCACTCTATGAAAATAGAAGTACAGATATATCGATTTGAAATTGGTGCATAACAGCGGATATTCAAAACCAAATATTTGCCGACCGGCAAACAGCCCAGGTGATTTCCTCAAATATCACCGATTACAACGAATCCCGATATAATGAGGATGCTCACCCAATTCCCAATAGCTTACTCCCACTCATCATCTGTAAAACCATACAGATGTGAGAATCATACCTGGTAAATACATACCCTGGAGCAAGTGTCTAATCGGGAAATCAGTTTTCCATTAACATTACACAGTGAAACTGAAACATTGAAATGTTTCGTTGGGGTATCCTGGTATTCCTAGTAATGCCTCTTCCATTATCCAGATTCACAACTGTAACCGTATAATTCTTTGCCATTTCTCCAAATCCCTTTATATGTCTTTAGTCATTATCTTCTGTACACCCCTTTAGGCCAAATGGTTTTCTTCCTTCTCTACCGTTCGGCACCAGCCTATGGTTTGGAAGAAGACTATCCAATAAGCATAATGGGTGTACTGTCCTAATCCTAGGAGCACTCGCAACATGAGAGAAGGTGAAGATAAAAGACAACCGAATAAACCTTATTCCTATTTCTCCTGAACCAGAATCCATCCCCGAACTGGAACAAGTTCCTTTCGAGTTCGTATATAACCATACGATGGATTATCCAATAAACTTGGGATCTTCGTAGTGATACGGAGTGTCCTGGAGAAATACAAAGGTGATTTAGGATTGGCGAAGAAATACTTGGTTTGGTCGCTAATAGCAGTCACAATTTACTTTGCCCTCTTACTAATCCCTTGCTTTGTCTGAACTTAATACCTTCTGTACACCGTTTAGGCTAATTGGTATTCTTTATTACCCACCGTTCGGCACCAGCCTAAGGTTTGGAAGAAGACTATCCAATTTGCGTAATAGGTGTACTATCTCCTAAGCCAAGGAGTACTCGCAACCTGAGAGAAGGTAAAAGGAAAAGACAACTGAATAGTCCTATTCGTTTTTCTCCAGAAACGGAAACAATCCTCGAATTCCTTCGAGTTCGTATATAACCATCCGATGGTTTTGTCCAATGGAAGTGGACGTTCGTAGTAATACAGGGTGTCCTGGAGAAAAGGGTAAAAGTAGGAGTGGCAATGAGGTTAGCGACTCAGACAATCCAAAAGCCAGTGTTATAGAAGGTTCGGTCAACTTGGTCACTGAGTTATAGTCCAGGGTCGGGTCAATGGTCGCTGCCAAAGAGAGAGAGAAAAGAAACACTCGGCGTGCACTCTAACCTAGATCAGAATGGTTATAACTTTATCTAATCTGGAAACCTCCCACTGTAACGTTAAATTCTTCCCCAAACCTGAAAGAAGAATTAGCCGGGATCACCCGAGGAGTAAACCAACTCATCAGTGGGAATAGGGATCCAACTATCATCGCATGATAACTTGACGGAATCCACTCAAGTCACCACACTCCAGAAGGTATGCGCATGCCTGGCAAGTTTCAGTTTCTTTAGAAACTCCCGATGTGATTTTTACCCCTAGGACCCAAGTGACCTTGACGGAGTCAACAAATCAAAGAGTCCTAGTCAAGTTCAACCTGTAATTATCTGGATTGCATTAAACCCACCCGTACGTGCCCTTGACGGAGTCAACAAGGCCGCACGACTGTCCAAACCAATCCCATTTATGCAACAAACAAGCACCACTTAGCTACCGTACACTACGCCTTGACGGAGTCAACAAACGCAGCACGAATACTAAGTAACACTTGTAAGAAATGACGGAGGGCTACGTCTAGTTTTTGGCGAAAAACCTTTAACGTAATGAACTTGATATCGTTGAAGGAACTGCATAGCTTTTATAAAAATATAGTGACGAAAACCCTTTGGTAAATAGGTCACTCCCGGTGAAGGGATCTCGGCTCTTTCCCCATAGAATGAGGTGCAGGATATTCCAACTGAATACTACGATGCAAAGCAAAAAGTAATCGGCTATAGTGAAGTTATTGCCCTGACGCAAACTTCTGTCTAAGGGGTCACTCCCGTTGAAGGGATCTCGGCCCTTGCCTCGTCGACTGAGGAGCAGGATATTCTAACTGAATACCACTATGCAAAACAAAAGAGAACGCCCTTGCAATAACAGCTTTTTTGAAAAATTGTTCCAACAACATCAGAATAGGTTTGTTTATCTTGCATTGATCCGAATCAACGCAGTCCCATCAATTAATCACACAACAAAGAACGAAAATAATATGACGTACGTATATGCCATCCGCAATCGCCACTGGGTCCCGTCATTACTCGTTAGGTTAGCTAACTAACGACAGAGCGGGGACTGGACTAGTGCGGATGCAAAACATATACAACATCTACTAATATATATACGTATATATTATATTTCTCTCAAGGCGTGATAAAATGCAACATCACAGAAATGTACAGCATCACAAAACAATACAGATATCTGGGATCCCCGGGTTTCACAGAGCCGCTGCTGAAACCCGACGTTCCCCTGGTCGTGTGGATAGCCTGTGCAATGAAATCCTAGACCCCTACGGGCGCGGCAAGTCACCCGCCAAGACCTGAAGCGAGACAGTCCCCTTCAGCACCGTGAATGGACCACCCAGTACTTCACGGAGTCCGGTAACTTGGGCACCCCTCCTGGGTCAACCTGTACTCCCTACGAGTGCGGCGAATAGCCTGCCAATCCTAGAGTGAAGCCCCCTCCGTCTCAATGCCATGAGATGAGGGCACGTTGCCCTCTAGAACCCGGCTATCCGTGCATCCCACCTTGGGGTAATCCTAGTACAGAAAGTAAAATATACATACACCAGGTACATCGACCACAACCAGGTCGTGCCCCAAAAGAATAATACAATCAGGCAGTGACGGCAGTCCACATGTCGGACGCTCACCCCGCAATATCAAATGTACATAATACAACAAAAACTGTACTAGCATTGCATCCAGGCTATCCCCCACGACCGATCCGCAACATCACAGCAATACATAGAACATCAACGTGAAAGTCACGTTCGCAAATCCATCTAACAGGGCTATAGCAGTTAGACCGGATTTACCGATCAAGTGACATTCACGGTGGCAGATATAATGTAAATACTGTGAACTAACATGTTTAAAATATTCGATCGAACAAATTTACCAAGTGGGCCCCAAAGCATTACTGTAGCACTTACAGAAAATCTGGGCCCAAAAATAATATTCCAGAAACCTTATTTTCTAGTGTAAGACAATCTGAAAAAAATTGGTGCAGTGAAGAGGCTAAACGGCGGCGGAACCGCGGCCCAAGCATGGCTTTGGCCGCGGTTCCGCGGTGGTATGATGGAATCAGGCGACCAAATTTTACCAGAATTCTTATACTTCCCTGCACATCATTCTGCAACTACCTGAAAAATTTTTAGAGTCCAAAAAATTTCGACAGAAACCTGATGCACACGAAATACGGTTTTTGGGATTTTTGTTCGATCGGGTCTTTAAACATATTAGAGCAAGCTAGACTAGGTTAATGTCGTGGCTCTGATACCATGATGGGCCACGGCAGCACCCCGGCTGTCTATCCGAGGCCAAAATGCGGAATCAAATTTTTTCTTAACTTTAAAACTGGCGCTACCGCGGACAATATACCCGGATCGTAACCATTAATCGATACTAGCTAACTAGAGATGGGGTGAGAGATATACCGAGCGATCCGTGTCCTTCGGTCTTCTCGTCGTCGTCCCAATCTCCCGCGGAATCACCATTCGTCGTCTTCTCGTTGGAAAGGGCACCACGTAGCCAATTTCTTTTTCGGGCTCCCACCTCTGGACCGAGGCAACTCGGGCGCGAAGTTGGCTAGCCAACGCGTCCAAGAAATGCTGTAGGCTAGTGTAGAATGGTTGTCTCATTTGGGGTAGTGAAGTTGCCATTAGTGATGGAGGAATGAGGTTAAGGAAAAATGGTGCTTTCATTTTTCCAAAACAAGAAGAATGAGATGAAGAATTATGTGCCACCTCCAAAAATGAAACTCTCTCATCTCACTCCCTCAAGTGGCCGGCCCTCTAAGAGAATGGTGGAGGGAATGAAAAAAAAACCAAAACCATGAAGGGAGGTGATGGTAGTAAAAGCAATGGGTGACCACACCCCTAAGCAATGATAACAAAGTCAAATCAATTCCTAATCAACTCTAATCACCATGAATGCAAGAAATGATGATAGAAAAGAATGGTATCAAAAGATGCTCTCATAATTAATCCATATGCAAGAAACCCCTTCCACAAATGTTATTTGCAAACTTGCAAATAACCCCCTCCATCGGAAAAGTCCGGCCGGGAAAGAACAAAAGAAAACCGGCCGGAACGGAATGCAAACTGGCAACTTCAGAAAACTGGTCCCGTAATAAATTACAGGAAAAACCCCGCTACTGCATATACAAGCCCGCATTTGTATTCCTACCGGATACAAATGCAATGAGACAAAATCTACACTGTACTATACTAGGATCCAGCTTAAACCAAAGCCGGCTAGTAATATCCGTCCGATCCTGATCCGTGCAATACCGCACGTATCTGATCGAACCCTGCCATATAACCATACGGCCTCTAGTACTAATCGTCCGTTCCTGATCCGTGCAATACCACACATATCTGATCGGACCCTGCCATATCTCCATACGGCCTCTACAGCGTTTCGCCCGAAACTTGAGTAACTGTAAGTGTGGTGCACTCTAAAGACTCGTCAATACTATGGCTGTGGATTTAACCACTAGCACGTCAGAGGTATAAGCCAATACGTGACGGGCCACCAGCTATTGACCAAAAGGGACGTCGATGAGCGAACTCATCCTGACATCCTACTGAGCCTGTCAGTGACAATATCCGTACAGTCCGGTCCGTTCGTCTATGAGCATCGCATGGCGGGCCTAGGGGGTTGGTAAAAGTCAGACCCCCAAAAGCGGTACAAGTCGTGTCGGAGCGTATCCCAGAACACCCTGAGATACTCCTGGAATACCTACCAGTAAATCTCCTGCCTCGGCCGAGGGCTTTGTGTAATGGCTCTCCTAGACACAGCGCGACCTCACCCCCAATACCGGGAGAGACGAACCCCTGCAGATCCGCTCACTGCCTCCATGTGGCTCGGGACTGTACCCAACTAAAACCTGTTTGCACGACTCCTTTGAGCCGTGGTAGGGTAGTAATCAAAGCACAGTGGGAACTCACACGAGACAAATGACGATCTCAGGTCGATGAACTAACATGTACACATGTCACCAGGGAACTGCTATCTGACGTCAGGTATAAGACCAACTAGCATGTTCCCGGCGAGTCCTGTCCGGTGTACTCATAACCCAATGAGCACCTGTATACATCTTAGGTGAACCAACTGATACCAGTGGCTTGTTAGACCGGCCACCGCCCCTCGTCGGGGTCTCGACTGTATACACTAGTCTACTCTGGAGTGTCGATGCCCTGTCTCGAAACTCCCACGACTAGGGACCTTTTAAGGATGTGCTTATAGACTGCCAGCTCTCATGTATATGATCGCCATCATACTGCTGCCCGTCAAGCAAGAATTCTAGGGGCTCTATCAACGTGTAATAGCGACCACTCAGGTCACCTCAAGCAGTACAGGATGATAAAGATAAACCAGATAGCATACTATCATCTTGAGTAAGACTGTCCTACTGGGACAGGTCCTCCCTCAATCATTGCAATCACGTGCCTGTGATCCAATAATTGACTCTGAGGGCACTATCTCCAACAGGACCGGTATCGTGAGGTATAATTTATACGACATAGTAATTAACACCTCTTGTAGTTTGCTAGTTTCTAATTTAGCAAAGATCCGGCTTTTACGGTCCATGTTACCAAGTCTAGAAAATTTTTTGTTTTACCGTTTCCGCAACCCCGAATGTACCGGGAGAGGTAACGTGGACCTAACAGACACAGCGCAATCTCACCCCCAATACCGGGAGAGATGAACCTCTGCCGGTCCGCTCACTTGCCTCTATGTGGCTCGGGACTGTACCCAACTAAAACCTGTTTGCACGACTCCTTTGAGCCGTAGTAGGGTAGTAATCAAAGCACAGTGGGAACTCACACGAGATAAATGACGACCTCAGGTCGATGAACTAACCTGTACACATGTCACCAGGGAACTGCTATCTAACGCTATGATAAAACCAACTAGCAAGTTCCCGGCGAGTCCTGTCCGGTGCACTCATAACCCAATGAGCACCTGTATACATCTTAAGTCATCCAACTGACACAAGTGGCTTGTATGACCGGTCACCGCCCCTCGTCGGGGTCTCGACTGTATACACTACTCTACTCCGGAGTATCGATGCCCTGTCTCGAAACTTCCACGACTAGGAACCACTTTTAAGTATGTGCTTATGGACTACCCAACTCTCACGTATATGATCGCCATCATACTGTTGGTAGTCAAGTAGGATCCTAAGGGCTCTATCAACGTGTAATAGTGAAAAGTAATGTCACCTAAAGCTGTACACGACTGATAAAGGCAAACCAGATAGCATACTATCATCTTGAGTAAGACTGTCCTACCAGTATAGGTCCTCCATCAATCATTGCAATCGCGTACCTGCGATCCAATAATTGACTTTGTGGGCACTATATCCAACATGCTGTAATGTTCTTGATGAGATCATATGACTGCCTGAGACGGATGCTTTATATTATATATATGATAAATAATAAACGTTGGTTATGTTTTGCATCCGCGCTAGTCCTGCCCCCGCTCTGCCGTTAGTTATATAACCTTACGGTGCATGACGGGACCCCGTGACAATTGCGGATGGCATAAGCGTACGTTATATATAAGTGTTTCATTTCTTTAACTGTGTTGCTTAGGAAGCATAGATAATGGGACTTCATTAATGAGATTAATGAAAAAGAATGAAACCTAAAGATGTTGTAGAATCCTATTTCAAAAAGGGTAGCTCTGGTTTTTGCTTTGCATAGTGGTATTCCATAATGAATATCCAGCACCCTATTCGATGAGGAAAGAGCCGAGATCCCATCACCGGGAGTGACCTCTTTAGCAAAACCTAGTAGATGCTACAACCCACTTGGTTTTGTCTTCTGATTGCTTCTCTAGTTCTAGCTTTGCATAGTGGTATTCATGAATATCCAGCACCTCATTCGATGAGGAAAGGGCCGAGATTCCTTCCCAGGGAGTGACCTCTTTAGCAAAACTAGCAAAAGCCTAAAAAACACTCCTTTTCAAAATTACTTGATTATACAATGATATCAAGTTCATTACGCAAAAGGTTTTCTTAAAAACCTGTCATAGCCCTCTGTCATTTTAGATAAGGACTATTTAGTATTCGTACTGCGTTTGTTGACCATGTCAAGGCGTAGTGTGCTGTAGCTGATTAGTGTTTATCTGCAACACATTTGATGCGAGTGGATTAGGGTAGTCATACTGCCTTGTTAACCTTGTCAAGGGTCCTGTGGGTGGGTTTAATTCAATCATGAAATGAACGGGTTGAACTTGAGTTACGGTTTATGGTTTGTTGACCTTGTCATGGTCATAAATCGCTTGGGACAAAAAATTATCGGGAATTTCAAGTGTTGAAATTTGCAATGAGATTGCATACCTTCTATGAGATAATTGGATCCCGATACCCACTGCGAGTAAGAGTTACTCCTGGAAGAGTTTTGCACATTACAATTAGCCGATCAAGTAGGTGACTAAAAATGCGTCAATGGGGTTATGCCTCTGGGAAAACGAGGGTTATTTTAATTAGGTCCGTGCGAAAGCACGGGGAACCTCCATCAATGTACCGACACTGGCCAGGCCGAAAGATTGGAGAACTTGTAGGGTGTAATTAATCCCGGTTAGTCTTACCTTTTAGGGTTTGAAGGAAGATTTGATAAAAACAATGGAAACCATCCGGATTAGATAAAATAATAACCAATCTAATCTTGAAAGAGCATACGCAAAGTGTTTTCTTCTCTCTCTCTCCTGGTAGCGACCATGTCACGCCTTAATCAAGATAATAATATGGATGTATTGACCGAACCCGCTTGTTATACTAAGCTGGGGAACGTTTGTTTCGCTCTATCTTTTAATTGTTATAAGTCTGACCAGGAAATAGGGGAATATCCGGATTCGTACGTGACCCAAACGAGGAATATGCATGTTCATGCATCTTCTTCGGGTGTGTTCGTTACCGAAAACTGTTTCTCAGTAAACTCTACGTCCTGGGTATTAGATACCCGATCGGGATCCCATATTTTTAATATGTACATGGGCTAAAGAAAGGTAGACAACTGGGAATTGGTGATCATTCTCTAGAGTAGGGAATGGTGCAAAGGTTGCAGTCAAAGCAGTTAGCAAATATACCTTGTGTTGCCAAATGGCAATACATTGATTCTGAACGAATACTATTGCATACCGAACCTGATATGCAATATTATATCAGTTTCTTTATTAAGTAAAGAATGATAAATTTTTGTATTGCAGGATAATATTATGAACATTTTCCCGAATCAAAAGTTGATTGGATCAGGCACGTTATATAATGGCATATACGTTCCAAATCAAACTATAGTTCTCAACGTACAGAACACAAACAAGAGGAAAAGTTCAGAAATTAACGAATCCTTCTTATGGCAATGTAGACTGGGTCATATCAATGCGACACGACTAGCTAAGTTACATAAAGATGGATATTTAAATCAGTTTGAATTTACATCTTATGAAACCCGCCAGTCATGTCTCAAAGGTAAAATGACTAAAACTTCGTTTACTGGACACGGAGAAAGAGTTACTGAACTCTTGGGAATGATACATAGTGATGTATGCGTCCCTATGTCTACATATGCCAGGGTTGCTCCTTCGTACATCATTACATTCATCGATGATCTCTCAAGATTCGGACATGTGTTCCTGTTGAAACAAAAGTCTGAAGATTTTGAGATATTCAAGGAATATAAGTACGAAGTTGAGAACCAAACGGGTAAAAGTATTAAAATCCTTCTATCTGATCGGGGAGGAGAATACTTAAGCACGGAGTTCCTGGATTATTTAAAAGAGAATGGGATTCTCTCTCAGCTTACTCCTCCATACACACCACCGCATAATGGTGTATCGGGGCGGAGGAATCGCACCCTGTTAGATATGGTGCGCTCTATGATGAGTACTGCTGAGTTACCTTTTTCCTTTTGGGGTTATGCCCTTGGGAAGCCGCATACATATTGAATAGAGTTCCATCCAAATCAGTGCCAACCACTCCATATGAGATATGGAATGGGAAGAGACCATCTCTTAAACGAGTTAAGATATGGGGTTGTCCGGCCTATGTTGAAAAGAAAATTCCGGACAAGCTCGAGGCAAGGTCAGTACTGTATAAGTTTGTTGGATATCCCGAACATTCACGAGGGTATGTCTTCTACCACACTGAGGAGCAAAAGGTGTTTTGTTTCTCAGCATGCCACCTTTTTAGAAAAGGAATTTCTTATGGAAGAAATTTGTGGTCATGAGGTAGAACTGGAAGGAGTTCCAGCTACACAAACTAACAGCTGATGATTTGGTAGAACCGGAGGATTCAATAGCTCCCAACGAACCTCAGCCTCTCCGCAGATCTAGTAGGGTTCTGTAAGTCGATGTACAACACCCCAGTACTTGTGGGGAGGCGCAAAATAATATTACACCAAATTGCATTTACATCAAATGAATTAAATGATAACCCATCACATAACCCCGGCTATACATCACAACAGTCCAACACAGTTCATATGCACAAACAAATAAAATCCATTTCAGAAATGTGCAACCCCCTGCCAACTGACATACTAGCAGTTAGGGGAGGTTTACAAACACATTATACAATCACAGATATAATCCAACAAGCAAATACTGTATAATTTCGATCGATTAAACACTTTTAATTTTGCTCCAATACTGCTCTGCAAAACTAAAACCTGAGCAAAAATAAAATATTCCAGAAAATCCCAAATACCACAAAGAACCAACACAAGAAAAATGAGTTCCTGACTCGTCAACTCGGCGGCGGAAGCGCGGCAGATCGGTGGGATCCGCCGCGGTTCCGCGGCGCCGTAGACGATTCAGGAACCCAAATTTCTTGGGTGTTCTTCTCCAGTCATTTTAAGCTTTCTGAACCTCCCTGAAAAATTTTTGGAGTTCATTTAAAAATCGACAGAAACTTGTGGTTTTTAGGGTTTTCCGGCTTCGTTTTTCCGTTCGAAATTCGTACAAATTTGCAATTAAGTTATTTATTGTTTAGCGAGGCTCTGATACCACTGTAAGTCGATGTACAACACCCCAGTACTTGTGGGGAGGCGGAATTTTCAAAAACGAACTACTTTAGTGAACAAACATCGACTAACCGCTTGAATCGAAGCTAAACGATAACTAACCAAACACATAGTTGTTCTAAATTACTATGCTTAGGGATTATACCTATCGAACCAAGTCCTTCGGCTTTACGATCTCCTCGTCCTCCTCGGCCTTCTCGATGTACTAGATGATCCACCCGAGAGTAAAACTCCAAGCTTAGCCTCTAAACTTGAGGCAACTAACCTTCTTGGATTGCTAATCAAAGAAGATAGATGAGATAGAGTAAGGGTTATGGATTGTTTAGTCTAACTAATCCTTGTTCTCAACGCATGAGGGGTGAGGATTAGGGTTTGAAGAGAGAGAGCTTGAGGAGGGAGAATGTGAATATAATATCAAGTAAGAATAGTAAGTTATCATAATATATATGAAACTTTATAATTCATCTATAAAAGAAAAACAAATGATGAATAATCAAGTTTCATAAATATCTAATGGTGATTCATAACCATGACTCATTAAGCATTTATTGTGCATTAATGATATGTATGAATCACTCTCATGACTCACTAAACCCAATTAATGCATATGACACCTAAACCTCCTTAGTCACCATCTTCTAGAAGCTTCTCGCACAATTATGAGAACGCCCCTCCTTTCCGCAAAAATACGGAAAAACTTTAGACTGTATAAATCCAATAACCGGATACCAGTAACTGGCTTAAACCAAAGCCGACTGGTAAAAACTGTCCGAAAGTCGTACGCGCGTAAACGCACGTATGCGTCCGAACCCTTGTCGTAAAACCATACGACCTCTATATCGTTTCTCCTGGAGTAGGGAAACTCTCTGTGTGGGACTCTAGAGACACGACTACTACGCTGGCAGTGGGTTTAACCACAGACCGCAAGCGGCACTAGCTGTACGTAACGGTCCCCAGGTAGATGTCGATAAGAAGGCCGATGAGGGAACCCATCCGAACTCCTACCGAGTCTGATGTGACAATCTCCATACAGTCCGGTCCGTTCGTCTAAGACTATCGCATATCGGGCCTAGGGGGCGGCAAGCGTCAGTCCCCTAATAGCGGTATAAGTCGTGTCGGAGGGAAGCCCATTACACCCTGAGAAACTACTGGAACCTACCAGCAAATCTCGCTTGCCCTGGCCAGGGACTTTGCGTAATGGCTCTCTGACACGGCGTAATATCAACTCCCAATACCGGGAGAGACGAATCCTGTCTAACCGCCACTGCCTCCAAGTGCTCGGGATTGCACCCAACTGCTACCTGTTTGCACGACTCCTTTGAGCCGTGGTAGGGTAGCAATCTAAGAACAGTGGGACACACTCGAGGCGAAGTAGCAGTGTCAAGTCTGCGGACTATGCTGTACTCATGTCACTTGGGAACTGTTCACTGACGACTGGTATAAAAACCAACCAACAGTTCCCTGTGTGTAACACCTTAGGATTTGTTTAGTGAATAATTATATTTAAATAATGGTTTTTAACAAAATGTTTACCAAATTGTATTTTAAATATTTTTCCTAGTTTAATAAATATTTTTCCAAAATTTTCCTAGGCTTGCACACACATGTGCATGTAAACTAGGGTTTTTAAATTAAGTTAATACCATAATTATTAACCATGGTGGGTTAATTATAGGATTAAGTCTTTTGGGTTATAAGTGAGTTTAATTAGTTAGTTAAAAGTAACTTTAGTTTGAATTTGGTTAAATGTTGACTTGTGTGAGAGAGAGAGAGAGTGCATCATGGCTTTAGGCCATGCTTGCATTAAATGAAGAGAGAGAGAGAGAGAGGGGGTGACTTTTGTGTGATGATTTGTGATGGTTTCTTTCTCTCAACTCTTTTGTTATTCTCTCAAAACTCTCACACTCACCCAACACACCCACACACTTACCTTCAGCCTAGAACCCCAGCTCCAGAAACAGCAAGCAGCAGCAGCAAGCTTCCAGCAACAGCAGCAGGAGCTAGAAGCAACAGCAGCAGCAGAGAGAAGTAGCAGCAACAGCACCAAGCTTCACAACAGCAACTGCAGCCTCTTCTCTTCACTTCTTCATCTTCCTGCAACTCCCTAGGGTTAAGTATGAGGTATACTTCCTAACTTGCTTCCCTAGTTTGCTTGGTTGTGTAGATTTGCATCGGTTAATGGATTTTAGTGCGTTTTAGTGCGATATGGGGTGTTTAGTGAGAACTTTGTGCTAGTGAGGGGTAAATTGGTTTCAGTAGGTCATTAGTGAGTTGTTGAGGCCATAGTAACCTAGTTCAACCCCAATTACGCTAAAATACCACCAGTTTCACTATTCGATGCAAAATGTCGTATTTGTGCAATTTGAGCTTTTCTGGACCTGCTATTGACCCGATGAGACCTGAATGAAATTGGGAGTACTGTAGTATAGTGGTGATGTGCTGATACCCCAGCTGAAACCCGACCCCCTACCTTCTACAGTTGGCCGCCGAAATTCTCATTCTGGCCGCAAATTGCGGCCAGATGGGTAGGGATTTGGGTGTTGTTTGGTCTAATAGGTGTGTTCTGGTGTGTAGGTTGTTGTTATATATATAGTTTTGTAAATCTAGCTCTGTGTAGAAATCTGGGACCAAATACCTGTTTTGCCGTTTTTCTAAACCTTCGCGACACGCGTGATACGTGAGTAGGTTTGGGTTTCTGCGTATCGCGGCGCGTCGGGGTAGTTTCAGGCGAGTGATCACACGTTTTAGCGTATCGAGCACACGCGCGATTAGTTTGCGACACGAGTTTCTAGTTTGACCGTAATGTCGCCTTTTTGGTGAAATTGAGCTTATATGTGTGATATGTGTATGTGATTCTAGGTTCGCAGGCCAGTGAGGCGGGACGCTGCGAAGAAGGGCAAGCAAGTCGTCGGCTACACTTAGCGCGAGACACAGTGAGTAGATTTCACATCTACGGGGATATCGCCCGCATGGCGTTATGCGTCAGGGCTGATAGGACCTTACTATTACATTTTGCATTTACCCCGATGGACAGTCATTGCATATCGCATTCCCTGCTATGTGTTTATAGATATATGCTTAGAACTGATAGAACACCGCACTATTACTAACGGTTTATGTTGCACGGGCACTATTTGCATGCTACACACACACCGTTAGTAATTTCCATGCCACACTCACTGTAGAGATGCCATGATTATATTGCTATAGTTCGCTTCATATGTGATTTGATATGACTTTCATGTATATTGGGAGCCACATGACATCTTTTAAAACCGGAAACGGAACTACTTTAAAAAGCGGTTTTCCCCTTATACCCATACCATGGATTGATGTATATTGTACCTCGCATTGGATTTACTATTGGTATTGGATTTTCATGTGATTTCTGTTTTGAGGACCGTGGAAGTATTTAAGACAAAATGCACTATTTTGAAAAACCCGGTACCTCGTGATATGATATTTTGGTGTGTCCACCACGCGTTTTCTCGGTGCTGAGACGTGTGCTTGAAACCCGATTCGAGGAGTGGATGTTCCATTTGCGGGTTCGTGGTGGGCCCGGTATGGTTCCCCTCGGCGAGATGATCGATGGGTTTGCCGATTGAGCCTGGAGGCGGGCGAGTACCTACCGGTGATTGGTTGGACCTGGCAGTTGTCCGGAAGATACTGACCAGAGTCGAGAGATGGATGCGGGATGATCCGTACTGCCGGGGCCGAGGGCCGACACCGCAGACGGACCCCGTGGGCCGATCCGGACTGACGGAGCCCGAAATACGAGGATTTGCGTATCGATGCTGGACACGAGTATTTTATGATATTTTGGGTGCCGATGTTGGGCACTCGTGATTTCTCAGAGATGTACAGGATTTGAGGGCCGATGGGTGTGCCGGCGCCTGAGTGTATTTAGGATTTGAGTGCAGCCTGAGGCACCGATTATGGTTTTCCGTGTTGACATAGTCCATGTAGATGTTATTTATCCTATACTCAGTATTGACTACTATATATCTCATCCTGTAGCATTTACCTGTTAGAGTATTTGCATTACTATTGCATCCTCTATTTGACATGCATTGATATCATCTGTTGGCATTAGTAGAGCCACACTATACGTGCATGCTCGCGATCACTTTTATATGTTATCTCTATTCACGAGTTGGCAACTCACCCCCGTTGTGCCACAGTGTTTGCAGGTTGCCCTTGGGAGTAGTCGCGGCTGGCTGTTTACCGCATCTTTTGGCACAGATACCCATTCTGAGGCGAGTTAGCCTTTTTGCTGTTTAGGTGGGTTTTGTACGGTATCTGTTATCTTTCAGTTGTATATTGATGTATCTAGTACTCTCCATCTACCTTTCTGTATTGACTTAAAGACAGTTGAGAGGACGATATGTATGATTTTATATTCTGGTGTCGAGCTCGCATGTGAGCCGACTTTACTTTATGCAGTCTCATCTTTTATGTTTTAAAAAGGAAATGTTACTAAAATTACAAAAGTTATAACTCTTGAACTTAAAAGGATTTCTACTAAATAAATTGAAGCTTTTCAGACATGTATGACTGTTTTTACGAAAAATGTTTTAATCACTCTATATTTTTGGTTTTGATTTCTGGGTTCGGCTTACTTAGCCGCGTTACTCCTGTAGACGTTGCGTGGTTAAGTGCCGGTCACGAGTCGAATTCTCGGGTCGTGACAAAGTTGGTATCAGAGCGTAGGTTTTACCTTCGGAGTGTAGGATGACCCTGGTATGATGGAGTAGGTTGCTGCAGCACGGTAGCGTAGCGTGCGTATGTTCCGCGGCATACTCACGACACGGTACTCCGCCTACGCGACCTTAGGACTTGATTTGATCCCTCCTTATATTCTTGCGATTCGATTTTCGTGTTCTTATCAAATCCTAATTTTCTTTCAGCCATTATGCCGCCTAAGACTACGAGGGCACAGAGAGCGGCCGCGAGGGCTGAGATTCGAGTTGACTCGTCCGAGACGAGGACTGATCCGGGCAGTACGCCGGTTGTACCCGAGCAGGCTGTTCCTGCTGTGACAGAGCAGATCGCCACGCTAGGGGCTGGTATGCAGGAGATGCGCCAGAAAGTGGGATCTAGCATGCAGGAGAAGCGCCAGATGATAAGATCGCTAGTTGAGACGCTTCGAGCGCAGCGACCAGAGGTAGCTCCACCAGTTCCAGAGACCGCGATGGTGCCTACCGCACAGCCAGTTGCCCCTGCAGCCACGGAGGTGATTACAGTATCGCTATCAGAGTTCATGAGGCTGAAGCCTCCAGTATTCACAGGCACCGATACAGCCGAGGACCCACAGTCTTTCGTCGACAGGATGGCCAGGATATGCCGTTCCCTCAGATGCGCAGATACGAGATGGGTTGAGTTCGCGAGCTTTCGTCTAGAGGGTCTTGCGCAGAAATGGTGTGATTCAGTGGAGAAGGGCAGAGCAGCAGGTCTTCCTCCTATGACCTGGACGGAGTTTGTGACCATATTTCTAGCCTGTTTCCTTCCCCAGAGTGTTAGGGATGCCCGAGCACGCAGATTTGAGTCCTTGCGTCAGACGCCAGGGATGACAGTGGCAGAGTATGACGTACTGTTTACAGAGCTAGCAGTCTACGCACCATATTTAGTGGCTACCGAGGAGTTGCGAGTCCGGAGATTTGTTCGAGGCTTGCTTACACCATTGTTCCTCGCGATCAGCGCGCAGCACTACGAGACCTATGCAGCAGCTGTAGACGCAGCCCTAGTGGTCGAGGAGCACCTTGCTGAGACTTCGGTAGTTCCAGAGCCGAAGAGAGTTCGTACCAGTATTTCCGCACGGAGGCAGTCATTCAGACGCCGCGACAGGTATCGTTCCGGTACGAGGAGTAGCAGAGATTCGGGACGAAGTCGGATGTTTAGTTCGTATCCTCAGGAAGGTCAGCAGTCGCCGCGAAGTTGCTTCAGATGTGGCAGCCTACTTCACCTCGTTCGAGATTGTCCAGAGACACACCGGAGGGAGGCGGCAGCACCGCATGTTACCTTACCACCTTCACCACCCTAGAGGGCGTTGCCCGTTGTGCCTACCGTTGCTCCACGCCAGACTTATGCACAGAGAGGTTGTGGGCGTGGAGGAGTTGCTCAGAGGGGACGAGATGACCGAGGCAGAGGTCAGTCAGTTACAGGTGGTGGACAGGCGAGGGTCTTTGCTTTGACACATCAGGACACGCAGGCGTCCAATGCTGTGGTTTCAGGTATCCTTCCTGTATATTCAGTTGATGCACATGTACTGTTCGATCCCGGATCCACACACTCGTACGTATCCACACACTTTGTGCCGAGTTTGGGTAGAGAGTCCGGCTTGCTTGATCAGCCGCTTGTGGTGACCACTCCGGTGGGAGAGTCGTTTGTGGCTAGGCACGTGTTCCGATCCTGTATCGTCTGTATTGGCGAGAGAGAGTTGCCTGTCGACTTGATCCTTCTGGAGATGTTGGACTTCGACGTTCTTTTGGGCATAGATTGGTTAGCCACGTGTTATGCTTCTGTGGACTGCCGCGAGAAGACATTTAGATTCTGTTTCCCCGGTGAGTCGGTTTTTGTTGTGTTGGGGGACCGTGGTGCCGCCCCTCACAGTGTGATTTCTTCTTTTCGCGCTGGACAGCTTTTGAGGAAGGGATGTCAGGGATTTCTCGCCTATGTTTGCGATGCTCGCGCTACACAGGTTCCATTGGACCAGGTTCCGGTTGTTAGCGAGTTTCCTAATGTGTTCCCTGACGAGCTTCCTGGGTTGCCGCCCGAGCGCGACATTTCTTTCTGTATTGATTTAGTTCCTGGCTCGGGGCCTATTTCCATACCGCCTTATCGGATGGCCCCGGCGGAACTTCGAGAGTTGAAGGGTCAGTTGCAAGATTTGCTGGATAAGGGACTTATTCGACCCAGTGTTTCTTCTTGGGGTGCTCCAGTCCTGTTCTTCAGGAAGAAGGACGGCAGTTTGCGTCTGTGTATCGACTACCGCCAGCTGAACAGGGTGACAGTGCGGAATAGGTATCCTTTGCCGCGTATCGACGATTTGTTCGACCAGCTTCAGGGGGCAGGGTACTTTTCGAGGATCGATTTACGATCGGGCTATCATCAGCTGCGGGTTCGACAGGAGGACATTCCCCGGACAGCCTTCCGTACACGCTACGGCCATTACGAGTTTTTGGTGATGTCGTTCGGACTCACCAATGCGCCGGCAGCCTTCATGGACTTGATGAACCGTATTTTCCGGCCTTACTTGGATTTGTTCATTATAGTCTTCATCGACGATATCTTGGTGTATTCCCAGAGTAGTGACGAGCACGAGCAGCACCTGCGGATTACATTGCAGACCTTGAGGGAGCACCAGCTTTATGCGAAATTCTCCAAGTGTGCTTTTTGGCTGGACAGCGTGGACTTCTTAGGACACGTGATTTCACGAGACGGTATATGTGTAGACCCGAGGAAGATCGAGGCCGTTCAGCGTTGGCCCAGACCCACATCGGTGACAGAGATTCGCAGCTTTTTGGGGTTGGCCGGTTACTACAGGCGTTTTGTGCAGGACTTCTCCCGTATTGCTACACCGTTGACCGGGTTGACCCGGAAAGGAGTTCCCTTCGATTGGACGGAGGAGTGCGAGCACAGTTTTCAGCAGTTATGGACTCGGCTGACGACGGCACCGGTGTTATCTTTACCTTCCGGACCAGGCAGATTTGTGGTCTTCTGTGATGCTTCTCGAGAGGGGTTGGGATGCGTTTTGATGCAGCACGACACGGTGATCGCGTATGCTTCGCGACAATTGAAGAGACATGAACAAAACTACCCCACTCATGATTTGGAGATGGCAGCAGTGGTCTTCGCACTTAAGATCTGGCGACATTACCTATACGGCGAGTCGTGCCAGATATTCACGGATCACAAGAGTCTGAAATACATATTTCAGCAGCGGGGTCTGAACCTTCGACAGCGTCGATGGATGGAGTTAGTGAAGGATTACGACTGCGAGATCTTATATCACCCGGGAAAGGCGAATGTGGTGGCGGATGCTTTGAGCAGGAGGCCCGGGAGTAGTTTATCTTGTTTGAGCGCAGTACAGGAGCAGTCATCGGCAGACTGGCAGATATTATGCGACAGTCGAGTACAATTCGAGTTCACGCCGATTGGAGGACAGATAGCGCATGTCCGTGCACGCCCACAGTTGATCGATCGTATACGTGAGGCACAGCTCAGTGATGACCGATGTTCAGAGATCATGGCACAGATTGGACAGGGTAGATTTTCCGAGTTCGTGATCGATGATCAGGGAGTACTACGATTTGGAGTCAGACTGTGCGTACCTGATGCTGAGGGACTGAGGCGTGAGATTCTTGAGGAGGCACATCGATCGGTATAGCGTCCATCCCGGTTCCACCAAGATGTATCACGATATGAGAGATGTTTATTGGTGGGACGGAATGAAGAGGGACATCGCAGATTTCGTGTCAAGATGCCTGACTTGTCAGCAAGTCAAGGCGGAGCACCAGAGGCCCGCGGGAGAGCTACAGCCGCTACCCATTCCGGAGTGGAAATGGGAACAGATTTCGATGGATTTCGTGGTGGGTCTACCCAGGACTAGTCGGGGGTATGACTCCATCTGGGTGATCGTGGATCGTTTGACGAAAGCGGCTCACTTCCTACCGGTGAAGACGACTTTCGGATTTACACAGTATGCCCAGATCTACATTGACGAGATAGTGCGACTACACGGAGTCCCGACGTGCATTGTGTCCGACAGAGGCACCCAATTTACTAGTAGACTATGGCAGAGGCTTCAAGAGGCTTTGGGTACTCGCTTGAGTTTCAGCACGGCTTTTCATCCGCAGACCGACAGACAGTCAGAGAGGACCATCCAGACTCTCGAGGACATGCTCAGAGCTTGTGTATTAGATTTCGGAGGTAGCTGGGATCATCATTTGCCTTTAGTAGAGTTCTCCTACAATAACAGCTACCAGGAGACCATTCAGATGGCACCATTTGAGGCTCTCTATGGGAGGAGATGCAGGTCGCCCACTTGTTGGACAGAGCTCAGTGAGGACAGTATCTTAGGACCACATATTGTTGAGGAGACGACCGCGAAGATCCAGTTGATTCGCGATAGGATGAGAGCAGCGCAGAGTAGGTAGAGATCTTATACGGACCGTCGGCGGCGCAGACTTGAGTTTTCTGTTGGTGATCATGTTTTCTTGAGGGTCTCCCCTATGAAAGGTGTGATGAGGTTTGGGAAGAAGGGGAAGCTCAGTCCCAGATATGTGGGCCCCTTCGAGATCCTCGAGCGTGTTGGGGCAGTAGCCTACCGTTTAGCCCTTCCGCCCAGCTTTCCTGATGTGCATCCCGTATTTCATGTCTCGATGCTCCGCAGATATCTTCATGATCCTTCGCATGCGATTCAGCATCCGACGATCCAGCTTGAGCGCGACCTTTCCTATGCAGAGCAGCCGGTGATGATCTTGGATCGACAAGTGAAGAAACTGAGATCGAAGGACATTCCATCAGTTAAGGTGATTTGGCGTGGCCAGAACCGTGAGGAGGTCACTTGGGAGACCGAAAGCGAGATGATGAAGACGTATCCCCATCTTTTTCAAGGTATGTGTAGTTAGATTTTTTTTTTTGAAATTCGGGGACGAATTTCTATAAGGGGGAGAGATTGTAACACCTTAGGATTTGTTTAGTGAATAATTATATTTAAATAATGGTTTTTAACAAAAAGTTTACCAAATTGTGTTTTAAATATTTTTCCTAGTTTAATAAATATTTTTCCAAAATTTTCCTAGGCTTGCACACACATGTGCATGTAAACTAGGGTTTTTAAATTAAGTTAATACCATAATTATTAACCATGGTGGGATAATTATAGGATTAAGCCTTTTGGGTTATAAGTGAGTTTAATTAGTTAGTTAAAAGTAACTTTAGTTTGAATTTGGTTAAGTGTTGACATGTGTGTGAGAGAGAGAGAGTGCATCATGGCTTTAGGCCATACTTGCATTAAATGAAGAGAGAGAGAGAGAGGGGGTGACTTTTGTGTGATGATTTGTGATGGTTTCTTTCTCTCAACTCTTTTGTTATTCTCTCAAAACTCTCACACTCACCCAACACACCCACACACTTACCTTCAGCCCAGAACCCCAGCTCCAGAAACAGCAAGCAGCAGCAGCAAGCTTCCAGCAACAGCAGCAGGAGCTAGAAGCAACAGCAGCAGCAGAGAGAAGTAGAAGTAACAGCACCAAGCTTCACAACAGCAACTGCAGCCTCTTCTCTTCACTTCTTCATCTTCCTGCAACTCCCTAGGGTTAAGTATGAGGTATACTTCCTAACTTGCTTCCCTAGTTTGCTTGGTTGTGTAGATTTGCATCGGTTAATGGATTTTAGTGCGTTTTAGTGCGATATGGGGTGTTTAGTGAGAACTTTGTGCTAGTGAGTGGTAAATTGGTTTCAGTAGGTCATTAGTGAGTTGTTGAGGCCATAGTAACCTAGTTCAACCCCAATTACGCTAAAATACCACCAGTTTCACTATTCGATGCAAAATGTCGTATTTGTGCAATTTGAGCTTTTCTGGACCTGCTATTGACCCGATGAGACCTGAATGAAATTGGGAGTACTGTAGTATAGTGGTGATGTGCTGATACCCCAGGTGAAACCCGACCCCCTACCTGCTACAGTTGGCCGCCGAAATTCTCATTCTGGCAGCAAATTGCGGCCAGATGGGTAGGGATTTGGGTGTTGTTTGGTCCAATAGGTGTGTTCTGGTGTGTAGGGTGTTGTTATATATATAGTTTTGTAAATCTAGCTCTGTGTAGAAATCTGGGACCAAATACCTGTTTTGCCGTTTTTCTAAACCTTCGCGACACGCGTGATACGTGAGTAGGTTTGGGTTTCTGCGTATCGCGGCGCGTCGGGGTAGTTTCAGGCGCGTGATCACACGTTTTAGCGTATCGCGCACACGCGCGATTAGTTTGCGACACGAGTTTCTAGTTTGACCGTAATGTCGCGTTTTTGGTGAAATTGAGCTTATATGTGTGATATGTGTATGTGATTCTAGGTTCGCAGGCCAGTGAGGCGGACGCTGCGAAGAAGGGCAAGCAAGTCGTCGGCTACACTTAGCGCGAGACACAGTGAGTAGATTTCACATCTACGGGGATATCGCCCGCATGGCGTTTTGCGTCAGGGCTGATAGGACCTTAGTATTACATATTGCATTTACCCCGATGGACTGTCATTGCATATCGCATTCCCTGCTATGTGTTTATAGATATATGCTTAGAACTGATAGAACACCGCACTATTACTAACGGTTTATGTTGCACGGGCACTACTTGCATGCTACACACACACCGTTAGTAATTGCCATGCCACACTCACTGTAGAGCTGCCATGATTATATTGCTATAGTTCGCTTCATATGTGATTTGATATGACTTTCATGTATATTGGGAGCCACATGACATCTTTTAAAACCGGAAACGGAACTACTTTAAAAAGCGGTTTTCCCCTTATACCCATACCATGGATTGATGTATATTGTACCTCGCATTGGATTTACTATTGGTGTTGGATTTTCATGTGATTTCTGTTTTGAGGACCGTGGAAGTATTTAAGACAAAATGCACTATTTTGAAAAACCCGGTACCTCGTGATATGATATTTTGGTGTGTCCACCACGCGTTTTCTCGGTGCTGAGACGTGTGCTTGAAACCCGATTCGAGGAGTGGATGTTCCGTTTGCGGGTTCGTGGTGGGCCCGGTATGGTTCCCCTCGGCGAGATGATCGATGGGTTTGCCGATTGAGCCTGGAGGCGGGCGAGTACCTACCGGTGATTGGTTGGACCTGGCAGTTGTCCAGAGGATACTGACCAGAGTCGAGAGATGGATGCGGGATGATCCGTACTGCCGGGGCCGAGGGCCGACACCGCAGACGGACCCCGTGGGCCGATCCGGACTGACGGAGCCCGATATACGAGGATTTGCGTGTCGATGCTGGACACGAGTATTTTATGATATTTTGGGTGCCGATGTTGGGCACTCGTGATTTCTCAGAGATGTACAGGATTTGAGGGCCGATGGGTGTGCCGGCGCCTGAGTGTATTTGGGATTTGAGTGCAGCCTGAGGCACCGATTATGGTTTTCCATGTTGACATAGTCCATGAAGATGTTATTTATCCCATACTCAGTATTGACTACTATATATCTCATCCTGTAGCATTTACCTGTTAGAGTATTTGCATTACTATTGCATCCTCTATTTGACATGCATTGATATCATCTGCTGGCATTAGTAGAGCCACGCTATACGTGCATGCTCGCGATCACCTTTATATGTTATCTCTATTCACGAGTTGGCAACTCACCCCCGTTGTGCCACAGTGTTTGCAGGTTGCCCTTGGGAGTAGTCGCGGCTGGCTGTTTACCGCATCTTTTGGCACAGATACCCTTTCTGAGGCGAGTTAGCCTTTTTGCTGTTTAGGTGGGTTTTGTACGGTATCTGTTATCTTTCAGTTGTATATTGATTTATCTAGTACTCTCCATCTACCTTTCTGTATTGACTTAGAGACAGTTGAGAGGACGATATGTATGATTTTTATATTCTGGTGTCGAGCTCGCATGTGAGCCGACTTTACTTTATGCAGTCTCATCTTTTATGTTTTAAAAAGGAAATGTTACCAAAATTACAAAAGTTATAACTCTTGAACTTAAAAGGATTTCTACTAAATAAATGGAAGCTTTTCAGACATGTATGACTGTTTTTACGAAAAATGTTTTAATCACTCTATATTTTTGGTTTGATTTCTGGGTTCAACTTACTTAGCCGCGTTACGCCTGTAGACGTTGCGTGGTTAAGTGCCGGTCACGAGTCGAATTCTCGGGTCGTGACACTGTGAGTCCTGTCCGGTGTACCCGTAACCTAACGAGCACCTGTATACTATCTCCAGTACGACGTACTGACGGCTGTGGGACAGACCATCTCCCCAACTGGGATGAGAAGCGTACACACTAGTCTACTCCGGAGTATCGATGCTCTGTCTCGATAATCCAATGACTAGGGACCTGAATAAGGATGTGCTTGTAGACTACCCAGCCCCCACTAGTGTGACTGCCATCACAACGCTGGTAGTCAAGCAAGATCCTAAGAGCTCCATCAATACGTATACTCACATATTAAGATAGAAAAAACCAAGTAGCATACTACCATGTTTAGCAAGACTGTTATATACATGTGAATATCCCAAGCTTCCATTAAGTAATATACAAACTAGTATGATACAGTAATGGCCTTCTAGGGCATAAACACTAACAGTTTCCTCATCCGCCTGAGAGAAACTATGGTTTTCTCAATGACTGTGGAAGCGAGGATTGCATCATGGAAGATGATGACCCAACTAGTTTCGAGTAGGCCATCATAAGTGGGGACTCTGTGAAATGGCTGGATGCTATGCGATCTGAGATGGAATCCATACATAACAACAAACTAGTGACTTTAGTAGTTGCACCTGAAGGGGTAAAACCCATCTGGAGCAAGTGGATCTTAAGAAGATACTTGGTGTAGATGGAAAAGTTGAGACTTTCAAAGCTAGACTTGCTGCAAAAAGTTGTCGTCGATAACCAGGTTTGGATGTTGATGAAACCTTTCCTCCAGTGCCTATGCTTAAGTCCATCCGGATCCTATTTTCCATTGCTGCATAACATGACTACGAAATCTGGCAGATTAACGTCAAGACCGCTTTTCGAAATGGTGATTTAGAAAAGAGCATGTACATCACACTGCCAGAGGACTTCGTAGACAGTGGGAGCAGCGGAAAGGTATGCAAGTTGCTTAAATCAATATACGGATTAAAGCAAGCATCGCGGAGTTGGAACATCTGTTTTGATGTGGCAGTCAAAGAGTTTGACTTCATCAAAATGGCAGATGAACCTTGTATATACAAGAAGGTTGTAGAGAGTAAGGTTGTCTTCCTCGTATCGTACGTGGATGACATACTCTTGATAGGAAATGGTGGTCCTATGCTACTCTCGGTCAAGCTCCTCTTATCATAAAGATTCTCCATGAAGGATCTGGGTGATGCCTCCGACATCCTGGGGATTAAGATCTATAGAGATAGATCTAAGTGGATGTTGGGATTGTCCCAATCTAGATACAATGACACTATACTAAAGATGTTTAGTATGGAAGATTCCAAGCGTGGGAATTTGCCCACGATCTCTGGAATCACTCTCTCCAAAGAGATGTCCCCAAGACTGGTTTGGAGAGGGCTCGCATGCAAGGGATACCCTATGCTTCGGCAGTCGGGTCTATCATGTATGCAATGTTTTATACCCGACCGGATGTAGCGTACGCACTTGGTGTTGTAAGAAGGTATCAATCGGATCCTGGGGAGAATCACTGGACAGAAGTGAAGAACATTCTTAAGTACTTGAGAAGGACTAAAGAAACGTTCTTGGTGTATGGTAACGGTGAACTCCAAGTGGAGTCCTTTACCGATTTGAGCTTCAAGAGTGATAAGATCGACTGTAAGACAGTCTCGAGTTTTGCTTTACCCTTAGTGGAGGGACGGTATGTTGGAAGAGTTCCAAGCTGGATACCGTGGCAGACTCAACGATAAAGGGTGAATACATCGCTGCCAACGATGCTACCAAAGAGGTTGTCTGGGTATAGATGTTCATGAGATGAACATGGTTCCTACCATTGTGGTGACAATGGACCTATGGATTTGGCCTAGGAACCCCGGTCCTATCAGTGATCCAGACATATTCTTATGCAGTATCACCTGATCAGGGAGATGGTTGATCTCTGGGAGATCGAGGTCAGGAGAGTTGATAGGAAGAATGACACGGCGGATCCACTCACCTAGGCCAAAACCCCAGATACAGTTTGAGAGTTTTTGGGATATCAGATATGAGATACTACAACAACTGGCCTTAGTGCAAGTGGGATATTGTTAGATGTATGTATGCCATAGAGACCATTGTTGCACATGATTGTATATTACAATGGATGCTTGTACATATATAGGGAGGAATTTCTTGCTCGACATGATAATATGCTATCTGGTTACTCTTTATCTTAACATGTAGACTCGTATTGTTATACTGTCTTGCTCTCATATGTTGATAAAGCCCTCAGGATTTATACTTGACTACCAGGACTATGATGCAGATCATACTAGTGGGGCCAGGGTAGTCCATAAGTTCATCCTTTAATTGTTCTTAGTCAAGGGTTTATCGAGACGGGGCATCGATATTCCAGAGTAGACTAGTGTATACTATTCTTGACCCATTTGATGGGCGATGGATGATCCTATATCCATTGGTGTTTGACATGAAAGATGGTATACGGGTACTCAGTGGAGACTGGGTACACTGAACATGACTCGCCGAGAACTCTTAGATGGTATTATACCTAACGTCAGATAGCAGTTCTCTAGTGACACTGGTACATGTTAGTCAGTAGACCCGAGATCGTCATAGAGTCTTGTGTGATTCCTACTGTGCTTTGATTTCCACCTTACCACATTCAATAGAGCGTGCAAAACGGTGGTTTTTTGGTACAGTCTCGAGTCACATGGAGGCAATGAGCTATAGGAGGGGTTTCGTCTTTCCCGGTATTGGGGTTTGATGTTGCGCTGTGCTCGATTGGCTATAACAGGAAGTCCCTGGCCAGGGCTGATACGGAGATTTACTGGTAATTGTTATCAGTAGTTTCTCAACCCATTATGAGCCTCACATCGGCATGACTTATTAAGTTACCGGGGTCTGACGTTTACCACCCCTAGACTCGATATGCAACATATCAGATGAAGAGACCGGACCGTACGGTAGTGTTACTGTTGGATTCACAGGAGTATGGACAAGCTTGTTTATTAATCATCTGATCGCTCAATACCCGGGTTGCCGTTATGTCCAGCTAGTACCGCTGACAGCTTATGGGTCACTGATATGATCATTACCTACTGTCACGACCAGAAGGTAAAGAACGTGACTGGCACTTAAATTACGAACGTCTAGAGGCGTAACGTAATCTAAGTAAGCTAAAGCCCATAAATCTAAACCAATTAAAAAGTGTGAAGGAAAACTTGTTTAAAAGTTAACATATAAAATCACTTTGAAAGTCATAGTAAGCATTTTTAAAAGCATCAGGTTTTTCCTAAAATTTTCGCAGAGTTTCCTTTGTAAATACAGGGCCCCAAACGGGTACAACACATGTGATACATAAATAATGAATAAGGGCCTCCCCAAGCGAGAGCTAGCTCTTCGCCAATTGGCGAAAACAACCACGCAAGCAATATAATATACAACGCTGAAGGGCGAGGATCAAAACTCTGAAAGGAATCCAACATCCTCAATAAACCAATGAAGACCAATAATAATACAAGCGCGTGACTCTAAGGTCGAAAGAATATACAACTGGTCTTCTAGCCTACCAAAAATACAAGTCTGGTTGATAAGAGTTTATTAGATACAACTGAAGTAAATAAGGTACAACAGTGGTCACGATGCAAGTGAACCCACCTACCAAAGAAATCACCCGGAAGGAAGCCGCGTGCCAGCAAGCCACAACGAAATCTGTACGGCCAAGCCTGCAATAAACTGTGGCACAACGGGGGTTAGTTTGCAACTCGTGAGTAGAAAACATCACCGAGTAGAAATCACATGTATGACTCTCTCCTAGATCATACAATAAAATACACAATACTACAACATGGGTAACAGTATATCATAAGTGTGATATCAATGTACTCGTGTCTGTGCCAAGAATAATAATATATCGATGCATGACATGTACTAATGCATCATCCAACGTGTGTCCAGCAATGACACACAAATCATGATAAAACCCGAGTGCCCAGCATCGGCACTCAAAACATCATGAAGTCCGTGTCCAACAGCGATACATAATACTCAAATCTCAGGCTCCGCATAATCAGGATCCGCCCATATCCATCTCTCTCATCTCGAGCTCCGTGTAATCAGGATCGGTCCATAACTCCGAACGGTATCCTTTGGATATCCGTCGAGTTTCCATACAATCACCGGTCGGTAGTGCTCCCCTACTAGGCTCAACGCCTTTCTATACGATCTTCTTGCCCCGGGTACCGTATCGGGTCCACCATGCACCCATAGATGGTCCCTCCCCCTACCTCGAATCGGGTGTATGATACCGCTCAAGAACCGAGAAAACCCATGGTGGACATCACAAATATCATATCACGAAAAAACCAAAAATTTCTATTTTTTAGAAATGATAATGAATTTATAAATCCTTGCGGTTTCTCTAAATCCAGAAATCTCATGGAAAATCTGAATCCCATAATCAAGAGTCAATAACAGTGAATGCCGGCATAAAGACCCATAATATTGCAAGACCAATGAATATACACATGCATGGGTATCTAAGTAAAGAATGCAATATCTAAACTAGCATAGTAATCATATATTGGAACAATCAACTAGCAAGTTATATTAATGAGGTAATATTTTCTAATGTGTACGTGACATGGCAATTACCGATGATGATGTGTGTGAGCCGGCAAGCAAGTGTACATGGAGCATACACATCATCGGTAATGTTGCTGATGTCCTGACAACAGGGGTTCATAATAACTAAAGAAAACACATGTATAAGCATGCAATGCGAAGAGAACAACATGAATATACAGGAAAAGATGTAGTAACCGCAACATTGAAGAATATACATTTCGATATACGAGTCATACAGTTTGGCATTTGAAATAGCACGAATCGTGGATTTTAGAAAAATGGGGCTACAGTGTTTTTAAGAAAAGCTACGTCCTTTGAAAAATCCGTAATATCCCTCAAGTCGTCTTTCGAAAATATTCACGATTCGTTAGTCTTTGAAATTAAGTATGACTCGAGCCCAGTATAACATCTACCAAATAAAATACAGGACTAAACTAAGAGACTAATCGAAAGGGTAAGGAAATCCACCTAAAGTCTGAGTCGATATATCTAGTAGTCGGCGATCCCGCCTCAATAGCGTCACATACGGTATAATTCTTAGTACGATATCCTCGAGTCAAGAGTGTGGATCAATCATCATATCTATACTCGTACGGTAAAATCCATTGTACGGCATCGCAAAATCGGGGGTACGGGTCAACTATCATTTATGCATCATCATTCATATGTCATCATCATCGAACTATATCATGCTCAGGGGTACTGTTCTAACATCTCGTACATTTCATTATCATCAACCCATATATCCTCGTGTGTATGAAAACACATCGCCCAACGATCCGCTACAATGTCATGGCGTATCTCATAGCACTACCAAATCATATATCACAATCTCACGGCATCATACCAGATCATATCGGCTCATTTCCAAGTATCATATACTATCCTCATCAACCGTATATACGTATATGTATATTGTTCAGTCGAAAATATTGCATTCTTAAGACATCAATTTCCCTACCCTTATTAATCATCTAAGGGTGTTTATTGTAAATATAATACGGATTACAAATTCATCTGGAAAATACCAAATACCAAGAGTTATAGTTATAATCGACACTATGGAGAGAAATTGTGTGTTTATTATTACACGCATGATGTTGTATATCTCAACACTTTTTATCGAGATTGTGTGCAGAAAATTCTTCAGGTCAAAGAACTGGAATCATAAAATTGCCGATAAAGCGCATCAAGTCAAAGACTTGAAATCTGGCAGCAACCAAGAAATAATTATAAGATTCCAGATATCAGAAAAGGACCCTAAAGACAACATCAAGAGACACCAGAGATATGAGCCAACAAACTCATCATACGGCCGTAGAACCGCGGCCGATCCAGCCCGATCCGCCGCGGATCCGCGGCCGGGTTGACTCATCGGCGGTTGACATTTTTTCCCGAGGCCTCCTTATAACTTCCTAGCTTTTCCAAGACGCTTCGAATTGTGTAGATTTCTCCAGAAGCTTCCCTTCTAACAGCCAAGCTTCTTGTGCAATTTTGATACCTACCTAGCTTCCTATGGAAGCTTCATAACAACCTAGCTTCTAGTGGAAGATGGAGGAAAACTATAAAAAGAGACCTAGGGCTTTATTCAAAAGGTTGTTGAATATTGAACCAATTAACGACACAAGTTGAGTGACACAACTTGTGATCCAAACCCTAACCCAAATCCAAATCCAAAGAAAAAATCAAGATCCATTGAGAAGCAAATCAAGCGAGAAATCAACGATCCTTTATCGCAACGCCAGTTTCCATCAAGAGCAAGAGATCCGCAACCGATTTACGACTCGTGAAGATCGATGCGAAGCGAATTTCGACGGAACTAGTTACCTCTTCAAGGGAGCGATCGAGAGCAACTATTGTAACCTCGAATTGAGCGAATGTGTAATTAGTCATTGATTAATAAAGGTGATAATTGTAATTCTTGCTTTCTTTACATTCTTGCATTATGAAAATTCTTGAATCTTGATTCATTTATCTTCATGATGCGTGAGTGAAATCTCCGCTTGTAACGGAATCGAGAGAATCGGTAGATCTAATGTTGATGAAATCTTTTTACTAATTTTAAGTCTTATGAGAATTGTTAACTCTAGGAAAAAGAATCATCGGTGAACTAATTTGGAGCGAGATCACTTTCTTGATTATTTTGTTGCAAATTAGGGATCAAACAATTGATGATTTTCTTTGCTAGAGCTTAGATTTGAATGATGATCAATGAAAAGACAAGAGATAGTGAAGGAGAAACACTAGTTTCTTCAATAGATCCCTAATCTTCATTCATCGTCATCGATCTAGCTACAATCCATCAATAGATAAAATTAGCTGTAATTAGGATTCATCATTACTAGTAATTTGATCGATTCCTACAAGATATTCTACATAATCTTGATAACTAAATTGATTTGGACATCTTCTTGATTCTTGAAATTTTTCGTGATTTTCTTGAAATGACAACTCAATTAAATCTTGAATTACTTTCTTGAATATTCTTTTATATTTTCTTTCAATTAATCTAAAACAAGATCGAATAAAACACGCATCTCAGTGGACGATCTTTATTCATTAACGAACTACTTCGACACCGTTAATTGATTGCGGTTATAAATTCTTTGGTTGTGATTACTTTTCAAAACACGAACCATACGATCAATCAAATGGCGCCGTTGCCGTGGATGCGTGCGTAATTTGTTCTTTCTTTCTATTTGAGTTGAAAAATTATTATTCCATCAAATTTTCATCGAAGAATCGCATTATGTGCTTAACGTTTAGTGTTTGAATTTTTGCGAGGGAATCTGGAATCATTGTAGCAGTGCAATCAAGATTCAAAGAATTTCTAAAAATTCCAGAGGAGTACAAGACGCTACATGAAAATTTTGAAACCCTAATTCCCACTGTGAACCGCGGATCTGCGGCCATATTGAGGTTTTTGCGGCGGTTCCGCCGCCATTTAGGCATTTCAGTGTTCCAAACTTCTGTGGTATATTCTCTATTCTCTGATCTCCTCTCTGATCTTTTCTAATAACAATTTTCTGCAGGATTCTTTGCAAAAATTCGCCACCTAAAAAAATCTTGTTGCGTTTCTTGAAATTGGTTGTTTGCATATTTTAATACGGAAATTAAGGGGAAAAGACCAAATTCAGAATATGTGGGGATTTCATTATCCTTCCTAAGCCCCAAAAATCACAAAACTAGCATCCGCATCACCCTTCATTAAACTAAAAAATATCTAGACAAGACTCTAAGGACCGTCACACTCAATTAGGACAGAAGAAGGTCGTGGGTAATCTATTGCTTATCCGCTTTTCTCTTGTGGTGTCTAAGGCAAGTGTGTCTAAAGCAAGTGGTTACTTAATTAGATCCGCTACTTACGTAGCGGAGAACCTCCCACTTACTTGGCACTTACCTGGCCACAGAAGGGATAAAGAGGCAGTAGAGGATTTATCCTGCAATTTGCCTTCTGGAAGTCTAGGAGCGGTCTAGTGACTTGACCTAGGTGACCATTAGATCTAGGGTTGCTTGTGTATTTTTTTGTGTGATTTTTTTTAAATTCGTCTTTTTTCAAAACAAACCAATTATTTCTTTCTCATTTTTACCCTTTCCCTTCTTCCATTCTAATAATGGGTGACCCAAACAGACGAACTCTTCCCGAGCTTTGCTATCCACAACCAGATATTTCTTGTCTTCGTAATCGCTTCGGTATACCATCCGACTCTCCCATATCTTTAAGAGATCGGATAGCGCAAGCGGATAGAAACAGTTGGCCACCTCAGTACAGGTCTTATCAACCGTATCCTAATTCTACAACCGTTTCAGTTGATACTCCGAGTGAGGATACCGCTAGACGCATGTCCATTGCTGAGCATATAGCGAGGGCTAACGGCCAAAGTTTCAATTCAGACCAATATCAACCATCAGCACCACTTTCCAAAGAAGAATTTCATAATCGGTTTGTGGCATATATGATGTCTATTGAAAATAGCCAACCAACCAACCATTATCAATATTCTTCTTATCATAATGTTGATCATACTCCTACCCAATTTCCCCAACCATTCATATCCTATCAATCCTATCTGAATTTTACACCTTCTCTTGACACTCATTCTAACCAATCATTTGGGAGTTTTACTTATCCACAAGAATTTCAATCTTATCCCGAAACCTCTTGTCAACCCAAGTCTAGTCTTGAGAGGAAATTAGAAGAAGGTATAGTGATGTTTAACCGTATCAGAAAGGAATGGAAGGGAAGCATGGCTAAATATGAAAGAGCAACTAGTTCCGGACCAGCTAAATTTTCTTCAATGCCTAATACGGCCATAAGACAAAGTGAGAATTTGGGTAGTGAGACAGGACTGTACACCCTTCCTAATCAAACCTTCCCTTTCCAAACTGAAATCCACAACTCATGTTTCACAGATTCATCGAGTACACCAAATGATCCACCAATTGATAAGTTGTGTGACTTTGAAGTGTTTGATTTACCCAATTGTGAAGGGTCTATTGCGAGTGAAACCATACCAAACCTTTGTGATCTCTACACCTCCATTCTTGAAACAAAATGATTGAAAACAATACTTTTAATGAGGTGTTTGAGAATTTTAACCTTCACTTGAATGAGGTGATTGACGTTCGGGATATATTGATTGATGAACCCGAAATCTTGGATGAGTTTGTCCCACCAATTCATCAGATCCTTTCACTTCCTTGTGGTCATCATCTTGAGCCTTTAATTATTCTTCCCGAACCCAAATGCGTCTTGAAGTTGATGATAATCGTATAACCGAACAGCAGACCGAAATTCAGCCTACATCTCGCACATCGGGTTCAGCAATACTCGACACATCAATTGGTTTACCCATTTCATCATCCACTCTCTCTGGTTCTTCTTCTGTTCATGTAATATTTCCGAGTGTTGATGAATCACAATCCGATATTTCGAGTTCTAGCGAAACATTTAGCGACATTATTCTTCGATATATCGATGAAAGTTTCCAAGAAATTTTCTATGATGAACTCGTATTCCTAACAGACACGGATTTTGTGATTAATCAACCACCACCTAAGGAAGTTGAACCACCACCACTCCTTCTTCTAAGATACGAGAATGCAAATGCTCCACTCATTCCTAATCATTCACATTCTCGCTTTCATTCATCCTCATTCTTTCATTTCTATAATTTAAGACTCAAACCCGTTCTATTACACATCTTATCTCTTCCCCACTTCTTCTGGGCTGCAGACAACATGTTCTTTCACCGACCTAATACGTTACATTGATAAATTCTTTGAATTGTTGGTATTAATTTTCGGTCTTTGTAAAGCCTTATATTGATAAAATAACTTTACCCCCTCTTAAAATGCTTAATATTGTTTAACTCAAGTTTAGGGGTGGGTATATTTTTGGCTTTTGAAAATAAAAGTTGTCATCAAAATTGTGAGCCAAAAATAAGTTTGGGGCAGATTTTCACGTCCATATATTCTTGCACCCGTTAATAACTTTTCCTCCCAAGCCTACAGGTTTCTGAGATTTAATAAATGGTAACAGTGAGGACACTGTTATAAACAAGTTTGGGGGAGGTTTGTGCTTATTTAAGCATCACTTCGCATCACTCTTCATAAGCACAAAACACAAAAAATTTCAAAAAAATTCTTTTATAATAAAAGATTAGAAAGTCAAAAATTACATTTAAAAGATTGGAAAGGTTTAAGAAAACCAAGAAAGTTAGATGTTTTCTTAAAAGAACTAGTAATAAGTAGTTATGAGCCATTGTCCTAAGGGTCTCTAAGATGAAAGAAGTCACTAATCTGAGGATAAAAATAAGTCTGAAAAATAGTTCCTAGTCTGGAAGCTAAACATTTGAACGTTGATACCCTACTATACGCACTTACACACGTCTTGAAACTCAGGATAGTAGAGGATACCTTGAAATGCTCTTGTCTAAAAACCTAAATACGAAGGAAATAAATGAAGTATAAAAGTATAAAATGGTGAAGAAAAATGAACAGTGGTTTTCTAATCACCAGGCAGCATAAAAAAATATAGCGAGGCTGCTTCATCACCTAGTGCCTTAGACCAACTGGTTTGGTAGTCACTGCTAAGACTTAGGTGTTACAAGACAAGGAAAATACTAATTACGCCTAATTTGTAAGCACATGAGTAATCGGTCAGTTAATACCTCAAGAAGTATTAACGGTCGCATGAAAAATGTGTGAGCAATTCCATCTTAAATATTCCTCGATTAAAATGTACTGACCTAGATGGACAAGAGTATGATAGCTTGAATTGAATTCTCCGAGTGTAGGGATGTACTTTACACACAAGTAGGGGTTTATGATCAATGTTTGGAAGAAAGGTTGTAATGAAGAATAAAGACGATGTATTATTGAGGGATGATGTGACGTCTAAAATTTTTTCATGACTATTAAGATTGGGCTCATGACAACCAAAAAGCTAGTGTAGTTGGAAACTCTGATTTTCAAAGTCTTTCTTTTATAATTCTTATCTTTATATGTAACTTTCACAGTCTTCCTTTTATTATGGGATTTTGTGGGTGCAATCCGCTGAAAACCCTCAGGAGACAACACTCCTCCTACTAGGGACACCTAGTGGTTTAAAGGCTTATTGCACATGCTCAGTGCAATCGTGTTGCCTATGAAAGTGTGCTAGTAAGTTTTTCTTTTTCTTATATTTTCTCCTTCTCTTGAATAAAAGATGTTTGCTCGAGACGACCAAGATAATGTTTGGGGGAATTTGCTCAGTCGAAAATATTGCATTCTTAACACGTCAATTTCCCTACTCTTATTAATCATCTAAGGGTGTTTATTGTAAATATAACACGGATTACAAATTCATCTGGAAAATACCAAAAAACCACGTGTTATAGTTATAATCGACACTCTGGAGGGAAATTGTGTGTTTATTATTACACGCATGATTTTGTATATCTCAACACTTTTTATCGAGATTGTGTGCAGAAAATTCTTCAGGTCAAAGAACTGGAATCGCAAAATTGCCGATAAAGCGCATCAAATCAAAGACTTGAAATCTGGCAGCAACCAAGAAATAATTATAAGCTTCCGGACATTAGAAAAGGACCCTAAAGACAACATCAAGAGACATGAGAGATATGAGAGATATGAGGCAACAAATTCATCATACGGCCGCGGAACCGCGGCCGATCCAGCCGGATCCGCCGCGGATCCGCGGCCGGGTTGACCTATCGGCGGTTGACATTTTTTCCCGAGGCCTCCTTATAACTTCCTAGCTTCTCCAAGACGCTTCGAATTGTGTAGATTTCTCCAGAAGCTTCCCTTCTAACAGCCAAGCTTCTTGTGCAATTTTAATACCTACCTAACTTCTTATGCAAGCTTCATAAGAACATAGTTTCTAGTGGAAGATGGAGGAAAAATATAAAAGGAGACCTATGGCTTCATTCAAATGGTTGTTGAATATTGAACCAATTAACAACACAAGTTGAGTGACACAACTTGTGATCCAAACCCTAACCCAAATCCAAATCCAAAGAAAAAATCAAAATCCATTGAGAAGCGAATCAAGCGAGCAATCTACGATCCTTTATCGCAACACCTGTCTTCATCAAGAGCAAGAGATCCGCAACCGATCCACGACTCACGAAGATCAATGCGAAGCGAATTTCGACTGAACTAGATACCTCTTGAAGGGAGCGATCGAGAGCAACTCTTGTAATCTCGAATTGAGGGAATGTGTAATTAGTCATCGATTAATAAAGGTGATAATTGTAATTCTTGCTTTCTTTACATTCTTGCATTATGAAAATTCTTGATTCTTGATTCTTTTATCTTCATGATGCGTGAGTGAAATCTCCGCTTGTAACGGAATAGAGAGAATCAGTAGATGTAATGATGATGAAATCCTTTTACTAATTTTAAGTCTTATGAGAATTGTTAACTCTAGGAAAAAGAATTATCGGTGACCTAATTTGGAGCGAGATCACTTTCTTGATTATTTCGTTGCAAATTAAGGATCAAACAATTGATGATTTTCTTTGCTAGAGGTTAGATTTTAATGTTGATCAACGAAAAGACAAGGGATAATGAAGGAGAAACACTAGTTTCTTCAATAGATCTCTAATCTTCATTCATCGTCATCGATCTAGCTACAATCCATCAATAGATAATATTAGTTATAATTAGTATTCATCATTACTACTAATTTGATCGATTCCTACAAGCTATTCTACATAATCTTGATAACTAAATTGATTTGGACATCTTCTTGATTCTTGATATTTTTTGTGATTTTCTTGAAATGACAACTCAATTAAATCTTGAATTACTTTCTTGAATATTCTTTTATATTTTCTTTCAATTCATCTAAAATAAGAACAAATAAAACACGCATCTCAGTAGACGATCCGTATTCATTAACGAACTAGTTCGACACCGTTAATTGATTGTGATTATAAATTCTTTGGTTGTGATTACTTTTCAAAACACGAACCATACGAACAATCATATATATATATATATATATATATATGCACTAACGCAGCCACACACACACACACACATATATATATATAGACATATAACCATATACACCCAAACATATCACGTGTGTGCACGTGAACCTTTACTCTAGGGTTTCACAACAAGAAACTAAACTAAAAGCACTATCTTCTAATTGCGCTAAAACTAACCCATGATCTCCTAAAGTCTTTCCCGCTAATTATTCAAGTCTCACCAAACACATATTTATATATATATAATATATTCGTATGCTACACTACGAAACTGCGGGGGTGCTATACGCCATCCACACGACTTCCCCCGTTGATATACATCTACTCACCTGGACGCCTCGGCTAATCTTATCCGATTCCAGCTCTGCCATTTCCACGCCACATCCGACGCCTCTGCACCCGATCCTAGAAACGTACACAAGTAAAAAGAGAATAAATATATAATTAGTCGCGGACACAACCAATACAAGTAAACCATGCCCCCTAACTAGACGCCCCGCACTTGGTACACAAAACGCGCCGCGACAACGCCACAAACTACTATTAGGGTCACTATACGCGAAAATCCCCAAACTTAAAACCCAAACTTACCAATCGTGGTTTCACAACACACTAAATATTATATGAAATAAGTTGTAACTTATCAAAACCTCAAAATTAATCAAATCGATTTATTTACAAAAACCTAGTAAGCCTCAATCACCCGTTTTAGCACAAATCTAAATGTTTTAACAATTTTAGTGGCCACAAGATTCATTTAATTTCTTAATTAGGCAACATAACCATTAACTAGATTTTAATCTCACTTATTTTCTTTAATCCCAAAATTCTAGTTTGCAAAATTATGTAATTAAGACAAATTAAATGTAACAATTTGCAATTTAGCAACTAGATTAGGTTTAGCAAGTCTTAAGATGTTAAACTGTATCACGCAACCATAATCAAATGATCAAAACCCCTAACTTGATCCAAACCCTAATCTTGAATTTCAAACTTGCAATTAAAATCATAGTTAAGCATCTAATTAGCTTATTTTGAAGTAATAATCCAACAAGTAATCAATGGGTTAGGATTTATACCTCACATATCAAAGAGATCAACCTTGAAACATAGCCTCCAAAGATGGCTTCATGCATCAAGATCCAAGATAGATAGGTCAAGGAATAATAGGTTATGGTTTAATTAGGAGTTTGTGAGGTTTTTTATTGATTTTTGATGGATTTTATGAAGAGTTTTGAAGAGAAAAGGAGGTTGAGAAATGGGGGCTGCTATTGTGGGAAGCTCAGCCAAGGAGAGGAAGAAAGGAGAGAGAGTGAGGTGTGGAAAATATCAAGTCAAGAAAAATACCCATACCTCAATGTTAAACCCATACCTCTTTCTTTATTCTTTTTCTTTTTCCTTTTCATTTTCTTTTAACTAGAAGTGTGAGGAATGGGGATTTGGGCTACCTAGGCTCGGCCATGTGTGGGGAAATGGTGGTGTGTGTGAGTGAGAAAGTCTAAGTAGCATGCAAGCATACCCCAAGTCAACAAGCTCAAACCTCATTTCTAATTAATTTATTTTCACAATTTAAGTCTTTCTATTTTATATTTTCTAAAACCATCTTGACAACTTCTTTTCATTTTAAAAACAACATGTTACATCTTGGTTGAATGTGCCATGATGCACAAAACTTGTATTAACCCATTCTAGTTTGTATTTATCACTAATTAAATGTATTAGTGAAAGCTTAAATTAATATTTAAAATAATTAATTACGGAAATATTTTACTAAACTAGAAATTTATAACTGTCCAATTAACTACCAAATACTAGCGATTACATAACTAGAATAGGTATATTTAAGTCTATGAAGAAAAACAATTATATCTTGGTTTTTACGGAAAACACCAGTTCTTTTACCGATTATCGGAAATTTCACTTAAAAGATTTTTCAGAACGTTCCAATCTTCCCCCCTTAAAGAAATTCGGTCCCCGAATTTAAATTAAAACTCCTCCAAATACTAAAACATTTCAGCAAAGCACTCAAATCGGCAGGGCTCCGAAATCTTAAATACTTAAGACACATCTCGGCGCAATGCATGCGCATGAAAACTAGTATATAACCTAAAATCAAAACTCCGTCAAGAATCACGCAATCAGCGGAGTCATGGTGAAGAGACCAATGTCAAAGTCCAATATGAAAACCAACATGATATACATCAAAACTATAACAGGTATATAGTATGCATCGTTGTAAACTCGTCAAAACATCTGAAAAGAAATGCATGCCAAACCTTTTTCAAGTCGCTGAGCGATGCGCATATCACAGCACAAGTAGCGGACGTTTATTGTAAGAAAAATAACTATATATATATATATATCCTTTGTTTAAATACACGTGTCGCCGTTTTGAAAATAATTTAGAAGGGTTTCCTTTGTAAAATGTTTCGTGTCATCTCGGACACCTAGGAAAAATATTGTGACTGTAGCTCCTTTTTGGAAATCCCTTCGATAACAATAGATGCATGCGAAAACACCTAGGTACTGTTCTCATAACATCCCTGCTCGGTTACTAACCCAAATAGTAAATATCATAAAAACATACTGCTCAAAGGAAATCATACTCCATAGTATATGCAATAATGCCACGTGCGTCTGGTGCGCACAGAAATCGAAATGAATGAATGTGCCATACATGTGCACATAAACAAATTTATGTGCAACGGGTGTGCACGAAAATACCTGTCAAGGGCAACGGGTGTGCCTGACAACAATATCAGGTGCATCTGATATGCACGAAAAATCTCGATTTAGTGCATATGGTGTGCACCAAAATCGTATCAAGCGCGCCAAGTATGCGCAAGAATACAAATCAAGTGCACAAGTTGCACAGAAACAAATATCGAATATCACAAATCGAAATCGACGGTATACAACATACCTCAATCCAAATCAGGTATACCGTGGTATATAATCTCACAACCATGTGCATCAGCATGCACAAAATCGAATCAAAGTACTAAAAGTGCATGAAAACTACACCGAAAGCACAAGTCAAATCGCATACAAACCATAGGCATGAAATCAAAATCAACTATCTCGAACGACATCAAATCGAAATCGAGTGCAACTGTATTGCACAAAAACTCAATCATGCAAATAAATCGCCCAAAATAACGAAATCCAAAATGACGGACAAGTGATATTCGAATCACCAAATCGCAAATCGTAAACACTGTCGTCGATATGTCCTTCCTTCAAAATCGAGAAGGTATCAGTGCATCCAAAGCTAGCAGAGCAAGATATCTACTTGCCTCCTGTTCATGGTCTGGCGCCTTGTGCCCTTAGGCTCTCGTCTCTCACTGCGGATTGTCAGTTACATAGCTCCTCGGCTTAACGGCCTAATATGGAATGATGACGGAAACAGTTCAGCTCTGGCACATCCTCTCAAAGATCTCAGGCCAACTATCGTGGTCACTCATAACATGTCTCGTTGATGATGCTGAATTCTGGCCTACTAGGTGTGCATGATACGACCGATCCTGGGTCCAAGTCTTCCCGCTTAGTATTCCAGAAAGATTCTGTCGAGTCTCTCCCAAATCTCGTTTCTGCCGAATTTCCCGGAAGTCATCACCCTTTACTAAATCCATTTCTTGTTCTGGAACAGCTGCATACTCATCACGACTTCTTCTAAATGATAGGTCCATATTCAACGCCTACGCAGGCATATCACGCCACTGATGTCAACGGAGTGGAACATCATCTCGTACGAACCTCTTACTATACTTTTCTCTAATGTGGACTGATTCGGACTTGGCTCTTCGTAGCTGTATGGACTGCGATACAAACGGCTATACTAATATCTAGGGTATCCTTTTTGAAGCTACGAACTCGACAACTCAACATCTCGTGGTTGGTATCTGGCCATCCACGCCCTCGGAAACTCTTCCAAATCATCGGAGGAATACTCTTCATTCGTCCGTTTTCTATCGACTCTCAACGTGCCTGTGTGAAGTCTTCTCTAGCTGAAATCAATCAATCTGATGACCTCGCATCGGGGTATGCAAACGAATCACATGTCCTAGTCATTCATCCATGGGTGACTAGCGATCTTCTATCATATTCCTAAGTACAAACTCGTGCTGCAATAGCTTCAAACATCTGGGGCGATATCTTGTCAGTCGTAGCAACAGTTGGCTCTTTCGTCCGCATGCTAAACAATGCCTCTATCATCAAGAATAGACGATACATTAACGGTCATCACATTCTACCCGGCCTCTAGTAGTGTCCCAATCCTCTGGTGCTTGTCTAAACGTTCGAGAAATTTTAGTAAAAACAATCCTTCAAAATGCTCATGTCACGAAAAACACAATAAAACGACAGATCTATACAATCGTGTGTCACCGAAATTACGCCCTGATCAGTCATCGTCCAAGACGAGCTCATGCTGACGGCAACTCTAGCCGCAGGTCTCTCTGCCCGTGCAACCGTGGTAAAAAAATCCACCATCTGACAGCGATGAAGATAGATCAAAGGAACGAATAGAATACGATGTAAAGAAATGTACATCATAAGGCTTCTTAAGCGGAGTAGCGTATCGTAAGTATGCCGCGGAACATACACACGGTACGTCACTCGACTTAAGTCACCTACTCCATCCACCAAGGTCAACCAACACGATGAAAGTTCGGGTCTAATACTCCCTCGACCAAGTCTATGTTTCGTAAGGTCAAGCCTAGGTTCCGAATATATATATACGCCATAGACTCCCCATAGTCAAACCTAGACTCGAACCAAGGTTAAACCTAGCGCTCTGATACCAACTTTGTCACGACCCGAAGGTACAAAACATGACTGGCACTTAAATTACGAACGTCTAGAGGCGTAATGTAATCTAAGTAAGCCAAAGCCTAGAAATCTAAACCATTTAAAAAGAGTGAAGGAAAACTTGTTTAAAAGTTAACATATAAAATCATTTTGAAAGTCATAGTAAGCATTTTTAAAAGTATCGGGTTTTTCCAAAAATTTCAGCAGAGTTTCCTTAGTAAATACATGCCCCCAAACGGGTATAACACATGAGATACATAAATAATGACTAAGGGCATCACCAAGCGGGATATAGCTCTTCGCCAATTGGCGGAAACAACCACGCAAGCAATATAATATACAACGCCGAAGGGCGAGGATCAAAACTCAGAAAGGAATCCAACATCCCTAAGAAACCAAATAAGACCAATAATAATACAAGTGCACGACTCTAAGGTCCAAATAATATATAACTGGTCTTCTAGCTTACCAAAAATACAAGTCTGGTTGATATAGTTTACTAGATACAACTGAAGTAAATAAGGTACAACAGTGGTCATGATGCAAGTGAACCCACCTACAAAAGCAATCACCCGGAAGGAAGCAGTGTGCCAGCAAGCCGCAACGAAACCTGTACGGCCAAACCTGCAAGAAATTGTGGCACAACGGGGGTGAGTTGCCAACTCATGAGTAGAAAATATTACCGAGTAGAAATCACAAGTATGACTCTCTCCTAGGTCATAAAATAAAATACACAATACTACAACAAGGGTAACAATATATCATAAGTGTGATATCAAAGTACTCGTGTCTGTGCCAAGAACAATAATATCGATGCATGACATGTACTATTGCATCATCCAACGTGTGTCCAGCAACGACACAGAAATCATGATAAAACCTGAGTGCCCAGCATCGGCACTCAAAACTTCATGAAGTCTGTATCCAACAGCGACACATAATACTCAAATCTCGGGCTCCGCATAATCAGGATCGGCCCATATCCATCTCTCTCATCTCGGGCTTCGCATAATCAGGATCGGCCAATAACTCCGAACGGTATCCCCCGGATATCCATCGAGTTTCCATACAATCATCGGTCGGTAATGCTCCCCTGCCGGGCTCAACGCCTTTCTATACGATCTTCTTGCCCCGGGGTACCGCACCGGGTCCACCATGCACCCATAGACGGTCCCTCGCCCTACCTCGAATCGGATGTATGATACCGCTCAACAACCGAGAAAACCCATGGTGGATATCAGAAATATCATATTACGAGAAAACCGCAAATTTCTATTTTTTAGAAATGATAATGAGTTTACAAATCCGTCCGGTTTCTCCAAATCCAGAAATCTCATGGAAAATCCGAATCCCATAATCAAAAGTCAATAACAGTGAATGCCGGCATAAAGCACCATAATATTGCATGACCAATGAATATACACATGCATGGGTATCTAAGTAAAGAATGCAATATCTAAACTAACATAGTAATCTTATAATGGAACTATCAGCTAGGAAGTTATATTAATGAGGTAATATTCTCTAAAGTGTATGTGACATGGCAATTAACGATGATGATGTGTGTGAGCCGGCAAGCAAGTGTACGTAGAGCATATACATCATCGGTAATGGTGTTGATGTCCTGACAACAGGGGTTCATAATAACTAAAGAAAACACATGTATAAGCATACAGTGCGATGAGAACAACATGAATATATGGGAAAAGATGTAGTAACCGCAACATTGAAGAATATACATTTCTATATACGAGTCATACAGTTTTGGCATTTGAAATATCATGAATCGTGGTTTTTAGAAAATAAGGGATACGATGTTTTTAAGAAAAGGTACGTCCTTTGAAAAATCCTTAATATCTCTCAGGTTGTCTTTCGAAAATAGTCACGATTCGTTAGTCTTTGAAAATAAGTATGACTCGAGCCTAGTCTAACATCGACCAAATAAACTACAGGACTAAACTAAGAGACTAATCGAAAGGGTAAGGAAATCCACATAAAGTCTGAGTCGATATTACTAGTAGTCGGCGATCCCTCCTCAATAGCGTCACATACGGTATAATACCTAGTACGACATCCTCGAGTCAAGAGTGCGGATCAATCATCATATCTATACTCGTACGGTAAAATCCATCGTACGGCATCCCAAAATCGGGGGTACGGGTCAACTATCATATATGCATCATCATTCATATGTCGTCATCATCGAACGATATCCTGCTCAGGGGTATTGTTCTAACATCTCATACATTTCAATATCATCAACACATATATCCTCGTGTGGTTGAAAACACATCGCCCAACGATCCACTATAATATCATGCCGTATCTCATATCACGACCAGATCTCATATCACAATCTCACGGCATCATGTCAGATTATATCGGCTCATTTCCAATTATCAAATACTATCCTCATCACCTGTGTATACGTATGTGTGTCTGTGTGTACTAACGCAGCCACACACACACACACAAACACACACACACACACACACACATATATATACACACACACACACATACATATAACCATATACACCCAAACATATCACGTGTGTGCATGTGTGTGTGTGTGTGCGAACCTTTACTCTGGGGTTTCGCAACAAGAAACTAAACTGAAAGCACAATCTTCCAATTACACTAAAACTAACCCATGATCTCCTAAAGCCTTTCCCGCTAATTATTCAAGTCTCACTAAACACATATTTATATATATATATATATATATATATATATATATATATATATATCATATTCGTATGCTACACTACGAAATTACGGGGGTGTTATACGTCATCCACCCGACTTCCCCTGTAGATATACATCTACTCACCTGGACGCCTCAGCTAATCTGATCCGATTCCAGCTCTGCCATTTCCGCGCCACATCCGACGCATCCTATAAACATACACAAGTAAAAAGAGAATAAATATATAATTAGTCTCGGACAGAATCAATACAAGTCAACCACGCGCCCTAACTAGACGCGCACGCACTTGGTGTACAAAACGCGCCGCGACAACGCCACAAAGTTCACCTAGGGTCACTATACGCGATAATCCCCAAAATTAAAACCTAAACTTACCAATCGTGGTTTAACAACACACTAAAAATTATATGAAATAAGTTGTAACTCATCAAAATCTCAAAATTAATCAAATCGAATTATTTCCAAAAACCTAGTAAGCCTCAATTACCCGTTTCAGCACAAATCTAAATGTTTTAAAAATTTTCGTGGTCACAAGATTCACTTAATATCTTAATTAGGTCACACAACCATTAACTAGATTTTAATCTCACTTATTTTCACTAATCCCAAAATTCTAGTTTGTAAAATTATGTAATTAAGACAAATTAAATGTAATAATTTGCAATTTAGAACTATACTAGGATTAGCAAGTCTTAAGATGTTAAACTACATGACACAACCATAATCAAATGATCAAAACCCCTAACTTGATCCAAACCCTAATCTTGAATTTCAAACTTGCAATTAAAATCATAGTTAAGCATCTAATTAGCTTATTTTGAAGTAATAATCCAACAAGTAATCAATGGGTTATGATTTATACCTCACATATCAAGAGATAAACCTTGAAACTTAGCCTCCAAAGATGGCTTCTTGCATCAAGATCCAAGCTAGATAGGTCAAGGAATAAAGGGTTAAGGTTTAATTAGGAGTTTGTGAGGATGTTTTTTGTTGATTTTTTATGGATTTTATGAAGAGTTTTGAAGAGAAAAGGAGGTGGAGAAATGGGGGCTGCTGTTGTGGGAGGCTCAGCCAAGGAGAGGAAGAGAGGAGAGAGAGTGAGGTGTGGAAAATATCAAGTCAAGAAAAATACCCATACCTCAAAGTTAAACCCATACCTCTTTCTGTATTCTTTTCCTTTTTTCCTTTTAACTTTCTTTTAACTTGAAGTGGGGAATGGGGATTTGGACTGCTTAGGTTCGGCCATGTGTGGGGAAATGGGGGTGTGTGAGAGTGAGAAAGTCCAAGGAGCATGCAACCATACCCTAAGTCAACAAGCCCAAACCTCATTTCTAATTAATTTATTTTCACAATTTAAGCCTTTTTATTTTATATTTTCTAAAACCATCTTGACAACTTCTTTTCATTTCAAAAACAACTTGTTACATCTTGGTTTAATGTATCATGATGCACAAAACTTATATTAACACATTCTAATTTATAATTATCACTAATTAATTGTATTAGTGATAGCTTAAATTAATATTTAAAATAATTAATTACGGAAAATATTTTAGTAAACTAGAAATTTATAAGTGACCAATTAACTACCAAATACTAGCTATTACATAGCTAGAATAGGTATATTTAAGTCTACGAAGAAAAATAATTATATCTCGGTTTTTACGGACAACACCAGTTATTTTACCGATTATCGAAAATTTCACCTAAACGATTTTTCAGAACGTTACACCTACTGCCGGCGTATTGACGAGTCATTAGAGTCCTACACAGAGTTTTCCTAGCTCATGCGAAACGAATTAGGGCACATATATAATATGTGCGGGACCGAGATTAATACGTGTATGTGATACCGTATTCTAATCTCGCGGATAGAGGTTATATGTTATATAACCGGATTGTTGAATCATGTGTTGATTCAATGATATGTTATATGTATATGTGATATGCATATAAATGTTATTAGTCGGTTGTATGCGATTCAACCGAGTTATTAAATCAAGTGTTGATTTAATAATTTAATGTGTAATTATATATTTGATATATTATCATAAATTAACTTATATTAGCTCACTTAAGAAAATGTTTTCTCTTTATACATTTAAAATATATGTGATATATGTTAATGTATATATTTTGTGTCTTGCTAGATGATACATTGGACATGGGTGTACCGAACAACGTTCATGACAACCACGAATACAACGCCATATGTATTGGCGTTCGGCATAGAAGCAGTGCTCCTAAAGGAGATAGAACTCCTCTCTCTACGAGTAGCGATTCGATACGAGCTGACAGATGAAAAAAATGCTCATCTTACGCTCGAGGAGCTCAACGCCCTCGACGAAACTCGCCTTATAGCACAGCAAAATCTGGAGGCTTATAGGCATGGATGACGCGTGATTGTAGCTATTTAGCGTATGCGCTTTTAAAAGATGAATCAAAGATATTTAATTACCGCAATCAAGAATGGCGTCGCTTGGTAGCTAGCCGGTGAGTACGAGTCGGTCCACAGGGATTTTGTCTCTTTTCTAATTTGCACTAACGAGTTAATTCCAAACGGTGTGAATGGATTATCGTTAAAAACTAAACTGATTTATACTAAGACTAGATCTTGCTAGGGTTAGGTTTAGGTTAAGTTTGGAAACTCAATATTCCTCACCGCTTTCTATGCCCAAATTAAGATCTATGAGATGTTATGGTAATAGTTAATAAAGTGGATTAGTACTATCGGGAAGAAACGGTGTTTCTTCCTTTAGGTTATTGTCCTTCCTTTGACAATTCTTACCCTAACCTCCATAGAAAACACGCTCAAGCGGTCCTTTATACTACGGTATCACCGCTCCCTCGTGGGATAGGGTGCCGTAGGAAGAGGTGTGTGCATGTATGCATGGAGTCCTATAAAAACGTGTGATGGGTAAGAAAGGGGTGAGAGATCTTCATCTCTCAAGCCTTCCCCAAATCTAACCCTAACAAGCGAGAAGACTACTCACTCATTAGGAAATTGAATAATATGATCTATACTAATTAACTAGGGCAATTAATGAAAGTTATACTAGGGCAGATAATAAAATTAACAAGGGCAAGAATTGAAAACTTACTCTAATTTGATGCACTCTTTATTCATTGCAGAAATTTACAGATCTGAATTTTAGATATAAAATGAGGCACAAGAAGAGGCATACCTCAAAAAGAGGTTTAGGGCTTCTATTTATAGATTCATAGAAACCCTAGGGTTACAATCGACGCACATCTACTTTTACAATTTTACCCCCTAAGAAACCTAACTAATGCACCGACGCATCGACACGGAGATTTTTCACCGACACATGGCCGCGGTTCCACGGCCAAAACCCCTGTTTGGCCGCGGTTCCGCGGCCATCTTGAGAGCTTGTTGGTTTCTGCTTTTTTGGTAATTCTCTTATTGCTTTTCCCTTAGTTTTTCTACACTTGGTTTCTTAGATTGTTTCTAGTTTTCTTCCAGATTTGCACAGTGAATAATGTCGTAGACTTTACCGCTTGCTTCATGTCGAAGTCTTGAACCATGCGCTGTCTTTGTACTTTGTGAACTTGTTCATTGATCTTCTTTTATTCTTCAAACTGTAGGCTTGATCAAAATTCTTCCATTTGTTGGTCGTAGTCTCACTTTTGTATCGTCTTTTCATCATTTCACTGTTTTTATTCCGAGAACCTGAAACCTGGAATTATGTAGCAGACATGGGTCTAAAGCACCTGTTTATTTGTAAAATGAATAAGAATGGGGAATATAATAATGCAAAATTATGATATGAACAAATACCCCCAAACTTATCTTTTGCTCGTCCTCGAGCAAAACTACTTTTATTCTCGAAAAAAAAACTACCCTCACTTTCGCAGGGAAACGCGATTGCACTGAGCTCGTGGAATAAGCCGTTAAACCTCTAGGTGTCCCTTGTAGGAGGAGTGTTGTCTCCTAAGGGTTTTCAGCAGATACTACCAACAAAATCCTATCAATTCGGCCTATTAACTTTTATTCTCCAATTAGGTTTTCTAACAAGAAACTCTATTATCTTTGACTCAGAAATTATCCACCCATATTTTTCACGCTTCCTTATTATTTAACTTAAGATTATATATGTTCTGTAGACTTACTTAGCTTTTAGCATCTTTTAAGTTTTCCTTCTAGGGTTCTATCACAACTTAGGAATTTTTATCATCTCTATTAAAGATATAAGTCATACTCTTCATTCTTATCTCTTATCTAAACCCCAATCACATACCCCTACGTGTGTGTATATATCACCCCTACACTTGGAAATTCAAATCAAGCTATTATATTCTTGTCCATCGTCCAAAGTACTTTTCAATTGATGAACTTTTAGATGAAATTTGCTCACACATTCTTCATGCGATCGTTAATACTTCTTGAGGTATCAACGACCGATTACAAAATGTGTTTGCACATTAAAGCGTAATTCCTAGTCTTGTAACACCTAAGGCTTATAGCAGTGACTCCCAAACCAGTTGGTCTAAGGCACTAGGTGATAAAGCACCCTCGCTAAATATTTTTTTTCTATTTTTTCAGCCTTAAGTAATTACAAAACCCAGTGTTCACTTTTTTTTATATCACACTTTTTATTTTTATTTTATTTCCCTTCATACTAAGGACTTTAGACAAGAGAATTTCAAGGTATCTTCTACTATTCCAAGTTTCAAGGTTCGTGTTTGTGCAATTTGTAGGGTATATATTTTCAGAATTTAGACTTAAGCTTACGAATTATTTTTCAAACTTATACATTGATAAAAATATCAATACTTTTCCCTTGTTTAACTTAGCCCAATAAGTGAACTCAAAATTTGCCTATTTCTAAATAAACTACAAGCATATATACTTTCTACCGTTAAATTTTAAGAAAGGTTATTTTTAGGGTTTTTAATTAACTATGTTTAGGATCTAGTTGTTCCTAACTGGTTAACCTTCTTGTCAAACTTAGGTCAATTATGGCCAAAATTGAATGTTTTAATTTTTATAATTTTTCAAAATTTTCAATTTTTATAGGTTTTAAAATAAGTATGCAAAGTCAAAAATATACATATGAATGCGAAGGAAAGAAGACATACCGAGCACACCCCCAAACTTAAACTTGACAATGTCCTCACAGTCATGCTACACCAAGAGGGTCAAAATGTCGGCATTCCCCTGTTTATTTATTTATAATTTTTTTATTTTTTATTGTTAAAATAAAAACAAAATATATATACAACAAAAGCCCCCCCAAACCTAAGTGAGACAGTGTTTCCACTGTTTTAAGCGTTTAAAGTTCAAAGTTAGGGAGGAGAAAAATCAAACAATATAAGGCTTTGCACAGGCCAAAAGTTAGCACCAACCATTCAAAAATTTTATCATGATAATGGTAGAGTTGGTGAAAAAATGGAGTGTAGAGAAAAGAGTGGAGAAACACACGAGACCGTGTGGAGATAGAAGAGGTATACGGTCTCGGTAGAGGAGAAGAATGGCGAAAAAGAGAAAGAAGTGTAGTACGAACTTGAGGGTGTAAATTGAGTGAATAAATTAGCACAATTTGTGATGACCGATGTGTTAAAAGCGATTGTGCTAATCTATGAACCCGTCGAGAAATGGGGTCAAATCCCTGAAGATTCGCAAGAAAACAAGGGTACGTTGAACTTGGTAAACCATCCATTGAACATGGCAGTGCGACGGATTCTTGCGCGGTCGAAACAATGGAAAGGACAAAGGGGAGTGATTTAGGGATAGTCTTATTCTCACCTAAGTAATCTATCTCGAACTTGAAGGATGCCATCAATGGTTCGAGAGCACTGTAAGCAACCGAGTCTGATGGTTCAACTAACTCATCTGAAAATTCAAAGGACTCAAACTCGGGCGGTGAGTCTTCAAATTCGTCTGAAAAAGTGAAACACTCGTAATCGATATCAGTTGTGAGAAGAGTGTCAGATTCAAGGAGGAACGCACTAGTGACGTCAAAACTGCTGTGATCGAACAGAAATTTTTCAAGCTCACAGTCCTCCTGCATGATCTTTTGCATGGTCGGAACGTTGGAAAGGAGAGGGAGTGATTTAGGAAGTATAACAATTAAAGGTTCAAGAGGATGAATTGGAAAATACGACACATCAAACAAAACTGGTTCATCCTCAATACTATCTTCATAATTCTCCTCAAAAGTTTTCACATCCATGCAATTATCATCAAAATCAAGACACATATGAAGTTCGGGAGAAAGATTTAATGACTCGGGATGATGAATTGGAGATAAAATTTCAGTCAAATCTACGGATTCATCATCCAAAATATTCCCTGCGTCAATATGCTCAATTAAGTGAAAATTAATTTTCTCGGACACCTCATTAAAAGCATGGATATCAATCAATTTAGGTTCTAGAGTGGAGGTGTAGAGGTCAAAAGGATTGGTGACGGTTTCACTCGAAAGGGACCCTTCACAATCTGGTAAATCAAACACTACAAAGTCGCACAACTCATTACACGTTTTATCTTTAACTAGTGAATCATTTGGGACACTTATTTGAAAACCGGTGTTGTGGGATTCAATTGGGTATTGGTAGGTTTGATTTGGAAGTGTGTACATCTCACTCTCACCACTCAAATTCTCACTCTGTCCAACCGCTTCCTCATACATTAGAATTTTTGTAGCTGGTTGGAGATTAGCTACCGGTTCACTAGGTTGCATAAGGGCGGCAATGGACGCATCTAAATTCCTAATCTGTTTGTTTGTTGCTGCAATGTACGCTTCCAACGACTCTTCCAGACTAGACATGGGTTGTGAATGGGTTTCAGTAAAAGATTCAAAATTGTTTGGATACGTGAAACTCCTAAATGGTTATGTAGAAGCAATGTCTAGTGAAGGTGTGGAAGTCGGGTAGGACTGCTAGGAATTGGATGGTTGGACAGGAGTAGGATCAACATTTGGATAAAAAGGTTAATGGACTTGTTGATCCCAAGAACTAGAAGTGTTGAAAGGAGTGAAAGATCAGTTACGAGATTTTTCAATATGTTCAGCTATAGACATGGGTTTCGGAGTTACAACAGGACTCGAAAAAGGAGTATCAACGTAACAAGGTGGTGAGGGTTTAAATGGTTGATACAAAGTGGATTGCAGAGTCAAACTGTTTCTCCTAGACGCTTCTATTCGATCTTTCAAAGAAATTTTTGGCATGGAGGGGTCGTTCGTAACTCGACCAAAACAATTCGCGTAAGAAGCAAAGTTTGGTTGAGGGTACCAAAGTTCGGCAAGAGTTTTGAGAGGTTGGGTACCCATGATGTAAGAAAGGAGAAGAAAAAGAATGTGGGGTGCACGGATTTCTTAGCGACAAGTTGCAAGTTTTTGTAAAAAAATTTCTGTTTGTGTTTTTTTTTTATGTAGAGCTTTCTGCTAAAAAATAAGATTTTTCGATAAAAGGCTTAGACACACTTTCAATCAATCACAAATGCACAATCAGGCCTAGATCTAGGGTCACCTAGGCCAGCTAGATAGCTCCTAAATGTTCCAAAGGGCAAGAAGTAGGACCTCAAACCGCCTCTTCACCGCCAATTGTGGCCAGGTAAGCACAAATAAAGAGAGGAGCGATCCGCTCACGAATCACCGTGAAACGGGCCTTTTAAAATTACCTCTCCCTACCTGTCTAGCCTAGGCACCACAATGTCAGGTTACGATCAACGATCGATGCCTACAACTATTCCTTTGTCCTATTGAGTGCGAAGTCCTTAGGGCTGAGTCTAATCTTTTTTTAATTAATTGATGGTCAATGCAATATGCCTTATATGATTTTTGGGGTCCTGGGAAGGGTAATGAAATCCCTACCCAATCTTGATTGGTGTAAAAGCCCCTTAAAGTCAAGTTAAAATATGCAAAGCAGTAAACACAATCACTTGCAAAAAAAAAATTTTTTAGCACGGCGCAAAGAATACTGCACAAGATCAATTATTGGAAGGGGAGAGAATTTTTTGCGCAAAGAATCTTGCAGGCAAATTTACAGAGGAGATATCAGGGGGTTCAGAGGAAGGACAGAGGAAGATTACAGTGGGTTTTCACCCGCTGACATCAGCAATGCACTGCGGAAACGCGGTCAGAACAGGGTTGGCGCGGCGGAAACGCGGTCAGCTTTACGGTCCAGATCCTGAGACTTCTTATGCTCCTCTGCTTTGACTTTTCTCTGTTGTTCAGATCTGTCGTTTTCTGTTTCGATCTCTGGATTTTTCCAGATCTGAATTAGTTCGTTGATCCTGCATAATTCCCACAAAATACCCTTCACAAAATAACAAAATGATAAATTTTTATATTTTTTATTTTTCAGTTTTTATGATTTTTCAATTTCATATTAACCCGAAATTACAAAACGAAAATAACAACGCCATCCCCGGCAACGGCGGCATTTGATTTAGAGAGATTTAGCGTGCTTGCGCTTTTAAAAGATGAATCAAAGATATTTAATTACCGCAATCAAGAACGGCGTCTCTTGGTAGCTAGCCGGTGAGTACGGGTCGGTCCACAGGGATTTTGTGTCTTTTCTAATTTGCACTAATGAGTTAATTCCAAACGGTGTGAATGGATTATCGTTAAAAACTAAACTGATTTATACTAAGACTAGAATCTTGCTAGGGTTAAGTTTAGGTTATGTTTAGAAACTCAATATTCCAAACCGCTTTCTATGCCAAAATTAAGATATATGAGGTGTTATGCTAATAATTAATAAAGTGGATTAGTACCATCGGGAAGAAACGATGTTTCTTCCTTTATGTTCTTGTCCTTCCTTTATCAATTCTTACCCTAACCTCCATGGAAAACACGCTCAACCGGTCCTTTATACTACGGTATCACCGCTACCTCGTGGGATAGGGTGCCGTAAGGAGCGGTGTGTGCATGTATGCATGGAGTCCTATAAAAACGTGTGGTAGGCAAGAAAGGGGTGAGAGATCTTCATCTCTCAAGCCTTCCCCAAATCTAACCCTAACAAACGAGGAGACTACACACTCATTAGGGAATTGAATAACATGATCTATACTAATTAACTAGGGCAATTGATGAAAGATATACTAGGGCAGATAATAAAATTAACTATGGCAAGAATTGAAAACTTACTCTCATTTGATGCACTCTTTTTTCATTGCAGAAATTTACAGATCTGAATTTTAGATATAAAATGAGGTACAAGAAGAGGCATACCTAAAAAAGAGGTTTAGGGCTTCTATTTATAGATTCATAGAAACCCTAAGGTTACAATCGACGCACATCTGCTTTTACAATTTTACCCCTAAGAAACCTAACTAATGCACCGACGCACCGACATGGAGATTTTGCACCGACACGGGCGACACATGGCGGCGGTTCCGCGGCTAAAACCCCTGATTGGCAGCGGTTCCGCGGCCATCTTGAGAACTTGTTGGTTTCTGCTTTTTTGGTAATTCTCATGTTTCTTTTTCCTTAGTTTTTCTTCACTTGGTTTATCAGATTGTCTCTAGTTTTCTTCCAGATTTCCACAGTGAATAATGTCGTGGACTTTACCACTTACTTCGTATCGAAGTCTTGAACCTTAAGCTGCCTTTGTACTTTGTGAACTTGTTCATTGATCTTCTTTTATTCTTCAAACTGTAGGCTTGATCAAGATTCTTCCATTTGTTGGTCGTAGTCTCACTTTTGTATCGTCTTTTCATCATTTCACTGTTTTTATTCCGAGAACCTGTAAACTGCAACTATGTATCAGACATGGGTCAAAAGCACCTGTTTATTTATCAAATGAATAAGAATGGAGAATATAATAATGCAAAATTATGATATGAACAACGCGGTCATCCGAAAAATTAACCAGGCCGAGAACTTTCCTCCAAAGCGAACTCGTACTAGTCGTCAAAAGACCAATGATCCCCAATCGTGCAAAACAGAGGAAGTTCGAGCCGAACTATGATGGCCCGTACATCATAGAAAAAGTCTACCATGGTGGAGCCTACCTGCTCATAGATATGCATGGCGAAAGACCCTTCCGGCTAATAAACGACTGATACCTCAAAAAATAGTACGCTTGACGTGTCACGACTTAGGTCAATGATAGATGACGACGATTGTGTCAGCTCGCTATCTTCCTGAGTCAGAACTCTGAGAATAGTATCCAAAAAGCTCAGTCAACTCAAAAATGGTGATATTGGACCGAGATGTCCCTAAACTAATAATGGACCGAGATTTACGTAAACTAAAAATGGACCGAAACGTCCCTAAACTAATCTTGGACCGAGATGTCCCTAAACTTATAATAGACCGAGATGGCCCTAAATTATTAATGGACCAAAACGTTCTTAAACTAATCTTGGACCGAGATGTCCCTAAACTAATAATGGACCGAAACAGCCCTAAACTAATCTTGGACCGAGATGTCCCTAAACTAATAATGGACCAAAACTTCCTTAATCTAATCATTGACCGAGATGTTCCTAAAGTAATAATGGATCAAGATGTCCCTAAACTAATATTCGTCTGAAAAATGGGAATGTTGGACCGAATCGTCCTTAAACTTACACTCGCCTAAAAAATGGTGATAATGGACTGAAATGTCCTTAAACTAACAATGGACCAAAACGTCTTCAATCTAATACTGGACCAAAATACGACGATAAAGGACCGTCATGTCCTCATACGTTTAGCCCTATGGTGAATCCCCATATCGATTACCGTATACAATCCATGGGAATAAACGATTCATAACTATCCAAGGTCCCATATGATGTAGTCCTTAGAACGAGGCCGGGACCTACAACTAATGGTGTGTTACCTTGCGGGGCGTCTAAAAAAAAGGGGGTATGTCCACAAGCAAAATGGGCACGGATGAAAACGCGTAAGGGTGCCGTGAGTAAAAACAGCAGGACTACTAACGAGCTTGTGAAAACCTGGAAGGGTGCAATCTCGTAAAAAAATTAAAAAAAGGTATGTCCATAAGCAAAATCGGCATGGATGAAAACCTGAAAGGGTGCAGTGAGTAAAAACAGCAGGACTACCAGCGAGCTTGTGAAAACCTGGAAGGGCGCAATCTCGTAAAAAAAGTATCTGCATGAAATCCTTACGACTCATAAAAGAGAAATACACTTAGGAATCCTCACGATTTCTAAGGGGAAAATACACTTACGATATCCTCATGACCCGTAAGGAGAATTCCCTCTATGAGACCCTCACGGCTCATAAAATTTAAAAGCCTTTAGTTGCAGGGATCCAAACCTGTTCTTAAGCTGTCATATTCCCCAAGCTGCCCTACAAGCGGTCCGATATTGAACCTTGTATACAATCCACGGGCACAAATAAATATTCTCCCACCAAGTTCCACCAATGACGAGAAATGTCCCCATATGGTGAATGACACTTGTAAGTCCTCTCGACTTATAAGGAGAAAACACTCTTGGAAGATCCTTACGACTTAGAAGAGAAAACGCACTTAGGAATCCCCACAATTCCTAAGGAGAAAATACACCTACGAGATCTTCACGACTCATAGGGAGAAATACCTTTATGAGACCATTACGGCTCATGAAGTCAAAAGCCTTAGTCGACAGGATCCTAACCCTGTCTACTAAGCCATATTTTTTCAAATCGACAAAGGAAAGTGATGATTCACTCCTGACAACATTCCAGTTGTAGCGATACTGATGCCTAAACAGGTGTCAAACTCCAAGTCCTCTCACGGAAAAAGATGATTCGCTCCTGGCAATATTCCAGTTGTAGAGATGTTGATACCACAATAGGTATCTGGACCAAGTCCCCAACTCGCGATAAAAATCAGCGAGCAAGAAATATGCATATAAAAACAGTCGAAATGTTTGGGCAACTCGCAATAAAAAGCAGCGAGTAAAAATATATAAAAAAATATAGCCGAAATGATTGAGCACCGTGGATAAAAAGCAGAAATGATTGGGCAATCGAGACTTTCGCGACATAAAAAAGCTGAAATGATAGAGCATCGCGGAAAGAAATAAAAAATTGAGATAAAAAATGATGAAATGAAAACGAAACTTTTCTTCCCTGCAAGTATGTCCATATTGACTGTTGTATATGATCCATAGGCATAAATAAAAGAAGAGGGACCATATTCTCCAACCACGCTTCGTCAAAAGGAGAACCATGTCATGACGGTTCATATACATCCTAGAGACTATCTAGGCATTCCTTCTCATTTTGGCAGAATGCAGACGCAACGGCACAATCAAACAAGAAAGACCCAAGGGTCAAAACAAAAATGGAGTAATGGAAAAATCCTAACTCCAAATCTTGATGGTTCATATACAAACTAGAGACTATCCAGGCATTCCTTCTCATGCTAGCAGGATGTAGATGCTGTTGGGTTACGCCAGCGCCCTGGCCATCAAATCGTGGCCGATTGCGGAACAAAAATTTTCTAAACCAGCGCTAACACCACCCGCTACCCGGATCTACTATTAACCTTAGACTAGCAATATACAAATAAGGGAATTTAGAATGGTTATACCGAATGATCCGTGTTCTTCGGTCTTTAACCATCATCCCAAGCTCCTAGAGGCCTCCATGATCAAGCTTGATCCCCGGTCTCCCTCCATCGAAGATGATCCACCTGAGGATTTGTTTTTCGAGCTCCTACCTCAATAGCTGAGGTAACTAGGGTACCTAGATCGCTAAACTAGATAGCCTAGAGGATGAATAATGTAGTGATGGATTAATTTGTCTCATAACACACTAGGTTTCTTAACACATGAGACTTGAAAGGTGGAGGTAGAAGAAGAAGCTTGAGGATGAGAGTGTGAGGCAAAATATCAAGTGATGTAAATTGGCTAAGTGTTATGAGCTATAAACAGTAAAGCTTGCTTCATAAAATTGTAGGATCGATGGCACGGCAGCAAGGTTTTGGAAGGCATCGTCCATGCCATTTTCAAAAATTTTCCTTGCTAAACTATCCTCACCCTAGAATCTTAACTAGAGATTTAGACAATACAAAGTGTAAACTACTTTACAACTAAGTGAACAAGGAATACAACCTTTGTAGATCGGTCCTTCACTTCAATAGCTCCGTATAGTTGTCCTATCGCTCCAAGTAGTGATCTACCGGACTCTAGAATGGCTCCACAAGATGAAAGGAACGAGCTTGCACGAAGTCTTCGAGACCGAAGACGATCTACATCGAGGAGACACTAACCCAAGATACCTCTTCACTAATGAGGGATTAGTGAAGCTAACACCCTAAACAAAATTCCTGATCTAGAAGAGGATGATGAAGTAGGATTTTTGCTCACTTTAGAATTAATTTTCTCACTCGTTTTCTTCTCCTCTCAAAACCTAGAGAGCTCTCTCTTGAGCTTGATGAAGATGAAGCAAAAAATATATGAGAGAGTGAATGGAAATTATGGGTGAGAAATATCTTATATAATTCAATTAGAGACTTAACCATGAGTTTAGATAATGGTTGGAGTTAATAAATATCTAGTGCAAGACAAAACTAGTGGACTAAGTCAATGGATCTCCAAACTTCTACAAGCTTCATGCCATGTGACCAATTTCCAACTAATATTTGATTTACTCTAAATAAATAAACCCTACATTATGATTAGCATAGTGTAAGTCTCATACACCGATGTTGCATATGGCATCAAGCATTATACAAAAAGAAAACACAATTAATATATATTACATATATATTAAGTGTGTACATGTGAGAAAAATAAATGCTTAAGTGGGCTAATATTAGTTAATGTAAATTAATATATCAAATATATAATTATACATTAAATCATTAAATCAACACTTGATTTAATAATCCGGCTATATCTTATATGACCGACTAATATTATTTGTATCAACTTATCGAATCAATACTTGATTCGATAACCCGGATATATCTCATATAACCGACCGATACATTAAATCCCGAGAATAGAATACGGTATAACATACTCGTATTAATCTCGGTCCCGCATATATCACATATGTGCTCCTACTTCATTTTCCCTGAGCCAGTGAAATCTCTGTGTAGGACTCTAAAGACTTGTCAATACGCCGGCAGTAGGTGATGATCATATCAAGCACCAACAAGCCGACAGTGGTACTAGCTGGATGTAACGGCTACCCGGGTATTGAGAGATCAGAAGATCATCAAGAAAGTCTGCTCCTACTCCTGAAAAGCCTTTCAGCAACACTACCATAGAGTCCGGTCTTTTCGCCCGATATATCGCATATCTAGTCTAGGGGTGGTAAACGTCAGCCCCCAGTAACCGATAAGTCGTGTCGATGTGAGGCTCATAATGGGTCGAGAAACTACTGATAACACTTACCAGTAAATGTCCATATCAGCCCTGGCCAGGGAATTCCTGTTATGGCCAATCGAGCACAGCGCAACATCAACCCCAATACCGGGAGAGACGAATCCCCTCCTTTCGCCCATTGCCTCCATGTGATTCGGGACTGTACCCAAAAGCCACCGTTTTGCACGTTTTCCTGAATGTGGTAAGGTGGAAATCAAAGCACAGTGGGATTCACACAAGACTCTATGCGATCTCGGGTCTACAGACTAACCTGTACCAGTGTCACCAGAGAACTGATATCTGACGTTAGGTATAATACCATCTAGGAGTTCTCGGCGAGTCCGTTCAGTGTACCCAGTCTCTACTGAGCACCCATATACCATCTTTGATGTCAAACACCAATAGATGTGGGATCATCTATCGCCCATCATATGGGTCAAGATGCGTATACGCTAGTCTACCGTTGAATATCGATACCATGTCTCCATACACCCTCGACTACGAACAATTATAGGGTGTACTTGTGGACTACCCTTGGCCCCACTAGTATGATCTCCATCATAGTCCTGGTAGTCAAGTACATATCCTAAGGGCTTTATCAACATGTTAGAGCAAGACAGTATCACAATACAAGTCTACTAGTTAAGACAAAGAGCAACCAAATAGCATACTATCATGTCGAGCAAGAAAGTCCTCTCTATATATATCCAAGCATCCACTATAATATACATCACATGTACAATAATGGCCTCTAGGACATACATATAACTAACAATCTCCCATTTGATCTAAGGCCAGTTGTTGTAGTATCTCATGCCCAACATCCCGAAGAGTCTCTCAAATTGTATCTGGGGTATGGCCTTTGTGAGTGGATCCGCCGTGTTGTCCTTCGTGTGAACTCTCCTGACCTCAATCTCCCGGCTATTAACTATCTCCCGGATCAGGTGATACCGCCTTAGAATATGACTGGATCGCTGATAGGGCCTGAGTTCCTTGGCCAATTCCACTGCTCCATTGTTGTCGCAATACAAAGGTATTGGATGCTCAATGGACGGAACCACTCTAAGTTCAGTTATGAACTTCTTCATCTAGACAGCCTCTTTGGCAGCATCGTTGGCAGCAATGTATTTAGCCTCCATCATCGAGTCTTCCACGGTTTCCTGGTTGGAACTCTTCCAACAAACCGCCCCTCTATTGAGGGTAAAGACAAATCACGAGACCAACTTAGAGTCGTGCTTATCACTCTGGAAGCTCGAATCGGTAAAGGACTCCACTTGGAGTTCAGCGTTACCATACACCAAGAATATCTCTTTAGTTATTCTCAAGTTCTTGAGAATGTTCTTCGCAGCTATCCAGTGACTCTTTCCTTGATCTGCTTGATACCTACTCACTACACTTAGTGAGTATGCTACATCGAGTCTGGTACATAACATCACGTACGTGATAGAGTCTACTGCCGAAGCATAGGGTATCTCTTGCATGCGAGCTTTCTCCAAATCGGTCTTGGGAGACATCTCTTTGGAGAGAGTGAATCCTGTAATCGTGGGTAAATTCTCACGCTTGTATTCATCCATACTAAACCTCTTTAGTACGGTGTCTATATACCATGATTGGGACAATCCTAGTATCCATTTAGATCTATCTCTATAGATCTTAATCCCCAAGATGTAGGAGGCATTACCTAGGTCTTTCATTGAGAATATTTATGATAAGAAGAGCTTGACCGAGTGCAGCATAGGAACATCATTTCCTATCAAGAGTATGTCATCCACGTATAATACGAGGAAGACAACCTTACTCTCTGCCACCTTCTTGTATATACAAGGTTCATCTACATTTTTGATGAAGTCAAACTCTTTAACTACAACATAAAAACAGATGTTCCAACTCCGCGATGCTTGCTTTAACCCGTAGATGGATTTAAGCAGCTTGCACACCTTTCCACTGCTCCCACTGTCCACGAAGCCCTCTGGCTGAGTCATGTACACGCACTCTTCCAAATCACCATTTAGAAAGGCGGTCTTAACATCCATTTGCCAGATTTCGTAGTCATGGTATGCAGCAATGGCAAGTAGGATCTGTATGGATTTAAGCATAGCCACTAGAGAAAAGGTTTCATCATAATCCACACCTGCTCGTTGACGAAAACCTTTTGCAATAAGTCTAGCTTTGAAAGTATCAACTTTTCCATCTATACCAAGTTTCTTCTTACAAATACGTTTTCTCCCAAGGGGTTTTACCCCTTCAGGAGAAACTTCCAAAGTCTATACTTTGTTGGTGTACATGGATTCCATCTCAGATCGCATTGCATACAGCCATTTCATAGAATCCCCACTCGTGATGGCCTGCTCGAAGCTAGTTGGGTCATCGTCTTCCATGATGCAATCCTCACTCCAACCATCAATGAGAAAACCGTAGTATCTATCAGGTGGATGAGGACCCTACTAGATCGGCGGAGAGGCTGAGGTTCATTGGGGACTATCGAATCCTCTAGTTCCACTAAATCATCAGTTGTAGTTTGTTCTGCTGGAACTTCTTCCAGCTCTACCTCTTCGCCACTAATTTCTTTTGCAAGAAATTCCTTTTCTAAAAAGGTGGCATGTTGAGCAACAAACACCTTTTGTTGTTCACTATGGTAGAATAGATATCCATTTGAATGTTTAGGATATCCAACAAACATACAAAGAACTGATCGTGCCTCGAGTTTTTCCGGATTTTTCCTTTTGACATAGGCCGGACAACACCATATCTTAACTCGTTTAAGACATTGTCTCTTCCCACTCCATATCTCATATGGTGTGGTAGGTACAAATTTAGATGAAACTTGATTCAATAGGTATGCTGCTGCTCAAGTGCATAACCCCAAAAGGAAATAGGCAACTCAGCGGTGCTCATCATAGAGCGCACCATATCCAATAGGGTGCGATTCCTCCGCTCCGATACACCGTTATGCTGTGGTGTATATGGAGGAGTAAGCTGAGAAAGAATCACATTCTTTTTTAGATAGTTCAGGAACTCATTGCTCAAGTATTCTCCTCCTCGATCAGATCATAGGATTTTAAAACTTTTACCCGTTTGGTTCTCAACTTCATGCTTATATTCTCTGAATTTCTCAAAAGCTTCAGAATTGTGTTTCAACAGGAACACTTGTCCGTATCTTGAGAGATCGTCAGTGAATGTAATGAAGTATGAAGAACCATTCCTGGCATGTGTAGACATGTGACCGCATACATCACTATGTATCAGTCCTAAGAGTTTCGTAACTCTTTCTCTGTGTCCAATAAACGGAGTTTTGGTCATCTTTCCTTTGAGACATGAATGGAAAGTTTCAGAAGATGATAATTCGAACGGATTCGAATATCCATCTTTATGTAACTTAGCTAGTCGTGTCGCATTGATATGACCTAGTCTACAATGCCACAAGAAGGATTTGTTCATTTCTGAACTCTTCCTTTTGTGTGTGTTTTGTACGTTAAGAACTGTGTTTTGATTCAGAACGTATAACCCGTTACATAACGCACCAAACCCAATCAACACTTGATTTAGGTAAATATTCATAACATTATTGTAACATTTCAGAAAATATAAAATATAATTTTTGGAATTTAATATTAAAATAATATTTTTCCCGAAAACTGACGATTTGCAAAATTGGGGTTTTCGAAAAAGGGTATAAATATATACCAATAATTGTGAAATAATTGGAAATTAAAATGATTTATTTATTTAAATATATATTTAAAAGATTTGGTATTTTTTAGATTTATTATATGCAGTTTAAATGGAAACCCGATTAGTGCACTGCGAATCGCGATTAGGCCAAATCCGTGTTTTTATAGTTTTTCATGGCTAGTGCACCATGGGATGTCGCAATTTGGTTACATGTTGTTCTTGTGTTGTTTTGGGGTATTATATGGTTCGGTTTTAAATAAAAAGAAAAGGTTAAAAAGAGAAAGGGTAAATAGTTAGTGAAGGTGAGAATAAGAGTGGAAAGAGAGAGAGAGGGCAGCCATCTTCATCCTCCCCCATTTGTTTTCATATCCTCCTTCAACTCACTTCCCTCCACCTCTATCACAAGATCCACCTTCAAACATTCACCTAAACCCTATACTCCTTTCACAAAAGTTGATCCCCTCCTTCCCCTCTACACATTGGACCAAGAAAAGTGGGATTTTGACAACATTGGCAAACTAGGGTTTTTCTTGGGTTGCCCAAATGAGGTAATTTCTGCACCATTTGTATTGTATTTCATTCACCTTAGCACCTATACATGTTTAGAATCGATATATTGTTGTTTAGTGAGCTTTAAAAATTTCAAGTTAAGGTTTGAGGGAATCTTGAGGGGTGATGTGTAATTGAGCTTAGTAGAGACATTATAACCCCTGTAGGGATCGTATACTAACCAAAACCCGAGGCTTAACCTCTAAAATACGAACTTAGAAACCTCGACATCATATAATTGTGTGAATTTTGAAGGTATTTTGGAATCTTGAATAACCCGGGTGACCTGAAAATTATTTTGCAAACACAAAGGAGTGTGCAGGCAACCTGGAACCTACACCTAAGACCCCAGCCCCTATACCTTCACTGTGGCTACAGTTTTAATCATTCTGGCCATAATTTGTGGCCATAGTAGGGAATTAGGGATTCGTGCTTGGTCCAGGGCTTTATCTCTAGTAAAATAGACCTTCCATGGGTGCAAAATTAGCTAATTTAACCTAGGCTAAAATCTGGGAGTGTTTTACATGGTTTCTGAAATTGTTTTGCGGCTTTTAATGAATTTGAATTTGGTATTTGGTATTGTGTTTCCGTCGTGTGGCGTTTGAACGTCAACGACCAGGGTTATTGATCGTGTTTTGCATGCAAGGCTATAGGTTTTGACCTATGACCAAATGGTGTGGCGTTTTGGTTTTCAGCCTTGTTTTTAATATGCATTTGAGATTGTGTATTGGTTGTAGGTACCCCACAAGGAATTCGAAACGACAAGGATAGAGTGGTGTCATCGACTCCAGCGAACGAGGATCAAGGTGAGTGGATCTATATCCACAGGGGAAGTCGGGTGGATGGCGTATAGCACCCCCGCAAAGTTTTGGTGGAAACCGATTTGTAGCATATGGTTAAGAAAACCTAGAGTAGCAACTAGGGTTAGAATTAAAAGATAGTCAGAGAACTATATTAGAAACTAAAGGATAGTTAGAAGTGATATGATATGCCTAATATGTGATGACGGAATTGGATGATGATGTTTGACGATAATGGCGTTTAGGGTACTATAGGACTAGATACCCGACGTAAATGTGTCATCCGAAACATACCTATTTCCAAACTGAAGAATCGTATGCATCTTTTAAATAGATACCTTGAGGGGCGTTACGGATTTTCAAATGATATCTTTTTCTTAAAAACACCGTAACCCCGACTTTCAAAAACTACGATTCACACCTTTTAGAAACTGATTATATGGTATGGGAGTGTATGTTACATTAGGTACATATGCTTATAGTAAAGGTAGAAAGTTTATTTAGAATTGACTTGATGTAGGAGTTAAATGCAATTAAAGGAAAATACGATGTGACATGATGATTTGAGGATATATTGGTATACGGATGCGAGTCGATTGATATGATTGATACCTTGCTGGTCCCCTGATATGAGATTATTATGGATGTGACCTGGGACATAGGTATATTGATATTTATATTGTGGTGAATCTGGAATGATAAGCCGTACGAAACGTTAGGTCTGTACCCTCATTGTCGTAATGGTTGATAGGATTCCTATTGGTATTATTCCGTCGTACGATGATTTTCCGTACGTGATGAGTTTGACTTGATGATTGATCCATACCCCTGGCTAGAGGATGCCGTACGATGGATTATACCGTATGTGACGCTGTGAAGCTAGATGCCGATTGATAGATTCACCAACTCAGACATATGATAGTTACGTATACCTTATAGCTTTTAGCTGATGATTACCTTATGCTGCATTCATGATATTGTCATTGCATTGCATATACCTGTGTTAGTACACATACACCATTATCGATGATGCGTATGTTACACCTACACAGATTTGCCGGCTCACACACTTCATCATCGATAATTGCCATATCACTACACAGTAGAACAGCTGCATCAGGATATGACTCCTTGCATGATATACTTGCGTACATACATATTGTATATCCATACTTGCGTACATACACATATGCATCATTATACAATGTTGTATTTGATTTTGGAGATTTGGGAACCGCATGATATATATTAAAACTGGATTCATTTAAAATAGCGGTTTTCCCTCGATATGTGCATATTACTTTTCCATGTTGCATGATATACGGATATGCTTACATTTCTGTTATACGTCGCATACATCATGCTTTACGCTTTGACGCATTGAGATATGCTGTTTTCTTGAGATTTCTGGATTTGAGAACCGTGGCTATTTCAAAAGAAAGCATGTACTGTATTAAAAACCTGGTTTCTCTTGATATGATATTTAGTCCGTCCACCATGCGTTTTCTCGGTTCTGAGACGTGTGACATGTGAAACCCGATTCGAGGAGCTGGATGAGGCCGATTGCGGGTACATGGTGGACCCGGTATGGTACCACGGGGCGAGAATGGATTTGCTGTGCAGTGGACGGTGAGCATGGCAGAGGGACCACTACCTACCGGTGATAGTATTTGGGCTCGGCGGATATCCGGAGGATACCGAATGGAGTCGAGAGATGATATGGGCCGATCCGGAATGACGGAGCCAGTGGGCCGATCCGGACTGACAGAGCCCGAGATATGAGAATTTACGTGTCGATGCTGGTCACAGGTTTCATGATGTTTTCAAGTGTCGAGGTTGGACACTCCAGTTCCATGAATTTGATGTGTCGCGAGGGACACACGTTGATTTGTATCCTCATATTTTCATGCATATGTTCTTATGTGTTCTTATGATATTTACATGCATGATATTGTTGTGTCATTGGTTGACGCGTGGACGAGATCTACATGCATACATACATTGATCATATGATTGGACGATATCATCATATTTATAGACTTGAGTTTATTGTTGGCACATATACGACCCGGTCACCCTAGATGTCATATTATTACCTTCATGATATAGTTGACATAGGAGTCGTTGTTTATTCGATTTATACTTGTAGATGTCTTTCTACTCACGAGTTGACAACTCACTCCCGTTGTGCCACAGTTCTTGCAGGTTGACCGAACGGATAAGTAGCGGCATCGCTGGCACATAGGTTCGTTTGGGTGTTTTGCATTGGTAGGTGGGGCATTTGTATCGTACCTACTCTTGTATTTATTTTTCACATTGTATCTAATCAACACCATCAATCAAAATTAGTAAATTGTATAAGTAATGAGACTAAGTGAGATTGTAGTTGCGAGACTTAGAGCGAGGGGTTTTCCGCTACTTGTGGTTTTGATGTCCTACTTATTTCTTTATCTTTTATGGTGAACTTCACCATTGGGCATCGTATACTCATTTTTATGCTTTGCGTGGTTATGATCCGCCGGTTGGCGAAGAGCTAGCTCCCGCTTGGGGATGCCTTTATTCTTGTTATGTATTTGTGGTTTTGGATCAAAATATACAAAGGAGGTGCTGCCCAAATTTTTAAAAGACGAAAAACATTTTCAAACTAGCAAATTTCACTTGCATTTTCATGTTCCTTTTCTATGCATTAAGAAAACTTGATTTCATTATACCTTTATTTCAAAACTCCACCTCCTTTATTTTCTTCAAAGGGTTTAGATTTCTGGGTTTCAGCTTACTTGAATTACGTTACGCCGACGTTGCGTGATTTAATTGCTGGTCACGAGCTAATATTTTGGGTCATGACAAAGTTGGTATCAGAGCGCTTGGTTTAACCTTGGTTCGAGTCTATGTTTGACTATACGGAGTCTAGGGCGGGTATGTATTTCGGAACCTAGGCTTGACCTTACGGAACTTAGACTTGAACGGAGGGTAATAGACCCGAACATTCGTTTCATAGGCTGACCCTGATAGATGGAGTAGGTAGCTTGAGTAGAGTGACATACCGTACGTATGTTCCGCGGCATATTTACGATATGATACTCCACTTAAGAAACCTTAGGATGTACATATCTTGAGATCTATGATTCTCTTCGTACTCATGATTATACATCCATTTGAGATCCTTGATTCTATTCGTTTCCATGATCATACTCTCGTTGATGTTGTTCCTTCTTATGATCATGTATCCATTCTGGATCTGTCGTTTCCTTTCATGCCCTTGATCTGTTTTCATCGATACTCGATTGAGGTTCCTGTCACCATAGTTTGAGCGCAATTTGAACTGCTGCTAGTGATGCGGTCAGGGCGAGCTCGTCTGGTACGAGAATTGACCATTGTGGTTTCTGGTGACACGGGGACGTCTCGAGTTAGTATTTATGTTGTGACCTCTCGGATGAGGTGAGTGTTTGGTTTTGCACCGGATGATCGGGCCATTGATAGAGCTGCAAGTTGTGAGAGGACCGTTGATGTAAATCATACATCAGAGATTATGATGTCGCCTACCATGCAGACAGATGACCCAGCTGTTGCTAAGATTGATAGGATGTCGCTTCCAGAGCTTACGAGTTGAGATCGCCGGAGCTTCCCGGCAGATATGCGACAGATGATAGCTAGTCTAACCCGATTTGAGAGACGAAGGTGATTCATCAGATTGATGTGCCGCCGCAGGCCCAGTTGAGTTGAATATTTTCAGTATGTAGAGTCTTACTCAGATCTAGAGCAGACTGATCCAGAGAGGACCGTGATGTATCCTTCTTCCTGGAGGATTGAAGCATTGCTTAGCATGCGGGCGAAGGGTATTCATATGTTGTATAGGAGAAGTTAAAAAGTTCGAACGATTGTCAGAAACCCCTTTTTTTCAATTTTAAGTATTCGGAAGAACATGCAGGTAATTCTGTGGACCCTCTTGGAGAATGAAACCCTAACTCGACATGATAATCATGGAACAACTTTTGAACCTTAGGGTTTGTGGCAGTTTAGCGGTGCCATCAGTGAGGCTTGGGTTTGCCCTTCTACGGTTGGTCCGTAGGTACTGTGGTATGTACCAAATATTTTTAGACTGTGCTCAGGTGTTGAGCTTCCGGGAAATTTTGGGACCACAATGACTCGATTGAAAAGTTTGACGTCATCCGGATATCATATGGTAGGAGACCAGTAAGCTGACCAGCTTCGGATAAAGGACCTCACCCAGATGCGTTGTGAGTTGATAGAGAACGGACGAGTGTTGAGTACTCCTCCGATGGTTGGGATGAATTCCCTAGGACAAGTTCGGCCAGATATCTTCTACAGAGTGATGAAGATACCGAGTTCGTGACTTCGAATCCGTGTGAGAGACTTCGGATTGACCGTGGCTGAGAACCGTTGCAGTACGCAGATAGCACGATGTGACGTCGAAGTGGACAAGGATACAGACGAGTGGAGCCAGAGGTTCATGCGAGATACTGACGAGCTGTTGCTACTCCCCGTCGAGATTAGAGATCTGATATGCATACGGAGGCGTGAGGTATGACTAGTTCCCGAGGAAATGTGTGCGGAAAAAACAGATGTCCAGAAGACGAGAAAAGATTTGGTAAGGGTACCAGCCTCCGTATTGTTCGGCATAGGCGAGATCGGAAGAGACCTTGAGCAGGATTCCTTCCAGGACACTGCTGCAATGAGATTTGCACCCAGGATCAGTTGTGTCGCGAGTATTCAGAGTGCCAGAGGCCGACGCCAGTGACGTGTTGCTTTACGAGTGGTCGTGATGATTGACCGGGAGATGACCAGAGAAGTGCTAGAGCGGAATCGTTCCCGTTAGCACACCTGACCGGGCCGATGAGCCAATGAATTGCAAGATTGGTAATCCAAAGAGAAAAATGAGGACACAGAGACAGAGGACGCCAGACCGTGAGCAGGAGGCCAACGGATGTTCTTGCTCTGCCAGTTTTGGGCGCACCGACATTTTTGCGACATTGTAGGAGGTGTACCTCGATGTCATTTATTGCGATTTGCGTTGTGATCCGAGTATCACGTTTATATTGCTTGGATTTAAGTTTTGATGATGAGTTTCCTTATATTGATTTCGTGCACCATGGCTGCACCTACTGGGTATTTACATTTTTGTGCATAGTTATTGCACTTGATATATATTTTATACACCGTTGTGTTGATTTGCGATTTGTGCATATTTATTACACTTGAGATTCGGTTTGTACCTTGGCTGCACGTAATTATGATTTCGTGGATTTCATACGGTTGATTCGATTTTGTGCGTGTGGTACGCACTCGATTTGATTTTTGCACTCGGTATAGCTTATATGTGCTTGCAGTGCATTGATACGTATTTTGTGCACATAGATGCACACATTTTTGATTTTATACACCTTGGTACACTCGGTGCTGCTGTTTACGCATTTGAGTTATTGATTGGAATTTTGTGCATTTGATGCACTAGATTTGTATTTATGCATCTATGCACTGTATTTATATTTCGTGCACCGGATGCACCGGATTTGTGTTTCGCGCATTAGTTGCACTAGATTTTATTTTCGTGCATTAGTTGCACTGGATTTCTATTCCGTCCATTGGTTGCACCGTACTTGTATTTCGCGCATTTGATGCACCAGATTTGAGATTTTCGTGCACAATAGATGCACCAGATATTATTGTCGTGCACACCCGTTGCACTTAGTTTTGGCTTTTGTGCATATCGTAGCACCTTTATTTGGATGTGATTTCCATGCGCACCAGACGCACGTGATTATTGGATAAGCCTTTTGAGGCTGATTTTGCTTTTGAGCACATTGTTTTCAGGATGGGCACTATGTTATGTAGTAGCCGAACGGGACTGATCTGAGGACAGTACCCAAGTACTTTGCATGCAATAAAAACATACCGAGAGGTTTTTCAAAGGAGCTATAGTCTCTCTATTTCCTATGTGTCCATGAGCGACGTGAATGTTTTTAAAAGAAAACCTTTGGATATTTTGGAACGACGGAACGCATATTTATCAAAAACATATCTAAAGGTATAGTTTTTACTTTACAAATGAGCGTTCGTCACTTGTGCGAGTTACGCATCAAACGGCAATTTAGAAAATATTTTGCATATGTTGTACTCAGTTTTAAGGTTTTCCAAAGATGCGTACTATACACGTATTATAGCATTTAACTAGTGTATATTAGATTTCAGTAGTGGATTTCGAGATCTGTATCTCCACTGTAAGTCCGAGGATATGCGTGCAAATCCGATGATTTGTGTGACGCTTGACGGAGTTCGGTCTTTGAGTTTTGTACTCGTTTTCATACGCACTTGGCGCGCTGTGTTGTTTCTGCATCTTCCGTGATTTCGGAGCCCCGTTGATTTGAGCAGATTATTGAAATGTTTTAGATTTTGGGGGTTTAAATTTAAATTCGGGGACCTAATTTATTTAAGGGGGGAAGACTGTAACATTTCAGAAAATATAAAATATTATTTTTGGAATTTAATATTAAAATAATATTTTTCCCGAAAACTACCGATTTGCGAAATTGGGGTTTTCGAAAAAGGGTATAAATATATACTAATAATTGTGAAATAATTGGAAATTAAAATGATTTATTCATATACATATATATTTAAAGGATTTGGCATTTTTAAGATTTACTATATGCAGTTTAAATAAAAACCCGATTAATGCACTGCTAATGGCGATTTGGCCAAATCCGTGTTTTAAAAGTTTTTCATGGCTAGTGCACCATGGCATGTCGCATTCTGGTTACATGTTGTTCTTGTGTTGTTTTGGGTTATTATATGGTTTGGTTTTAAATAAAAAGAAAAGCTTAAAAAAAGAAAGGGTAAAAGGGTAAATAGTGAGTGAGGGTGAGAATAAGAGAGGAAAGAGAGAGGGGGCAGCCATCTTCATCCTTCCCCATTTGTTTTCATCCCCTCCTTCAAATCACTTCCCACCACCACTACCCCAAGATCCACCTCCAAACATTCACCTGAACCCTATACTCCCTTCACAAAAGTTGATCCCCTTCTTCTCCTCTACACATTGGACCAAGAAAAGTGGGATTTTGACAACATTTGCAAACTTGGGTTTTTCTTGGGTTGGCCAAATGAGGTAAATTCTGCACCATTTGTATTGTATTTCATTCACCTTATCACCTATACATGTTTAGAATCGATATAGTGTTGTTTAGTGAGCTTTGAAAATTTCAAGTTAGGGTTTGAGGGAATCTTGAGTGGTGACGTGTAATTAAGGTTAGTAGAGACATTATAACCCATGTAGGGATCGTATACTGACCAAAACCCGAGACTTAACCCGCAAAATATGAACTTAGAAACCCCGACATCGTATAATTGTATGAATTTTGAGGGTATTTTGGAATCTGGAGTAACCCGGATGACTTGAAAATTATTTAGCAAACACAGAGGAGTGTGCAGGCAACCTGGAACCTACACCCAAGACCCCAGCCCCTATACCTTCACTGTGGCCGCAATTTCAATCATTCTGGCCGCAATTTGTGGCCAGAGTAGGGAATTTGGGATTCGTGCTTGGTCCAGTGCTTTATCTCTAGTAAAATAGACCTTCCATGGGTGCAAAATTAGCTAATTTCACCTAGGCTAAAATCAGGGAGTGTTTTACATTGTTTCTAAAATTGTTTTGTGGATTTCAATGAATTTGGTATTTGGTATTTTGTTTCCGTCGTGTGGCGTTTCAACGTCAAAGACCAGGGTTATTGATCGTGTTTTGCATGCAAGGCTATAGGTTTTGACCTATGAGCAAAGCGTGTGCCGTTTAGGATTTCCGCCTTGTTTTTAATACGCATTTGCGATTGTGTATTGGTTGTAGGTACCCCACGTGGAATTCAAAACGATAAGGAGAGCGTGGCGTTATCGACTCTAGCGAACGAGGATCAAGGTGAGTGGACCTATATTCACGAGGGAAGTCGGGTGGATGGTGTATAGCACCCCCGCAAAGTTTTGGTGGAAACCGATTTGTAGCATATGGTTAAGAAAACCCAAAGTAGCAACTAGGGTTAGAATTAAAAGATAGTTAGAGAACTACATTAGAAACTAAAGGATAGTTAGAAGTGATATGATATGGCTAATATGTGATGACGGAATTGGAGAATGATGTTTGACGATATTGCCGTTTAGGGTACTATAGGACTAGATACCCGACGTAAATGTGTCGTCCGAACCATACCTATTTCCAAACTGAAGAATTGTATGCATCTTTTAAACAGATACCTTGAGGGGCGTTACGGATTTTCAAATGATATATTTTCCTTAAAAAGACCATAACCCCGACTTTCAAAAACTACTATTCGCACCTTTTAAAAACTGATTGTATGGTTCGGGTGTGTATGTTAGATTAGGTACATATGCTTATAGTAAAGGTAGAAAGTATATTTAGAATTGATTTGATGTAGGAGATAAATGCGATGAAAGGAAAATACGATGTGACATGATGATTTGATGATATATTGGTATACGGATGCGAGTCGATTGAGATGATTGATTCTTTGCCGGTCCCTTGATATGAGATTGTTATGGAAGTGACCTGGGACATAGGTATATAGATATTTATATTGTGGTGAATCTGGAATGATAAGACGTAAGAGACGTTAGGTCTGTACCCTCATTGTCGTAAAGGTAGATAGGATTCCTATTGGTATTATGCCGCCGTACGATGATTTTCCATACGTGATGAGTTTGACTTGATGATTGATCCATACCCTTGGCTAGAGGATGTCGTATGATGGATTATACCGTACGCGATGCTGTGAGGCTAGATGCCGATTGATAGATTCACCGACTCAGACATATGATAGTTGCGTATACCTTATAGCTTTTAGCTGATGATTTACCATATGCTGCATTCATGATATTATCATTGCATTGCATATACCTGTATTAGTACACTTACACCATTATCAATGATGCGTATGTTACACGTACACAGATTTGCCGGCTCACACACTTCATCATCGATAATTGTCAAGTCACTACACAGTAGAACAGCTGCATCAGGATATGACTCCCTGCATGATATACTTGCGTACATACATATTGTACATCCATACTTGCGTACATACACATATGCATCATTTTACGATGTTGTATTTGATTTTGGAGATTTGGGAACCGCATGATATATTTAAAACTGGATTCATTTAAAAGAGAGGTTTTCCCTCGATATGTGCATATTACTGTTCCATGTTGCATGATATACGGATATGCTTACATTTCTGTTATACGTCGCATACATCATGCTTTACGCATTTACGCATTGAGATATGCGGTCTCCATGAGATTTCTGGATTTGAGAACCGTGGCTATTTCAAAAGAAAGGATGTACTGTTTTAAAAACCCGGTTTATCTTGATATGATATTTCAGTGCGTCCACCATGCGTTTTCTCGGTTCTGAGACGTTTGACATGTGAAACCCGATTCGAGGAGATGGATGAGGCCGATTGCGGGTACATGGTGGACCCAGTATGGTACCCCGGGGCGAGAACGGATTTGCTGTGCAGTAGACGGTGAGCCTAGCAGAGGGACCACTACCTACCGGTGATAGTATTTGGGCTCGGCGGATATCCGGAGGATACCGACCGGAGTCGAGAGATGATATGGGCCGATCCGGACCGCCGGAGCCCGTGGGACGATCCGGACGGATGGAGCCCGAGATATGAGGATTTACGTGTTGATGCTGGACACGGGTTTCATGATGTTTTCGAGTGTCGAGGTTGGACACTCCAGTTCCATGATTTTGATGTGTCGCGTGGGACACACGTTGATTTATATCCTCATATTTTCATGCATATGTTTTTATGATATTTACATACAGGATATTGTTGTGTCATTGGTTGACACGTGGACGAGATCCATATGCATACATACATTGATCATATGATTGGATGATATCAGCATATTTATAGACTTAAGTTTATTGTTGGCATATATACGACCCGGTCACCCTATATATCATAGTATTACCTTCATGATATAGTTGAATTAGGAGTCGTTGTTTGTACGATTTCTACTTGTAGATGTCTTTCTACTCACGAGTTGGAAACTCACCCCCGTTGTGCAATAGTTCTTGCAGGTTGACCGCACGGATCAGTAGCGGTATCGCTGGCACATTGCTTCATTTGGGTGTTTTGCATTGGTAGGTGGGGCATTTTGTAAGTCGATGTACTACACCCCAATACTTGTGGGGAGGCGGAATTTTCAAAAACGAACTTGTTTAGTGAACGAACATCGACTAACCGCTTAAATCGAAGCTAAAGGATAACTAACCAAACACATAGTTGTTCTAAACTACTATGCTTAGGGATTATACCTTTCGAACCAAGTCCTTCGGCTTTACGATCTCCTCGTCCTCCTCGGCCTTCTCGATGTAGTAGATGATCCACCCGAGAGCAAAACACCAAGCTTAGCCACTAAACTTGAGGCAACTAACCTTCTTGGATTGCTAATCAAAGAAGATAGAGTGAGATAGAGTGAGGGTTATTGATTGTTTAGTCTAACTAATCCTTGTTCTCAACACATGAGGGGTGAGGATTAGGGTTTGAAGAGAGAGAGCTTGAAGAGAGAGAATGTGAATATAATTCTCAAGTGAGAATAGTAAGTTATCATAATATATATGAAACTTTAAAATTCATCAATAAAAGAAAACAAATGATGAATAATCAAGTTTCACAAATATCTAATGGTGATTCATAACCATGACTCATTAAGCATTTATCATGCATTAATGATATGTATGAATCACTCTCATGACTCACTAAACCCATTTAATGCATATGACACCTAAACCTCCTTATTCACCATCTTCTAGAAGCTTCTCGCACAATTACGAGAACGCCCCTCCTTTCCGCAAAAATACGGAAAAACTTTAGACTATATGAATCCAATAACCAGATACCAGTAACTGGCTTAAACCAAAGCCGACTGGTAAAAACTGTCCAAACGACGTAAGTGTGTAAACACATATACGCGTCCGAACCCTTTGTCGTAAAACCATACGACCTCTATATCGTTTCGCCTGGAGTAGGAAACTCTCTGTGTGGGACTCTAGAGACTCGACTACTACGCTGGCAGTGGGTTTAACCACAGACCGCAAGCGGCACTAGTTGTACGTAACGGTCCCCAGGTAGTTGTCGATAAGAAGGCTGATGAGAAAACCCATCTGAACTCCTACTGAGCCTGCTGTGACAATCTCCATACAGTCCGGTCCGTTCGTCCAAGACTATCGCATATCGGGCCTAGGGGGCGGCAAGCGTCTGTCCCCTAATAGCGGTATAAGTCGTGTCGGAAGGAAGCCCATTACACCCTGAGAAACTACTGGAACCTACCAGCAAATCTCGCTTGCCCTGGCCAGGGACTTTGCGTAATGGCTCTCTGACACAGCGCGATATCATCTCCCAATACCGGGAGAGACGAATCCTGTCTTACCGCCACTGCCTCCAAGTGCTCGGGATTGCACCCAACTGCTACCTGTTTGCACGACTCCTTTGAGCCGTGGTAGGGTAGCAATCTAAGAACAGTGGGACACACTCGAGGCGAAGTAGCAGTGTCAAGTCTGCGGACTATGCTGTACTCATGTCACCTGGGAACTGTTCACTGACGACTGGTATAAAACCAACCAACAGTTCCCTGTGAGTCCTGTCCGGTGTACCCGTAACCCAACGAGCACCTGTATACTATCTCCAGTACGACGTGCTGACGGCTGTGGGACAGACCATCTCCCCAACTGGGATGAGAAGCGTACACACTAGTCTACTCCGGAGTATCGATGCTCTGTCTCGATAATCCAACGACCAGGGACCTGAATAAGGATGTGCTTGTAGACTACCCAGCCCCCACTAGTGTGACTGCCATCACAATGCTGGTAGTCAAGCAAGATCCTAAGAGCTCTATCAATACGTACACTCACATATTAAGATAGAAAAACCAAGTAGCATACTACTATGTTTAGCAAGACTGTTATATACATGTGAATATCCCAATCTTCCATTAAGTAATATACAAACTAGTATGATACAGTAATGGCCTTCTAGGGCATAAACACTAACAATCTCCCACTTGCACTAGGGCCATGTACTGGCATATCGAAGACCAATGATCTCGAGTAGCCTCTCGAACTGAATCTGAGGTAGGGCCTTCGTGAATGGATCAGCAATGTTCTCTTCAGAAGCAACTCTCCGAACCTCGATCTCCTGACGATCAATGATCTCCCTGATCAGGTGATACCGCCTCAAGATGTGTCTGGACTTCTGATGGGACCTTGGTTCCTTCGCTAAAGCTATAGCTCCGTTGTTGTCGCAATACAAAGGTATTGGATCAACTATGGTAGGAACCACCTGAAGTTCTGTTAGGGACTTCTTCATCCAGACTGCTTCTTTTGCGGCATCGCAAGCAGCTATATACTCCGCTTCCATCGTCGAGTCAGCAACGGTGTCCTGCTTGGAGCTCTTCCAGCACACCGCCCCTCCATTGAGGGTAAAGACATAACCCGATATGGACTTGGAATCGTCCTTATCACTCTGGAAGCCAGAATCAGCAAAGGCCTCCAACCTGAGGTCTTTTCCGCCGTAAACCAAGAACATCTCCTTAGTCCTCCTCAGGTACTTGAGAATGTTCTTTACTGCTATCCAGTGGTTCTCCCCTGGGTCTGACTGATACCGGCTTACCATGCTTAGTACGTAAGCTACATCTGGTCTGGTGCACAACATCGCATACATTATAGAGCCTACCACAGAAGCGTAGGGAATAATAGACATGCATTCCCTTTCCAAATCAGTTTTGGGAGACATCTCTTTGGAGAGGGTGATTCCGTGACAAGCCGGTAGATTACTGCGCTTCGAATCTTCCATACTGAATCTTTTCAGTACAGTGTCGATATACCTGGAATGCGAAAGTCCCAACATCCTCTTGGATCTATCACGATAGATCCGGATCCCCAGAATGTAAGAGGCATCACCCAGGTCTTTCATGGAGAACCTGTGTGACAAGAATCCTTTGACAGATTGTAGCATAGGAATGTCATTTCCTATCAATAGAATGTCATCCACGTACAAGACGAGGAATACGACACTTCTGGCTACAACTTTACTATATATGCACGGTTCATCTGGATTTTTGATAAAGTCATATTCTTTGACTGTTTCATCAAAACAGATGTTCCAGCTCCGCGATGCCTGCTTTAGTCCATAAATGGACTTAAGCAGCTTGCATGCTTTCCCGCTTCTCCCACTCTGATTGAAACCCTCTGGCTGATCCATATAGACGCTCTCTTCTAAATTTCCATTCAGAAAAGCCGTCTTTACGTCCATCTGCCAGATTTCATAATCATGGAAGGCAGCAATAGCAAGAAGGACCCGAATGGATTTGAGCATAGCCACTGGAGAAAAAGTTTCGTCATAGTCCAAACCAGGTCTTTGACGAAAACCCTTTGCAACAAGTCTAGCCTTATAGGTTTCCACCTGTCCATCTACACCAATCTTTTTCTTGAAGATCCATTTGCATCCTATTGGTTTTACCCCATCTGGAGCAAAGTCCAAAGTCCATACTTTGTTCGTGTACATGGACTCCATTTCGGTCCGCATTGCATCTAGCCATCGTACCGAGTCGCCGCTCTGGATGGCCTGCTGGAAGTCAGTAGGTTCATCATCATCTATGATGCAATCCTCTCTATCCCCATCTATGAGAAAACCGTAGTATCTCTCAGGCGGATGAGACGGCCTACTACTCCTGCGGAGGGATGCGGGAATGTCCTGTTCTTCTTGAACTTCCGGTTCTACCAAACTTTCAGTAGCAGTTTGTGGTTCTGGAATTTCTTCCAGTTCTATTTCGCTCCCACTTATTTCCTTTTCTAAAAACAGATGTTCCAAAAAATGGGCATTACGAGAAACAAAGACCTTTTGTTCCTCTGCGTAATAGAAATAATATCCCTTGGAGTTCCTTGGATATCCCACAAACAAACATTTTACTGATCGTGCCTCGAGCTTGTTCACATGCTGCTTTTTAATAAAAGCTGGACATCCCCAAATCTTCATTTGCTGAAGATGGGGTTTCTTCCCAGTCCACATCTGATATGGAGTGGTTGGCACAGTCTTGGTAGGAGCCCTGTTCAGAAGATATGTCGCTGATTCTAGCGCATAACCCAGAAAGATCGCGGTAACTCAGCATTACTCATCATGGATCGTACCATATCTAATAGGGTTCGATTCCGTCTCTCCGATACTCCATTATGCTGTGGAGTGTATGGAGGAGTAAGCTGAGAGAGAATTCCTTTCTCTTTTAGGTAACCTAGGAACTCGGCACTCAAGTATTCACCACCTCGATCAGATCTAAGTGTCTTGATACTTTTGCCGGTTTGGTTTCTACTTCATTTTTATACTCTTGGAATTTCTCAAAAGCTTCGGATTTATGTTTCATCAGATAAATGAATCCGTATCTTGAGTAATCATCCGTGAAAGTAATGAAATAGGAAAAACCACCTCTTGCATGTGTAGACATTGGACTACATACATCGCTGTGTATGAGTCCTAAGAGCTCGCTCGCTCTTACTCCTTGTCCAGTGAATGGAGTCTTTGTCATCTTTCCTTTGAGACAAGATTGACAAGTGTCATAAGATTGATATTCGAACGAGTCCAAATATCCTTCTCTATGCAACTTAGTCAACCTTCTCTCATTGATGTGACCCAGTCTACAGTGCCATAAGAAAGCTTTATTTAAATCTGGAGACTTTCTTTTTAGTGTGTTCTGGACATTGAAAATTTAGAGTTGGTTTAAAACATATATACCGCTATTTAGTGTACCGGACCCAATCAAACCATGATTAAGGTGGATGTTAACAACATCTCTTACAAACATGAAATCATAACCTTTATTTGATAACAAGGAAACTGATATGATATTACACGTTAAGCTTGGTACAAAATAACAGTTATGTAAAACCAAAATGTGTCCACTCGTCAATCGTAGGTGATAATCCCCGACGGACGCAGCTAGCTCCGTTAGCAACCTTTAGGGTCATATCACCTTCCTTCAGCACTCTACGGTTTCTCAGTGCCTGCAATGAATTGCATATATGAGATCCTGATCCGGTATCCAATACCCAGAAAGTAGAGTTGATCGAAAGACAATTCTCAATTACAAACACACCTGAAGTCGAAGCCACAGCTTGCTTCGGTTCCTGGTTCTTGGCATTCCACGCCTTGCAATCCTTCTTCCAGTGCCCTTTCCTGTGACAATGGAAGCAATCATCCTGGCCAACCACCGGTACCGCAAACTTTTTCTTTCCCTTCCCTCCCACCTTACTAACACCTCCTCTAGGTTTGGGTGCGGCCTTCTTCTTCCTTCCTTTGGCCCTTGCCTTGGACCCGGAAGAAGATGTACCGCCAACAAACATAGCGGGTGTTTCCCTTGTATTCTTCAAGGTGCCCTCTGCACTCCTTAACATGTTCAGGAGTTCCGGAAGTTCAACTTCTTTTCTTTGAATGTTGAAGTTCAGGATAAACTGGGCGTAGGTGTGAGGAAGGGACTGGAGAATAAGGTCTGTATAGAGCTCATTATCCAAAGTCGTCCCAAGGTCTGTGAGCTCTTCAATATAGCCGATCATCTTTAGGACATGTTCTCCTACCGATGACCCGACAGCCAACCTCGCTCGAAACAAGTTCTTAGAGGTCTCGTATCTTGCTATACGAGATTGCTCTCCATAAAGTTCCTTTGTATGGAGAAATATGCCATCAAGGTCCATATCCTCGTGCCTCCTCTGATGTTCATTGTTCATCGAGGCAAGCACGATGCACTTGGCTTTCGCGCAATCTAAATCCCAGGTTTTGCGGATTTCCTTATCCGCATTGCTAGATTTGGGACCAGGGACAGCAGGTGCCGTAGCGGTGAGGACGTACCCCAGTTTGTCATAGGTCAAAGCCATTTTGACATTCCGCAGCCAATCTTTATAATTTGGCCCTGTCAGTATATTTTTCTCTAAAAGTAACTTAAGTCCAGTCATTTTCAGGGTCGCTGCAATTAGGAGAGAGAGAAGAAAACTCTTTAGCATGATGCTCTTGCAAGTTTAGAGTGGTTTTTAGTTTATCTAAACTGGATGGCTCCCACTGTTTCTCGAATCCTTCCTCAAACCATAAAAGAAGAATTAGCCAGGACTATTCTCACCGTACAATACTTGCTTAACCGTTCAGCCAGGCCAGTGTCGATACTTCGAGGGAGGTTTTCCAACGCTTTCGCGAAGTTCCTTAATTAAATAACCTCTTTTCTCTAGGGGCGTAACCCCGCTGACACCTTTCTGGACACCTACTAGGTTTATAGCATTGATCGTTAAGTGACGAATATCCTGATAAGTAGCATATACTCACAGTAGGATCGGGATCCAAATATCATCGTCTGATAATGTTCTAGGAATGCAACCAACATTCATCAAACTCCAAATGGTATGCATCTCTTTGCAAATTTCAGTTTCTTTAGAAATTCCCGATATAAGTTTTTGCCCCATGCTCTTATGACCTTGGCTTTGGTCAAAGTGTCATAAGTCACATGTCAAGTTCTACCCGTCATTATCTTGTCAATTTGAACCCATCCGTATATACCCCTGACATTGGTCAAATGGTAATACGACTGTCCCAAACCAACTCATCTATCTTATGCAACAAATGAAAACCTAGCAGCTACCAAACACTATGCCTTGACTTTGGCCAAAATGCATAGCTTGAATACTACTGAATACCCAAATGAAATGACGGAGGGCTACGAATGGTTTTGGCGAAACCGTGAACGTAGTGAACTTGATATAACCGAAGGAACCTGATAGCTTTTTAAAAGGATTGGTTAAGGCTCCGCATTTAAAAATATCTGTTTTTAAAATTAACCGAGTGGTTTCTTTTAAATTATTCCAACGATTAAAACTTTGGTTTATTTTTCTTTGCATTATAGATAATGCGTCCCATCATTAACCTATAATTGCAGAAAACAACGAAAATACAACGTCCTCTTATGCCATCCGCATTCGCCACGGGGTCCCGTCATTACCCGTTAGGTTACTTAACTAACGACAGAGCGGGGGCTGGGCTAGCGCGGGTGCAAAACATAAGTGACGTCTAAATAGCTATCATATATAGATATTTTACATTCGTCTGACGCAATGATATTCATTCCAGATCACAGATGAACTTAATTGGATTTGCAAGCAATCCGTGTTTGTTTTGAGCCTGCAACAAAATACGGATTACACAGTTGTGATGAATAGACATTACCCCACCCACGACGCCTACGGGTGCGGCAAACTACCCGCCCGGCAGTTTGTGCACCCCACCTTGGGTCTGTCCTAGGAGCAAAAACAGTAAAATGAAATAATACAACGGTGGCTACAACCGCAACCTGGATGTGCCCCGCAAAATAATATTACAACAAATTACATTTACATCAAATGAATTAAATGATAACCCATCACATAACCCCGGCTATACATCACAACAGTCCAACACAGTTCATATGCACAAACAGATAAAATCCATTTCAGAAATGTGCAACCCCCTGCCAACTGACATACTAGCAGTTAGGGGAGGTTTACGAACACATTATACAAACACAGATATAATCCAACAAGCAAATACTGTATAATTTCGATCGATTAAACACTTTTAATTTTTCTCCAATACTTCTCTGCAAAACTGAAACCTGAGCAAAAATAAAATTTTCCAGAAAATCCCAAATACCACAATGAACCAACACAAGAAAAATGAGTTCCTGACTCGTCAACTCGGCGGCGGAAGCGCGGCGGATCGGTGGGATCCGCCGCGGATCCGCCGCGGATCCGCGGCGCCGTAGGCGATTCAGGAACCCAAATTTCTTGGGTGTTCTTCTCCAGTCATTTTAAGCTTTCTGAACCTCCCTGAAAAATTTTTGGAGTTCATTTAAAAATTGACAGAAACTTGTGGTTTTTAGGGTTTTCCGGCTTCGTTTTTCCGTTCGAAAATCGTACAAATTTGCAATTAAGTTATTTATTGTTTAGCGAGGCTCTGATACCACTGTAAGTCGATGTACTACACCCCAATACTTGTGGGGAGGCGGAATTTTCAAAAACGAACTTGTTTAGTGAACGAACATCGACTAACCGCTTAAATCGAAGCTAAACGATAACTAACCAAACATATAGTTGTTCTAAACTACTATGCTTAGGGATTATACCTTTCGAACCAAGTCCTTCGGCTTTACGATCTCCTCGTCCTCCTCGGCCTTCTCGATGTAGTAGATGATCCACCCGAGAGCAAAACTCCAAGCTTAGCCTCTAAACTTGAGGCAACTAACCTTCTTGGATTGCTAATCAAAGAAGATAGAGTGAGATAGAGTGAGGGTTATGGATTGTTTAGTCTAACTAATCCTTGTTCTCAACAAATGAGGGGTGATGATTAGGGTTTGAAGAGAGAGAGCTTGAGGAGAGAGAATGTGAATATAATTCTCAAGTGAGAATAGTAAGTTATCATAATATATATGAAACTTTAAAATTCATCAATAAAAGAAAACAAATGATGAATAATCAAGTTTCACAAATATCTAATGGTGATTCATAACCATGACTCATTAAGCATTTATCATGCATTAATGATATGTATGAATCACTCTCATGACTCACTAAACCCATTTAATGCATATGACACCTAAACCTCCTTAGTCACCATCTTCTAGAAGCTTCTGGCACAATTACGAGAACGCCCCTCCTTTCCGCAAAAATACGGAAAAACTTTAGACTGTATAAATCCAATAACCAGATACCAGTAACTGGCTTAAACCAAAGCCGACTGGTAAAAACTATCCAAACGACGTAAGTGTGTAAACACATATACGCGTCCGAACCCTTTGTCGTAAAACCATACGACCTCTATATCGTTTCGCCTGGAGTAGGAAACTCTCTGTGTGGGACTCTAGAGACTCGACTACTACGCTGGCAATGGGTTTAACCACAGACCGCAAGCGGCACTAGCTGTACGTAACGGTCCCCAGGTAGTTGTCGATAAGAAGGCTGATGAGGAAACCCATCTGAACTCCTACTGAGCCTGCTGTGACAATCTCCATACAGTCCGGTCCGTTCGTCCAAGACTATCGCATATCGGGCCTAGGGGGCGGCAAGCGTCAGTCCCCTAATAGCGGTATAAGTCGTGTCGGAGGGAAGCCCATTACACCCTGAGAAATTACCGGAACCAACCAGCAAATCTCGCTTGCCCTGGCCAGGGACTTTGCGTAATGGCTCTCTGACACAGCGCGATATCATCTCCCAATACCGGGAGAGACGAATCCTGTCTAACCGCCACTGCCTCCAAGTGCTCGGGACTGCACCCAACTGCTACCTGTTTGCACGACTCCTTTGAGCCGTGGTAGGGTAGCAATCTAAGAACAGTGGGACTATGCTGTACTCATGTCACCTGGGAACTGTTCACTGACGACTGGTATAAAACCAACCAACAGTTCCCTGTGAGTCTTGTCCGGTGTACCCGTAACCCAACGAGCACCTGTATACTACTCCAGTACGACGTACTGACGGCTGTGGGACAGACCATCTCCCAAACTGGGATGAGAAGCGTACACACTAGTCTACTCCGGAGTATCGATGCTCTGTCTCGATAATCCAACGACCAGGGACCTGAATAAGGATGTGCTTGTAGACTACCCAGCCCCCACTAGTGTGACTGCCATCACAACGCTGGTAGTCAAGCAAGATCCTAAGAGCTCTATCAATACGTACACTCACATATTAAGATAGAAAAACCAAGTTGCATACTACCATGTTTAGCAAGACTGTTATATACATGTGAATATCCCAAGCTTCCATTAAGTAATATACAAACTAGTATGATACAGTAATGGCCTTCTAGGGCATAAACACTAACACATTTGTATCGTACCCCCTCTTGTATTTATTTTTCACATTGTATCTAGTCAACTCCATCAATCAAAATTAGTAAATTGTATAAGTAATGAGACTTAGTGAGATTGTGGTTACGAGACTTAGAGTGAGGGGTTATCCGCTACTTGTGGTTTTGATGTCTTGCTTATTTCTTTATCTTTTGTGGTGAACTTCGCCGTTGGGCGTCGTATACTCATTTTTATGCTTTGCGTGGTTGTGATCCGCCGGTTGGCGAAGTGCAAGCTCCCGCTTTGGGATGCCATTATTCATGTTATGTATTTTCGGTTTTGGATCAAAATATACAAAAGGGGTGTTGCCTAAATTTTTAAAAGACGAAACACGTTTTCACACTAGCAAATTTCAATTGCATTTTCATATTCCTTTTCTATGCATTAAGAAAACTTGATTTCGTTATACCTTTATTTCAAAACTCCACCTCATTTATTTTCTTCAAAGGGTTTAGATTTCTGGGTTTCAGCTTACTTGAATTACGTTACGCCTTTAGACGTTGCGTGATTTAAGTGCTGGTCACGAACTAATATTTCTAGTCCTGACAATTATTCTCTACTACAAAGTTATATCCTTTTTTATCTAATAAAGAAACTGATATTAAATTGCATATCATAGAGGGCACGTAGTAACATTCGTTCAAGATCAAAGTATTGCCATTTGGTAATACAAGATGATATTCACCAACTGCTTTGGCTGCAACACTTGCACCATTCCCTACTTTTAGAGAATGATCACCTATTCCCAGTTCTCTACCTTTTATTAGCGCAAGTAACATATTGCATATGTGGGATCCTGATCCGGTATCTAATACCCAGGACGTAGAGTGTACTGAGAAACAGTTCTTGGTAACTAACACACCTGTAGAAGATGCATCAACAAGCTTATTCTTCGTTTGGGTGATATGGAAATCCGGATATATTCCTATTTCCTGCTCGGACTTATAACAATTATAAGTTGGAGCGGAACCAACGTTACCCTGCTCATCATAATAAGCGTGTTCGGTCAATACATCCATATTATTATCTTGATTAAGACATGGTCGCAACCTGAAGAGAGAGAGAAGAAAACACTTTAGCGTATGCTCTTGCAAGATTAAATTGGTTTATTATCATATCTAATCAGGATGGCTCCCACTGTTTTTATCAAATCTTCCTTCAAACCCTAAAAGGTAAGCCTAGCTGGGATTAATTACACCTTACAAGTTTGCCAATCTTTTGTTTGTTATATGTATGGCCTAAATTCCATTACTGTACATACGATGTATATTATAGTGGATGCTTGGACATATATAGGGAGGACTTTCTTGCTCGACATGATAGTATGCTATCTGGTTGCTCTTTATCTTAACATGTACACTAATTGTCTCTATGTTACATGTTGATAAAGCCCTTAGGATGAGTACTTGACTACCAGGATTATGATGCAGATCATACTAGTGGGGACAGAGCAGTCGATAAGTGCATCCTTCAAATGTTCCTAGTCGTAGGTGTATCGAGACAGGGCATCGATATATCAGAGTTGACTTGCATGTAGCTTCTCGACCCATGTAGATGGGTGATGGATGATCCCATATCTATTGTTGTTTGACATCGGAGATGGTATGCGGGTGCTCAGTGGAGACTGGGTACACTGAACAGACTCGCCGAGAACTCCTAGATGGTATTATACCTATCGTCGGATAGCGGTTCTCTGGTGACACTGGTACAGGTTAGTCTGTAGACCCGAGATCGTCATAGAATCTTGTGTGATTCCCACTGTGCTTTGATTTCCACCTTACCACGTTCAAGAGAACGCGCAAAACGGTGGCTTTTAGGTACAGTCCTGAATCATATGAAGGCAATGAGCGATAGGAGGGGTTTCGTCTCTCCCGGTATTGGGGGTTGATGTTGCGCTGTGCTAGATTGGCTATAACAAGAAGTCCCTGGCCAGGGCTGCTTCAGAGATATACTGGTAAGTGTTATCAATAGTTTCTCGACCCGTTATAAGCCTCACACCAGCACGACTTATCGAGTTACTAGGGTCTGACGTTTACCACCCCTAGACGAGATATGCGATATATTAGACGAAGAGACCGGACTGTACGGTAGTGTTACTGATTGGATTCGCAGGAGTGTGAGCAAGCTTGCATGTTGATCTTCTGATCGCTCAATACCCGAGTGGCCGTTAAGTTTAGCAGACCGCTTGCGGCTTGTGGGTGTTTGATATAATCATCACCTACTACCGGTATATTGACGAGTCTTTAGAGTCCTACACAAAGGTTTCCTGGTTCAGGCGAAACGGAGTACGAGCACATATATGATATGTCCGGGACCGAGATTAATACGATATGTGATACCGTATTCTATTCTCGCGATTTGTGACATCGGTCGGTTATATGAGATATAGCCGAGTTATCGGATCAAGTGTTGATTCAATAAGTTGTTACATTTGATTTTAGTCGGTTATATGTGATATATCCGGATTATTAAATCAATTGTTGGTTTAATAATTTAATGTATAAATATATATTTGATATATTAAGTTACATTAACGAATATTTTCTCACTTATGATTTCTTTTCTCACTTGATGTGCACATTGTATATATGTGATATATATATTTGTGTACATGTTTGTGTCATGCTTGATGATACATGCAACTTGGGTGTGTAAATGACTTACACCATGCTAGAGATAATCCTAGAGTTTTTAATTATTTAAGTAATTCAAAATTGTTCGAAATTGTCATGGAATGAAGATTGTAGAAGCTTGTTGTTTGCATTGACCAAGTCCACTCTTTTGTTTTGCCTAAGATATTTATTAACCCAACCCATTATCCTAACCATGGTGATGTCTCTTCAAGGTTTAGCATATGATGCTTAAATCACCCATTGTTGCCATTATCCAATTGAATTTTATCATGAGTGTTTTTCTTCTTCTTCTTCCTAAAAAGCTTTCTAGCTTCAATGGAGATGTGAGAAGATATGTGAGAAAATCATTTCTAATGTGAGAAAAATTGCTGCTTCATCATCCTCTACTACTTGCCATTTAGTATAGGGTGTTTGCTTCACTAATTTCACAATTAGTGAAGGGGTAGCTTGGGTTAGAGTCTCCTCGACGTAGATCATCTTCGGCCTCGAAGACTTCGATCCAAGCATGTTCATTTCTTCATGGGAGCCTCTCTAGAGTCCGGGAGTTCATGATCGCAGCGAAGGGACTACTACATGGAGCTATTGAAGTGAAGGACCGGTCTACAAAGGTTCTATTTCTTGTTCACTTTAGTTGCAAAGTTGTTTGCATATCGATTCTATGTTAGGGTTAGCTAGAACGTCTAAAATTTTAATTTTAATTGTTCGATAGAAGTGAGTGGAGACAGAGGATTCATGTGCTGGACCCGGCGTGATTCTCATGTTGGTTCATGTAGCCTACCCCATATGCTTGGGATAAAAGGCTCAGTTGTTGTTGTTGTTGTATGGGAGATGCCTTCCAAAACCTTGCTGCCGTGCTAGGCAACCCTGCTGTGGTATCAGAGCCATGCTAAAAAATTAGACGGATTTTGTTAAGATTACGAAACCGAAATACTCCTTAACTTGCAACATGAAAATGTAGTTTCTGTCGATTTCAAAAGGTCTTAAAAAATTTTTTTAAACAAGTGCAGAATATTGTATGAGATGCAACATGAACACACAAGAAATTTAGCCCCCCTCGCCGGAAAATGGCCGACCACTTTGCTCAAAATTCCGGCCACCTCGGGTGAACAGTGTAGTTCTGGGTTGAAATTTTTTTTGTGTTCCAGAGACTGGGTTTTGGTGTTTCAGGTGTTGTTTGTTTTTTGTATGTTTGCATTTGATGTGATCTTACACTATAAGCAATTCGGAGTGTTTCATATTCGTAGTTTTAACATTGTTTCGGGTATTCACATATTGTCTAGGTGAAGTTAAAATGTTTGATCGAATGTCAAAAACCCATTTTTCCAACTTTAACGTATTCGGAAAAATATGCAAGTAAGTTTGTGAACCCTCTAGAAGAATGAAACCCTAACTCGACATAATGACCATGGAAATGCTTTCGAACCTTAGGGTTTGCGGCAGTTCCGCGGTGCCATTAATGAGGCTTGGGTCTGCCCTTCTACGGCTGGTGCATAGGCACTGTGGCATATTCTGAGCATTATTGAACTGTGCTCAAGTGTTGAGCTGTCGGGGAATTGTGGGAGTTTGATGAATCGATCGAAAAGTTTAACGTCGTACGGATGGGATACAATATTTGGAATCCACAAAAGTAGTTATGAGATAACATAGTTTGAATTTTATAAATCTAGCAGTTTAGTCTCATTTGATCGGTTGCCACGGGATTTTGATGTGATCAAAAGTTCATCCCAATCACGTAGCGTACGCAGATACTCGCCGGGTAACCTTATTAGATAGCCACGCCCTATAGCCCCGACCAAGTGACTGTAGGAGAATCCCGTTGCTAAATGCATCCGTCCGGGTGCTCGCGGCAGCGGTGTTTCGCCTTGTTAGGTTTTCCTAGTACCTACTATAAAGTATGAAAGCATCACACATGCCACTTTAAAATTTTATAGGTGATTAGCAAACAAAGCAAGGATCTTTAACTAGAATACTAGGGTAACAACACTTGTATCTCATACTAAAACCATTCTATCACTAAGTGAAAGGAATACAACCTTTGTAGACCTCTTTGTAGTGACTGCTAGGATCGTTGAGAATTGGAAAAGCTTGCAAGTGAGCTCCTTTGTCCACGATGATCCACCCGAAGTCCACTTAGTCCAAGCTCCTAGCTACAGTTGATTAAAGTAGAAGATGAATTTAAACACTCTAAACTAATTGGCTAGATTAGAGTAGAATGATGAGGTGGTGTGTTTTCTTTTATGAAAACCCTTTCTTTTTAACTCTCTCTCTCTCTCTTTGGAAAAATCAAGAGAGCTTGGAAGAAGAAGATGAAGGCAAAAGCTTTTTTCTAACTGAAATGATAAAGCTTGATGAATTAATAGAAAAGATATGTACATATATTTTCTATTTGTCATCCCAAACCATGGTTACTTAATTTAGATATTATTGCACTTGAGTTAAAAGGCAAAAGGAATATTAATCCATGGTTAAAAAGTGGGTGAGCTAAGGTTAACTTCAAGAAGAGTGTAGAAGATAACCATGGATGAATATTCCTTTTCTTTTCCTTTTAATTTAAATGCAAATGAATATATTTATATAAATTAAGTTCCATGTTAGTCTTATATTGCCTTCAAAGGTTTATCATCAACCATGATACTTTGTATGTATGTGTCCATGCACATCAACATGTGCATACATGCACATCAACATGCGCATATATATATGCATTCTTCCTCTTTAATAAAAAGGGTTTGAATAAAGAATAAGAATAAAACTAAAAGTCAAAATGTTAAATCAACAATTGATTTAACAATCCGTTCATATCACATACGACCCGACCAATAGAAAAACGCTCGATTAACATACGGTATCACATAGTCGTATTCAATCAGGTCCCCGTGCATATCTCATATGCACACCACATCTTTTGCCTAGGCTAGGAAACTTCTGTGTGGGACTCTAAGACTCGTCAATACGCTGGCAGTGGGTGATGATCATATCAAACACCCAAAAGCCGCAAGCGGTGAGCTAAACGTAACGGTCACCCGGGTATTGAGCAATCAGAAGAAAACCAGTGAAGCTGTCAAAACTCCCGTCGAGCCATCTGGCAACACTTACCGTACAGTCCGGTCTCCTCGTCAGATATGTTGCATATCGAGTCTAGGGATGGTATCGTTGACCCCAATAACTCAATAAGTCATGCTGGTGTATGGCTCATAACAGATCGATAAACTACTGATAACACTTATCTGTAAATCTCAGCAGCCCTGGCCAGGGACTTCCTGTTATAGCCAATCGAGCATAGCACAACAACAATTCCCAATACCGGTAGAGACGAAACCCCTCCTATCGCTCATCGCCTCCATGTGCCTCGGGACTGTACCCAAAGACCACCTGTTTGCACGACTCAGTAGAGCCGTGGTAAGGTGGAGATTAAAGTACAGTGGGAGGAAAAACAAGACTCTATGACGATCTCGGGTCTACAGACTAACCTTTACCAGTGTCACCTGAGAACTACTATCCGACGATAGATATAATACCACATAGGAGTTCTTTGTGAGTCCGTTCGATGTACCCAGTCTCCTCTGAGCACCCGCATACATTCTCTGGTGTCAGCACACCAGATGGATATGGGATCATCCATCGCCCATCATATGGGACACGCTAGTCTACTCTGGAATATCGATGCCCTATCTCGATATACCCACGACTAGGAACAGTTCAAGGATATGCTTATAAACTACACGTGCCCCACTAGTATGATCCGCATCATAGTCACAGTAGTCAAGCAAATATCCTGAGGGCTTTATCAACATGTGTAAATGAATAAAAGCATGATCAAATCAGCATATCAGATAAAGTAAACAAGATAGCATATTATCATGTCGATCAAGAAAGTAATCCATATATATTTATATACATGTCCAAGCATCCATTATACATATAATGGCCTCTAGGGCATACATATATCCAACAATCTCCCACTTGCTCTAAGGCCAATTATTGGCGTATCTCATACCCAACATCTCAAAAAGTCGCTCATGCTGCAGCTGTGGAAAGGCCTTGGTGAGTAGATCTGCTGTGTTATTCTTTGTATCTACTCTCCGAATCTCGATCTCGTGGCGATCTATTATCTCCCGGATAAAATGATATCGCCTTAGGATGTGTCTGGACTTCTTATGGGATCTGGGTTCTTTGGCTAACGCCATAGCCCCATTATTTTCACAATACAATGGTATTGGATCAACAATGGTTGGAACTACTCCTAGTTCCATGACGAACTTCTTCATCCAGACGGCTTCCTTGGCAGCATCATTTTCAGCAATATACTCAGCTTCCATCGTGGAGTCTGCAATGGTATCCTGTTTGGAACTCTTCCAACTCACCGCCCCTCCATTGAGGGTAAATACAAACCCTGAGATAGATTTGTTGTCATCCTTATCACTTTGGAAGCTGGAATCGGTAAAGGCCTCCATTTGGAGATCCCCATTACCATACACCAAGAACAATTCTTTAGTCCTTCACAAGTACTTAAGAATGTTCTTCACTGCTATCCAATGTTTCTCCCCTGGGTTGGATTGATACCTGCTTACTACAGCTAGTGCATAAGCTACATCATGGCGTGTAGATAACATCACATACATTATAGATCCTACGGCTGAAGCGTAGGGTATAATGCTCATGCGAGCTCTCTCTTCATCAGTCTTCGGACAGAAGTCTTTGGAGAGAGTGATTCCATAACAAGCGGGCAAGGCACCACGCTTGGAATCTTCCATACTAAACCTCTTTAGGATGGTGTCAATGTACTTTGATTTGGACAATCCCAATAACCTCTTGGATCTGTCTCTATAGATCCTTATGCCCAAAATGAACGAGGCATCACCCAAGTCCTTCATAGAGAACCTTTGTGATAAGAATAGTTTGACCAATTGTACTATAGGAGTATCATTTCCTATCAAGAGAATGTCATCCACGTACAATAGGAGGAATGTGACAGTACTCCCTACAATCTTCTTATAAATGCATGGTTCATCTATATTTTTGATAAAATCAAACTCTTTGATTGTATCATCAAAACAGATGTTCCAGCTCCGTGAGGCCTGCTTTAATCCATAAATGGATTTAAGCAATCTACATGCTTTCCCGCTGCACCCACTGTCAATGAGGATCTCTGGCTGATCCATAAAAATGCATTCTTCAAAATCACAATTTAGAAATGCAGTTTTAACGTCCATCTACTAGATTTCATAATCATAGTGAGCAGCAATAGCATGTAGGATCCTAATGGATTTAAGCATTGCTACTGGAGAGAAAGTTTCATCATAGTCCAATCCTGGCCCTTGACGAAAACCTTTCGCTACTAGCCTTGCTTTAAAGGTCTCTACCTGTCCATCTACACCAATCTTTCTCTTAAAGATCCATTTGTGTTAGTTATATGTACGCCCTAGAGGCCATTACTGTACATACGTTGTATATTGTAATGGATGCTTGGACATATATAGGAAGGACTTTCTTGCTCGACATGATAGTACGCTATCTGGTTGTACTTTATCTTAAAATGTACTCTGATTGTCTCTATGTTACATGTTGATAAAGCCCTTAGGATACGTACTCGACTACTGGGACTATGATGAGATCATACTAGTGGGGCCACAGTAGTCGACGAGTACATCCTATAACTGTTCCTAGTCGAGGGTGTATCGAGACAGGGCATCGATACACCAGAGTAGACTAGCGTATACGCATCTTGACCCATATGATGGGCGATGGATGATCCCATATCCATCGGTGTTTGACATCAAGGATGGTGTACGGGTGCTCAGTAGAGACTGGGTACACTGGACGGACTCGCCGAGAACTCCCAGATGGTATTATACCTTACGCCAGATAGCAGTTCTCCGGTGACACTAGTACAGAGTAGTCAGTTGACCCGAGATCGTCATAGAGTCTTGTGTGATTCCCACTGTGCTTTGATTTCCATCATACCACGTCCAAGAGAGCGTGAAAGAAGGTGGATTTTGGGTACAGTCCCGAATCACATGGAGGCAATGAGCAATAGGAGGGGATTCGTCTCTCCCGGTATAGGGAGTTGATGTTGTGCTGTGTTCGATTGGCTATAACCGGAAATCCCTGCCCAGGGTTGCTGAGATTTACTGGTAAGTGTTATCAGTAGTTTCTCGAACTGTTCTAGACCTCATATCGACACGACTTATCGAGCTACTGGGGTTTGACGTTTACCACCCCTAGGCGAGATATGCAACATATCAGACGACGAGACCGGACTGTACGGGAGTGTTACTGTTTGGATTCACAGGAGAATGTACAGGCTTGCTTGTTGATCTTCTGAGTACTCAATACCTGGGTGGCTGTTACGTTTAGCTGACCGCTTGCAGCTTGTGGGTGTTTGAAATGATCATCACCTACTGCCGGCGTATTGACGATTCTTTAGAGTCCTACACAGAGGTTTCTTGGCTCAGGCATAACGGAGTAGGAGCACATATGTGATATGTATGGGACCGAGGATATTACGATATGAGATACCGTATTCTATTCTCGTGATATTTGATATCAGCCGCGTCATCGGATCAAGTGTTGATTCGATGAATCGGTACGGATAAATATTAGTCGGTTATATGCGATATAGCCGGATTGTCGAATCAAGTGTGGATTCAATAATTTAATGTATAATAATATATATGATATATTAAATTACATTATCTAATATTAGCTCACTAAAAGATTCTTTTTCTCACTCGGGTAATACATTGATATATATGCGATATATGTTAATTGTATTATTTTATTTTGTTACAATAAATATTGTATATGTGATATATAATATTGTAACATGTTATAATTATTAATGCAACATGTTTAGAGGAGTTTAAACAAGATTTGGGTTTGATTTGGGTTAATGTTTTCTAGATGTTTCTAGATGGTTTTACTTTGTCATTTGCTAAGATATTATGATAGATATTTCTTTGTGACTCACCTTTTAACCCAACCCAAACCCTAACCCTAGTAAACTCTCTACATTGGTTACTACAACCATGGTTGCATAAATGATTATGATAACATTTTATTATTCATTACAAATGATATTCATCTTCTTCTTCCTTCTTAGTTCCTTCATGGAAAAAGCTTACTAGCTTTTTCCAAGTGATGAAAATATGTGAGAAAAAGATTATAAATGAGAGAAAAATCCTACTTCATCATTTTCATCTATCCTTGCCCTTTAGATGAGTGTGTTCACTTCATTTAGTAAGTGTTAGCTTGTGTTAATGAAACTTCAAGGTAGATCATCTTTGTATCGAAGATCAGAAGCAAAGGTTGCATCATTCTCTTTGTAAAGCCTCTCGAGAGTCCAGAACACGATGATCGCAGCGAAGGGACCTCAACACGGAGCTTAAGAAGTGAAGGACCGGATCTACAAAGGTTGTAATCCCTCTCAATTAGTGTTAAAGAGTTTAACATGCATGTTTTCGCCTAAACCCTAGTTTAAAGATCCGGCTTCGGGTTGTTCGGCACGGCTAATTTTTTAATCGGGCATGGTTGATGCCTCGTAGACCCTTGTGCGCGTGTCTAGCAACCCTACAGTGGTATCAGAGCCAAGCTAGAGCTTTAGGCGATGTCTAGACGAAGTTTAAAGTCCGATCGAACCCGAGAACCCCGATAAAACCCCTTCTCTGGATATTTTTTCAAAATGTTTTTCTTTCTGAATTAAAAATGCTCAGAAAAACAAGCAGGAAAAACTAAGAATTACTGTGAAGTACGGTCCACTAAATCAATAATTTGACCGCGGAACCGCGGCCCAACCATGGCTTTGGCGGCGGTTCCGCGGCCAAAATTTGGACTTAGTCCCTGAAATTTCAATTAATTATTCTTAGGTCCTTTCTTGTTATTTTTTTCTGGGAATATTTTAATTCCACTCAAGTGTTAATTTTTCTAGGGTTGTATTGGGGAATCGTTGATTTGATCAGATAATTTAACTTTGTTTAGTTTGTCCGGGTAATTTTTAGAAATTGTTAAAAAGTTCGAACGGATATCAATAACTCACTTTTTCCCCTGTCGGAAAATTTTTCAAAAGTTGGAGTTTTCCTCGAGTTTAAGAACGTTCTAAGTCGTGCAAGTAATGCGGTGGACCCTCTAGAAGACAACAAAACTTAACTCGATTATGTGACCGTCTTGAACTGCCTTTTGAACCTTAGGGTTTGGGGCAGTACGACGTGCCACATGTGAGGCGTTGGCTTGACCCTTCTACGGCTGGACCATTGGTACTGTGGCATGTGATGGATGTTTTTAAACTGATTTCAAGTGTTGAGATATATTGGGGAAATCTTGGGTGTTTGATTATTCGATCGGAAAGTTTAATATTGTCTATTTATCTGGAATGTGATACAATATTTGGAATCCACAGGTAGTTATGAGATAACTAATTTGAATGTTATAAATCCAGCAGTTCAGTCTCAGATGATCGGTTGCCACGGAATTTTGATGTGATCAAAAGTCCGTCACAATCACGTAGCGTACGCGGATACTCGCCGGATAAACTTAACAGACAGCCACGCCCCATAGCCCCGACCAAGTGACTGTAGGAGAACCCCGTCGCCAAAAGCATCCGTTCGGGTGCTCGCGGCAGCGGTGTTCCTCCTTAGTGCACTTTGTCGAAGGCATCGGGGGTGCGGCCGTCTACTAAAGTTTGCGACGAGCATTCGATCAGGATGTCGGGAATCTTGTTGAATTGCCCGACTTGATATTGAAAAGAGTTTTCGATAAAGAGACTAAAATGCGGGGTTTATAATTGTTAGGCATGCGATGTCTAAGGAATTCATTTGGTTAGGCATGTGATGTCTAAGGTGGTTGCGGATTCCAACTGTTGTAGTTTTACACTTTCTTTTCTGTGACCGTAAGCGTAGTATGTGATGTATCGCCGGCTTCGTTCCTATACATCAACGACAATCGGGATACGCATACTTGCTTACGTTGATGATATGAGATATTATGTGTTGCTGTGATATGTTATATTAGATCGTCGCGTTTTGAATAGCCGGGGGTTTTATGTGAGATGAGAGTTTTTTCTTTTTCATTCATGTAAAATTCATTTGTATGTAATATTCTTTTATTGTGGCACTTCCGGGCTGAGGATGATGTCACCATTGTATATTATTTACTTTTCCGCATTACGTAGACCCAAGGCGGGGAGCACAAGTAACCGGGTTCTGGGGTGCAGTGGGAGACCATCTCGAGGAGTCGAGACCGGGTCTCCTAACCCTAGAATTGGCAGTGTTGCTTGCCTCTCTCGTAGGGGTCTAGGGATGTGGGTTTGGCTATTCATCGCGACCGTGGAATCCGTGTTTTATACAGGCTCGTATTGAAAACATGGACGTCCTAGTATATCCAATATTTCATATATGTTCTTCTGCTGCAATGTTCTGTGATGAGATCATATTACTGCCTGAGACGAATGTTTATATTATATATATGAGATATATGTTATATTACAGATTTCGTTTCAAAAGAGATGCTTGTGAAGCATAATAAAAATAGGACTTTATTAATGAGATTAATGAAATAAAAGAAACCTAAAGATGTTGTAGAAACTTGTCTCAAAAACTGGTAGTTCTAGTTCTTGCTTTGCATAGCGGTGTTCCTTGTAGAACATCCAGCACCTTATTCGATAAGGAAAGAGCCGAGATCCCTTCACCGGGAGTAACCTCTTTAGTGAAACTAGCAGATGCTACAAACTCGGTTTGTCTTTTGATTGCTTCTATAGTTCTTGCTTTGCATAGTGGTATATATGATATACCCTGCACCTTATTCGATGAAGAAAGAGCCGACGATCCCTTCACCGGGAGTGACCTCTTTAGAAAAACTAGAAAAGGCCACAAAAACACTCCATTTAAAATCACTCGATTCTACAACGATATCAAGTTCATTACGCAAAGGGTTTTCATAAAAAACCTGTCGTAGCCCTCCGTCATTTCAGGTAAGTACTACTTAGTATTCGTGCTGCGGTAGTTTGGCATACGTCAAGGCGTAGTGTACGGTAGCTAACTAGTATTTATCTGCTTATGCATATGATGCAGATTGAATTAGGGTATTCGTACGGCGTTGTTTGGCATTTGTCAAGGGTCGTGCGGGTGGGTTTAATTCAACCAAGAAATGTATGGGTTGAACTTGACTAGTGGACTATGGGTTGTTTGGCATTCGTCAAGGTCATAGAACGCTAGGGGTAAAATATTATTGGGAATTTCAAGTGTTGAAATTTGCAATGAGATTGCATACCTTCTATGAGATAGTTGGATCCCGATACCTGCTGCGAGTAAGAGTTACTCCTGGGAGAGTTTTACACATTACAATTAGCCGATCAAGTAGGTGTCTAGAAAGGTGTTAACGGGGTTACGCCTCTGGGAAAATGAGGTTTACTTTAATTAGGTTCGTGTGAAAGCACGGGGGACCTCCCTCAAAGTATCGACACAGGCCTGGCTGAAAGATTGGCGAACTTGTAGCGTGTAATTAACCCCGGCTAGTCTTTCCTTTTAGGGTTTGAAGGAAGATTTGATTAAAACAGTGGGAGACATCCTGATTAGATATATTAGATAACCAATCTAATCTTGCAAGAGCATATGCTGAGTGTTTTTTTTTCTCTCTCTCTCTCCAGGTAGCGACCATATCACGCCTTAATCAAGATAATAATATGGATGTATTGACCGAACCTGCTTGTTATACTGAGCTGGGGAACGTTGGTCCCGCTCCAACTTATAATTGTTATAAGACAGAGCAGGAATTAGGGGATTACCAGAATTCCCTACCACCCAAACGAAGAAAATGCATGCTGATGCATCTTCTTCGGGAGTGTTCATTACAGAGAACTGTTTCTCAGTATCCTTTACATCCTGGGTATGTGATACCGGATCAGGATCGCACATATGTAATTTGTTACATGGGCTACAGATAGGTAGGGAACTGAGAACGGGTGATAAGATTCATGAGATAGAAACGGTGCAAGTGTTGCAGCCAAGTCTGTTGGTCACTATCACCCTGTATTACCAGAATACATTGATTCTGAACGAATGTTATTAGATACCGAACCTGATATATAACATCATATCAGTCTCTTTATTAGTAAAGAAAGGATATTATTTTGTATTGTTGGATATTGTTTTGAACATTTCCTATATCAAGAGTTGATCGGTTCAGGCACGTTATCTAAAAGCATTGACGTTCTAAATCAAACTACAGTTCTTAGTATACAGAACACACACAAGAGGAAGAGTTCAGAAATGAACGAATCCTTCTTGAGTCATTGTAGACTAGGTCATATCAATACGACCCGACTAGCTAAGTTACATTTAGATGCATATTTAAAGAGTTTGAATTTACATCTTGTGAAACTTGCCGGTCATGTCACAAAGAGAATATGACCATAGCTCTGCTTATTGGAAACAGAGAAAGAGTTAGTGAACTCTTGGGATTGATACATGCTGATGTATGAAGGTCCCCTGTCTACACATGCCAGGACCGGTTCTTTGTACGTCATTATATTCTCTGATGATCTCTCAAGATTCAGACATATGTTCCTGTTGAAACACAAGTCCGAAGCTTTTGAGGTATTCACAGAATATAAGTTAGAAGTAGAGAACCAAAAATGGGTATAAGTATTATGTCCTTTGATGAGATCAGGGAGGAGAATACTTGAGCACGGAATTCTTGTACTATTCTAAAGGAGAATGAGATTCTCTCTCAGCATTATTCCTCCGTATACACCATAGCACGTCGGTGTATCGGGGCGGAGCAATAGCACCCTATTTGATATGGTGTGCTCTATGATGAGTACTACTGAGTTTCCTATTTCCTTTTGGGAGTTATGCACTTGAGAAGCTGCATACCTATTGAATAGGGTTCAAATAAAATCAGTTGCCTACCACTTCATATGTGATATGGAAAGGGAAGAGCCCATATCTTAAGTTGGTTTAGATTTGGGGTTGTCCGGCCTAGGTCTAAAAGCAAAATCCGGACAAGCTCGAGGCAAGGTCTGTTATGTAGAACTGGAATGGTTCTAGCTATACAAACTGCAACTGATGATTTGGTAGAACCAAAGGATTCAATAGTTTCCAACGAACCTCAGCCTCTCCGCCGATCTAGTAGGGTTCCTCACCCACATAAGAGATACTTTGGTTTCTCTATGACAGTGGGAGTGAGGATTGCATCATGAGATGATGACCCAACTAGTTTCGAGCTGGCCATCAGGAGTGAGACTCTGTAAGAATGGCTGGATGCTTATCGATCTGAGATGGAATCCTTATACACCAACAAAGTATGGACTTTGGTTGCTTTATCTGTAGGGTTAAATCCCCATCAGGAGCGAGTATATCTTGAGAAGATTACTTGGTGTACATGGAAAAGTTGAGACTTTCAAAGCTATGCTTAAGTCCATCCAGATCCTTCTTGCTACGGCTACATATCATGACTACGATATCTGGCGGTTGGGTGTCATGACTGCTTTTCTAAATGATGTTTTAGAAAAGTGCGTCTATAAGTACACAGCCAGAGGGCTTCGTAGACAGTGGGAGCAGCGGAAACGTGTGCAAGATGCTTTATAGGATAAAGCAGGCATCGCGGAGTTGGAACATCTGTTTTGATGTGGTAGTCAAAGAGTTTGACTTCATCAAAATGGTAGATGAACTTTGTATGTACAAAAAGGTAGTAGGGAGTATGGTGGTGATCCTCGTAGAGTACGTGGATGACATACTCTTGATAGGGAAGGAGTTTCTTATGCTACGCTTGGTCAATCTCCGCTTATCACAAGGATTCTCCATATAGGATCAAGGTGATACCTCCTAAATCCTAGGTTTTGGATCTATGAGATAGATCTAATTGGATGTTAGGATTCTCACTAGTTATAGTAAGATGGCATCAATCGATCCTTGGGAGAATCACTGGAAAGGTTCCAGGGTGATAAGGACGACCGAATGTCAGTAGCAGGCATTGTCTATACCCTCAGTGGAGGGACGGTATGTTGGAAGAGTTCCAAGCAAGATACCGTGACATACTAGACGATTAAAGGCAAGATACATCGTTACCAAAGATGCTACCAAAGAGGCTGTCTGGATATATATAAGTTCATGAGATGAACTTTGTTCCTACCATTGTGTGACAATGGAGTTGTGTCTTTAGCCATGGAACCCCCGTCCCATCAGAAATCCAGATATAATTCTTAGGCAGTATCACCTGATCATGGAGATGGTTGATCTCCAGGGAGATCGAGGTTAGGAAAGTAGACACAGAGGATGACAGCGCGGATCCACTCACAAAGGCCTTTTTCCTGGTAGAGACTTTTATGGGATGGTTGAGTATGGACTACTTTAATCGCAGCTAATTGTTGGGTATGCGATACCACAACAGATGGCCCTAGTGCAAGTGGGAGATTGTTAGTTATATGTATGCCCTGGAGGCCATTACTGTACATACGATATATATTGTAATGGATGCTTGGACAAATATAGGGAGGACTTTCTTGCTCGACATGATAGTACGCTATCTGGTTGTACTTTATCTTAACATGTACTCTGATTGTCTCTATGTTACATGTTGATAAAGCCCTTAGGATATGTACTCGACTACTGGGACTATGATGATATCATACTAGTGGGGCCACAGTAGTCGACGAGTACATCCTATAACTGTTCCTAGTCGAGGGTGTATCGAGACAGGGCATCGATACACCAGAGTAGACTAGCGTATACGCATCTTGACCCATATGATGGGCGATAGATGATCCCATATCCATCGGTGTTTGACATCAAGGATGGTGTACGGGTGCTCAGTAGAGACTGGGTACACTGGAGGGACTCGCCGAGAACTCCCAGATGGTATTATACCTCACGTCAGATGGCAGTTCTCCGGTGACACTGGTACAGAGTAGTCTGTTGACCCGAGATCGTCATAGAGACTTGTGTGATTCCCACTGTGCTTTGATTTCCATCATACCACGTCCAAGAGGGCATGCAAAAAGGTGGCTTTTTGGTACAGTCCAGAATCACATGGAAGCAATGAGCGATAGGAGGGGATTCGTCTCTCCCGGTATAGGGAGTTGATATTGTGCTGTGTTCGATTTCCTATAACCGGAAATCCCTGGCCAAGGTTGCTGAGATTTACTGGTAAGTGTTATCAGTAGTTTCTCAAACTGTTATAGACCTCATATCGACACGACTTATCGAGCTACTGGGGTCTGACGTTTACCACCCCTAGGCGAGATATGCAACATATCAGACGACGAGACCGGACTGTACGGGAGTGTTACTGTTTGGATTCACAGGAGAATGTACAGGCTTGCTTGTTGATCTTCTGAGCGCTCAATACCTGGGTGGCTGTTACGTTTAGCTGACCGCTTGCAGCTTGGGGGTGTTTGATATGATCATCACCTACTGCCGGCGTATTGACGATTCTTTAGAGTCCTACACAGTGGTTTCTTAGCTCAGGCAAAACGGAGTAGGTGCACATATGTGATATGTGCGGGACCGAGGATATTACGATATGAGATGCCGTATTCTATTCTCGCGATATTTGATATCGGCCGGGTCATCGGATCAAGTGTTGATTCGATGAATCGGTACGGATAAATATTAGTCGGATATATGCGATATAGCCGGATTGTCGGATCAAGTGTTGATTCGATAATTTAATGTATAATAATATATATGATATATTAAATTACATTATCTAATATTAGCTCTCTAAAAGATTCTTTTTCTCACCCGGGTAATACATTGATATATATGCGATATATGTTAATTGTATTATTTTATTTTGTTACAATAAATATTTTATATGTGATATATAATATTGTAACATGTTATAATTATTAATGCAACATGTTTAGAGGAGTTTAAACAAGATTAGGGTTTGATTTGGGTTAATGTTTTCTAGATGTTTCTAGATGGTTTTACTTTGTCATTTGCTAAGATATTACGATAGATATTTCTTTGTGACTCACCTTTTAACCCAACCCAAACCCTAACCCTAGTAAACTCTCTACATTGGTTACTACAACCATGGTTGCATAAATGATTATGATAACATTTTATTATTCATCACAAATGATATTCATCTTCTTCTTCCTTCTTAGTTCCTTCATGGAAAAAGATTACTAGCTTTTTCTAAGTGATGAAAATATGTGAGAAAAAGATTATAAATGAGAGCAAAAATCCTACTTCATCATTCTCATCTATCCTTGCCCTTTAGATGAGAGTGTTCACTTCATTTAGTAAGTGTTAGCTTGTGTTAATGAAACTTCAAGGTAGATCATCTTTGTATCGAAGATCGAAAGCAAAGGTTGCATCATTCTCTTCGTGAAGCCTCTCGAGAGTCCAGAACACGATGATCGCAGTGAAGGGACCTCAACACGGAGCTTAAGAAGTGAAGGACCGGATCTACAAAGGTTGTAATCCCTCTCACTTAGTGTTAAAGAGTTTAACATGCATGTTTTCGCCTAAACCCTAGTTTAAAGATCCGGCTTCGGGTTGTTCGGCACGGCTAATTTTTTAATCGGGCATGGTTGATGCCTCGTAGACCCTTGTGCGCGTGCCTAGCAACCCTACAATTTGCACCCAACGGGTTTTATCCCAGGAGGCGCAACATCCAAAGTCCATACTTTGTTGGTGTACATGGACTCCATTTCGGATCTCATGGCTTCCAGCCACTTCACTGAGTCACCACTCGTGATAGCTTGCTGAAAACTAGTAGGGTCATCATCATCCATAATGAAATCTTCTCTATCACCATCAATGAGAAACCCATAGTATAGCTCTGGTGGGCGAGAAGTTCTACTAGATCTCCGGAGCGGCTGAGGTTCTTGAAGTTCTACTGCAACATCAGTTTCATCCAATTCATCCTGAGTAATTTGTGTCTCTAGAACCTCTTCTAGTTCTACCGCATTCCCATCAGTACTGTTTGTACAAAATTCATTTTCTAAAAATGTCACATGCTGAGCAGCAAACACCTTTTGTTCCTCCTTGTGGTAGAATAGATATCCATACGAATGTTTTGGATACCCCACAAATTTACACATGACCGATCGTGTCTCGAGTTTGTCTGGATTCTGCTTTTTAACAAAAGCCGGACAACACCAAATCCTAACTCTTTTAAGAGATGGTCTCTTTCCACTCCATATCTCATATGGAGTAGTAGACACGGTCTTGGTTGGAACGCTGTTTAATAGATACATTGTTGTCTCCAATGCATGCCCCCAAAAGGAAAGCGGTAACTCAGCATCACACATCATGGATTGTACCATATCTAATAGGGTACGATTCCTCCGTTCTGACACACTGTTGTGCTGTGGTGTGTAAGGAGGAGTGAGCTGAGAGAGAATCCCATTCTCTTTTAAGAAGTCTGAAAACTCTGTACTTAAGTACTATCCACCTCGATCTGATTGAAGTTTCTTAATTCTCAAGCCTGTTTGTTTTTCTACTTCAAGTTTGTACTCCTTGAATTTCTCGAAAGCTTCGGATTTGTATTTTATCAAAAACACCTGTCCGAATCTTGAGAAAGCATCAGTAAAAGTGATGAAGTATGAAAAACCACCTCATGCATGTATAGACATTGGTCCGCATACATCACTATGTATGAGGCTTAAGAGTTCCACAGCTCTTTCTTCGTGTCTAGTAAACGGAGTTTTGGTCATTTTACCTTTGATACAGGACTGGCAAGTTGCATAAGATTTATATTCAAAAGGATTTAAATATCCATTTTTATATAGCTTGTTTAGTCTTGTTTCATTAATATGACCAAGTCTTCAATGCCAAAGAAAAGCTTCATTTATATCTGAAAATTTTCTTTTATTAGTAGGTTGTATATTGAAAACTGTGTGTTGGTTCAGGACGTAAATACCGTTATTTAGTGTACCAAACCCTATCAACTCTTGATTTAAGTTAATGTTCATAACATTATTTTGCAACACAAAATGATATCCTTCATTGACCAACAAAGAAACGGATATTATATTATATAGCATACTTGGCACAAAATAATAAGCGTTCAAAACCAAAATACAACCCGAAGGCAACCCAAGATGATACTCTCATACGGATACAGCATGTACATTGGAACCATTTCCAACCCGCAGAGTATGGTCTCCAGTCTTCAAAACTCTACTGTTTCTCAATCCCTGCATAAAATTGCAGATGTGAGAAGCAGAACCGGTATCTAATACCCAAGATGCAGAGTTTAATGAAAAACAGTTTTCAGTTACAAACACACCTGAAGTGGAAGCATCAGCATGCTTCTTCTTCTTGAGATCAGCAAGGTACACAGCACAGTTGCGTTTCCAATCTCCCGACTTGTGGCAGTAAAAACATTCTCCTTTTCCAATTCCCGCGGCCCCAGATATGTCTTTCCCCTTCGCCATTTTGACTCCACCTTTCAGTTTGATGGACTTCTTCTTCTTCTTTCCTTTGGCCTTGGCTTTTGGGACGGAAGAGGAAGATGGCCCAGCAAGCAGAGCGGGAGTCTTCGCTGTTTTCAGCGTGCTCTTTGCACTTCTCAACATATTGAGAAGTTCAGGCAATGATTTCTCCAAATCGTTCATATTGAAATTCACTATGAACGGAGCAAAGGCGGGGGAGAGAGACTGCAGAACAACATCTGTATATTGCTCATTATGTTGGAGATAGTGCCCTCAGAGTCAATTATTGGATCACAGGCATGTGATTGCAATGATTGAGGGAGAACCTGTCCCAGTAGGACAGTCTGACTCGAGATGATAATATGCTATCTGGTTTACCTTTATCATCGTGTACTGCTTTAGGTGACCTGACATGTCGCTATTACACATTGATAGAGCCCCTAGGATTCTTGCTTGACCACCAGCAGTATGAGGGCGATCATATACGTGAGAGCTGGCAGTCTATAAGCACATCCTTAAAAGGTCCCTAGTCGTAGGAGTTTCGAGACAGGGTATCGATACTCCAGAGTAGACTAGTGTATACAGTCGAGACCCCGACGAGGGGCGGTGGCCAGTCTCACAAGCCACTGGTGTCAGTTGGTTCACCTAAGATGTATACAGGTGCTCATTGGGTTATGAGTACACCGGACAGGACTCGCCGGGAACATGCTAGTTGGTCTTATACCTGACGTCAGATAGCAGTTCCCTGGTGACATGTGTACAAGTTAGTTCATCGACCGGGGGACCGTCATTTGTCTCGTGTGAGTTCCCACTGTACTTTGATTACTACCCTACCACGCTCAAAGGAGACGTGCAAACAGGTTTTAGTTGGGTACAGTCCCGAGCCGCATGGAGGCAGTGAGCGGATCTTCAGCGGTTTGTCTCTCTAGGTATTGGGGGTGAGGTCGCGCCGTGTCTAGGAGAGCCATTACACGAAGCCCTCGGCCGAGGCAGGAGATTTACTAGTAGGTATTCCAGTAGTATCTCAGGGTGTTCTGGGCTACACTCCGACACGACTTGTACCGCTTTTGGGGGTCTGACTTTTACCAACCCCCTAGGCCCGCCATGCGATGCTCATAGACGAACGGACCGGACTGTACGGATATTGTCACTGACAGGCTCAGTAGGGTGTCAGGATGAGTACGCTCATCGATGTCCCTTTTGGTCAATAACTGGTAGACCGTTACGTATTGGCTTATACCTCTGACGTGCTAGTGGTTAAATCCACAACCATTGTATTGACGAGTCTTTAGAGTCCACCACACATACAGTTACTCAAGTTTCGGGCGAAAAGCTGTAGAGACCGTATGGAGATATGGCAGCGTTCGATCAGATACGTGCGGTATTGCACGGATCAGGATCGGACGGTTAGTACTAGAGGCCGTATGGAGATATGGCAGCGTTCGATCAGATACGTGCGGTATTGCACGGATCAGGATCGGACGGTTAGTACTAGAGGCCGTATGGATATATGGTAGAGTTCGATCAGTTACGTTTGGTATTGCACGGATCAGGATCGGACGGATAATACTAGCCGGCTTTGTTTTAAGCCGGATCATAGTATAGTACAGTGTAGATTTTGTCTCATTGCATTTGTATTCGGTTGGAATACAGATGCGGGTGTGTATACACAGTATCGGGGTTTTCCTGTGATTTATTACGGGACTAGTTTTCTGGAGTTGCCAGTTTGCTTTCCGTTTCGGCAAATTTCCTTTGTATCGTTCATTGGCCGAAGATTTGTGGAGGAGGGCTTTTTTGCATTTGTGCAAATAAGCAATTGTGGAGGGGGACTTTGCATATTATTGTATCATGATACTTGCACCATCATTTCTTGACTTTCTTTAGTCATCATGTTTTGACTTTTGTGTGATCATGGTTGTTGATGATGGTTGATTTGGAGTGTTGGTTTTGTGTGATGATTATTCATCATGATGAGCTTTTCTCTTTCTTGCATGATCACATACCATTTCTCTCACTCACTCTCTCTCTCATTCTCTCCACTCCCATGAGATGGCCGGCCAAGCCAAGTTAGGGGCTGTCCAAATTTGGTGGGGTGGAATTCTTGCTCATTTGGCTAGGCAAAAGTCTTTTTAGCTCCTCCTACAAAAGCTTATCTCATTTTCTCCACCATATGGCAATTCCTACAACCCCAATATGAGACATGAGCACTACACATTCTACAGCAAACCTTGGGCACGTCGGCTCGCCAACTTCGTGCCCGAGTTGCCTCGGTATAGAGGCGGGGGCACGTAAAAGAAGCAGGCGACGTGGTGCCCTTCCGGCGACTTGGTGGAGATCGGAGATTCCGCGGGAGATCGGGACGACGACGAGAAGACCGGAGGACTTGGATCACTCGGTATATCTCTCTTCCCCATCTTGTAGTTAGCTAGGACTAGTTAATGGTACGATCCGGGTTTTAGTGCGCGGAGGTGCCGGTTCAAGAAAATTAAAGTTAACCATCGCTTCCGCATTTGGCCTCGGGATGGAGGCCGGGGCGCCGCCGTGCACTTACAGTGGTATCAGAGCCTCGCCATTAACATAGTCTAGCTTTGTCTAATGTGTTTTACATTTCTGATCGAACAAAAATCCCAAAACCCGCGTTTTCATTCATATCAGTTTCTGTCGAAATTTTTTTGTCTCGAAAAATTTTTCAGGGTGTTGCAGAATGATGTGCAGGGAATCCTAAGAACACTGTAGAATTTTGGTCACCTGATCCTTCCGTACGGCCGCGGAACCGTGGCCATAACTCCTCTTTGGCCGCGGTTCCGCCGCAGGAATTTAGATTCACGTCACCAATTTTTTGCAGTGGGCTTGTGGGCTGAAAATAGGGGTTTTGGTATACTTTGTTTGGGCCCAGAATTTCTGTGAGTGCTACAGTATTGCTTGGGGCCCACTTGGTAAAATTTGATCGATCGGGTATCTTAAACACATTAGTTCACAGTATTTACATTATATCTGCGACCGTGAATGTCACTTGATCGGTAAATCCTGTCTAACTGCTATAGCCGGGTTAGACGGATTTGCGAACGTGACCTTCACGTTGATGTTCTGTGTATTGCTGTGATGTTGCGGATCGGTCGTGGGGGATAGCCTGGTTTCAGTGGTAGTACAGTTTTGTTGTATTATGTACATTTGATATTGCGGGGCGAGCGTCGGACATGTGGACTGCCGTTACTGCCTGATTGTATTATTATTTTGGGGCACGACCAGGTTGCGGTCGATGTACCCGTTGTATGTATATTTTACTTTCTGTACTAGGATTACCCCAAGGTGGGGTGCATGGATAGCCGGGTTCTAGAGGGCAACGAGCCCGCATCTCATGGCATTGAGACGGAGGGGGCTTCAATCTAGAATTGGCAGGCTATTCGCCGCACTCGTAGGGGGTACAGGTTGACCCAGGAGGGGTGCCCAAGTTACCGGATTCCATGAAGTGCTGGGTGGTCCATTCACGTTGCTGAAGGGGGCTGCCTCGCTTCAGGTTTTGGCGGGTAACTTGCCGCGCCCGTAGGGGTTTAGGATTTCATTGCACAGGCTATCCACACGACCAGGGGAACGTCGGGTTTCAGTAGTGGCTCTGTGAAACCCGGGGATCCCAGATATCTGTATTGTTCTGTGATGCTGTACATTTCTGTGATGTTGCATTTTTATCACACCTTGAGCGAAACATAATATATTGGTATATATATATTAGTAGATGTTGTATATGTTTTGCATCTGCGCTAGTCCAGTCCCCGCTCTGTCGTTAGTTAGCTAACCTAACGGGTAATGACGGGACCCAGTGGCGAATGCGGATGGCATATACGTACATCAGTATATTTTCGTTCTTTGTGGTGTGATCCATTGATGGGACTGCGTTGATTCGGATCAATGCAAAAACAAACCTAATCTGATGTTGTTGGAACACTTTTCAAAAAGCTGTTATTGCAAGGACGTTCACTTTTGTTTTGCATCGTGGTATTCAGTTGGAATATCCTGCTCCTCAGTCGACGAGGCAAGGGCCGAGATCCCTTCACCGGGAGTGACCCCTTGGACAAAAAGTTGCGTCAGGGCATTAAATTCACTATAGCCGATTACTTTTTCTTTGCACCGTGGTATTCAGTTGGAATATCCTGCACCTCATTCTACGGGGAAAGAGCCGAGATCCCTTCACCGGGAGTGACCTCTTTAGCAAAGGTTATCGTCACTATAATTTTATAAAGCTATCCGTTCCTTCAACGATAACAAGTTCATTACGTTAAAGGTTTTCGCCAGAAACCATTCGTAGCCCTCCGTCGTTTCATATGGGTGGTCAATAGTATTCAAGCTGTGTTTGTTGGCCAAAGTCAAGGCACAGTGTTTGGTAGCTGTTGGGTATTCATATGCAGCATAGATAGATGCGTTGGTTTGGGACAGTCGTACTACCTTGTTGGCCAAAGTCAAGGGTATGTACGGGTGGGTTCAAATTGACCTGGAGAATGACGGGTAGAACTTGACATGTGACTTATGATTTGTTGGCCAAAGTCAAGGTCATAAGAGCATAGGGTAAAAATCTCATCAGGAGTTTCTAAAGAAACTGAAACTTGCCAGATATGCGCATACCTTCTGGAGTGTGACACCGTGAGCGGATTCCGTCACGTTATCATGCGATGATAGTTGGATCCCGATTCCCACTGATGAGTTGGTTTACTCCTCGAGTGATCCCGACTAATTCTTCTTTCAGGTTTAGAGGAGAATTTGACGGTACAGTGGGAGGTTTCCAGATTAGATAAATTGGTAACCATTCTGATCTAGGATAGAGTCCACGCTGAGTATTTCTTTTCTCTCTCTCTTTGGCAGCGACCATTCACCTGACCCTAAGACTATGACTCAGTGACCAATATTAACCGAACCTTCTTAAACACTGGCTTTTGGATTGTCAGAGTTGCTAACCTCATTGCCACTCCTACTTTTACCCTTTTCTCCAGGACACCCCGTATTACTACGAACGTCCACTTCCATTGGACAAAACCATCGTATGGTTATATACGAACTCGAAGGAATTTATTCGAGGATGGTTTCCAGTTCTGGAGAAAACGAATATGACTATTCAGTTGTCTTTTCCTTTTACCTTCTCTCAGGTTGCGAGTACTCCTTGGTTTAGGAGTAGTACACCTATTACGCAAATTGGATAGACTTCTTCCAAACCTTAGGCTGGTGCCGAACGGTGGGGAATGAAGAAAACCAATTAGCATAACGATGGTGTACAGAATGTATTAAGTAAAGACATATCAAGGGATTAGTAAGAGGGCAAATTAAATTGCGACTGCTATTCACGACCAAACCAAGTATTTCTTCGCCAATCCTAAATCACCTTTGTATTTCTCCAGAACACTCCGTATCACTACGAAGATCCGCAGTTTATTGGATACTCCATCGTATGGTTATATACGAACTCGAAAGGAACTTGTTCCAGTTCGGGGATGGATTCTGGTTCAGGAGAAATAAGAATAAGGTTTATTCGGTTGTCTTTTATCTTCACCTTCTCTCGCATTGCGAGTCCTCCTAGGATTAGGACAGTACACCCATTATGCTTATTGGATAGTCTTCTTCCAAACCATAGGCTGGTGCCGAACGGTAGGGAAGGAAGAAAACCATTTAGCCTAAGAGGGTGTACAGAAGGTAATGACTAAAAACATATAAAGGGATTTGGAGAGATGGCAAAGAGATATACGGTTATAGTTATGAATCTGGATAATAGAGGAGGCATTACTAGGAATACCGGGATACCCCATCGAAACATTTCAATGTTTCAGTTTCACTGTGTACTATTAATGGAAAACTGATTTCCCGATTAGATACTTACTCCAGGGTATGTATTTACCAGGTATGATTCTCACATCTGTATGGTTTTACAGATGATGAGTGGGAGTAAGTTATTGGGAATTGGGTGATCATCCTCATTATATCGGGATTCGTTGTAATCGGTGATATTTGAGGAAGTCACCTGGGTTGTTTGCCGGACGGCAAATATTTGGTTTTGAATATCCGCTGTTATGCACCAATTTCAAATTGATATATCTGTACGTCTATTTAAATAGAGTGAGATATACCTTTTTGAAATTATGTCTATGACATTTACCTATATCAGTGGATGGTTAGGTAAGGAGCATTAAACAGCGGTGTAATTCTTCATAATCATAGTACAGTTTTCAACCTACGACACACAGGGAATGAGTTATTAGACTCAAAGGACTTATACAGAGTATTGTATGTTGTCCAGCGTCCATTAGGACAGAGGGGTTGGTTCTCGTACTATATTCAGGTTTACTTATGACTTCTCTAGTTTTTAGACAGGTGTTTCGCGGAAACACAGGGTCCGGATTTTGAGAAGTTATAGGTATTTGAATAAAGTAGAGAACCAGGTGTTGCAAGTATCGGGATCCTTCAAGATTATCGAAGATGTAGATACTTGTGTAAGGTATTCAGTTGATAGTAGTGTTTAAGAGAACTTGCTTCTCTTTCAGGTTACTCATAATTGGAAACATTCCTAAGTTGAGTAACGCTGATCGGCCTTCTTCCATTTAGTTGACATGCACTGGAGACAGCTGCATGATTTGAATCTGGTTCAATTAAATCAGTGCCTCTGGTTCTATATTGGATATAGAACAGTTCATATCTTAACGATGTTAAGGTATGGGGAGTTGTCCGGCTTATGATTAAAACCAGACACTGGACAACTCAAGGCACGTTTCTGTAATGACTGTTTGTGGGTTGACCCAGGCTATGACGAGGGTTGACTTTCTACCATCTGGAAGATCAATAGTGATATTGTTCTAGACTCGCCACAGTTTTAATAAAAATGGATTTTTTCAGAAAACAGAAGTGGGAGTATGGTAGAACTGGAAGTGATTCCAGAACCACAAACGATTACTGAAGATTTGGTAAGGAACCTAAAGATTCAATCTGGTTTGACATTCTATTGGCCACTCCGCAGATAAGGTGGGTAACTTCAGGCACCCGAGAGGTACTCCGGTAGCCTCAAGGACGGTGACAGGGAAGTTCTTATTTACCCACACTTTCCATTGCTGTTGTTCCAGGCTGTGAGACCCGGCGGGAGGATGAGTATAGCGTCGTTCTAAACTTGCTTTAGAAATGTACATGTATATGACTCTGCCAGAGGGTTGTCATAGTCAGTGGGAGCAGCGGAAGCATTGGTGGACAAGTGGCTTATGTCTATTTATAGACTAAAGCAGATATAGCGGAAATAGATCATCTATTTCTGATGTGACAGTCATAGGTTTGACTTCAACAGAATAGGGGATGGATCTGTTAAGAAGGTAGTAGGGTGTGATGTCATGGCATTTGGATGACATACACAGAGTAGGAAGTGATATTCCTATACTACAATCGGTTATACTTTGGTTGTCACACAGTGGTTTCTCCATAAAGGGACTTGGATATTATATCAGACATTCTGGTTACTGGATCTATGGTTTTAGATCTACATTTGGGTGGTTTCCCAATCTGGGTACTTTGACAGCATTCCAAGAGTATTTAGAATGGACGACTCCTGGCACGGTAGTGTACCTGCAGGTGATGGAGTCACCCTCTCTGAAGGTGTCTTACAGACTAAAGGGGAGAGGGATATGCATGATTGGCAGATCACTTGCTTAGGCAATTGAGTCAATCATGAGATGTCAAGTACCACACCAGATGTTGTTCTTGCACTAGATGCAATAAGTTGACATTGATCCAATCCTGGAGAAACAGTCGGAAGCAGTTTTAGAACATAAGTGGATGTTCTAGGGATATGATAACGACAGCCTCATTCGGGAAACAGTTATCATTCCAGGCTTCCAAGGTAACCTGGACGACATGGAGGTTGTCAGAGTTATAGTTTTCCTTTTGACGAGGGGTAGTATTTTGGACAGGTGGTCCAAGGAAATACTGAGGGAGGCATGGCGCAGGATACTAACTAAGTTCGGTTGACGATACAGTCTAAGAAGTTTGGATTTGGAGTTCATTTTTGAGCTAGGTCCCATCAGACATCCGGACACATTCTGAGACAGGTATTGCTCATTTCGGGAGATGGCTTTCTCCGCGAACTTGAGTTATAGACAGACATAGAAAGAAACATCAAAGCGGATCCACTCACTGAGGCTATTCTTCGAACGCAATAGTTTCGCAAGCGAGCTTTGTGAGACTGACTAGTAGAGGAGTTGGGTGTTCGGTATCACACGGGCTGTGAGTATACGACATCACAATAATTAGCCTTGAGTGTAAGTGGGAGATTGTTGGAGATAGTTCCCTCAGAGTCAATTATTGGATCACAGGCACGTGATTGCAATGATTGAGGGAGGACCTGTCCCAGTAGGACAGTCTTACTCGAGATGATAGTATGCTATCTGGTTTACCTTTATCATCGTGTACTGCTTTAGGTGACCTGACATGTCGCTATTACACGTTGATAGTGCCCCTAGGATTCTTACTTGACCACCAGCAGTATGAGGGCGATCATATACGTGAGAGCTGGCAGTCTATAAGCACATCCTTAAAAGGTCCCTAGTCTTAGGAGTTTCGAGACAGGGCATCGATACTCCAGAGTAGACTAGTGTATACAGTCGAGACCACGACGAGGGGCGGTGGCCGGTCTCACAAGCCATTGGTGTCAGTTGGTTCACCTAAGATGTATACAGGTTCTCATTGGGTTATGAGTACACCGGACAGGACTCGCCGGGAACATGCTAGTTGGCCTTATACCTGACGTCAGATAGCAGTTCCCTGGTGACATGTGTACAGGTTAGTTCATCGACCTGGGGATCGTCATTTGTCTCGTGTGAGTTCCTACTGTACTTTGATTACTACCCTACCACGCTCAAAGGAGACGTGCAAACAAGTTTTAGTTGGGTACAGTCCCGAGCCACATGGAGGTAGTGAGCGGATCTTCAGGGGTTCGTCTCTCCCGGTATTGGGGGTGAGGTCGCACTGTGTCTAGGAGTGCCATTACACGAAGCCCTCGGCCGAGGCAGGAGATTTACTGGTAGGTATTCCAGTAGTATCTCAGGGTGTTCTGGGCTACACTCCGACATGACTTGTACCGCTTTTGGGGGTCTGACTTTTACCAACCCCCTAGGCCCGCCATGCGATGCTCATAGACGAACGGACCGGACTGTACGGATATTGTCACTAACAGGCTCAGTAGAGTGTCAGGATGAGTTCGCTCATCGATGTCCCTTTTGGTCAATACCTGGTAGCCCGTTACGTATTGGCTTATACCTCTGACGTGCTAGTGGTTAAATCCACAACCATTGTATTGACGAGTCTTTAGAGTCCACCACACATACAGTTACTCAAGTTTCGGGCGAAAAGCTGTAGAGGCCGTATGGAGATATGGCAGCGTTCGATCAGATACGTGCGGTATTGCACGGATCAGGATCGGACGGTTAGTACTAGAGGCCGTATGGAGATATGGCAGCGTTCGATCAGATACGTGCGGTATTGCACGGATCAGGATCGGACGGTTAGTACTAGAGGCCGTATGGATATATGGAAGAGTTCGATCAGATACGTGCGGTATTGAACGGATCAGGATCGGACGGATAATACTAGCCGGCTTTGTTTTAAGCCGGATCCTGGTATAGTACAGTGTAGATTTTGTCTCATTGCATTTGTATTCGGTTGGAATACAAATGAAGGTGTGTATACACAGTATCGGGGTTTTCCTGTGATTTATTACGGGACCAGTTTTCTGGAGTCGCCAGTTTGCTTTCCGTTTCGGCCAATTTCCTTTGTATCGTTCATTGGCCGAAGATTGGTGGAGGAGGGCTTATTTGCATTTGTGCAAATAAGCAATTGTGGCGGGGGTCTTTTCATATTATTGTATCATGATACTTGCACCATCATTGCTTGACTTTCTTTAGTCATCATGTTTTGACTTTTGTGTGATCATGGTTGTTGATGATGGTTGATTTGGAGTGTTGGTTTTGTGTGATGATTATTCATCATGATGAGCTTTTCTCTTTCTTGCATGATCACATACCATTTCTCTCACTCACTCTCTCTCTCATTCTCTCCACTCCCATGAGATGGCCGGCCAAGCCAAGTTAGGGGCTGTCCAAATTTGGTGGGGTGGAATTCTTGCTCATTTGGCTAGGCAAAAGTCTTTTTAGCTCCTCCTCCAAAAGCTTATCTAATTTCCTCCACCATATGGCAATTCCTACAACCCCAAAATGAGACATGAGAACTACACATTCTACAGCAAACCTTGCGCACGTCGGCTCGCCAACTTCGTGCCCGAGTTGCCTCGGTATAGAGGCGGGAGCCCGTAAAAGAAGCAGGCGACGTGGTGCCCTTCCGTCGACTTGGTGGAGATCGGAGATTCCGCGGGAGATCGGGACGACGACGAGAAGACCGGAGGACTCGGATCACTCGGTATATCTCTCTTCCCCATCTTGTAGTTAGCTAGGACTAGTTAATGGTACGATCCGGGTTTTAGTGCGCGGTGGTGCCGGTTCAAGAAAATTAAAGTTAACCATCGCTTCCGCATTTGGCCTCGGGATGGAGGCCGGGGCGCCGCCGTGCACTTACACATTATCCATAATCCATCCCAGTTACTCAAGTTCTTTTATAAGAACAATCATCTTGAGTACATGGTCTTCTACTGAGGCACCGGGGGCCATCCGCATCTGAAACAACTTTCGAGATGCTTCGTATCGCAAAGTACGAGATTGCTCTTCATACAACTCCTTTGTATGAAGAAAGATGGATTGCACATCCTTCTTCTCATGCTATTTCTGATGGATACTGTCCATAGAAGCAAGCGCGAGGCACCTGGCCGTGTTGCAATCAATATCCCATGTTTTTCGGATCTCCCTATCCGAAACAGATGATTCAGGTCCTGGGATGGGGTGGGGATTTGGTAGTGAGGACATATGATACTCTATCATATGCGAGTGCAATGTTCAAGTTCCTCAACCATTCTTTATAATTCGGCCCAGTCAGTTTGTATTTCTCTAGTAGAAGCTTAAGTCCCGTCATCGGTATCTGCCATTAGGAGAGAGAAAAGAATACACTCAGCGAAATGCTCTTGCAAAGAATTATATTGGTTATTATCTTATCTAATCGATGTCTCCCACTGCTTTAATCAAATTTTCTTTCAAAACCTGAAACGAAAACTAGCCAGGATTAATTACATTCTACAGTTTCGCTAACCGGTCAGCCAGGCCAGTGTCGGTACTTTGAGGGAGGTTTCCCGTGCTTTCGCACGGACCTAATTAAAATAAACCTCGTTTTCCCAGAGGTCAAACCACGTTGACACCTTTCTATACATCTACTGGATTAGCTAATTGTAAAGTGCAAAACTCTCCTGGAAGTAACACTTACTCACAGTGGGATCGGGATCCAACTATCATATAGATGGTATGTAATCTCATTGCAAATTTCAGCTCTTGAAACTCCCGATATTGTTTTTACCCCTAGATGCTTATGACTTTGGCTATGGTCAAAATATCACAAGCACTAGTCAAGTTCTACCCGTCATTTCTAGATTAACTTGACCCACCCTTGACTATGATCAACATAATCACATGAATGTCCTAACTGATCGCATCATATGCTTTGTAGGAAGACATCACTTAGCTACCGTACACTACGCCTTGACTATGATCAAAATACGCAGCACGAATACTAAGTACTCTGCTTCCTAAAATGAAGGAGGGTTGCGGATGGTTTTTATGAAAACCTTTAACGATTTGAACTTGATCTCGTTGTAGAATCAAAACAGTTTAGAAAAGGAGTGGCTTAAGCTCCGCATATTTTGAAACTTGCATTTTTGATAAAAAGGCCGAGTTGGTTTCAAATCTGATTCTATAACATCTTTTAGGTTTCTTTTACTTTACATTAATCTCATTAATGTAGTCCCATCATTTAAGTTCTTAAGCCATCACAGAAAAGAAACAAAAATAGAACGTATACTTATACCACCCGCATTCGCCACAGTGTCCCGTTATGCACCGTTAGGTTACTTAACTAACGGCATAGCGTGGCGGGACTAGCGCGGGTGTAAAATATAAGCAACGTTTATTATATATCATGTATATAATAATAATCCATTCGTCTCAGATACTAAGTAATCACATTACAGAATATTAACATCAGCAGAAGCACATATGAAAATAAAAAGGATTTCTAGAAGGTCCGTATTTTGTATTCAGCCACTAATAGAAAATACGGATTCCATGGTCGCGATGAATAGCCAAGCCCACACACCTAGACCCCTACGAGAGCGATAAGTGATCCTTCCAATTCTAGAGTTTAGGAGACCCGGTCTCGACTCCTCGACATGGCCTCCCACTGAACCCTAGAACCCGATCACTTGTGCTCCCCTCCTTGGGTCTATCATAATGCGGAAAAGTAAATAATATACAATAATGGTGACATCATCCTCAACCCGGAAGTTCCCCAAATAAAAGAATATTACATACAATTGACTTTTACATGAATGAAAATAAACACTCTCATCTCACATAAAACCCCCGGCTATTCGATCGCGACAATCCTGCATCATATCTCAGCAACACATAATATCTCATATCATCAACGTAAGAAAGTATGCATATCCCGATTGTCGTTGATGTATAGCAACGAAGCCGGCGATACACCACATACTACAAATACGGTCGCAGAAAAGAAAGTGAAAAACAACAATTGCAATCACAGAAATCAAGACGATGTTTAACATTTCGATCGAATCAACATACACCCACATTTTACCTCAAGAGCTCAACACTTGAGCAAAGTTACAAATACCCAAAATCGCGCAACAATGACTATGGTCAAGCCGTAGAAGGAGTTAACCAACGCCTCACGTTTGACACCACGGAACTACGGCAAACCCGAAGGTTCGATCGCGGTTCCGTAGGCATATAATCGAGTTAAGGTTATTATGATCTTCTAGAGGGCCCATAGGAACACTTGCGCGACTATTGATTACAAAGGTAACTTAGAAAAAACACAACACTTGGAAATTTCAGCGGGGTCAAGATGTGGGGTTTTGAAGTTCGTTCGAACTGCTAAACATTGTCAAGGTTACCAATACAGTGCTAGAATTTATGACTACAAAGCACTACGAATTAGCTCCAAGTCTAAATAATCATCACATGAAAATTGGGTTAAGCAAACAATACTACAAAACCCAAAACGAACACAAAAGAGCACTGGAGCAATACGGGGAGGAGAAGAACCAAGGGGGCCGGCCTCCTCGGTTTTAGGAGCCAAGGGCTCGGCCAAAATCCGAGCTCTCCCCTCCGTATTTCCCCAGTGTTCTTATATTTTCCAAAAAATCACTCTGCAGTTGTTAAAAAAAATTTTACACGACTTTTTTAAAAATTTCCAGAGAGCAATTCTATGGTTCCGTAATATCGTATTTTCGGAGTTAGTTTCGTTTTCGTATTAGTTCTAATACTATGTCCAGAATTCTAGCTTGGCTCTGATACCATTGTTAGGTTTCCCTAGCACCTACTATAGAGTATGAAAGCATCACACACGCCACATTAAAATTTTAGAGGTGCTAAGCAAACAAAGCAAGGATCTTTAACTAGAATACTAGGGTAACAACGCTTATATCTCATACTAAAACCAATCTATCACTAAGTGAAAGGAATACAACCTTTGTAAACCTCTTTGTAGTGACTCCTAGGATCGTTGAGAATTGGAAAAGCTTGCAAGTGAGCTCCTTGGTCCACGATGATCCACCCGAAGTCCACTTAGGCCAAGCTCCTAGCTCCACTTGATCAAAGTAGAAGATGAAGCTAAACACTCTAAACTAATTGGCTAGATTAGAGTAGAATGATGAGGTGGTGTGTTTTCTTTTATCAAAACCCTTTCTTTTTAACTCTCTCTCTCTCTTTGGAAAAATCAAGAGAGCTTGGAGAAAGAAGATGAAGGCAAAAGTTTTTTTCTAAATGAAATGATAAAGCTTGATGAATTAATAGAAAAGATATGTATATATATTTTCTATTTGTCATCCCAAACCATGGTTACATAATTTAGATATTATTGCACTTGAGTTAAAAGGCAAAAGGAATATTAATCCATGGTTAAAAAGTGGGTGAGCTAAGGTTAACTTCAAGAAGAGTGTAGTAGATAACCATGGATGAATATTCCTTTACTTTTCCTTTTAATTTAAATGCAAATGAATATATATATATATATATATATATATATATATATATATATATATAAATTAAGTTCCATGTGAGTCTTACATTGCCTTCAAAGGTGTATCATCAACCATGATACTTTGTATGTATGTGTCCATGCACATCAACATGTGCATACATTCACATCAACATGTGCATACATACATGCATTCTTCCTCTTTAATAAAAATGGTTTGAATAAAGAATAATAATAAAACTAAAAGTCAAAATGTTAAATCAACAATTGATTTAACAATCCGGTCATATCACATACGACCCGACCAAAAAAAACGCCCGATTAATATACGGTATCACATAGTCATATTCAATCGGGTCCCCACGCATACCTCATATGCACACCACATCTTTTCAACTGGGCTAGGAAACTTATATGTGGGACTCTAAGACTCGTCAATACGCCGGCAGTGGGTGATGATCATATCAAACACCCACAATCCTCAAGCGGTCAGCTAAACATAACGGCCACCCGGGTATTGAGGGATCAGAAGAAAACCAACAATGCTGTCAAAACTCCCGTCGAGCCATCATGCAACACTTACCGTACAGTCCGATCTCCTCGTCAGATATGTTGCATATCGAGTCTTGGGATGGTATCGTCGGCCCTAATAACTCAATAAGTCATGTTGTTGTATGGCTCATAACAGATCGATAAACTACTGATAACACTTATGAGTAAATCTCAGTAGCCCTGACTAGGGACTTCCTGTTATAGCCAATCAAGCATAGCACAACATCAACTCCCAATACTGGGAGAGACGAAACCCCTCCTATCGCTCATCGCCTCCATGTGCCTCGGGACTGTACCCAAAGACCACCTGTTTGCACGACTCAGTAGAGTCGTGGTAGGGTGGAGATCAAAGTACAGTGGGAGGACACACAAGGCTCTATGACGATCTCGGGTCTACAGACTAACTTGTACCAGTATACCCCTGAGCACTGCTATCCGACGATAGATATAATACCACATAGGAGTTCTCTGTCTGTCCGTTCAGGGTACCCAGTCTCCACTGAGCACCTGCATACATTCTTTGGTGTCAGCACACCAGATGGATATGGGATCATCTATCGCCCATCATATGGGACAAGAATGGTATACGCTAGTCTACTCCGATATACCCACAACTAGGAACTGTTCAAGGATATGCTTATAAACTACACGTGCCCCGCTAGTATGATCCGCATCATAGTCACAGTAGTCAAGCAAATATCCTGAGGATTTTATCAACATGTGTAAATGAATAAAAACATGATCAAATCAACATGTCAGATAAAGTAAACCAGATAGCATACTATCATGTCGAGCAAGAAAGTAATATATATATATATACATGTCCAAGCATCCACTATACATATAATGGCCTCTAGGGCATACATAAATCCAACACGCCTTATTGCACTTCGTCGACGGTATCGGGGGGTGCGGCCGTCTACTAATGTTTCCGACAAGCATTCGATCAGGTTATAGGGAATCTTGTTGAATTACCCGACAATTTATTGGAAATCGTTTTCAATATCGAGACTAAAATGCGGGGTTTATAATTGTTAGGCATGTGATGTCTAAAGAATTCATTTGGTTTCGCATGAAATCCAAAGTATGAGATATGTTGGGTTTATGATGTCTAAGGTGGTTGTGGATTCCAACTGTTGTAATTATCACTTTCTTTTCTGCGACTGTAAGTGTAATATGTGGTGTATCACCGGTTTCGTTGCTATATATTAGTTATATGTATGCCCTAGAGGTCATTATTGTACATATGATGTATATTATAGTGGATACTTGGATATATATAGAGAGGACTTTCTTGCTCGATATAATAGTATGCTATCAGGTTGTTCTTTGTCTTAACATGTAGACTTGTATTTTGATACTGTCTTGCTCTCACATGTTGATAATGCCCTTAGAATTTATACTTGACTACCAGGACTATGATGGAGATCATACTCGTGAGGCCAGGGTAGTTCACAAGTATATCCTTTAATTGTTTCTAGTCGAGGGAATATCGAGACAGGGCATCGATATTCCAGTGTAGACTAGCTTATACGCTTCTTGACCCATATGATAGGCGATTGATGATCCCACACCAATTGGTGTTTGACATCAGATATGGTATACGGGTGCTCAGTGGAGACAGGGTACATTGAACAGGACTCGCCGAGGACTCCTATGTGGTAGTATACCTATCGTCAGATAGCAGTCCTCTGGTGACACTAGTACAGGTTAGTCTGTAGACCCGAGATCGTCATAGAGTCGTGTGCGGCTCCCTCTGTACTTTGATTTCCTCCCTACCACGCTCAAAGGAGACGTGCAAACAGGTGGATTTTGGGTACAGTCCCGAGTCGTATGGAGGCAATGGGCGATAGGAGGGGTTTCGTCTCTCCCGGTATTGGGGGTTGATTTTGCGCTATGCTCGATTGGCTATAACTGGAAGTCCCTGGCTAGAGATGTCGCCGAGATTTACTAATAAGTGTTATAAGTAGTTTCTCGAAACGTTATAGGCCAAACATCGGCATGACTTATCGCGTTACTGGGGGTCTGATGATTTCCACCCTAGACATGATATGAGACATATCAGACGATGAGACCGGACTGTACGGTAGTATTACTGATAGGCTTCATGGAGACTATGGATAGGTTTGCATGTTGATCTTCATGTCGCTCAATTCCCGGGTAGCCGTTACGTCCAGCTAGTACCGCTGATGGCTTGTAGGTGACTGATGTGATCGCCACCTAGTGCTGGCGTATTGACAAGTCTTTAGAGTCCGACATAGAAGTTCCCTGGTTCAAGCGAATCGAAGTAGGAAACATATGTGATATGTGTGTAGGCCTGATTAAATACGAGTATGTGATACCGTGTTGTAATCTGGCATTCATCTGTTATCGGTTCGGTTATATGTGATATAACCAGTTTGTCGAATCAAGTGGTGATTCGATAATGTGATATACAGCTAAATGATATTAGTTGGTCATATATGATATAACCGGATTATTAGATCAAGTGTTGATTTAATAATGTGATATAAATTATATGTGATATAATTGTATATTAACTAATATCATTAGCTCACTAATTATTCTTCATTAAGTATATATTAATATATGTATGTATATATATATATATATATAATAATAATAATAATAATGAAGCATGGCATTTATATTTCTATTTTGTGAAAATGGAAATGAGGTGGAAAATGAAGCATGGTTGCAAGCATTGGATTTTCTTTAGTTTATTCTTCTTGACTCACTATTCAAGCATGGTTGCAATTTTATATTGCATAATTCCATGCTTGAATGAGTAAGAGGTCAAGAGTTGCCATTCATTCTATCTCATTCTCAACAGTTAGCCAAATTCTTGAGTTGCACCCATGGTTACTCTTTAGCTTCTTCTTCCTGCTCTTGTCATGCCTCAAGCTTCAACCCTCACATGTGATGTGAATCATGAAGATTGAACACAAACTAGTGAGCTCTTAACATCCCCAACTTCATCATCCTACACTTGACTAGCGATCAAGTGTAGCGTGTTTCATACGCTAAAGAGTTTAGTGTAAAGGAAGCTTGAGTTGGAGGGACTTCGCGTGGATCATCATCGGCTCGAAGGTCATCGGAGGAAGTTCGTTCAAAGTCTCAAGAGAAGCCTTGTGGAGTCACGGGACTACTACACGGAGAAAGTTTGGAGAAGGACTGTCTACAAAGGTTGTATTCTTGTTCTCTAGATGTAAAGTAGTTTACATTAGGCTTTGTCTAAATATCTAGTTAAAGATTCTTGGATTAGGGTTGTTTAGCATGACAATTTTTTGAAAATGGCGTGGAGGATGCCTCCCGAAACCTTACAAACGTGCTAGGGAACCTTACAGTGGTATCAGAGCCAAGCTAATGATTTAGAAAATGTTTTTTAGATTACGAAACCGAAACTACTCCGAAACTTGAAACACGAAAACATAGTTTCTGTCAAATTTTAAAGTCGTCGAATTTTTTTTAAACAACTGCAGAATGGTATATGAGATGTAACATGAACACTGAGAAAATACGAACCCATTCCATCGGTTTTTGGCCGAGCACATGCCCCCAAAATCCGAGCAGGCCGGCCCCAGTTCATCTTTTGGGCTTTGTATTTTTTTGGTGTTCTGGTCTCTAGGTTTTGGTGTTTCAGGTGTTGTTTGTTTTTGCTAAAATTTCATAAGATTTTAATTTTCTATAAAGGCAACTCGGCGTGTTTCGTAGTCGTAATTCTAACTATATTTCGGGTTAATTATACGGTGTTCAAAAGTTCGAACGGATATCAAATACCCACTTTAACCCTTGCCGGAAAATTTTCCAAGAGTTGGATTTTTTCCAAGTTAAAGAACATTCAAATATCGTGTAAGTGATTCGATGGACTCTCTAGAAGAACGAAACCCTAACTCGATTCTATGACCGTAAGAATCGCCGCTAAACTCTCGGGTTTGCGGTAGTTCCGCGGCGCCATAGGTGAGGCAAGGGTTGGCCCTTCTACGATTGGTCCATAGGTACTGTGGCAAGTTATGAGTATTTTTAAATTGCGCTCAAGTGTTGAACTTTTTGGGAAATTTTGGGTGTTTGTTGATTCGGTCGGAATGTTTAACACCGTATAGCTATTTGATGACATGTGATGTTATGTGTTTGCTTGGATATGTTATATTGGATCGTCGTGTTTTGAATAGCCGGGGGTTTTATGTGAGATGAGTTTTTATTTTCATTCATGTAAAATTCATTGTATGTAATAATCTTTTATTGGGGCACATCCGGGTTGAGGATGATGTCACCATTGTTGTATATTATTTACTTTTCCGCACTAGGATATGTAGGGTTTCTAGGCACACAAATGAGGTCTCACAAGGCATCAACCATGCCAATTTCAAAAATTTCCGGTGCAGAGAAACCCTAATGCGATCGTTGACTAGAAGCAAAGGCGAAAATACGAACAAGTTAACAACTTAACCGCTAAGTGATTGGAAATACAACCTTTGTAGATCCGGTCCTCCACTTCCTTAGCTCCGTGACGATGTCCCTCCGCTGTACCCTTCGGATCCCGGACTCTCGCGGTGGTTTCATCGAAGAAATGATCGGGCTAGGTCGTCGACTTCGATGCCGAAGATGATCTACGTCGAGGCAACACAAGATCAAGCTCCAACTTCACCAAGTCATGAAACTTGTGAAGAAAACACCCTATACTACATGGCAAGTGGTAGAGGATGAAGAAATAGGAAGTGGGTTCACTTTAGAATTGGATTTCTCACCCTTTTTCTCAAATCACCATTGAAGCTAGCAAGCTTCTTTCTTCTTCAAGAAGAAGAAGAAGAAGATAATATGATAAGAATTCTTGAATAATAGAAAATAAGTGATTCTTATCATAATAGCAACCATGGTTATGTGTAGAGAGTAAACTAAGGTTAGGTGAATGGTTAGGTTAGGCATGAAACAAAAATGGTAGACTTTTTCAAAGCTTCATGAAGCTTCAATGTAAAACAAAAGTAACAACCATTTCATTTCTTGCCAAAATGAAATAAATAAATAAAAACCCTAACAATTTACTTAACCAAGGTTTAAATAAAACATACACCCAAGTTTGCATGTATCTGTCACGACCCGAAAGTACGGAACGTGACTGGCACTTAGATTACGAGACGTCTAAAGGCGTACCATAACCTAAGTCAGCCAAAGCCCAGAAATCTAACCCAAAATCAAAAGAGAGTGAAGGAAAAACCTTAAATGAAAACAGTTTTTTTTTTAAATCAAATAAGTTGCATAAAATCCCTTTTTAAAACATCAAAAATTCCCGAAAATTTCGGTAGAGTCTCCCCTGTATTTTCTATCCCCCAAAATGGGTACAACAAGATAATAAACCTGTAATCATAAAAATGGCATCCCCAAGCGGGAGCTAGCTCTTCGCCCAAGGCGGATCACAACCACATGCAATATAATAGTAATATCAAGAGAAGAACATAAAGAAACGCAAAATACCAGAAAACACACGTCGGCTCAAGTGAGCTCGACCCAAAAGAACCACAAATATACAGTCTCTAAGTCTCATCACTAGGTCGCATATACAAAACAACTGGTAGATGGAGAATACTAGATACAATGAAAAGGCAAAAAGAAATAAAGTATACTCGCAACCCACCTACGGGCGATGTCGCGAGTCTGAGCAAAAGGAACTGATGACAAGATAGCCCGCCGCTACAAGACTGACGGATCCGACCTGCAAGACACTGTGGCACAACGGGGGTGAGTTGCCAGCTCGTGAGTAAATATAACATCTAATAAGGCAATCGTAAGAATGCACGCAATGCACCACAACATGCATGTCCATATGTGCTATAATATCTCTAGTATGCATGCACAGGAATGCAATGTCATTATTAAGTCTTTAAGTGTTTTAACTGCTAAGGTTATTGAATTCTTGACTTTAGAACATGAATATCTGTATAATAGCTAAATATCATCAAGAAATCATCTGAAAACCCGTGTCAAGCATCGACACCAAAAAGGAATCATATCTGTCTCAATATCGGGCTCCGTCAGTACGGATCGGCCCATATCATAAATCTCACGACAACGGTCGGTATCCTCCGGATATCCGCCGCGCCAGACATCACCGGTAGGTAGTCTTCCCCTGCCAGGCTCATCGTCTACAACTCGATCTTCTTGCCCCGGGGTACCATACCGGGCCCACCATGTACCCGAGACGGTTCATCAACTCCTCGAATCGGGTCTCGAAATCCAACAGAAAACATGAAAAATCATGGTGGACGACACATACGTCACGAGAAAACCGCAACTTTGTTTTAAAAATGATAAATATAAGCTTTGTTAAATTCTTGCGGTTTTCCCCAAAAAAAAAAAAAAAATCCAGAAATCGCAGAAAAACTGAAATCATCAAGGAAATCATAATGTCCACATGTTATATATGATAAGTGTCTATGATATCAATGTATATGATGTGAGAGTTTGGCTAGAAATCTATGTAAATATGATAGTAATGCGAGGTATATGCATGCGATACAATCTCAAATATCATGCATGAATGCAATGGCGTTACTAAGCTAAACAGGTTTTATAGTGCACGTGGCATGGCAAATACCAAAGGCGTGTGTGTCACATGAATAGTGCGCGTGCAATAGATGACAATGGTAAGGTGTTCGTGTCCTACGAAATGATATCGCATATGTATATATGAATGTCATATGAATGTCCAAGCAATCTAGTATAGGGTTAGCTGTAAGGGTATGCAATGTACATAAATGGATAAGCTAGCTAACAATATAATTATTGCATAAAGTAGAGTAATCCTAACTAGGGAGGGGGGCCTCACGCCATCCAGACGATTCCCCCATAGATGAATATATCTACTCACCGGGACGCCTCAGTTAATCAGATCCGATCACAACCTTGCCTTTTCGCGCCGCGTCCGATTGCCTCCGTAACCGATCCTAGAATTTCACAAACACAAAACATAAGGCTAAATATTCTGCAAAACACGATATCAAGACCATGTGAGAAAACTAGCGCCCACAGCTAAACGCGTGTGCACTCGAAGCACCAAAACGTGTGCGCTAACGTCTGAAACCACCCCGATTGACTGTGATTCATAGCAGACACCAAACCTAGACTCGGAACGTACGTGTCGCGCAAGTCACAATAAATAAAATATAGGTAATTTGGTCACAGATTTTATCTGGAGAAGAAACAACGAAAACAAGCAATACCAAAAACCATAAAATACCTACAGACAACGACCAAGCAAAAATCTTTATCTAATGAGGGGTGGGATTAGACCATATGATTTTATAAAAAGGAAAAGGCTGATTGGTAGAGTTAATAGCCTTATACATCATTTTGATTGCCAATCATATAAAGTCATATTGATTCAGAGGGTTAAGAGATTGAGTGGAAATAGTTTTCAAAAGATTCTGCAAAGCTAGATTTATCCTCAAGAGAAAGAGGTTTAGAAAAAATCAGGTTTCCAACACCAAGAATTATTGCTAATATAACCTGTGTATGAACACAAGCATTGGTGTTCCAAGCCATCTTATATAATGTAGGGAAATCAATTGAAAGAGAATTTTTGCAATAATTTCGTGCCACACTAAGCTTAAAAAGACAATCAAATTGAAACACAGGGACTGATAGTTCCAAATTATCCCTAAAAGGTCAAAATTGAAGGGGGTTTCCTGCAATTTAACCCGTTTTTCACTAGATCTGAGAGTAACAACCCTGAATTCTTGTTCCTCTAGAATCATCATCGCCTTATACAAAACACAAGCAAGTATCAATGGAAAAAAAAAATCCATGTAACAACAGTAAGAATACCTACTATTCACATTTACCTAAAGAAGCAAAGTTGATATGCAAGGGTTAGCAATAAACTCTCAAGATCTTCCCAAAAGGCGACGCCGCCATCGACGATCGCAGCTTCAATTTCGCATCGGTGAGGCCCGACTTCAGCGCCTCATTGTTGGGGTCGATGGAGAGGCCCTACTCGTAGGCGTCGATGGAGCCCTCGACGTCGCCAAGGCCGAGGTGGGCGGTGCCGAGGCGGCTGTAGCCCATGGACCAGCTATGGTTGAGCTCGACGGTCTTCTGGGCGTCAGATTCGGGCTTCAACGAAGCGGTTGAGGAAGGCATAGGCGGCGGAGCGGTTGGAGTAAAGGACGTGGTTGGTGGGGGCGAGGGCGACGACGTCGGAGAAGTGCTTGATCGCGGCGGTGAAGTCGTCGGAGGAAAAGACGGCGTTGGCCTTGGCTTTGTCCTCGTCGGCCGCCAAAGGGATGGGATGAAGTTATTTTAGAGGAATGGAAGTGGGAAAAAAAATTGGCTGCTGCGAAGGGGGGTCAGCCAAATTAGGAGTGAGGAAAAAAAAAAAAAAGAAGTAAATGGTTGTGTAGAAGTTACATATTTAGTGCCCTTTTCTTTTATTTTCCTTATTATTTTCACAAATAAGAAATGTGCTGGAAAATTTTGAAGCGAGAGAGAGAGAGATGCTCATGAGCTCGGTAACAACACGTAGAGAGAGGTAAAAAAAAATGAAGTGTTAGTTTGTATGTCTAGAAACTACCCCAATTGCATCCTATATTATTTCCTTTACTTAATTAATTCATTTAATTCTATTTTCTAACCCTATACTTCTCTAGAAGCTTGGAGTCAATGAGAGAAAGATTTAGCATATTACAAACTTAATTCTATGCTGTCATGGTGCACCATTGTAAAAATAAACCATTCAAATTGGTAGTTTATGCTAATTTAATGTCTAATTGAAAGCTCAAAATAATATTAAAATAATTAATGAATAAAAAAATATTTAAGTAAACTAATAATTTATAAATGGCTAAATAAATATCAAATACTAGCAATTATATAGTTAAAATAGGCGTATTGAATTCTAAAAAAAATTAATTATAGTTGGATTTTATGGAAAATACGAGTTATTTTAACGGTTATCGGGAAAATTCACCTAAAGAATTTATTTGTTTATTTTAAAACGTTACAATCTCCCCCCTTTAAGAAATTCGGACCCCGAATTTAAAACCTAACTACACGTACCCTCGAAAAGATGGGAAATATTCCTCTCGCATCTCGACCTCGTCTTCCTACGTGACCTTTTCGTCGCTTTGGCCACGCCAAAGAACAATCGTGGTCAGTATGGCCTCGGATCTTGGTTTCTTTACCTGCCGATCTAGAATAACTATTGGCAGCTTGGCGGAAAAAAAAGATCGCGCTCCAACCGGATGTTGTATCGCGTGAGAGGATCATGTAGGTACTTGCGGAGCATTGATACATAAAATACGGAACGAACAATTTGGAAAACTAGGTAAAAGAGCCACACGATAAACACCGCGCCAACACGCTTGAAAATCTCTAAGCGACCCACATATCCGGAACTAAGCTTACCTTTCCTCCTGAATCTCAACACGCCCTTCATCGGAGAAACCTTTAAGAAAAACATGATCACCTACTTTAAACTCAAGTCTGCGCCGATGTCTATCAGCATTAAACTTCCGCCTGCTCTAAGCCGCTCTTATCTTATCTTGAATCAACTGAATCTCTTTTCGGTCATCTACTGCACAATCTGTGGCTCCAAATACTGCTCTCACTTAGTTCTATCCAACACAGGGGCGATCGACATCTCCTCCCCTATAACGCCTCGAAGGGTGCTATCTGAATCTTCTCCTGGAAGCTGTTATTGTAGGAAAACCTTATCAAGGGCAAGTGGCGATCCCAACCGCCACCGAAACAAGAATGCAAGACCGGAGCATATCCTCAAGAATCTGAATGGTCCGCTCTAGCTGATCATCGGTTTGCGGATCGAAAACTGCACTGAAACTTAAATGGCTGTCCAAAATCCCCTGAAGTTTCCGCCATAGTCGGCTGGTGAACTGGGTGCCTCTGTCAGACACAATACAAGTCGAAACTTCATGTAGTCGCGCCATCTTATCAACCTATATCTGAGCATACTGAACGAATCCGAAAATAGTCGACTGGTAGAAAATGAGATACTTTCCGTCAATCGGTCTACAATCTCTAGATAGAGTCATACTCTTGACTGGTCCTAGGTAGGCCCACAATAAGATCCATAGAATTTTGTTCCTATTTCCACTCCAGAATGGACAATGGTTGTAATTCTCCTGCTGACCCCTGATTCTCGGCCCTGACATACTGATAAGCCAGTATCCCGAAACAATCTGTGACATCTTTCTTCATCCCTTCACGCCAGTAGACTTCTCTCAATCCTAATACATCCTGGTGGAAACCGGATAAACACTATATGTCGATTTGTGTGCCTCTTCTAAAAATCTTGCGTCTCAGTCCCTCGGAAACTGGCACACATAGTCGGGTCCCAATTCGTAGTATTCCCTGATGATCGATCGCTAGCACTGAATCTCTGCCCTGTCGAACCTGCTCCCTGATTTCTGATAAACAGACGTCATCGAATTATGCCTCACGGACATGATCAAATCACTGTGGACGTACACGAACATGAGCAAATTGTCCCCCAATCGCCGTAACTCGAACTGTACTCGAATGACAAAAGCTACCTCCGAGCCTCCAACTCAAAGCATCCGCCAGAACATTCACCTTGCCCAGACGATAAAGAATCTCGCTGCTGAAAGATATACTTTAAGCTTCTTGTGGTCCCTAAATACCTAGTACGACTTGTCGTATAAGTAGTGTCTCCAAGTATTCAGTGTAAAATCACTGCAACCATCTCTAAGTCATGCATAGAATAGTTCTGCTCGCTCTTCTTCAACTGTCGAGAAGCATCGTAATAACCAACAAAACCGCCTGATCCTTAAGGCAAAGATAATACTGGCGCCGACATCAAACAAGTTTTCAACTGCTTAAAGCTCTACTCGGATGCATCGGTCCAAAGAAAGAAACTCTCTTCCGGGTCAACCCGGTCAACCAAAAAAAATGCTGTGAACCTCCATCACTGATACGGATCTGCGCCAGTGCTGAACGGCCTCGATCTTCTTCGGTTCCATACATACTATCTCTCGTACTACGTGATCCAAGAAGTCAACACCATCCAACCAGAAAACACACTTAGATAATTCAGGGAATAGCTGGCGCTCCCTCAAAGTCTGCAACGAAATCCTCAATTACTGCCCAGGCTCCATTCAGATCCAAAAGTATACTAAGATGTTCTCAATGAACACGATGATAAACTGATCAAGAACAGCCTGGATATTTGGTTCATCCAATCCATAAACGTTTCTAAGGCATTGGTGAGCTCGAACAATATCACCAAAACTCATAACGCCCGTAACTTGTGTGAAAAATGATCTGCGAAATATCTTCCTCTCAAACCCACAACTGGTAGTATATACCATGCGAAGTACAGCCAGAAACTATGCATGAATCTTGATGTAATGAGGTATAAATATATGACTAACAACCCTACATATACATCTTAGTGAAATGAATAATCAAATTGACAGGAGAAAACCTATCTCCGATGCGAGCGAATCACAAACAAACAACATATCGAGCGACCAATAGATTAGCCAGTCACAACGGCGTCTATCTAAACGCCTCAGAGCTGACATACTGGTACAATTCCGCTTTGGTCCAGAAACGATTGAAGTCTCAGAGATGCGCTCCTTCAACAATAAGGTGCGTTCATAGAAACGACGTAAGTGTCAAAATTCTGAGTGCCTATAGCAAACAATAACCGTATGTCCAATCTCCACACGAACCTCTTTATCCATTTCTCTTTAGTGTCCTCCAGGTAAGGAGCATATCGAACCACCAAGAAATCTGAATGTTGTACTCGGACACTGTCATCTCAGGAGTCTTGCGCGAAGACTCAAAACTACGAGCTCGGACATCTCGAACGCTCTCCAGAAGGAAACGGGCAAGGAATATAGCTATGAACTCATCCCAAATCATAAGAAGTAGATCTGTAGCTCGTCCTCTCGTGACTGACTCGCACCATGTCTGAGCAAGACCTTCTAGATGAAAATTCGCAAGCTCAATCCATATCTCGTCAGAACATATCTGTGAACGACAAATCCTAGCTATCCTGTCGAGGAATGTCTGTGGATCCTCCGTCGCATATGTGACAGTAAAAACTAGAGGTTTCAGCATCAAAACTCACTTAAGGATACGGAAAAATCTTGGTAACAGAAAAGGTTGCCTGAGAAATAGGTACAAACAAAATCCCTGAAATAGAAGGGACATCATCCGCTCTCGAAGCTCGGCTAACCACCACTAACAATCCAACATCAGTCGCAAGTCCTGAATTCTCGACTCCAGCCTAGCCATTCGTCCTGGAAAAGGAAGACCACCCTGTTCGTGAGGGGTAGGCGTACCGCCCCGATCGGTCCTCGTCTCAAACGAGCCTACTCTATTCTCATCCCCGGCCGCAGCCCTCTCGCCCTAGTAGTCTCCGACGGCATAATGGTTGGAGCAAGAACAGGATCGATAGTAACATTACAATCGAATCAAAGGATTTCCGGAATCAAGGAAGGAAATACAAGCAAATATATATATATATATATATATATATATATATATATATCCTAAGGTCACTTAGGCGGAGTACCGTATCGCAAGTATGCCGCGGATCATACCCACGCTACGCCACTCTGCTTAAGTCACCTACTCCATCTACCAAGGTCGTCCTACACTCAGAAAGGTAAAACCTACGCTCTGATACCAACTTTGTCACGACCCGAAAGTACGGAACGTGACTGGCACTTAGATTACGAGACGTCTAAAGGCGTACCATAACCTAAGTCAGCCAAAGCCCAGAAATCTAACCCAAAATCAAAAGAGAGTGAAGGAAAAACCTTAAATGAAAACGGTTTTTTTTTTTAAATCAAATAAGTTGCATAAAATCCCTTTTTAAAACATCAAAAATTCCCGAAAATTTCGTTAGAGTCTCCCCTGTATTTTCTATCCCCCAAAATGGGTACAACAAGATAATAAACCTGTAATCATAAAAATGGCATCCCCAAGCGGGAGCTAGCTCTTCGCCCAAGGCGGATCACAACCACATGCAATATAATAGTAATATCAAGAGAAGAACATAAAGAAACGCAAAATACCAGAAAACACACGTCGGCTCAAGTGAGCTCGACCCAAAAGAACCACAAATATACAGTCTCTAAGTCTCATCACTAGGTCGCATATACAAAACAACTGGTAGATGGAGAATACTAGATACAATGAAAAGGTAAAAAGAAATAAAGTATACTCGCAACCCACCTACGGGCGATGTCGCGAGTCTGAGCAAAAGGAACTGATGACAAGATAGCCCGCCGCTACAAGACTGACGGATCCGACCTGCAAGACACTGTGGCACAACAGGGGTGAGTTGCCAGCTCGTGAGTAAATATAACATCTAATAAGGCAATCGTAAGAATGCACGCAATGCACCACAACATGCATGTCCATATGTGCTATAATATCTCTAGTATGCATGCACAGGAATGCAATGTCATTATTAAGTCTTTAAGTGTTTTAACTGCTAAGGTTATTGAATTCTTGACTTTAGAACATGAATATCTGTATAATAGCTAAATATCATCAGGAAATCATCTGAAAACCCGTGTCAAGCATCGACACCAAAAAGGAATCATATCTGTCTCAATATCGGGCTCCGTCAGTACGGATCGGCCCATATTATAAATCTCACGACAACGGTCGGTATCCTCCGGATATCCGCCGCGCCAGACATCACCGGTAGGTAGTCTTCCCCTGCCAGGCTCATCGTCTACAACTCGATCTTCTTGCCCCGGGGTACCATACCGGGCCCACCATGTACCCGAGACGGTTCATCCACTCCTCGAATCGGGTCTCGAAATCCAACAGAAAACATGAAAACTCATAGTGGACGACACATACGTCACGAGAAAACCGCAACTTTGTTTTAAAAATGATAAATATAAGCTTTGTTAAATTCTTGCGGTTTTCCCCAAAAAAAAAAAATATCCAGAAATCGCAGAAAAACTGAAATCATCAAGGAAATCATAATGTCCACATGTTATATATGATAAGTGTCTATGATATCAATGTATATGATGTGAGAGTTTGGCTAGAAATCTATGTAAATATGATAGTAATGCGAGGTATATGCATGCGATACAATCTCAAATATCATGCATGAATGCAATGGCGTTACTAAGCTAAACAGGTTTTATAGTGCACGTGGCATGGCAAATACCAAAGGCGTGTGTGTCACATGAATAGTGCGCGTGCAATAGATGACAATGGTAAGGTGTTCGTGTCCTACGAAATGATATCGCATATGTATATATGAATGTCATATGAATGTCCATGCAATCTAGTATAGGGTTAGCTGTAAGGGTATGCAATGTACATAAATGGATATGCTAGCTAGCAATATAATTATTGCATAAAGTAGAGTAATCCTAACTAGGGAGGGGGGCCTCACGCCATCCAGACGATTCCCCCATAGATGAATATATCTACTCACCGGGACGCCTCAGTTAATCAGATCCGATCACAACCTTGCCTTTCCGCGCCGCGTCCGATTGCCTCCGTAACCGATCCTAGAATTGCACAAACATAAAACATAAGGCTAAATATTCTGCAAAACACGATATCAAGACCATGTGAGAAAACTAGCGCCCACAGCTAAACGCGTGTGCACTCGAAGCACCAAAACGTGTGCGCTAACGTCTGAAACCACCCCGATTGACTGTGATTCATAGCAGACACCAAACCTAGACTCGGAACGTACGTGTCGCGCAAGTCACAATAAATAAAATATAGGTAATTTGGTCACAGATTTTATCTGGAGAAGAAACAAGGAAAACAAGCAATACCAAAAACCATAAAATACCTACAGACAACGACCAAGCAAAAATCTTTATCTAATGAGGGGTGGGATTAGACCATATGATTTTATAAAAAGGAAAAGGCTGATTGGTAGAGTTAATAGCCTTATACATCATTTTGATTGCCAATCATATAAAGTCATATTGATTCAGAGGGTTAAGAGATTGAGTGGAAATAGTTTTCAAAAGATTCTGCAAAGCTAGATTTATCCTCAAGAGAAAGAGGTTTAGAAAAAAATCAGGTTTCCAACACCAAGAATTATTGCTAATATAACCTGTGTGTGAACACAAGCATTGGTGTTCCAAGCCATCTTATATAATGTAGGGAAATCAATTGAAAGAGAATTTTTGCAATAATTTCGTGCCACACTAAGCTTAAAAAGACAATCAAATTGAAACACAGGGACTGATAGTTCCAAATTATCCCTAAAAGGTCAAAATTGAAGGGGGTTTCCTGCAATTTAACCCGTTTTTCACCAGATCTGAGAGTAACAACCCTGAATTCTTGTTCCTCTAGAATCATCATCGCCTTATACAAAATACAAGCAAGTATCAATGGAAAAAAAAAATCCATGTAACAACAGTAAGAATACCTACTATTCACATTTACCTAAAGAAGCAAAGTTGATATGCAAGGGTTAGCAATAAACTCTCAAGATCTTCCCAAAAGGCGACGCCGCCATCGACGATCGCAGCTTCAATTTCGCATCGGTGAGGCCCGACTTCAGCGCCTCATTGTTGGGGTCGATGGCGAGGCCCTACTCGTAGGCGTCGATGGCGCCCTCGACGTCGCCAAGGCCGAGGTGGGCGGTGCCGAGGCGGCTGTAGCCCATGGACCAGCTATGGTTGAGCTCGACGGTCTTCTGGGCGTCAGATTCGGGCTTCAACGAAGCGGTTGAGGAAGGCATAGGCGGCAGAGCGGTTGGAGTAAAGGACGTGGTTGGTGGGGGCGAGGGCGACGACGTCGGAGAAGTGCTTGATCGCGGCGGTGAAGTCGTCGGAGGAAAAGACGGCGTTGGCCTTGGCTTTGTCCTCGTCGGCCGCCAAAGGGATGGGATGAAGTTATTTTAGAGGAATGGAAGTGGGAAAAAAAAATTGGCTGCTGCGAAGGGGGGTCAGCCAAATTAGGAGTGAGGAAAAAAAAAAAAAAAGAAGTAAATGGTTGTGTAGAAGTTACATATTTAGTGCCCTTTTCTTTTATTTTCCTTATTATTTTCACAAATAAGAAATGTGCTGGAAAATTTTGAAGAGAGAGAGAGAGAGAGAGAGATGCTCATGAGCTCGGTAACAACAGGTAGAGAGAGGTAAAAAAAAAATGAAGTGTTAGTTTGTATGTCTAGAAACTACCCCAATTGCATCCTATATTATTTCCTTTACTTAATTAATTCATTTAATTCTATTTTCTAACCCTATACTTCTCTAGAAGCTTGGAGTCAATGAGAGAAAGATTTAGCATATTACAAACTTAATTCTATGCTGTCATGGTGCACCATTGTAAAAATAAACCATTCAAATTGGTAGTTTATGCTAATTTAATGTCTAATTGAAAGCTCAAAATAATATTAAAATAATTAATGAATAAAAAAATATTTAAGTAAACTAATAATTTATAAATGGCTAAATAAATATCAAATACTAGCAATTATATAGTTAAAATAGGCGTATTGAATTCTAAAAAAAATTAATTATAGTTGGATTTTATGGAAAATACGAGTTATTTTAACGGTTATCGGGAAAATTCACCTAAAGAATTTATTTGTTTATTTTAAAACGTTACAGTATCATCAAACATGATACAATCAAGTGCACAAAAATATATCACATATACAATGTGCACATCAAGTGAGAAAATCCATTTTAAGTGAACCAATATTAGTTAATGCAAAGTAATATATCAAATATATAATTATACATTAAATCATTAAATCAACACTTGATTTAACGATCCGGTCATATCGCATATGACCGACCAGTATCCAATGTATCGACTTATCGAATCAATGCTCTATTCGATAACTAGGTTATATCGCATACAACCAATCGATACATTCATCGCGAAAATAGAATACGGTATCACATACAAGCATTATTCTCGGCCCCGCACATATCTCATATGCGCTCCTATTTCGTTTCGCTTGAGCCAGGAAAGCTCTGTGTAGGACTCTAAAGACTCGTCAATACGCCGGCAGCAGGTGATGATCATATCAAACACCCACAAGCCGCAAACGGTCTGCTAAACGTAACGGCCACCCGGGTATTGAGCGATCAGAAGATCGACGAGCAAGCCCGCTCACACTCCTGTGAATCCAACCAGTAACACTTACCGTAAAGTCCGGTCTGTTCGTCTGATATGTCGCATATCATGCCTAGGGGTGGTAAACGTCAGACCCCAGTAGCTCGATAAGTCGTGTCGATATGAGGTCTATAACAGTTCGAGAAACTACTGGTAACACTTACCAGTAAATCTCAGCAACCCTGGCCAGGGATTTCCGGTTATAGCCAATCGAACACAGCGCAACATCAACTCCCTATACCGGGAGAGACGAATCCCCTCCTATCGCTCATTGCCTCCATGTGATTCGGGACTGTACCCAAAAGCCACCATTTTGCACGCCCTCTTGGACATGGTAAGGTGGAAATCAAAGCATAGTGGGAATCACACAAGACTCTATGATGATCTTAGGTCTACAGACTAACCTGTACCAGTTTCACCAGAGAACTGCCATCTGACGTAAGGTATAATACCATGTGGGAGTTCTCGACGACTCCGTCCAGTGTACCCAGTCTCCACTGAGCACCCGTATATAATCTCTGATGTCAAACACCAATGGATATGGGATCATCCATCGCCCATCTGTATGGGTCGAGAAGGTATACGCTAGTCTACTCTGGTATATCGATGCCCCGTCTCGATACACCCACGATTAGGGACCTTGAAGGATGTACTTATGGACTACCATGTCCCCACTAGTATGATCCGCATCATTGTCCAGGTAGTCAAGTACACATCCTAAGGGCTTTACCAACATGTAACGGAGATACAATCAGTGTACACGTTAAGTTAAAGAGTAACCAGATAGCATACTATCATGTCGAGCAAGAAAGTCCTCCCTATATATGTCCAAGCATCCACTACAATATACATCCTATGTACAGTAATGGCCTCTAGGGCTTACATATAACTAACAATCTCCCACTTGCACTAGGGCCATCTGTAGCAGTGGTTGCAGTATCTCATACTCAACCATCCCATAAAAGTCTCTCTCTGGGAAAAGGCCTTTCGTGAGTGGATCCGCCGTGTTGTCCTCTGAGTCTACTCTCCTAACCTTGATCACCCTGAAGATCAACCATCTCCATGATCAGGTGATACTGCCTTAGAATATGTCTGGATCACTGATGGGACGGACGTTCCTGGCATAAGCTACAACTCCATTGTCACACAATGGGAGGAACTAAGTTCATCTCATGAACTAATATACACCCAGACAGCCTCTTTGGTAGAATCTTAAGTAGCGATGTATCCAGCCTTTATCGTCTAGTATGCCACGGTATCTAGCTTGGAACTCTTCCAACATACCGTCCCTTTACTGAGGGTAAAGACAATTCCTGCGACTGACATTCAGTCGTCCTTATCACCCTGGAACCTTTCCAGTGATTCTCCCCAGGATCGATTGATACCATCTCACTACATGTAGTGAGTATCCTAACATCCAATTACATCTATCTCATAGATGAAAACTCAGGATTTAGGAGTTATCTCTTTGATCCTATATGGAGAATCATTGTGATAAGCGGAGATTGACCGAGCGTAGTATAGGAAACTACTTCCCTATCAAGAGTGTGTCATCCACGTACTCTACGAGGATCACTACCATATTCCCTACTACCTTTTTGTATATACACGGTTCATCTACCATTTTGATGATGTCAAACTATTTGACTAACTCATTAAACCGGATGTTCCAACTCCGCGATGCCTGCTTTATCATATAAAACATCTTACACACGTTTCCGCTGCTCCCACTGTCTACGAAGCCCTCTGACTGTGTACTTACAGACTCTCTCTTCTAAAACATCATTTAGAAAAGCAGTCATGACACCCAACCGCCAGATATCGTAGTTATGGTATGTAGCCGTGGCAAGTAGGATCTGGATGGACTTAAGCATAGCTACTTAGAAAAGGTTTCATTATAATCCATACCTGGTCAATGATGCAAACCTTTAACAAGTCTAGCTTTTAAAGTCTAAACATTTCCATGTACACCAAGTAATCTTCTCAAGATATACTTGCTCCTGTTGGGGATTTAACCCTTCAGATATAGCAACCAAAGTCCATACTTTGTTGGTGTATAACGATTTCATCTCAGATCACTAAGCATCCAGCCATTCTTACAGAGTCTCACTCCTGATGGCCAGCTCGAAACTAGTTGGATCATCATCTCATTATGCAATCCTCGCTCCCACTGTCATAGAGAAACCGAAGTATCTCTCAGGTGGGTAGGAACCTTACTAGATCGGCGGAGAGGCTGAGGTTCGTTGGAATCTACTGAATCCTTTGGTTCTATCAAATCATCTGCTGTAGTTTGTATAGCTGGAACATTTCAAGTTCTACAGAACTGACCTTGCCTCGATCTTGTCCGGATTTTGCTTTTAGACATAGGCCGGACAACCCCAAATCTTAACTATCTTAAGAGATGGGTTCTTCCCTTTCCATATCACATATGAAGCGGTAGGCAACTGATTTGATTGGAACCCTATTCAATAGGTATGCAACTTCATAAGTGCATAACTCCCAAAAGGAAATAGGTAACTCAGTAGTACTCATCATAGAGCACACCTTATCATATAGGGTGTGATTGCTCCGCCCCGATATACCATCGTGCTATGGTGTATACGGAGGAGTAATGCTGAGAGAGAATCTCATTCTCCTTTAGAATAATCCAGGATTTCCGTGCTCAAGTATTCTCCTCCCTGATCACATCAAAGGACATAATACTTATACCCGTTTTGGTTCTCTACTTCTAACTTATATTCTGTGAATATCTCAAAAGGTTCGGACTTGTGTTTCAACAGGAACATATGTCTGAATCTTGAGAGATTATCAGAAAATGTAATGAAATACAAAGAACCGGTTTTAGCATGTGTAGACTGGGGACCTACATACATCTACATGTATCAGTCCCAAGAGTTCACTAACTCTTTCTCTGTTTCCAATAAACAGAGCTACGGTCATCTAATCTTTGTGACAAGACTGGAAAGTTTCACAAGATGTAAATTCAAACTGATTTAAATATACATCTAAATGTAACTTCAGCCATTCGGGTCGCATTGATATAACCTAGTCTACAATACCTCGAGAAGGAATCGTTCATTTCTGAACTCTTCCCCTTGTGTGTGTTCCGTATACTTAGAACTGTAGTTTGATTTAGAACATCAATGCTTTTAGATAACGTGCCTGAACCGATCAACTTTTGATATAGGAAATGTTCAAAACATTGTCCAACAATACAAAATTTTATCATTTCTTTACTAATAAAGAGACTGATATGATTTTGTACATCAGGTTCGGTATCTAATAGCATTTGTTCAGAATCAATGTATTGGTAATACAGCGTGACAGTGACCAATAGACTTGGTTGCAACACTTGCCCCGTTTTCTGCCTCATGAAACTTATCACCCGTTCTCAGTTCTCTACCTTTCTGTAGCCCTATGTAACAGATTACATATCTAGGATCCTGATCCGGTATCAAATACCCAGGACACAGAGGATGCTGAGAAACAGTTCTTTGTAATGAACACACCCGAAGAAGATGCATCATCATGTACTTTCTTCGTTTGGGCGGCACGGGAATCTGGTATTCCCCAATTTCCTGCTCTGTTTTATAACATTTATAAGATGGAGCGGGACCAACGTTCCCCAGCTCAGTATAACAAGCGGGTTCGGTCAATACATCCGTATTATTATCTTGATTAAGGCGTGATATGGTCGCTACCTGGAGAGAGAGAGAGAAGAAAACACTCTGCGTGCGCTCTTGCAAGATCAGATTGGTTATTATTTTATCTAATCAGGATGGCTCCCACTGTTTTTATCAAATCTTCCTTCAAACCCTAAAAGGAAAGACTAGCCGGGATTAATTACACGCTACAAGTTCGCCAATCTTTCATCCAGGCCAGTGTCGGTACTTTGAGGGAGGTTCCCCGTGCTTTCTCACGGACCTAATTATAGTAAACCTCGTTTTTCCAGAGGCGTAACCCCGTTGACACCTTTCTAGACACCTACTTGATCGGCTAATTGTAATGTGTAAAACTCTCCCAGGAGTAACAATTACTCGCAGTGGGTATTGGGATCCAACTATCTCATAGAAGGTATGCAATCTCATTGCAAATCTCAACACTTGAAATACCCGATAATTTTGCCCCTAGCACCCTATGACCTTGACGGAGGTCAACAAACCATAGGCTACTAGTCAAGTTCAACCCGTCAGTTCTTAATTGAATCAAACCCACCCGCACGACCCTTGACGGAGGTCAACAAGGTCGCACGACTACCCTAATCTAATCTGCATCATATGCATAAACAGATAAATACTAGTTAGCTACCGCACACTACGCCTTGATGGAGGTCAACAAACGTAGCACGAATACTAAGTAGGACTTATCTGAAATGACGGAGGGCTACGACTGGTTTTTCTGAAAACCTATTGCGTAATGAACTTGATATCGTTATAGAATCAAATGATTTTAAAATGGAGTTCTTTTGAGGCTTTTCTGGTTTTGCTAAAGGGGTCACTCCCGGTGAAGGGATCGTCGGCCCTTTCTTCATCGAATAAGGTGCATGATATATCATATATACCGCTGTGCAAAGCAGAAACTATAGAAGCAATCAAAAGACAAACCGAGGGTTATAGCATCTGCCAGTTATTGCTAAAGGAGTCACTCCCGATGAAGGGATCTCGGTCCTTTCCTTATCGAATAAGGTGCGGGATGTTCTACAAGGAACACCGCGATGCAAAGCAAGAACCGTAGCTACCTGTTTTTGAAAATTCGATTCCACAACATCTTAGGTTTCTTTTCTTTCATTAATCACATTAATGAAGTCCCATCATTTAAGTACCTAAACATCACAGATAAATACGACGTACACTTATGCCATCCGCATTCGCCTCGATGTCCCCTCATGCACCGTTAGGTTAGGTAACTAACGGCAGAGCGGGGCAGGGCTAGCGCGGGTGTAAAACATAAGTAACGTCTATATAATATATCATATATACTATATACAGTATTTATCACAGAACATATCAAATGATCACATCACAGATATCGCAGCAGAAGAATCATATGAAATATTGGATATACTAGGACGTCCGTGTTTTCAATATGAGCTTGTATAAAACACGGATTCCACGGTCGCGATGAATAGCCAAACCCACACCCCTAGACCCCTACGAGAGCGGCAAGCTACCCTACCAATTGTAGAGTTAGGAGACCCGGACTTGACTCCTCGAGTTGGTCTCCCACTGGACTCCAGAACCCGGTTACTTGTGCCCTCCTCCTTGGGTCTATCCTAGTGCGGAAAAGTAAATAATATACATCAATGGTGACAACTTCCGCAACCTGGAAGTGCCCCAATAACAGAATATTACATACAAGTTTTTACATGAATGAAAATGAAAAACACTCATCTCACATAAAAAACCCCCGGCTATTCAAACACGACGATCCAATATAACATATCCAGCAACACATAACATCACATGTCATCAACGTAAGTAAATATGCGCATCCCAATTGTCGTTGACATATAGCAAAGAAACCGGCGATATCACATATTACACTTACGGTCACAGAAAAGAAAGTGTAAAACTACAACAGTTGGAATCCGCAACCTCTTTAGACATCGCGTGCCCAATCAAATGAATTCCTTAGACATCGCATGCCTAACAATTATAAACCCCGCATTTTAGTCTCATTATCGAAAACACTTTTCAATATCAAGTCGGGCAATTCAACAAGATTCCCGACATCATGATCGAATTCTTGTCGCAAACTTTAGTAGGCGGCCGCACCCCCGACGCCGTCGACGAAGTGCACCAAGGCGGAACACCGCTGCCGCGAGCACCCGAACGGATGCTTTCGGCGACGGGGTTCTCCTACAGTCATTTGGTCGGGGCTATGGGGTGTAGCAGACTATTAAGTTTATCCGGCGAGTATCCGCGTACGCTACGTGATTGCGACGGACTTTTGATCACATCAAAATTTTGTGGCAACCGATCAAGTGAGACTAAACTGCTATGTTTATAACATTCATTCAGTTATCTCATAACTACTTGTGAATTCCAAATATTGTATCACATTCCGGATAAATAGAAAATGTTAAACTTTCCAATCGAACAATCGAACACCCAAGTTTTCCCGAAACATCTCAACACATGAAATAAGTTTAAAAACATTTACTTCGTGCCTCAGTACCAACGGTCCAGCCGTAGAAGGGTCAAGCCAACGCCTCACATATGGCACGCCGTACTGCCCCAAACCCTAAGGTTCAAAGGGCAGTTCAAGACGGTCACATAATCGAGTTATGGTTTGTTGTCTTCTAGAGGGTCCATCGCGTTACTTGCACTACTTAGAACGTTCTTAAAACTACGGAAAGATCCAACACTTGGAAATTTCCCGGCAGGGGAAAAAGTGGGTATTTATATCCGGTCGAACTTTTTAACAGTTTCTAAAATATCCGGAAAAACTTAAACGAAGTTAAATTATCCGATAAAATTAACGAGTCCCTAATAAAACCCTAGAATACTCAACAATTGAGTGGAATTAAAAATTTCCCATAAAAAATTGCCAATAAAGGACCTAATAATAAATATATGAAATTTCAGGGGCTAAGTCCAAATTTTGGCCGCGGAACCGCCGCAAAACCCATGGTTTAGCCTCGGTTCCGCGGTCAAATTATTGACTTAGTGGACGGTGCTTCACAGTAATTCTTAGTGTTTCCTACTTAATTTTTTGAGAAATTTTAATTCACAAAAATCCACTGTTTGAAAAATTGTACAGAGAGGGTTGAAATTGGGGGATATCGGGTTCGATCGGATTTCTAGTTTCGTCTACACATCGCCTAAAGCTCTAGCTAGGCTCTGATACCACTGTAGGGTTTCTAGGCACACTAATGAGGTTTCACAAGGCATCAACCATGCCAATTTCAAAAATTTCCGGTGCCGAGAAACCCTAATGCGATCGTTGACTAGAAGCAAAGGCGAAAATACGAACAAGTTAACAACTTAACCGCTAAGTGATTGGAAATACAACCTTTGTAGATCCGGTCCTCCACTTCCTTAGCTCCGTGACGATGTCCTTCCACTGTACCCTTCGGATCCCGGACTCTCGCGGTGGTTTCATCGAAGAAATGATCGGGCTAGGTCGTCGACTTCGATGCCGAAGATGATCTACGTCGAGGCAACACAAGATCAAGCTCCAACTTCACCAAGTCATGAAACTTGTGAAGAAAATACCCTATACTACATGTCAAGTGGTAGAGGATGAAGAAATAGGAAATGGGTTCACTTTAGAATTGGATTTCTCACCCTTTTTCTCAAATCACCATTGAAGCTAACAAGCTTCTTTCTCCTTCAAGAAGAAGAAGAAGAAGAAGATAATATAATAAGAATTCTTGAATAATAGAAAATAAGTGATTCTTATCATATTAGCAACCATGGTTATGTGTAGAGAGTAAACTAAGGTTAGGTGAATGGTTAGGTTAGGCACGAAACAAAAATGGTAGACTTTTTCAAAGCTTCATGAAGCTTCAATGTAAAACAAAAGTAGCAACCATTTCATTTCTTGCCAAAATGAAATAAATAAATAAAAACCCTAACCATTTACTTAACCAAGGTTTAAATCAAACATACACCCAAGTTTGCATGTATCATCAAACATGATACAATCAAGTGCACAAAAATATATCACATATACAATGTGCACATCAAGTGAGAAAATCCATTTTAAGTGAACCAATATTAGTTAATGCAAAGTAATATATCAAATATATAATTATATATTAAATCATTAAATCATTAAATCAACACTTGATTTAACGATCCGGTCATATCGTATATGACCGACCAGTATCCAATGTATCAACTTATCGAATCAATCCTCGATTCGATAACTAGGTTATATCGCATAAAACCAATCGATACATTCATCGCGAGAATCGAATACAGTATCACATACACGCATTATTCTCGGTCCCGCACATATCTCATATGCGCTCCTATTTCGTTTCGCTTGAGCCAGGAAACCTCTGTGTAGGACTCTAAAGACTCGTCAATACGCCGGCAGCAGGTGATGATCATATCAAACACCCACAAGCCGCAAGCGGTCTGCTAAACGTAACGGCCACCCGGGTATTGAGCGATCAGAAGATCGACGAGCAAGCCCGCTCACACTCCTGTGAATCCAACCAGTAACACTTACCGTACAGTCCGGTCTGTTCGTCTGACATGTCGCATATCTTGCCTAGGTGTGGTAAACGTCAGACCCCAGTAGCTCGATAAGTCGTGTCGATATGAGGTCTATAACAGTTCGAGAAACTACTGGTAACACTTACCAGTAAATCTCAGCAACCCTGGCCAGGGATTTCCGGTTATAGCCAATCGAACACAGCGCAACATCAACTCCCTATACCGGGAGAGACGAATCCCCTCCTATCGCTCATTGCCTCATGTGATTCGGGACTGTACCCAAAAGCCACCGTTTTGCACGCCCACTTGGACGTGGTAAGGTCGAAATCAAAGCATAGTGGGAATCACACAAGACTCTATGATGATCTCGGGTCTACAGACTAACCTGTACCAGTGTCACCAGAGAACTGCCATCTGACGTAAGGTATAATACCATCTGGGAGTTCTCGGCGAGTCCGTCCAGTGTACCCAGTCTCCACTGAGCACCCGTATATAATCTCTGATGTCAAACATCAATGGATATGGGATCATCCATCGCCCATCTGTATGGGTCGAGAAGGTATACGCTAGTCTACTCTGGTATATCGATGCCCCGTCTCGATACACCCACGACTAGGGACCTTGAAGGATGTACTTATGGACTACCATGTCCCCACTAGTATGATCCGCATCATAGTCCAGGTAGTCAAGTACATATCATAAGGGCTTTACCAACATGTAACGGAGAGACAATCAGTGTACACGTTAAGGTAAAGAGTAACCAGATAGCATACTATCATGTCGAGCAAGAAAGTCCTCCCTATATATGTCCAAGCATCCACTACAATATGCATCCTTTGTACAGTAATGGCCTCTTGGGCATACATATAACTAACAGGATAGACCCAAGGCGGGGAGCACAACTAACCGGGTTCTAGAGTCCAGTGGGAGACCATCTCGAGGAGTCGAGTCTGGGTCTCCTGACTCTAGAATTGGTAGGGTTGCTTGCCGCTCTCGTAGGGGTTTAGGGATGTGGGTTTGGCTATTCATCGCGACCGTGGAATCCGTGTTTTATACTGGCTTAACTTAAAACACGGAATTCCTAGTATATCCAATATTTCATATGTTATTTTCTGCTGCTGATATTGTGTGATGTGATCACTTTATATGCGTGAGACGAATGCTTTATTATTGTATATATGATATATAATAAACGTTGCTTATGTTTTGCACCCGCGCTAGTCCCGTCCCGCTATGCCGTTAGTTAAGTAAACTAACGGTGTATAACGTGACACTGTGGCGAATGCGGACGACATAAGCGTACGTTGTATTTTCGTTTCTTCTGTGATGCTTAGGAAGCTTAAATGATCGGACTTCATTAATGAGATTAATGAATGAAAAGAAACCAAAATGATGTTGTAGAATCAAATTTTCAAAAAGGGTAGCTCTAGTTTTTGCTTTGCACAGCGGTATTCCTTGTAGAATATCCATCACCTTATTCGATAAGGAAAGAGCCGAGATCCCTTCACCGGGAGTAACCTCTTTAGTGAAACTAGCAGATCTATAACCCACTCGGTTTTGTTTTTGATTGCCTTTTTTAGTTCTTGCTTTGCATAGCGGTATTCCTTGTAGAATATCGAGTACCTCATTCGATGAGGAAAGAGCCGAGAACCCTTCACCGGGGGTGACCTCTTTAACGGAACTAGTAAAAGCCTCAAAAACACTCCTTTTCAAAATCACTCGATTCTGCATCGATATCAAGTTCATTAGGCAAAAGGTTTTATTAAAAACCTGTCGTAGCCCTCTGTCATTTCAGATAGGTACTACTTAGTATTCGTGCTACGTTTGTTGACTATGTTAAGGCGTAGTGTGCGGTAGCTAATTAGTGCTTATCTAATAAAGCATGAGATGCGATTGGATTAGGGTAGTCGTACGACTTTGTTGACTATGTTAAGGGTCGTACGGGTGGGTTTAATTCAATCAGGAAATGACGGGTTGAACTAGGCTAGCGCTTATGATTTGTTGACAATGTTAAGGTCATAAGTTGCTAAAGGCAAAAGTATTATCGGGAATTTCAAGTGTTGAAATTTGCAATGAGATTGCATACCTTCTATGAGATAGTTATATCCCGATATCCACTACGAGTAAAAGTTACTCTTGCGAGAGTTTTACACATCACAATTAGCCAATCAAGTAGGTGTCTAGAAAGGTGTTAACGGGGTCACGGCCCTGGAAAAACGAGGTTTATTTTAATTAGGTCCGTGCAAATGCACAAGGAACCTCCCTCAAAGTACCATCACTGGCCTAGCTAAAAGATTGCCGAATTTGTAAGGTGTAATTAATCCCGGCTAGTCAAACTTTTTAGGGTTTGAAGGATGATTTGATAAAAACAGTTGGAGCCATCCTGATTAGATAAGGTAATAACCAATCTAATCTAGCAAAGAGTGCACGCTTACGCGTTACCTTCTCTCTCTCCAGGCAGCAACCAATGTCACACCTTAATCAAGATAATAATATGGATGTATTGACCGAACCAGCTTGTTATACTGAGCAGGGGAAAGTTGGTTCTGCTCCAACTTATAAGTGTTATATGTCCGAGCAGGAAATTAGAGAATATCCGTGTAGCGTTTTGAAAATCGTTTCGGTGAAATTTCGGAAAATCGGTAAAATGAGGGGGTTTTCTATAAAAAGTCAAAATACAAATATCTTATTATAAAAATTAAATATACATATTCTAGCTATGTAATTGCTATTATTTGGTGTTTATTGAGCCGCTGGTGAAATTTCAAATTTTCTGAAAAAAATATTATTTTATTATTATTTTAAGCCGTCACTAATACATTTAATTAGGGAAAATTACAAATTGGAATGAGTTGAAACAAATTTTGTGCAACATAAAACATTAAATAAAAATTTATCATGTGGTTTTTGGAACGAAATCATTTGCCAAAACGGTTTAGAAATTATTGAAGAAAAAAGGCTTTTTTAGCGTAAATGGATGTTTGGGGTATTGTATTTATCATTTTTCATCACCCCACAGCCGTGCCCACACCCACACACCCCCACTTACTCTTCCCCTTAGCCAAATTCAGCAGCCCTCACTTTTTCCCCACTTGGTTTGCAAAGGAAAGAAAAGGAAAGAAAAGGAAAAGAAAAGAAAAGAAAAGAGTAGAAAATGATATATTTTGAGTTGACTTTGACTTGAAACAACTTTCCCCACCTCACTCTCTCTCCTCACTCACCCACCCCCCCACAAATCTGGCCGAAACTGATCCATAGAGCAGCAGCCCCTCTCCCCCAAGTTCTCACTCCATTTTTGCTTCAAAAATCCATAAAAAGCTTCAAAATCCATACAATTTCAAAGCTTTTTTCCAAATCCAACACTTACCCATTATTCCTTTGCATTTCAAGCATGGATCCTTGTGAAAAGAGAGCATTTTGGTGTGCCATGGATGCTTGTGGATCTTCATATGCTTTTGGGTATATTTCTAAACATTTTTGTTGCTTAAATTGTTACTAATTTCTTAAGCTAATTTATTTAAGTGTTATTTGGATATGTGAGTTTAATTGCACGTTTTGGAATTCAAGAAAAGGGTTTGAATGCAAGTTAGGTTATTGTGAATTGGTGTATGGTTGTGATGGGTAGCTTCCAATCTTAGAATTTGTAGAAAGTAATTTAGTAGTTAAATTTCATATTGTTGCATGGAAATGTCTAAATTAAGTTTTGTTTTTGCTAACTAGAGTTTTTGAAAAATTATCAAATGCTTAGATTAAAATATAATTAAGTGTTCATGTCATTATAACTATTATAATGAGTGGTTTAATGACTTTGGTTCATGCAAAACGAAGCTTAATTGATGAATTGTGAATTTTGCTTTAAAGGGTGTTAAATTTGATATTTTGCAAACTAGGATTTTGGAAATTATGCAAATTTATGAGTTTAAATTATGGAAATGGTTTTTATGACTTATTTAAGATAGTTAATAAATATATTGGCCGCTACATTCATTTATATATCGTGTTTTGTACAAAAACGGCGATTTGTGCTTGCTAGATTTTCGGAAAAATGACTTTTTGAGTGAAATCGGCGGTTTTGTGAGTTTCAACCTAGTTTATATTAAAATTAGTGTTCGTGAATGTGCAAATGAGTGTATTTGGGTTTTTCTCGATGGTTTGGCGTTTGTACGCCGACGTCGAGGGTTTTTGGGTTGATTTGTGAAAGCAACCATAGGTTTTGACCTATGTGGGATTCGTGCGTCGTTTTGATCATAAGTCGGATTTTAATGAGATATGGTGCGTTATGATATGTAGGTACCCCCATGTGGACTTCGAGACGACAAGCATGGCGACGTCGGCACCGGCTAGCGAGGACCAGGTGAGTAGATTTATATCTACGGGGAGAAGTCGGGTGGATGGCGTATAGCACCCCCGCAGTCCGTGGTGGTGTATACGGATGCGTATACACACCAACTTTTATTATATGTTATTTGGGATTAATAACGATGCTTAGGATGGATATTGGCGTGTTGGATTACTTTAGTGTTGCGAACCCTAGGGTAGTGTTGCACTACACATACACACATACATACTTGCATACATTCCTTATTTCATATGTGCGTGTATGTGAATATATATTTATGTGTTCACATGGGTATGGGACTATGTGTTTATATACTGGATTTGAGGATAGTATTTGGAATTTGAGATGAGTCGATGAGATTGGGCTTGAGGCCAGGAGATCGGTGACGTGATTTGGTTCGTATTGAGATACGACATGATGTTTTAGCGGGTCTTCTGACGTAGTAATTCTTACACCCGCATGCATACATAGATGGCATCAATATTGTACTAGACGTAGGACATTATTCCGGATCATGATATTTGATAAAGAAGATACCAAATGAATAGTGTGATTGATGTGACTTTGATCCGTACCCAGATTGGGATGTTGTACGACGGATTTACGTACGAGCTATATTGATGATTGATTCGCACTCTTGACTTGGGATGCCTGATTATAGATATGGTATCGGATATGATATTATTGAGGCGGGATCACCGACTATACATATACAGGTATGTATATGTATCGACTCAGATGATAGGCGGTTTCCTTACCTGTAGTTCAGCTTGTTAGTTCAGCCGTATAGTTTAGTGTAGTTGTTAGATTAGATTAGACTTCTTACCTATTTCAAAAACTAACGAATCGTGGGCATTTTTAAAGACAGCTCAAGGGAATCTACGGATATTTCAAAAACGACGTATCTTTTCATAAAAACACCGTAGCCCCAATTTTCAAAACCCCATGATTCGTGTTATTTCAAAAGGCACCATTTGTAGGACTTATATTAGATTATTGCAGATTAGTTATCGTTGTGTCTAGTATTCAGCTCCCGCACATTATTGCTGTTCGCTCTGCCTCGCATACTTATTGTGCTGCATATTCCATTATTGATATCATGCTGTTAGGACACCAGCACCATTACCGATGATGCGTATGTACCACGTACACCTACTTGCCGGCTCACACACATCTTCATCGGTAATTGCCATGTCACGTACACTTTAGAGAATATATTTGCTTGACTTAGCTTGTTAGTTAGTAGTTGATATGATATTAGTGTACCTGCCTTACATGCCTAGTTTATTAATCATACATTGCAACTTGGTTATTGATACCATATGCATTCATTATCATTGACATATGCACTTGTGATGATTTCTTGAGATTTATGATATTTCTGGATTTCAGGGAAAGCCGCAAAATTTACAACTTATGATTTTTTAAAATATAAAATATTGCGGTTTTCTAGTGATGTAAAGTGTCGTCCACCATGAGTTTGCTGTGGTTTTAGAGATCCGTGTCGAGGAGTGGAGGAACCGTCACGGGTACATGGTGGACCCGGTATGGTACCCCGGGGCAAGAGGAATGTGGTGTTGACGTTGAGCCTGGCTGGGGAGCACTACCTACCGGTGATATTACCCGACGCGTCCGATATCCGGAGGATACCGTCGTGGTCTTGAGATGGATGGTAGGGGCCGGTCCGGACTGACGGCGCCCTAGATATTGAGCTTGAGACATTGATATTTCGAGACAGTGAGATTTATGTTTTGTGTCGATGCTAGACACTGTTGATACTGATTTCATTATGATACCTCAGTTTAAAAATACGAAGGAAATCTCACTAATTTTTGAAAACAGTTTCTTCATTTACATGTATTCTGTTTCATGCATTAATACCTCATTCATATGATATATTGCTACCTGAGGCACTGACACGGGCAAAAGAAATTATACTCGGGTTAGATATTACCCTAGACATTGTCATAGGCTACCTGTTATACATATATTTGAGGATATATTATGATCATTGACCTAGGTTGCGTTATTAATGCGATTTCTGTGCGTAGATGTTTTTCTATTCACGAGTTGGCAACTCACCCCCGTTGTGCCCCAGTTTCTTGCAGATTTGTCGTACAGGTTTCTTTACGGCTTGCGGGCTCAGTTTCATTCGGGTGATTTGCTAGTAGGTGGGTTTACTTGTATCATACCCCCATTATATATCTTGTATATCATTATTCTGTTGTATCTAGAAGTTCCATCAACCAAACATGTACTTATTGAGATAGAGACCAGTGTTGGTTATTCTTTCGACCTTAGAGTCGCTCGTTATATTTCTGGTGGTTTTGAGTTTCCTTTTGAGTTTTGATCCTCGCCGTTGGCGTTGTATATTATATTGTTTGTGTGGTTGTGGCCGTCGATTGACGAAGTGCTAGCTCCCGCTTGGGGATGCCTTTTTCTTGATTTCGTATACTATTCATGTTGTATCCCGTTTGGGGGCCAGTATTTACAAAGGAGACTCTGTCGAAATTTTCAGTAAATTTTTGATGTTTTTAAAACCGCATAATTCGGCTTATGCTATTGAAATTACTTGCTTTAAGTTGGTTTTTCCTGCACTCTACTATTTTCTTGGTTTGGATTTCTGGGTTTTCGGTTTACTTAGATTACGTACGCCTTGAGACGTTCGTAGTTTAAGTGCCGGTCATGTTCCGTATTTTCGGGTCGTGACAAAGTTGGTATCAAAGCATTAGGTTTTAACCTTCGGAGCGTAGGATGACCCTTGGTTGATGGAATAGGTGACTAAAGTAGAGTGACGTACCGTTGGTATGTTCCACGGCATATTTACGACACGCCACTCCACTTAAGAAGCCTTAGGATGTACATTTCCTTGTTCAGTATTATATTCCTTCCTGATCTAGCCTCATCGGTACCAGTTTGGTTTTGCTGCTACGGTTACGGGCAGGGAGAGCTACGGCTAGAGTTGCGGTCAGCACAAGCTCGTCACGAACGAGGACTGACCAGGGCGAAATTCCGGCGACACACGATTGCAGAGATGTGTCTTTTTAATGTGTTTCCGCGCCACGAGCGTTTGGCGGATCGCCTTCATGAGGTTACTCGGAGGTGCTGATCGACACTAGAGAATTGAGCCAATGATAGAGGCCAGCCAGATTTTGATGACCGTTGGTGTGTAGCTTACTCCTGATGATTGAGGCACTGTTCAGCGTGCAGACGAGCGAGCCAGTTGTTGCTGCGAGCGACGAGATATCGCCCCATATGTTGGAACTATGGCGGGGCGAGTTGTACGAATAGATGATAGAAGGTCGCTAGTCACCCGATGATGAATGACTAGGACAGGTGGTTCGTTCGCTTACCCCGATGCGAGGTCATCAGATAGATTGATTCCAGCTAGAGACGACTTCACGCGGAGGCGTTGGGAGTCGACAGAGACGATCGAATGTCAGAAACCTATTTATCCAAGTATAAAGTAGTCGGAAAGACATGCAGGCAATTCTATGGTCCCTCTAGAAGAATGAAACCCTAACTCGACTTAATGACCGTGTGAAAGCCTTTGAACCTTCGGGTTTGCGGCAGTTCTACGGCGCCATTAGTGAGGCTTGGGTTTGCCCTTCTACGGCTGGACCACCGATGCTGTGGTATGTATTCGATACTATTAAACTGTGCCCAAGAGGTTGAGATCTTAGGGGATTATGAGGTTTTGAGGAATCGATCGAATGGTTCGACTTCAATCGGATGCTAGGTGGTGAGACGCATTCTTGGGAGACTCCAGATACGAGGATAGTCGTTGGAGCTCAGTCCATGCAGCCGTGACGAGACTAGTCCAAAGAAGACGACATTAGAGAAAAGTGGAGTAAGAGGTTCGCACCAGATCAAGATGAGATGATATTCCACTCCGCCGACATCAGAGAGGCGATGCGCATGCCGAGGCATGGTACTTGGACTTACCTTCCAGATGGAGTCGCGATGAGTATGCAGTCGTTCCAGAGCAAGATGCAGATATAGGAAAGGACAATGACTTCCGGATAGTTGGCAGAGACGAGACATGGAAGAGACCGTGAGCAGGATTCCTTCCAGGACACTGCTGCAATGATACTTGCACCCAGGATCAGATGTGTCACGTACATTTAGAGAGCGACGACAGTGATATGCTGTCTTACGAGTGGTCGCGATGATTGACCAAGAGATGACCAGAGAAGTGCCAGAACGGAATCGTCCCCGTTAGCACACCTGACAGGGCCGATGAGCCGATGGACCGAAAGATTGGTAATTCACAGTAAAGACCTTGACCCAGGAGTGATCATGGTTACGCACACCAGCAGGCCAGAATTCATGATCATCGACGAGACGTCCCACTAGTGACCGCGACAGTTGCCGAGATTCTTAGAGGATGCGCTTGAGCAGTACTATTCCGCCATTATTGATTACGTTGTTTTGGGTGATTTATTCGTATGATTTGATTTTGATGATTGAGGATTTACGATCCTTGCACAGTGTTGCACTTGATATCGTTTTCGTTCTTTAGTTTCACATGTTTGCGATTTTACGGTTTTAAACAGTTGAGTTGGTTTTGTGCATATGCACGCACGCGATTTCGTTCCTGCACTCTGTATAGTTTATATATGCTTGCAGTGCAGTGATACGCCTTTTGTGCACTTAGATGCACTGGACTTCGATTTCGATTGTGATACTCGATATTTGTTTTGTGCACCTTGTGCACCTGATTGATTTTGCGTACATTCGGCGCTTGATATTGGATTTCATGATTTCGTGCACGATGGATGCACCTGAATTGGATTTTCGCGCATGTTGGGCGCATGTTTTGAAGGGTGATTTTGGTGCACACCAGAGGCACTAAATCGAGATTTTTTTTTGTGCATGTCAGATGCACCTGATTTTGCGGTCAGGCACACATGTTGCCTACGACAGATATTTCGTGCACACCCGATGCACTTAGATGTTGTTTCTGTGCGCATGTATGGCACATTCATGGATTTTGATTTCCGTGCGCACCAGACGCACGTAGCATTCATGTGCATATTTTGGGATTGATTTCAGATAGAGCAGTACGTTTTTATGATATTGCTATGTGTTTTCGTACTGAGCAGGACTTGTCAGAGGACAGTACCTGAATACATTTTGCATGCATTGATAGTTATTGAAGGGATTTCCAAAAAGCGAGCTATAGCCTCAGTATTTACCTACGTGTCTGATATGACACGAAATGTTTAAAAGAAGGAGACCCTTCTAAATTGTTTCCAAAACGGCGGAACGTATATTTCAAACAAAAGTATATATGTATATAGTTATTTTCTTATGGTAGACGTCCGCCACTGTGCAGTGTTATACGCGTTGCACAGCGACTTAAAGAGATTTGGCATGCATTTCTTTCAGATACTTACAGATATAGATTCGATATTTAAATTTATAGTTTCGAGTTATATCATATTGGTTTTGATTTGGATTTGGCATTGATGTCTTCTCCATGACTCCGATGATCGCGGGATGCTTGGAGGAGTTTTGATTTGAGTTATATACTCATTTTTCAAGCGCATGCGCTGCGCTACGATTTGTTTTATGTATTTACAATTTCGGAGCCCCGACGACTTGATGGTTTTTCTTAGATGTTTTAGTAATTGGGGGAGTTGAATTTAAATTCGGGGACCGAATTTCTTTGAGGGGGAAGATTGTAGCGTTTTGAAAATCGTTTCGGAGAAATTTCGGAAAATCGGTAAAATGAGGGGGTTTTCTGTAAAAAGTCAAAATACAAATATCTTATTATAAAAATTAAATATACATATTCTAGCTATGTAATTGCTATTATTTGGTGTTTATTGAGCCGCTGGTGAAATTTCAAATTTTCTGAAAAAAAATATTATTTTATTATTATTTTAAGCCGTCACTAATACATTTAATTAGGGAAAATTACAAATTGGAATGAGTTGAAACAAATTTTGTGCATCATAAAACATTAAATAAAAATTTATCATGTGGTTTTTGGAACGAAATCATTTGCCTAAACGGTTTAGAAATTATTGAAGAAAAAAGGCTTTATTTAGCGTAAATGGATGTTTGGGGTATTGTATTTATCATTTTTCATCACCCCACACCCGTGCCCACACCCACACACCCGCACTTACTCCTCCCCTTAGCCAAATTCAGCAGCCCTCACTTTTTCCCCACTTGGTTTGCAAAGGAAAGAGAAGGAAAGAAAAGGAAAATAAAAGAAAAGAAAAGAGTAGAAAATGATATATTTTGAGTTGACTTTGACTTGAAACAACTTTCCCCACCTCACTCTCTCTCCTCACTCACCCACCCCCCCACAAATCTGGCCGAAACTGATCCATAGAGCAGCAGCCCCTCTCCCCCAAGTTCTCACTCCATTTTTGCTTCAAAAATCCATAAAAAGCTTCAAAATCCATACAATTTCAAAGCTTTTTTCCAAATCCAACACTTACCCATTATTCCTTAGCATTTCAAGCATGGATCCTTGTGAAAAGAGAGCATTTTGGTGTGCCATGGATGCTTGTGGATCTTCATATGCTTTTGGGTATATTTCTAAACATTTTTGTTGCTTAAATTGTTACTAATTTCTTAAGCTAATTTATTTAAGTGTTATTTGGATATGTGAGTTTAATTGCACGTTTTGGAATTCAAGAAAAGGGTTTGAATGCAAGTTAGGTTATTGTGAATTGGTGTATGGTTGTGATGGGTAGCTTCCAATCTTAGAATTTGTAGAAAGTAATTTAGTAGTTAAATTTCATATTGTTGCATGGAAATGTCTAAATTAAGTTTTGTTTTTGCTAACTAGAGTTTTTGAAAAATTATCAAATGCTTAGATTAAAATATAATTAAGTGTTCATGTCATTATAACTATTATAATGAGTGGTTTAATGACTTTGGTTCATGCAAAACGAAGCTTAATTGATGAATTGTGAATTTTGCTTTAAAGGGTGTTAAATTTGATATTTTGCAAACTAGGATTTTGGAAATTATGCAAATTTATGAGTTTAAATTATGGAAATGGTTTTTATGACTTATTTAAGATAGTTAATAAATATATTGGCCGCTACATTCATTTATATATCGTGTTTTGTACAAAAACGGCGATTTGTGCTTGCTAGATTTTCGGAAAAATGACTTTTTGAGTGAAATCGGCGGTTTTGTGAGTTTCAACCTAGTTTATATTAAAATTAGTGTTCGTGAATGTGCAAATGAGTGTATTTGGGTTTTTCTCGATGGTTTGGCGTTTGTACGCCGACGTCGAGGGTTTTTGGGTTGATTTGTGAAAGCAACCATAGGTTTTGACCTATGTGGGATTCGTGCGTCGTTTTGATCATAAGTCGGATTTTAATGAGATATGGTGCGTTATGATATGTAGGTACCCCCATGTGGACTTCGAGACGACAAGCATGGCGACGTCGGCACCGGCTAGCGAGGACCAGGTGAGTAGATTTATATCTACGGGGAGAAGTCGGGTGGATGGCGTATAGCACCCCCGCAGTCCGTGGTGGTGTATACGGATGCGTATACACACCAACTTTTATTATATGTTATTTGGGATTAATAACGATGCTTAGGATGGATATTGGCGTGTTGGATTACTTTAGTGTTGCGAACCCTAGGGTAGTGTTGCACTACACATACACACATACATACTTGCATACATTCCTTATTTCATATGTGCGTGTATGTGAATATATATTTATGTGTTCACATGGGTATGGGACTATGTGTTTATATACTGGATTTGAGGATAGTATTTGGAATTTGAGATGAGTCGATGAGATTGGGCTTGAGGCCAGGAGATCGGTGACGTGATTTGGTTCGTATTGAGATACGACATGATGTTTTAGCGGGTCTTCTGACGTAGTAATTCTTACACCCGCATTCATACATAAATGGCATCAATATTGTACTAGACGTAGGACATTATTCCGGATCAAGATATTTGATAATGAAGATACCAAATGAATAGTGTGATTGATGTGACTTTGACCCGTACCCAGATTGGGATGCCGTACGATGGATTTACGTACGAGCTATATTGATGATTGATCCGCACTCTTGACTTGGGATGCCTGATTATAGATATGGTATCGGATATGATATTATTGAGGCGGGATCACTGACTATACATATACAGGTATGTATATGTATCGACTCAGATGATAGGCGGTTTCCTTACCTGTAGTTCAGCTTGTTAGTTCAGCCGTATAGTTTAGTGTAGTTGTTATATTAGATTAGACTTCTTACCTATTTCAAAAACTAACGAATCGTGGGCATTTTTAAAGACAGCTCAAGGGAATCTACGGATATTTCAAAAACGACGTATCTTTTCATAAAAACACCGTAGCCCCTATTTTCAAAACCCCATGATTCGTGTTATTTCAAAAGGCACCATTTGTAGGACTTATATTAGATTATTGCAGATTAGTTATCGTTGTATCTAGTATTCAGCTCCCGCACATTATTGCTGTTCGCTCTGCCTCGCATACTTATTGTGCTGCATATTCCATTATTGATATCATGATGTTAGGACACCAGCTCCATTACCGATGATGCGTATGTACCACGTACACCTACTTGCCGGCTCACACACATCTTCATCGGTAATTGCCATGTCACGTACACTTTAGAGAATATATTTGCTTGACTTAGCTTGTTAGTTAGTAGTTGATATGATATTAGTGTACCTGCCTTACATGCCTAGTTTATTAATCATACATTGCAACTTGGTTATTGATACCATATGCATTCATTATCATTGACATATGCACTTGTGATGATTTCTTGAGATTTATGATATTTCTGGATTTCGGGGAAAGCCGCAAAATTTACAACTTATGATCTTTTAAAATATAAAATGTTGCGGTTTTCTAGTGATGTAAAGTGTCGTCCACCATGAGTTTGATGTGGTTTTAGAGATCCGTGTCGAGGAGTGGAGGAACCGTCACGGGTACATGGTGGACCCGGTATGGTACCCCGGGGCAAGAGGAATGTGGTGTTGACGTTGAGCCTGGCTGGGGAGAACTACCTACCGGTGATATTACCCGACGCGTCGGATATCCGGAGGATACCGTCGTGGTCTTGAGATGGATGGTAGGGGCCGGTCCGGACTGACGGCGCCCTAGATATTGAGCTTGAGACATTGATATTTCGAGACAGTGAGATTTATGTTTTGTGTCGATGCTAGACACTGTTGATACTGATTTCATTATGATACCTAAGTTTAAAAATACGAAGGAAATCTCACTAATTTATGAAAACAGTTTCTTCATTTACATGTATTCTGTTTCATGCATTCATACCTCATTCATATGATATATTGCTACCTGAGGCACTGACACGGGCACATGAAATTATACTCGGGTTAGATATTACCATAGACATTGTCATAGGCTGCCTGTTATACATATATTTGAGGATATATTATGATCATTGACCTAGGTTACGTTATTTATGCGATTTCTGTGCGTAGATGTTTTTCTATTCACGAGTTGGCAACTCACCCCCGTTGTGCCCCAGTTTCTTGCAGATTTGTCGTACAGGTTTCTTTACGGCTTGCGGGCTCAGTTTCGTTCGGGTGATTTGCTAGTAGGTGGGTTTACTTGTATCATACCCCCATTATATATCTTGTATATCATTATTCTGTTGTATCTAGAAGTTCCATCAACCAAACATGTACTTATTGAGATAGAGACCAGTGTAGGTTATTCTTTCGACCTTAGAGTCGCTCGTTATATTTCTGGTGGTTTTGAGTTTCCTTTTGAGTTTTGATCCTCGCCGTTGGCGTTGTATATTATATTGTTTGTGTGGTTGTGGCCGTCGATTGACTAAGAGCTAGCTCCCGCTTGGGGATGCCTTTTTCTTGATTTCGTAAACTATTCATGTTGTATCCCGTTTGGGGGCCAGTATTTACAAAGGAGACTCTGCCGAAATTTTCAGTAAATTTTTGATGTTTTTAAAACCGAATAATTCGGCTTATGCTATTGAAATTACTTGCTTTAAGTTGGTTTTTCCTGCACTCTACTATTTTCTTGGTTTGGATTTCTGGGTTTTCGGTTTACTTAGATTACGTACGCCTCGAGACGTTCGTAGTTTAAGTGCCGGTCATGTTCCGTATTTTCGGGTCGTGACAATCCGGAATACCACGCCACCCAAACGAAGAATAAGCATGTTGATGCATCTTCTTCGGGTGTGTTTGTTACAGAGAACTGTTTCTCAGTACACTCTAAGTCCTGGGTATTAGATACCGGATCAAGATCCCACATATGCAATTTGTTGGATGGGCTAAGGACGGGTAGAGAACTGGGAAAAGGTGATCATTCTCTAAAAGTATGGAATGGTGCAAGTGTTGTAGCCAAAGCAGTTAGTGAATATCACCTTGTATTTCCAACAGGGAATACATTGATCCTGAACGACTGTTATTACGTACCTTCTATGATATGCAATTTAATTTCAATTTCTTTATTAGATAAAGAAAGATATAACTTTGTAGTAGAGAATAATGTAATGAACATTTACCTAAATCAAGTGTTGATTGGGTTTGGTGCGTTATGTAACGGATTATACGTTCTGAATCAAAACACGGTTTTTAACGTACATAACACACACAAGCGGAAAAGTTCAGAAATGAACGAATCCTTCTTGTGGCATTGTAGACTAGGTCATATCAATGTGACACGACTAGCTAAGTTACATAAAGATGGATATTTGAATCAGTTCGAATTTTCATCTTATGAAACTTGCCAGTCATGTCTCAAAGGCCAGATGATCAAAACTCCGTCTACAGGACACGGAGAAAGAGTTACGGAACTCTTGGGACTGATACATAGTGATGTATGCGGTCCCATGTCTACACATTCCAGGAATGGTTCCTCGTACTTCATTAAATTCAATGACGATCTCTCAAGATTCGGTCATGTGTTCCTGTTGTAACACAAGTCTGAAGCTTTTGAGAAATTCAAAGAATATAAGCATGAAGTTGAGAACCAAATGGGTAAAAGTATTAAAATCCTTCGGTCTGATCGGGGAGGAGAATACTTGACCACGGAATTCCGTGACTATCTAAAAGAGAATGGGATTCTCTCTCAGCTTACTCCTCCGTATAAACCACAGCACAACGGTGTATCGCAGCGGAAGAATCGCACCCTATTAGATATGGTGCGCTCTATGATGAGCACCGTTGAGTTACCTATTTCCTTTTGGGGTTATGCGCTTGAGACAGCAGCATACCTATTGAATCAAGTTCCATCTAAATCGGTACCTACCACACCATATGAGATATAGAGTGGAAAGAGGCCATATCTTAAACGAGTTAAGATATGGGGATGTCCGGCCTATGTCAAAAGGCAAAATCCGGAAAAACTCGAGGCACGATCAGTTCTTTGCAAGTTTGTGGGATATCCAAAGAATTCACAAGGATATATCTTCTACCACGCTGAGGAACAAAAGGTGTTTGTCTCTCAATATGCCACCTTTTTGGAAAAGGAATTTCTTGTAAAAGAAATTAGTGGCAAAGAGGTAGAGCTGGAAGAAGTTCCAGTTACACAAACTACAACTGATGATTTATTGGAACCAGAGGATTCAGTAGTCTCCAACGATCCCCAGCCTCTTCGCAGATCTAGTAGGGTTCCTCATCCACCTGAGAGATACTGCGGTTTTCTTATTGATGGTTGGAGCGAGGATTGCATCATGGAAGATGATGACCCAACTAGCTTCGAGCATGCCATCACGAGTGGGGACTCTTTGAAATGTCTGGATGCAATGTGATCTGAAAAGGAATCCATGTACAACAACAAAGTATGGACTTTGGATGTTGCTCTCGAAGGGGTAAAACCCATTGGGAGCAAATGGATCTTTATAAAGAAACTTGGTGTAGATGGAAAAGTTGAGACTTTCAAAGCTAGACTTGTTGCAAAAGGTTTTCGTCAATGACCAGGTGTGGATTATGATGAAACTTTTCTTCAGTGGCTATGCTTAAGTCCATTAGGATCTTACTTGCCATAGCTGTATACCATGACTATGAAATCTGGCAAATGGATGTTAAGACCGCCTTTCTAAATGGTGATTTATAAGAGAGCGTATACATGACTCAGCCAGAGGGCTTCGTAGACAGTGGGAGCAGTGGAAAGGTATGTAAGCTGCTTAAATCAATCTACGGTTTGAAGCAGACATCTCGGAGTTGGAACATCTGTTTTGATAAGGTAGTCAAAGAGTTTGACTTCATAAAAAATATAGATGAACCTTGTATATACAAGAAGGTCACAGAGAGAAAGGTCGTCATCCTCGTATTGTACGTGGATAACATACTCTTGATATGAAATGATGTTCCTATGCTGCACTCGGTCAAGCTCTTCTTATCACAAAGATTCTCAATGAAAGATCTAGGTGATGCCTCTTGCACCTTGGAGATTAAAATCTATAGAGATAGATCTAAATGGATACTGGGATTGTCCCAATCCAGGTACATTGACACCGTACTAAAGAGGTTTAGTATGGAAGATTCCAAGCATGGGAATATACCCACGATCTCAGGACTCACACTCTCGAAAGAGATGTCTCCCAAGACTGATTTGGAGAGAGCTCGCATGAAAGTAATACCCTATGCTTCGGCAGTAGGCTCTATCATGTACGCGATGTTATGTTCCAGACCCGATGTAGCGTACTCACTAAGTGTAGTAAGTAGGTATCAAGCAGATCAAGGAGAGAATCACTGGACAGCGGTAAAGAACATTCTCAAGTACTTGAGAAGGACTAAAGAGATGTTCTTGGTTTACGGTAATGGTGAACTCCAAGTGGAGTCCTTTACCAACTCGAGCTTCCAAAGTGATAAGGACGACAGTAAGTCGGTCTCGGGTTTTGTCTTTACCCTCAACGGAGGGGCGGTGTGTTGGAAGAGTTCCAAGAAAGACACCGTTGCAAACTCGACGATGGAGGCTGAATACATCGTTGCCAACGATGCTGCCAAAGAAGCAGTCTGGATGAAGAAGCTCATTGCTGAGCTTGGTGTGGTTTCATCCATTGAGCATCCAATACCTGTGTATTGTGATAATAATGGAGCAGTGGCTTTAGCCAAGGAACCCAGGTCCCATTAGAGATCCAGACATATTCTGAGGCGGTATCACCTGCTCCGGGAGATAGTTGATCGCCGGGAGATTGAGGTCAGGAGAGTTGATACGTAGGAAAACGTAGCGGATCCACTCACAAAGGCCCTTCCCAAGACACAATTTGAGAGACTTTTTGGGATGTTGGGTATGAGATACTATAACACATGGCTTTAGTGCAAGTGGGAGATTGTTAGTTATATGTATGCCCTAGAGGCCATTATTGTACATGTGATGTATATTATAGTGGATGCTTGTGTAAGTCCACGGTAGCGCCCCGGCCGTCTAACAGACGCTAAATGCGGAACCAAAACTTTTTACGAACTGGCGCTATCGTGTACCGTAACCCGAATCTGCTATTAAAGCTAAACTAACAAACTACAAAGTGGGTAGAAACGTTATACCGAATAATCCGAGTACTTCGGTCTTCAACCATCATACCACGCTTTCTTGCGGCTGCTCCGATCTCCTCGATCTCCAATCTTGTCGTCCAGGTGGCACCACGTCGACGGATCTTTAAACGGGCTCCCGCCTCTGAACCGAGGCAACTCGATCGTCAAGTTTTCTAAAAGAGACAACCAAGATGAAGTAGAGAATGAGTAGAACACTTTGCCTCGTTAAGTCCAAGGCTATGGACGAACGGTTAATGAAGTTGCCTTTTGGATCGGGTGAAAAGAGAAACCGATCACATTTAATTTCTATGCATCAAAACTTGTATCTTTTTTCCAAATAACAACCATAAGCTATGAGAGAGGGGGAGGCCGGCCACTTATAGAAGGGGGGTGAGTGTAGGAGGAAGGAGTGGTGACCACAAGCAATGATCAACAACAAATATCTTAGCACCAAGTATGAACACATTAATGGAACTAATGAATCATCACCCTTAGTCACCTCCACCATTAATGATCATTAAATACAACCATGAGTCACTGACCTTGTCATCACTTCTAGAACATTCTAGAAGCATAACTCACCACATGACTCACCCTCAAGAAGAAAAGATAAATCCGCATTTAACCAAATGTTAAATACGGCTGATAGAAAACTGGAAACTGGCAACTTCAAAAAGTGATCCTGTAACGAATTTCAGGATAACACCGTATCAGTATAAACATACCCGCATTTGTATTACGACCGAATACAAATGCAACTGAGACAAAGATATTATATCTACACAGTATAATACTGGGTTCCGGCTTAGACCAAAGCCTACCAGTATTATCTGCCCGAAAAACGACACGTGCAAAAATGCACGTGCTTTTTCCGAACCTTTCCATAAACCCATACGGCCTCTACAACATTTCGCCCGAACTTGGGAAAGTGTCTGTGGTGGACTCTAATGACTCATCAACACACCGGCACTGGTTATAACCCCTAGCACGTCAGAGATACAAGCTGCACGTAACGTTTTGCCTATGTATTGATTGGAAGGGAAGCTGACGAGCGAACTCATCTATAAACCCTACTGAGCCTGACAGTGACAATGTATATACAGTCTGGTCCGTTCGTCTAAAGAGTATCGCATATCGAGTCTAGGGGGGTGGATAAAGTCAGACCCCTAATAACGCGATAAATCGTGTCGGCATGAAGCCCATCACCACCTGAGAAACTACTGATCCCAATCAGTAATTCTCCACTACCTCGGCCGAGGATTTCTAGTGATGGCCATCCGTGCACTGCGCGACATCAACCCCCAATACCGGGAGAGACGAATCCCCGACGATCCGCTCACTTGCCTCCAATGTGGCTCGGGACTGTACCCAACTAAAACCTATTTGCAAAACTCCTTTGAGCGTGGTAGGGTAGTAATCTAAGCACAGTGGGAACTCACATGAGACAAATGACGATCTTAGGTCGATGAACTAACCTGTATACATGTCACCAGGGAACTGCTATCTGACGATATGTATAATACCAACTAGCAGGTTCCCGGCGAGTCCTGTCCGGTGTACTCATAACCCAATGAGCAACGGTATACATCTTTGGTGATCCTACTGACACCAATGGCTTGTGAGACTGGCCATCGCCCCTCGTCGGGGTCTCGACTGTATACACTAGTCCAGTCTGGAGTATCGATGCCCTGTCTCGAAACTCCCACGACTAGGGACACTTTAAGGATGCGCTTACAGGCCCCAGCTCCCACGTATATGATCGCCATCATACTGCTGGTAGTCAAACAAGAATCCTATGGGCTCTATCAATCAAGCAATAGCGAACTAAAGCATGTATACGATGATAAAGACAAACCAGATAGCATACTATCATCTTGAGTAAGACTGTCATATCGGTATAGGTCCTTCCTCAATCATTGCAATCACGTACCTACGATCCAATAATTGACTTTGAGGGCACTATCTCCTGTAAGTCGATGTACAACACCCCACGACTTGCGGGGAGGCGGAAATTTGAAAAACAATCTTGTTCTTTGTTTAATCATCGACTAACCGCATGAATCGAAGCTAAACGATAACTAACATGAAACATAGAAGTTCTATACTACTATGTTTAGGGATTATACCTAACGAATCGTGTCCTTCATCATTGCGAACTCCACCTCCTCCTCGGCCTTCTCGAAGTAGTAGATGATCCACCCGAGAGCTTTACTCCAAGCTTAGCCTCTAAACTTGAGGCAACTAACTTTTTTTAAGTGCTAATCAAAGAAGCTAGGTGATATAGAGTGAGGGTTATGGTTTAGTTAGTCTAACCAATCCTTGTACTCAACACATGAGAGGGGAGGATTAGGGTTTGAAGAGGGAGAGCATGAGGAGAGAGAAGATGAACATAATAATGAAGTGAGAATAATGAGTTATGATAATATATATCAAGCATTTCTTTTTATCAAGAAAAGGATATAAATCAATTTAACAACCATGCTTGATAATATCTAGTGATGATTCAACTCCATGAGTCATTAAGCATTTATGATGCTTTAATGACATGGATGAATCATCCATATGACTCACTAATCACATTCATTGTATATGCCACCTAAACCTCCTTAGTCACCACCTTCTAGAAGCTTCTCGCGCAATTACGAGAACGCCCCTCCTTTCCGCAAAAATACGGAAAAACTTTAGACTGTATAAATCCAATAACCGGATACCAGTAACTGGCTTAAACCAAAGCCGACTGGTAAAAACTGTCCGAAAGTCGTACGTGCGTAAACACACGTATGTGTCCGAACCCTTGTCGTAAAACCATACGACCTCTATATCGTTTCGCCCGGAGTAGGGAAATTCTCTGTATGGGACTCTAGAGACTCGACTACTATGCTGGCAGTGGGTTTAACCACAGACCACAAGCGGCACTAGCTGTACGTAACGGTCCCCAGGTAGATGTCGATAAGAAGGCCGATGAGGGAACCCATCCGAACTCCTACTGAGTCTGATGTGACAATCTCCATACAGTCCGGTCCGTTCGTCTAAGACTATCGCATATCGGGCTTCGGGGGGCGGCAAGCGTCAGTCCCCTAATAGCGGTATAAGTCGTGTCGGAGGGAAGCCCATTACACCCTGAGAAACTACTGGAACCTACCAGCAAATCTCGCTTGCCTTGGCCAGGGACTTTGCGTAATGGCTCTCTGACACAGCGCGATATCAACCCCCAATACCGGGAGAGACGAATCCGGTCTAACCGCCACTGCCTCCAAATGCTCGGGACTGCACCCAACTGCTATCTGTTTGCACGACTCCTTTGAGCCGTGGTAGGGTAGCAATCTAAGAACAGTGGGACACACTCGAGGCAAAGTAGCAGTGTCAAGTCTGCGGACTATGCTGTACTCATGTCACCTGGGAACTGTTCACTGAAGACTGGTATAAAACCAACCAACAGTTCCCTGTAAGTCCTGTCCGGTGTACCCGTAACCAAACGAGCACCTGCATACTATCTCCAGTACGACGTACTGACGGCTGTGGGACAGACCATCTCCCCAAATGGGATGAGATGCGTACACACTAGTCTACTCCGGAGTATCGATGCTCTGTCTCGATAATCCAACGACTAGGGACCTGAATAAGGATGTGCTTGTAGACTACCCAGCCCCCACTAGTGTGACTGCCATCACAACACTGGTAGTCAAGAAAGATCTTAAGAGCTCTATCAATACGTATACTCACATATTAAGATAGAAAAAACCAAGTAGCAAACTACCATGTTTAGCAAGACTGTTATATACATATGAATATCCCAAGCTTCCATTAAGTAATATACAAACTAGTATGATACAATAATGGCCCCTAGGGCATATACACTAACAATCTCCCACTTGCACTAGGGCCATGTACTGGCATATCGAAGACCGATGATCTCGAGTAGCCTCTCGAACTGAATCTTAGGTAGGGACTTCATGAATGGATCAGCAATGTTCTCTTCAGAAGCAACTCTCCGAACCTCGATCTCCTGACGATCAATGATCTCCCTAATCAGGTGATACCGCCTTAAGATGTGTCTGGACTTCTGATGGGACCTTGGTTCCTTTGCTAAAGCTATAGCTCCGTTGTTGTCGCAATACAGAGGTATTGGATCAACTATGGTAGGAACCACCTGAAGTTCTGTTAGGAACTTCTTCATCCAGACTGCTTCTTTTGGGACATCGCAAGCAGCTATATACTCCGCTTCCATCGTCGAGTCAGCAACGGTGTCCTGCTTGGAGCTCTTCCAGCACACCGCCCCTCCATTGAGGGTAAAGACATAACCCGACATGGACTTGGAATCATCCTTATCACTCTAGAAGCCGGAATCAGCAAAGGCTTCCAACCTGAGGACTTTTCCGCCGTAAACCAAGAATATCTCCTTAGTCCTTCTCAGGTACTTGAGAATGTTCTTTACTGCTATCCAGTGCTTCTCCCTGGGTCTGACTGATACCGGCTTACCACGCTCAGTGCGTAAGCTATATCTGGTCTGGTGCACAACATCGCATACATTATAGAGCCTACCGCAGAAGCGTAGGGTATAATTGACATGCGTTCCCTTTCTAAATCAGTCTTGGGAGACATCTCTTTGGAGAGGGTGATTCCGTGACAAGCCGGTAAATTACCACGCTTAGAATCCTCCATACTGAATCTTTTCAGTACAGTGTCGATATACCTGGACTGCGAAAGTCCCAACATCCTCTTGGATCTATCACGATAGATCCGGATCCCCAGAATGTAAGAGGCATCACCCAGGTCTTTCATGGAGAACCTGTGTGACAAGAATCCTTTGACAGATTGTAGCATAGGAATGTCATTTCCTATCAATAGAATGTCATCCACGTACAAGACGAGGAATACGACATTTCTGGCTATAACTTTACTATATATGCACGGTTCATCTGGATTTTTGATAAAGTCATATTCTTTGACTGTCTCATCAAAACAGATGTTCCAACTCCGCGATGCTTGCTTTAGTCCATAAATGGACTTAAGCAGCTTGCATACTTTCCCGCTGCTCCTACTCTGATTGAAACCCTCTGGCTGATCCATATAGACGCACTCTTCTAAATTTCCATTCAGAAAAGCCGTCTTTACGTCCATCTGCCAGATTTCATAATCATGGAAGGCAGCAATAGCAAGAAGGACCCGAATGGATTTGAGCATAGCCACTGGAGAAAAAGTTTCGTCATAGTCCAAACCAGGTCTTTGACGAAAACCCTTTGCAACAAGTCTAGCCTTATAGGTTTCCACCTGTCCATCTACACCAATCTTTTTCTTGAAGATCCATTTGTATCCTATGGGTTTTACCCCATCTGGAGCAAAGTCCAAAGTCCATACTTTGTTGGTGTACATGGACTCCATTTCGGTCCGCATTGCATCTAGCCATCGTACCGAGTCGCCGCTCTGGATGGCCTGCTGGAAGTCTTTAGCGTCTTGAAAAGTCGTTTTGGTGTTTTCCTGAAATTCGGTGAAAATTCGGTATTTTTCCGAAAACCGTCTTTCTCGATATTTTGCAGTTTAGGGCTAATTATACCTTAAATGGATAGGTAATTACTTGTTTTTAGTAGCTAATGAGTTAATTATGAAATTTTGGTCATTTAAAATTTTTTCCCTATGTTTCAATTTTTTAATATTATTTTAAGCCGGTAAGAAAATGCATTAAATAAGCGATAAATACAAATTTTTCCGGGCTAATTTTAATCTCTAAAATTATGATAATTAAAATCTAGTGGTAACATGAATTTTTAGTAATTTATTTTGATTTTTAGCAAATTTTTATGTTATGAAACGAATTTATTGAATTTTGAGCTAAAACTTGCAATTTTTGAGTTGTAGGGGGCCTTTTTGCATAAAATTTCTTTTGTAAAACCCCTCTCTCTTTTCCCTCAGCCCTAGGACAGCCCAAACCTTGGCCAAGTCCAGAAATTTCTGGCCTCTCTTTCTTTGGTTGCTTCTTGTGTTGAATTGATAGTTTATGGATTTATTTTAAATAAAATGAATAAAGTATGGTGCATTTGACTTTGTGGACTTGACCCATGACCTTCCCCACTTGCCCACACCCTCTCCCATTCCCCTTGCTGGCCGAAAACCTGCACCCTCTTTCTTCAACTCTTTTCTTTTCATTTTTCTTCAAAGTTCTTCAAAAACCACATCAAAAATCCACAAATCCTTCTCTTTTTCAACACAAAATCCTTATGCTATCCTTTCCTTAACCATTCTTGCTTGGATCTTGGTGCTTGAGGCCATCAATTGGAGCAAAATTTTCTTGCTTGATCCATAGATCAAGAGGTATAATTTCTATCATGTTAAATTCTTTTGTTTAAGTTCTTATGTTAGATGGTTTAGTGTTAATTTAGTGTAGTTTAATCTAGTTTCTTAGGTTTTGCTTGAAAATTTTAGCTAGGGTTTTGAAGCCATAATACTTAATTAGGTTGTTTTATAGTTAATCTAGTGGTTAATTAACTAATCCATATAGTTATCTTGTTGATGTAGTTTTCAATTATGCTAATTTGATTAAATTTAGAAGTGTGAAATTGCTTTTTTAGGATTTTCAAGAGAGGGTTTTTGTATGGAATTGGTTTGTGAAACATGATTAGTGAGTTGATTAAGTTTTAGAAAACATTATTTAGTTGATTAAACCTAAATTGCTATCTAGTATTTTGCTAACCTAACCTAAGAGGTTAATTTTCTTAAGTGGGCTTTGTTGTGTTAATTTAAAGTTTCAAGTGTGGAAATTGATTGGATTTTGCTAGGTTATAAATTCAAGAATTGGTGGTTATGGAAAATAGGATTGGAATCATTGCTATTGTGTTGTAATTAGTGTTTGTAGATTGCTTGTAGTGTGCTTGGGTAATTATGCTTTATTGTAGTCGTTTTGTCGCAAATCGGCGATTGTTGCACCGATTTTTGGAATGTTTATGCTTACTAGATTTGTATATAAATTATGTGATGGATTATTTTCGACATCTTGATGATTGTATTGGCTTGTCCTACGACTTTTAGGATGCGTGAGTGCGGATTTTTGGGTAGTCGGGTTTTAGTTTTGCCGGGCGACCAAATCGGCGTTTTTCGGCAGTTTTGCGATTTTCGCGTGTGTTCCGCGCACTTTGTGCACGTTGTACCTAGCTAGCGAACTTTAGTAGTTTCGTTGGGGTTTTGCGTCGTTCTTGATATGTAACCTTATATTTGGTATTGATGTAAATTCCAGGTTCGGTCGCGGAGACGTCAGACGCGGCGCGAAAGGGAAAGGCGGTGATTGGACACAGCTAGCCAGGGATCCCGGTGAGTAGATGTAACATCTACGGGGGACTATCGTTGGATGGCGCAAGCCGCCCGATAGTTTTAGTAACTTACAGACCCTTAGTGATGTTAGTAATTAGGGGTGAAATACCTATTCGACTATTTGCTGCATCCATGCATTATATTGACATATCTATACGAAACCACTTTATAGGACACCTGCACCATTGCCAGGGTTTTTATATGCAGCACGAGCACTATTCATGCTTACACACACACCCTGGTAATTGCCATGCCACCACACTAGATAACTGTTAAATTGAAACCTTTTACTAATTGATACTTAAACTGGTACTATTGCCTTTAATTCCTTAAAAATGAAACCGTAGTATTGCTATTCATGTGCATGTACTTCATCATATAAATTGTTCATGCTTATACATTAATCACACATCGCAACTTGATTATTGATATCATACGCATTCATTATCATTGATATATGCACTTATGAGGATTTCTTGAGATTTTATGATATTGCTGGATTTCGGGGGAAAGCCGCAAAATTTCTAAACTTATTATATTTTTAAAATATGTAAATTGCGGTTTTCTAGTGATGTAAGTGTCGTCCACCATGAGTTTGCTGTGGATTTGGAAATCCGTGTCGAGGAGTGGAGGAACCGGCACGGGTACATGGTGGGCCCGGTAAGGTACCCCGGGGCAAGAGGAATGTGGTGATGACGTTGAGCCTGGCAGGGGACGGATTACCTACCGGTGACTGTTTGGGACGGCGGATATCCAGAGGATACCGACCGTGGCCGCTAGATGATGAGATATTGATATTTGAGATGGGTCAGCCGGACGGCTGAGGCCAGAGATACATTTATGAGATTTGAGACAGCTTTTGGGTGTCGTTGCTGGACACCGATTTTCGTCGATTCATTGACATTATGCTGGCATTCTAAAAGAGTCAAAAACAAAAAGAGATAAAATATTTCTTATATATACCTATTGAGACCTCAGATTTTCATGTTGCATACATATTAGCACACTGATGTTGTATATACACCTGCTAGTGCACCCATTCATACCTGTATTTTAGATGCTAGGATGCTTGTGTGCATGCTACGATAGCCTTTGTAGGTGTTATTTATTACTCACGAGTTGGCAACTCACCCCCGTTGTGCCACAGTCTTTTGCAGGTCCGCTCCGTCAGTTCAGTAGCGGCGGACGCACTTGTTCTTTTGCCTCTTTTGCCTGAGCTCGAGATTTGCTCATAGGTGGGTTATGTTATTGTTTTTGTACCACCTTGTATATTCTTGTATCTAGTACACTCCATCTACTGTTTCTACTAGATTTATTGTATATTGACCTAGAGATGAGACTGTGAGGTTTGTGGATTTTATGCTGTATTTTGGGGTCGGGCTCACTTGAGCCGACATGCTACTTTTTCATGCTTCCTTATGATTATTATGCTTGTTGTCATTTATATTGCATGGGATTTGTGACCGCCTTATGGCGAAGAGCTATCTCCCGCTTGGGGATGCCTTATTGTTGGTTTTACATATATTTTTGTTGTACCCATTTTTGGGGGCCAGTATTTACAAAGGAGACTCTGCCGAAATTTTCGGAAAAATTAGTATTGTTTTTAAAAGGGGTTTTATATGACTTATTTGATAAACTTGCTTTCAAATGTTTGGGTTTTTCTTCACTCTTTTGCTTAATTGGTTTTGTTTTCTGGGCTTTTGGCTTGCTTATTTTACGGACGCCTTTAGACGTTTCGTAAACTTAAGTGCCAGTCACGTTCCGTACCCTGCGGGTCGTGACAAAGTTGGTATCAGAGCGATAGGTTTTACCTTTTTGAGTGTAGGATGACCCTTGGTAGATGGAGTAAGTGACTTAAGCAGGGTAACGTAGAGTGCGTATGTCCGCGACATACATACGATACGGTACTCCGCCTAAGTGACTTTAGGATATACTAGCTTGAAAAATTCCTTCTTCAATTCCGTGTATCCTATGATCCTATTGCACTGTCCTTATTATCCTTTTTCTGTACCAGTCACTATGCCGCCGAAGGCTACGAGGGCATAGAGGGCTGCCGCCAGAGACGAGATTCGAGCTGGCTCGTCCGAGACTAGGACTGAGCAGGGTGGTATGCCTACGCCGCAGGGACAGACCGATCCACCTTCCCCAGGCCGTATGGATAGGCTCGAGACTGGTATGGAGGAGTTGCGACAGATGATGGGAGGCATGCAGGAGCTACGTCAGATGGTAGGATCCCTAGTTGCAGCCAGTCGTACACCGAGGCCGGATGACGTACCTACTACATCACAGACGACCATGATACCTGCTCCTACTACTACCACCGTGGCCATTCCGGTTTCACTACAGGATTTCATGAGGCTGAGACCTCCAGTATTCACCGGCACCGAGGCAGCGGAGGACCCACAGACGTTCCTTGACAGTTTAGCCAGGATCTGCCGTTCGCTGAGATGTTCGGATGATCGATGGGTAGAGCTTGCGAGTTTCCGACTAGAGGGTCTCGCGCAGACATGGTGTGAGTCAGTCTTGAGAGGTCGAGCTGCAGATCTACCGCCTATGACTTGGGTCGAGTTTACAGCGGTCTTTCTAGCCCGTTTCCTTCCAGAGAGCGTTCGTGACGCCAGAGCTCGCAGCTTCGAGGCCTTAGTCAAGACACCTGGGATGACGGTGTCTGAGTATGACATCCAGTTTACACAGTTATCCCGATATGCTCAGTATTTGGTGGATACCGAGGAGAAGATGGTGAAGAGGTTCGTACAGGGACTTGATGCCCAGCTATATCTTGCCATTGGCGCCCAGCACTACGACACCTATTCAGCTGCTATGGATACGGCATTGCGGATGGAGGCACGCATATCACGGACTTCGGCCGTTTCTGGGCCGAAGAGGATGCGCACCGATGTACCGTCTCAGAGGCAGCGCGCCAGATTCTTTCCGAGAGATAGGCCTGGCAGAGGATTTGGGCGGGGACAGTTATATGGTTCTTATCCCCAGGGGCAGCAGCCGTCGCCAGGATGTTTTGGGTGCGGGAGTTTGCACCATCTTGTCAGAGACTGTCCGGTGAGACGACAGGGAGCAGCGACAGTTCCGCACGTGACCCTACCACCATCACCACCCCCTCCTCAGAGAGCACTACTTCCTACCCCAGGCGATGCTCCACGCCAGCTAGGTGCACCGAGAGGCCGTGGACGTGGCGGTCCTGTTCAGAGAGGACGAGGAGGCAGAGGCCGAGGTCGAGGTCAGCCCGCTATCGGTGGAGGACAGGCCCGAGTATTTGCTTTGACACCGCAGGATGCGCAGGCATCCAATGCCGTTGTGACAGGTACCTTGCCAGTTTGTACTTTCGACGCACGGGTATTATTCGACCCAGGTTCCACACATTCGTACGTCTCTACACACTTTGCATCGATGTTGGGCCGTGAGTCGTCGTCGTTAGATCAGCCGCTTGTTGTTGTTACTCCGGTAGGCGAGTCGTTTGTCGCTCGGTTTGTATTTCGTTTGTGTTCCGTTCGTATCGGGGAGAGGGATTCATCAGTTGATTTGATACTCCTCGATATGTTGGACTTTGATGTGCTTCTGGGCATGGATTGGCTAGCCACTTGTTATGCTTCGGTGGACTGCCGTGAGAAGGCAGTCAGATTTAGCTTTCCGGGAGAGCCAGTCCTTGTTATTCAGGGAGACCGCAGTGTCGCCCTTCCCAGCTTAATTTCGTCTCTTCGCGCTGGTCAGCTCTTGCGGAAGGGATGTCAGGGATTCTTAGCGTTAGTTTGTGATACTCGAGCTGCAGATGTTCCGTTGGACCGGGTCCCGGTAGTTTGTGAGTTCCCTGATGTTTTCCCTGATGAGCTGCCTGGGCTACCGCCTGAGCGCGATGTTGAGTTCTGCATTGATTTGATTCCCGGTTCGGGGCCTATTTCTATACCGCCTTATCGGATGGCCCCGGCAGAGCTTCGAGAGCTGAAGGATCAGTTGCAGGATTTGTTGGATAAGGGGCTTATTCGACCGAGTGTTTCTCCGTGGGGTGCTCCAGTCCTGTTTGTCAAGAAGAAGGATGGAAGTTTGCGCTTATGTATCGACTACCGCCAGCTGAACAATGTTACCGTTCGGAACAGATATCCGTTGCCGCGCATTGATGATTTGTTCGACCAGCTTCAGGGTGCGGGGTATTTTTCGAGGATCGACTTGCGATCAGGATACCATCAGCTGCGAGTTCGACAGGAGGATATACCGAGGACAGCTTTCCGCACGCGCTACGGCCACTACGAGTTTTTGGTGATGTCGTTCGGACTCACCAACGCCCCAGCAGCATTTATGGATTTGATGAACCGTACATTCAGGCCGTATCTTGACTTGTTCATCATCGTGTTTATCGACGATATCTTGGTGTACTCCCGGAGCAGAGAGGAGCACGAGCAGCACTTGCGGATTACGTTACAGACTCTGAGGGAGCACCAGCTGTTCGCGAAGTTCTCCAAGTGTGCTTTCTGGCTGGACAGCGTCAGATTCTTGGGTCACGTGGTTACGAGAGACGGCATTTGTGTGGACCCGAAGAAGATTGAGGCTGTTCAGCAGTGGCCCCGACCTACATCGGTTACTGAGATCCGTAGTTTTCTAGGCCTGGCGGGCTACTACAGGCGTTTTGTTCAGGACTTCTCCCGTATAGCTGCACCGTTGACCGGTTTGACCCGGAAGGGAGTTCCTTTCGTTTGGACAGAGGAGTGCGAGCGCAGTTTTCAGCAGCTACGGACTTGTTTGACTACGGCGCCGGTATTATCTTTGCCTTCGGGATCAGGCGGATTTGTTGTCTACTGTGATGCTTCGCGAGTGGGATTAGGATGCGTATTGATGCAGCATGGCCGGGTGATCGCTTATGCTTCTCGGCAGTTGAAGATGCATGAACAAAACTACCTCACTCATGATTTGGAGATGGCTGCAGTGGTCTTTGCACTGAAGATTTGGCGACATTACCTTTACGGCGAGTCGTGTCAGATATTCACCGATCACAAGAGCTTAAAGTACATATTTCAGCAGCGAGACCTGAACCTCAGACAGCGTCGTTGGATGGAGTTGGTGAAAGATTACGACTGCGAGATCTTATATCACCCCGGCAAGGCAAATGTGGTGGCAGATGCGTTGAGTAGGAGGCCCGGGGGTAGTCTATCCTTTTTGCGCGCAGTGCAGAGGCAGTCGTCAGCAGATTGGCAGACGTTATGCGACAGCCGAGTTGAGTTCGAGTTCACTCAGACAGGGGGACAGCTCGCGCATGTTCGTGCACGCCCACAGTTGCTTGACCGTATATATGAGGCACAGCGCAGTGACGACCGTTGCTCAGAGATCATGGCACAGATGGGACAGGGCAGATTTTCCGAGTTCGTGGTTGACGATCAGGGGATTTTACGATATGGATCTATACTGTGCGTACCAGATGCTGATGGATTGCGGCGCGACATTCTTGAGGAGGCACACCGATCAGTGTATAGTGTCCACCCAGGTTCCACCAAGATGTACCATGATATGAGAGAGACCTACTGGTGGGACGGGATGAAGAGGGACATTGCGGAGTTCGTTTCGAGATGCCTGACTTGTCAGCAAGTCAAGGCCGAGCACCAGAGGCCCGCAGGAGAGCTACAGCCGTTACCCATTCCAGAGTGGAAATGGGAGCAGATTTCGATGGACTTCGTTGTGGGTCTACCCAGGACCAGTCGAGGGTACGACTCCATCTGGGTGATCGTGGATAGATTGACGAAAGCGGCTCACTTCCTTCCAGTGAAGACGACTTTCAGCTTCGCTCAGTATGCTCAGCTCTATATTGACGATATCATGCGACTACATGGCGTACCGACTTGTATCGTGTCAGATCGAGGCACTCAGTTCACCAGCCGACTTTGGCAGAGACTTCAGGAGGCTTTGGGCACTCGTTTGAGCTTCAGCACAGCGTTTCATTCGCAGACAGACGGACAGTCAGAGCGGACCATTCAGACTCTCGAGGACATGCTCAGAGCGTGCGTTTTAGACTTTGGTGGTAGCTGGGATCGTCATTTGCCTCTAGTGGAGTTCTCCTACAACAACAGCTTCCAGGATACTATTCAGATGGCACCTTTCGAGGCATTGTATGGGAGGAGATGCAGATCGCCCGTTTGTTGGACAGAGCTCAGCGAGAGCAGCATTTTGGGGCCGCAGCTTGTTGAGGAGACGACATCGAAGATCCAGTTGATCCGAGACCGGATGAGAGCGGCTCAGAGCAGACAGAAATCATATGCAGACAGGCGCCGTCGCAGATTAGAGTTCGCAGTTGGCGACCATGTTTTTCTGAAAGTCTCTCCGTTGAAGGGCGTGATGCGTTTTGGGCGAAAGGGGAAGTTTAGCCCTAGATTCGTAGGTCCCTTCGAGATCCTCGAGCGTGTTGGCGCTGTTGCTTATCGTTTGGCTCTTCCTCCCAGCTTTCCCGATGTTCACCCCGTCTTCCATGTTTCGATGCTCCGCAAGTACCTTCACGACCCTTCGCATGCGATTCAGCACCCGACAGTCCAGCTAGAGCGCGACCTTTCTTTTGCAGAGCAGCCGGTGGCCATCCTGGATCGGCAGGTGAAGAAGTTGAGGTCGAAGATTATACCAACCGTCAAGGTCCTTTGGCGTAGCCCGAGCAGCGAGGAGGTTACCTGGGAGACCGAGGGCGAGATGAGGAAGAAATATCCCCATCTCTTCGAAGGTACGCGTAGCTATATTTTTAAATTCGGGGACCGAATTTCTTTAAGGGGGGAAGATTTTAGCGTCTTGAAAAGTCGTTTTGGTGTTTTCCTGAAATTCGGTGAAAATTCGGTATTTTTCCGAAAACCGTCTTTCTCGATATTTTGCAGTTTAGGGCTAATTATACCTTAAATGGATAGGTAATTACTTGTTTTTAGTAGCTAATGAGTTAATTATGAAATTTTGGTCATTTAAAATTTTTTCCCTATGTTTCAATTTTTTAATATTATTTTAAGCCGGTAAGAAAATGCATTAAATAAGCGATAAATACAAATTTTTCCGGGCTAATTTTAATCTCTAAAATTATGATAATTAAAATCTAGTGGTAACATGAATTTTTAGTAATTTATTTTGATTTTTAGCAAATTTTTATGTTATGAAACGAATTTATTGAATTTTGAGCTAAAACTTGCAATTTTTGAGTTGTAGGGGGCCTTTTTGCATAAAATTTCTTTTGTAAAACCCCTCTCTCTTTTCCCTCAGCCCTAGGACAGCCCAAACCTTGGCCAAGTCCAGAAATTTCTGGCCTCTCTTTCTTTGGTTGCTTCTTGTGTTGAATTGATAGTTTATGGATTTATTTTAAATAAAATGAATAAAGTATGGTGCATTTGACTTTGTGGACTTGACCCATGACCTTCCCCACTTGCCCACACCCTCTCCCATTCCCCTTGCTGGCCGAAAACCTGCACCCTCTTTCTTCAACTCTTTTCTTTTCATTTTTCTTCAAAGTTCTTCAAAAACCACATCAAAAATCCACAAATCCTTCTCTTTTTCAACACAAAATCCTTATGCTATCCTTTCCTTAACCATTCTTGCTTGGATCTTGGTGCTTGAGGCCATCAATTGGAGCAAAATTTTCTTGCTTGATCCATAGATCAAGAGGTATAATTTCTATCATGTTAAATTCTTTTGTTTAAGTTCTTATGTTAGATGGTTTAGTGTTAATTTAGTGTAGTTTAATCTAGTTTCTTAGGTTTTGCTTGAAAATTTTAGCTAGGGTTTTGAAGCCATAATACTTAATTAGGTTGTTTTATAGTTAATCTAGTGGTTAATTAACTAATCCATATAGTTATCTTGTTGATGTAGTTTTCAATTATGCTAATTTGATTAAATTTAGAAGTGTGAAATTGCTTTTTTAGGATTTTCAAGAGAGGGTTTTTGTATGGAATTGGTTTGTGAAACATGATTAGTGAGTTGATTAAGTTTTAGAAAACATTATTTAGTTGATTAAACCTAAATTGCTATCTAGTATTTTGCTAACCTAACCTAAGAGGTTAATTTTCTTAAGTGGGCTTTGTTGTGTTAATTTAAAGTTTCAAGTGTGGAAATTGATTGGATTTTGCTAGGTTATAAATTCAAGAATTGGTGGTTATGGAAAATAGGATTGGAATCATTGCTATTGTGTTGTAATTAGTGTTTGTAGATTGCTTGTAGTGTGCTTGGGTAATTATGCTTTATTGTAGTCGTTTTGTCGCAAATCGGCGATTGTTGCACCGATTTTTGGAATGTTTATGCTTACTAGATTTGTATATAAATTATGTGATGGATTATTTTCGACATCTTGATGATTGTATTGGCTTGTCCTACGACTTTTAGGATGCGTGAGTGCGGATTTTTGGGTAGTCGGGTTTTAGTTTTGCCGGGCGACCAAATCGGCGTTTTTCGGCAGTTTTGCGATTTTCGCGTGTGTTCCGCGCACTTTGTGCACGTTGTACCTAGCTAGCGAACTTTAGTAGTTTCGTTGGGGTTTTGCGTCGTTCTTGATATGTAACCTTATATTTGGTATTGATGTAAATTCCAGGTTCGGTCGCGGAGACGTCAGACGCGGCGCGAAAGGGAAAGGCGGTGATTGGACACAGCTAGCCAGGGATCCCGGTGAGTAGATGTAACATCTACGGGGGACTATCGTTGGATGGCGCAAGCCGCCCGATAGTTTTAGTAACTTACAGACCCTTAGTGATGTTAGTAATTAGGGGTGAAATACCTATTCGACTATTTGCTGCATCCATGCATTATATTGACATATCTATACGAAACCACTTTATAGGACACCTGCACCATTGCCAGGGTTTTTATATGCAGCACGAGCACTATTCATGCTTACACACACACCCTGGTAATTGCCATGCCACCACACTAGATAACTGTTAAATTGAAACCTTTTACTAATTGATACTTAAACTGGTACTATTGCCTTTAATTCCTTAAAAATGAAACCGTAGTATTGCTATTCATGTGCATGTACTTCATCATATAAATTGTTCATGCTTATACATTAATCACACATCGCAACTTGATTATTGATATCATACGCATTCATTATCATTGATATATGCACTTATGAGGATTTCTTGAGATTTTATGATATTGCTGGATTTCGGGGGAAAGCCGCAAAATTTCTAAACTTATTATATTTTTAAAATATGTAAATTGCGGTTTTCTAGTGATGTAAGTGTCGTCCACCATGAGTTTGCTGTGGATTTGGAAATCCGTGTCGAGGAGTGGAGGAACCGGCACGGGTACATGGTGGGCCCGGTAAGGTACCCCGGGGCAAGAGGAATGTGGTGATGACGTTGAGCCTGGCAGGGGACGGATTACCTACCGGTGACTGTTTGGGACGGCGGATATCCAGAGGATACCGACCGTGGCCGCTAGATGATGAGATATTGATATTTGAGATGGGTCAGCCGGACGGCTGAGGCCAGAGATACATTTATGAGATTTGAGACAGCTTTTGGGTGTCGTTGCTGGACACCGATTTTCGTCGATTCATTGACATTATGCTGGCATTCTAAAAGAGTCAAAAACAAAAAGAGATAAAATATTTCTTATATATACCTATTGAGACCTCAGATTTTCATGTTGCATACATATTAGCACACTGATGTTGTATATACACCTGCTAGTGCACCCATTCATACCTGTATTTTAGATGCTAGGATGCTTGTGTGCATGCTACGATAGCCTTTGTAGGTGTTATTTATTACTCACGAGTTGGCAACTCACCCCCGTTGTGCCACAGTCTTTTGCAGGTCCGCTCCGTCAGTTCAGTAGCGGCGGACGCACTTGTTCTTTTGCCTCTTTTGCCTGAGCTCGAGATTTGCTCATAGGTGGGTTATGTTATTGTTTTTGTACCACCTTGTATATTCTTGTATCTAGTACACTCCATCTACTGTTTCTACTAGATTTATTGTATATTGACCTAGAGATGAGACTGTGAGGTTTGTGGATTTTATGCTGTATTTTGGGGTCGGGCTCACTTGAGCCGACATGCTACTTTTTCATGCTTCCTTATGATTATTATGCTTGTTGTCATTTATATTGCATGGGATTTGTGACCGCCTTATGGCGAAGAGCTATCTCCCGCTTGGGGATGCCTTATTGTTGGTTTTACATATATTTTTGTTGTACCCATTTTTGGGGGCCAGTATTTACAAAGGAGACTCTGCCGAAATTTTCGGAAAAATTAGTATTGTTTTTAAAAGGGGTTTTATATGACTTATTTGATAAACTTGCTTTCAAATGTTTGGGTTTTTCTTCACTCTTTTGCTTAATTGGTTTTGTTTTCTGGGCTTTTGGCTTGCTTATTTTACGGACGCCTTTAGACGTTTCGTAAACTTAAGTGCCAGTCACGTTCCGTACCCTGCGGGTCGTGACAAAGTCAGTAGGTTCATCATCATCTATGATGCAATCCTCTCTATCCCCATCTATGAGAAAACCGTAGTATCTCTCAGGCGGATGAGACGGCCTACTACTCCTGCGGAGGGGTGCGGGAATGTCCTGTTCTTCTTGAACTTCCGGTTCTACCAAACTTTCAGTATTAGTTTGTGGTTCTGGAATTTCTTCCAGTTCTATTTCGCTCCCACTTGATTCCTTTTCTAAAAACTGATGTTCTAGAAAATGGGCATTACGAGAAACAAATACCTTTTGTTCCTCTGCGTAATAGAATAGATATCCCCTGGAGTTTTTTGGATATCCCACAAACTTACACTTTACTGATCGTGCCTCGAGCTTGTCCACATGCTGCTTTTTAACAAAAGCTGGACATCCCCAAATCTTTATATACTGTAGATGGGGTTTCTTCCCGCTCCACATCTGATATGGAGTGGTAGGCACAGTCTTGGTAGGTACCATGTTCAAAAGATATGCCGCAGATTCTAGCGTATAACCCCAGAAAGATCGCGGTAACTCAGCATTACTCATCATGGATCGTACCATATCCAATAGGGTTCGATTCCGTCTCTCCGATTCACCGTTGTGCTGTGGAGTGTATGGAGGAGTAAGCTGAGAGAGAATTCCTTTCTCTTTTAGGTAACCTAGGAACTCGGCACTCAAGTATTCACCACCTCGATCAGATCTAAGTGTCTTGATACTTTTGCCGGTTTGGTTTTCTACTTCATTCTTATACTCTTGGAATTTCTCAAAAGCCTCGGATTTATGTTTCATCAGATAAATGAATCCGTATCTTGAGTAATCATCCGTGAAAGTAATGAAATAGGAAAAACCACCTCTTGCATGTGTAGACATTGGACCACATACATCGCTGTGTATGAGTCCTAAGAGCTCGCTCACTCTTACTCCTTGTCCAGTAAATGGAGGCTTTGTCATCTTTCCTTTGAGACAAGATTGACAAGTGTCATAAGTTTGATATTCAAACGAGTCCAAATATCCTTCTCTATGCAACTTAGTCAACCTTCTCTCATTGATGTGACCCAATCTACAATGCCATAAGAAAGCTTTATTTAAATCTGGAGACTTTCTTTTTAGTGTGTTCTGGACATTGAAAATTTGGAGTTGGTTTAATACATATATACCGTTATTTAGTGTACCGGACCCAATCAAACCATGATTAAGGTGGATGTTAACAACATCTATTACAAACGTGAAATCATAACCTTTATTTGATAACAAGGAAACTGATATGATATTACACGTTAAGCTTGGTACAAAAAAACAGTTATGTAAAACCAAAATGTGTCCACTCGTCAATCCCAGGTGATAATCCCCGACGGACGCAGCTCCCACGCTAGCTCCGTTAGCAACCTTTAGGGTCATATCACCTTCCTTCAGCACTCTACGGTTTCTCAGTGCCTGCAATGAATTGCAAATATGAGATCCTGATCCGGTATCCAATATCCAGGAAGTAAAGTTGATCGACAGACAATTCTCAATTACAAACACTCCTGAAGTCGAAGCCACAGCTTGCTTAGGTTCCTGGTTCTTGGCGTTCCACGCCTTGCAATCCATCTTCCAGTGCCCTTTCCTGTGACAATGGAAGCACCCATCCTGGCCAACTACCGGTACCGCAAACTTTTTCTTTCCCTTCCCTCCCACCTTACTTACACCTCCTCTAGGTCTGGGTATGGCCTTCTTCTTCCTTCCTTTGGCCCTAGCCTTGGACCCGGAAGAAGATGCACCGCCAACAAACATAGCGGGTGTTTCCCTTGCCTTCTGCAAGGTGCCCTCTGCACTCCTTAACATGTTTAGGAGTTCCAGAAGTTCAACTTCTTTTCTTTGAATGTTGAAGTTCAGGATAAACTGGGCGTAGGTGGAAGGAAGGGACTGGAGAATAAGGTCTGTATAGAGCTCATTATCCAAAGTCGTCCCAAGGTCTGCGAGCTCTTCTATATAGCCGATCATCTTTCGGACATGTTCTCTTACCGATGACCCGACAGCCAACCTCGCTCGAAACAAGTTCTTTGAGGTCTCGTATCTTGCTATACGAGATTGCTCTCCATAAAGTTCCTTTGTATGGAGAAATATGGCGTCTAGTTCCATATCCTCGTGCCTCCTCTGATGTTCATTGTTCATCGAGGCAAGCACGATGCACTTGGCTTTCGCGCAATCGAAATCCCAGGTTTTGCGGATTTCCTTATCCGCATTACTAGATTTAGGACCAGGGACAGCAGGTGCCGTAGCGGTGAGGACGTACCCCAATTTGTCATTGGTCAACATTCCGCAGCCAATCTTTATAGTTTGGCCCTGTCAGTATATTTTTCTCTAAAAGTAACTTAAGTCCAGTCATTTTCAGGGTCGCTGCAATTAGGAGAGAGAGAATAAAACTCTTTAGCATGATGCTCTTGCAAGTTTAGAGTGGTTTTTAGTTTATCTAAACTGGATGGCTCCCACTGTTTCTCGAATCCTTCCTCAAACCATAAAAGAAGAATTAGCCAGGACTATTCTCACTGTACAATACTTGCTTAACAGTTCAGCCAGGCTGGTGTCGGTACTTCGAGGGAGGTTTTCCAACGCTTTCGCGAAGTTCCTTAATGAAATAACCTCTTTTCTCTGGGGGCGTAACCCCGCTGACACATTTCTTGACACCTACTTGGTTTGTAGCATTGATCGTTAAGTGACAAATATCCTGATGAGTAGCATATACTCACAGTAGGATCGGGATCCAAATATCATCGTATGATAATGTTGAAGGAATGCTACCAACATTCATCAAACTCCAAATGGTATGCATCTCTTTGTAAATTTCAGTTTCTTTAGAAATTCCCGATATAAGTTTTTTGCCCCATGCTCTTATGACCTTGGCGTTAGGTCAAAATGTCATAAGTCACATGTCAAGTTCTACCCATCATTATCTTGTCAATTTGAACCCATCCGTATATATCCTTGACGTTCGGCCAAAATGATAATACGACTGTCCCAAACAAACTCATCTATCTATGCAACAAATGAATATCCAGTAGCTACCAAACACTATGCCTTGGCGTTAGGTCAAAATACATAGCTTGAATACTACTGAACACCCAGATGAAATGACGGAGGGCTACAAATGGTTTTGGCGAAACCGTGAACGTAGTGAACTTGATATAACCGAAGGAACCTGATAGCTTTTAAAAGGAGTGGTTAAAGTTCCGCATTTTAAACATATCTGTTTTTAAAATTAACCGAGTGGTTTCTTTTAAATTGTTCCAACGATTAAACTTTTGGTTTATTTTCTTTGCATTATAAATAATGCGCCCCATCATTAACCTATCATTGCAGAAAACAACGAAAATACAACGTCCTCTTATGCCATCCGCATTCGCCACGGGGTCCCGTCATTACCCGTTAGGTTACTTAACTAACGACAGAGCAGGGGCTGGGCTAGCGCGGGTGTAAAACATAAGTGACGTCTAAAATAGCTATCATATATATAGATATTTTACATTCGTCTGACGCAATGATATTCATTCCAGATCACAGATGAACTTAATTGTATTTGCAAGCAATCCGTGTTTGTTTTGAGCCTGCAACAAAAGACGGATTACACAGTTGTGATGAATAGCCATTACCCCACCCAAGACCCCTACGGGTGCGGCAAACTACCCACCCGGCAGTTTGTGCACTCCACCTTGGGTCTGTCCTAGGAGCAAAAACAGTAAAATGAAATAATACAACGGTGGCTACAACCGCAACCTCGATGTGCCCCGCAAAATAATATTACAACAAATTACATTTACATCAAATGAATTAAGTAAAAACCCATCACATAACCCCGGCTATACATCACAACAGCCCAACACAGTTCATATGCACAAACAGATAAAATCCATTACAGAAATGTGCAACCCCCTGCCAACCGACATACTAGCAGTTAGGGGAGGTTTACGAACATATTATACAAACACAGATATAATCCAACAAGCAAATACTTTATAATTTCGATCGATTAAACACTTTTAATTTTGCTCCAATACTTCTCTGTAAATCTGAAACCTGAGCAAAAATTAAAAATTCCAGAATATACCAAATATCCCAGAAAACAAACACAGGAAAATTGGGTTCCTGAATCGCCAACTCGGCGGCGGAAGCGCGGCGGATCAGTGGGTTCCCGCCGCGTTTCCGCGGCGCTTTAGGCGATTCAGGGGCCCAATTTTCTTGGGTGTTCTTCTACTGTCTTTTCAAGCTTTCTGAATATCCCTGAAAAATTTTGGACTTCATTTAAAAATCGACAGAAACTTGTGATTTCGGGCTTTTCCGGTTTCGTTTTTTTCGTTCGAAATTCATACAAATTTGCAAGTAAGTTATTTATTGTTTAGCCAGGCTCTGATACCACTGTAAGTCGATGTACAACACCCCACGACTTCTGGGGAGGCGGAAATTTGAAAAACAATCTTGTTCTTTGCTTAAACATCGACTAACCGCATGAATCGAAGCTAAACGATAACTAACATGAAACATAGAAGTTCTATACTACTATGTTTAGGGATTATACCTAACGAATCGTGTCCTTCGTCTTTGCGAACTCCACCTCCTCCTCGGCCTTCTCGAAGTAGTAGACGATCCACCCGAGAGCTTTACTCCAAGCTTAGCCTCTAAACTTGAGGCAACTAACCTTCTTTAAGTGCTAATCAAAGAAGCTAGGTGATATAGAGTGAGGGTTATGGTTTAGTTAGTCTAACGAATCCTTCTACTCAACACATGAGAGGGGAGGATTAGGGTTTGAAGAGGGAGAGCTTGAGGAGAGAGAAGATGAACATAATAATGAAGTGAGAATAATGAGTTATGATAATATATATCAAGCATTTCTTTTTATCAAGAAAAGAATATAAATCAATTTAACAACCATGCTTGATAATATCTAGTGATGATTCAACTCCATGAGTCATTAAGCATCTATGATGCTTTAATGACATGGATGAATCATCCATATGACTCACTAATCACATTCATTATATATGCCACCTAAACCTCCTTAGTCACCACCTTCTAGAAGCTTCTCGCGCAATTACGAGAATGCCCCTCCTTTCCGCAAAAATACGGAAAAACTTTAGACTGTATAAATCCAATAACCGGATACCAGTAACTGGCTTAAACCAAAGCCGACTGGTCAAAACTGTCCGAAAGTCGTACGTGCGTAAACACACGTATTCGTCCGAACCCTTGTCGTAAAACCATACGACCTCTATATCGTTTCGCCCGGAGTAGGGAAACTCTCTGTGTGGGCCTCTAGAGACTCGACTACTACGCTGGCAGTGGGTTTAACCACAGACCGCAAGCGGCACTAGCTGTACGTAACGGTCCCCAGGTAGATGTCGATAATAAGGCCGATGAGGGAACCCATCCGAACTCCTAATGAGTCTGATGTGACAATCTCCATACAGTCCGGTCCGTTCGTCTAAGACTATCGCATATCGGGCCTAGGGGGCAGCAAGCGTCAGTCCCCTAATAGCGGTATAAGTCGTGTCGGAGGGAAGCCCATTACACCCTGAGAAACTACTGGAACCTACCAGCAAATCTCACTTGCCCTGGCCAAGGACTTTGCGTAATGGCTCTCTGACACAGCGCGATATCAACCCCCAATACCGGGAGAGACGAATCCTGTCTAACCGCCACTTCCTCCAAGTGCTCGGGACTGCACCCAACTGCTACCTGTTTGCACGACTCCTTTGAGCCATGGTAGGGTAGCAATCTAAGAACAGTGGGACACACTCGAGGCGAAGTAGCAGTGTCAAGTCTGCGGACTATGTTGTACTCATGTCACCTGGGAACTGTTCACTGATGACTGGTATAAAACCAACCAACAGTTCCCTGTGAGTCCTGTCCGGTGTTCCCGTAACCTAACGAGCACCTGCATACTATCTCTAGTACGACGTACTGACGGCTGTGGGACAGACCATCTCCCCAACTGGGATGAGAAGCGTACACACTAGTCTACTCCGGAGTATCGATGCTATGTCTCGATAATCCAACGACTAGGGACCTGAATAAGGATGTGCTTGTAGACTACCCAGCCCCCTAGTGTGACTGCCATCACAACGCTGGTAGTCAAGCAAGATCCTAAGAGCTCTATCAATACGTATACTCACATATTAAGATAGAAAAAACCAAGTAGCATACTACCATGTTTAGCAAGACTGTTATATACATGTGAATATCCTAAGCTTCCATTAAGTAATATACAAACTAGTATGATATAATAATGGCCCCTAGGGCATATACACTAACATCTCCAACAATCTCCCATTTGCACTCAAGGCTAATCATTGCGATGTCGCATACTCACAGCCCGTGTGATACCGAACACCCAACTTCTCTACTAATCAGTTTCACAAAGCTAGTTTGTAAAACTCTTGTGTTCGAGAAATAGCCTCAGTAAGTGGATCCGCCCTGATGTTTCTTTCTATATCTCTCTAAATCTCAAATTCGCGGAGAAAACCATCTCCCGAATCGAGTAATACCTATGTTAGAATATGTCTGGATGTCTGATGGGACCTAGTTCATAAATGAACTCCAAATCCAAACTTCTTAGACTGTATCGATAACTGAACCTAATCAGTATCCAGCACCATTCCTCCCACGGTATCATTTTGGACCACCTGTCCATAATACTGTCCCTCGTCAGAGGGAAAACTATAACTCTGACAATCACTCTGTCATCTATGTCACCTTGGAAGCCTGGAATGATAACCATCTCCCGAAGGAGGCTGCCGTCATCAAATCCGTAGAACAATCACTTGTGTTCTAAAACTGCTTCCTTTTATTTCTTCAGGATTGGATTAATATACACTTATCGCATCTAGTGCAAAAACAACATCTGGTGTGGTACTTGACATCTCATGATTGACTCAATTGCCTAAGCAAGTGATCTGCCAATCATGTACTTCCCTCTCTCCTTTAGTCTCTAAGACATCTTTAGAGAGGGTGACTCCATCACCTGCAGGTACACCACCATGCCAGGAGTCATCTATTCTAAAAACTATTAGAATACTGTCAAAGTACCCACATTGGGAAACTACCCAAATCTAGATCTAAAACCATAAATCTAGTAACCAGAATGTCCAATATTATATCCACGTCCTTTATGACGAAAGAAATGTGTAACAACCACAGTGCAACCGATCGTAGTATAGGAATTTTACTTCCTACTCTGTGTATGTCATCCAAATACCAGGACATCACACCCTACTACCTTCTTAACAGATCCATTCCCTATTCTGATGAAGTCAAACCTATGACTGTCTCGTCAAAATTGGATGATATATCTCCGCTATTTCTGCTCAAGCCTATAAATAAACATAAGCATCTTGCCCACTATGCTTCTGTTGCTCCCACTGACTACGACAAGCCTCTGGCAGAATAATATATACGTACACTTCTAAAGCTAGTTTAGAACGACGCTATACTTAACCTCCTGCCGGGTCTCATAGCCTGGAACAACAGTAGTGTCAAGTCTGGGTAAACAAGAACCTCCCTATCACCGTCCTTGAGGCTACCTGAGTACCTCTCGGGTGTCTGAGGTTACCCACCATATTTGCAGAGTGGCTATTTGAATGTCAAAACTGATTGAATATATAGGTCCTATTAAATTTTCCGTAATCGTTTGCGGTTCTGGAATCATTTCCAGTTCTACCATACTCCCACTACTGTTTTCTGAAAAAAAAATCCATTTTATTAAAACTGTGGCGAGTCAAGAACAATATCACTAATGATCTTCTAGACGGTAGAAATGTCAACCCTCGTCAAAGTCAGGGTCAACCCACAAACTGCCATTACAGAAACGTGCCTTGAGTTATCCAGTGTCTGGTTTTAAGCATAAGCTGGACAACTCCACTTACCTTAACATCGTTAAGATATAAACCATTCTATATCTAATATAGAAATAGAGGCACTAATTTAATTGGAACCAGATTCAAATCTTGCAGCTGTCTCCAGTGCATAACAACTTAATAGAGAGAGGCTACTCAGCATTACTCAACTTAGGAATCCATCCAATTATGAGTAACCTGAAAGAGAAACATGTTTCTCAAAATCATTACTTGAATACCAATCACAAGAATCTACATCTTCGATTTCTTTGAAGAATTCCGATACTTGTGAAACCTGGTTCTCTACTTTATTCTTATACCCACAACTTCTCAAAACTTAGACAAACACTTGTCTAAAAACTAGAGAAGTCACAAGTAAACAGAACATAGTACGAGGACCTACCCCTCTGTCCTGACGGACACTGGACAACATACAACACTCTGTATAAGTCCGCTGAGTTGAATAACTCTAAACCTGTGCATCATAGGTTAAAAACCGTAGCCAGGCGATTTCCTCAAATATCACCAATTTCATCGAATTCCGATATAATGAGGATGATCACCCAATTCCCAATAACTTTCTCCCACTCATCATCTGTAAAACCATACAGATATGAGAATGAAACCTGGTAAATACATACCCTGGAGTAAGTATGTAATCGGGAAATCAGTTTTCCTTTAATAATGCACTGAAACATGAAAATGTTTCGTAGGGGTATCCTGGTATTCTTAGTAATGCCTCTTCCATAATCCAATTCATGACTTTAACCGTATATCTCTTTGCAATCTTCCAAATCCCTTTATTTGTCTTTATTCATTACCTTCTGTACACCCCTTAGGCTAAGTGGTTTTCTTCCTTCCCTACCGTTCGGCACCAGCCTATGGTTTAGAAGAAGACTATCCAGTAAGCATAATAGGTGTACTCTCCTAAACCAAAGAGTACTCGCAACTTGAGAGAAGGTGATGATAAAAGACAATATGAATAATACCTTATTCTATTTCTCCCGAACTGGGAAAAAAGGCAAAGGTGAAATAGGAGTGGCGATGAAGTACGTAGTTTGGTCGTGAATGATAATAGTCGCAATTTACTTTGCCCTCTTTCTAATCCCTTTTATTTTGTCTTTATATATTACCTTCTATACACCCTACTTAGGCTAATTGGTTTTCTTCATTCCCTACCTTTCGGCACCAGCCTATGGTTTGGAATAAGACTATCCAGTAAGCGTAATAGGTGTACTCTCCTAGACTAAGGAGCCCTCGCAACCCGGGAGAAGGTGATAATAAAAGAAAACTGAATAAACCAATTCTATTTCTCCTGAACCTGGATCCATCCTCGAAGAAGTCCCTTCGAGTTCGTATATAACCATACGATGGATCTATCCAATGGAAGTGGATATTCGTAATAATACGGGGTGTTCTGAGAAATACAAAGGGTAAAAGAAGGAGCGGCAATGACTTATGCAACTCGGACAATCCAAATGCCAGTATTTTTAAGAATGTTCGGTCAACTTGGTCACTGAGTCAAAGTTTAGGGTCGGTCAAAAGTCGCTGCGAAAGAGAGAGAGAGAAAAGAAACACTCTGCGTGCACTCTAACCTAGATCAGAATGATTATTAATTTATCTAATCAGGAAACCTCCCACTGTAATCTCAAATTCTCCTCCAAACCTGAAAGAAGAATTAGTCGGGATCACCCGAAGAGTAAACCAACTCATCAGTGAGAATCGAGATCCAACTATCATCGCATGATAACTTGATGGAAGCCACTCAAGTTATCACACTCCAGAAGGTATGCGCATGCCTGGCAAGTTTTCTGTATGTTTGAAACTCCCGATATGATTTTTTCCCCATGCTCTTATGGCCTTGACTAAGGGCCAACAAATCATAAGTCACATGTCAAGTTCTTCCCGTCATTGTCCTGGTTGATTTGAACCCACCCGTACATACTCTTGACTAAGGTCCAATAAAGTAATACGACTGTCCCAAACCAACGCATTTATCTATGCTACAAATGAATACCCAGCAGCTACCAAACACTATGCCTTGACTAAGGGCCAACAAACATAGCTTGAATACTACTGACAATCCATAAGAAATGACGGAGGGCTACGACTGGTTTTTGGCGAAAAACCTTTAACGTAATGAACTTGATCTCGTTGAAGGAACCTGATAGCTTTTTATAAAAATATAGTGGCGAAAAACCTTTTGCTAAAGAGGTCACTCCCGGTGAAGGGATCTCGGCTCATTCCTCGTGGAATGAGGTGCAGGATATTCCATCTGAATACCGTGATGCAAAGCAACTTGTAATCGACTATATTAAAGTTACTACCCTGACGTAAACTTCTGCCCAAATGGTTTTTCCCGGTGAAGGGATATCAGCCCTTGCCTCGTCGAATGAGGTGCAGGATATTCCAACTGAATATCACTATGCAAAGCAAAACGAAATATCTTTGTAATAACACCTTTTAAAATTTGTTCCAACAACATCAAATATAGGTTTGTTTTATCTTGCATTGATAAGAATCAACGCAGTCCCATCAATCAATAACACCAGAAAAGAACGAAAATAAAATGTATGTATATGCCATTCGCATTCGCCACTGGGTCATGTCATCACCCGTTAGGTTACTTAACTAACGACAGAGCGGGGGCTGGACTAGCGCGGGTGTAAAACATATACAACATCTAATAGCATATATACCAATATACAATAATCGCTCCAGGCGTGATAATATGCAACATTACAGAAATGTAATAAGCATCACAGAACAATACAGATAATCTGGGATCCCCGGGTTTCACAGAGCCGCTGCTGAAACCTGACGTTCCCCTGGTCATGTGGATAGCCTATGCAATGAAACCTAGACCCCTATGGATGCGGCAAGTTACCCGCCAAAACCTGAAGCGAGGTAGTCCCCCAGAACATAGTGAATGGAACACCCGGCACTTCACGAAATCCGGTAAATTGAGCACCCCTCCTTGGGTCAACCTGTACCCCTTACGAGTGCGGCGAATAGTCTGCCAATTCTAGAGTGAGGTCCCTCTGCCTCTCAATGCCATGAGATACGGACCCGTTGCCCTCCAGAACCCGACTATTCGTGCACTCCTTCGCGAGATAAACCTAGTACAAAAATAAAAATATGTACAACGGGTACATCGACCTCGACCCGGTCGTGCCCCAAAAGAATATTATACAACAGGCATTGACGGCAGTCCACATGTTGGACGCTCGCCCCGCAATATCAAATGTACAAATAAATCCAAACTGCACTATCATTGCACCCTGCTATCCACCACGACAAATCCGCAACAATACAGCACAACACAGAACATCAACGCGAATGTAACGTTCGCAAACCCGTCTAAAAGAACTATAGCAATCAGACGTGGTTTACCGATCAAATGATATTCCCGGTCGGAAATATAATGTAAATACTGCATACTAACAAATTTAAAATTTCGATCGACTAAATTTCCCGAAGTGGGCCCCACGTACATCTGCTGTACAGTAACAAATTATGGGCCCAAAATATATATACCAAAAACCATAATTTCCAAATCTAAGCTCTCTGGGAAAAATTGATGCGTTGTTCCCACTAAAGCGCCGCGTTTCCGCGGTCAAACCTAGGGTTTGACCGCGGAACCGCCGCGCTCTTGTGGGATCACGTGCCCAATTTTTTCCAGTATGCTTAGAAAGCCCTGCTTATCTTTCTGTGATATGTAAATATATTTTTAGGCCCATCAAAAAATCGACAGAAGCTCAGCAGCTGAAAAAATGTGATTTTCGAAATTCGGTTCGATCGATATTTTAAATGTGTTAGCACAAGTTAGTATAGCTTAATGGTGAGGCTCTGATACCACTGTAAGTCCATGGTAGCGCCCCGGCCGTCTAACAGACGCGAAATATGGAACAAAAACTTTTTTCGAACTGGCGCTATCGTGTACCGTAACCCAGATCTGCCATTAAAGCTAAACTAACAAACTACAAAGTGGGTAGAAACGTTATACCGAATGATCTGAGTCCTTCGGTCTTCAACCATCATCCCACGCTTTGTTGCTGCTGCTCCGATCTCCTCGATCTCCAATCTTGTCGTCCAGGTGGCACCACGTCGACGGATCTTTAAACGGGCTCCCGCTTCTGAACCGAGGCAACTCGATCGTCAAGTTTGCTAAAAGAGACGACCAAGATGAAGTAGAGAATGAGTAGAATACTTTGTCTCGTTACGTCCAAGACTATGGACGAACGGTTAATGAAGTTGCCTTTTGGATCGGGTGAAAAGAGAAACCGATCACATCTAATTTCTATGCATCAAAACTTGTATCTTTTTTCCAAATAACAACCATAAGCTATGAGGGGGGGAGGCCGGCCACTTATAGAAGGGGGGTGAGTGTAGGAGGAGGGAGTGGTGACCACAAGAAATGATCAACAACAAATATCTTAGCACCATGTATGAACACATTAATGGAACTAATGAATCATCACCCTTAGTCACCTCCACCATTAATGATCATTAAATACAACCATGAGTCACTAACCTTGTCATCATTTCTAGAACCTTCTAGAAGCATGACACACCTCATGACTCACCCTCAAGAAGAAAAGATAAATCCGCATTTAACCAAATGTTAAATACGGCTGATAGAAAACTGGAAACTGGCAACTTCCAAAAGTGATCCTGAAACGAATTTCAGGATAACCCCGTATCAGTATAAACATACCCGCATTTGTATTACGACCGAATACAAATGCAACTGAGACAAAGATATTATATCTACACAGTATAATACTGGGTTCCGGCTTAGACCAAAGCCTACCAGTATTATCTGCCCGAAAAACGACACGTGCGAAAACGCACGTGCTTTTTCCGAACCTTGCCATAAACCCATACGGCCTCTACAACGTTTCGCCCGAACTTGGAAAAGTGTCTTTGGGGACTCTAATGACTCATCAACACACTGGCACTGCGTATAACCCCTAGCACGTCAGAGGTACAAGCTGCACGTAACGTTTTGCCTATGTATTGATTGGAAGGGAAGCTGACGAGCGAACTCATATATAAACCCTACTGAGTCTGACAGTGACAATGTATATACAGTCCGGTCCGTTCGTCTAAAGAGTATCGCATATCGAGTCTAGGGGGGTGGATAAAGTCAGACCCCTAATAACGCGATAAATCGTGTCGGCATGAAGCCCATCACCACCTGAGAAACTACTGATCCCAATCAGTAATTCTCCACTATCTCGGCCGAGGATTTCTAGTGTTAGCCACCTGTGCACTGCGTGACATCAACCCCCAATACCGGGAGAGACGAATCCCCGACGATCCGCTCACTTGCCTCCAATGTGGCTCGGGACTGTACCCAACTAAAACCTGTTTGCACAACTCCTTTGAGCGTGGTAGGGTAGTAATCTAAGCACAGTGGGAACTCACATGAGACAAATGACGATCTCAGGTCGATGAACTAATAAGTACACATGTCACCAGGGAACTGCTATCTGACGATATGTATAATACCAACTAGCAGGTTCCCGGCGAGTCCTGTCCGGTGTACTCATAACCCAAAGAGCACCTATATACATCTTAGGTGATCCTACTAACACCAATGGCTTGTGAGACCGGCCATCGTCCCACGTCGGGGACTCGACTGTATACACTAGTCTAGTCTGGAGTATCGATGCCCTGTCTCGAAACTCCCACGACTAGGGACACTTTAAGGATGCGCTTACAGACCCCAGCTCCCACGTATATAATCGCCATCATACTGCTGGTAGTCAAGCAAGAATCCTATGGGCTCTATCAATCATGCAATAGCAAACTAAAGCATGTATACGATGATAAAGACAAACCAGATAGCATACTATCATCTTGAGTAAGGCTGTCATATCGGTATAGGTCTTTCCTCAATCATTGCAATCACGTACCTGCGATCCAATAATTGACTTTGAGGGCACTATCTCCAACAGCTTGGATATATATAGGGAGGACTTTTTTGCTCGACATAATAGTATGCTATCTGGTTGTTCTTTATCTTAAGATATAGACTTGTATTGTGATACTGTCTTACTCTCACATGTTGATAAAGCCCTTAGGATATGTACTTGACTACCCGGACTATGATGGAGATCATACTAGTGGGGCCAGGGTAGTTCACAAGTACATCCTTTAATTGTTCCTAGTCGAGGGAATATCGAGACAGGGCATCGATATTCCAGAGTAGACTAGCGTATACGCTTCTTGACCCATATGATGGGTGATGGATGATCCCACATCCATTGGTGTTTGACATTAGAGATGGTATACGGGTGCACAGTGGAGACTGGGTACACTGAATAGGACGCGCCGAGGACTCTTATGTGGTAGTATACCTATGGTCAGATAGCAGTCCTCTGGTGACACTGGTACAAGTTAGTCTATAGACCCAAGATCGTCATAGAGTCTTATTCGGCTCCCACTGTGCTTTGATTTCCTCCCTACCACGCTCAAAGGAGATGTGCAAACAGGTGGATTTTGGGTACGGTCCTTAGTCGTATGGAGGCAATGAGCGATAGGAGGGGTTTCGTCTCTCCCGGTATAGGGGTTGATGTTGCGCTTTGGTCGATTGGCTATACCTGGAAGTCCCTGGCCAGGGCTGTTGCCGAGATTTACTGATATGTGTTATAAGTAGTTTCTCGAACCGTTATAGGCTAAACATCGGCATGACATATCACGTTACTGGGGTCTGACGATTTCCACCCCTAGACATTGTTAGTTGTATATATGCCCTAGAGGCCATTGTTGTACATATGATGTATATTATAGTGGATGCTTGGATATATATAGAGAGGACTTTCTTGCTCGATATGATAGTATGCTATCTTGTTTCACTTTATCTAGACATGTTTTGGTTTACTGTCTTGCTTTCACTTGTCGATAAAGCCCTTTGGATATGTACTCGACTACTAGGACTATGATGCAGATCATAGTAGTGGGGCCAGGGTAGTCCAAGAGTACATCCTATAACTGTTCCTAGTCGAGGGTGTATCGAGAAAGGGCATCGATACACCAGAGTAGACTAGCGTATACGCATCTTGACCCATATGGTGGGCGATGGATGATCCCATATCCATCGGTGTTTGACATCAAAGATGGTGTATGGGTGCTAAGTAGAGACTGTGTATACTGAACGGACTCGCCGAGAACTCCTAGATGGTATTATACCTATCGTCAGATAGCAGTTCTCTGGTGACACTGGTACAGGTTACTCTGTAGACCCGAGATCGTCATAGAGTCTTGTGTGATTCCCACTGTGCTTTGATTTCCACCTTACCACGTTCAAGAGAACGTGCAAAAAGGTGGCTTTTGGGTACAGCCCCGAATCACATGGAGGAAATGAGCGATAGGAGGGGTTTCGTCTCTCCGGGTATTGGGAATTGATGTTACGCTGTGTTCGATTGGCTATAACAGGAAGTTCCTGGTCAGGGCTGTTATGGAGATTTACTGGTAAGAGTTATTTGTAGTTTCTCGACCTGTTATGAACCTCACATCGACACGACTTATTGGTTACTGGGTTCTGATGTTCACCACCCCTAGACTGGATATGCGACATATCAGACGAAGAGACCGGACTGTACGGGTAGTGTTACTGATTGCCTCGACGGGAGTTTTGACAACTTCGCTAGTTTTCTTCTGATCGCTCAATACCCGGGTGGTCGTTACGTTTAGCTAACCGCTTGCGGCTTGTAGGTGTTTGATATGATCATCACCCATAGCCTGCGTATTGACGAGTCATAGAGTCCCACACAGGAGTTTCCTAACTTAGGCGAAACGATGTGGTGTGCATATGAGATATGCGCGGGACCCGATTGAACGCGAGTATGTGATACAGTATATTAATTGGGCGATTTTATATTGATCAGGTCGTATGTGATATGACCGGTTTGTTAAATCAAGTGTTGATTTAACATTTGACTCTTAGTTTAATTCTTTATTTAAACCCTTTTCTTTGTTGAAGTTGTATGCATGCATGTATGCACATGTTGATGTGCATGGACACATACATGCATACATGGATAGTTATAAAGGTCGATGATACACTATATGGTGTCAATGCAAGACTCACAAGGTAGTTAATAAACATATATATTTATTTTTGAGTTAAGTTTAAAGATAATTCATTCATGGTTAATGTTTATCTTGCTTTGACTTTTTGACCATTCTTCACCTAACTTTAAACCATGAGTTAATTCTCTTTTGTCTATTTAACTCAATGTAAAATATCTAGATATTAACTAACTATGGTTTGAGGAGAGAAGGATTTAATATGATTATTTCATTCTCATCTCAAAAAAAAAGTTTTATTATTCATCACAAAAGCTTTTGAGCTTGAGCTTAGCCATAATCTTCTTCTTCCTCTCTCTCTTGAGTTTTCATTTGAGTGAGTTAGTTAAAAAGTGTTAGGTCTAAGTTACCCACCCCGGCTCTTTCGGTGAGGCGGAATAGGTAAAAATCAAAATTTTCCTCACTAGGTAACATAGACCATCCATGAAGGATCTTTGCTAAATAAAAACCAACAAATAAACTATAAGTTTTAGCTACTATGTAGAATGGTTATACCAAGGTCTTGAACTCCTTCTCTTCTTTTTGTGGTTCACCTCCTTGCTTGCTCCTTGTAGTGGTTTGATTGGCTCCTCCTCGTCTCCACTTTGCCGTAGATAGATCCACCCGAGAGCCTCGAACTTGAGCTCCTATCTCAACCTAGAGATAACTAAGGTGCTTGGTTTCCTAGACCTAGGACCTTAGAATGAGTAGAGAAGAGTTATGGTGGTTTTGTCTCAAAGGTTTATGATTTCCAACTCATGGAACACTTGAACCTCGAGAGAGGAAGAGGGAGAGCTTTTTTTCAAGAGAGAGAAAGAATATGATAGAATGAATTCTCATCTTACAACCATGCTCTCAAAAGTAAGAATAATGATGTTGATAATAATAATTAAGTATTGTGATGTTTAGTTTCAATGACCATTACCATTTCATGCATTTAATGCATTTTGCAAAGAACAAGAAGCATCATTGAAAAGAAATGATGATGGTCAACAAGTCTACAATGATCAACCGGTCAACAAAGTCAACAAGTCAACAAAAGTCAAATGTTCAACTCAACCATGACACAATAATCCTTAATTAATATTGTTAATAATATTTCTCATTCTCATTAGGGTTTAGAAAATGTCAACGGTCAACAAGTCAACCAAAGTCAAATGGTCAACAACCATAATGAGAATCCTCTGCCTCTGCCTCTGTCAACTGTGCATACACACCCGCATCCGTGTTACGAGGAACATGAATACACTGAGATAAAACCAATCCCAAAACATATACTAGGATCTGGCTTAAACCAAAGCCCGCTAGTAATAACTGCCCGGACACCAAACGTGCACAAGTGCGCGGATGTGAACGAACCCTGTCGCAAAACCATGTGACCTCTACTCCGTTTTGCCCAACGGCGAATAGCCCTCTGTGTGGGACTCTAAAGACTCGACACTACGCTGGCAGTGGGTTTAACTACAAGCCGCAAGCGGTACTAGCAGTACGTAACGGTCCCCAGGTAGATGCCGATAAGAAGACTTATGAGGTGAACCCATCAGAACTACTACTGAGCCTGAATGTGACAATCTCCGTGCAGTCCAGTTTGTTCGTCTAAGAGTATCTCATGTCGGGCCTAGGGGGTAGCAAACGTCAGACCCCTAATAGCGGTACAAGTCGTGTCGGAGTGTAGCCCGAACACCTTGAGAAACTACTGGTAACACTACCAGCAAATCTCGCTTGCCCTGGCTACGGACGACTATGTGTAATGGCTCTCCTAAACACAACGCGATATCAACTCCCAATACCGGGAGAGACGAATCCTGTCTAACCGTCACTGCCTCCAAGTGCTTCGGGACTGCACCCAACTACTACCTGTTTGCACGACTCAATAGAGCCGTGGTAGGGTAGTAATCTAAGAACAGTGGGAACACACTTGAGGCGAAGTGACAGTGTCAAGTCAATGGACTAAGTTGTACTCATGTCACCAGGGAAATGTTAACTGACGATAGGTATAATACCAACCAACAGTTCCCGACGAGTCCTGTCCAGTGTACTCGTAACCTAACGAGCACATGCATACTATCTCCAGTACGACGTACTGATGGCTGTGGAACAGACCATCTCCCCTGCTGGGATGAGAAGCGTATGCAACAGTCTACTCTGGAGTATCGATGCCCTGTCTCGATAATCCTACGACTAGGGACCAAAATAAGGATGTGCTTGTGGACTACCCAGCCCCCACTAGTGTGATCGCCATCACAACGCCGGTAGTCAAGCAAAGATCCTAAGGGCTCCATCAATATGTATTAGCGATATGTTAAAAGAAACATATACACGTATTAAGATAGAAACAAACCAAGTAGCAAACTACTATATCGAGCAAGACTGTCGTAAAATCTTGTATATATCCCAAGCTTCCAAAATGTATTATACAAACTAGTACTATACAATGATGGCTTCTAAGGCATACATATCCAACAATCTCCCTCTTACACTAAAGGCCAGTAATTGGTGTACCGCATACCCAACGTCTGCATTAAGGCCAGCTGCTGGCGTACCGCATACCTAATAGCTCAAAAAGTCGCTCGAACTGTGTTTGAGGGAGGGCCTTTGTGAATGGATCCGCCGTGTTGTCTTTTGTGTCCACTCTCCGTACCTCGATCTCCTGGCGATCAATGATCTCCCTGATCAGGTGATACCGCCTTAAGATGTGTCTGGATTTCTGATGGGACCTTGGTTCCTTTGCTAAAGTTATAGCCCCATTGGTATCGCAATACAAAGGTATTGGGTCCACAATGGACGGAACCACCTGAAGTTCACTAATGAACTTCTTCATCAAGACCTCCCCTTTTCCGGCATCACTTGCAGCAATGTATTCAGCCTCCATCGTTGAGTCTGCGACGGTATCCTGTTTGGAACTCCTCCAACACACCGCCTCTCCGTTGAGGGTAAACACAAACCCGAGATAGACTTGCTGTCATCTTTGTCACTCTGGAAGCTTGAATCGATAAAGGACTCGACCCTGAGGTCTCCATTACCGTAAACCAGGAACATCTCCTTAGTCCTTCTCAGGTACTTGAGAATGTTCTTCACTGCCGTCCAGTGGTTCTTACCTGGGTCAGACTGATACCGGCTCACCACGCTTAGCGCGTAAGCTACATCTGGTCTTGTACATAGCATCGCATACATTATAGATCCTACCGCCGAAGCGTAAGGTATAGTGCTCATGCGAACCCTCTCCTCGTCAGTCTTAGGAGACATCTTCCTAAAGAGGGTGATTCCGTGCAATGCGGGTATATTACCGCGCTTGGAATCTTCCATACTAAATCTCTTTAGTACGGTATCTATATACCAGGACTGTGAAAGTCCGAGTAATCTCTTGGATCTATCTCTGTAGATCTTGATCCCCAGAATGAACGAGGCATCACCTAGGTCCTTCATGGAGAACCGTTGTGACAAGAATAGCTTGACCGATTGTACCATAGGAATTTCATTTCCTATCAAAAGAATATCGTCCACGTACAAGACTAGGAACACGACAGTTCATCCTACAATCTTCTTATAGACACAAGGTTCATCTTCGTTCTTGATGAAATCAAATTCCTTGATTGCCTCATCAAAACAGATGTTCCAGCTCCGCGATGCCTGCTTTAATCCATAAATGGATTTAAGCAACTTGCACACCTTCCTGCCGCTGCCACTCTCTACGAAACTTTCTGGCTGATCCATGTAAACGCACTCTTCCAAACAGCCGTTTAGAAAAGCCGTTTTTACGTCCATCTGCCAGATTTCATAGTTATGGAAGGCAACAATGGCAAGTAGGATCCGAATGGATTTGAGCATAGCCACTGGAGAAAAAGTTTCCATATAGTCCATACCAGGTCTTTGACGAAAATCTTTTGCAACGAGTCTAGCCTTATAGGTTTCCACCTGCCCATCTACACCAAGTTTTCTTTTGTAGATCCATTTGCATCCAACGGGTTTTATCCCAGGTGGAGCAATATCCAAGGTCCACACTTTATTGGTGTACATGGACTCCATTTTGGATTGCATAGCTTCCAGCCACTTATCAGAGTCCCTACTGATAATGGCCTGCCTGAAACTGATAGGGTCATCTTCTTCCAAGATGCAATCCTTTCGATCCCTGTCTATGAGAAAACCGTAGTATCTCTCAGGCGGATGAGAAATCCTACCAGATCTGCGGAGTGGCTGAGGTTCGTCTGGGACCATTGAATTTTCTGGTTCTGCTAAATCCTCAGTTTGAGTTTGTGGATCAGATCTTTCATCCAAATCTACCGTGCTCCCACTTATTTCTTTTGCAAGAAATTTCCACTCTAAAAAGGTGTCGCGACGAGCAACGAACACCTTCTGTTCCTCAGTGTGGTAGAACAGATATCCAGTAGAATTTCTAGGATATCCCACAAACTTGCACAAAACTGATCGTGCTTTAAGCTTGTCCGGATTTTGTACCTTTACATAGGCCGGACAACCCCATATCTTAATACATTCAAGATACGGTCTTTTACCACTCCATATTTCATATGGAGTCTTAGGCACAGATTTATACGGAACCTGATTCAGTAAGTATGCTGCTGTTTCTAGCGCAAGTCCCCAGAATGAAAGAGGTAACTCTGCATTACTCATCATGGAGCGAACCATATCCAATAGGGTACGATTTCTCCTCTCCGATACACCGTTGTGCTGTGGTGTATAAGGAGGAGTAAGCTGAGAGAGAATACCTTTCTTTTTTAAGTAATCTAGGAATTCCATGCATAAGTACTCCCCTCCTCTATCAGACCGGAGGATCTTGATACTTTTGCCTGTCTGGTTCTCCACTTCGTTTCTGAATTCCTTGAATTTCTCAAAAGTTTCAGATTTGTGTTTCATAAGATACACATATCTGAATCTAGAGAGATCGTCTGTGAATGTGATGAAGTACGAGAACCCACCCCTTGCATGTATAGACATTGGACCACATACATCACTGTGTATGAGTCCCAAGAGCTCTGCTGCCTTTTCTCCTTGTCCGGTAAACGGAGATTTGGTCATCTTTCCTTTGAGACAAGACTGGCAAGTTTCATAGGATGAAAACTCGAACTTATTCAAGAGTCCATCTTTATGTAACTTAGTCTTTTCTCTCCGATATGACCAAGTCTACAATGCCATAAGTAGGATTCGTTCGTATCCGAACTCTTCCTCTTGCTTGTGTTTTGTACATTGAGAACTGTATTCTGATTTAGAACGTAGATACCATTACACAGTGTACCTTCTGCAACCAGTACCTTATGAAGGTAGATTTTCATGATATTTCTATCAAGAACAAAGTTATATCCATCTTTATTGAGTAAAGAAACTGATATGATGTTGCAAACCATGGAAGGTATATAGTAGCAATCGTTCAAAATCATAGTATTGGCATTTGGCAACACTAGGTGATATTCACCGACGGCTGCAGCATTAACTTGTGCTCCGTTCGCTACCCTGAGCGACATATCACCAGGTGCAACTTTCCTACTTTTTCTCAGTCCCTGCAATAAATTACAGATATGAGATCCTGATCCGATATCAAGTACCCAGGAGGTTGGGCTGACCGTAAAGCAGTTCTCAATTATAAGAACACCTGAAGTAGATGCAAAACTATGCTTCTTCTTAAACTGGGTATCCTTGGAATCCACACAATCCTCTTTCCCTTGCTCACACTTATGACTGTTGTCGTAAGTTTGAGCTGAACCAACGTTCCCCGGCCCGAATAAGAATTTGGATCGGTCAAGCGATACATTTTATTATCTTGATTAGGGCATGAAATGGTTGCTACCTGAGAGAGAGAGAAAAGAAACACTCAGCATGTGCTCTTACAAGATTAGATTGGTTTATTAATTTATCTAATAAGGATGGCTCCCACTATTTCCTCAAATTCTTCTTCAAACCCTAAAAGAAGAACTAGTCAGGATTAATCGCACGTCACAATACTTGCTTAACCTTTCAGCCAGGCTAGTGTTGGTACTTTGAGGGAGGTTTTCCAACGCTTTCGTGAATTTCCTTAATTAAATAACCACTTTTCCCTGGAGGCGTAGCCCCGCTAACACCGTTCTAGACACCTACTTGGTTTATAGCATTGATTGTTAAGTGAAATAATCTCCCGAGAGTAATCCAACTCATCAGTGGAATCGGGATCCAACTATCATTGTGTGATAACCTAGATGGAATCCACTCTAGTCACCACACTCCAGAAGGTATGCTAAATCTGCAAGTTTCGGTTTCTTTAGAAACTCCCGATGTGGATTTTTTTTGGCCCCTAACGGTTTATGACCTTGACAATGCCAACATATCATAAACCGCTAGTCATGTTCGGCCCGTCATTATCTTGATTAACTTAGACCCACCCGCATATCTCTTGACAATGCTAACATAGCTATGCGACTGTCCTAAATAATCTGAAAATAAAGCTGCAAACAAGCAATACTTAGCTACCGATCACTACGCCGTGACAATGCCAAAATGCGTAGCTCGAATACTAAGTAGAACTTGTAGGAAATGACGGTGGGCTACAGCTGGGTTTTTTGCGAAAAAACCCGTTAACGTAATGAACTTGATATCGTTGAAGGAACCTGCTAACCCCTTTTAAAAATTATAGTGACGATAACTTTTGCTAAAGAGGTCACTCCCTGTGAAGGGATCTCGGCTCTTTCCTCATCGAATGAGCTGCAGGATATTCCAAACTGAATACCTCGATGCAAAGCAAGAATAATCGACTATATTGAAGTTATTATCCTGACGCAAACTTTTGACCAAGGGGTCAATCCCGATGAAGGGATCTCGGCCCTTGCCTCGTCGAATGAGGTGCTGGGCATTCATAACCGAATACCTCTATGCAAAACAAAAGAGAACATCCTTGCAAAAACAGCTTTTTGAAAATTGTTCCAACAACGTCTTTTAGGTTTGTTTTTTCTTTGCATTAATATAATGCGTCCCATCAATTAATCCTACCATTGCAGAAAACAACGAAAATATGACGTACGCTTATGCCATCCGAATTCGCCACGGGACCCCGTCATTACCCGTTAGGTTACTTAACTAACAACAGAGCGGGGGCTGGACCAGCGCGGATGCAAAACATAAGCAACGACTACTAGATATCATATATAGATATATACATTCGTCAGATGAAATGATAGCCATTCCATATCACAGATGAACATATTGGATATGCTAGGAACCCGCGTTTCGTTCGAGCCTGCAACGAAAGACGGATTACACGGTCGCGATGAATAACCAAACCCCACCCTAGACACCTACGGGTGCGGCAAACTACTCGCCAAATACCAGAAGTGAAGCAACCTCCCTCAACAACGTGAGTAGGCCACTCAGCACTTCAACGCACCCGGTAGTTTGTGCACCCCACCTTGGGTCTATCCTAGGAGCAAAAACAGTAAAAGAAATAATATACAATGGCGGCTACAACCTCATCCCGGATGTGCGGCCATAAAATAAAATTACATCAATTTACATATTACATCAAATGAAAGATAAAGAAACTCTCATCTCACAAACCCCGGCTATTCATCCGCGACAATCCAACAAGTTCATATACACAATCAAACAACATTACAGATCACAGATACGCACAACCCCCACTAATCGACGTATAGCGATTAGTCGACGTTCAGTGCATATATCACACCACAGCTATAACCATTTAGCCAAAGTTTGTAGAACTCCGATCAAAATACCAATTTGCAACTATCCCAAAAATAACATTTTTCTCTGGAAAATCTGGGCAGAAATAAAACATCTAAAAAATCCCAAAATACCAAACAGAGAAAATTGCAAGGAATCGGAGTCGCGGCCGAGTCAACTCGGCTGCGGATCCGCGGCGAAACGCATGGTTTCGCCGCGGTTCCGCGGCGAGTTGGCCGTGTCGTGGGCTCAAATTTCTTGCCTGTTCCAAAAAAACCCAGCACCGATTTTTATGGCATGTGGAATAATTTTTGGAGCAGTTTTAAAAATCGGTAGAAAGTATGCTTTTTGACATGTTTTCGGGATTTTTTGCGGGATCGAAGTTCTAAACACTTTGCTAATAGTTAGTTGTTGTTTAGCTAGGCTCTGATACCACTGTTAGGTCTACGTTACCCACCCCGGTTCTTTCGGGGAGGTGGAATAGGTAAAAATCAAAATTTTCCTCACTAGGTAACATAGACCATCCATGAAGGATCTTTGCTAAACAAAAACCAACAAATAAACTACACGTTTTAGCTACTATGTAGAATGGTTATACCCAGGTCTTGAACTCCTTCTCTTCTTTTTGTGGTTCTCCTCCTTGCTTTCTCCTTGTACTGGTTTGAATGGTTCCTCCTCGTCGTCTCCTCTTTGCCGTAGATGGATCCACCCGAGGGCCTCGAACTTGAGCTCCTATCTCAACCTAGAGATAACTAAGGTACTTTGTTTGCTAGACCTAGGACCTTAGAATGAGTATAGAAGAGTTATGGTGGTTTTGTCTTAAAGGTTTATGATTTCCAACTCATGGAACACTTGAACCTTGAGAGAGGAAGAGGGAGAGCTTTTTTTCAAGAGAGAGAAAGAATATGATAGAATGAATTCTCATCTTGCAACCATGCTCACAAAAGTAAGAATAATGATGATAATAATAATAATTAAGTATTGTGATGGTTAGTTTCAATGACCATTATCATTTCATGCATTTAATGCATTTTGCAAAGAACAAGAAGCATCATTGAAAAGAAATGATGATGGTCAATAAGTCCACAATGGTCAACCGGTCAACAAAGTCAACAAGTCAACAAAAGGCAAATGTTCAACTCAACCATAACACAATAATCCTTAATTAATATTATTAATCATATTTCTCATTCTCATTAGGGTTTAGAAAAAGTCAACGGTCAACAAGTCAACCAAAGTCAAATGAACCCTGATGAGAATCCTCTGTCTCTGCCTGTGTCAACTGTGCATACACACCCGCATCCGTGTTCCGAGGAACATGAATACACTGAGATAAAACCAATCCCAAAACATATACTAGGATCTGGCTTAAACCAAAGCCCGCTAGTAATAACTGCCCGGACACCAAACGTTCACAAGTGCGCGGATGTGAACGAACCCTGTGGCAAAACCATGCGACCTCTACTCCGTTTTGCCCAAAAGCGAATAGCCCTCAGTCTGGGACTCTAAAGACTCGACACTACGCTGGCAGTGGCTTTAACTACAGGCCGCAAGCGGTACTAGCTATACGTAACGGTCCCTAGGTAGATGCCGATAAGAAGACTGATGAGGTGAACCCATCCGAACTCCTACTGAGCCTGAATGTGACAATCTCTGTACAGTCCGGTCTGTTCGTCTAAGAGTATCGCATGTTGGGCTTAGGGGGTGGCAAACATCAGACCCCTAATAGCGGTACAAGTCGTGTCGGAGTGTAGCCTAGAATACCCTGAGAAACTACTGGTAACACTACCAGCAAATCTCGCTTGCCCTGGCCACGGACGACTATGTGTAATGGCTCTCCTAGACACAGCGCGATACCAACTCCCAATATCGGGAGAGACGAATCCAGTCTAACCGTGACTGCCTCCAAGTGCTTCGGGACTGCACCCAACTACTACCTGTTTGCACGACTCAATAGAGCCGTGGTAGGGTAGTAATCTAAGAACAGTGGGAACACACTTGAGGCGAAGTGATAGTGTTAATTCAACGGACTAAGCTGTACTCATGTCACCTGGGAACTGTTAACTGACGATAGGTATAATACCAACCAACAGTTCCCGATGAGTCCTGTCCAGTGTACTCGTAACCTAACGAGCACCTGCATACTATCTCCAGTAGGACGTACTGATGGCTGTGGGACAGACCATCTCCCCTGCTGGGATGAGAAGCGTATGCAACAGTCTACTCTGGAGTATCGATGCCCTGTCTCGATAATCCTACGACTAGGGACCAAAATAAGGATGTGCTTGTGGACTACTCAGCCCCCACTAGTGTGATCGCCATCACAACGCCGGTAGTCAAGCAAAGATCCTAAGGGCTCCATCAATATGTATTAGCGATATGTTAAAAGAAACATATACACCTATTAAGATAGAAACAAACCAAGTAGCATACTACTATATCGAGCAAGACTGTCGTAAACCCGTGTATATATCCCAAGCTTCAAAAATGTATTATACAAACTAGTACTATACAATGATGGCCCATAGGGCATACATATCCAACAAAAAGAAAGGGTTTTGATTAGACAAACCACCTCAACATTCTACACACATCTAGCCCATTTGTGTAGGGTGTTTGCTACACTTCTTCCATGGATCAAGTAAAGCAAGGAGCTTTGGGCAAAGGGACTTCGGGTGGATCATCGTGGACAAGGAAGGTTGCTAGCGATCCGTTCCAAACTTCCAAAGGTCCAAGGGGTCACCAAAGAGAGATACAAAGGTTGTAATCTCGAATCTTAGTAATAGATTGTTCTTTGTATGTGATACAAAACTTGCTACCCTAAATATTCTAGTTAAGATTCATGGCTTGTTTGCTTTGCACCTCACTAAATTTTAAAGTTGCACGAGTGATACTACCAAACCCTAGACTATGTGCAAGGGAAACCCAACATACATGATATGCGACATATCAGACGAAGAGACCGGACTGTACGGTAGTGTTACTGATAGGCTTCATGGAGACTATGGACACGCTTGCTTGTTGATCTTCATATCGCTCAATACCCAGATAGCCGTTACGTCCAGCTAGTAGCGCTGACGGCTTGTAGGTGACTGATGTGATCATCACCTACTGCTGGCGTATTGACAAGTCTTTACGGTCCCACACAGAAGTTCCCTGGTTCAAGCGAAACGAAGTAGGACACATATGTGATACGTGTGTGGGCCTGATTAAATACGAGTATGTGATACCGTATTGTAATTTGGCAGTCATCAATTATCGGTTCGATTATATGTGATATAACCAGTTTGTCGAATTAAGTGTTGATTCGATAATGTGATATACAGATAAATGATATTAGTCGGTCATATATGATATAACCAGATTATTAGATCAAGTGTTGATTTAATAATGTGATATAAATTATTTGTGATATAATTATATATTAACTAATATCATTAGGTCACTAATTATTCTTCATTAAGTATATATTAATATATATATATATATAATACTGAATCATGTCATTTATATTTCTATTTTGTGAAAATGGTAATGATGTGGAAAATGAAGCATGGTTGCAAGCATGGGGTTTTCTTTAGTTCATTCTTCTTGACTCACTATTCAAGTATGGTTGCAATTTTATATTGCATAATTCCATACTTGAATAAGTGAGGGGTCAAGAGTTTCCATTCATTCTATCTCATTCTCAACACTTAGCCAAATTCTTGAGTTGCTCCCATGGTTGCTCTCTAACTTCTTCTTCCTCCTCTTGTCATACCTCAAGCTTCAACTCTCACATGTGATGTGAATCATGAAGCTTGAACACGAACTAGTGAGCTCTTAACATCCCCTACTTCATTATCCTACACATGACTAGAGATCAAGTGCAGTGTTTTTCATACGCTAAAGAGTTTAGTGTAAAGGAAGCTTGGGTTGGAGGGACTTCGCGTGGATCATCTTCAGCACGATGGTCATCGGAGGAAGCTCGTTCAAAGTCTCAAGAGAAGCCTTGTGGAGTCGCTGGACTACTGCATGGAGAAAGTTAAGAGAAGGACCATCTACAAAGGTTGTATTCTTGTTCTCTAGATGTAAAGTAGTTTAAATTAGGTTTTGTTTAAATCTCTAGTTAAAGATTCTAGGATTAGGGTTGTTTAGCATGATAATTTTTTGAAAATGGCATGGACGATGCCTCCCGAAACCTTGCTGTCGTGCTAGGGAACCTTACACTATATGTCAACGACAATTGGGATACGCATATTTACTTACGTTAATGACATGTGATGTTATGTGTTGCTGTGATATGTTACATTGGATTGTCGTGTTTTGAATAGCCGGGTTTTTTTTGTGAAATGAGAGTTTTTCATTTTCATTCATGTAAAATTCAGTGTATGTAATATTCTTTTATTGGGGAACTTCCGGGTTGAGGAAGATGTCACCATTGATGTATATTATTTACTTTTCCGCATCAGGATAGACCCAAGGCGGGGAGCACAAGTAACCGGGTTCTAGGGTACAGTAGGAGACCATCTTGAGGAGTCGAGACCGGGTCTCCTAACTCTAGAATTGGTAGGGTTTCTTGCCGCTCTCGTAGGGGTCTAGGGATGTGGGATTGGCTATTCATCACGACCGTGGAATCCGTGTTTTATACTGGCTTAATTTAAAACCCGGAAATCTTAGTATGTCTAATATTTCATATGTTGATTTTTGCTGCGATATTCTGTGATGTGATCACTTGATATGTTGAGATGGATATTGTATATAGTATATGAGATATATTATATAGACGTTGCTTATGTTTTATACTCGCGCTAGCCCTGCCCTGCTCTGCCGTTAGTTACCTAACCTAACGGTGCATGAGGGGACATCGAGGCGATTGCTGATGGCATAAGCGTACGTTGTATTATCTGTGATCGTTAGGTAACTTAAATGATGGGACTTCATTAATGAGATTAATGAAAGAAAATAAATCTAAAGATGTTGTGGAATCAAATTTTCAAAAACAGGTAGCTCTAATTGTTGCTTTGCATAGCGGTATTCCTTGTAGAATATCCAGCACCTTATTCGATAAGGAAAGAGCCGAGATCCCTTCACCGGGAGTGACCTCTTTAGCAATAACTGGCAGATGCTACAACCCTCGGTTTCGTCTTTTGATTGCTTATGTAGTTTTTGCTTTGCATAGTGGTATTTGTGAAATATCCTGCACCTTATTCGATAAGGAAAGAGCCGAGATCCCTTCATCAGGAGTGACCTCTTTAGCGAAACTAGTAAAAGCCTCAAAAACACTCCATTTAAATCATTTGATTCTACAACGATATCGAGTTTATTACGCAAAGGGTTTTCTTAAAAACCTGTTGTAGCCCTCCGTCATTTCAGATAAGTAGTATTTAGTATTCGTGCTGCGTTTGTTGGCCTTTGTCAAGGCGTAGTGTGCGGTAGCTGACTAGTGCTTATCTGCTTAAGCATGTGATGCGATTGGATTAGGGTAGTCGTGCGACCATGTTGGCTTTTTTCAAGGGTCATGCGGGTGGTTTTAATTCAATCAGGAAATGACGGGTTGAACTTGACTAGCATCATATGGTTTGTTGGGCTTTGTCAAGGTGATAGGAGGTTAGGGGCAATATTATCGGGAATTTCAAGTGTTGAAGTTTGCTTTGAGATTGCATACCTTCTATGAGATAGTTGTATCCCGATACTCAATGCAAGTAAGAGTTACTCCTGAGAGAGTTTTTACACATTACAATTAGCCGATCAAGTAGGTGTATAGAAATGTGTTAACGGGGTTATGCCTATGGGAAAACGAGGTTTATTTTAATTATGTCCGTGCGGAAGCACGGGGAACCTCCCTCAAAGTACCAACACTGGCCTGGCCGAAAGATTGGCGAACTTGTAGAGTGTAATTAATCCCGGCTAGTCTTACCTTTTAGGGTTTGAAGGAAGATTTGATAAAAACAGTTGGAGCCATCCTGATTAGATAAATTAATAACCAATCTAATCTTGCAAGAGCACACGCTGAGTGTTTTCTTCTCTCTCTCCCCAGGTAGCGACCTTGTCACGCCTTAATCAAGATAATAACATGGATGTATTGACCGAACCTGCTTGTTATACTGAGCTAAGGAACATTGGTCCCACTCCAACTTAAATTATTATAAGACCGAGTAGGAAATAGGGGAATACCAGGATTCCCGTGCCGCCCAAACGAAGAAAGTGCATGATGATTCATCTTCTTCAGGTTTGTTCATTACAAAGAACCGTTACTCAGTTTCCTTTACGTCCTGGGTATGAGATACCGGATCAGGATCCTAAATATGTAATATCTTACATGGGCTACAGAAAGGTAGAGAACTGAGAATGGGTGATAAGTTTTAAGAGCTAGAAACGGTGCAATTGTTGCAGCCAAGGTGTTGGCAGTTATCACCCTGTATTACAAAATACATTGATTCTGACCAATGTTATTAGATACCGAACCTGACATATAATATCATATCAGTCTCTTTATTTAGTAAAGAAGGATATAATTTTATATTGTTGGATAATGTTTTGAACATTTCCTATATCAAGAGTTGGTCGATTCAGGTACGTTATCTAAAAGCATATACGTTCTAAATTAAACCACTGTTCTTAACGTACAGAACACACACAAGAGTAAGAGTTCAGAAATAAACGAATCCTTCTTGAGGCATTGTAGACTAGGCCATATCAATGCGCCCCGACTAGCTGAAGTTACATAAAGATGCATATTTAAATCAGTTTGAATTTACATCTTGTGAAACTTGCCAGTCATGTCTCAAAGATAAACATGACCGTAGCTCCGTTTATTGGAAAGAGAGAAAGAGTTAGTGAACTCTTAGGATTGATACAAGATGATGTATGTAGGTCCCCTGTCTACACATGTCAGGACCGGTTCTTTGTACTTCATTACATTCACGGATGATCTCTCAAGATTCTGACATATGTTCCTGTTGAAACATAGCTCCGTTTATTGTAAAGAGAGAAAGAGTTAGTCAATTCTTGGGATTGATACAAGATGATGTATGTAGGTCCCCTGTCTACACATGCCAGGACCGGTTCTTTGTACTTCATTACATTCACGGATGATCTCTCAAGATTCTGACATATGTTCCTGTTGAAACACATGTCTGATGCTTTTGAGAAATTCAAAGAATATAAGTCAGAAGTAGAGAACCAAAACGGGTATAAGTATTGTGTCCTTTAATGAGATCTGGGAGGAGAATACTTGAGCACGGAATTCCAGGACTATTCCAAGGGAGAATGAGATTCTCTCTCAGCATTACTCCTCCGTATACACTACAGTACGTCAGTGTATCGGGACGGAGCAATCGAACCCTATGTGATATGGTGTGCTCTATGATGAGTACTGCTGAGTTGCTTATTTCCTTTTCGGGGTTACGCACTTGAGAAGCTGCATACCAATTGAATAGGGTTCCAACCAAATCACGTGCCTACCATTCCATATGCGATATGGTATGGGAAGAGCCCGTGTCTTAAGTAAGTTAAGATTTGGGGTTGTCCGGCCTATGTCAAAAGAAAAATCCGGACAAGCTCGAGGAAAGGTCAGATCTGTGGAAGTTTGTTGGATATACCAAGCATTCGTAAGGGAATATCTTCTACCGCAACGAGGAACAAAAGGTGTTTTATTTCTCGGCATGCCACCTTTTTAGAAAAAGAATTTATTTTGGAAAGAAATTTGTGGTCATGAGGCAGAATTGGAAGGAGTTCCAGCTATACGAACTACAGCTGATGATTTGGTAGAACCGGAGGTATCAATAGTTCCCGACGAACCTCAGCCTCTCCGCCGATCTGGTAGGGTTCCTCACCCACCTGAGAGATACTTCGGTTTTCTCTACGACAGCGGGAGCGAGGATGGCATCATAAGATGATGTCCCAACAAGTTTTGAGCAGGCCATCAGGAGTGGGGACCCTGTAAGAATGGCTGGATGCTAAGCGATCTGAGATGGAATCCATATACACGAACAAAGTATGGACTTTGGTTGCTTTATTTGAAGGGTTAAATCCCCATCAGGAGCAAGTATATCTTGAGAAGATTACTTGGTGTAGATGGAAAAGTTGAGGCTTTCAAAGCTAGACCAATTGCAAAAGGTTCTCGTCATCGACTTGGTGTGGATAATGATGAAACCTTTTCTAGTGCCTATGCTTAAGTCCATCCAGATCCTACTTGACATTCCTACATACCATGACTACGATATCTGGCGGTTGGGTGTCATGACTGATTTTCTAAATAGTGATTTAGAAGAGAGAGTCTATAAGTACACATTCAGTGGGCTTCGTAGACAGTGGGAGAAGCGGAAACGTGTGCAAGTTGCTTTATGGGATAAAGAAGGCATCGCGGAGTTGGAACACCTGTTTTAATGTGATAGTCAAGGCGTTTGAATTCATCAAAATAGTAGATGAACCTTGTATATAAAAAAAGGTAGTAGGGAGTATGGTGGTGATCCTCGTATTGTACGCGGATGACATACTCTTGATAGGAAAGGAGTTTCATATGCTACGGTCGGTCAATCTCCTCTTATCATAAGGATTCTCCATATAGGATCAAGGTGATACCTCCTAAATCTTGGGTTTTGGATCTATGAGATAGATCTAAATGGATGTTAGGATTCTCACTAGGTGTAGTGAGATGGTATCAATCGATCCTGGGGAGAATCACTGGATAGGTTCCAGAGTGGTAAGGTCGACTGAATGACAGTCACAGGAATTGTCTTTACCTTCAATGGAGGGACGGTATGTTGGAAGAGTTCCAAGCTAGATACCGTGACAAACTAGACGATAAAGGATGGATACATCGTTACTAATGATGCTACCAAAGGTGCAGTCTGGATGTATATTAGTCCATGAGATGAACTTCGTTCCTACCATTGTGTGACAATGGAGTTGTGGCTTATCCCCAGGAACCCCCGTCCCATCAGTTATCCAGACATATTCTGAGGCAGTATCACCTAATCATGGAGATGGTTGATCTCGAGGGAGATCTAGGATAGGAGAGTAGACACAGAGGACAACACGGCGGATCCACTCACAAAGGCCTTCTCCTAAGAGTGACTTTTATGGGATGGTTGAGTATGAGTTACTTCAACCATTGCTGATTGTTGGATATGGGATACTACAACAGATGGCCCTAGTGCAAGTGGGAGATTGTTAGTTATATTTATGCCCTAAAGGCCACTACTGTACATACGATGTATATTGTAGTTGATGCTTGGACATATATAGGGAGGACTTTCTTGCTCGACATGATAGTATGCTATATAGTTGCTCTTTATCTTAACATGTACACTGATTGTCTCTATGTTACATATTGATAATGCCCTTAGGATGAGTACTTGACTACCCGGATTATGATGCAGATCATACTAGTGGGGACAGAGTAGTCGATATGTACATCCTTCAAATGTTCCTATTCGTAAGTGTATCGAGATAGGGCATCGATATACCAGAGTAGACTAGCATGTAGCTTCTCGACCCATGTAGATGGGCGATCGATGATCCTATATCCATTGGTGTTTGGGATCAGAGATGGTATGTGGGTGCTCATTGGAGACTGGGTACACTGAACGGACTCGCCGAGAACTCCTAGATGGTATTATACCTATCGTCAGATAGCAGTTCTCTGGTGACACTGGTACAGGTTAGTCTGTAGACCCGAGATAGTCAAAGAGTCTTGTGTGATTCCCACTGTTCTTTGATTTCCACCTTACCACATTCAAGAGAACTTGCAAAACGGTGGCTTTTGGGTACAGTCCTGAATAACATGGAGGCAATGAGCGATAGGAGGGGTTTTGTCTCTCCCGGTATTTGGGGTTGATGTTGCGTTGTGCTCGATTAGCTATAACAGGAAGCCCCTGGACAGGGGTGCTTTAGAGATATACTGCTAAGTGTTATCAGTAGTTTCTAGACCCATTATGAGCCTCACATCGGCACGACTTATCGAGTTACTGGGGTCTGACGTTTACCTCCCCTAGACGAGATATGCGACATATCAGACGAAGAGACCGGACTGTACGGTAGTGTTACTGATTGGATTCGCAGGAGTGTGAGCAGGCTTGCTTGTTGATCTTCTGATCGCTCAATACCCGGGTGGCCGTTACGTTTAGCAGACCGCTTGCGGCTTGTGGGTGTTTGATATGATCATCACCTACTGCCGGCGTATTGACGAGTCTTTAGAGTCCTACACAGAAGTTTCCTGGCTTAAGCGAAACGAAGTAGGAGCACATATGTGATATGTGCGGGACCGAGATTAATACGATATGTGATACCATATTCTATTCTCGCGATTTGTGACATCGGTCGGTTATATGAGATATAGCCGGGTTATTGGATCAAGTGTTGATTCGATAAGTTGTTACATTTGATATTAGTCGGTTATATGTGATATAGCCGGATTATTAAATCAAGTGTTGGTTTAATAATTTAATGTATAATTATATATTTGATATATTAAGTTACATTAACTAATATTTTCTCACTTATGATTTATTTTCTCACTTGATGTGCACATTGTATATATGTGATATGTATATTTGTATACATGTTTGTGGCATGCTTGATGATACATGCAACTTGGGTGTGTGTATGACTTACACCATGCTAGAGATAATCCTAGGGTTTTTAATTATTTAAGTAATTCAAAATTGTTGGAAATTGTCACGGCATGAATCTTGTAGAAGCTTGTTGTTTGCATTGACTAAGTCCACTCTTTTGTTTTGTCTAAGATATTTATTAACCCAACCCATTATCCTAACCATGGTGATGTCTCTACAAGGGTTAGCATATGATGCTTAACTCACCCATGGTTGCCATTATCCAATTGATTTTTATCATGAGAGTTTTTCTTCTTCTTCTTCCTAAAAAGCATTCTAGATTCAATGGAGATGTGAGAAGATATGTCAGAAAATCATTTCTAATGTGAGCAAAATTCCTACTTCATCATCCTCTACTACTTTCCATTTAGTATAGGGTGTTTGCTTCACTAATTTCACAATTAGTGAAGGTGTAGCTTGGGATTGTGTCACCTCGACGTAGATTATCTTCGGCCTCGAAGAATTTGATGCAAGCTTGTTCATTTCTTCATGGGAGCCTCTCTTGTCACGATCCGAAATTTGGCACGTGACGGCCCTTAAACCACGTAACGTCTACGGGCGTAACGCAATTTAAGTAAGCCGAAAACCCAGCAATCTAAACCGTCAAAAGTAGTAAGTGATAAGAACATTTTTAAAACTTTTGAAATCTCAATCAAAATTTTTTAAATTCCAAATTTATTTCTTTTTAAAATTTGGCAGCATCTCCTTCGTAAAACAAGCACCCAAAAAGGGTACAACATAAAAACATAAGTAAAAGCATCCCCATCGGGAGAAAATCCACGCCCAAAGGAAGGAAAACAACCACTACAACAGATATACGACGCCGTAGCGAAGAAAAAGACGATATAAAGTGAAACATCATAAAAGACCTCCAAGTCACAAAAAATAATACAATATCGTCCTCACAACTCGTCTCTAAGTCAATACATGAAATATTAGATGTAGAGTACTGGATACAACGAATATACAATGAGCAACATCGGATAACCGCAAAACCCACCTAGCAAAACTGCACCTACTCAGCCGTAACATTATCTGCAGAAAAAGATGATACAATAGGAAGAAGTAGCCCTGCCAACGACTGCTCTGAGGGACAACCTACAAAACCCTGTGGCACAACAAGGGTGAGTTGCCAACTCGTGAATAGTAAATAACACATGCAGGTAATCGCAAGTATGCACGTACTGCGATGGTCTATCACATGCAAGCTGATAGCAATAAATGACAATACATAAATGCAACAGTCATGAAAGGTACTCCATCAGGTACTACTAATACATGAAGCAATGCATATCAAGAAAATGCGGAGTACGGAATAAAACACATCCTGTAAGTCTCATGGAACCTGAGTGTCTAATATCGACACCTAAAAACATCACGAAAACTAGTGTCTAGCATCGACACATAAATACTCATCTATCAGGTGGCGTCACCACGACTGGCCCTGATAGGTACGTATCATACGCTATCTGGAAACACGAGTGCCCAGCTTCGACACTCGAAATTCCACGTATCCATACATACATAACTCCGGTCGGTATCCCTATGATAACCACCGAGTCTAAATACTGTCACCGGTAGGTACTTGCCCACCCGCCAGGCTCATTGTCTATACCACAAACAACATATCTTGCCCCAAGAAACCATACCGGGCTACACCATGTACCCGCAGATGGTGCCTATCCGCTCTTCGAATCGGGTATCACATGAAAATCTCAGAACCAAGAAAACTCATGGTGGACGCATCGAAATATCATATCAAAAGAAACCGGGTTTTTCAAATAATGCATAATTTCATGAAAGTACCACGGTCCTCAAATCCAGAAAACATCAAGTAATGAATAAGTATATTTGCATAGATCATTATGATTATATATTATGTAGGTGTACATATATAACAGCGTCCCATTCCACTGATATATATATACATATATATGTCAGCGTCCCATACCACTGATATATATACGCAGGAGTAAAACATCCAGAAAACATCATATGGAAACTATATATCAATGTGAAATCCATGAAATATAATATATGCAACATGAAACAGTAATATGAGCATATAAAGGAAAAACCGCTATTTAACTGCAACAAGTTATTAAGTAAATCATACGGTTCCTAATCTCTCCGAAATCAAATGTAACATCATATACAGGTGAACATGTAGCTATAACCAGGTATATGTGTAAACATGTAAGTATAGCAAGGTATATGTGTAAGCATGTAGGTATGTAGGTATACTACCTATCGTATGCGCAATCGCATAGGAATTAATGACTCCACGTCAATAACAAAACAATACCACATAGGTATATGTAACCTTAGCAAAGTAAGTGGGTGTACATGTAAGTGTGTATGCAAGATGTACATGTAGATATAGCAAGATATACGGGTGTACATTTAAGTATGTGTCCATCGCAATACATATATGTAAGCATGTAGGCATACAGGTATGCTATGTTTCATATGCACAATGGATTATATGGATCATGTCTCAATGTCCCTAACCAATACAGTATCACGTATGTATAGGTATCAGCTATATCTCATATGCACAAAGGAATAAGAATCGCTATCTTAATTATCCCTATCCAACTACAATATCACATATGTGTATGGGTTGTGCGTGTCATGGCAATTACCGATGGTGTGAGTGTAACATGCAATTTGTGCTTGTACAACATGAACCGTCAGTAATAGTGTTGTGTCTCATTAATACTATGTCCATATGCAATGGGAAAATGAGGAATGCTACAAAGGTACGCATGCACAATAAATATCCATATACTTGTAACTAATAATCATGTCATTTAATCTAGCCCAGCCGCATAACTGTAACATTTTGAAAATTTTAGATAATAAATTAATTTAATTAATTAAATAATAAAATGTTAATTTAAAAAGTTATTGAAACAAAATTGGACATTTTCATAAGTAGTGTGTGAAATTAATTAATTTGAAATTTTAGGTTGTAACATTAGTAAATTACAAGGGTTTTAGTGAAAAATTTAGCTTCTTTTGTACTAGGATATAGTATGAGGTGTTTTGTGAAAAGTGTAGGTAATTGTGAAAATAGGAAATTTATGAGGGTTTATGTGTAAAAAGGGTAAGGTCATGTTAAGCTTAAGTTATACCCATGGCATAACACATCCTAAATGACACCTCATATATACACCTCATTCTTGCATGAAAACCCCACCATTTTCTATGCTACACCTCCTACTTGCATGAAACCACCACAATCCTTTTGGTGACACCTCCTCCTACAACCCTTAGTCACTCTCCTTATCTTGTTCAGTTCATATATCATTGGAAATAAGAAGTAAACTGAAAAAAGAAAAAAAAACATCCTAGAAAAACAAAGAAAAAAAGAAAAGAAAAGAAAAGAGAATAGAAGAAAAGAGCTTTGTGCTAAAGATTTTCACCATCACCCTCAAGCTAGGATCCTTGAGTTTGTGCTTCTTGGAGGGAGTTTTCCAGTGATCTTGCTGTAGGTATAATTCTTAAACTCTGTAGGATTTTAGTTCTGTAAATGTTTAAAAGTAGAAATCGGATATCCGAAATGTCGTATTTTGATTAAATATAGGCTCCGTGTAAATCTGCCGTAGTTTAGATAAAAATTTACATTAATCAAACAGTTACATCATCTTGTAAATTGGACTTAGAAAAACCCATAAGAAGACGGATCCATTACCTCGGATTTTGGCCGGCGACATCTAGGCAAAATCCGATCTCGCCGGACTTGTAGGGGAGTTGGGTGCTGGGATTTTTAGGGTAGGTCTATGTACATGGATTAGGATGTTTGGTATTATTTGTTTAAGTTATTTTAGCAGTATATGAAATCTGAAAGCTAATATCTGAAATAGGAGTTAAAATTCTAAAACACGACAGGGATATTTCGTAACGCGTTTCTGTTTTTTGTTACGAACAACGATTGGGTAAATTCCAGTTAGTATAGATATTAGATAGTTTGTAATAGCAGTATGTAGTATAGTTAATACATAAAACTTGTATTTTCATGTTTTCGCCGTATCATAGTTTAGTTGTTTCTTATACGTATTAATATCAATATTAGATTTGAGTACAGGAACTTCGGAGGCCACAAGGAAAGGAAAGGAATTGATGATCTGAGTTGATTCGACGTATTCCGGTGAGTAGACTAAACATCTACCGGTGTATTTTGTATCAATGGCGTGATACGCCCGTGGTTTAAGTTTAAGTTACAATTGTTCCTTCGTTTATAAAGTTTGATCGTATGCATTCATATATATAAATATCATCATTTTAATAACTGTTGGAACACTGCACAAGTTATCGACGAATTGTGTTGCATATGCACATATCTATAGGTTATACTACACCTCGTCGATATTAACATGTCACATATACACTTAGTACTTATCATACTAAATATGATTCACATCATACCTTAAACATCAAGAATGGTAGTTATTTTCATAAACGTCATCATGTTTTATCATCATGTATTTGTAGTTTTTGATATAAGATGCATTGGCTTATTACGGATTTATCGTTTTGAGTTTTGTACACTATCGAGTAGATTCAGTGATTTTTGAAGATTGATGTGACATGTCCACCTTGAGATGTTGTTTTTATGATTTGGTTTCATTGCGAACAGAGTGGGGTAGCTATACGGTTGCGGATTTTTACGTATATCCAGGCAGAGTGGGGTAGCTATATAGCTGGATTCATGATGGACCCGGTCGAGGCCGAGGCGCAAGAGAGCCGCACTTTAGACGGGGAGCCTAACGAGGATACTCGATACCGGAGTTAGTTATGAACACAGCGGATATCTAGGTGATACCGACCAGTGTTATTGATTGACAGGATCGTTTGGGGAACGATGCCTGATGAAACACCGAAGATTTGTGTCGATGTTGGACACGTAAAAATGAACCTTGTTTGGAATATAATTCATGAGATTTCACTTTTGGTTTATACATTGAGTAGTACATATTCATTCTTTCCACCTGTTATTGTACATCACATTCATTGTTGTTGATATTAGTTCTAGTTCGGCATACTTACATTATCAGCCACTATATGTTAGTTTTATTCACTGAGTTGGCAACTCACCCCCATTGTGCCATAGTTCCTTGCAGGAGCCGTATGGACGCATAGCAGCAGTGCAGATCTAGTTATCTGTTTTTATCGCTCCTTTTTGCTAGGTAGGTTACCTACGTAGTAACCACCTATTATGGTTTTGTATATTGGATCTAGTATCACTCCATCAGATCCTGTACAGTTGACTTAGAACGAGATGTGGTTGTATGCATCTTATTTTGACTGTTGAGATCGTTTAGTTGTGTTAAATTATATTTCTTTTACTTTTGCTCGAGATTCTTCATTTGAGTGTTATATTATTTTTGTGTATTGATTTCCGCTGTTTGGCATTGATTGATCTGTTTTTTATAGGGTTGTATGTAGTTTAACCGCAATCAGAACGGTGTCGCGCGTAGCTAGACCGAGGTGAGTACGGGTCGTCCTTAGGGAAATGTGGAACCTTTTAATCTTACTTTAGGCGTGTTGAAAAAGAGAGGAGGGATAAAGAATATTGAAGAATGGGTGTAGGATCTAGATCTACGTTAAATACTGATGCAAAATATAGATCCAGATTAACTACGGAGATAAGTTTAAATGAAAATGGGGCTTGTAGGGTTCATTAGGATTTAGTAGTTATGGAAAAGATTACCCTTTTTATCCTTTAATATATTTAAAACAAGAACGACAGTGATGCATGTAGATTAGGGTTTCTGGAGGAAAAAGGGTTCCTACTCTTAACCCCTATCTCGATATGGAACTCCGTTCATATCTAGCCTTTACCAAAACAATCATTGATCAAATCTCTAATCGCGATCGAGACTAAGAATAAATTGGTAGCGCGCCCGATTAGGATGTTAATGATTCTTTTGATAAAGTTTATAAACTTTATAGGACGTAAAAAGAGTTTAAGGATGTTCATCATCCATTACCCTACCCTAATCCTACGAACCCTAACAAGCGGAGAATTTCTCGCGCATGATGGGAGAAGAAGAGATGGAGAGAGAAATCATTTTAAAACTACAAAAAATAGAATAAGAAAAAGAACTACCTTTATTAAACAACAAAACTCATTTACACTTTGTTTCCTTAGAAACTGATTACAAATGCTAGTTTGCTTCTCGATCTCTTCGAAGGAGGTAGATGAACCGTTGATGATCAGCCTGGATGTGTGAGCCGTCTTGGACTTCGTGATCTCGTCGGCTTGACAATTTTTCCAACAGGCTCTAGGTGTTTATTTATAGTCCCAAAGCCATAACCCTAGCTTCCTAAATTGGAAACCAGAAAATAAGATCCAAACAGAGAAATCTCAACTCCTGACTCCTCTGGCATGTGGCGGATCTGCGGCCAATAGGTGGGTTTGGCCGCGGATCCATGGCCAAACAGTAAGAACTCTTTTTTTTCTTCTGGGGCTTCATCTGTGTGACACGTGGCGATCTTTTAACATCTTTGGAAATTAGAAATCTTCTCTTCATCACTGCCAGCCTTGATTTCTTAGTTTGCTTTCTTAATTAGGCAGGTTTGCTCTAACAAATTTGATTCTCTTGATTTTTAGCCCTGAAAATTCTGCACAACAACTCAAATAATATTTTGTAGAGTTTGTTTTATTGAGATATTAATTTCACCATTAAGATTTGGTCAATGGTATTTATGCATACATTTTCCTACCAAATGTTAATTATAATATATAAACATATGAAAATAGTATTTTTACAGATAAACCCTTATATGTATTATATATTATAATAAACACTTTTTCTAATTTAGAAATAGTAGGAAAAATGTCATATTAAATGTTCAGTTTTATCAACTGAACAGGCATCGTTTGCTCCCAACTAGGGATGCAACCTATTCACACGCCTTATTACTGATTATTTAATCAATAAAAAGGGAAGTACTGTCGAAGTTTCAAAACCAGTTGTTTAAACTTCTCTTATTTAAAAAAAAATCATTCGGCATGCTACTTCATTCTTTTACTTAAAACTAAATATTTTCTAAATTCTGCAAAAAGGGGTTTTGATCTTGGTTTTTGGCTTACTCAGATTGTGTCGACATCTTTAGATATCATACAATCTAAGTGTCGGTCACATCCATGTAAGTCGATGTACTTCACCCCAGAACTTGTGGGGAGGCGGAATTTTCAAAAACGATCATGTTTAGTGAACGAACATCGACTAACCGCTTGAATCGAAGCTAAACTATAAATAACCGTACACAAAGAGTTTCATAACTATTGTGTTTAGGGATTATACCTAATGAAACCAGTCCTTCGTCTTTACGATCTCCTTGTTCTCCTCGGCCTTCTCTAGGTAGTAGACGATCCACCCGAGAGCAAAACTCCAAACTAAACCTCTAACTTGAGGTAACTAATCTTCTTGGATTGCTAATCAAAGAAGATAGAATGAAATAGAGTGATGGTTATGGATTGATTAGTCTTTCTAATCCTTTGATCTCAACACATGAGGTGTAAGGATTAGGGTTTGAAGATGAGAGCTTGAGGAGAGAGAATGTGAGAGTAAAATTATGAGATAAGATTGTGAGTATCATAACATATTATGAAGCATTCTCATTAAAGAATAAATGAATAAATGTGATGAATAAGCATGCTTCATAAATGTTAAGTGGTGATTCATTAGCATGAGTCATTAATCATTTATGGTGCAATAATGACAATGATGAATCACTCTCATGACTCACAAATCTTATCCAAAGTATATGCCACCTAAACCTCCTTAGTTACCATCTTCTAGAAGCTTCTCGCACAATTACGAGAACGCCCCTCCAATCCGCAAAAATACGGAAAAACTTTAGACTGTAAAAATCCAATAACCGGATACCAGTAACTGGCTTAAACCAAAGCCGACTGGTAAAAACTGTCCGAAAGTCGTACGCGCGTAAACGCACGTATGCGTCCGAACCCTTGTCGTAAAACCATACGAACTCTATATCGTTTCGTCTGGAATAGGAAACTCTCTGTGTGGGACTCTAGAGAATCGACTACTACACTGGCAGTGGGTTTAACCACAGACCGCAAGCGGCACTAGCTGTACGTAACGGTCCCCAGGTAGTTGTCGATAAGAAGGCCGATGAGGAAACCCATCCGAACTCCTACTGAGTCTGATGTGACAATCTCCATACAGTCCGGTCCATTCGTCCAGGACTATCGCATATCCGGCCTAGGGGGCGGCAAGCATCAGTCCCCTAATAGCTGTATAAGTCGTGTCGGAGGGAAGCCCATTACACCCTGAGAAACTACTGGAACCTACCAGCAAATCTCGCTTGCCCTGGCCAGGGACTTTGCGTAATGGCTCTCTGACACAGCGCGATATCTACTCCCAATACCGGGAGGGACGAATCCTGTCTAACCGCCACTGCCTCCAAGTGCTCGGGACTGCACCCAACTGCTACCTGTTTGCATGACTCATTTGAGTCGTGGTAGGGTAGCAATCTAAGAACAGTGGGACACACTCGAGGCGAAGTAGCAGTGTCAAGTCTGCGGACTATGCTGTACTCATGTCACCTGGGAACTGCTCACTGACGACTGGTATAAAACCAACCAACAGTTCCCTGTGAGTCCTATCCGGTGTACCCGTAACCCAACGAGCACCTGTATACTATCTCCAGTACGACGTACTGACGGCTGTGGGACAGACCATCTCCCCAACTGGGATGAGAAGCGTACACACTAGTCTACTCCGGAGTATCGATGCTCTGTCTCGATAATCCAACGACTAGAGACCTGAATAAGGATGTGCTTGTAGACTACCCAGCCCCCACTAGTGTGACAGCCATCACAACGCTGGTAATCAAGCAAGATCCTAAGAGCTCTATCATTACGTATACTCACATATTAAGATAGAAAAACCAAGTAGCATACTACCTTGTTTAGCAAGACTGTTATATACATGTGAATATCCCAAGCTTCCATTAAGTAATATACAAACTAGTATGATTCAGTAATGGCCTTCTAGGGCATAAACACTAACAATCTCCCACTTGCACTAGGGCCATGTACTGGCATATCGAAGACCAATGATCTCGAGTAGCCTCTCGAACTGCGTCTGAGGTAGGGCCTTCGTGAATGGATCAGTAATGTTCTCTTTTGAAGCAACTCTCCGAACCTCGATCTCCTGACGATCAATGATCTCCCTGATCAGGTGATACCGCCTCAAGATGTGTCTGGACTTCTGATGGGACCTTGGTTCCTTCGCTAAAGCTATAGCTCCGTTGTTGTCGCAATACAGAGGTATTGGATCAACTATGGTAGGAACCACCTGAAGTTCTGTTAGGAACTTCTTCATCCAGACTGCTTCTTTTGCGGCATCGCAAGCAGCTATGTACTCCGCTTCTATCGTTGAGTCAGCAACGGTGTCCTGCTTGGAACTCTTCCAACAGACCGCCCCTCCATTGAGGGTAAAGACATAACCCGACATGGACTTGGAGTCATCCTTGTCACTCTGGAAGCCGGAATCAGCATAGGCCTCTATCTTGAGGTCCTTTCAGCCGTAAACCAAGAACATCTCCTTAGTCCTTCTCATGTACTTGAGAATGTTCTTTACTGCTATCCAGTGATTCTCCCCTGGGTTTGCCTGATACCGGCTTACAACGTTCAATGCGTATGCTACATCTGGTCTGGTACATAACATCACATACATTATAGAGCCTACCGCAGAAGCGTAGGGTATAATCGACATGCGTTCCCTTTCCAAATCAGTCTTGGGAGACATCTCTTTGGAGAGGGTGATTCCGTGACAAGCCGGTAGGTTACCGCGCTTTGAATCTTCCATACTGTATCTTTTCAATATGGTGTCTATGTACGTGGACTGTGAAAGTCCCAACATCCTCTTTGATCTATCACGATAGATCTGGATCCCCAGAATGTAGGTGGCATCACCCAGGTCCTTCATGGAGAATTTCTGTGACAAGAATCTTTTGACTGACTGTAGCATAGGAATATCATTTCCTATTAGGAGAATGTCATCCACGTACAAGACGAGGAATACAACAACTCTCCCTACAATCTTACTGTATATGCATGGTTCATCTGGATTTTTGATAAAGTCGAATTCTTTGACAGTATCATCAAAACAGATGTTCCAACTCCGCGATGCCTGCTTTAGTCCATAAATGGATTTAAGCAGCTTGCATACTTTACCGCTGCTCCCACTCTGAATGAATCCCTCTGGCTGATCCATATAGACGTTCTCTTCTAAATTTTCATTTAGAAAGGCCGTCTTTACGTCCATCTGACAGATTTCATAATCGTGGAAGGCAGCAATAGCAAGAAGGACCCGAATGGATTTCAGCATAGCCACAGGAGAAAAGGTTTCGTCATAGTCCAAACCAGGTCTTTGACGGAAACCCTTTGCAACAAGTCTAGCCTTATAGGTTTCAACATGTCCATCTACACCAATCTTCTTTCTGAAGATCCACTTGCATCCTACGGGTTTCACCCCATCTGGAGCAGTGTCCAAAGTCCATACTTTGTTAGTGTACATGGACTCCATTTCGGTCCGCATTGCATCCAGCCATTTTACCGAGTCACCGCTCTGAATGGCTTGCTGGAAGCTAGTAGGGTCGTCATTATCAATGACGCAATCTTCTCTATCCCCGTCTATGAGAAAACCGTAGTATCTCTCGGACGGATGAGACTGCCTACTACTTCTGCGGATAGGCGCTGGTATGTCCCTTTCTTCTGAAACTTCTTGTTCCACCAAACTTTCAGTAACAGCTTGTGGTTCTGGAATTTCTTCCAGTTCTACTGCGCTCCCACTCTTCTGATTTTCTAAAAATTCAGTTTCTAAGAAGCGGGCATGACGAGAAACAAAAACCTTTTGTTCCTCTGCGTAGTAGAAGCAATATCCCATGGAATTCTTTGGATATCCCACAAACTTACACTCTACTGAGCGTGCCTCGAGCTTGTCCGGATGCTGCTGTTTTACAAAAGCTGGACATCCCCATGTCTTCAGGTATTGAAGATGGGGTTTCTTCCCACTCCACATCTGATATGGCGTGGTAGGCACAGTCTTGGTTGGAACCTTGTTCAAAAGATATGCTGCTGATTCTAGCGCATAACCCCAGAATGATCGCGGTAACTCAGCCTTACTCATCATGGAACGATCCATATCTAATAGGGTTCGATTCCTCCTTTCCGATACACCGTTGTGTTGTGGTGTGTATGGAGGAGTAAGCTGAGAGAGAATTCCTTTCTCTTTTAAGTATCTCAGGAACTCGGCACTTAAGTATTTACCACCTCGATCAGATCTCAGTGTCTTAATACTTTTGCCTGTTTGGTTTTCCACTTCATTCTTGTATTCTTGGAATTTCTCAAAGGCCTCGGATTTATGCTTCATCAAGAAGATATGTCCATACCTAGAGAAATCATCCGTAAAAGTAATGAAGTAGGAATAACCACCTCGCGCATGTGTAGACATTGGACCGCACACGTCACTGTGTACGAGTCCTAAGAGCTCGCTCGCTCTTACTCCGTGTCCAGAAAACGGAGTCTTTGTCATCTTTCCCATGAGACAAGATTAACAAGTGGCATAAGATTGATATTCGAACGGATTCAAATATCCTTCTCTATGTAACTTTGTTAACCGTGTTTCATTGATGTGACCTAGTCTACAATGCCATAAGAAAGCCTGATTCACTTCTGGAGACTTTCTTTTAAGTGTGTTCTGGACATTGAAAACCTGAGCTTGATTTAATACGTATATACCGTCATCTAATGTACCGGACCCAATCAGAACTTGATTTAGGTGGATGTGAACTACATCGCTTACGAATGTAAAGTCATATCCCTCTCTTGAAAGTGAGGACATTGATATGATATTACAAGTCAAACTAGGTACATACAGACAGTTACGTAGAATCAATATCTGCCCACTTGTCAAACCTAGGCGATATTCTCCCACGGATTCAGCATCCACGCTCATTCCGTTTGCAACTCTGAGAGACAAATCACCTATCCTTATAACTTTACGGTTTCTCAAAGCATGTAACGAATTACAGATATGAGATACTGCTCCGGTATCTAGTACCCAGGAAGTAGAGTTAATTGACAAACAGTTCTCAATTACAAATACACTTGAGGCTGAAGCCACAACATGCTTCGTATCCTGGCTACTGGCTTCCAAAGCCCTGCAATCCTTCTGCCAATGTCCATTCCCATAACAATAGGAATATCCCTCCTTACCTATACCAAGTCCCGAAACTGTTTCTCTTCCCTTTCCTCCTACTTTGCTGACACCGTATATCGGCTTTGTAGAGGTCTTCTTCTTTTCACCCTTTGCTTTCTCCTTGGATGAAGAAGAAGAAGGTCCCCTATTAAGCAGAGCTTGTGTCTCCCTGGTTTCTTTCAGGGTGTAAGTAGAGGGTAGGGACTGTGGAAATAAGTCAGTATATGACCTGTTTCCCAACGTGGTCTCCAGGTCCTTGAGCACATCAATATAGCTAGTCATCGTAAGGACGTCGTCCCTTACAGATGACCCGTCAGCCGATCTCGCTTGAATCAATTCGTTCGAGGCCTCATATCTTGCAATATGAGATTGCTCTCCATATAAATCTTTGTTATGGAGAAAGATGGAACCAGAGTCCATCTTCTCGTGCTGCTTCTGGTATCTACCATCAACTGAAGCCAACACGAGGCACTTGGCTTTCGCTTTATTCTTTTCCTTTGTCTGACGGATATCCATATCCGCGATGGTGGAAACTGGACCTGGGACGGTGGGATCTTGAGTAGTAATAGGGTGGTCCAGCTTGTCATAGGCAATGGTCATCTGGACAGACCTTTGCCAGTCAAATAAGTTAGATTCAGTCATCTTGTTATCTAGATGTAACCTAGTCATGGTCACAAGGTCGCTGCAATGAGAGAGAGAGAAGAAAACACTTTAGCATGATGCTCTTGCAAGTTTAGATTGGTTTTTAATTTATCTAAATTGGATGGCTCCCACTGTTTCTCGAATCCTTCCTCAAACCATAAAAGAAGAATTAGCCAGGACTATTCTCACCGTACAATACTTGCTTAACCGTTCAGTCAGGCCAGTGTCGATACTTCGAGGGAGGTTTTCCAACGCTTTCGCGAAGTTCCTTAATTAAATAACCTCTTTTCTCTGGGGGCGTAACCCCGCTGACACCTTTCTGGACACCTACTAGGTTTATAGCATTGATCGTTAAGTGACGAATATCCTGATAAGTAGCATATACTCACAGTAGGATCGAGATCCAAATATCATCGTCTGATAATGTTGTAGGAATGCTACCAACATTCATCAAACTCAAAATGGTATGCATCTCTTTGCAAATTTCAGTTTCTTTACGTAGCGTTTTGAAAATCGTTTCGGTGAAATTTTGGAAAATCGGTAAAATAAGGGGGGTTTTATATAAAAAGTCAATACAAATATCTTATTATAAAAATTAAATATACATATTCTAGCTATGTAATTGCTAGTATTTGGTGTTTATTGAGCCACTGGTGAAATTTCAAATTTTCTGAAATTTTTTCCGAAATTAATTATTTTAATATTATTTTAAGCCGTCACTAATATATTTAATTAGGGAAAATTACAAATTGGAATGAGTTGAAACAAATTTTGTGCATCATGACACATTAAATAAAATTTTATCATGTGGTTTTTGAAACGAAATCGTTTGCCAAAACGGTTTAGAAATTATTGAAGAAAAAAAAAAGGCTTTTTTTTTAGTGTAAATGGAGATTTGGGGTATAATATTTATCATTTTCCCTCATCCCACACACACACCCACACTCACCCACCCCCACTTCCATTGTGGCCGAACCCTTGCTGCCCCAATTCCCCACTTGTGAAAACAAAAGTCCAAGCATACAACAAAAGAGAAGAATGAACAAAGAAAAAAGTGTATAAGAGTTGACTTTGGGGTATGGGTTTTGTTTGACTTTTGCCACAAAACCCCATTCTCTCTCTCTCTCTCTCCTCACTCATCCCCTCTCCCATTTCAGCCGAGCCCTATGGCTGCAACCCCCCCTCATCTTCTCCTTCTCTTTTCACTACAAAATTCATCACAAAATGCCTCAAAAATCCATATAAAACCTCATGAATCTCCTAATTTAAATCCTACCCCTTATTCCTTGACCCATCTAGCTTGGATTCATGAAGCAAGAAGCCATTTTGGAGACCAAGATTTTCATGCTAGCTCTCTAGTTTTGTGAGGTACAATCTTACTCTAATTGTTACCTTGTTAATAATTGTTGTAATCCAAGCTAATTAGGTGTTTTATTATGGGTTTAATTGAAAGTTGAAATCTAAAGAAAGGGTTTTGAAATTCAAGTGAGAGTTTTGATTTGGAGCTAGGGTTTGATCACTTGAGGTTGGTTGTGATGTGTGGTTTCACATCTTTAGTATGCTAAAACCTAACCTAATTGCTAAATTTCGAATTGTTACAACTAATTTGTCCAAATTGCTTAATTGTTGCAAACTAGGTTTTTAGATTTAATTCGAAAATATGAGATTAAAATATGGAGTTTTTATCACATTATTAGCTATATAATGTGTAGATCAACATTTTAGAGCATGCAAAACCTAGTCTAGTTATGGATTTGTCGATTGTTGCTTCGAAATGGTTAAAATTGGGTTTTTGTGCTAACTAAAAAATTTGGTTTAATACAGTTTAGTGTGATAAAATCTAGTTAAAGTTATGTAACCTAATTAAGCTAATTAGTGAACATTGCGGCCGCTAGATTTGTTTAAATAGCAAGTTTTGTACTAAAACGGTTAAATTTTGCTTACTAGAGTTTCGGGAAAATAGCTTTTAAAGCGAATTTGAAGTTTTGATGAAGTAAACCCTATTTTATATATATATATTTTGTGGGTTGTGAAACCACAAATGGCGCGTTTGTGTTTTCTCGATCACTCGGCATTTGTACGCCGATGTCGAGGGTTTTGGGTTGATTTGAGAGAGCGAACCATAGGTTTTGACCTATGTGGGATTCGTGAGTCGTTTTGGTCATGAGTCGGATTTTAATGCGATACGGTGCATTATGATATGTAGGTACCCCATGTGGACTTTGAGACGACAAGAAAGCGCGTGGCGACGTCGGCACCGGCGAGCGAGGACCAGGTGAGTAGATTTATATCTACGGGGAGAAGTCGGGTGGATGACGTATAGCACCCCCGCAGTCCGTGGTGGTGTATATGGATGCGTATACACACCAACAATTATTATATGCTATTTGGGATTAATAACGATGTTTAGGATGGATATTGGTGTGTTGGATTATTTTAGTGTTGCGAACCCTAGGGTAGTGTTGCACTACACATACACACATACATACTTGCATACATTCCTATTTATATGTGCTCATGGGATTCTTTATAGTTATGTGTTCACATGGGTATGGGACTATGTGTTCACATACGGATTTGAGGATGATACTTGGGATTGAGCTGAGTCGATGAGATTTGTTTTGTGGTTGTGATATCGGTGATAGGGCAGGATTCGTACTTGAGGTACGTCCTGGTTTTATAGCGGATCTTGGGGCGGCGATATCGGTGAATAGTGTTATAAATAAAATGGTCGACATGTGATCGTGATATGAGGCATGATATGCTAGGATATTGATCTTAGGCTGTATTGGGCGATGTATACCCCTTGATGATGCTATGTGCTGACAGTATCGGTTTGTACGAGATTGTCGATCTGTAGTCAGATCATGACTATATTGATGATATTAGTATTGTATTAGACATAGGTCAGTACCTTAGACCTTGATCTTTGATAAAGAGGATACCGGATGAATAGTGTGATGAATATGATTTTGACCCGTACCCAGATTTGGGATGCCGTACGACGGTTTTACGTACGAGCTATATATTGATGATTGATCCGCACTCTTGACTTGGGATGTCTGGTTATAGATATAATATTATTGAGGCGGGATCACCGACTATACATATACAGGTATGTATATGTATCGACTCAGATGATAGGCGGTTTCCTTACCTGTAGTTCAGATTGTTAGTTCAGCCGTATAGTTTAGTGTAGTTGTTAGATTAGATTAGACTTCTTACCTATTTCAAAAACTAACGAATCGTGGGTATTTTAAAAGACAGCCAAAGGGATCCTACGGATATTTCAAAAGACGTATCTTTTCATAAAAACACCGTAGCCCCTATTTTCAAAACCCCATGATTCGTGTTATTTCAAAAGGCACCATTTGTAGGACTTATATTAGATTAATGCAGGTTAGTTACAGTTGCGTCTAGTATTCAGCTTCCGCTTATTATTGTGGTTCGCTTCGCATCGCATACTTATGTTATAATTTCTTATTGCAATGTTGATATCATATTGTTAGGACACCAGCACCATTACCGATGATGCGTATGTACCACGTATACTTACTTGCCGGCTCACACACATCTTCATCGGTAATTGCCATGTCACGTACACCTTAGAAAATATTATTGCTTGACTTAGCTTGTTAGTAATTTGACATGATATTAGAGTACCTGCCTTATATGCCAGCTTAACATTGTAGTTATTACTTGTCACTTCATGCATACTGTTTTTCATTGTTATGCCTATATTCATGGTTTTACATGCTATTGATAATTTGGATTCGGATTTCCATGAAACTTTCTGGATTTGGGGGGAAAACCGCAAAACTTATATAAACTGATTTCGCTCGTTTAAAATAAAAAGTGCGGTTTTTCCCATGATGTATGAGTCGTCCACCATGAGTTTGCTGATGGATTTCGAGACCCGATTCGAGGAGGCGGATGAACCGTTTCGGGTACATGGTGGACCCGGTAAGGTACCCCGGGGCAAGAAGCGCGTGATGATGACGATGTGAGCCTGGCAGGGGAGCACTACCTACCGGTGATTTTACCCGACGCGTCGGATATCCAGAGGATACCGTCGTGGTCTTGAGATGGATGGTAGGGGCCGGTCTGGACTGACGGCGCCCTAGATATTGTGATTGGGACATTGAGATTTCGAGATATTGAGGTACCGAGACTGTGATACAGAGATATCGAGATTTTGGGATTATGTTTTGTGCCGATGCTAGGCACTGTTTTATGCTGATTTCATTATGATACCCCATTTTAAAAATACAAGGAAATCTCACTAAATTATGAAAACAGTTTCTTCATTTACATGTATTCTGTTTTCATGCATTCATACCTCATTCATATGTTATATTGCTACCTGAGGCATTGACACAGGCACATGAGATTACACCCAGGTTAGATATTTACCCTAGCCATTGTTATAGGCTGCATGTTATGCATATATTTGAGGATATATTATGATCAATTGACCTAGGTTGCGTTATTTATGCGATTTCTGTGCGTAGATATTTTCTACTCACGAGTTGGCAACTCACCCCCGTTGTGCCACAGTTCTTGCAGGTTTCGCCGTACAGGTTTCATTACGGCTTGCTGGCACTCTTTCCATTTCCGGGTGATTTGCTAGTAGGTGGGTTTATTTGTATCGCGCCCATCATTATATCTTGTATATCATTATTCTGTTGTATCTAGAAGTTCCATCAACCAAAACATATATTTATTTGAGATAGAGACCAGTGATGTTATTCCTTCGACCTTAGAGTCGAGCGTTATATTTCTGTGGTTTTCTTGTGGTTTTGAGTTTCCTTTTGAATTTTGATCCTCGCCGTTGGCGTTGTATATTATATTGCTTGTGTGGTTGTGACCGTCGATTGACGAAGAGCTAACTCCCGCTTGCGGATGCCTTTTTATTGATTTCATATACTATTCATGTTGTATCCCGTTTGGGAGCCAGTATTTACAAAGGAGACTCTGCCGAAATTTTCAGGAAATACTTGATGTTTTTAAAACCGCATAACTCGGCTTATGCTATTAAAGCTACTTGATTTTAAATTGGTTTTCCTTCACTCTACTACTTTTCTTGGTTTGGATTTCTGGGTTTTCGGTTTACTTAGATTACGTACGCCTCGAGACGTTCGTAGTTTAAGTGCCGGTCATGTTCCGTACTTTCGGGTCGTGACAAAGTTGGTATCAGAGCGTTAGGTTTTATCTTCGGAGCGTAGGATGACCCTTGGTTGATGGAATAGGTGCCTAAAGTTGAGTGACGTACCGTGGGTATGTTCCGCGGTATACTTACGACACGCCACTCCACTTAAGGAGCCTTAGGATGTACATTTCTTTGCTCAGTTTTATATTCATTCCGATCTAGCCTCATCGGTACCAGTTATGGTTTTGCTGCCATGATTACGGGCAGGGAGAGCTACGGCTAGAGTTGCGGTCAACACGAACTCGTTACGAACGAGGACTGACCAGGGCGTGATTCTGGCGACACACGATTGCAGAGATGTGTCTTTTTATTGTGTTTTCACGCCACGAGCGTTGATGGATCGCTGTATGAGATTACTCGGACGGGCAAATCAGCACCAGAGGGTTGAGCCAATGATAGAAGGTCGCTATTCACCCATGGATGAATGACTGAGACATGTGGTTCGTTCGCCTAACCGATGAGAGGTCATCAGATAGATTGATTCCAGCCAGAGACGACTTCACGCGGAGACGTTGGGAGTCGACAGAGGCGATCGAATGTCAGAAACCTATTATTCCAAGTTTAAAGTATTCGGAAGGACATGCAAGCAATTCTATGGTCCCTCTAGAAGAATGAAACCCTAACTCGACTTAATGACCGTGTGAAAGCCTTTGAACCTTCGTGTTTGCGGCAGTTCTACGGCGCCATTAGTGAGGCTTGGGTTTGCCCGTCTACGGCTGGACCACCGATGCTGTGGTATGTACTCGATACTATTAAACTGTGCCCAAGATGTTGAGCTCTTGGGGGATTATGAGGTTTTGACGACTCGATCGGATGGCTCGACTTAATTCGGATGCTAGGTGGTGAGATGCATTCTTGGGAGACTCCAGCTACGAGGATAGTCGTTGGAGCTCAGTCCATGTAGCCACGATGAGACGAGTCCGAAGAAGTCGACATTAGAGAAAGTGGAGTAAAGAGGTCCGTACAAGATCTGGATAAGACGACGTTCCACTCCGCCGACATCAGAGATGCGATGCGCATGCCGAGGCATGGTACTTGGATTTACCTTCCAGAAGGAGTCGCGATGAGTATGCAGTCGTTCCAGAGCAAGATGCAGATATAGGAAAGGACGATGACTTCCGGACAGTTGGCAGAGACTAGACATGGAAGAGACCGTGAGCAGGATTCCTTCCAGGACACTGCTGCAATGATACTTGCACCCAGGATCAGATGTGTCACGTACATTCAGAGAGCAAGAGGACGACGCCAGTGATATGCTGTCTTACGAGTGGTCACGATGATTGACCGAGAGATGACCAGAGAAGTGCCAGAACGGGATCATCCCCGTTAGCACACCTGACAGGGCCGATGAGCCGATGGACCGAGAGATTGGTAATTCCCAGTGAAGACCTTGACCCAGGAGTGGTCATTGTTACGCACACCAGCAGGCCAGAGTTCATGATCATCGACGAGACGTCCCACTAGTGACCGCGACAGTTGGCCCGAGATTCTTAGAGGATGCGCTTGAGCGGTACTATGCCGCCATTATTGATTTCGAGGTTTTGGGTGATTTATTCGAATGATTTGATTTTGATGATTGAGGATTTACGATCTTTGCACAGTGTTGCACTTGATATTGTTTTCGTGCTTGGGTTTCACATGTTTGTGATTTTACGGTTTTAGACATTTGAGTTGATTTTGTGTGTATACACGCACACGATTTGGTTCCTGCACTCTGTATAGTTTATATATGCTTGCAGTGCAGTGATACGCCTTTTGTGCACTTAGATGCACTGGACTTCGATTTCGATTGTGATACTCGATATTTGTTTTGTGCACCTGATTTGATTTTGCGCATGTTCGGCGCTTGATATTGGATTTCATGATTTCGTGCATGATGGATGCACCTGCCTTGGATTTTCGCACATGTTGGGCGCACGTTTTGAGATGTGATTTTGGTGCACACCAGATGCACTAAATCGAGATTTTTCGTGCATGTCAGATGCACCTGATTTTTCTGTCAGGAACACATGTTGCCTACGACAGATGTTTCATGCACACCCGATGCACTTGGATGTTGTTTCTGTGCATATGTATGACACATATTTGGATTTTGATTTCCGTGCGCACCAGACGCACGTAGTACTCATACGCGTATTTTGGGATTGATTTTTCCTATAGAGCAGGACGTTTTTATGATATTTACATATATAGATTTGATATTTACGTGTGTAGTTCCGATTATAGCATATAGGTTTTGTATTGGATTTGACATTGTGTCTTTACCATGACTCCAATGATGGCGGGATGCTTGACGGAGTTTGATTTTGAGTTATATGTTCATTGCTCATGCGCATGCATTGCGCTATGATGCGTATTATGTACTTATGGTTTCGGAGCCCCGACAGCTTGATGATTTTGCTTAGATGTTTTTGTATTTGGGGGGAGTTTGAATTTAAATTCGGGGACCGAATTTCTTTAAGGGGGGAAGATTGTAGCGTTTTGAAAATCGTTTCGGTGAAATTTTGAAAAATCGGTAAAATAAGGGAGATTTTATGTAAAAAGTCAATACAAATATCTTATTATAAAAATAAAATATACATATTCTATCTATGTAATTGCTAGTATTTGGTGTTTATTGAGCCACTGGTGAAATTTCAAATTTTCTGAAATTTTTTCCGAAATTAATTTTTTTAATATTATTTTAAGCCGTCACTAATATATTTAATTAGGGAAAATTACAAATTGGAATGAGTTGAAACAAATTTTGTGCATCATGACACATTAAATAAAATTTTATTATGTGGTTTTTGAAACGAAATCGTTTGCCAAAACGGTTTAGAAATTATTAAAGAAAAAAAAGAGGCTTTTTTTTAGTGTAAATGGAGATTTGGGGTATAATATTTCTCATTTTCCCTCATCCCACACACACACCCACACTCACCCACCCCCACTTCCATTGTGGCCGAACCCTTGCTGCCCCAATTCCCCACTTGTGAAAACAAAAGTCCAAGCATACAACAAAAGAGAAGAATGAACAAAGAAAAAAGTGTATAAGAGTTGACTTTGGGGTATGGGTTTTGTTTGACTTTTGCCACAAAACCCCATTCTCTCTCTCTCTCTCCTCACTCATCCCCTCTCCCATTTCAGCCGAGCCCTATGGCTGCAACCCGCCCTCATCTTCTCCTTCTCTTTTCACTACAAAATTCATCACAAAATGCCTCAAAAATCCATATAAAACCTCATTAATCTCCTAATTTAAATCCTACCCATTATTCCTTGACCCATCTAGCTTGGATTCATGAAGCAAGAAGCCATTTTGGAGACCAAGATTTTCATGCTAGCTCTCTAGTTTTGTGAGGTACAATCTTACTCTAATTGTTACCTTGTTAATAATTGTTGTAATCCAAGCTAATTAGGTGTTTTATTATGGGTTTAATTGAAAGTTTAAATTTAAAGAAAGGGTTTTGAAATTCAAGTGAGAGTTTTGATTTGGAGCTAGGGTTTGATCACTTGAGGTTGGTTGTGATGTGTGGTTTCACATCTTTATTATGCTAAAACCTAACCTAATTGCTAAATTTCGAATTGTTACAACTAATTTGTCCAAATTGCTAAATTGTTGCAAACTAGGTTTTTAGATTTAATTCGAAAATATGAGATTAAAATATGGAGTTTTTATCACATTATTAGCTATATAATGTGTAGATCAACATTTTAGAGCATGCAAAACCTAGTCTAGTTATGGATTTGTGGATTGTTGCTTCGAAATGGTTAAAATTGGGTTTTTGTGCTAACTAAAAAATTTGGTTTAATACAGTTTAGTGTGATAAAATCTAGTTAAAGTTATGTAGCCTAATTAAGCTAATTAGTGAACATTGCGGCCGCTAGATTTTTTTAAATAGCAAGTTTTGTACTAAAACGGTTAAATTTTGCTTACTAGAGTTTCAGGAAAATAGCTTTTAAAGCGAATTTGAAGTTTTGATGAAGTAAACCCTATTATATATATATATATATATTTTGTGGGTTGTGAAACCACGAATGGCGCGTTTGTGTTTTCTCGATCACTCAGCATTTGTAAGCCGATGTCGAGGGTTTTGGGTTGATTTGAGAGAGCGAACCATAGGTTTTGACCTATGTGGGATTCGTGAGTCGTTTTGGTCATGAGTCGGATTTTAATGCGATACGGTGCATTATGATATGTAGGTACCCCATGTGGACTTCGAGACGACAAGCAAGCGCGTGGCGACGTCGGCACCGGCGGGCGAGGACCAGGTGAGTAGATTTATATCTACGGGGAGAAGTCGGGTGGATGGCGTATAGCACCCCCGCAGTCCGTGGAGGTGTATACGGATGCGTATACACACCAACAATTATTATATGCTATTTGGGATTAATAACAATGTTTAGGATGGACATTGGTGTGTTGGATTATTTTAGTGTTGCGAACCCTAGGGTAGTGTTGCACTACACATACACACATACATACTTGCATACATTCCTATTTATATGTGCTCATGGGATTCTTTATAGTTATGTGTTCACATGTGTATGGGACTATGTGTTCACATACGGATTTGAGGATGATACTTGGGATTGAGCTGAGTCGATGAGATTTGTTTTGTGGTTGTGATATCGGTGATAGGGCAGGATTCGTACTTGAGGTACGTCCTGGTTTTATAGCGGATCTTGGGGCGGCGATATCGGTGAATAGTGTTATAAATAAAATGGTCGACATGTGATCGTGATATGAGGCATGATATGCTAGGATATTGATCCTAGGCTGTATTGGGCGATGTATACCCCTTGATGATGCTATGTGCTGACAGTATCGGTTTGTACGAGATTGTCAATCTGTAGTCAGATCATGACTATATTGATGATATTAGTATTGTATTAGACATAGGTCAGTACCTTAGACCATGATCTTTGATAAAGAGGATACCGGATGAATAGTGTGATGAATATGATTTTGACCCGTACCCAGATTTAGGATGCCGTACGACGGTTTTACGTACGAGCTATATATTGATGATTGATCCGCACTCTTGACTTGGGATGTCTGGTTATAGATATGATATTATTGAGGCGGGATCACCGACTATACATATACAGGTATGTATATGTATCGACTCAGATGATAGGCGGTTTCCTTACCTGTAGTTCAGCTTGTTAGTTCAGCCGTATAGTTTAGTGTAGTTATTAGATTAGATTAGACTTCTTACCTATTTCAAAAACTAACGAATCGTGGGTATTTTAAAAGACAGCCCAAGGGATCCTACGGATATTTCAAAAGACGTATCTTTTCATAAAAACACCGTAGCCCCTATTTTCAAAACCCCATGAGTCGTGTTATTTCAAAAGGCACCATTTGTAGGACTTATATTAGATTAATGCAGGTTAGTTACAGTTGCGTCTAGTATTCAGCTTCCGCTTATTATTGTAGTTCGCTTCGCATCGCATAGTTATGTTATAATTTCTTATTGCAATGTTGATATCATATTGTTAGGACACCAGCACCATTACCGATGATGCGTATGTACCACGTACACTTACTTGCCGGCTCACACACATCTTCATCGGTAATTGCCATGTCACGTACACCTTAGAAAATATTATTGCTTGACTTAGCTTGTTAGTAATTTGACATGATATTAGAGTACCTGCCTTATATGCCAGCTTAACATTGTAGTTATTACTTGTCACTTCATGCATACCGTTTTTCATTGTTATGCCTATATTCATGGTTTTACATGCTATTGATAATTTGGATTCGGATTTCCATGAAACTTTCTGGATTTGGGGGGAAAACCGTAAAACTTATATAAACTGATTTCGCTCTTTTAAAATAAAAAGTGCGGTTTTTCCCATGATGTATGAGTCGTCCACCATGAGTTTGCTGATGGATTTCGAGACCCGATTCGAGGAGGCGGATGAACCGTTTCGGGTACATGGTGGACCCGGTAAGGTACCCCGGGGCAAGAAGCACGTGATGATGACGATGTGAGCCTTGCACGGGAGCACTACCTACCGGTGATTTTACCCGACGCGTCGGATATCCGGTGGATACCGTCGTGGTCTTGAGATGGATGGTAGGGGCCGGTCTGGACTGACGGCGCCCTAGATATTGTGATTGGGACATTGAGATTTCGAGATATTGAGGTACCGAGACTGTGATACAGAGATATCGAGATTTTGGGATTATGTTTTGTGCCGATGCTAGGCACTGTTTTATGTTGATTTCATTATGATACCCCATTTTAAAAATACAAGGTAATCTCACTAAATTATGAAAACAGTTTCTTCATTTACATGTATTCTGTTTTCATGCATTCATACCTCATTCATATGTTATATTGCTACCTGAGGCACTGACACAGGCACATGAGATTACACCCAGGTTAGATATTTACCCTAGCCATTGTTATAGGCTGCATGTTATGCATATATTTGAGGATATATTATGATCAATTGACCTAGGTTGCGTTATTTATGCGATTTCTGTGCGTAGATATTTTCTACTCACGAGTTGGCAACTCACCCCCGTTGTGCCACAGTTCTTGCAGGTTTCGCCGTACAGGTTTCATTACGGCTTGCTGGCACTCTTTCCATTTCCGGGTGATTTTCTAGTAGGTGGGTTTATTTGTATCGCACCCATCATTATATCTTGTATATCATTATTCTGTTGTATCTAGAAGTTCCATCAACCAAAACATGTATTTATTTGAGATAGAGACCAGTGATGTTATTCCTTCGACCTTAGAGTCGCGCGTTATATTTCTGTGGTTTTCTTGTGGTTTTGAGTTTCCTTTTGAATTTTGATCCTCGCCGTTGGCGTTGTATATTATATTGCTTGTGTGGTTGTGACCGTCGATTGACGAAGTGCTAACTCCCGCTTGGGGATGCCATTTTATTGATTTCGTATACTATTCATGTTGTATCCCGTTTGGGAGCCAGTATTTACAAAGGAGACTCTGCCGAAATTTTCAGGAAATACTTGATGTTTTTAAAACCGCATAACTCGGCTTATGCTATTAAAGCTACTTGATTTTAAATTGGTTTTCCTTCACTCTACTACTTTTCTTGGTTTGGATTTCTGGGTTTTCGGTTTACTTAGATTACGTACGCCTCGAGACGTTCGTAGTTTAAGTGCCGGTCATGTTCCGTACTTTCGGGTCGTGACACTTTAGAAATTCCCTATATACATTTTTGCCCCATGTTCTTATGACCTTGACGAAAGCCAACAAATCATAAAACACATGTCAAGTTCTGCCCATCATTATCTTGTTAATTTGAACCCACCCGTATATACCCTTGACGAAAGCCAACATGGTTATACGACTGTCCCAAACCAACTCATCTATCTATGCAACAAATGAATACCCCAGCAGCTACCAAACAGTATGCCTTGACGAAAGCCAACAAGCATAGCTTGAATACTACTGACCATCCATAAGAAATGACGGAGGGCTATGACTGGTTTTGGCGAAACCGTGAACGTAGTGAACTTGATATAACCGAAGGAACCTGATAGCTTTTAAAAGGAGTGGTTAAAGCTCCGCATTTAAAATATTTGTTTTAAAAATAACCGAGTGGTTTCTTTTTAAATTGTTCCAACGATTTAAACTTGGTTTATTTTCTTTGCATTATAGATAATGCGTCCCATCATTAACCTATCATTGCAGAAAACAACGAAAATACAACGTCCTCTTATGCCATCCGCATTTGCCACGGGGTCCCGTCATCACCCGTTAGGTTACTTAACTAACGACAGAGCGGGGGCTGGGCTAGCGCGGGTGTAAAACATAAGTGACGTCTAAATAGCTATCATATATATAGATATTTTACATTCGTCTGACGCAATGATATACATTCCAGAACATAGATAAACTTTATTGGATTTGCAAGCAATCTGTATTTCTTTTGAGCCTGCAAGAAAAGACAGATTACACAGTTGTGATGAATAGCCATTACCCCACTCTCGACCCCTACGGGTACGGAAAACTACCCACCCGGCAGTTTGTGTACCCCATCTTGGGTCAGTCCTAGGAGCAAAAACAGTAAAATGAAATAATACATCGGTGGCTACAACCGCAACCTGGATGTGCCCCGCAAAATAATATTACAACAAATTACATTTACAACAAATGAATTAAATAATAACCCATTGCAAAGCCCCGGCTATACACCACAACAGTCCAATAACAGTTCATATGCACAAACAGATAAAACCATTACAGAAATGTGCAACCCCCTGCCAACCGACATACTAGCAGTTCGGGGAGGTTTACGAACACATTATACAAACACAGATATAATCCAATATGCAAATACTGTACAATTTCGATCGATTAAACACATTTAATATTGCTCAATTACTTCTCTGTTAAACTGAAACCTGAGCAAGATTAAAATATTCCAGAAAATCCAAAAAACCACAGGGGACCCACACAAGAAAAACGAGTTCCTGACTCGTCAACTCGGCGGTGGAAGCGCGGCGGATCGGTGGGATCCGCCGCGGTTCCGCGGCACTGTAGACGAATCAGGAACCCAAATTTCTTGGGTGTTCTTCTGTGTTCATTTCAAGCTTTCTGCACTTACCTGTAGGACATCATTTTAAAATCGACAGAAACTGATGTTTTTTAGGGTTTTCCGGCTTCGTTTTTCCGTTCGAAATTCGTACAAATTTGTAATTAAGTTATTTATTGTTTAGCGAGGCTCTGATACCACTGTAAGTCGATGTACTTCACCCCAGAACTTGTGGGGAGGCGGAATTTTCAAAAACGATCATGTTTAGTGAACGAACATCGACTAACCGCTTGAATCGAAGCTAAACTATAAATAACCGTACACAAAGAGTTTCATAACTATTGTGTTTAGGGATTATACCTAATGAAACCAGTTCTTCGTCTTTACGATCTCCTTGTTCTCCTCGGCCTTCTCTAGGTAGTAGACGATCCACCCGAGAGCAAAACTCCAAACTAAACCTCTAACTTGAGGTAACTAATCTTCTTGGATTGCTAATCAAAGAAGATAGAATGAAATAGAGTGATGGTTATGGATTGATTAGTCTTTCTAATCCTTTGATCTTAACACATGAGGTGTAAGGATTAGGGTTTGAAGATGAGAGCTTGAGGAGAGAGAATGTGAGAGTAAAATTATGAGATAAGATTGTGAGTATCATAACATATTATGAAGCATTCTCATTAAAGAATAAATGAATAAATGTGATGAATAAGCATGCTTCATAAATGTTAAGTGGTGATTCATTAGCATGAGTCATTAATCATTTATGGTGCAATAATGACAATGATGAATCACTCTCATGACTCACAAATCTTATCCAAAGTATATGCCACCTAAACCTCCTTAGTCACCATCTTCTAGAAGCTTCTCGCACAATTACGAGAACGCCCCTCCAATCCGCAAAAATATGGAAAAACTTTAGACTGTAAAAATCCAATAACCGGATACCAGTAACTGGCTTAAACCAAAGACGACTGGTAAAAACTGTCCGAAAGTCGTACGCGCGTAAACGCACGTATGCGTCCGAACCCTTGTCGTAAAACCATACGACCTCTATATCGTTTCGTCTGGAATAGGAAATTCTCTGTGTGGGACTCTAGAGACTCGACTACTATGCTGGCAGTGGGTTTAACCACAGACCGCAAGCGGCACTAGCTGTACGTAACGGTCCCCAGGTAGTTGTCGATAAGAAGGCCGATGAGGAAACCCATCCGAACTCCTACTGAGTTTGATGTGACAATCTCCATACAGTCCGGTCCGTTCGTCCAGGACTATCGCATATCCGGCCTAGGGGGCGGCAAGCGTCAGTCCCCTAATAGCTGTATAAGTCGTGTCGGAGGGAAGCCCATTACACCCTGAGAAACTACTGGAACCTACCAGCAAATCTCGCTTGCCCTGGCCAGGGACTTTGCGTAATGGCTCTCTGACACAGCGCGATATCTACTCCCAATACCGGGAGGGACGAATCCTGTCTAACCGCCACTGCCTCCAAGTGCTCGGGACTGCACCTAACGGCTACCTGTTTGCACGACTCATTTGAGTCGTGGTAGGGTAGCAATCTAAGAACAGTGGGACACACTCGAGGCGAAGTAGCAGTGTCAAGTCTGCGGACTATGCTGTACTCATGTCACCTGGGAACTGCTCACTGACGACTGGTATAAAACCAACCAACAGTTCCCTGTGAGTCCTGTCCGGTGTACCCGTAACCCAACTAGCACCTGTATACTATCTCCAGTACGACGTACTGGCGGCTGTAGGACAGACCATCTCCCCAACTGGGATGAGAAGCGTACACACTAGTCTACTCCGGAGTATCGATGCTCTGTCTCGATAATCCAACGACTAGGGACCTGAATAAGGATGTGCTTGTAGACTACCCAGCCCCCACTAGTGTGACTGCCATCACAACGCTGGTAAAAAGCAAGATCCTAAGAGCTCTATCAATACGTATACTCACATATTAAGATAGAAAAACCAAGTAGCATACTACCATGTTTAGCAAGACTGTTATATACATGTGAATATCCCAAGCTTCCATTAAGTAATATACAAACTAGTATGATACAGTAATGGCCTTCTAGGGCATAAACACTTACAATCCAAACTTTTGGTCGTGACAAAGTTGGTATCAGAGTGTCACGACCCGCAGGGTACGGAACGTGACTGGCACTTAGGTTACGAAACGTCTCAAGACGTCCGTAAAATAAGTAAGCCAAAGCCCAGAAACCAAAACCAAATAAGCAAAAGAGTGAAGAGAACCCAATCAATTGAAAACGAGTTATCAAATAAGTCTTATAAAACCTCTTTAAAAACAATATCAATTTTTCCGAAAATTTCGGCAGAGTCTCCTTTGTAAATACTGGCCCCCAAAATGGGTACAACAAAAATATATATGAATCCAACAAATAAGGCATCCCCAAGCGGGAGCTAGCTCTTCGCCACAAGGCGGTCACAAATCCCACGCAATATAAAACAACAAAATGCGAAATAATCATAATGAAACATAAGAAAAACATCATGTCGACTCAAGTGAGCTCGACCCCAAAATACAGCATAAAAGTCCACAAACTTCACAGTCTCATCTCTAGGTCAATATACAATAATACTGGTAGAAACAGTAGATGGAGTACACTAGATACAAAGAATATACAAGGTGGTACAAAAATAATAACATAACCCACCTATGAGCAAAACCTCGAGTCCAGGCAAAAGAGGCAAAAGAAGCAAGCGCACCCGCCGCTACTGTACTGACGGAGCGGACCTGCAAAAGGCTATGGCACAACGGGGGTGAGTTGCCAACTCGTGAGTAATAAATAACATCTACACAGGCTATCGAATGCATGCACACAAGCATCCTAGCATCTAAATACAGGTAAGGCAGGACATAATGGCAAGTATGTATGCAATATGGATATACTAGCAGGTATGAATGCAATGCGAATCAACTCGGGATCTGAATGTGTAAGTATAAGAAATCATGTTTTTCCCTTTAAGAATGTCTTTTGAAATACCAGCACAATACCAATAGAATCAACAAGAACCTGTTGTAAGTCCACGTTGCTATCCCCGGTACTTACGAGGAGGCGGAAACGGTATAACAATGAAATTTTGTCATGAGGAGCAACATGGACTAAACAAGGTCGGGATCGTGTCTAAACTAAACTAGCAAGCATACAAAGGAGCGTTAGCTACTCGGATGAAGAGTTATACCTAACTTGAACTCCTTCTTCTTGAAACCTTGTAGAGGTTAATGGTTCTTGCCTCGTAGCCTTCTTCCGTCGAAGATGGATCCACCTGAGGGTTCAACCTTTGGGCTCTTCCTCGAACTTTGAGTGAACTAGGATCTCCGGCTTGCTAAACCTTGAACCCTAGAGAGAGTAGAGAGTATCTATGGGGTGTTTTCTTTTTCAAAGTGAGGGATTCTCAACTCATGAGAAGGAATCACCTTGAGCTTGAGGAAGAAGAAGATGAAATGAGGAGAGAGAATGATTATGAAAGAATGAGCTCTCTTTTTCCTTTTGCAACCATATCAAAAAGAAAAAGAATTATCTAAATAATAATAATAATAATTCAAATGAGAATAGTTGATGGTTGTTTTGGAATGTCCACTATCATACTTCATTAAATGAAATGTTGGCAAGAATCAAGGAGCATCCTTGCAAAGTAATGATGATGGTCAAACATTCAACCTTGGTCAACAAGTCAACCATGGTCAACAAGTCAACAAAACAAACCATAACATAATCTCATTTAATTACTATTATTAATTGATATCTCACTAATTCATTAGGGTTTGGAAAAAAGACGACTGTCAACTGTGCAGGCGCACCCGTTCCGAAACCCTAGTGAAAAACCTCTTCTTCCGCCTCAAACAACTGTGCATACACACCTGCATTCTTGTTCCGAGGAAAATGAATACTGAGAGATAAAAGTAACCCCAAAACATATACCAGTATCTGGCTCAAACCAGAGCCCGCTGGCAATATCCGTCCGGACTCCAAACGTGCACAAGTGCGCGGATGAGAACGAACCCTGTCGCAAAACCATGCGACCTCTACTCTGTTTTGCCTAGAGGCGAATACCCTCTGTGTGGGACTCTAAAGACTCGACACTACGCTGGCAGTGGGTTTAACCATAGACCGCAAGCGGCACTAGCTGTGCGTAACGTTCCCCAGGTAGATGCCGACAAGAAGGCTGACGAGGTGAAACCCCATCTGTACTCCTACTGAGTCTGAATGTGACAGTCTCCGTACAGTCCGGTCTGTTTGTCTGATACATCGCATGTCGGGCCTAGGGGGCGGTAAAACGTCAGTCCCCTAATAGCGGTACAAGTCATGTCGGAGTGAAGCCCAAAACACCCTGAGATAACACTGGAAGCCTACCAGTATATCTCGCTTGCCCTGGCCAGGGACTACTCGTGTAATGGCTCTCCTAGACACAGCGCGATGTCAACCCCCAATACCGGGAGAGACGAATCCTGTCTAACCGTCACTGCCTCCAAGTGCTTCGGGACTGCACCCAACCACCACCTGTTTGCACGACTCCTTTGAGCCGTGGTAGGGTAGTGATCAAAGTGCAGTGGGAACACACTCGAGGCGAAGTGCCAGTGTCAAGTCAGCGGACTAAGCTGTACTCATGTCACCTGGGAACTGATAACTGACGATAGGTATAATACCAACCTGTCAGTTCCCGACGAGTCCTGTCCAGTGTACTCGTAACCCAACGAGCACCCGTATACTATCTCCAGTACGACATACTGATGGCTGTGGGACAGACCATCTCCCACACTGGGATGAGAAGCGCATACGCTAGTCTACTACGGAGTATCGATGCCCTGTCTCGATAGTCCTGCGACTAGGGACCTGTATAAGGATGTGCTTATAGATTACCCAGCCCCCACTAGTGTGACTGCCATCACAACGCTGGTAATCAAGCAAAGATCCTAAGGGCACCACTAATGCGTATAAGTGATATACTGAAATAAACACAAGTACACATTGAAGTAGAGACAAACCAAGTAGCATACTACTATTTTGAGCAAGATTGTTTATACAAGGTGAATATCCCAAGCTTCCATTAAGTAATATACAAGCTAGTATGATACAGTAATGGCCTCTAGGGCATATACACTAACAATCTCCCACTTGCACTAAGGCCATGTACTGGCGTATCGAAGACCTATCATCTCGATCAGCCGCTCGAACTGAGTCTGGGGTAGGGCCTTGGTGAATGGATCTGCAGTGTTCTCTTCTGAAGCAACCCTCCGAACCTCGATCTCCTTGCGATCCACGATCTCCCTGATCAGGTGATACCGCCTCAAGATGTGCCTGGATCTCTGATGGGACCTGGGTTCCTTCGCTAAAGCTATAGCCCCGTTGTTGTCGCAATACAGAGGTATTGGGTCAACAATGGACGGAACCACCTGAAGTTCTTTCAAGAACTTTCTCATCCAGATAGCTTCTTTTGCGGCATCAGATGCAGCGATGTATTCCGCTTCCATAGTCGAGTCTGCAACGGTTTCCTGTTTGGAGCTCTTCCAACACACTGCCCCTCCATTGAGGGTAAAGACGAAACTCGACATGGACTTGGAATCATCCTTGTCACTCTGGAAGCTGGAGTCAGTAAAGGCCTCGATCTGGAGGTCTTTTCCGCCATACACCAAGAACATCTCCTTAGTCCTTCTCAGGTACTTGAGAATGTTCTTTACCGCTATCCAGTGTTTCTCCCCAGGGTTTGACTGATACCGGCTTACCACACTCAATGCATAAGCTACATCCGGTCTGGTACACAACATCTCATACATTATAGAGCCTACCGCAGAAGCGTAGGGTATAATAGACATGCGATCCCTTTCCAAATCAGTCTTGGGAGACATTTCTTTAGAGAGGGTGATCCCGTGACAAGCCGGTAGGTTACCGCGCTTGGAATCTTCCATACTGAATCTTTTCACTATGGTGTCGATGTACCTGGACTGAGAAAGTCCTAATATCCTCTTGGATCTATCACGATGGATCCGGATCCCCAGGATGTATGAGGCATCACCCAGGTCTTTCATGGAGAACCTGTGTGACAAGAACCCCTTGACAGATTGTAGCATAGGAATGTCATTTCCTATTAAGAGAATGTCATCGACGTATAAAACGAGGAATACTACAGTTCTCGCTACAAATCTACTATAGATGCATGGTTCATTTGGATTTTTGATAAAGCCAAATTCCTTGACCGTCTCATCAAAGCAGATGTTCCAACTCCGTGATGCCTGCTTTAGTCCATAGATGGACTTAAGCAACTTGCACACCTTTCCGCTGCTCCCACTCTGAATGAAACCCTCTGGCTGATCCATATAGACACACTCCTCTAAATTTCCATTTAGAAAAGCGGTCTTTACGTCCATCTGCCAAATCTCATAATCGTGGAAGGCAGCAATGGCAAGAAGGATCCGAATGGATTTCAGCATAGCCACTGGAGAAAAGGTTTCGTCATAGTCCAAGCCAGGTCTTTGACGGAAACCCTTTGCTAAAAGTCTAGCTTTATAGGTCTCAACCTGTCCATCTACACCAATCTTCCTTTTGAAGATCCACTTGCATCCTACGGGTTTTACCCCGTCTGGAGCAATGTCCAACGTCCATACTTTGTTGGTGTACAAGGACTCCATTTCGGTCCGCATTGCATCCAGCCATTTTACCGAGTCAACGCTCTGAACGGCATGCTGGAAGCTAGTAGGCTCATCATAATCTATGATGCAATCCTCTCTATCCCCGTCTATGAGAAAACAGTAGTATCTCTCGGGCGGATAAGACTGCCTACTACTCCTGCGGAGCGGCATAGGAATGTCCTGTTCTTTTGAACCTTCTGGTTCCTCTAAGCTTTCAGTAATGGTTTGTGGTTCTGGAATTTCTTCCAGTTCTACTGCGCTCCCGCTTATCTGATTTTCTAAAAACTTAGTTTCCAAGAAGCGGGCATGATGAGAAACAAGGACTTTTTGCTCCTCTGCGTAATAGAAAAGATACCCCTTGGAGTTCTTTGGGTATCCCACAAACTTGCACTGTACTGAACGTGCCTCGAGCTTGTCCGCATGCTGCTTTTTTACAAAAGCCGGACATCCCCATGTCTTAAAGGATTTAAGACAGGGTTTCTTCCCACTCCACATTTGATATGGTGTGGTAGGCACTGTTTTAGTAGGAACTTGGTTCAAGAGATGTGCAGCTGTTTCCAGTGCATAACCCCAGAAAGATCGCGGTAACTCAGCCTTACTCATCATGGACCGTACCATATCCAATAGGGTTCGGTTCCGTCTCTCCGATACACCGTTGTGTTGCGGAGTGTATGGAGGAGTGAGCTGAGAGAGAATTACGTTCTCTTTTAAATAATTCAGGAACTCGGCACTTAAGTATTCTCCACCTCGATCCGAACTTAGAATCTTGATACTTTTGCCGGTCTGTTTCTCCACTTCATTCTTATATTCCTTGAACTTTTCAAAGGCCTCGGAATTATGTTTCATTAAGAAGACATAACCGTACCTCGAAAAATCATCCGTAAAAGTAATGAAGTAAGAGTAACCACTTCGCGCATGTGTAGACATTGGACCGCACACTTCTCTGTGTACGAGTCCCAAGAGCTCGCTCGCTCTTTCTCCGTGTCCAGTGAACGGAGTCTTTGTCATCTTTCCCATGAGACAAGATTCACAAGTGGCATAAGACTGATACTCGAACGGATCCAAGTATCCTTCTTTATGTAACTTAGTCAACCGTGTCTCATTGATGTGACCCAGTCTACAATACCATAAGAAAGCCTGATTGATATCTGGAGACTTTCTTTTGTGTGTATTCTGGACATTGAAAATCTGTGGTTGGTTCAATACGTATATACCATTGGTCAATGTACCTGACCCAATCAGAACTTGATTAAGGTGAATGTTTACAACATTACTTACAAATGCAAATTCATAACCTTCTTTAGAAACCAAAGATACAGAAATGATATTACATGTTGCGTTGGGTACAAAAAAGCAATTACGCAAAATCAAAACATGCCCATCTGTCATTCCCAGGTGATAGTCCCCCACGGCTTTAGCATCCATGCTAGCTCCGTTCGCAACTCTGAGGGTCATGTCACCTGCCTTCAAAAACCTACGGTTTCTCAACGCCTGCAAAGAATTACAGATATGAGATCCTGATCCGGTATCCAATACCCAGGAAGTAGAGTTTATAGAAAGACAGTTTTCAATAACATACACACCTGAAGCTGAAGCCGCAACCTGCTTAAGTTCCTGTGTCCTGGCCTTCCAAGCCCTGCAATCTTTCTTCCAGTGTCCACTCTTATGACAATAGAAGCATTCCTCCTTTCCCACAAGCTTCCCCGCAATCTTTGTTGCCTTTTCCTTTCCCTTCGTACCCACTTTACTAACACCGCCTCTTGGTTTGGCGGGGGCTTTCTTCCTCTTTCCCTTGGCTTTCGCCTTGGACCTAGAGGAAGAAGATCCTCCTACAAACAAAGGGGGTGTTTCCCTACCTTTCTGTAGGGTGCCCTCTGCGCTCCTCAGCATGTTGAGGAGTTCTGAAAGTTCAACTTCCTTTTCTTGTAAGTTGAAGTTCAGTATAAACTGGGCGTAAGTGGATGGAAGGGACTGGAGAATTAAATCCGTATAGAGTTCACTTTCCAACGTGGTCCCAAGTTCCGCGAGCTCCTCAATGTAGCCAATCATCTTAAGCACGTGGTCCGCTACCGATGATCCGACGGCCAACTTTGCCGAAAATAACTTCTTCGACACTTCGTATCTTGCGATACGAGACTGCTCTCCATACAGTTCTTTTGTATGAAGAAATATGGATTCCAAATCCATATTCTCGTGCCTCCTCTGGTGTTCGTTGTCCATAGAGGCAAGCACGAGGCACTTGGCCTTCGCGCAATCAATCTCCCAAGTTTTACGGATTTCCTTATCCGCGACGCTGGAGGTGGGACCTGGGACGGGGGGAGCTTTGGTGGTAAGAAGATACCCCTGCTTGTCGTAAGTGATTGCCATTTTGACATTCCTGAGCCAATCTTTGTAGTTTGGCCCTGTCAGTATGTTTTTATCTAGAAGTAACTTAAGTCCAGTCATTTCGATTTGGTCGCTGCAGGGGGAGAGAGAAGAAACACTTTAGCACGATGCTCTTGCAAGTTTAGAGTGGTTTTTAATTTTTCTAAACAGGATGGCTCCCACTGTCTCTCGAATCCCTCCTCAAACCATAAAGGAAGAATTAGTCGGGATCAATCCCACCGCACAATACTTGCTTAACCGTTCAGCCAGGCCAGTGTCGGTACTTCGAGGGAGGTTTTCCAACGCTTTCGCGAAGTTCCTTAATTAGAGAACCTCTTTTCCCTGGGGGCGTAGCCCCGCTAACACCTTTCTTGACACCTACTAGGTTTATAGTATTGATCGTTTAGTGAAAAATTTCCCGAGGAGTAGCATATACTCACAGTAGGATCGGGATCCAAATATCATTGGGTGACGAACTGAAGGAATCCTACCAGAATCACCACACTCCAAATGGTATGCAAATCTAGCAAGTTTCAGTACTTATGAAACTCCCGATGTGGATTTTTGCCCCATGCTCTTATGACCTTGACTAAGGCCAACAAATCATAAGTCACATGTCAAGTTCCACCCGTCGTTATCCAGGTAAATTTGAACCCACCCGTATCTACCCTTGACTATGGCCAACAAGGCAATACGACTGTCCCAAACCAACGCATTCTATCTATGCAACATATGAATAACCAACAGCTACCAAACACTGTGTCTTGACTAAGGCCAACAAACACAGCTTGAATACTGTTGAATATTCATATGAAACGACGGAGGGCTACGGATAGTTTTGGCGAAACCGTGAACGTAGTGAACTTGATATAGTCGATGGAACGAGATAGCTTTTAGAAGGAGTGGCTCAATCTCCGCATTTAAAAGTTAGTTTTGAAAAGAACCGAGTGTTTTTTCCGAAAGTGTTCCAACGACTTTAGCTTGGTTTATTATCTTGCATTAGTTCTTTTAATGCGTGATATTCTTGCATTAGTTCTTTTAATGCGTCCCATCATTTAAATCCTACCATTGCAGAAAACAACCAAAATATGACGTACGCTTATGCCATTCGCATTCGCCACGGGGCCCCGTCATCACCCGTTAGGTTACTTAACTAACGACAGAACGGGGGCTGGGCTAGCGCGGCTGTAAAACATAAGCAACGCCTAAATAGAAAGCAATGATAGACATTACAGATCACAGATGAATACATTGGATATACTAGCAATCCGCAATCTTTTCGAGCCTGGAACGAAAAGCGGATTACACGGTCGCGGTGAATAGCCAATACCCCACCCAAGACCCCTACGGGTGCGGCAAACTACCCGCCAAGTACTCGGCAGTTTGTGCACCCCCTCCATGGGTATCCTAGGAGCAAAAACAGTAAAAAGAATTATACAATGACGGCTACAACCCCGACCCGGTTGTGCGGCCAAACAAATAATAATATTACATCAATTTACATTTACAATGAATGAAAGAAAAACAAAAGCTCATCTCACATCCACCCCGGCTATTCACCCGCGACAGTCCAACACATTCATATACACATTCCAATATCAAACACAGATCACAGAGATGTATAACCCCGACTAATTGACTTATAGCGATTAGCCGACGTTCAATACATTCAAACATCACAGATATAACCAACATAGCCAAAGTGTAGCGAAGTTCGAAAAAAAAATACGGATTTATAGGACCCCAAAAGTAAATTTCTGTTCTGGAAAATCTGGGCACATATAACATATTTGAAAAATCCCAAAACCCTACCAGAAGAACACTGCACAAAACACGATCTCATGAAGTGCCCAAACGGCGGCTGATCCGCGGCGACATGAATAGGTGAGGCCGCGGATGAGCGGCGCTTTGAAGGAATCATGGGATCTTTTTTGGTGGGTGTTCTCAGAAAACCCTGAGCCGATTTTAGGAGTATAAAGTTTTTCATTTAGAGCATAAAAAATTTCAACAGAAACTTAGGGTTTTAGATTTTCCGGTTTTGCGATTTTTTCGTTTCGAACTTCCATACACTTCGCTACAAAGCTAGTTTAAGTTTAGTTAGGCTCTGATACCACTGTAAGTCCACGTTGCTATCCCCGGTACTTACGAGGAGGCGGAAACGGTATAACAATGAAATTTTGTCATGAGGAGCAACATGGACTAAACAAGGTCGGGATCGTGTCTAAACTAAACTAGCAAGCATACAAAGGAGCGTTAGCTACTCGGATGAAGAGTTATACCTAACTTGAACTCCTTCTTCTTGAAACCTTGTAGAGGTTGATGGTTCTTGCCTCATAGCCTTCTTCCGTCGAAGATGGATCCACCTGAGGGTTCAACCTTTGGGCTCTTCCTCGAACTTTGAGTGAACTAGGATCTCCGGCTTGCTAAACCTTGAACCCTAGAGAGAGTAGAGAGTATCTATGGGGTGTTTTCTTTTACAAGGTGAGGGATTCTCAACTCATGAGAAGGAATCACCTTGAGCTTGAGGAAGAAGAAGATGAAATGAGGAGAGAGAATGATTATGAAAGAATGAGCTCTCTTTTTCCTTTTGCAACCATATCAAAAAGAAAAAGAATTATCTAAATAATAATAATAATTCAAATGAGAATAGTTGATGGTTGTTTAGGAATGACCACTATCATACTTCATTAAATGAAATGTTGGCAAGAATCAAGGAGCATCCTTGCAAAGTAATGATGATGGTCAAACATTCAACCATGGTCAACAAGTCAACCATGGTCAACAAGTCAACAAAACCAACCATAACATAATCTCATTTAATTACTATTATTAATTGATATCTCACTAATTCATTAGGGTTTGGAAAAAAGACGACTGTCAACTGTGCAGGCGCACCCGTTCCGAAACCCTAGTGAAAAACCTCTTCTTCCGCCTCAAACAACTATGCATACACACCTGCATTCTTGTTCCGAGGAACATGAATACTGAGAGATAAAAGTAACCCCAAAACATATACCAGTATCCGGCTCAAACCAGAGCCCGCTGGCAATATCCGTCCGGACTCCAAACGTGCACAAGTGCGCGGATGAGAATGAACCCTGTCGTAAAACCATGCGACCTCTACTCTGTTTTGCCCAGAGGCGAATACCCTCTGTGTGGGACTCTAAAGACTCGACACTACGCTGGCAGTGGGTTTAACCACAGACCGCAAACGGCACTAGCTGTGCGTAACGGTCCCCAGGTAGATGCATACAAGAAGGCTGACGAGGTGAAACCCCATCTGTACTCCTACTGAGTCTGAATGTGACAGTCTCCGTACAGTCCGGTCTGTTCGTCTGATACATCGCATGTCGGGCCTAGGGGCGGTAAAACGTCAGTCCCCTAATAGCGGTACAAGTCGTGTCGGAGTGAAGCCCAAAACACCCTGAGATAACATCGGAAGCCTACCAGTATATCTCGCTTGCCCTGGCCAGGGACTACTCGTGTAATGGCTCTCCTAGACACAGCGCGATGTCAACCCCCAATACCGAGAGAGACGAATCCTGTCTAACCGTCACTGCCTCCAAGTGCTTCGGGACTGCACCCAACCACCACCTGTTTGCACGACTCCTTTGAGCCGTGGTAGGGTAGTGATCAAAGTGCAGTGGGAACACACTCGAGGCGAAGTGCCAGTGTCAAGTCAGCGGACTAAGCTGTACTCATGTCACCTGGGAACTGATAACTGACGATAGGTATAATACCAACCTGTCAGTTCCCGACGAGTCCTGTCCAGTGTACTCGTAACCCAACGAGCACCCATATACTATCTCCAGTACGACGTACTGATGGCTGTGGGACAGACCATCTCCCACACTGGGATGAGAAGCGCATACGCTAGTCTACTCCGGAGTATCGATGCCCTGTCTCGATAGTCCTGTGACTAGGGACCTGTATAAGGATGTGCTTATAGATTACCCAGCCCCCACTAGTGTGACTGCCATCACAACGCTGGTAATCAAGCAAAGATCCTAAGGGCTCCACTAATGCGTATAAGTGATATACTGAAATAAACACAAGTACACATTGAAGTAGAAACAAACCAAGTAGCATACTACTATTTTGAGCAAGATTGTTTATACAAGGTGAATATCCCAAGCTTCCATTAAGTAATATACAAGCTAGTATGATACAGTAATGGCCTCTAGGGCATATACACTAACACCTGTGTCCAGCATCGACACCTCAAAACTGTCTCAAATCTCATATCAATGTATCTCTGGCCTCAGCCGTCCGGCTGACCCATCTCAAATATCAATATCTCATCATCTACCGGCCACGGTCGGTATCCTCTGGATATCCGCCGTCCCAAACAGTCACCGGTAGGTAATCCGTCCCCTGCCAGGCTCAACGTCAACACCACATTCCTCTTGCCCCGGGGTACCTTACCGGGCCCACCATGTACCCGTGACGGTTCCTCCACTCCTCGACACGGATCTCGAAAACCACAGCAAACTCATGCTGGACGACACTTACATCACTAGAAAACCGCAATTTACATATTTTAAAAAAATATAATAAGTTTAGAAATTTTGCGGCTTTCCCCCGAAATCCAGAAATATCATAAAATCTCAAGAAATCCTCATAAGTGTATATGTCAATGATGATGAATGCATATGGTATCAATAATTAAGCTACGATGTATGATTAATAGACTAGGCATGAACAAATAATATGATGAGGTACATGCACATGAATAACAATCCTACGATTTCATTTTAAGGATTTAAAGGCAATAGCACAGGTTTAAGCATCAATTAGTAAAAGGTTTCAATTTAAAGGTTATCTAGTGTGGTGGCATGGCAATTACCAGGATGTGTGTGTAAGCATGAATAGTGCTCGTGCTGCATATAAAAACCCTGGAAATGGTGCAGGTGTCCTATAGAATGGTTTCGTATAGCTATGTCAATATAGGGCATGAATGTAGCAAATAATCATACAAGTATTACACCCCTACTTACTAACATTACTAAGAATCTTTTAAGTTACTAAAACTATCGGGCGGCTTGCGCCATCCAACGATAGTCCCCCGTAGATGTTACATCTACTCACCGGAATCCCTAGCTAGTCACGTCCAATCACCGCTTTCCCCTTTCGTGCCGCGTTTGACGTCTCCGCGACCGGACCTGGAATTTACATCAATACCAAACATAAGGTTACATATCAAGAACGACGCAAAACCCAAACGAAACTACTAACGTTCACAAGCTAGGTACAACGTGCACAAAGTGCGCGGAACACACGCGAAAATCGCAAAAACTGCAAAAAAAACCGCCGATTTGGTCGTCCGGCAAAACTAAAACCCGACTACTCAAAAATCCGCACTCACGCATCCTAAATGTCATAGGATAAGCCAACAATATAATCTAGATATCGCAACTAAATCGCCACAATAATATAATAAAAACCTAGTAAGTTAGAAGTTTGCAAATTTGGTGCAAACATCGACAATTTGCGACAAAGTGCACACATTATCACACAAATATCCAAACTAAATCATTAGAAAGCCACTACAATTAAGTTAACCCCTTTACCATGCATCAAAACCCACATTCCATACACAAACCTTTTCTTGATTTTGATAATTAGCAACCTTAATGAAAATTTCACACAGCTTTAACATAGATTAGCCTAATATGAAGCCACTTAAGCAAAGTAACCATATAAATTGGTTAAGTAAACAACTAGATAGCTAATTAGCTTTAATTAACTAAATAATGGTTTCTAAAAACCCTAGTTTAACTCTAACCATAAACCTTTAAAAACTAGATTAGAAACTAACACTAAATTAACACTAGATTTTAGCCCAATTAGCAAGTTAACCACTTATATTAAGCTAACAAAATAACTAGATAACAAAATAGCTTAATTAACCTACTAATGAATTTCTAAACCCTAATTAAAATTCAAGCCATTCACTTTAAAACCTAGATTAGAAATCAACAACAAAAATTAACACATCAAGGTTCTAATTTAGCATATAACAACTACCAATTAACCAAAGATTGAAATTATACCTCAACTAGAGATCTAGCAAGAACAATATGCCTCCAAAGATGCCATATTTCTCCAAGATTTGAACTAATTAGGTTAGAGAAGAGAGGGAATAAGGTTTTGCTTTGAAATTGTGAAGAAAATTATGGATTTCTAAGGATTTTGAGGTGGAATTTGATGAAATTTGATGAAGAAGAAAGATGGACAAGAAGAGTGAGGGGGGGCTGCTGTAGGATGCAGGATTCTCGGCTGAAATGAAGTAGTGGGGATGGTGTGGGTGTTGTGGGGAAAAGCCCAAGTCAACTCACTCAAATCAAAGCACACATAATTCCAAATTTACCCCTTTAAAGCCCTTATCATATCATTTTGTTCAAATGAGATGGGGAAATTTTTTTGTGGGCTTGCTGTTGAGGTGGGGCCGGCCTAGGGGTGAGGGAAGGGTGAATGGGGTTTTACAAAAAAAAAATTTATGCAAAAAGACCCCCTACAAGTCAAAAATTGCAAGTTTTAGCTTAAAATTCAATAAATTCGTTTCCTATAATAAAAATTAGTTAAAATCAATATAAAATACTAAAAATTTATGTTACAACTAGATTTTAATTAACAAAATTTTAAAGATTAAAATTAGCCCAGAAAAATTTGTATTTATCGCTAATTTAATGTATTTTCTTACCGGCTTAAAATAATATTAAAAAATTGAAAAATAGGGAAAAATTTTTAAATGACCAAAATTTCATAAGTAACTCATTAGATACTAAAAACAAGCAATTACCTATCCATTTTCGGTATAATTAGTCCTAAACTGCAAAATAACGAGAAAGACGATTTTCGGAAAAATACCGAATTATCACCGATCTTCAGGAAAACACCAAAACGACTTTTCAAGGCGTTACAATCTTCCCCCCTTAAAGAAATTCGGTCCCCGAATTTAAAAATAACTACGCGTAACTGCAAAGAGATGGTGATAATTCTTCCTCATCTCGCCCTCGGTCTCCCAGGTAACCTCCTCGCTGCTCGGGCTATGCCAAAGGACCTTGACGGTCAGTATAACTTTCGATCTCAACTTCTTCACCTGCCGATCCAGGATGGACACCGGCTGCTCTGCAAAGGAAAGGTCGCGCTCCAGCTGGACTGTCGGGTGCTGAATCGCATGCGAAGGGTCGTGAAGGTACTTGCGGAGCATCGAAACATGGAAGACGGGGTGAACATCGGGAAAGCTGGGTGGAAGGGCCAAACGATATGCAACAGCGCCGACACGCTCGATGATCTCGAAGGGACCTACGAATCTAGGGCTAAGCTTTCCCTTTTGCCCAAAACGCATCACGCCCTTCATCGGAGAGACTTTCAGAAAAAAATGGTCGCCAACTGCGAACTCTAACCTGCGACGGCGCCTGTCTGCATACGATTTCTGCCTGCTCTGAGCCGCTCTCATCCGGTCTCGGATCAACTGTATCTTCGCTGTCATCTCCTCAACAAGCTGGGGCCCCAAAATACTGCTCTCGCTGAGCTCGGTCCAACAGACGGGCGATCTGCATCTCTTCCCATACAATGCCTCGAAAGGTGCCATCTGAATAGTATCCTGGAAGCTGTTGTTGTAGGTGAACTCCACTAGAGGTAAATGACGATCCCAGCTACCGCCGAAGTCTAAAACGCACGCTCTGAGCATGTCCTCGAGAGTCTGAATAGTCCGGTCTGACTGGCCGTCGGTCTGCGGATGAAACGCTGTGCTAAATCTCAAACGAGTGCCCAAAGCCTCCTGAAGTCTCTGCCAAAGTCGGCTGGTGAACTGGGTGCCTCGATCTGACACGATACAAGTCGGTACGCCATGCAACCGCACGATCCCGTCGATGTAAAGCTGGGCATACTGAGCGAAGTTGAAAGTCGTCTTCACTGGAAGGAAGTGAGCCGCTTTCGTCAATCGATCTACGATCACCCAGATGGAGTTGTACCCTCGACTGGTCCTGGGTAGACCCACAACGAAGTCCGTCGAAATCTGCTCCCATTTCCACTCTGGAATGGGTAACGGCTGTAGCTCTCCTGCGGGCCTCTGGTGCTCGGCCTTGACTTGCTGACAAGTCAGGCATCTCGATACAAACTCCGCAATGTCCCTCTTCATCCCGTCCCACCAGTAGGTCTCTCTCATATCATGGTACATCTTGGTGGAACCGGGGTGGACACTATACACTGATCGGTGTGCCACCTCAAGAATGTCGCGCCGCAATCCATCAGCATCTGGTACGCACAGTCTAGATCCATAGCGTAAAATCCCCTGATCGTCAATCATGAACTCAGAAAATCTGCCCTGTCCCATCTGTGCCATGATCTCTGAGCAACGGTCGTCACTGCGCTGTGCCTCATATATACGGTCAAGCAACTGTGGGCGTGCACGAACATACGCGAGCTGTCCCCCTGTCTGAGTGAACTCGAACTCAACTCGGCTGTCGCATAACATCTGTCAATCTGCTGACGACTGCCTCTGCACTGCGCGCAAAAAGGATAGACTACCCCCGGGCCTCCAACTCAACGCATCTGCCACTACATTCGCCTTGCCGGGGTGATATAAGATCTTGCAGTCGTAGTCTTTCACCAACTCCATCCAACGACGCTGTCTGAGGTTCAGGTCTCGCTGCTGAAATATGTACTTTAAGCTCTTGTGATCGGTGAATATCTGACACGACTCGCCGTATGGGTAATGTCGCCAAATCTTCAGTTCAAAGACCACTGCAGCTATCTCCAAATCATGAGTGGGGTAGTTCTGTTCATGCTTCTTCAGCTGCCGAGAAGCATATGCGATCACCCGGCCATGCTGCATCAACACGCATCCTAATCCCACTCGCGAAGCATCACAGTAGACCACAAATCCGCCTGATCCCGAAGGCAAAGATAATACCGGCGCCGTAGTCAAACGAGTCCGTAGCCGCTGAAAACGGCACTCGCACTCCTCCGTCCAGACGAAAAGAACTCCCTTCCGGGTCAAACCGGTCAACGGTGCAGCTATATGGGAGAAGTCCTGAACAAAACGCCTGTAGTAGCCCACCAGGCCTAGAAAACTACGGATCTCAGTAACCGATGTAGGTCGGGGCCACTGCTGAACAGCCTTAATCTTCTTCGGGTCCACACATATGCCGTCTCTCGTAACCACGTGACCCAAGAATCCGACGCTGTCCAGCCAGAATGCACACTTGGAGAACTTTTGCGAACAGCTGGTGCTCCCTCAGAGTCTGTAACGTAAACCGCAAGTGCTGCTCGTGCTCCTCTCTGCTCCGGGAGTACGCCAAGATATCGTCAATAAACACGATGATGAACAAGTCAAGATACGGCCTGAATGTACGGTTCATCAAATCCATGAATGCTGCTGGGTCGTTGGTGAGTCCGAACGACATCACCAAAAACTCGTAGTGGCCGTAGCGCGTGCGGAAAGCTGTCCTCGGTATATCCTCCTGTCGAACTCGCAGCTGATGGTACCCTGATCGTAAGTCGATCCTCGAAAAATAACCCTCGCCCTTTACCTTGTCGAACAAATCATCAATGCTTGGCAACGAATACCTGTTCCGAACGGTAACTTTGTTCAGCTGGCGGTAGTCGATACATAAGCGCAACTTCCGTCCTTCTTCTTGACAAACAGGACCGGAGCACCCCACGGACAAACACTAGGTCGAATAAGCCCCTTATCTAACAAATCCTGCAACTGATCCTTCAGCTCTCGAAGTTCCGCCGGGGCCATCCGATAAGGCGGTATAGAAATAGGCCCCGAGCCGGGAATCAAATCGATGCAGAACTCAACGTCGCGCTCAGGTGGTAGCCCAGGTAGCTCATCAGGGAAAACATCAGGGAACTCACAAACAACCGGGACCTGGTCCAACGGAACCTCTGCAGCTCGAGTATCACAAATATACGCTAATAATCCCTGACATCCCTTCCGCAAGAGCTGACCAGCGCGAAGAGACGAAATCAAGCTGGGAAGGGTGACGCTGCGGTCTCCCTGAATAACAAGGACTGGCTCTCCCGGAAAGCTAAATCTGACTGCCTTCTCACGGCAGTCCACCGAAGCATAACAAGTGGCTAGACAATCCATGCCCAGAAGCACATCAAAGTCCAACATATCGAGGAGAATCAAATCAACCAATGACTCCCTCTCCCCGATACGAATGGAACACAATCGAAAAACAAAACGAGCGACAAACGACTCGCCTACCGGGGTAATAACAACAAGCGGCTGATCTAACGACGACGACTCACGGCCCAACATCGGTGCAAAGTGTGTAGAGACGTACGAATGTATGGAACCTGGGTCAAATAATACCCGTGCGTCGAAAGAACATACGGATAAGGTACCTGTCACAACGGTATTGGATGCCTGTGCATCCTGCGGTGTCAAAGCAAATACTCGGGCCTGACCTCCACCGATAGCGGGCTGACCTCGACCTCGGCCTCTGCCTCCTCGTCCTCTCTGAATCGGACCGCCGCGTCCATGGCCTCTGGGTGCACCTAACTGGCGTGGAGCATCGCCGGTGGTAGGAAGTAGGGCTCTCTGAGGAGGGGGTGGTGATGGTGGTAGGGTCACATGTGGAACTGTTGCCGCTCCCTGTCGTCTCGCCGGACAGTCTCTGTTACGATGATGCAGGCTACCACACCAAAAACATCCTAACCATGGCTGCTGATCATATGGGTGAAGGCGATATAACTGGCCCCTAAAGAATCCACCACGGCCTCTGCGAACCCTCCTAGGTGCTAACATATCAGTGCGAATCCGACTCGGTCTCGAAACGACCGCAGGGGGAGTAATATCTGATCTCTGTGCTCGATTGACCTCTACTAACGATTCCACCATCTGTCGTAACTCCTGCATGCCTCCCATCATCTGTCGCAGCTCCTCCATACCGGACTCAAGCATATCCATGCGACCTGGGGAATGCGGATCAGTCTGTCCCTGAGGCATAGGTATACCACCCTGCTCAGTCCTCGTCTCGGACGAGCCTGCTGGGATATCATCACGGGCGGCAGCCCTCTGCGCTCTCGTAGCCTTTGGTGGCATAGTGGCTGGTACAGAAAAAGGATAATAAGAACAGTGCAAAAGAATCATAGGATACACGGAATTGAAGAAGGAATTTCAAGCAAGTATCCTAAAGTCACTTAGGCGGAGTACCGTATCGCAAGTATGCCGCGGACATACACACGCTACGTTACCCTACTTAAGTCACTTACTCCATCTACCAAAGGTCATCCTACACTCAAAAAGGTAAAACCTATCGCTCTGATACTAACTTTGTCACGACCCGCAGGGTACGGAACGTGACTGGCACTTAGGTTACGAAACGTCTCAAGACGTCCGTAAAATAAGTAAGCCAAAGCCCAGAAACCAAAACCAAATAAGCAAAAGAGTGAAGAGAACCCAATCAATTGAAAACGAGTTATCAAATAAGTCATATAAAACCTCTTTAAAAACAATATCAATTTTTCCGAAAATTTCGGCAGAGTCTCCTTTGTAAATACTGGCCCCCAAAATGGGTACAACAAGAATATATATGAATCCAACAAATAAGGCATCCCCAAGCGGGAGCTAGCTCTTCGCCACAAGGCGATCACAAATCCCACGCAATATAAAGCAACAAAATGCGAAATAATCATAATGAAACATAAGAAAAACATCATGTCGACTCAAGTGAGCTCGACCCCAAAATACAGCATAAAAGTCCACAAACCTCACAGTCTCATCTCTAGGTCAATATACAATAATACTGGTAGAAACAGTAGATGGAGTACACTAGATACAAAGAATATACAAGGTGGTACAAAAATAATAACATAACCCACCTATGAGCAAAACCTCGAGTCCAGGCAAAAGAGGCAAAAGAAGCAAGCGCACCCGCCGCTACTGTACTGACGGAGCGGACCTGCAAAAGGCTATGGCACAACGGGGGTGAGTTGCCAACTCGTGAGTAATAAATAACATCTACACAGGCTATCGAATGCATGCACACAAGCATCCTAGCATCTAAATACAGGTAAGGCAGGACATAATGGCAAGTATGTATGCAATATGGATATACTAGCAGGTATGAATGCAATGCGAATCAACTCGTGATCTGAATGTGTAAGTATAAGAAATCATGTTTTTCCCTTTAAGAATGTCTTTTGAAATACCAGCACAATACCAATAGAATCAACAATAACCTGTGTCCAGCATCGACACCTCAAAACTGTCTCAAATCTCATATCAATGTATCTCTGGCCTCAGCCGTCTGGCTGACCCATCTCAAATATCAATATCTCATCATCTAGCGGCCACGGTCGGTATTCTCTGGATATCCGCCGTCCCAAACAGTCACCGGTAGGTAATCCGTCCCCTGCCAGGCTCAACGTCAACACCACATTCCTCTTGCCCCGGGGTACCTTACCGGGCCCACCATGTACCCGTGACGGTTCCTCCACTCCTCGACACGGATCTCGAAAACCACAGCAAACTCATGCTGGACGACACTTACATCACTAGAAAACCGCAATTTACATATTTTAAAAAAATATAATAAGTTTAGAAATTTTGCGGCTTTCCCCCGAAATCCAGAAATATCATAAAATCTCAAGAAATCCTCATAAGTGTATATGTCAATGGTGATGAATGCATATGGTATCAATAATTAAGCTACGATGTTTGATTAATAGACTAGGCATGAACAAATAATATGATGAGGTACATGCACATGAATAGAAATCCTACGATTTCATTTTAAGGATTTAAATGCAATAGCACAGGTTTAAGCATCAATTAGTAAAAGGTTTCAATTTAAAGGTTATCTAGTGTGGTGACATGGCAATTACCAGGATGTGTGTGTAAGCATGAATAGTGCTCGTGCTGCATATAAAAACCCTGGCAATGGTGCAGGTGTCCTATTGAATGGTTTCGTATAGGTATGTCAATATAGGGCATGAATGTAGCAAATAATCATACAAGTATTACACCCCTAATTACTAACATTACTAAGAATCTTTTAAGTTACTAAAACTATCGGGCGGCTTGCGCCATCCAACGATAGTCCCCCGTAGATGTTACATCTACTCACCGGAATCCCTAGCTAGTCACGTCCAATCACCGCTTTCCCCTTTCGTGTCGCGTTTGACGTCTCCGCGACCGGACCTGGAATTTACATCAATACCAAACATAAGGTTACATATCAAGAACGACGCAAAACCCAAACGAAACTACTAACGTTCACAAGCTAGGTACAACGTGCACAAAGTGCGCGGAACACACGCGAAAATCGCAAAAACTGCAAAAAAAACCGCCGATTTGGTCGTCCGGCAAAACTAAAACCCGACTACTCAAAAATCCGCACTCACGCATCCTAAATGTCATAGGATAAACCAACAATATAATCTTGATATCGCAACTAAATCGCCACAATAATATAATAAAAACCTAGTAAGCTAGAAGTTTGCAAATTTGGTGCAAACATCGACAATTTGCGACAAAGTGCACACATTATCACACAAATATCCAAATTAAATCATTAAAAAGCCACTACAATTAAGTTAACCCCTTTACCATGCATCAAAACCCACATTCCATACACAAACCTTTTCTTGATTTTGATAATTAGCAACCTTAATGAAAATTTCACACAACTTTAACTTAGATTAGCCTAATATGAAGCCACTTAAGCAAAGTAACCATATAAATTGGTTAAGTAAACAACTAGATAGCTAATTAGCTTTAATTAACTAAATAATGGTTTCTAAAAACCCTAGTTTAACTCTAACCATAAACCTTTAGAAACTAGATTAGAAACTAACACTAAATTAACACTAGATTTTAGCCCAATTAGCAAGTTAACCACTTATATTAAGCTAACAAAATAACTAGATAACAAAATATCTTAATTAACCTACTAATGATTTTCTAAACCCTAATTAAAATTCAAGCCATTCACTTTAAAACCTAGATTAGAAATCAACAACAAAAATGAACACATCAAGGTTCTAATTTAGCATATAACAACTACCAATTAACCAAAGATTGAAATTATACCTCAACTAGAGATCTAGCAAGAACAATATGCCTCCAAAGATGCCATATTTCTCCAAGATTTGAACTAATTAGGTTAGAGAAGAGAGGGAATAAGGTTTTGCTTTGAAATTGTGAAGAAAATTGTGGATTTCTAAGGATTTTGAGGTGGAATTTGATGAAATTTGATGAAGAAAAGAGATGGACAAGAAGAGTGAGGGGGGGCTGCTGTAGGATGCAGGATTCTCGGCTGAAATGAAGTAGTGGGGATGGTGTGGGTGTTGTGGGGAAAATCCCAAGTCAACTCACTCAAATCAAAGCACACATAATTCCAAATTTACCCCTTTAAAGCCCTTATCATATCATTTTGTTCAAATGAGATGGGGAAATTTTTTTGTGGGCATGCTGTTGAGGTGGGGCCGGCCTAGGGGTGAGGGAAGGGTGAATGGGGTTTTACAAAAAAAAAAAAATTATGCAAAAAGACCCCCTACAAGTCAAAAATTGCAAGTTTTAGCTTAAAATTCAATAAATTCGTTTTCTATAATAAAAATTAGTTAAAATCAAAATAAAATACTAAAAATTTATGTTACAACTAGATTTTAATTAACAAAATTTTAAAGATTAAAATTAGCCCAGAAAAATTTGTATTTATCGCTAATTTAATGTATTTTCTTACCGGCTTAAAATAATATTAAAAATTGAAAAATAGGGAAAAATTTTTAAATGACCAAAATTTCATAAGTAACTCATTAGATACTAAAAACAAGCAATCACCTATCCATTTTAGGTATAATTAGTCCTAAACTGCAAAATAACGAGAAAGACGGTTTTCGGAAAAATACCAAATTTTCACCGATTTTCAGGAAAACAACAAAACGACTTTTCAAGGCGTTACACAGAGCTTAGGATTAACCTTACGGAACGAAGTAGTGGATTGAATATAGTAGGCTTTAAATTCGTTAGGTAGGTTGACCCTTGGTTGATGGAGTAGGTGATTTAGGATGAGTAGAGTATCGTACATATGTTCCACGACATATTTACGCTACGATACTCAGCCTAATTGACCTTAAGACAAATTTGTTCGTACTCCTTTCTTGATTCCATGTATCGTGTGATTCGATTGCAATGCCCTTATCAATCCTGTTTCTTACTCTAGCCACTAAGTCACCAATGACGACGATGACTCAGGGGTCCGCTGTTAGAGATGAGATTGGAGCGGGCTCGTCTGAGACGACGACAGACCAAGGCAGTACGCCTATCTTTCAGGAACAGATTGATCCACCCTCTATTGATTGTATAGCTAGGATGGAGGCGAGTGTTCAGGAGATGCGCTGAATGATTGGATTCTTGATAGAGATTAATCGAGCACGGAGATCGGCCATTACTCCACGTACGGTTGTTCAGAGACCAAGGCTGTTGGGGTAAAAATTTACACCCCGGTTGACCGAGTCAAAGTCAAGGTCAACCCCAAGCCAGGTGGGCCCAAGCCCAGGTCAAGTGGGCCCATGCCCAGGTCGAGTCCGAACATGAAGCGGCCGACCCTCCCCATACCAAAATGAAATCATGTAATAAATAATTTTTATGTAATTTTTTATGAATGAATGTAAACAAAAAGGGTATAAAGCCAAATTTTTGTAAGCCCATGGCTTATGTGCAAAAAGAAATGGCACATGAACCATGGGATGGGTTTAATACCATTTTGTAAAGCCCAAGGGGCTATATGTAAATGTGTAAGCCTATATAAGGCAACATGATGATGAATAAAGCATACACTTTTCATTCCCTAAAAAAAAACTAGGGTTTGTGCATCCACTCTCTCTTTCTCAAGTTCTTCCTCTTCCTTTTCACTTTCAAAATAAATCAAGAACTTAGCTCTTTTTAACTAAACAAAGTTTTACCATAAATCCACCTCCCAAGACTCCATCAAGAGAGAAAAAGGGTCTCCTTTTTTATCATCCAAGATCTAGATCTTGGAGTTTCAAGAGAACCCATTTTGGGTTTCTTCTCAAAGGAGAAACGAGAAAATCTTTTGGAGTTCAACTCCACAAATAAAATTCTTTTGGAGTTCAACTCCACCACCAAGAAAATTATTTTGGAGTTTAACTCCACTACAAAAATTCTTCTGGAGTTTAACTCCACGGTAAAAATCTTTTGGAGTTCAACTCCACAAATAAAATTACTTTGGAGTTCAACTCCACAAATAAAATTCCTTTGGAGTTTAACTCCACTACAGAAATTCTTTTGGAGTTTAACTCCACCAAAAAATACTTTTTTGGGGGAGTCTAACTCCACATTATATTTTTTAGCCATATAAAATTCTTTTGGAGTTGAACTCCACGTTAAAAAAAAAAAGTTGGTGGTCACATGCTAAGTATGTGACTGGGTCACATGCTAAAGCAGCCCCATCACATGTTTAACATGTGACGTGGGTCACATGCTCAGCATGTGACTCCCACTTTAGCATGTGAGGGGTCACATGCTAGCATGTGACCCCCCCTCGCATGAGGGGTCACATGCTGACATGTGACCCTCCATGTCACATGCGAGCATGTGACCCCCCTCATATGAGGGGTCACATGCTCACATGTGACCCCACTTTTTTTATAAAAAAAACAAAATTCTCTTTACTTCTTTTCTTCTTTCTTCCTCCTTTTTTTAGTTAAAATAAAAATAAATAAATATTAAATAAATAAAATTAAATTATAAATAATATTTTAAAATTAAAAAAATAATAATAAAGTAAAAAAATTCTCCAAATATTTATTTACTTATTTATTTTTGTTTTTATATATAGAAAAAAAAATATATATATATATGTATATATCTCTTTTTTACAAGTGGAACAAAACAAAAAAATACACACGCACCAACGCACTGCATATTGAGTTCGCATGACCAGTTTAACCCGTCAATCGGAGGTTCCTTCGCTCCAAATGCGAGGGGTAATTAACGGCAGCTTAGTTCGCGGCTGCCAGAGATTCGGATCCCCACAATCAATAAACCCCAGCCTACCCTAGGCAGGGGGAATTTGTACTGCGCCCGACCAGCGCGCGCGTATTCCCATCTCAATAGGGTGAGAAAAAACACCCTACAGATTCTGGCACGCCCGGTGGGACCAATCTCTCCTCCCATATTTCGGGTTAAGCATTCATGCAAACCCAGTCAATATATATACCTATATTTATACTGAAATAATTCTCTTTCATGCAGTTTTCAAACAATCACCTTCCGACGGTGTCTTCGATGATGAACTCAGCTCCCGTCTCCTACACGATGAAGATAGACTCCAGGACGGTCCTTCCGGCTAGTCTCGGGCGACAATGGGAGGAGCCGCTGCTACCATTCGGCTCTATTATGTTCATGCCTGTTGGCGCCATCCCGGCTCCTCAAGCCCCGGTGGCGGACAAACCGGTCTCGAAAGGCAGGAGACCAAATGTGGTGGTCGCGAGGACACCTCAGCCCAAGCGCAAGTCCGTTTCCGAACGACTCTCCATGGCCCCAGCTGGGGGCAAGGCCATCAACACCAACAAAGCTACAACGCGTCCCGAGCAAGCTCCAGCAGTGCCCTTGACCACTGCTCGATTGGGTGTCTTCTCTAAGCTCCCCGCTAATCGACTCACGGTGGCTTCCCAGGAAATGGATGCCCGCCGAGCCCTTAAAATTGAAAAGTTAAGGCAGAAAAAGCTCAGATATAGAGCCAACAAAAGGGCTAGGGCTCCTGCTAGGCTGAACCTCATGAGGTTCGAAGAACAGGGTTACCCCGACAAAGATGGGGAAATGGCTGGGTATGTGGTCCACACTGTCTACATGGTGGGCACGTGCAGCAAGAGCAAGAACGGGGCCACTACATCTCAAACCCAATCTGGCTTGAATGTGGTGGCCGATTCCCAAGAACAGTCGCCTCTGCTGGGTGATGAAAACCCTCTCAATGAGGATGATAGGAAGAAAGACCCTTCGGTCCATGAGGAGTCGGGCTCGGAAAGCGAAGAAGAGCTGGCTTTCCGCCCCAGGACCACGGAGCAAGAGCTGCTTCAAGAGCTCCGAAAGAAGCTCAGAAACAAAGACAAGGAGATGGCCAAACTCTACTCCAAAATCGATGACTTGACGAATGTCATGATGCAGCTCACGGCCCGACATGCCTCTCAGCCGCCCAATCAAGCGGAGGGCTCTGCTCGTGAACCAGGAAGTGGTGTGCCAAAGCAGCCGACGCCTATTCCCTCAAATCCAAAAGTGGGCGAACTACATGAAAATCAGTCGCATCCTATCTCGGGAAATGTCTTGGCTACCGATGACAGTAGCCCGCTAACTCAAGATCAAATCATGGATTTGGTTGCCAGCAAAGTCAAAACATTGGTGGCCGAAGCCGAAGCGCAAAAAGATTTCGGCAGTAGTGGGAGACCATATCCCGCTCAGTATGATCTGGTAGAATTTCCTAGCGGTTATGTCATCCCCAAATTCGGAAGATTCGATGTGACGGGAAATGCGAATCAGCACATCGCCCACTTCAAAGTCTCATGCGGGAATACTGGGGACAACGATGCGCTTCTCCTCCGCCAGTTCGTTAATAGCTTGACCGATGTTGCTTTCGACTGGTACGCGAGCATACCGGATGGCTCCGTTACTACTTTCGTCCAAATGGAATCTTTGTTTCGACAAAGGTTCATGAGCGTCAGCGATAAGATCACCATTGCCGAGCTCGTAAGGACCAAGCCCAAGAACAACGAAAGCAACACGGATTTTATAACCCGATGGCGCAATCTTTCCGTCAAATGTGAACCACTGATAGAGCAGGACCAATCTGTCAGTCTCCTTGTCGGAAATCTCAACAATTGGATGGCCCCGTTTCTATGCACCGCGGGTCTCAAAACATTCCAAGAACTGACCAGAAAAGTTCAAATGCTAGAGCGCTCAAAGCAGGAGTCCTCCTCGGATTCCCAAAATAACAATAGGTCCTGGAGAAACCGAAAGGACGATAATCGCAATTGAGGAAATTCCGACGATTCTGAATCTTTCAATGCCTCGGCCAACCGAAATAAGCAAGGGATGAGCGGGCCTAGCGCCAACCAGCCTCGGAAGTCAATGTTCGGAGAGGGAGGAGAATCTCCACTGAAAGAGCAGCTGGATAAGGTCTATTCCTTTAGAAGGGACAAAATCCGTAAAATATTCAAAGATGCCCTGAAGAACGGTCTACAACTGCCAGAGGCAAAAAGACCGCAGGAAGCAAATAGGACCGACGACTCCAAATACTGCCCCTATCACAGAGTGATAGGTCATGCCATTGAGGACTGCTTCGTCTTCAAAGATTGGGTCGAAAAACGATACAAGGCAGGAGAGATAGAACTGTCCAAAGGCGTGTTAGTAAACAGTCAAGATGCGACCACCAATTTCATACAAACAGAGACCGAAGTTCTTCGTGAAACTGATTCTCTCAGACATCTGCCTTTCTCTGAAAACAATCGACTACCACGTCATTAAACTAGGAACAATCGACCTTTAAGTCGTTAAACTGGGAATGTAAAAAAATAATGTGTGTGTAAATAAAAAAAAAAGGGAATGTGTAAATAAATAAATAAAAAGAAAAGCCGAAATGATGGGGCAACTCGCAATAAAAATCACCGAGTAAAAATAATAATGAGAAAAAGCCGAAATGATGGGGCAACCGCGAATAAAAGCCGAAATGATGGGGCAATCGCGACCTTCGCGATAAGAAAAGCTGAAATGATAGAGCAATCGCGGTAAAAAAAAAAAAATAAAAATAAAAAAAAACGGCGAATGATGAGTCGCTCTTGGTACCATATTCCAGTGCAGCGATGCAGACGCCAACCAAAATCCAGTTTCTCAAAATTCTCCCAGCCCTACGGCCAGTCCCCAAATTGACTGCCGTATACATTCCACGGGCTCAAATAATTCTCATCATACCCATATCCCACCGCAATCATCAGTTACGCGGCTGGTCTCCGCCTTTGGAATTATGCTCTATTGAGAAGACCCACTCATGTATCCTTACGATACATGAGGAGAACAAACCTTTGTGGGATCCTTACGACTCACGAAGGAAAAACACACTTAGGAGTCCCCGCGACTCCTAAGGAGAAAATACACCTGCGAGATCCTTACGACTCGTAGGGAGAAAATGCTTTTATGGGACCCTCACGGCCCATAAAATTGAAAAGTCTTAGGTGGTAGGGATATAAACCTGTCTCCTAAGCCATCGCTCCCCAATCCCCAAGCGGCGAATGATGAGTCGCTCCTGGTACCATATTCCAGTGCAGCGATGCAGACGCCAACCAAAGTCCAAACCCCAAAACGGCGAATGATGAGTCGCACCTGGTACCATATTCCAGTGCAGCGATGCAGACGCCAACCAAACCCCAATCCCCAAGCGGCGAATGATGAGTCGCTCCTGGTACCATATTCCAGTGCAGCGATGCAGACGCCAACAATGTCCCAAAATTTTTCCGGCCCTACGGTCTGGATCATACATCCTGCAAAACCGTATACAATCCACGGGCGTAAAACGATCCCAATCTCTCCCAAGTCCTCCCGGGGCAAATGATGAGTTGCTCTTGGCATCATTCCAGTGCAGCAATGCAGAAGCCAAACCAAAACCGAAATCCTCAAATCCACTCATGGCAAATGATGATTCGCTCCTGGTACCATATTCCAGTGTAGCGATGCTGATGCCAAACAAAAAAAAATCCTTAAATCCACTCATAGCAAATGTTGATTCGCTCCTGGTACCATATTCCAGTGTAACGATGCTGATGCCAAACAAAAAAAAAACAATTCCCAAATCCTCTCATGACAAATGATGATTCGCTCCTGGTACCATATTCCAGTGTAGCGATGCTGATGTCAACCCAAATCAAATCAAACCAACAACCTCTACGGCGGAACCATGCTCCGTCCCAGAATTTACCCCGTGTCGAAATCATGCTTCGCCTCGGGATATCTGCCTTCCCTGTCGGAATTATGCTTCGGCCCGGAATCAACCAACGACCTCCTCGTCGGAATTATACTCCACCTCGGAATCAAGTCAACCAGCAAGCTCTGCGTCGGAATTATGTTTCGTCTTAGAATGCACCCCGTGTCGAAATGATGCTTCGCCTCGGTGTACCTGCCTTCCTTGTCAAAATTACGCTTCGCCTGGGAATCAACCTCTGCATCGAAATTATGCTTCGGTCAAAATGTCTGTTGCTCTTCGGAATGATGCTCCGATCCCTGGAATAATGCTCCGCCCATCGGAATGATGCTCCGATCCCCTAGAATCATGCTCCGCCCATCGGAATGATGCTCCGATCCCTGAAATCATGCTCCGCCCACCGGAATGATGCTCCGATCCCCTGGAATGATGCTCCGCTATTCGGAATGATGCTCCGATCCCCTGGAATGATGCTCCGCCAATCGGAATGATGCTCCGATCCCTGGAATCATGCTCCGCCCATCGGAATGATGCTCCGATCCCGGGAATCATGCTCTGCTCATCGGAATGATGTTTCGATCCCTGGAATGATGCTCCGCCCATCGGAATGATGCTCCGATCCCTGGAATGATGCTCCGATCCCTGGAATCATGCTCCTCCCTTCGGAATGATGCTCCGATCACCTGGAATCATGCTCCGCCCATCGGAATGATGCTCCGATCCCCTGGAATGATGCTCCGCCTATCGGAATGATGCTCCGATCACCTGGAATCATGCTCCGCTCATCGGAATGATGCTCCGATCCCCTGGAATGATTCTCCGCCCATCGGAATGATGCTCCGATCCCCTGGAATCATGCTCCGCCAACCGGAATGATGCTCCGATCCCCTGGAATGATGCTCCGCTCTTCGGAATGATGCTCCGATCCCCTGGAATGATGCTCCGCCTTTGGGAATGATGCTCCGATCCCTGGAATGATGCTCCGCCCATCGGAATGATGCTCCGATCCCTGGAATCATGCTCCGCTCATCGGAATGATGCTCCGATCCCTGGAATGATGCTTCGCCCATCGGAATTATGCTCCGATCCCTGGAATGATGCTCCGCTCTTCGGAATAATGCTCTGATCCCTGGAAGCATGCTCCTCCCTTCGGAATGATGCTCCGATCGCTGGAATCATGCTCCGCTCATCGGAATGATGCTCCGATCCCTGGAATGATGCTCCACCCATCGGAATTATGCTCCGATCCCTGGAATTATGCTCCACTCTTCGGAATGATGCTCCGATCCCTGGAAGCATGCTCCTCTCTTCGGAATGATGCTCCGATCACCTGGAATCATGCTCCGCCCATCGGAATGATGCTCCGATCCCCTGGAATGATGCTCCGCCCATCGGAATGATGCTCCGATCCCCTGGAATCATGCTCCGCCCACCGGAATGATGCTCCGGTCCTCTGGAATCATGCTCCGCTCACCGGAATGATGCTCCGGTCCCCTGAAATCATGCTCCGCTCATCGGAATAATGATGCTCCGCCCATCGGAATGATGCTCCAATCCCCTGGAATCATGCTCCGCCCACCGGAATGATGCTCCGGTCCCCTGGAATGATGCTCCGCCCACCGGAATGATGCTCCGGTCCCCTGGAATCATGCTCCGCTCACCGGAATGATGCTCCGATCCCTGGAATCATGCTCCGCTCTTCGGAATGATGCTCCGATCACCTGGAATCATGCTCCGCGCATCGGAATGATGCTCCGATCCCCTGGAATGATGCTCCGCCCATCGGAATGATGCTCCGATCCCCTGGAATCATGCTCCGCCCACCGGAATGATGCTCCGATCCCTGGAATGATGCTCCGCTCTTCGGAATGATGCTCCGATCCTTTGGAATCATGCTCCGCTCTTCGGAATGATGCTCCGATCCCTGGAATCATGCTCCGCTCTTCGGAATGATGTTTAAAAATTAAATAAATAAAAATAAAAATAAATAAATATTAAATAAATAAAAATAAATTATAAATAATATTTAAAAATTAAAAAAACCATAATTATATTCTTTTCTTCTTTTCTTTATTTAATCCCTTTTTTATTTAAAAAAAATATTAAATAAATAAAATAAAATTATAAATAATATTTTAAAATTAAAAAAATAATAATAAATTAAAAAAAGTTCTCCAAATATTTATTTACTTATTTATTTTTGTTTTTATATATAGAAAAAATATATATATATGTATATATCTCTTTTTTACAAGTGGAACAAAACAAAAAAATACACACGCACCAACGCACTGCATATTGAGTTCGCATGACCAGTTGAACCCGTCAATAAGAGGTTCCTTCGCTCCAAATGCGAGGGGTAATTAACGGCAGCTTAGTTCGCGGCTGCCGGAGATTCGGATCCCCACAATCAATAAACCCCAGCCAACCCTAGGCAGGGGGAATCTGTACTACGCCCGACCAGCGCGTGCGTATTCCCATCTCAATGGGGTGACGAAAAACACCCTACAAAGGCGAATTAGTACTAATACATCAGCTCCTAGACATGTTCGTAGAGGCTGTGGCGGATCCTCTATAGACCAGTTATGTTACTTATACCCATATGATCAACAGCCCTCGCAAAGATGTTTCAGGTGCGGGTGTCCGTATCACTTTATCCGTAATTGTCCCGTGATGCGACAGGGTGAGGCATCAGTCTCACATGTGACTTCGCCACCTTCACCACCTCCTCCGAGCGCATTACCTCCTACACATGTTGTTCCACGCCAGATCAACACCCATAGTGGCCGTGGTCGAGACAGTCGTAATTCGAGAAGACGAGGAGGCAGAGGCAGACGACAGTTGGTCGCTGGAAGAGGGCAGGCTTTAACTTTTCTGTTGACTCCCCGGGACGCATAGGGGTCGAACGTTGTTGTAACAGGTATTCCTTCAGTATGTTCCTCAAATGTGCATATTTTATTTAATCCCGGTTCTATGCATTCTTACATATCTGCACACTTTGCACTTTCTCTGAGGAGAGAGTCGTCGTTGTTAGAGTTACCGCTAGTTTTGATTACTCCTGTAAGAGATTCTTTTGTAGCTCTACACATATTAAGGTCTTGTTCAGTACGTATATGTGATAGGGATTCATTAGTGGATTTGATTCTCCTAGATATGTTAGATTATGATATACTTCTTAGTACGGATTGGTTGGCCGCTTGTCATGTTTATATAGATTGTCGGAGGAAAGCGGTCAGATTCTGTTTTCCAAGCGAACCGATTTTTGTTGTGCAGGTAGATTGTAGTAAAATTCCTGACAACATAATTTCTGCTCTTTGTCCGGGACGGCTCTTGAAGAAGGGTTATCATGGGTTCTTAGCGTTTGTTCGAGACGTAGGAGCCGCAGAAGTCCCGTTGGACCAGGTTACGATTGCACGAGAATTTCTGGATGTGTTTCCTGCTGAATTGCCAGGATTACCGCCTGATCGCGATATCGAATTTTGCATTGACTTGATTCCGGGTGCGGGGTCTATTTCTATACCACCTTATTGGATAGCCCCGACGGAGTTGAAAGAACTCAAAAGTCAGATGCAAGAGTTGTTGGATAGAGGACTTGTTCGTCCAAGTGTATCACCGTAGGGAGCTCCAGTCTTGTTCGTTAAAAAGAAGGACGGCAGCATGAGACTGTGCATCAACTACAGACAGCTGAATCATGTTACCGTGCGAAATAGGTATCCACTACCTCGTATCGATGACTTATTCGATCAGCTGCAGGGAGCTGGCTATTTCTCGAAGATTGATTTGCGGTCAGGGTATCATCGGTTGATAGTTCGGAAGAATGACATTCCGAAAACTGCTTTTCGCACACGATACGGGCATTTTGAGTTTTTGGTGATGTCATTCGGGCTCACCAATGCCCTAGCAGCTTTCATGAATATGATGAACCGCATTTCCAGGCCATTTCTTGATTAGTTCATTATTGTATTCATTGATGATATTCTTGTTTATTTCCGGAGCCGGGAGGAGCACGAGTAGCATTTGCGTATCACATTGCAAACCTTGAGGGAGCATCAGCTGTTCGCTAAATTTTCTAAGTGTGCTTCTGGCTGGATAGTGTGGATTTCATGGGTCATGTAGTTACGAGAGACGAGATATGTGTGAACCCAAAGAGGATCGAGGAAGTTCGGCACTGGCCCAAACCTGTGTCAGTTACGGAGATTCGAAGTTCTTGAGTTTGGCTGGTTACTACCAACGTTTTGTGCAGGATTTTTCTCGGATCACTGCACCGCTGACCGGGTTGACCAGGAAGGAGGTTCCATTTCTTTGGACAGAGATGTCACGTCCCGAAAGTACGGAATATGACCGGCACTTAAAATACGAACGTCTCGAGGCGTACGTAATCTAAGTAAGCCGAAAACCCAGAAAACCAAACCATGAAAAGTAGTAGAGTGAAGGAAAAACCAATTTAAAACAAATAGTTTTAATAGCATAAGCCGAATTATGCGTTTTAAAAACATCCAGAATTTCCTGAAAATTTCGGCAGAGTCTCCTTTGTAAAAACTGGCCCCCAAACGGGATACAACATGAATAGTATACGAAATCAATAAAAAGGTATCCTCAAGCGGGAGCTAGCTCTTCGTCAATCGACGGTCATAACTACACAAGCAATATAATATACAACGCCAACGGCGAGGATCAAAATTCAAAAGGAAACTCAAAACCACAAGAAAACCACAGGAATAAAACGCGCGACTCTAAGGTCGAAGGAATAACATCACTGGTCTCTATCTCAAAATAAATACATGATTGGTTGATGGAACTTCTAGATACAACAGAAAATAATATACAAGATATAAAATGGGGGTACGATACAAGTAAACCCACCTACTAGCAAATCACCCGAAGGAAACTATGCCCGCAAGCCGTAAAGAAACCTGTACGGCCAACCTGCAAGAAACTGGGGCACAACGGGGGTGAGTTGCAAACTCGTGAATAGAAAAATATCTACGCACAGAAATCGCATAAATAACGCAACATAGGTCAATGATCATAATATAACCTCAAATATATGAATAACACGTAGCCTATAACAAGGCTAGGGTAAATATCTAACCCGAGTGTAATTTCATGTGCCCGTGCCAGTGCCTCAGGTAGCAATATATCATATGGATGATGTATGAATGCATGAAACAGAATGCATGTACTGAATAAAGCTGGTTTCATAAATCAGTGAGATTTCTGTATTTTAAAAGAAATGAGGTACCATATATGAAATCAGCATAAAACAGTGCCCAGCATCGACACAAAACAAGTGTCCAAATACCTCGATATCTCTGTGTCACAATCTATGTACCTCAAGTCTCAATCTCAATGTCTCAATCACAATATCTAGGGCGCCGTCAGTCCAGACCGGCCCCTACCATCCATCTCAAGACCACGACGGTATCCTCCGGATATCCGACGCGTCGGGTAATATCACTGGTAGGAAGTGCTCCCCTGCCAGGCTCACATCGTCATCATCACGCGCTTCTTGCCCCGGGGTACCTTACCGGGTCCACCATGTACCCGAAACGGTTCATCCGTCTCCTCGAATCAGGTCTCGAAATCCATCAGCAAACTCATGGTGGACGACTCATACATCATGGGAAAAACCGCACTTTTATTTAAAGATAGAGAAATCAGTTTATATATGTTTTGCGGTTTTCCTCCAAATCCAGAAAATATCATGGAAATCCGAATCATCAATAGCATGTAGAACCATGAATATAAGCATGAGAATGAATAACAGTATGCATGAAGCGACAAGTAATAACTACAATATCTAAGCTGGCATATAAGGTATGTACACTAATATTATGTCAAACTACTGGCTATCAAGTTAAGTTAAGCAACAATATTTTCTAAGGTGTACGTGACATGGCAATTACCGATGAAGATGTGTGTGAGCCGGCAAGTAAGTGTATGTGGTACATACGCATCGTCGGTAATGGTGCTGGTGTCCTAACAACATAATGTCAACAATGCAATATGAAATAACAATGTAAATATGCGATGCGGAGCGAGCAACCAAAATGAGCGGGAGCTAAAAACTAGACGCAACGATAACTAATCTGCATTAATCTAATATAAGTCCTACAAATGGTGCCATTTGAAATAACACGAACCGCGGGGTTTTGAAAATTGGGCTACGGTGGTTTTTAAGAAAGGATGCGTCTTTTGAAATATCCGTAGATCCCTTGACACTAGTAAAATAAGGGGTTGCCCCTACGGATAATATCATCCGTAGGGGCAACAAAAGTTTGGCCCTACGGATTAATACGTAGGGCAAAGTGGTTGCCCCTACGGTCGTGCAATATTTATTTAAAATTTATTAACTCTTAAAGTGTTTTTTGCCCCTACGGTGGCGCAAACCAAGCACCTACGGGTATATCCGTAGGGGCATCTAAATAGCGATTTAAGTGATCGATCCCTACGCTGATTATTTCTTATTCCCTTTATCGTTGCGCGCGAACCCAAAATCCCCAAACCTTGACGTTCCCGCCGATCGCCGTTCTCGTCATCGCCAGCGCCGGCTGAATCGTCGTCGCCACCGCCTGCAGTGATCTCGTCGTCGCCACCGCCGGCCGAATCGTCGTCGCCACCGCCTGCAGTGATCTCGTCGTCGCCACCGCCCTCGTCGTCGCCGATTGCGTCTCCGTCGTCTCCTCCACCGCCTAGCCTACAGGTTAGTTAAACATTATTTTAATGATGTTAGGGTAGCGATGAGGGTTAGGGTTAGGTATCGGTTGGGGTTAGGGTTAGGATTAGGGTTAGGGTACGGGTTCGATCGGTTGGGGTTCGACTGGTGTTGGGGTTAGGGTTAGGGTTAGGGTTCGGTTGGGGTTTGGTGTTGGGGTTGGGGTTCGGCTGGGGCTGGGTTGGGGTTAGGGTTTGGTGTTGGGTTGGGGTTCGGCTGGGACTGGGTTGGGGTTAGGGTTAGGCCGGGTTAGGGTTTGGTGTTGGGTTGGGGTTCGGCTGGGGCTGGGTTAGGCTTAAAAAGGTGAAATTTTAGGGGATTGATCTGGAAAATAGTGAAAGTCGATACTGTTTATTTGTGAATAACACAGTCCATGATTTTTATATGAGAAAATGGTCCATGAAAGTCTATGGGATTTATCTAAAAAACGCTGAAAGTTCATGTATTTATTTGTAAACAACAAAATTCATGGTATTTATCTGGAAAACGTTGGAGGTCAATGGTATGTATTTATAAACAACAAAATCTATGAAAATTATGTGAAACGTTAAAACTTCATGGTATTTATTTGTAACAAACAAAGTCTATGGTATTTGTTTGATAAATATTGAAAGACCATGACATTTATATGTAATGGGTCAAAGTCATTTGGGTTATGTCAATCTTATTGGCGATACTTTCTTTTTGTGCATATCCAAAAACTTTGAAAGTTCTTGGTACCTATTAGAAAATATAAAGGGTTCTGTAGTGAAAGGAAAGAATTGGATTTAGAAAAACCGTGTGTAACTTTTAGAAATTCTATACACTCAAGTATATAGAAAAGGGTTAATTGCGGATACAGCCTATGTACTATGGGGATCAAGCACTTATAACCTCTGAAGTATAATAATAAGCACTTTTGTTTGTTTTTCATTAGTGATTAATTTTTAGTTTGCTATATTCTTTTTCAGTATGGATACTTGATAGAATTATAATTGCTTTACTATTGATAGTATGTATATGGACACTATTAATTTCACATCGATTCAAGGGAAAAATTGAGGAAGATTGTGTTTGTTATATCAAAAACCTTTTTGTTGAACCCAACATGTGAAACTTTAGAGTTGTTATAGATAGCTCTACATGTTTAATGCATGTACCATTGTTAAGAGAGTGCAAGGTGGAGAACAATAATTTGTTTCAACGGCACGTTTTTCAAGTTATAACCAATATATGATACTCGATGATAATATGAAACCTTCATATTCCCATCGATACCCATATATGAAACTAAAAGCGCCACTTAGTCCCCGTCTATCGGTTAACATACGTGCGATGCTCATTGTGACCTAGAACTATACGAAGGTTGTTAAATATCGGACAGTATAGCTCGATACTAACAACCGTCGTATAGTCTACGCGACGAGAAAATTCAATCGTATGGTAACCCATAGATTTGTCCCGTGTGGACAAGTTAAGAATGTATAAAGCAAACGCCTTCATTCACTTGTGTTTTCATCCGTTTCGAGATATTTCGTCGGTATCTTTCCGCTGGTTCTCCGTGTACAAAGATAGATTAGATGTTCATTTCAACGTTGTTTCACAGCTTTGAAATGATTATCTATTCTATTACAGTGTACTCGGAGAACAGCGGGGAGGTGCTGCCGAAATTTACTCGAAACGGTTGAAAGCATAAGTGATGGGCGTTCGCTCTATACATTCTTAATGGGATAGAAGCCTACCCCCGACAGCCGGAACACATACATACAAACGCATAATTAGAGAGCGATTCGAGATGTTCGGGTTAAAACCAATATATGATACTCGATGATAATATGAGACCTTCATATTCCCATCGATACCCATATATGAAACTAAAAGCGCCACTTAGTCCCCGTCTATCGGTTAACATACGTGCGATGCTCGTCGTGACCTAGAACTATACGAAGGTTGTTAAATATCGGACAGTATAGCTCGATACTAACAACCGTCGTATAGTCTACGCGACGAGAAAATTCAATCGTATGGTAACCCATAGATTTGTCCCGTGTGGACAAGTTAAGAATGTATAAAGCAAACGCCTTCATTCACTTGTGTTTTCATCCGTTTCGAGATATTTCGTCGGTATCTTTCCGCTGGTTCTCCGTGTACAAAGATAGATTAGATGTTCATTTCAACGTTGTTTCACAGCTTTGAAATGATTATCTATTCTATGACAGTGTACTCGGAGAACAGCGGGGAGGTGCTGCCGAAATTTACTCGAAACGGTTGAAAGCACAAGTGATGGGCGTTCGCTCTATACATTCTTAATGGGATAGAAGCCTACCCCCGACAGCCGGAACACATACATACAAACGCATAATCAGAGAGCGATTCGAGATGTTCGGGTTAAAACCAATATATGATAATATGAAATCTTCATATTCCCATCGATACCCATATATGAAACTAATTAAAAGCGACACTTAGTCCCCGTCTATCGGTCAACATAACGTGCGATAATTTATTCTTTTCAACGACAAACGCACACACAAAGCATATACATGGATTTTCTCCTTTGTCAGTAACTATCCCGTTCTTATATTTCTCAATATAGTCAGCATAACCTACAATTTATATGTTATTCAGTCTAACATGGCCCATGAGTACGTCAGAGTTAAGGACTGGATGCATGTGGATTGGAAACAACGTATGCACCCTAAGTTTGTCGCAGGGGTTGCTGCTTTCCTTGAATTTGCACGAGCACATAATAAGATCATAATAGAGAAGATTCTCTGTCCGTGCGATAGATGTGGAAATAAGTACTGGCAGAAGGTAGAATTGGCAGAGCTTCATATTGTAAAACATGGGTTTACTAGACTTTATTCAATTTGGAAATATCACGGGGAAGGAGAAGAATGCAGTACTGCGGTAGAAGAAGGAGAACACGATAATGCGGCAGGAGAAGAAGAAGAATTCGGTAATACGGCAGGATACGGAAATTTATTTCCATCAGAAGAAATGGAGGATATGGTAGATGCTGCCCTAGGTGAATCTATTCGTACCGAAGATGACATTCCTTCCGGTCAAGGACCGCGTGCGGATAAATATGAAAATTTCATGAATGATGCTAGGAAACCAATTTATGAGAATGCGAAGTATTCCACCCTCTCATGGTTCGTCCAACTTTTCCAAATTAAGTGCCTAAATGGATGGAGCAACAAGTCATTCACAATGCTTCTTTCGTTCTTGAAAGATTCTATGCCTCCGGGAAATAATGTGCCCGAAAGCTGGTACGAAGCCCAGAAAATGATGTCTGATTTGGGTCTAAAGTGCGAGAAGATTCAAGCATGTCCTAAAAATTGCGTGTTGTACCGGAAAGAGAATTCAGATTTGAAAGAGTGTCCAACATGCGGAGAGGCCAGGTATAAGCCGAAAGATTCTGATAAGAAGCCTGATATACCTGTGAAGATAGCACGATATTTTCCCATAACACAGAGGCTACAGAGGCTATTCAGGTGCAAGAAAACAGCCGAGGCAATGATTTGGCATCATCGTGCTCCTCCAAGCGAAAATGGAAAAATGAGCCATCCAAGAGATTCACCGGCATGGAAGGATTTCGATAGGAGGCACACAATATTCAGTAGCGATCCCCGCAATGTCCGGCTCGGACTGGCTGCCGATGGCTTCTGCCCATTCAACTATATGGCTGGAAGTCACAGTACATGGCCCGTTGTAATGATAATTTATAATCTGTCGCCTTGGTTGGATATGGACCAATCATACTTTATGATGCCTCTTCTTATCGACGGACCAAACTCACCGGGGAACAATATCGACGTCTATCTCCGACCTCTGATTGAGGAGCTGAAAACTTTGTTTATTGATGGTGTAGAGACATATGATTCAAACACAAATACAACCTTCATACTGCGTGCGGCTTTAATGTGGACAATTAATGACTTTCCTGCGTATGGAATGCTTTCAGGTTGGTCCGTACATGGTCACAAAGCATGTCCTCATTGCCATGAACACACAACATCAAAATTTTTGAATTTTAGCAGGAAGGTTTGTTATTGCGGCCATCGACGTTTTCTGCCTCCAGACCACCCCTACAGGTTAGACACGGTTCACTTTGATGGTCATCAGGAGCTTCTTGGGCCTCCATCCCCATTGTCCGGAGAGGACGTGACTGCTAAATGGGATGGTTACAATAACGTGACCTTCGGGATGGATCCGACGAGACAGGTCAAACCACAATATTGGAACAAGTTAAGCATTTTCTTCGAGCTTCCGTACTGGTCTACAAATTCAGTGCGTCATTGTCTGGACGTCATGCATATAGAGAAGGGAGTATCAGAGCACATACTTAACTTGCTTCTGTGTAAAGACGGTAAATCGAAAGACAACATGAATGCCCGGATGGATCTACAAGAGTGGGGAATAAGAAGTGAACTGCACCCTAAACCGGTAGCGGGTAAACCGGGCAAGTTTGTACTTTCCAATGCCGCTTATCATATGTCACAACCGGAGAAGAAAAGATTCCTGCAGGTGTTGCATGATTTGAAAGTCCCCACAGGTTTCTCAGGATCATTCAGCAAGAAAATAAAAATTGTGAAGGGCAAGATCGATGGGCTGAAAAGTCATGACCACCATGTTATCGTGGAGCACCTTCTTCCATTAGCCCTCAGGACTTCTCTCCCCGACTCGGTTGGTCTAGTAATCAACGACCTATGTTGTTTTTTCAGGGAGTTGTGTGCTAAAACGCTGGAGGTTGCGACGCTGGATAAACTAGAAAATTCTATTGCGTTGATACTTTGCAAGTTTGAGCGTATTTTCCCACCGTCATTCTTCGATATCATAATACACTTGACGGTTCATCTTGCAACTGAGGCGAAGTTAGCCGGACCGGTACAATATCGATGGATGTATCCCGTCGAGAGGTACGTGTAATTTTTCGTTTCGCGCAATTTATAAATTTAGTTTTGTCATGTATGCCCGTGTTTATTTATTCAACATATTCTTATTAGGTACCTTTACACTCTTAAGAAGTATATACGCAATAAAAATCGACCAGAGGGTTCTATCATGCAAGGTTATCTTCTTGATGAAGCAACCACATTTTGTTCCCGCTATCTGGACGAGAACATTGAGACAAGGCTTAACCGACCTCGAAGAATTCAAGACGGGCCATATGGTAAAGCCGAGTATAAGAGGGTAGACACTATGTTTATCAACAAGATATACCGGTTTATCTTGCTTAATTGCGAATGTCTTGAACAAATTAGAGAGTAAGTTCTTTTGGATTAATTGTTATATCTGTGTTTGTGCGTGTATGAAATGACATAATATTAATGTCACAATTATTTGTCGAAAACAGAACTCATTTTAACGAGGTACGTGAGGGGCATCCTGATTGGAACGAAGAGCGTTTGGAAAAATACCATCAGGATAATTTTTGTGATTGGGTCACAGAGCATGTAAGTTATTCGAATTACATTTTATTGCTATCAGTTTTAATCTAAACTTGTATCGTTATGTATTTATCGTAAAATTTGTTTTGTTAGATCCACGATCCGAACTTGTCTGCATCATTTGAGAGTGATTCAAGATGTTTAGCTCAATTTCCTAGTATGGAGGTTGCACATTACAAAGGATTTGGTGTCCTTGGATACAAATTCGAAATTAAGGACATAGAAACATCTAGAATCACTCAGAATAGTGGTATTGCGACGGTAGGATCGGACGGTGTGATTTACTATGGGTACTTAAATTGTATACTCGGCATCCACTATCCCGGACGATCAGAACCCTTTTATATATTCCACTGTACTTGGTACGATCCGCGAACCGATACAGACAGGTGGAGAAGCAGTCTTGGGACTTGGAAAGATGAATATGGATTGACCAGTGTGAACACACTTCGATTTTACGGTCAGGACGATCCGTTTATCTTCCGAACCAAGCGTTCCAAGTATACTACTCACAGTGTTTGAAGCATCCGGGGTGGAGTGTTGTATGCCGATGGAAACCTAGAGATGTCTACGATGTCCCAGAATACGAGGACAGCGATGAGGACGAAGAAGAGAGAAGGCTTAAAGTGCTCCGACCGTCTGTTTCGAAGGACGGGTTGTCTTCGACCGATCATGAAGTTACGTGGGTTAGAAATGACATCGACGATGAAATCCAAGTAGATATGTATGATGCGCCCACGAAACGAAAAAGGTTATCAGTAATGTTATATTATTACTTCACATTTTACGCTCTAGATCATATATAGTCAATACTTTTAATGATTGTCTAATGCGTCCACGAACCGTTTATCTAGATTGGATGACGATGTCGGGAGCAGCGAGGGGCGGCAGGAGCTCCAGCCGCGGCAGAGGCAGAGGCAGAGGCAGAGCGGTTCTGCCGCCCGGAGAGCTCCGTAGGGAGCTTCAGAGGGCCGGTCTTGCACCCAGATCGGAGACCCCTTCGGATGCCTCCTTCCGTGTGGATTTTGCCACATCTCCAGGTATACTGCACGCATATCCATTTTCAATTTAATATTACAGATATTCATGCATATTGATTTAGAACGTTATATTATTGATCTACACATTCTTTTTGCAATTACTTATCAAATCTATTTTTAATTGTCTAGTTGTTGGTCCTGCGTCCACATCTGGGACAGAGGCCACCCCCGCTCCTCCAGGTATGTTCATATATCATATAGTGTATGTATATTGATTTAGAATGCTATATCATAAATATACACATTCCTTTTTCTCTTACTTAGCAATTTTTATTATTGTCTAGCTGTAGGTGGTGACACCACCGCACCTGCGGGTTTGTTTATATGTCCTATAGTTCATGCATATTGATTTAGAACGTTATATTATTGATCTACACATTCTTTTTGCAATTACTTATAAAATCTATTTTTAATTGTCTAATTATAGGTGGTGCGTCCACACCTTCCACAGGGGCCACTCCTGCCGCTTCCGTACCCTCCGCATCGTCTGCAGGTTAGCATGAATAAATTTAAAATATTTATTTATTTTACATATGCTCTATAGAATAAATATGAACTTCATGGAGATTTAGCGTCGATGTTTATTTTATAGTTGGAGGGGATGCGTCCGGGTCCGGGACCCCGGTTGTTCCTCACCGGAGGAACTATCGTCCCGCTCGTGCTGCTGCTCGGGCCCAGGCTCGTGCGTTATTCACCGGAGGTATATATCACACTTGAATTTTTGTTTAACCTTGATTTCTTAATACAACTTTGTATTATTATTGATTGTCTTGATATTTCGTGCAGACGCAGGGCCTCTCCATCCCCAGAGGGGGACTCGAGGCCCGAATCAGTCTCATAGGCTGAGGCCTAATAGAGCTAGGGGGGAGGCAGCATTCCCCCTATTTTTTACCCTTGACTATCGCTATACCGGTCCTCATGCCGAGAGGTTCGGCCGGTATTTGGGGGACGAGAGCCGGATCGTGAAGAACTATCCACTTCACGTTGAGTGGGGCGAGCAGCACCAGCGCTCATTCGCCCTCTTCTTTGAACAGGCTCGGGTATGTATTAATATATATTTTCATTTGATCTATCCAATATATTTATTATTAACACTTGCAATCTAATAACAATGTTTTTTTTTGTATTTTCAGTTGGATTACGATTTTCAGCCTGTAGCCAACCCTGATCACTCGGGGAGGGTGCTCGACCTTCATGCTCTGTACAATGGCCTGATGAAGAACATGCAGGCCAAGGTCCGATACAACAGGAATGAGCTGAAGGCCGACTGCTACTCCCTGTGGATAGCGACCCCCGAGGCAGAGAGAGCGGCCCTCCTATCTACTCCGGCGTTTGCGAGAGTCGACGTAGAGACATGGCCTCTATTGTGCGCTTATTTCGACTCCGAACGCAAACAAGTATGTATTTTAAATTTAATTCATTATTTATGATATAATTTATTTCTTTGTGTTTCTTAATTAGAAAACTAAATGTTAATGCGTTGTGCAGAAACAGGCCGCTCAGAATACGGAGAACAGGAAGTCGGCGAAGAGGGGTCGCCCCACTTATACAGGTGGCTCGAGGAACATTACTCGAGCCATGGAGTTATCGGTAAATTAAGTGTTATTCTCTAATATTCTGCAATATTAAGAGTTGTTCTCTAATATTTCTAATATTAAGAGTTACTTTCTAATATTGCAGACATCTCGGACCGTGGCGTCAGGTGGTACACCGAGCGTGCTGTCCGCATATCTTGCCGTCCACGGCACCTCGACAGATCCCGCCACGGGCGAGCTTCGATGTCCCGACGTCGCTACCCAGGAGTACTGCGTAAGTGTTAATATTTTTTCTACCCAAATTTTAAATTTTAGTTTTGGAAGGTTCAAGTTTAAATTCTATACTTATACTTTACTGCTTAATGTGGGTGTAGGAGCGGGTGGTTGAGCAGGCCCAGGCCTCGGGGATCGATTTTACCGGACAGAACGATCCGAGGCTGCTGACCCCAGTTCTGGACGCCGCACACGGAGGGCACCACGGAGGTTGGGAGAGAGGCCGGGGATTGGGCCCTAGCAGGGCCCATATGAGGTTGGACTCCACCCCGGCGGTTACTTCCTCCGTCTCCAGTGGCCGGCATGTCCATCAGGAACTGGATAGCTTGAGGGCCACCGTTCAGGAGTTGAAGGAGATGATGGTATGTATACTACTTTATAGTAAAATATCATTTCATATTATATACATATCAACACAACCCTTATTAGTACGTAGGTTGAGCTTATTTGGTTTTAGACTTAAGTCTGATTAATCATACATACATATGTAATTAAAATAAACAACGCTTTTCCAAACTAGATATCCAAACAGGGTTTCGAAATAACTTAATAATGAAACGAATTCGAATAATACACAGTTCTTAGACGCTTCTTACACACGTTATGTCCAGACGCGACAGGGTAGATCGGCCGAGCCTCCACATGCATCTCCTTCGGCTGCGGCTCCGCAAGCCACTACATCGGCTGCGGTTCCGCAGACAGCTCCTGTAGCTCCACCGCCCACTCAGACTCCCGCAGCCGCGGCTCCGCAAGCGACTACCTCGACGGCGGCTGTGCAGACCACGACGCCAGCTCCACATGCCGCTCAGACTCCTTTATTTGCAGTATTGGATAGTGTATTTACCGAGGAGCAGGCGCGCGTTATTCGAACGTTACTCGGAGGTGGAGCTGGACCGAACTAGGGTAGCTTTTTGGTTCTTATTTTTTGAAACATGTATTTATTTATATCACATTGTACTACATTTTGAAACGTTATTGATATTGGTTTGAATTTATATCATATTCAGTTTTTGGGTTTCTTTTGTATATTATATATATGCGTGGGATGTGATTATGAATACTGTAATATATGATTTGATTGATGTATATAGTATTGTGCACAGGGCGGGAAAAAATCTAGCAGCCTTTTTTTAAAAAAAAATACAGAAAACATGTACCTACGGATTACTCCGTAGGTATATATATTGCCCCTACGGACTTATCCGTAGGGGCAAACTATCAGGAAACCTGATATTTTCCCACCTGATATCAGTGCAGGGTGTTGGGAGTGCCCCTACGGATATGTACGTAGGGGCCATTGTCTATCCCCTACGTATATATCCGTAGGGGCAAAATATCAGGTTCCCTGATATTTTCCCCCCGATCTCAGTGCATTGTGTTGGAAGTGGCCCCTACGGAAACAGCCGTAGGGGCTACTGTATATCCCCTACGCATACATCCGTAGGGGATATAAATAGGACCTACGGGTATATCCGTAGGTATATACAATATATTCAAAAAAAAAATTTAAATATATGATTTTATTACCCCTACGGGGTACTCCGTAGGGGCTATAGCACCTACCGAGTTATCCGTAGGGGCAGAAATTTACCCGTAGGGCAAAGTCCAGGACCTCAACTTGCACCTGCGGCCTTTGCACCTACGGGGTCTTTTTTCGCCCCTACGTATATATCCGTAGGGGCAGTGGGTTGCCCCTACCGATAAATCCGTAGGGGCAAACCATATTTGTAGTAGTGTGACCTGTCTTTTAAAATACCCACGATCCGCTAGTTTTGAAATAGGTAGGAGTCTAATCTAATCTAACAACTACACTAAACTATACGGCTAAACTAACAAGCTGAACTACAGGTAAGGAAACCGCCTATCATCTGAGTCGATACATATACATACCTGTATATATACAGTCGGTGATCCCGCCTCAATAATATCATCTCCGATACCATATCTATAAGCAGGCATCCCAAATCAAGAGTGCGGATCAATCATCAATATAGCTCGTACGTAAATCCGTCGTACGGCATCCCAACTCTGGGTACGGGTCAATATCACATTCATCATACTGTTCACCTGGTATCCTCTTTATCAAACATCATGATCGGGGTACTGATCTACGTCTAGTACAATACTGAAACCGCCTAAGTATGCATGCACGTGTGTGAAACACTACGTCAAGACCCGTTACAACGTCATGTCGTATCTCAAATACGAACCCTGCTATATCACCGATCTCACGGCCTTAACTCAAATCTCATCGACTCATCTTAAATCCCAAGTACTATCCTCATTATCCATGCATGTGTATATGAATGTACATATGCATAGTCCCATACCCACGCATATATACATATATACACATCCCAATCGGTGCACAAGAAAGTAATGTATGCAAGTCTGTGTGTGCGTATGTGGTATAACAACTACTCTAGCGTTTCGCAACTAACCCCAAGCTAATCCAGGAACACCTAAACATAACATGGATACACATTCTCGTATCATAAAACACCTATATAAACATATATATATAAGCTACACTACGGACTGCGGGGGTGCTATACGCCATCCACCCGACTTCTCCCCGTAGATATAAATCTACTCACCTCGACCTTCGCTTGCCGATGCCGATGTCGACACGCGCTTTCTTGTCTCCTTGAAGTCTTCGTGAGGGTACCTACATATCATAACACACCGCATCGCATTAAAGTCCGACTCATGACCAAATCGACACACGAATCTCACATAGGTCAAAACCTATGGTTTGCTTTCACAAATCAACCCAAAAACCCTCGACATCGGCGTACAAATGCCGATTGATCGAGAAAAACACCAAACATACCAAATCATGGTTTTACAATTCACTAAAAATATATAAAATACGATGCAATTCATCAAAACCAATAAATTGATTAAATCGATTTATTACAAGAAACCTAGTAAGCATCAATTAGCCGTTTCACTTTAAAACTCGATGTTTAAACGAAACTAATGGCCACAATATCCACCAAATATCATAACCAAGTTATAGAAACCATATCAATAATTTATTCTCATCAACTTGTATAAATTCCAAAATTCTAGTTTTGTAAAAATATCCAATTTAACACTTTTTAACCCAAAATTTCACAATTCAACAATTTAGCTTGGCTTTGCATATTTTAAATGGTTAAACCACTCATGGAAACCTTAATGATGTGCTAAAAACCCTAACTAGATTTTAATCCCACATTTTAATAAAATTTCTAAAACCTAGTTAGCATTTTAGCATAATTATCACAATTTGGGCAAATTAAATATAACAATTTGCAAATTAGCTACAAGATTAGGTTTTGCATATCTTAAGATGCTAAAATACATCACACTACCATGAACAAATTATCATAACCATAACTTTAATTTAACCCTTCTCTTGAATTTAAACTTGCAATTTAAAACCTAAATTAAACACCTAATTAAGTTGATTTAAAGTATTTAACATCAAATTAAGCAAAAGGGTTAGAGTTATACCTTCACAAACCATGAGATCAAATATGGAACTTGACCTCCAAATTGAGATCTTTGCACCAAGATCCATGCTAGGAATGCTAAGGAATAATGGGTAAGTGTTGGATTTGGATTTAGATTGAATTTGTATGGATTTTGAAGTGATTTTGTGGAATTTTTTTGATGCAGATTGAGTGGGATTTGGGGGGGGGGGGTTGTTGCTGTTGGGAGAAGGGGGGCTCAGCCATGCAATGGGTGAAGGAGAGAAAGTGAGGTGAGGGAGTGGTGGTCAAGTCAAAGGAAACCATACCTTATTGACTTCAACCCTTCATTCTTTATTCCATCATATAATATTTTTATTTGATGAGGTGATGAAAAAAGAAATTGAGGGAGAGGGGGCTGTTGGGGTTCGGCCATGTGCTGGAAAAGTGAGTGAGTGTGTGAGAAAAGAGTGGTAACCTTACTCCATACTCACATTAACCTTAACTCTTTAATTATATCATATTTGTATTATTTAAGCCTCTTTTTTTTCAATAATTTCTAAACCGTTTTGGCAAACGATTTCATTTCAAAAACCATATGATAAAATTTTATTTAATGAGTCATGATGCACAAAATTTGTTTCAACTCATTCCAATTTGTAATTTTCCCTAATTAAATGTATTCGTGATGGCTTAAAATAATAATAAAATAATTTTTTTTCAGAAAAATTGAAATTTCACCAGTGGCTCAATAAACACCGAATACTAGCAATTACATAGCTAGAATATGTATATTTAATTTTTATAATAAGATATTTGCATTTTGACCTTTTTACAGAAAACCCCCTTATTTTACCGTTTCTTCGAAATTTCACCGAAACGATTTTCAAAACGTTACAATCTTCCCCCTTAAAGAAATTCGGTCCCCGAATTTAAATTAAAACTCCCCCCAAATATTAAAATATTTCAGCCAAAACCATCAAATCGCCGGGGCTCCGAAATCATAAATACATAAAACGCATCATAGCGCAATGCATGCGCATGAGTAATGAGCAGATAACTCGAAATCAAAACTCCGTTATGCATCCCGCAATCATCGGAGTCAAGGTGAAGACACGAATGCCAAATCTCAAGCAAGACCGATATGCTATAAATCGGAACTATACATGTAAATATCAGGAGGAAATGCAAGCCAAATCCTTTAAGTTGCTGTGCAATGCACATAACACTGCACAGTGGCGGACGTCTATCATAAGAAAATAATTATATACATATATACCTTTGTTTGAAATGTACGTTCCGCCGTTTTGGGAAACAATTTAGAAGGGTTTTCCTTGTTTTAAACGTTTCGCGTCATATCAGACACATAGGTAAATACTGAGACTATAGCTCGCTTTTTTTTTTTTTGGAATTCCCTTCAATAGCTATCAATGCATGCAAAATACATTCAGGTACTGTCCTCTGACTAGTCCTGCTTAGTACGAAAGCACATTGCAATTATCATAAAAAAAACGTAATGCTCTATAAGAAATCAATCCCAAAATACGCGTATGAATACTACGTGCGTCTGGTGCGCACGACAATCAAAATCCATATACGTGCCATACAAGTGCACAGAAACAAGATCTAAGTGCATCGGGTGTGCACAAGCATCTGTCGTAGGCAACGTGTGTGCCTGACAGCAAGGACAGGTGCGTCTGACACGCACGAAGAATCTCGATTTAGTGCATCTGGTGTGCACCAAAATCGTATCTCATAACATGCGTGTTAGTGTATATGCCCTAGAGGCCATTACTGTATCATACTAGTTTGTATATTACTTAATGGATGCTTGGGATATTCACCTTGTATATACAATCTTGCTCAAAATAGTAGTATGCTACTTGGTTTGTCTCTACTTCAATGTGTACTTGTGTTTATTTTACTATATCACTTATACGCATTAGTGGAGCCCTTAGGATCTTTGCTTGATTACCAGCGTTGTGATGGCAGTCACACTAGTGGGGGCTGGGTAATCTATAAGCACATCCTTATACAGGTCCCTAGTCGCAGGACTATCGAGACAGGGCATCGATACTCCGGAGTAGACTAGCGTATGCGCTTCTCATCCCAGTGTGGGAGATGGTCTGTCCCACAGCCATCAGTACGTCGTACTGGAGATAGTATACGGGTGCTCGTTGGGTTACGAGTACACTGGACAGGACTCGTCGGGAACTGACAGGTTGGTATTATACCTATCGTCAGTCATCAGTTCCCAGGTGACATGAGTACAGCTTAGTCCGCTGACTTGACACTGGCACTTCGCCTCGAGTGTGTTCCCACTGCACTTTGATCACTACCCTACCACGGCTCAAAGGAGTCGTGCAAACAGGTGGTGGTTGGGTGCAGTCCCGAAGCACTTGGAGGCAGTGACGGTTAGACAGGATTCGTCTCTCCCGGTATTGGGGGTTGACATCGCGCTGTGTCTAGGAGAGCCATTACACGAGTAGTCCCTGGCCAGGGCAAACGAGATATACTGGTAGGTTTCCAGTGTTATCTCAGGGTGTTTTGGGCTTCGCTCCGGCACGACTTGTACCGCTATTGGGGGACTGACGTTTACCGCCCCCTAGGCCCGCCATGCGATGTATCAGACGAACAGACCGGACTGTACGGAGAATGTCACACTCAGGCTCAGTAGGAGTTCAGATGGGTTTCGCCTCGTCGGTCTTCTTGTCGGCATTACCTGGGGACCGTTACGCACAGCTAGTGCCGCTTGCGGTCTGTGGTTAAACCCACTGCCAGCGTAGTGTCGAGTCTTTAGAGTCCCACACAGAAAGCTTTTCGCCTTTAGGCAAAAGAGTAGAGGTCGCATGGTATTGCGACAGGTCGCATGGTTTTGCGACAGGGTTCGGTCACATCCGTGCACTTGTGCACGTACAGTGTCCGGACAGTTTACACTAGCGGGCTTTGTTTTAAGCCAGATCCTAGTATACCTTATGGGATTGGATTTATCAAGTTTGTTTTCGTGTTCCTCGGAACGCGGATGCGGGTGTGTATGCACAGTTGACAGGGAGGCACAGACAGCGGATTCTCATTAGGGTTGTTGACAGTTGACCGTTGACTTTTTGACTTTTTGCTCAACCCTAATGAGAATTTGATATGTGATTAACTATTGTATTAATTAAGTATTATGGTGACTTGGTTGTTGACTTTGTTGACTTGTTGACTTTTGTTGACTTGTTGACTTTGTTGACCGGTTGACTAGGCTTGACTAGTTGACCATCATGATAACCATGGCTATCATTTCATGCCAAAGACTTTTACTTGCTTGTTCATTTAAGTAAAATGAGTGCATGACATGATAAGCTTATGGTTGCTTCTACCATCACATAAGACTTTTGTTAATATGATGAGTTATGATTACTTTGGATTATGAGAGGGTGAGAGACAAAAGAGTTGCTCATTCTTTTCTTGCTCATTTTCTCTCTCTTGTTCTTGAGCTCTCCTCTTGCTCTCACCCTCAACCTCTTGCTCCCTCTCTTGATCTATGGTTCTCTTGTCTCATGAGTTGAGAATCAAGAACCATAGATAAAATCCCATTCTAAATCATCTCTACTCATTCTAGTTCACTAGGTTTGGCAAACCAAGTGAACTAGTTTCTTCAAAGAACGAAGAAGGAGCTAAAGGTTGGAGCTTTCAAGTGGATCTATCTTCGGCGTACGGAGACAACGAGAAGGAGCCATCGAACCACCATCGGAGCTTGAAGAGAAGGAGTTCAAGTTTAGGTATAACCATCTTCATCCGAGTAGCTAAATATCTTTAGCTTAGTATGCTAGTTTTAGTTTAGGTAAAGATCCCGACCTAGCTTAGTCCATGTTGCCTCTTGCGTTAAAATTTTGATTTTATACCGTTTCCGCCTCCCCGTAAGAACCGGGGGTCGCAACGTGGACTTACAGTGGTATCAGAGCCTAACTAAACTTAAACTAGCTTGGTAGTGAAGTGTAACGAAGTTCGGAACCGGAAAAATCCAAAAACCAAACTTTTACAAAAACTGAGTTTCTGTTGAAATTTTTTCTGGTCAAAATGAAAAACTTTATACTCCTAAATTCGGCTCAGGGTTTTGTTAGAACACCCATGAAAAACGGCCCACTAATTCGTTCAAACCGCCGCGCTTCCGCCGCACGAGGTAGGCATGTGCCGCGGAAGCGCCGCGGTTTGTCGTCTTCAGTGCATCGTTTTTCGTGCAGTGTGTGTCTGTGTTGGTTTTGGGATTTTTGAGATATATTATATGTGCCCAGATTTTCCAGAAAAGAAATTTTCTTTTGGGGTCCTATAATTCCGTATTTTTCCGAACTTCACTGCACTTTGACTATGATGGTTATATCTGTGTTGTTTGCATGTATTGAACGTCGGCTAATCGCTATAAGTCGATTAGTCGGAGTTATACATGATCTGTAATGTGCTGGAATGTGTATATAAATATGTTGGATTGTCGCGGGTGAATAGCCAGGGGTTGTGAGACGAGAGTTTTCTTTTCTTGCAATTCATGTAAATTTGTAAATTGATGTAATAATTATTTGTATGGCCGCACAACCGGGTCGGGGTTGTAGCCGTCATTGTATAATTTCTTTTTACTGTTTTTGCTCCTAGGATAGACCCATGGAGGGGTGCACAAACTACCGGGTATGCCGAAGTGTCGAGTGGCCTACTCATGGTGATGAGGGAGGTTGCTACGCTTCGGGTACTTGGCGGGTAGTTTGCCGCACCCGTAGGGGTCTTGGGTGGGGTATTGGCTATTCACCGCGACCGTGTTATCTGTTTTTGTTACAGGCTCGTACAAATTACAGATTACTAGTATATCCAATGTATTTATCTGTGATCTGAAATGTTTATCATTGCTTTCTATTTAGGCGTTGCTTATGTTTTACAGACGCGCTAGCCCAGCCCCCGCTCTGTCGTTAGTTAAGTAACCTAACGGGTAATGACGGGGCCCAGTGGCGAATGCGAATGGCATAAGCGTACGTCATATTTTGGTTGTTTTCTGCAATGGTAGGATTTAAATGATGGGACGCATTAAAAGTACTAATGCAAGAATATCACGCATTAAAAGAACTAATGCAAGATAATAAACCAAGTTAAAGTCGTTGGAACACTTTCGAAAAACCACTCGGTTCTTTTCAAAACCAATTTTTGAAATATGGAGTTTGAGCCACTCCATTTAAAAGCTATCTCGTTCCATCGACCAAATCAAGTTCACTACGTTCACGGTTTTGCCAAAACCATTCGTAGCCCTCCGTCGTTTCATATGAATATTCAACGGTATTCAAGCTGTGTTTGTTGGCCTTAGTCAAGGCACAGTGTTTGGTAGCTGGTGGGTATTCATATGTTGCATAGATAGAATGCGTTGGTTTGGGACAGTCGTATTGCCTTGTTGGCCATAGTCAAGGGTAGATACGGGTGGATTCAAATTAACCTGGATAACGACGGGTAGAACTTGACATGTGACTTATGATTTGTTGGCCTTAGTCAAGGTCATAAGAGCATGGGGCAAAAATCCACATCGGGAGTTTCATAAGAACTGAAACTTGCTAGATTTGCATACCATTTGGAGTGTGGTGATTCTGGTAGGATTCCTTCAGTTTCGTCACACGATGATATTTGGATCCCGATCCTACTGTGAGTATATGCTACTCCTCGGGAAATTTCTCACTTAACGATCAATGCTATAAACCTAGTAGGTGCCTAGAAAGGTGTTAGCGGAGCTACGCCCCCAGGGAAAAGAGGTTCTTTAATTAAGGAACTTCGCGAAAGCGTTGGAAAACCTCCCTCGAAGTACCGACACCAGCCTGGCCGAACGGTTAAGCAAGTATTGTACGGTGGGATTGATCCTGACTAATTCTTCCTTTATGGTTTGAGGAGGGATTCGAGAAACAGTGGGAGCCATCCTGTTTAGACAAATTAAAAACCACTCTAAACTTGCAAGAGCATCATGCTGAGTGTTTCTTCTTCTCTCTCCTAATTGCAGCGACCAATCAACATGACTGGACTTAAGTTACTCCTAGATAAAAACAAGCTGACAGGGCCAAACTACAAAGATTGGCTCAGGAATGTCAAGATAGCAATCACTTATGACAAGCTGGGGTATCTTCTTACCACCAAAGCTCCCCCTGTCCCTGGTCCAACTTCCAGCGTCGCGGATAAGGAAATCCGCAAGACTTGGGAGCTTGATAGCGCGAAGGCCAAGTGCCTCCTGCTTGCCTCGATGGACAACGAACATCAGAGGAGGCATGAGAATATGGACATGGAGTCCATATTGCTTCATACAAAAGAACTGTATGGAGAGCAATCACGTATCGCAAGATATGAAGCGTCGAAAAAGTTGTTTTCGACAAGAATGGCCGTCGGATCATCAGTAGCCGAGCACGTGCTAAAGATGATCGGCTACATTGAGGAGCTCGCTGACCTAGGGATCACATTGGAGAGTGAGCTATATACAGATATAGTTCTCCAGTCCCTTCCTTCCACTTACGCCCAGTTTATAATGAACTTCAACCTATAAGAAAAGGAGGTTGAACTTTCAGAGCTCCTCAACCTGCTGAGGAGCGCAGAGGGCACCCTACAGAAAGGTAGGGAAACATCCACTTTGTTTGTAGGAGGAACATCTTCTTCTAGGTCCAAGGCGAAAGCCAAGGGAAAGAAGAAGAAAGCCCCCGCCAAACCAAGGGGCGGTGTTAGTAAAGTGGATACGAAGGGAAAAGGTAAAGCAACAAAGATAGCGGGGAAGCTTGTGGATAAGGAAGAATGCTTCTTTTGTCATAAGAAAGGACACTGGAAGAATGATTGCAGGGCCTGGAAGGCCAGAACACAGGAATTGAAGCAGGTTGCAGCTTCAGCTTCAGGTGTGTATGTTATTGAAAACTGTCTTTCTATAAACTCTACTTCCTGGGTATTGGATACCGGATCAGGATCTCATATCTGTAATTCTTTGCAGGCGTTGAGAAACCGTAGTGTTTTGAAAGCAGGTGACATGACCCTCAGAGTTGCAAACGGAGCTAGCATGGATGCTAAAGCCGTGGGGGACTATCACCTGGGAATGTCAGATGGACATGTTTTGGTTTTGCGTAATTGCTTTTTTGTACCCAACGCAACTTGTAATATCATTTCTGTATCTTTAGTTTCTAAAGAAGGTTATGAATTTGCGTTTGTAAGTAATGTTGTAAACATTCGCCTTAATCAAGTTTTGATTGGGTCAGGTACTTTGAGTAATGGTATATACGTGTTAAACCAACCACAGATTTTTAATGTCCAGAATACACACAAAAGAAAGTCTCCAGATATTAATCAAGCTTTCTTATGGCATTGTAGACTGGGTCACATCAATGAGACACGATTGACTAAGTTACATAAAGAAGGATACTTGGATCCGTTCGAGTATCAGTCTTATGCCACTTGTGAATCTTGTCTCATGGGAAAGATGACAAAGACTCCGTTCACTGGACACGGAGAAAGAGCGAGCGAGCTCTTGGGACTCATACACAGTGACGTGTGTGGTCCAATGTCTACACATGCGCGAAGCGGTTATTCATACTTCATTACTTTCACAGACGATTTCTCTAGGTATGGACATGTCTTCTTGATGAAGCACAAATCCGAGGCCTTTGAGAAATTTCAGGATTACAAGAATGAAGTTGAAAAACAAACAGGCAAAAGTATTAAGATTCTAAGATCGGATCGAGGTGGAGAATACTTGAGTGCCGAGTTCCTGGACTATTTAAAAGAGAATGGAATTCTCTCTCAGCGTACTCCGCCATACACTCCGCAACATAACGGTGTATCGGAAAGGAGGAATCGAACCCTATTGGATATGGTTCGTTCCATGATGAGTAAGGCTGAGTTACCGCGATCTTTCTGGGGTTATGCACTGGAAACAGCTGCACATCTCTTGAACCAAGTTCCTACTAAGACAGTGCCTACCACACCATATCAGATGTGGAGTGGGAAGAAACCCTGTCTTAAATCCTTTAAGACATGGGGATGTCTGGCTTTTGTAAAAAAAGCAGCATGCGGACAAGCTCGAGGCACGCTCAGTACAGTGCAAGTTTGTGGGATACCCAAAGAACTCCAAGGGGTATCTTTTCTACTACGAAGAGGAACAAAAAGTCCTTGTTTCTCGTCATGCCTACTTCTTGGAAACTGAGTTTTTGGAAAACCAGATAAGTGGGAGCGCAGTAGAACTGGAAGAAATTCCAGAACCACAAAACATTACTGAAAGCTTAGAGGAACCAGAGGGTTCGAAAGAACAGGACATTCCTACGCCGCTCCGCAGGAGTAGTAGGCAGTCTCATCCGCCCGAGAGATACTGCGGTTTTCTCATAGACGGGGATAGAGAGGATTGCATCATAGATTATGATGAGCCTACTAGCTTCCAGCAGGCCGTTCAGAGCGTTGACTCAGTGAAATGGCTGGATGCAATGCGGACCGAAATGGAGTCCATGTACACCAACAAGGTATGGACGTTGGACATTGCTCCAGACGGGGTAAAACCCGTAGGATGCAAGTGGATCTTCAAAAGGAAGATTGGTGTAGATGGACAGGTTGAGACCTATAAAGCTAGGCTGGTAGCAAAGGGTTTCCGTCAAAGACCTGGCTTGGACTATGACGAAACCTTTTCTCCAGTAGCCATGCTGAAATCCATTCGGATCCTTCTTGCCATCGCTGCCTTCCACGATTATGAGATCTGGCAAATGGACGTAAAGACAGCTTTTCTAAATGGAAATTTAGAGGAGTGTGTCTATATGGACCAGCCAGAGGGCTTCATTCAAAGTGGGAGCAGCGGAAAGGTGTGCAAGTTGCTTAAGTCCATCTATGGACTGAAGCAGGCATCGCGGAGTTGGAACATCTGCTTTGATGAGACGGTCAAGGAATTTGGCTTTATCAAAAATCCAGATGAACCATGCATCTACAGTAGATTTGTAGCGAGAACTGCAGTATTCCTCGTTTTATACGTGGATGACATTCTCTTAATAGGAAATGACATTCCTATGCTAAAATCTGTCAAGGGGTTCTTGTCACACAGGTTCTCCATGAAAGACCTGGGTGATGCCTCATACATCCTGGGGATCCGGATCCATCGTGATAGATCCAAGAGGATATTGGGACTTTCTCAGTCCAGGTACATCGACACCATAGTGAAGAGATTCAGTATGGAAGATTCCAAGCGCGGTAACCTACCGGCTTGTCACGGGATCACCCTCTCTAAAGAGATGTCTCCCAAGACTGATTTGGAGAGGGATCGCATGTCTATTATACCCTACGCTTCTGCGGTAGGCTCTATAATGTATGCGATGTTGTGTACCAGACCGGATGTAGCTTATGCACTGAGTGTGGTAAGCCGGTATCAGTCAAACCCTGGGGAGAAACACTGGATAGCGGTAAAGAACATTCTCAAGTACCTGAGAAGGACTAAGGAGATGTTCTTGGTGTATGGCGGAAAAGACCTCCAGATCGAGGCCTTTGCTGACTCCAGCTTCCAGAGTGACAAGGATGATTCCAAGTCCATGTCGGGCTTTGTCTTTACCCTCAATGGAGGGGCGGTGTGTTGGAAGAGTTCCAAACAGGAAACCGTTGCAGACTCGACGATGGAAGCGGAATACATCGCTGCATCTGATGCCGCAAAAGAAGCTGTCTGGATGAGGAAGTTCTTGAAAGAACTTCAGGTGGTTCCGTCCATTGTTGATCCAATACCTCTGTATTGCGACAACAATGGGGCTATAGCTTTAGCGAAGGAACCCAGGTCCCATCAGAGATCCAGGCACATCTTGAGGCGGTATCACCTGATCAGGGAGATCGTGGATCGCAAGGAGATCGAGGTTCGGAGAGTTGCTTCAGAAGACAACACTGCAGATCCATTCACCAAGGCCCTACCCCAGACTCAGTTCGAGCGGCTGATCGAGATGATAGGTCTTCGATACGCCAGTACATGGCCTTAGTGCAAGTGGGAGATTGTTAGTGTATATGCCCTAGAGGCCATTACTGTATCATACTAGTTTGTATATTACTTAATGGATGCTTGGGATATTCACCTTGTATATACAATCTTGCTCAAAATAGTAGTATGCTACTTGGTTTGTCTCTACTTCAATGTGTACTTGTGTTTATTTTACTATATCACTTATACGCATTAGTGGAGCCCTTAGGATCTTTGCTTGATTACCAGCGTTGTGATGGCAGTCACACTAGTGGGGGCTGGGTAATCTATAAGCACATCCTTATACAGGTCCCTAGTCGCAGGACTATCGAGACAGGGCATCGATACTCCGGAGTAGACTAGCGTATGCGCTTCTCATCCCAGTGTGGGAGATGGTCTGTCCCACAGCCATCAGTACGTCGTACTGGAGATAGTATACGGGTGCTCGTTGGGTTACGAGTACACTGGACAGGACTCGTCGGGAACTGACAGGTTGGTATTATACCTATCGTCAATCATCAGTTCCCAGGTGACATGAGTACAGCTTAGTCCGCTGACTTGACACTGGCACTTCGCCTCGAGTGTGTTCCCACTGCACTTTGATCACTACCCTACCACGGCTCAAAGGAGTCGTGCAAACAGGTGGTGGTTGGGTGCAGTCCCGAAGCACTTGGAGGCAGTGACGGTTAGACAGGATTCGTCTCTCCCGGTATTGGGGGTTGACATCGCGCTGTGTCTAGGAGAGCCATTACACGAGTAGTCCCTGGCCAGGGCAAACGAGATATACTGGTAGGTTTCCAGTGTTATCTCAGGGTGTTTTGGGCTTCGCTTCGGCACGACTTGTACCGCTATTGGGGGACTGACGTTTACCGCCCCCTAGGCCCGCCATGCGATGTATCAGACGAACAGACCGGACTGTACGGAGAATGTCACACTCAGGCTCAGTAGGAGTTCAGATGGGTTTCGCCTCGTCGGTCTTCTTGTCGGCATTACCTGGGGACCGTTACGCACAGCTAGTGCCGCTTGCGGTCTGTGGTTAAACCCACTGCCAGCGTAGTGTCGAGTCTTTAGAGTCCCACACAGAAAGCTTTTCGCCTTTAGGCAAAAGAGTAGAGGTCGCATGGTATTGCGACAGGTCGCATGGTTTTGCGACAGGGTTCGGTCACATCCGTGCACTTGTGCACGTACAGTGTCCGGACAGTTTACACTAGCGGGCTTTGTTTTAAGCCAGATCCTAGTGTACCTTATGGGATTGGATTTATCCAGTTTGTTTTCGTGTTCCTCGGAACGCGGATGCGGGTGTGTATGCACAGTTGACAGGGAGGCACAGACAGCGGATTCTCATTAGGGTTGTTGACAGTTGACCGTTGACTTTTTGACTTTTTGCTCAACCCTAATGAGAATTTGATATGTGATTAACTATTGTATTAATTAAGTATTATGGTGACTTGGTTGTTGACTTTGTTGACTTGTTGACTTTTGTTGACTTGTTGACTTTGTTGACCGGTTGACTAGGCTTGACTAGTTGACCATCATGATAACCATGGCTATCATTTCATGCCAAAGACTTTTACTTGCTTGTTCATTTAAGTAAAATGAGTGCATGACATGATAAGCTTATGGTTGCTTCTACCATCACATAAGACTTTTGTTAATATGATGAGTTATGATTACTTTGGATTATGAGAGGGTGAGAGACAAAAGAGTTGCTCATTCTTTTCTTGCTCATTTTCTCTCTCTTGTTCTTGAGCTCTCCTCTTGCTCTCACCCTCAACCTCTTGCTCCCTCTCTTGATCTATGGTTCTCTTGTCTCATGAGTTGAGAATCAAGAACCATAGATAAAATCCCATTCTAAATCATCTCTACTCATTCTAGTTCACTAGGTTTGGCAAACCAAGTGAACTAGTTTCTTCAAAGAACGAAGAAGGAGCTAAAGGTTGGAGCTTTCAAGTGGATCTATCTTCGGCGTACGGAGACAACGAGAAGGAGCCATCGAACCACCATCGGAGCTTGAAGAGAAGGAGTTCAAGTTTAGGTATAACCATCTTCATCCGAGTAGCTAAATATCTTTAGCTTAGTATGCTAGTTTTAGTTTAGGTAAAGATCCCGACCTAGCTTAGTCCATGTTGCCTCTTGCGTTAAAATTTTGATTTTATACCGTTTCCGCCTCCCCGTAAGAACCGGGGGTCGCAACGTGGACTTACACCCAACATGCGCGAAAAACCCCAATCAGGTGCATCCATCATGCACGAAATCATGAAATACAATATCAAGCACCGAACATGCGCAAAATCCAATCAAGTGCACACGGTGCACAAAACAAATATCGAACATCACAATCGAAATCGAAGTCCAGTGCATCTAAGTGCACAAAAGGCGTATCACTGCACTGCAAGCATATATAAAATATACAGAGTGCAGGAACCAAATCGTGTGCGTGCATACGCACAAAATCAACTCAAATGTATAAAACCGTAAAATCACAAACATGTGAAACCAAGGCACGAAAATGATATCAAGTGCAACACTGTGCAAAAATCGTAAATCCTCAATCATCAAAATCAAATCATACGAATAAATCACCCAAAACATCGAAATCAATAATGGCGGAACAGTACCGCTCAAGTGCATGCTCTAAGAATCTCGGGCCAACTGTCGCGGTCACTAGTGGGGCGTCTCGTCGATGATCATGAACTCTGGCCTGCTGGTATGCATAACAATGACCACTCCTGGTCAAGGTCTTCACTGTGAATTACCAACCTCTCGGTCCATCGGCTCATCGGCCCTGTCAGGTGTGCTAACGGGGATGATCCCGTTCTGGCACGTCTCTTGTCATCTCCCGGTCAATCATTGCGACCACTCGTAAGACAGCATATCACTGGTGTCGGCCTCTGGTTCTCTGAATGTACGTGACACCTCTGATCCTGGGTGCAAGTATCATTACAACAGTGTCCTGGAAGGAATCCTGCTCACGGTCTCTTCTATGTTTCGTCTCTGCCAACTGTCCGGAAGTCATCGTCCTTTACTATATCTGCGTCTTGCTCTGGAACGACTGCATTCTCATCACGACTCTTCTGGAAGGTATATCCAAGTACCATGCCTCGGCATGCGCATCGCATCTCTGATGTCGGCGGAGTGGAACGTCATCTCATCTAGATCTGGTACGAACCTCCTACTTCACTTTTCTCTAATGTCGTCTGCTTTGGACTCGTCTCGTCGTGGCTGCATGGATTGAGCTCCAACGACTATCCTCGTATCTGGAGTCTCCCAAGAATGCATCTCACCACCTAGCATCCGAATTAAGTCGAGCCATCCGATCGAGTCGTCAAAACCTCATAATCACTCAAGAGCTCAACATCTTGGGCACAGTTTAATAGTATCGAGTACATACCACAGTATCGGTGGTCCAGCCGTAGAAGGGAAAACCCAAGCCTCACTAATGGCGCCGTAGAACTGCCGCAAACCCGAAGGTTCAAAGGCTTTCACACGGTCATTAAGTCGAGTTAGGGTTTCATTCTTCTAGAGGGACCATAGAATTGCCTGCATGTCTTTCCGACTACTTTAAACTTGGAATAATAGGTTTCTGACATTCGATCGTCTCTGTCGACTCCCAACGTCTCCGCGTGAAGTCGTCTCTAGCTGGAATCAATCTATCTGATGACCTCGCATCGGAGTAGGCGAACGATCCACATGTCCTAGTCATTCATCCTCGATGACTAGCGACCTTCTATCATCTCTTAGTACAACTCGTTCTGCACTAACGCCAGCATCTGGGGCAATATCTCGTCGTTCGCAGCAATAACTGGCTCGCTCGTCTGCACGCTGAATAGTGCCTCGACCATCATGAATAAGCAACACACCAACGGTCATCAAAATCTGGCTGGCCTCTGTCAGTGGCCCAATCCTCTGATACTGATCGGCACGTCCGAGAAATCTCATAAAGGCGATCCGCCAAACGCTCGTGGCGCGGAAACACAGTAAAAAGACATATCTCCGCAATCGAGTGTCACCAGAATTTCGCCCTGGTCAGTCCTCGTTCGTGACGAGCTCGTGCTGACCGCAACTCTAGCCGTAGCTCTCCCTGCCCGTAATCGTGGCAGCAAAACCATAACTGGTACAGATGAGGCTAGATCGGAATGAATATAATACTGAGCAAAGAAATGTACATCTTACGGCTTCTTAAGTGGAGTAGCGTATCGTAAATATGCCGCGGAACATACCCACGGTACATCACTCTACTTTAGTCACCTATTCCATCAACCAAGGGTCATCCTACGCTCCGAAGGTAAAACCTAACGCTCTGATACCAACTTTGTCACGTCCCGAAAGTACGGAATATGACCGGCACTTAAACTACGAACGTCTCGAGGCGTACGTAATCTAAGTAAGCCGAAAACCCAGAAAACCAAACCAAGAAAAGTAGTAGAGTGAAGGAAAAACCAATTTAAAACAAATAGTTTTAATAGCATAAGCCGAATTATACGTTTTAAAAACATCCAGAATTTCCTGAAAATTTCGACAGAGTCTCCTTTGTAAAAACTGGCCCCCAAACGGGATACAACATGAATAGTATAAGAAATCAATAAAAAGGCATCCCCAAGCGGGAGCTAGCTCTTCGTCAATCGACGGTCACAACCACACAAGTAATATAATATACAACGCCAACGGCGAGGATCAAAATTCAAAAGGAAACTCAAAACCACAAGAAAACCACAGGAATAAAATGCGCGACTCTAAGGTCGAAGGAATAACATCACCGGTCTCTATCTCAAAATAAATACATGATTGGTTGATGGAACTTCTAGATACAACAGAAAATAATATACAAGATATAAAATGGGGGTACGATACAAGTAAACCCACCTACTAGCAAATCACCCGAAGGAAACTATGCCCGCAAGCCGTAAAGAAACCTGTACGGCCAACCTGCAAGAAACTGGGGCATAACGGCGGTGAGTTGCCAACTCGTGAATAGAAAAATATCTACGCACAGATATCGCATAAATAACGCAACCTAGGTCAATGATCATAATATAACCTCAAATATATGAATAACACGTAGCCTATAACAAGGCTAGGGTAAATATCTAACCCGAGTGTAATCTCATGTTCCCGTGTCAGTGCCTCAGGTAGCAATATATCATATGGATGATGAATGAATGCATGAAACAGAATGCATGTACTGAATAAAACTGGTTTCTTAAATCAGTGAGATTTCTGTATTTTAAAAGAAATGAGGTACCATATATGAAATCAGCATAAAACAGTGCCCATCATCGACACAAAACAAGTGTCCAAATACCTCGATATCTCTGTGTCACAATCTATGTACCTCAAGTCTCAATCTCAATGTCTCAATCACAATATCTAGGGCGCCGTCAGTCCAGACCGGCCCCTACCATCCATCTCAAGACCACGACGGTATCCTCCGGATATCCGACGCGTCGGGTAATATCACCGGTAGGTAGTGCTCCCCTGCCAGGCTCACATCGTCATCATCACGCGCTTCTTGCCCCGGGGTACCTTACCGGGTCCACCATGTACCCGAAACGGTTCATCCGTCTCCTCGAATCGGGTCTCGAAATCCATCAGCAAACTCATGGTGGACGACTCATACATCATGGGAAAAACCGCACTTTTATTTAAAGAGAGAGAAATCAGTTTATATATGTTTTGCGGTTTTCCTCCAAATCCAGAAAATATCATGGAAATCCGAATCATCAATAGCATGTAGAACCATGAATATAAGCATGAGAATGAATAACAGTATGCATGAAGCGACAAGTAATAACTACAATATCTAAGCTGGCATATAAGGTATGTACACTAATATTATGTCAAACGACTGGCTATCAAGTTAAGTTAAGCAACAATATTTTCTAAGGTGTACGTGACATGGCAATTACCGATGAAGATGTGTGTGAGCCGGCAAGTAAGTGTATGTGGTACATACGCATCATCGGTAATGGTGCTGGTGTCCTAACAGCATAATGTCAACAATGCAATATGAAATAACAATGTAAATATGCGATGCGGAGCGAGCAACCAAAATGAGCGGTAGCTAAAAACTAGACGCAACTATAACTAATCTGCATTAATCTAATATAAGTCCTAAAAATGGTGCCATTTGAAATAACACGAACCGCGGGGTTTTGAAAATAGGGCTACGGGGGTTTTTAAGAAAGGATATGTCTTTTGAAATATCCGTAGATCCCTTGACTTGTCTTTTAAAATACCCACGATCTGCTAGTTTTGAAATAGGTAGGAGTCTAGTCTAATCTAACAACTACACTAAACTATACGGCTAAACTAACAAGCTGAACTACAGGTAAGGAAACCACCTATCATCTGAGTCGATACATATACATACCTGTATATATACAGTCGGTGATCCCGCCTCAATAATATCATCTCCGATACCATATCTATAAGCAGGCATCCCAAATCAAGAGTGCGGATCAATCATCAATATAGCCCGTACGTAAATCCGTCGTACGGCATCCCAACTCTGGGTACGGGTCAATATCACATTCATCATACTGTTCACCTGGTATCCTCTTTATCAAACATCATGATCGGGGTACTGATCTATGTCTAGTACAATACTGATACCGCCTAAGTATGCATGCACGTGTGTGAAACACTACGTCAAGACCCGTTACAACGTCATGTCTTATCTCAAATACGAACCCTGCTTTATCACCGATCTCACGGCCTTAACTCAAATCTCATCGACTCATCTTAAATCCCAAGTACTATCCTCATTATCCATGCATGTGTATATGAATGTACATATGCATAGTCCCATACCCACGCATATATACATATATACACATCCCAATCGGTGCACAAGAAAGTAATGTATGCAAGTCTGTGTGTGCGTATGTGGTATAACAACTACTCTAGGGTTTCGCAACTAACCCCAAGCTAATCCAGGAACACCTAAACATAACATGGATACACATTCTCGTATCATAAAACACCTATATAAACATATATATATAAGCTACACTACGGACTGCGGGGGTGCTATACGCCATCCACCCGACTTCTCCCCGTAGATATAAATCTACTCACCTCGACCTTCGCTTGCCGATGCCGATGCCGATGTCGACACGCGCTTTCTTGTCTCCTTGAAGTCTTCGTGAGGGTACCTACATATCATAACACACCGCATCGCATTAAAGTCCGACTCATGACCAAATCGACACACGAATCTCACATAGGTCAAAACCTATGGTTTGCTTTCACAAATCAACCCAAAAACCCTCGACATCGGCGTACAAACGCCGATTGATCGAGAAAAACACCAAACGTACCAAATCATGGTTTTACAATTCACTAAAAATATATAAAATACGATGCAATTCATCAAAACCAATAAATTGATTAAATCGATTTATTACAAGAAACCTAGTAAGCATCAATTAGCCGTTTCACTTTAAAACTCGATGTTTAAACGAAACTAATGGCCACAATATCCACCAAATATCATAACCAAGTTATAGAAACCATATCAATAATTTATTCTCATCAACTTGTATAAATTCCAAAATTCTAGTTTTGCAAAAATATCCAATTTAACACTTTTTAACGCAAAATTTCACAATTCAACAATTTAGCTTGGCTTTGCATATTTTAAATGGTTAAACCACTCATGGAAACCTTAATGATGTGCTAAAAACCCTAACTAGATTTTAATCCCACATTTTAATAAAATTTCTAAAACCTAGTTAGCAATTTAGCATAATTATCACAATTTGGGCAAATTAAATATAACAATTTTCAAATTAGCTACAAGATTAGGTTTTGCATATCTTAAGATGCTAAAATACATCACACTACCATGAACAAATTATCACAACCATAACTTTAATTTAACCCTTCTCTTGAATTTAAACTTGCAATTTAAAACCTAAATTAAACACCTAATTAAGTTGATTTAAAGTATTTAACATCAAATTAAGCAAAAGGGTCAGAGTTATACATTCACAAACCATGAGATCAAATATGGAACTTGACCTCCAAATTAAGATCTTTGCACCAAGATCCATGCTAGAAATGCTAAGGAATAATGGGTAATTGTTGGATTTGGATTTAGATTGAATTTGTATGGATTTTGTGGAATTTTTTTGATGCAAATTGAGTGGGATTTGGGGGGGGGGGGCTGTTGCTGTTGGGAGAAGGGGGGCTCGGCCATGCAATGGGTGAAGGAGAGAAAGTGAGGTGAGGGAGTGGTGGTAAAGTCAAAGGAAACCATACCTTATTGACTTCAACCCTTCATTCTTTATTCCATCATATAATATTTTTATTTGATGAGGTGATGAAAAAAGAAATTGAGGGAGAGGGGGCTGTTGGGGTTCGGCCATGTGCTGGAAAAGTGAGTGAGTGTGTGAGAAAAGAGTTGTAACCTTACTCCATACTCACATTAACCTTAACTCTTTAATTATATCATATTTGTATTATTTAAGCCCCTTTTTTTTCAATAATTTCTAAACCGTTTTGGCAAACGATTTCATTTCAAAAACCATATGATAAAATTTTATTTAATGAGTCATGTTGCACAAAATTTGTTTCAACTCATTCCAATTTGTAATTTTCCCTAATTAAATGTATTCGTGACGGCTTAAAATAATAATAAAATAATTTTTTTTCAGAAAAATTGAAATTTCACCAGTGGCTCAATAAACACCAAATACTAGAAATTACATAGCTAGAATATGTATATTTAATTTTTATAATAATATATTTGCATTTTGACCTTTTTACAGAAAACCCCCTTATTTTACCGTTTCTTCGAAATTTCACCGAAACGATTTTCAAAACGTTACAAGAGACGTGTGAGCAGATTTTCCAGCAGTTGAAGACTCGCTTAACGACTGCACCAGTACTATCTTTACCTTTTGGGTCAAGTGGTTTTATTGTTTATTGTGACGCCTCTCGAGTGGGTTTAGGCTGTGTGTTGATGCAGCACAGCATGGTCGTCGCTTATGCTTCGCGGCAACTGAAGAGGCACGAACTGAATTACCCCGCTCATGACTTAGAGATGGCTGTTGTAGTATTCGCACTGATGATTTGGAGGCATTACTTGTACGGTGAGTCGTGCCAAATATTCACAGACCACAGAAGCTTAAGGTATATCTTTCAGCAATGAGATCTTAATCGGAGGCAGCGTAGATGGATGGAACTTGTGAGGGATCATGATTGCGAGATTCTTTATCATCCGGGAAAAGCGAATGTTGTGGCAGAGGCTTTGAGTTGGAGGCCCGGAGGTAGCTTATCTTATTTGAGCACAGTGCAGAGACATGTTGGAGATAGTGCCCTCAGAGTCAAATATTGGATCGCAGGTACGTGATTGCAATGATTGCGGAGGACCTATACCGGTAGGACAGTCTTACTCGAGATGATAGTATGCTATCTGGTTTGCCTTTATCAGTCGTGTACATGTTCAGGTGACTGATTACATGTTACACTTTGATAGAGCCCTTAAGATCTTGCTTTACTACCAACAGTATGATGGCGATCATATACGTGAGAGTTGGGTGGTTTATATGCATATACTTAATTGTGGTCCCTAGTCGTGGGAGTTTCGAGACAGGGCATCGATACTCCGGAGTAGACTAGTGTGTACAGTCGAGACCCCGACGAGGGGCGGTGGCCGGTCTCACAAGCCACTGGTGTCAGTTGGATCACCTAAGATGTATACAGGTGCTCATTGGGTTATGAGTACACCGGACAGGACTCGCCGGGAATCTGCTAGTTGGTATTATACATATCGTCAGATAGCAGTTCCCTGGTGACATGGGTACAGGTTAGTTCATCGACCTGAGGTCTTCATTTGTCTCGTGTGAGTTCCCACTGTGCTTTGATTTCTACCCTACCACGGCTCTAAGGAGGCGTGCAAACAGGTAGTTTTTGGGTACAGTCCCGAGCCATATGGAGGCATGTGAGCGGATCGGCAGGGGATTCGTCTCTTCCGGTATTGGGGGTGAGGTCGTGCTGTGTCTAAGTGAGCCATTACACAAAGCCCATGGCCATGGCAGGAGATTTACTGGTAGGTACTCCATTAGTATCTCAGGGTGTTATTGGGCTACACTCCGACACGACTTATACTGCTATTGGGGGTCTGACGTTACTAGCCCCCTAGGCAGATATGCGATACTTATAGACGAACGGACCGGACTGTATTGTCACGACCCGAAAGTACGGAATATGACCGGCACTTAAACTACGAACATCTCGAGGCGTACGTAATCTAAGTAAACCGAAAATCCAGAAATATCATAAATCTCAAGAAATCATCACAAGTGCATATGTCAATGATAATGAATGCATATGGTATCAATAACCAAGTTGCAATGTATGATTAATAAACTAGGCATATAAGGCAGGTACACTAATATCATATCAACTACTAACTAACAAGCTAAGTCAAGCAAATATATTCTCTAAAGTGTACGTGACATGGCAATTACCGATGAAGATGTGTGTGAGCCGGCAAGTAGGTGTACGTGGTACATACGCATCATCGGTAATGGTGCTGGTGTCCTAACAGCATGATATCAATAATGGAATATGCAGCAAAATAAGTATGCGAGGCAGAGTGAACAGCAATAATATGCGGGAGCTGAATACTAGACACAACGATAACTAATCTGTAATAATCTAATATAAGTCCTACAAATGGTGCCATTTGAAATAACACGAACCGCGGCAAGACGGTCACAACCAAACAAACAATATAATATACAACGCCAACGGCGAGGATCAAAACTCAAAAGGAAACTCAAAACCACCAGAAATATAACGAGCGACTCTAAGGTCGAAAGAATAAACAACACTTGTCTCTATCTCAAAAATACATGTTTGGTTGATGGAATTTACTAGATACAACGGAATAATGTTATACAAGGTAATATGATGGGTACGATACAAGAAAAACTCACCTATTAGCAAGTCACCTGAAAGAAACTGAGCCCGCAAAGCCGTAATGAAACCTGTACGGCAAACCTGCAAGAAACTGGGGCACAACGGGGGTGAGTTGCCAACTCGTGAGTAGAAAAACATCTACGCACAGAAATCGCATAAATAACGCAATTCTAGGTCAATGATCATAATATAGCCTCAAAAATGTATATAACATGCAGCCTATAACAATGGCTAGGGTAAATATCTAACCCGAGTGTAAACTCATGTGCCCGTGTCAGTGCTTGAGGTAGCAATATATCATATGAATGAGGTATGAATGCATGAAAACAGAATACATGTAAATGAATGTAGCGGCCAATATATTTATTAAATATCTTAAATAAGTCATAGAAAAAATTTCCGGAATTTAATCTCATTAAATTCCAAAAACCCTAATATTCTAGTTTACAAAATACCCTTTTTAACAATTTCATAGCAAAATGCACAAACTACAATTTAGGTTGGATTCCTATGAACTAAAGTGTTAAACTACACTTAATAAATTTAATAATATGATAAAAACCCTAACCATATTTTTAATCTCATATTTTGAATTAAAACTAAAAACCTAGTTTGCAATATTAACCACCTTTAACAATTTTCAAGCAAAAATTCTCGATTTAAGAATTAAGCTTAGATTTGCATAACCTAAGGTATTAAACCACTCATTATAATATTAATAATGCCATGAAACCATAATTTGAATTTTATCTCATAAGAATATAGTTATTTTAAAAACCTAGTTTACAATTTATATAATTATCACAATTTAAATCAACAAATATGCAAACTAGCAACCTAAATTGGATTTAGCATAACCTAATATGTCAATTACATCACACAACCCTAATCTCACAACACAAAACCCCAATTTGAATTCAAACCCTACTCTTGAATTTCAAACCATGCACTTAGAACTAAAATAAAAACTTATTTAAACATATAATTAAACTAACCTAAAGCAATTAACAACAACTTAAGAAAAAGGTTAAAATTATACCTCATGATCAAGGGATCAAACATGAATCTAGCACCAAAATCTTGGCCTCAAAAATGAAAACTTTTCACTAAGAATCATGCTATAGTAGCTAAGAAATAATGGGTAAGGCTTGGATTTTGAATTAGCTTTGATTTTGCAAGGATTTTGAGGCAAAATTGTGGATTTTTGAGGCAATTTTGTGGGGGATTTTGGGCTAGGGGCTGCTGCTGGAAAGGGGTCAGCCATGTTGTGGGGGAGTGAGGAGAGAGAGGGAGGTGAAGAAAGTGGGGAGAAAAGACAGGTCCACACCCCTTTTGACTTTTCTTTCATTTTCTTTTCTTTTCTCTTCTTTTTTTTATTCAAAAAGGAGGTGATTGGAGAGAGAGAGAGGGGCAGGGGCTGTTAAAGTGGGCCGGCCACAAGGGGAAGGGGTGTTGGTGAAGTGTGTGGGTGTGGGGAAAAGATAAATGTATTACCCCAATTTCCATTTACACTAAATTTCACCGAAAAAAGCCTTTTTTCTTCAATAATTTCTAAACCGTTTTGGCAAATGATTTCATTCCAAAAACCACATGATAAAATTTTATTTAATGTTTTATTATGCAAAAAATTTGTGTCAACTCATTCCAATTTGTAATTTCCCTAATTAAATGTATTAGTGACGGCTTAAAATAATAATAAAATAATATTTTTTTTCAGAAAATTTGAAATTTCACCAGCGGCTCAATAAACACCAAATAATAGCAATTACATAGCTAGAATATGTATATTTAATTTTTATAATAAGATATTTGTATTTTGACTTTTTACAGAAAACCCCCTTATTTTACCGATTTTTTCGAAATTTCACCGAAACGATTTTCAAAACGTTACATGTATATACATTGTCACTGTTAGGCTCAGTAGGGTTTCCGGATGAGTTCGCTGATCGGCCTCCCTTGAGGTCAGTCCATGGGCAGCCGTTACGCATAGCTAGTGCTGCTGACGGTTTGTGGTTAAAACCACTGCCAGGGTACTGACGAGTCATTAGAGTTCCCCACAGACAGTTTCCCAAGTTCGGGCGAAACGTTGTAGAGGCCGTATGGTTTTATGGCAGGGTTCGGAAAATGCACGTGCGTTTACGCACGTGTTATTTTTCGGGCAGATGATACTGGTCGGCTTTGGTTTAAGCCGGATCCGAGTATTGTATTGAGTAGATATAATATCTTTGTCTCAGTTTCATTTGTATTCGGTTGTAATACAAATGCGGGTATATTTATACAGTTACGGGGTTATCCTGAAAGTCGTTTCAGGATCACTTTTGGAAGTTGCCAGTTTCCAGTTTTCTATCAGCCGTCTTTTAACATTCGGTTAAAGACGGATTTATCTTTTCTTGGATAAGGTTGAGTCGTGCTTCTAGAAAGTTCTAGAAAGGGTGACTTGGCATGGTGAGTCATTAGTGCTTTAATGGAGCCATTAATGCAATGGTGACTGGGTTAATGAATCACCATTTGCATTAATGAGGTTTTGTTTGCATGAAGGATATTTGTGGTTGATTTCATTTTTGATATAAGACTAAAGTTTTGGGTGCATGGAAATTTCATTACCTCTTTCACTCCTTCACCCGATAAAATGGCAACTTCATTAACCGATCGTCCACGGATTTGGACGAAGTGAGACAAAGTCATCTACTCATTCTCTACATCAATCTTGGTCGTCTCTTTTAGCAAACTTGACGACCGAGTTGCCTCAAGTCAGAGGCGGGAGCCCGTTTAAAGATTCAGTGACGTGGTGCCACCTGGACGAGCAGATCGGAGATCGACGAGATCGGAGAAGCCGTAACGGAGCATGGGATGATGGTTAAAGAACGAAGGACTCGGATCGTTCGGTATAACCTTTCTACACTCTTTACAGTTTGTTAGTTTAGCAATAATGGCAGATCCGGGTTAAAGTATACGATAGCGCCAGTTAAAAGTTTTTGTTCCGCATTTGGCTTCTGTAGACGGCCGGGGCGCTACCGTAGACTTACAGTGGTATCAGAGCCTCACCATTTTGCTATACTAACTTGTGCTAACGTGTTTAAAACATCGATCGAACCGGAAATCAAAAACCGCATTTTTTTAATTTCACAGTTTCTGTAGATTTTAAATGATGTCCTAAAATTATTCTGTATATCTCAGAAAACTGTGCAGGGTTTTAAAAGAAAACCGTACAAATTTGGACACGTGATTCGACAAAACTGCCGCGGAACCGCGGTCAAACCTATGGTTTGACCGCGCTTCCGCGGCCATTCAGTGAGATCGTGGCCCCAAATTTGCACAGTAGCTTCTATGTTGGAATTTGGGGTTTTTGGTATATATCTTTTGGGCCCAGATTTTGTTACTGTTCAACAGATGTTCGTAGGGCCCACTTCATGATATTTAGTCGATCGAAATTTAAACATGTTAGTTTGCAGTGCTTACATTATATCTCCGACCGGGAATGTCATTTGATCGGTAAACCGCGTCTGATTGCTATAGTTCTTTTAGACGGGTTTGCGAACGTGACATTCGCGTTGATGTTCTGTGTTGTGCTGTGATGTTGCGGATTTGTCGTGGTGGATAGCAATGTGCAATGATAGTGCAGTTTGAGTTTATTTGTACATTTGATATTGCGAGGCGAGCGTCCAACTTGTGGACTGCCGTCACTACCTGTTGTATAATACTCTTTTGGGGCACGACCAGGCTGCGGTCGATGTACCTGTTGTACTATTTTTCATTACTGTACTAGGTTTTGCCACGCGACGGAGTGCACGGATAGCCGGGTTCTGGGGGGCAACGGGTCCGCATCTCATGGTTTTGAAAGGCATAGGGGCCCCACTCTAGAATTGGCAGACTATTCGCCGCACTCGTAGGGGGTACAGGTTGACCCAAGGAGGGGTGCCCAAGATTACCGGATTCCGTGAAGTGCTGGGTGGTCCATTCACTATGCTGTAGGAGGCTGCCTCGCTTCAGGTTTTGGCGGGTAACTTGCCGCACCCGTAGGGGTCTAGGTTTCATTGTACAGGCTATCCACACGACAGGGGAGCGTCGGGTTTCAGCAGCGGCTCTGTGAAACCCGGGGATCCCAGATTATCTGTATTGTTCTGTGATGCTTATTACTTTTCTGTAATGTTGCATATTATCACGCCTGGAGCGATTATTGTATATTGGTTTATATACTATTAGATGTTGTATATGTTTTACACCCGCGCTAGTCCAGTCCCCGCTCTGTCGTTAGTTAAGTAACCTAACGGGTGATGACGGGACCCAGTGACGAATGCGGATGGCATATACGTACATTTTATTTTCGTTCTTTTCTGGTGTGATTACTGATGGGACTGCGTTGATTCTGATCAATGCAAAGTAAAACAAACCTGTTTGCAGTTGTTGGAACAATTTAAAAGGTGTTATTGCAAAGACGTTTCCTTTTGTTATGCATAGAGGTATTCAGTGGAATATCCTGCACCTCATTCGACGGGGCAAGGGCCGATATCCCTTCACCGGGACTGACCCCTTGGGCAGAAGTTTGCGTCAGGGTAATAACTTCACTATAGTCGATTACAAGTTGCTTTGCATAGCGGTATTCAGTGGAATATCCTGCACCTCATTCCACAAGGAATGAGCCGAGATCCCTTTACCGGGAGTGACCTCTTTAGCAAAAGGTTTTCGCCACTATATTTTAAAAAAGCTATCAGGTTCCTTCAGCGATATCAAGTTCACTACGTTAAAGGTTTTTCGCCAAAAACCAGCCGTAGCCCTCTGTCACTTCTTTTGGGTATTTAGTAGTATTCAAGCTATGCATTTTAGCCAGAGTTAAGGCATGGTGTTTGGTAGCTGCTGGGTATTCATTTGTTGCATAGATAGATGAGTTCGTTTGGGACAGTCGTTCTGCCATTTGGCCAAAGCCAGGGGCATGTGCGGGTCGGTTCAAATTGACAAGATAGTGACGGGTAGAACTTGGCATGTGACTTATGACATTTTGACCAAAGCCAAGGTTATAAGAGCATGGGGCAAAAATCATATCGGGAGTTTCTAAAGAAACTGAAACTTGCCAAGTATGCGCAAACCTTCTAGAGTATGAGTAACGTGGATGCATTCCATCACGTTATCATGCGATGAGAGTTGGATCCCGATTCCCACTGATGAGTTGGTTTACTCTTCGGGTGATCCCGATTGATTCTTCTTTCTGGTTTGGAGGAGAATTTGACAGGACAGTGGGAGGTTTTCGGATTAGATAAAGTGATAACCATTCTGATCTAGGTTAGAGTGCACGCAGAGTGTTTCTTTTCTCTCTCTCTTTGGCAGCGACCTTTGACCGACCCTAGACTTTGACTCAGTGACCAAGTTGACCGAACCTTCTTAAAATACTAGCTTTTGGATTGTCTATGTTGCATAAGTCATTGCCACTCCTTCTTTTACCCTTTGCATTTCTCAGAACACCCGTATTACTACGGATATCCACTTCCATTGGATAGATCCATCGTATGGTTATATACGAACTCGAAGGGACTTCTTCAAGGATGGATCAAGGTTCAGGAGAAATAGAATTGGTTTTTTCAGTTGTCTTTCATTATCACCTTCTCTCAGGTTGCGAGAGCTCCTTGGTTTAGGAGAGTACACCTATTACGCTTATTGGATAGTCTTATTCCAAACCATAGGCAGGTGCCGAAAGGTAGGGAATGAAGAAAACCAATTAGCCTAAGTAGGGTGTACAGAAGGTAATATGTAAAGACAAAATAAAGGGATTAGAAAGAGGGCAAAGTAAGTTGCGACTGATATCATTCACGACCAAAACCGCGTACTTCATCGCCACTCCTATTTCACCTTTAAAGGAATAAGGTATTATTCAGTTGTCTTTTATCATCACCTTCTCTCAAGATGTGAGTACTCCTTGGTTTAGGAGGGTACACCTATTATGCTTACTGGATAGTCTTCTTCCAAACCATAGGCTGGTGCCGAACGGTAGGGAAGGAAGAAAACCATTTAGCCTAACGATGGTGTGCAGAAGGTAACGACTAAAGACAAATAAAGGGATTTGGAGAGAAGGCAAAGAAATATACGGTTATAGTCATGAATTGGATTTTGGAAGAGGCATTGCTATGAATACTAGGATACCCCTACGAAACATTTTCATGTTTCAGTGCATTGTTAAAGGAAAACTGTTTTCCCGATTGGATACTTACTCCAAGGGTATGTATTTACCAGGTTTCATTCTCATATCTATATGGTTTTACAGATGATGAGTGGGAGTAAGTTATCGGGAATTAGGTGATTATCCTCATTATATCGGAATTCGTTGTAATTGGTGAAATTTGAGGAAATCGCTAGGGAACAGTTTTTAACCTACGACGCACAGGTTTTGAGTTGCTTAAACTCAGCGGACTTATACAGAGTATTGTGTGTTGTCCAAGTGTCCATCAGGACAAAGGGGTAGGTCCTCGTACTATGTTCTGTTTACTTATGACTTCTCTAGTATTTAGACAAGTGTTTCGTAGAAATACAAGGTCTAAGTTTTGAGAAGTTGTGGGTATAAGAATAAAGTAGAGAACCAGGTATCACAAGTATCGGGATTCTTCAAAGAGATCGAAGATGTAGATTCTTGTGATTGGTATTTAGATGATAGTAATAGTTTTGAGAAACGTGTTTCTCTTTCAGGTTACTCATAATTGGATGGATTCCTAAGTTGAGTAATGCTGATTAGCCTCTTTTCCATTAAGATGATATGCACTGGAGACAGCTGCATGATTTGAATCTGGTTCCAATTAAATAAGTGCCAAAGTTTCTATATTGGATATAGAATAGTTCGTACCTTAAAAGATGTTAAGGTACTAGGAGTTGTCCAGCTTATGCTTAAAACCAGACTCTGGATAACTCAGGGCACGTTTCTGTAATGGTTGTTTGTGGGTTGACCCTGGCTATGACGAGGGTTGATATTCTACCATTTGGAAGATTAATAGTGATATTGTTCTTGACTCGCCACAGTTTTAGTAAAATGGATTTTTTCAGAAAACATTAGTGGGAGTATGGTAGAACTGGAAGTGATTCCAGAACCGCGAACGATTACGGAAAATTTAATAGGACCTATATATTCAATCAGGTTTGACATTCCAATAGCCACTCCACAGATATGGTGGGTAACCTCAGACACCCGAGAGGTACTTCGGTAGCCACAAGGACGGTGACAGGGAGGTTCTTATCAACCTAGACTTGACACTACTGATGTTCCAGGCTATGAGACCCGATAGGAGGGTTGTCGTAGTCAGTGGGAGCAGCGGGAGCATAGTGGGCAAGATGCTTATATCTATTTATAGACTTGAGCAGTTATAGCGGAGATAGATCATCTAATTTTGATGTGACAGTCATGGGTTTGACTTCAATCAGGATAGGGATGGATCTGTTAAGAAGGTAGTAGGGTGTGATGTCATGGTATCTGGATGACATACACAAAGTAGGAAGTAAAATTCCTATACTACGATCAGTTGTATTGTGGTCATCACACAGTTGTTTCTGCAGACAGGATATGGATATAATATTTGACATTCTGGTTTCTAGATCTATGGTTTTTTAGATCTGGATTTGGGTAGTTTCCCAATGTGGGTACTTTGACAGTATTCTAATGGTTTTTAGAATAGATGACTCCTAGCATGGTGGTGTACCTGCAGGTGATGGAGTCACCCTCTCTAAAGATGTCTTACAGACTAAAGGGGAGAGGGATGTGCATGATTGGCAGATCACTTGCTTAGGCAATTGAGTCAATCATGAGATGTCAAGTACCACACCAAATGTTGTTTTTGCACTAGATGCAATAAGTTTGTATTAATCCAATCCTGGAGAAACATAAGGAAGCAGTTATAGAACATAAGTACATGTTCTACGGATTTGATGACGGCAGCCTCCTTTGGGAGACGATTATCATTCCAGGCTTCAAAGGTGACATGGTTGACTGAGTGATTGTCAGAGTTATAGTTTTCCCTCTGATGAGGAACAGTATTATGGACAGGTGGTCCAAGAGGATACTGAGGGTGGCATGGTGCCGGATACTGATTAGGTTCAGTGATCGATACAGTCTAAGAAGTTTGGATTTGGAGTTCATTTAAGAACTAGGTCCCATCAGATATCCAGACATATTCTAAGACAGGTATTACTCGATTCGGGAGATGGCTTTCTCCGCGAACTTGAGATTTAGAGAGACATAGAAAGAAACAACTAGGCGGATCCACTCACTGAGGCTATTTCTCGAACACAATAGTTTTACAAACGGGCTTTGTGAAACTGATTAGTAGAGGAGTTGGATGTTCGGTTTCACACGGGCTGTGAGTAGTCGACATCGCAATAATTAGCCTTGAGTGCAAGTAGGAGATTGTTGGAGATAGTGCCCTCAGAGTCAATTATTGGATCGCAGGTACGTGATTGCAATGATTGCGGAGGACCTATACCGGTAGGACAGTCTTACTCGAGATGATAGTATGCTATCTGGTTTGCCTTTATCAGTCGTGTACATGTTCAGGTGATTAATTACATGTTACACTTTGATAGAGCCCTTAGGATCTTGCTTTACTACCAACAGTATGATGGCGATCATATACGTGAGAGTTGGGTGGTTTATATGCATATCCTTAATTGTGGTCCCTAGTCGTGGGAATTTCGAGACAGGGCATCGATACTCCGGAGTAGACTAGTGTGTAAAGTCGAGACCCCGACGAGGGGCGGTGGCCGGTCTCACAAGCCACTGGTGTCAGTTGGATCACATAAGATGTATACAGGTGCTCATTGGGTTATGAGTACACCGGACAGGACTTGCCGGGAATCTGCTAGTTGGTATTATACATATCGTCAGATAGCAGTTCCGTGGTAACATGTGTACAGGTTAGTTCATCGACCTGAGGTCGTCATTTGTCTCGTGTGAGTTCCCACTGTGCTTTGATTTCTACCCTACCACGGCTCAAAGGAGTCGTGCAAACAGGTAGTTTTTGGGTACAGTCCCGAGCCATATGGAGGCACGTGAGCGGATCGGCAGGGGATTCGTCTCTCCCGGTATTGGGGGCGAGGTCGTGCTGTGTCTAGGAGAGCCATTACACAAAGCCCATGGCCATGGCAGGAGATTTACTGGTAGGTACTCCAGTAGTATCTCAGGGTGTTATTGGGCTACACTCCGACACGACTTATACTGCTATTGGGGGTCTGACGTTACTAGCCCCGTAGGCAGATATGCGATACTCATAGACGAACGGACCGGACTGTATATACATTGTCACTGTTAGGCTCAGTAGGGTTTCCGGATGAGTTCGCTCATCGGCCTCCCTTGAGTTCAGTCCATGGGCAGCCGTTACGCATAGCTATTGCCGCTGACGGTTTGTAGTTAAAACCACTGCCAGGGTACTGACGAGTCATTAGAGTTCCCCACAGACAGTTTCCCAAGTTCGGGCGAAACGTTGTAGAGGCCATATGGTTTTATGGCAGGGTTCGGAAAATGCACGTGCGTTTACGCACGCGTTATTTTTCGGGCAGATGATACTGGTCGGCTTTGGTTTAAGCCGGATCCGAGTATTGTATTGAGTAGATATAATATCTTTGTCTCAGTTGCATTTGTATTCGGTTGTAATACAAATGCGGGTATATTTATAAAGTTACGGGGTTATCCTGAAAGTCATTTTAGGATCACTTTTGGAAGTTGTCAGTTTTCAGTTTTCTATCAGCCGTCTTTTAACATTCGGTTAAAGACGGATTTATCTTTTCTTGGATAAGGTTGAGTCGTGCTTCTAGAAAGTTCTAGAAAGGGTGACTTGGCATGGTGAGTCATTAGTGCTTTAATGGAGCCATTAATGCAATGGTGACTAGGTTAATGAATCACCATTTGCATTAATGAGGTTTTTTTTGCATGAAGGATATTTGTGGTTGATTTCATTTTTGATATAAGACTAAAGTTTTGGGTGCATGGAAATTTCATTACCTCTTTCACTCCATCACCCGATAAAATGGCAACTTTATTAACCGATCGTCCACGGATTTGGATGAAGTGAGAAAAATTCATCTACTCATTCTCTACATCAATCTTGGTCGTCTCTTTTAGCAAACTTGACGAACGAGTTGCCTCAAGTCAGAGGCGGGAGCCCGTTTAAAGATTCAGTGACGTGGTGCCACCTGGACGAGCAGATCGGAGATCGACGAGATAAGAGAAGCCGCAACGGAGCGTGGGATGATGGTTAAAGAACGAAGGACTCGGATCGTTCGGTATAACCTTTCTACACTCTTTACAGTTTGTTAGTTTAGCAATAATGGAAGATCCGGGTTAAAGTATACGATAGCGCTAGTTAAAAGTTTTTGTTCCGCATTTGGCGTCTGTAGACGGCCGGGGCGCTACCGTAGACTTACAAGACAGTCATCTGCAGATAGGCAGATTCTATGTAATTGTAGTGTACAGTTTGAGTTCATATCGACATGAGTACAGTTAGCTCATATTCGCACCCGTCCTCAGTTATTGGATCGTATCCGAGATACATTTCCCACAGATGCTCTCTTGTCGGGGATCATAGATCAGGTTAGATAAGGTATAGATTTTAAGTTCATGATAGATGACCATGGAGTATTACAATTTGGGACTCGTCTTTGTGTGCCGGATTCAGAGGAACTGAGACATGAAATCATAGAGGAGACCCATCAGTCAGCATATAGTGTTCATCCTGGTTCCACCAAGATGTATCATGACTTGAAAGATGTCTATTAGTTGGAAGGAATGAAGAGAGATGTCACAGAGTTGTTTCGAGATACTTGACTTGTCAGCAAGTCAAGGCCGAGCACCAGAGGCCTGCTGGAGAGTTGCAACCCTTGCCTATTCTTGAGTGGAAATTGGAGCAGATCTCCATGGATTTTATTGTGGGTCTACCCAGGACCAGCAGAGGGTATGATTCAATCAGGGTGATTGTAGATAGATTGACAAAGACAACTCACTTTCTTCCGGTGAAGACAATGTTTGGATATGTGTAGTATGCTCGAATCTATATTGATGAGATTGTGCGATTGCATGGGGTTCCAACATGCATAGTGTCCGATAAGGGTACACAATTTACCAGCCGACTATAGCAGAAAATTTAATAGGCTCTAAGTACCCGACCGAGTTTTAAAACAGCTTTTCAACCGCAGACAAATGGTCAGTTAGAGCGGACCATACGGACTCTAAAGGATATGCTTCGAGCCTGCAGTCTTGATTTCGGTGGCAGTTGGGATCGTCACTTACCTTTGATAGAATTCTTTTACAACAACAGTTTCCAGGAGACGATCCAGATAGCACCTTTCGAAGCTTTGAATGAGAGAAGGTGTTGATCACCCGTTTGCTTGACATAACTCAGCGAAAGTAGCATTTTGGGACCACAGATAGTACAAGAAACTACAGAAAAAGTCCAGTTAATACAGGACAGAATGAGAGCCGCCCAAAGCAGAGAGAAATAATATGCTGATCGACGCCGTCGTAGACTCGAGTTGATGTGGGAGACCATGTGTTCCCTCGTGTATCTCCAATGAAAGGTGTGATGCGTTTCGGGAGAAAGGGGAAGCTCAGCCCCAGATATGTCGGACCATACGAGATTCTGGAAAGAGTGGGTGCTGAAGCTTATCGTTTAGCACTTCCACTAAATTTTTCCGATGTGCATCCAGTGTTTCATATGTCTATGCTTCGTAAGTATCTTCACGATCCCTCTCACGTGATCCAACATCAAACCTTACAGCTTGAGCAGGATTTATCCTACACAGTGCAGCCAGTAGCTATTCTAGACCGGCAGGCAAAGAAACTGAGATCAAGTGTACTTTCGTCTATGAAGGTTCTTTGGCAAGGACAAAATTGCGAGTAGATCACTTTGGAAGCCGAGGATGCGATGCGGAAGAAATTTTCACATCTTTTTGAGGGTACGTAAAGTTATGTTTTAAATCCGGGGACCGAATTTTCTTAAGGGGGGAATATTGTAACATTTTTAATATTTTAGATAATAAATTAATTTAATTAATTAAATAATAAAATGTTAATTTAAAAAGTTATTGAAACAAAATAAGACATTTACATATGTTGTGTGTGAAACTAATTAATTTGAAATTTTAGGTTGTAACATTAGTAAATTACAAGGGTTTTAGTGAAAAATTCAGCTTCATTTGTAATAGGATATAGTATGAGGGGTTTTGTGAAATGTTTAGGTAATTGTGAAAATTGGAAATTTGTGAGGGTTTATGTGCAAAAAGGGTAAGGTCATGTTAAGCTTAAGTTATACCCATGGCATAACACATCCTAGATAACACCTCATATATACACCTCATTCTTGCATAAAAACCCCACCATTTTCTATGCTACGCCTCCTACTTGCATGAAACTACCACAATCCTTTTGGTGACACCTCCTCATGCAACCCTCACTCACTCTCCTTATCTTGTTCAGTTCATATATCATTGGAAATAAGAAATAAACTGAAAAAAGAGAAGAAAAAGAAACATCCTAGAATAACAAAGAAAAAAAGAGAAGAGAAGAAAAGAGCTTTGTGCTAAAGATTTTCACCATCACCCTCAAGCTAGGATCCTTGAGTTTGTGCTTCTTGGAGGGAGTTTTCCAGTGATCTTGCTGTACTTATAATCCTTAAACTCTGTAGGATTTTAGTCCTGTAAATGTTTAAAAGTAGAAATCGGATATGAGAAATGTCGTATTTTGAGTAAATATAGTCTCTGTGTAAATTTGCTGTAGTTTAAATAAAAATTTACATAATCAAACAGTTACATCATCTGGTAAATTGGACTTAGAAAAACCCATAGGAAGAAGGATCCATTACCTCGGATTTTGGTCGGCGGCATGTAGGCAAAATCCGAGCTCGCAGGACTTGTAGGGGAGTTGGGTGCTGAGAATTTTAGGGTAGGTCTATATACATGGATTAAGATGTTTGGTATTATTTGTTTAAGTTATTTTAGCAGTATATGAAATTCGGAAGGTAATATCTGAAATAGGAGTTAAAATTCTAAAACACGACACGGATATTTCGTAACACGTTTCTGTTTTCTGTTACGAACAGCGATTGGGTAAATTCCAGTTAGTATAGGTCTTAGATAGTTTGTAATAGTAGTATGTAGTATAGTTAATACGTAAAACTTGTATTTTCATGTTTTCGTCGTATCATAGTTTAGTCATTTCCTATACGAATTAATATCGATATTAGATTTGAGTACGGGAACTTCGGAGGCCGCAAGGAAAAGAAAGGAATTGATGATCTGAGTTGATTCGACGTATTCCGGTGAGTAGACTAAACATCTACCGGGGGATTTTGTATGGATGGCGTGATACGCCCATGGTTTAAGTTTAAGTTATAATTGTTCCTTCGTTTATAAAGTTTGATAGTATGCATTCATATATATAAATATCATCATGTTAATAATTGTTAGAACACTGCACAAGTTATCGACGAATCATGCTGAACATGCACATATCTACATGTTACACTACACCTCGTCGATATTAACATGTCACATATACACTTAGTACTTATCATACTAAATATGATCCACATCATACCTTAAACATTAAGAATGGTAGTTATTTTCATAAACATCATCATGTTTTATCTTCAAGTATTTGTAGTTTTTGATATAAGATGCATTGGGTTACTACGGATTTATAGTTTTAAGTTTTGTACACTATCGAGTAGATTCAGTGATTTTTCATCATTGATGTGACATGTCCACCTGAGATGTTTTTATGATTTGGTTTTATTCGGGACCTAGTGGGGTAGCTATACGGTTGCGGATTTTTACGTATATCCAGGCTGAGTGGGGTAGCTATACAGCTGGATTAATTATGGACCCGGTCGAGGCCGAGGGGTAGGAGAGCCATACTTTAAGCGGGGAGCCTAACGAGGATACTCGATACAGGAGACAGTTTTGAACAAGGCAGATATCTAGGTGATACCGACTAGTGTTATTGATTGACAGGATCGTTCGGAGAACGATGCCTGATGAAACACCGAAGATTTGTGTCGATGTTGGACACGGAAAAATTAACCTTATTTAGAAAATAATTGAAGAGATTTCAGTTTTGATTTATACATTGAGTAGTACATATTCATTCTTTCCACCTGTTATTGTGCATCCCATTCATTGTTGTTGATATTAGTTCTAGTTCGGCATACTTACATTATCAGCCGCTATATGTTAGTTTTATTCACTGAGTTGGCAACTCACCCCCGTTGTGCCATAAATCCTTGCAGGAGCCGTGTGGATGCGTAACAGCAGTGCGGATCCACTTATCAGTTTTTATCGTTCCTTTTTGCTAGGTAGGTTACCTACGTAGTAACCTCCTATTATGGTTTTGTATATTGGATCTAGTATCACTCCATCAGACCCTGTATAGTTGACTTAGAACGAGATGTGGTTGTATGTATCTTATTTTGACTGTTGAGATCGTTTAGTTGTGTGAAATTATATTTCTTTTACATTTGCTCGAGATTCTTCCTTTGAGTGTCATATTATTTTTGTGTATTGATTTCCGCTGTTTGGCATCGTTTGCTCCCGATTAGGGATGCAACCTATTCACACACCTTATAACTGCTTATTTAATAAGTAAAAAGGGAAATACTGTCGAAGTTTCAAAACCAGTTGTTTAAACTTCTCTTATTTAAAAAAAATCATTCGGCATGCTACTTCATTCTTTTACTTAAAACTAAATATTTTCTAATTTCCGCAAAATAATTTTTTGATCTTGGTTTTTGGCTTACTCAGATTGTGTCGACATCTTTAGATATCATACAATCTAAGTGCCGGTCACATCCAAACTTTGGGTCGTGATAATAACGCCATGCGGGTGATTCCCCTGTAGATGTTAAATCTACTCACTGATAATTCTGGGGCTAAGTAAAGCCAACCACTCGCTTTCCCTTCTTCGAAGCGTCCGAAGTCCCCGCCTGCGTCCCTATGATCATAAAACAATTTAACAAGTGTATATTAGCAATCGACCAATAACGCGTACCAACTACGTTTGACCGACGCATCAACTCCAAACAAACTCTGAAGTGTTCGTCTAGTGGCTAACGTGCCTAGAGACACTACGAAACCAACTCAAAAGCAAAAGCTACACAAAATACACGCACCGTGTCGGATAACGTAACACACGTATTCGTAACACTAGAAACTAGCAAAGTGATCCCAGATTTTCTATACAGTCAAAACTCAAAAATCAAACAGTACCAAACACACTAAATTAACTGCAGACAGCTACCCTGAAAAACCCAAATCCAAACTCCCTGTCACGACCCGCAGGGTACGGAACGTGACTGGCACTTAAGTTTACGAAACGTCTAAAGGCGTCCGTAAAATAAGTAAGCCAAAGCCCAGAAAACAAAACCAATTAAGCAAAAGAGTGAAGAAAACCCAAACATTTGAAAGCAAGTTTATCAAATAAGTCATATAAAACCCCTTTTTAAAAACAATACTAATTTTTCCGAAAATTTCGGCAGAGTCTCCTTTGTAAATACTGGCCCCCAAAAATGGGTACAACAAGAATATATGTAAAACCAACAAATAAGGCATCCCCAAGCGGGAGCTAGCTCTTCGCCATAAGGCGGTTACAAATCCCACGCAATATAAATGACAACAAGCATAATAATCATAAGGAAGCATGAAAAAAAAAAGTAGCATGTCGGCTCAAGTGAGCTCGACCCCAAAATACAGCATAAAATCCACAAACCTCACAGTCTCATCTCTAGGTCAATATACAATAATCTGGTAGAAACAGTAGATGGAGTACACTAAATACAAAGAATATACAAGGTGGTACAAAAAAATGATAACATAACACACCTATGAGCAAATCTCGAGCTCAGGCAAAAGAACAAGTGCGCCCGCCGCTACTGAACTGACGGAGCGGACCTGCAAAAGACTGTGGCACAACGGGGGTGAGTTGCCAACTCGTGAGTAACAAATAACATCTACAAAGGCCATCGTATGCATGCACACAAGCGTCCTAGCTTCTAAAATACAGGTATGACTGGATGCACTAGCAGGTGTGTATACAACATCAGTATGCTAATATGTATGCAACATGAAAATCTGAGGTATCAATAGGTATATATAAGAAATATTTTATCTCTTTTTGTTTTTTAAACTCTTTTAGAATGCCAGCATAATGTCAATAAATCGACGAAAATCGGTGTCCAGCAACGACACTCAAAAGCTGTCTCAAATCTCATAAATGTATCTCTGGCCTCAGCCGTCCGGCTGACCCATCTCAAATATCAATATCTCATCATCTAGCGGCCACGGTCGGTATCCTCTGGATATCCGCCGTCCCAAACAGTCACCGGTAGGTAATCCGTCCCCTGCCAGGCTCAACGTCATCACCACATTCCTCTTGCCCCGGTGTACCTTACCGGGCCCACCATGTACCCGTGCCGGTTCCTCCACTCCTCGACACGGATTTCCAAATCCACAGCAAACTCATGGTGGACGACACTTACATCACTAGAAAACCGCAATTTACATATTTTAAAAATATAATAAGTTTATAAATTTTGCGGCTTTCCCCCGAAATCCAGCAATATCATAAAATCTCAAGAAATCCTCATAAGTGCATATATCAATGATAATGAATGCGTATGATATCAATAATCAAGTTGCGATGTGTGATTAATGTATTAAGCATGAACAATTAATATGATGAAGTACATGCATATGAATAGCAATACTACGGTTTCATTTTTAAGGAATTAAAGGCAATAGTACCAGTTTAAGTATCAATTAGTAAAAGGTTTCAATTTAAAAGTTATCTAGTGTGGTGGCATGGCAATTACCAGGGTGTGTGTGTAAGCATGAATAGTGCTCGTGCTGCATATAAAAACCCTGGTAATGGTGCAGGTGTCCTATGAAATGGTTTCGTATAGGTATGTCAATATAATGCATGGATGCAGCAAATAGTCAATTAAGTATTTCACCCCTGATTATTAACATTACTAAGGATCTTGTAAGTTACTAAAACTATCGGGCGGCTTGCGCCATCCAACGATAGTCCCCCGTAGATGTTACATCTACTCACCGGGATCCCTGGCTAGCTGTGTCCAATCACCGCCTTTCCCATTTCGCGCCGCGTCTGACGTCTCCGCGACCGAACCTGGAATTTACATCAATACCAAATATAAGGTTACATATCAAGAACGACGCAAAACCCCAACGAAACTACTAAAGTTCGCTAGCTAGGTACAACGTGCACAAAGTGCGCGGAACACACGCGAAAATCGCAAAAACTGCCAAAAAACGCCGATTTGGTCGTCCGGCAAAACTAAAACCCGACTACCCAAAAATCCGCACTCACGCATCCTAAAAGTCGTAGGACAAGCCATTACAATCATCAAGATGTCGAAAATAATTCATCACAAAATTTTTATACAAAACTAGTAAGCATTTGCATTCCAAAATCGGTGCAAAAATCGCCGATTTGCGACAAAACGACTACAATAAAGCATAATTACCCAAGCACACTACAAGCAATCTACAAATACTAATTACAACACAATAACAATGATTCCAATCCTATTTTTCCATAAACAACCATTCTTGGATTCATAACCTAGTAAAATCCAATCAATTTCCACACTTGAAAACTTAATTTAGCACAACAAAAGCCCACATAAGAAAATTAACCTCTTAGATTTAGGTTAGCAAAATACTAGATAACAAATTAGGTTTAATCAACTAAATAATGGTTTCTAAACCTTAATCAACTCACTAATCAAGCTTCAAATACCATTTTCCATACACAAACCCTCTCTTGAAAATCCTAAAACAACAATTTCACACTTCTAAATTTAACTAAAATTAGCATAATTGAAGACTACAACAACAAGGTAACTATATAGATTAGTTAATTAACCATTAGATTAACTATAAAACAACTTAATTAATTATCATGGCTTCAAAACCCTAGTTAAACAAACTACTCTTTTTTTTTAAACTAGATTAGAAATTATTTAACTTTTAACACTAAACCATGCATTTAAAGGAATTTAGCAACAAAAGAAAGTAACTTTGATGAGAATTATACCTCACTTGAGATCTAGAAAGAATGGATTTTGCTCCAAATGATGGCCTCAAACACCAAGATCCAAGCAAGAATGGCTAAGGATAATGATAGCATAAGGATTTGTTTGGATTTTTGAATAAAGTGTGGATTTTGATATGTTTTCTTGAAGAAATTGAAGGAAAATGAAAAGAAAAGAGAGGAAGAAGAGGGTGTGCAGGTTTCGGCCAGTATTGAGGTGAGGGGGAGGGTGTGGGCAAGTGGGGAAAATCAAGGGTCAAGTCTCCAAGTCAAATGCACCATACCTTATTAACAATATTTAAAATAAATCAAAAAAACCCTTAAATCAACTCAAGAAAGCAACTAAAGAAAAGAGGCCAGAAATTTCTGGACATGGTCAGGGTTGGACTGTGGTAGGGCTGAGGGGAAAGAGAGAGGGGTTTTACAAAAGAAATTTTATGCAAAAAGGCCCCCTACAACTCAAAAATTACAAGTTTTAGCTCAAAATTCAATAAATTCGTTTCAAATCATAAAAATTTGTTAAAAATCAAAATAAATTACTAAAAATTTATGTTATCACTAGATTTTAATTATCATAATTTTAGAGATTAAAATTAGCCCGGAAAAATTTGTATTTATCGCTTATTTAATGTATTTTCTTACCGGCTTAAAATAATATTAAAAAATTGAAAAAATAGGAAAAACTTTTAAATGACCAAAATTTCATAATTAACTCATTAGCTACTAAAAACAATTAATTACCTATCAATTTAAGGTATAATTAGCCCTAAACTGCAAAATAACAAGAAAGACGGTTTTCGGAAAAATACCGAATTTTCACCGAATTTCAGGAAAACACCAAAACGACTTTTCAAGACGCTACAATCTTCCCCCCTTAAAGAAATTCGGTCCCCGAATTTAAAATAATATAGCTACGCGTACCTTCGAAGAGATGGGGATATTTCTTCCTCATCTCGCCCTCGGTCTCCCAGGTAACCTCCTCGCTGCTCGGGCTACGCCAAAGGACCTTGACGGTTTGTATAATCTTCGACCTCAACTTCTTCACCTGAAGATCCAGGATGGCCACCGGCTGCTCTGCAAAAGAAAGGTCGCGCTCTAGCTGGACTGTCGGGTGCTGAATCGCATGCGAAGGGTCGTGATGGTACTTGCGGAGCATCGAAACATGAAAGACGGGGTGAACATCGGGAAAGAAGGGAGGAAGAGCCAAACGATAAGCAACAGCGCCAACACGCTCGAGGATCTCGAAGGGACCTACGAATCTAGGGCTAAGCTTCCCCTTTCGCCCAAAACGCATCGCGCCCTTCATCGGAGAGACCCTCAGAAAAACATGGTCGCCAACTGCGAACTCTAATCTGCGACGGCGCCTGTCTGCATAGGATTTCTGCCTGCTCTGAGGCGCTCTCATCCGGTCTCGGATCAACTGTATCTTCGATGTCGTCTCCTCAACAAGCTGCGGCCCCAAAATGCTGCTCTCGCTGAGCTCTGTCCAACAAACGGGCGATCTGCATCTCCTCCCATACAATGCCTCGAACGGTGCCATCTGAATAGTATCCTGGAAGCTGTTGTTGTAGGAGAACTCCACTAGAGGTAAATGACGATCCCAGCTACCACCAAAGTCTAAAACGCACGCTCTGAGCATGTCCTGGAGAGTCTGAATGGTCCGCTCTGACTGTCCGTCTGTCTGCGGATGAAACGCTGTGCTGAAGCTCAAACGAGTGCCCAAAGCCTCCTGAAGTCTCTGCAAAAGTCGGCTGGTGAACTGAGTGCCTCGATCTGACACGATACAAGTCGGTACGCCATGTAGTCGCACGATCTCGTCAATATAGAGCTGAGCATACTGAGCGAAGCTGAAAGTCGTCTTCACTAGAAGGAAGTGAGCCGCTTTCGTCAATCTATCCACGATCACCCAGATGGAGTCGTACCCTTGACTGGTCCTGGGTAGACCCACAACGAAGTCCATCGAAATCTGCTCCCATTTCCACTCTGGAATGGGTAACGGCTGTAGCTCTCCTGCGGGCCTCTGGTGCTCGGCCTTGACCTGCTGACAAGTCAGGCATCTCGAAACGAACTCCGCAATGTCCCTCTTCATCCCGTCCCACCAGTAGGTCTCTCTCATATCATGGTACATCTTGGTGGAACCGGGGTGGACACTATACACTGATCGGTGTGCCTCTTCAAGAATGTCGCGCCGCAATCCATCAGCATCTGGTACGCACAGTCTAGATCCATATCGTAAAATCCCCTGATCGTCAACCACGAACTCGGAAAATCTGCCCTGTGCCATCTGTGCCATGATCTCTGAGCAACGGTCGTCACTGCGCTGTGCCTCATATATACGGTCAAGCAACTGTGGGCGTGCACGAACATGCGCGAGCTGTCCCCCTGTCTGAGTGAACTCGAACTCAACTCGGCTGTCGCATAACATCTGCCAATCTGCTGACGACTGCCTCTGTACTGCGCGCAAAAAGGATAGACTACTCCCGGGCTTCCTACTCAACGCATCTGCCACCACATTTGCCTTGCCGGGGTGATATAAGATCTCGCAGTCGTAGTCTTTCACCAACTCCATCCAACGACGCTGTCTGAGGTTCAGGTCTCGCTGCTGAAATATGTACTTTAAGCTCTTGTGATCGGTGAATATCTGACACGACTCGCCGTAAAGGTAATGTCGCCAAATCTTCAGTGCAAAGACCACTGCAGCCATCTCCAAATCATGAGTGGGGTAGTTCTGTTCATGCTTCTTCAACTGCCGAGAAGCATAAGCGATCACCCGGCCCTGCTGCATCAAAACGCATCCTAATCCCACTCGCGAAGCATCACAGTAGACAACAAATCTGCCTGATCCCGAAGGCAAAGATAAAACCGGCGCCGTAGTCAAACAAGTCCGTAGCTGCTGAAAACTGCGCTCGCACTCCTCTGTCTAGACGAAAGGAACTCCCTTCCGGGTCAAACCGGTCAACGGTGCAGCTATACGGGAGAAATCCTGAACAAAATGCTTGTAGTAGCCCGCCAAGCCTAGAAAACTACGGATCTCAGTAACCGATGTAGGTCGGGGCCACTGCTGAACAGCCTCAATCTTCTTCGGGTCCACACAAATGCCGTCTCTCGTAACCACGTGACCCAAGAATCCGACGCTGTCCAGCCAGAATGCACACTTGGAGAACTTCGCGAACAGCTGGTGCTCCCTCAGAGTCTGTAACGTAATCCGCAAGTGCTGCTCGTGCTCCTCTCTGCTCCGGGAGTACACCAAGATATCGTCGATAAACACGATGATGAACAAGTCAAGATACGGCCTGAATGTACGGTTCATCAAATCCATGAATGCTGCTGGGGCGTTGGTGAGTCCGAACGACATCACCAAAAACTCGTAGTGGCCGTAGCGCGTGCGGAAAGCTGTCCTCGGTATATCCTCCTGTCGAACTTGCAGCTGATGGTATCCTGATCGCAAGTCGATCCTCGAGAAATACCCCGCACCCTGAAGCTGGTCGAACAAATCATCAATGCGCGGCAACGGATATCTGTTCCGAACGGTAACTTTGTTCAGCTGGTGGTAGTCGATACATAAGCGCAAACTTCCATCCTTCTTCTTGACAAACAGGACCGGAGCACCCCACGGAGAAACACTCGGTCGAATAAGCCCTTTATCTAACAAATCCTGCAACTGATCCTTCAGCTCTCGAAGCTCTGCCGGGGCCATCCGATAAGGCGGTATAGAAATAGGCCCCGAACCGGGAATCAAATCAATGCAGAACTCAACATCGCGCTCAGGCGGTAGCCCAGGTAGCTCATTAGGGAAAACATCAGGGAACTCACAAACTACCGGGACCCGGTCTAACGGAACCTCTGCAGCTCGAGTATCACAAATAGACGCTAAGAATCCCTGACATCCCTTCCGCAAGAGCTGACCAGCGCGAAGAGACGAAATTAAGCTGGGAAGGGCGACACTGCGGTCTCCCTGAATAACAAGGACTGGCTCTCCCGGAAAGCTAAATCTGACTACCTTATCACGGCAGTCCACCGAAGCATAACAAGTGGCTAGCCAATCCATGCCCAGAAGCACATCAAAGTCCAACATATCGAGGAGTATCAAATCAACCCAAGTCATAGGCGGTAGATCTGCAGCTCGACCTCTCAAGACTGACTCCCACCATGTCTGCGCGAGACCCTCTAGTCGGAAACTCGCAAGCTCTACCCATCGATCATCCGAACATCTCAGCGAACGGCAGATCCTGGCTAAACTGTCAAGGAACGTCTGTGGGTCCTCCGCTGCCTCGGTGCCGGTGAATACTGGAGGTCTCAGCCTCATGAAATCCTGTAGTGAAACCGGAATGGCCACGGTGGTAGTAGTAGGAGCAGGTATCATGGTCGTCTGTGATGTAGTAGGTACGTCATCCGGCCTCGGTGTACGACTGGCTGCAACTAGGGATCCTACCATCTGACGTAGCTCCTGCATGCCTCCCATCATCTGTCGCAACTCCTCCATACCGGTCTCGAGCCTATCCATACGGCCTGGGGAAGGTGGATCGGTCTGTCCCTGCGGCGTAGGCATACCACCCTGCTCAGTCCTAGTCTCGGACGAGCCAGCTCGAATCTCGTCTCTCGCGGCAGCCCTCTGTGCCCTCGTAGCCTTCGGCGGCATAGTGGCTGTTACAGGAAAACGGATAGTGAGGACAGTGCAATAGGATCATAGGATACACGGAATTGAAGAAGGAAATTTCCAAGCAAGTATCCTAAAGTCACTTAGGCGGAGTACCGTATCGTAAGTATGCCGCGGACATACGCACGCTACGTTACCCTGCTTAAGTCACTTACTCCATCTACCAAGGGTCATCCTACACTCACAAAGGTAAAACCTATCGCTTTGATACCAACTTTGTCACGACCCGCAGGGTACGGAACGTGACTGGCACTTAAGTTTACGAAACGTCTAAAGGCGTCCGTAAAATAAGTAAGCCAAAGCCCAGAAAACAAAACCAATTAAGCAAAAGAGTGAAGAAAACCCAAACATTTGAAAGCAAGTTTATCAAATAAGTCATATAAAACCCCTTTTTAAAAACAATACTAATTTTTCCGAAAATTTCGGCAGAGTCTCCTTTGTAAATACTGGCCCCCAAAAATGGGTACAACAAGAATATATGTAAAACCAACAAATAAGGCATCCCCAAGCGGGAGCTAGCTCTTCGCCATAAGGCGGTCACAAATCCCACGCAATATAAATGACAACAAGCATAATAATCATAAGGAAGCATGAAAAAAAAAGTAGCATGTCGGCTCAAGTGAGCTCGACCCCAAAATACAGCATAAAATCCACAAACCTCACAGTCTCATCTCTAGGTCAATATACAATAATCTGGTAGAAACAGTAGATGGAGTACACTAGATACAAAGAATATACAAGGTGGTACAAAAAAATGATAACATAACCCACCTATGAGCAAATCTCGAGCTCAGGCAAAAGAGGCAAAAGAACAAGTGCGCCCGCCGCTACTGAACTGACGGAGCGGACCTGCAAAAGACTGTGGCACAACGGGGGTGAGTTGCCAACTCGTGAGTAACAAATAACATCTACAAAGGCCATCGTATGCATGCACACAAGCATCCTAGCATCTAAAATACAGGTATGACTGGATGCACTAGCAGGTGTGTATACAACATCAGTATGCTAATATGTATGCAACATGAAAATCTGAGGTCTCAATAGGTATATATAAGAAATATTTTATCTCTTTTTGTTTTTGAAACTCTTTTAGAATGCCAGCATAATGTCAATGAATCGACGAAAATCGGTGTCCAGCAACGACACTCAAAAGCTGTCTCAAATCTCATAAATGTATCTCTGGCCTCAGCCGTCCGGCTGACCCATCTCAAATATCAATATCTCATCATCTAGCGGCCACGTTCGGTATCCTCTGGATATCCGCCGTCCCAAACAGTCACCGGTAGGTAATCCGTCCCCTGCCAGGCTCAACGTCATCACCACATTCCTCTTGCCCCGGGGTACCTTACCGGGCCCACCATGTACCCGTGCCGGTTCCTCCACTCCTCGACACGGATTTCCAAATCCACAGTAAACTCATGGTGGACGACACTTACATCACTAGAAAACCGCAATTTACATATTTTAAAAATATAATAAGTTTATAAATTTTGCGGCTTTCCCCCGAAATCCAGCAATATCATAAAATCTCAAGAAATCCTCATAAGTGCATATATCAATGATAATGAATGCGTATGATATCAATAATCAAGTTGCGATGTGTGATTAATGTATTAAGCATGAACAATTAATATGATGAAGTACATGCACATGAATAGCAATACTACGGTTTCATTTTTAAGGAATTAAAGGCAATAGTACCAGTTTAAGTATCAATTAGTAAAAGGTTTTAATTTAAAAGTTATCTAGTGTGGTGGCATGGCAATTACCAGGGTGTGTGTGTAAGCATGAATAGTGCTCGTGCTGCATATAAAAACCCTGGTAATGGTGCAGGTGTCCTATGAAATGGTTTCGTATAGGTATGTCAATATAATGCATGGATGCAGCAAATAGTCAATTAAGTATTTCACCCCTGATTATTAACATTACTAAGGATCTTGTAAGTTACTAAAACTATCGGGCGGCTTGCGCCATCCAACGATAGTCCCCCGTAGATGTTACATCTACTCACCGGGATCCCTGGCTAGCTGTGTCCAATCACCGCCTTTCCCTTTCGCGCCGCGTCTGACGTCTCCGCGACCGAACCTGGAATTTACATCAATACCAAATATAAGGTTACATATCAAGAACGACGCAAAACCCCAACGAAACTACTAAAGTTCACTAGCTAGGTACAACGTGCACAAAGTGCGCGGAACACACGCGAAAATCGCAAAAACTGCCAAAAAACGCCGATTTGGTCGTCCGGCAAAACTAAAACCCGACTACCCAAAAATCCGCACTCACGCATCCTAAAAGTCATAGGACAAGTCATTACAATCATCAAGATGTCGAAAATAATTCATCACTTAATTTTTATACAAAACTAGTAAGCATTTGCATTCCAAAATCGGTGCAAAAATCGCCGATTTGCGACAAAACGACTACAATAAAGCTTAATTACCCAAGCACATTACAAGCAATCTACAAACACTAATTACAACACAATAGCAATGATTCCAATCCTATTTTTCCATAAACAACCATTCTTGGATTCATAACCTAGCAAAATCCAATCAATTTCCACACTTGAAAACTTAATTTAGCACAACAAAAGCCCACATAAGAAAATTAACCTCTTAGATTTAGGTTAGCAAAATACTAGATAACAAATTAGGTTTAATCAACTAAATAATGGTTTCTAAACCTTAATCAACTCACTAATCAAGCTTCAAATACCATTTTCCATACACAAACCCTCTCTTGAAAATCCTAAAACAACAATTTCACACTTCTAAATTTAACTAAAATTTGCATAATTGATGACTACAACAACAAGGTAACTATATAGATTAGTTAATTAACCATTAGATTAACTATAAAACAACTTAATTAACTATCATGGCTTCAAAACCCTAGTTAAACAAACTACTCTTTTTTTTTAAACTAGATTAGAAATTATTTAACTTTTAACACTAAACCATGCATTTAAAGGAATTTAGCAACAAAAGAAAGTAACATTGATGAGAATTATACCTCACTTGAGATCTAGAAAGAATGGATTTTGCTCCAAATGATGGCCTCAAACACCAAGATCCAAGCAAGAATGGCTAAGGATAATGATAGCATAAGGATTTGTTTGGATTTTTGAATAAAGTGTGGATTTTGATATGTTTTCTTGAAGAAATTGAAGGAAATTGAAAAGAAAAGAGAGGAAGAAGAGGGTGTGCAGGTTTCGGCCAGTATTGAGGTGAGGGGGAGGGTGTGGGCAAGTGGGAAAAGTCAAGGGTCAAGTCTCCAAGTCAAATGCACCATACCATATTAACAATATTTAAAATAAATCAAAAAAACCCTTAAATCAACTCAAGAAAGCAACTAAAGAAAAGAGGCCAGAAATTTCTGGACTTGGTCAGGGTTGGGCTGTCCTAGGGCTGAGGGGAAAGAGAGAGGGGTTTTACAAAAGAAATTTTATGCAAAAAGGCCCCCTACAACTCAAAAATTGCAAGTTTTAGCTCAAAATTCAATAAATTCGTTTCAAATCATAAAAATTTGTTAAAAATCAAAAAAAATTACTAAAAATTTATGTTATCACTAGATTTTAATTATCATAATTTTAGAGATTAAAATTAGCCCGGAAAATTTTTTATTTATCGCTTATTTAATGTATTTTCTTACCGGCTTAAAATAATATTAAAAAATTGAAAAAATAGGAAAAACTTTTAAATGACCAAAATTTCATAATTAACTCATTATCTACTAAAAACAAGTAATTACCTATCCATTTAAGGTATAATTAGCCCTAAACTGCAAAATAACAAGAAAGACGGTTTTCGGAAAAATACCGAATTTTCACCGAATTTCAGGAAAACACCAAAACGACTTTTCAAGACGCTACACTCCCCCACTAAGACGAGGTCGCCGGATTTCCCATGAATGTCGCCGACCAAATCCGAGCTCCAGGGGTTCGTGCTTCAGGTGAAAGCTTATGGTCTCTGGTACAACACTACCACATTATTGATTTTACAGTAAAAATCCCAGGTCATGGCAGATCACAGATATCACAATATGACACTAAAAAATACGATATGTGCATGAAACGAAACTTTGCGTGTTCTAAACTAAAACTAAAAAGATACAAAACACTATACCATCCTATTTAACAGTTGAAATCATTACCTAACCACAAAACCTCAAAGATCCCAGCTTTCCAAGCTCCAATGGATCTTAGAGGCAAAACAAGTCTTGAAAAAGGATTTGGGTGATATTTGATGAAGTTTTGTGAAGGATTGGTGATGAAGAGTTGAGTGATCAATTGTGGTAATAAGGGATGAAGAATAATGAGAAAGAGAAAGAGAAAGAGATAGAGTGAGAATGAGAGTGTGTGAGGTGAAAAGAGAGAGGTGAGTGTAGGGTGAGATAAGTCCTTATTCTTACTCTCTCCCCCTCACCTCCATTAATGCCCATTAATGCCCTCCATGAATCACCTTGCCACCTCTCCTCATCCAAACAAATATCTCTCACAAATATCTAGGGTTAGGGTTAAGGTTTAAACAAAGGATTGGATTAGCTTAAGGTTGATATGGTTACTAAACAAGAACACCCTCACACCCTCACATTAACATGCACACATGCGTGCAAGCCATAACAAATAATAATAAATTATTAATTAAATGTTATAAAATGTGAGAAACCCAAATTGGTAAACTTTTTACAGAAAACCCGCATTATCGCTTAATTAACACTAATCGCATTCTAAGGTGTTACAATCTCCTCCCTTAAAGAAAATTCGTCCCCGAATTAAAAATTCTTACTATGCGTACCTTCAAAGAGATGAGTGGAAAACTTTCACATCTCGCTCGCAGCCTCCCAAGTGATCACCTCAGTATACGGCTATGCCAAATAAACCTCCACAGATGGTAAGACCCTTAACCGAAGTTTCTCCACCAGCCGATCCCATAAGACTATCGGCTGCCGGTGAACGAAAAGATCGCGTCCAAGCTAAATGGCCTGATGCTGAATCATGTGAGAAAGGTCATGAAGTTATTTGCAAAGTATCAACACTAGGAATACGGGGTGAATACTCAAAAATCTGGGCGGAAGTACCAACTTATAGGCAACGGTACTAACTCGCTAAAGGATTTCCAAAGGACATACAATCTGGGACTAAGCTTCCCAAAACTCAACACGCCATTCATCGGAAAAAAAATTCGTAGGAATACATGATCTTCCACCGCGAACTCAGGTTTGCGACCACTACGGTTGGCATAAGACTTCTGTCTGCACTGGGCTGCTCTCATCCTGACCCGAATCAATTGGATCATCTCCATAGTCTCATGACTAGCCGGGGTCCAAAAGTCCTGCTATCGCAGAGTCAGTAAAACAGACTGGCGATCGACACAACCTACCACACAAGGCCAGAAAGTTGCCATTTGAAATGTCGCCTGATAATTGTTATCGTAGAAGAACTCCATCAATGGCAAGTGACGATCCCACAGCCAATAAACATTTAGTACGTACACACGAGCATATCCCCAGAGTCTGTATAGTCCGCACTGTCTGACCATCGACCTACAGATGGAAAAGCGGAGATAAAGCTCAACCAGTACCCAAAGCTTCCTGAAGCTTCTGCCAACGACGGCTAGCGAACTGGATGCCTCTATTGGATACAACGCATGAAGAAACTTCGTGCAAACGCACAACACTTAATAAGGAACAACAGAGCAAACTGAGCATATTGAGCATAACTGGACAACAATCACCCAAATGGAGTCATACCCTCGACTACACCTGGGTAGACCCACAACGAATTTTATGGAGATCTGCCCCCATTCCTACTCCGGAACGGTTAAAATAGGAACTCTCCTGCCGTCCTCAAATGCTCAACCTTAGCTCGCAAACAAGCCAAGTACTTCGAAAAGAAATCTGAAACTTCTCGCTTCATCCCTGCCCACCCGTAACTAACTATCAAGTTACACTACATCTTGGTGGCACTTGGGGTGAACACAGAAAGCTGACTGATGTGCCTGCCCTAGGACCTCGCGCCTCTACCTATCAGTATCTGGTACACACCAACGAGTCCCAAAACGTAGCACACCCTGGTTATAAATCAGGAACTCCACTTTACCCTGCCGAACATGCTCAGAATCTCAAACAAACGAGCATCGGCGGGCTATGCCTCACGAAAATGCTTATGTAAAAGTGGACGGGCGCGGACATGAGCAAGTTGTCCCTTCAGTAGAGGCGAACTTAAGGTATACTCAACGGTCGCACAAGAACAGTAAATCTGCATAAGACTGTCTCTGAACTATGCAAAACTGGAACAAGCTAACCCCCGGGCCTACGACTCAAAGCATCAGCTACCACAATCGCCTCGCCACTGGTAATAAAGGATCTCACAATCACAATCCTTCACAAGCTCCACCCAACGACGCTGTCTCAAAAATCAAAACTCGCTGCAGGAAGATTAAGCTCTGGTGGTCTGTGAAAATCTGACACGACTCTGCATACAAGTAGTGTCTCCAAATCCTCAGCGCAAGACCACAGCGGCCAGCTCCAGATCATGAGTGGGATAAATCCTGCTCGTACTTCCTCAAACTGTCGGGAAGTATAAGCGATAACGCTATCATGCTACATTAGTACACAATCGAGCCCCACTCGCGAAACATCACAATAAACGGCAAAGTCGCCAGATCCAGAAAGCAAAGATAGAACTGGTGCAGCTGTTAATCGAGTCTTCAACTGCTGAAAACTAAACTCGCATGTCACAGTCCAAAGAAAAGGAACCTCCTTCCCGGTCAGTCCAGTCAACGGTGCAGCGATACACAAGAAATCCTGCATGAAACGGCGGTAAAAACCGGCTAAGCCCAGAAAGCTGCGGACCTTAGTCCCTGATACATGTCTGGGCCAAGGCTGTACGGCCTCGATCTCCCTTGGGTCCATACGAATACCGTCTCCCGTAACCCCATGACCTAGGAAGTCAACAATATCAAGCCTGAAGGAACACTTCAAGAATTTAGCAAATAGCTGGTACTCTCCCAATGTCTGCAAAAAAAAATCCCCAAGAGCTTCTCATGTTCCTCACGACTCTTGGAAAAGACCAGAATGCCATCAATAACACAACAATACACTGGTCGAGGAACGGCCTGAAGAATCTGGTTCATCACATCCATGAATGCTGCTAGGGCATTGGTGAGTCCAACGACACCACCAAAAACTCATAAAGCCTGTAGCGCGCATAAAAAGCAGTTTTCGGAATGTCATCACTCCGAACCCGCAACTAATGATGACCTGATCAGAAATCTAACTTAGAAAAAAAATGTCTCGCACCCTGAAACTGATCAAAGAAATAATCAATGCGAGGTAAAGGATACTTATCCGCACTATAACTCGGTTCAATTGACAATCAATCAATGCACAACCTCAAACTGCCGTCCTTCTCCTTGAGGAACAGAATAGGAGCTTCCCAAACCAAAACACTTGGACGTACAAGTCTCCTTATCTAGCAACTCTGCAGCTGATTCTCAAGCTCCTTAAGCTCCGCCGGCTCATCTGGAACAAATTCGGAAAACTTTCACATGATAGGAACCTGGTCCAACAAACCCACTATGGCTTCGGTATCACGAATGGAAGCCAAGAATTCTCGACAAACTTTCCTCAAAAGCAGACAAGCGAAAAAGGCTGAAATCAAGCTGTGGGGGCGGCACCACAGTCCCCCTGCACAACAAGAACTGACTCACCGGGAAAAAAAACCTAACTATTTTCTCGCGGAAGTACACAGATGCATAACACGTAGCTAACCAGTCCGTGCCTAGGAGAACGTCAAAGTCCAACATCTCTAGAAGGATCAAATCGACGGACGAATCTCTATCTCCTATCCAATTGGCACATGACCGGAATATTTGTCGCACAACCAAAAGATCGCTATTAAGAGTAAACACAACAAACGACTGATCTAGTATACACGACTCTCGGCATAAGCTCGTCACGAAGTGTGTAGAACAAACGAGTGCATAGATCCCGAATTAAACAAACATGTGTAACAAAAGAACATACGAATATGAATACCTGAAAACTCTGTATTGGACGCCCGCGTGTCCCAATGAGTAGAAGCAAACGCTCGTGTCTGCCCTCTACCCGCAACTGGCTGTCTTCCTCTTCTACCATCCTGTACTCTCGGAACAAATCCTCCGCGACCACGACATCTCTGAACATAAGTCTGACGCGGATCAACAACAGGCGCAGAAGGAGAATCTCCCTGAGGTGAAGGTGACACGGTATCATATAGTACAGCTGCCTCGCGCTCACATGGCTTAGTAAAAACTCGAACCCGATGACCCAAACTCCCCCAACGGTAATATCCAGATAAAAACTGCTGACCCTCTTGGGGATAAGAGCTAAACAACTGACCTTGTCCCAAGCCTCTGCTACTCCCACGACATAAACAACATCAGTCGCGGCGTAAAAACCTCTGTCTCCAGGCTGATACACTTGTACGGGTCCTCCTCGGTCTCGTAACTCCCAAAGTCTCGGGAAGACGCTCCTCAGTAAACGAGATGCATTCACTGCTGCTTTACACGTAACACAATGATGTGTGCTGATAGCAAGGAATAACCGGGTAACAGGGGTGGCAACCTCCTGTCGCTGCGCTCAACTGGCCTCAACCAACGACCTCATCATGTGGCGCAAGTCCTGCATATCTGCCTTAAGCCTAGCGATACGATTTATCGAAGGGGATCAATCTGCTCCTGTGCAACGAGCGTACCGTCCTGGTCAGTCCTCGTCCTAAACGAGTCAACTCTGAACTCGGCTCTCGCTGCCTCTCTCTGAGCCCTCACAGTTGTCACGACCCGAAATTTGGCATGTGATGGCCCTCAAACTACGCAACGTCTACAGGCGTAACGTAATTTAAGTTAGCCGAAAACCCAGCAATCTAAACTATCAAAAGTAGTATGTGATAAGAACATTGTTAAAACTTTTGAAATTCTCAAGTACAAATTTTTTAAAGTCTAACTTTACTTTCTTAAAAATTTTGGCAGCACCTCCTTTATAAAAACTAACCCCAAAAATGGGTACAACATAAATATAAGTAAAGCATCCCCAACGGGAGCAAATCCACGCCGAAAGACGGAAACAACCACCACAACAGATATATGACGCCGTAGCGAAGAAATAAATAACGATATAAATAAAACTGCATAAAAGACCTCCAAGTCACCAAAAATATACAATATCGTCCTCACATCAAGTCTCTAAGTCAATACATGAAAATGGCAGATGGAGAGTACAAGATAAAACGAATATACAATGAGCAACATCAGATCACCGCAAAACGTACCTATAGCAAAACTGCACCCAGTCAGCCGTAGCGGTATTCGCTGCAAAAGATGATATGATAGGTAGAAGCCCTGCCTCGACTACTCTGAGGAACAACTTGCAAACCGTGTGGCACAACGGGGGTGAGTTGCCAACTCGTGACTAGTAAATAACATATGCAGGTAATCGGAAGTATGCACGTACTGCGCGAATCAATCACATGCAAGCTAACAGCAATAAATGGCCATATGTATGCAACAGTCATGAAAGGTACTCTATCAGGTACTACTAATACATGAAGCAATAAATGGTAATATGTATATGCAACCGTCATGAAAGGTACTCTATCAGGTACTCTAATAAATGAAGCAATGCATATAAAATAAATGCGGAGTATGGAATAAAACATGTCATCCTCACGGAATCCTGACCTCATGGCAGGACCAAAGTCCATCAAGACAATCTAAATCCCAAATTTCCTCAAATCGGCCCTCAGGTCGGCCCTCATATCGGCCCACATATCGGCCATAATATCGGCCCTCATATCGACCGTCAGACCGGCCCTCATATCGGCCATCAGATCGACCCTCATATCGGCCCTCATATCATGAATAAGTATATTTTCAAGATTATTATGATGATGTATATAAATTAGATATGTATACATATATATTAGTGTCTCATTCCACTAATATATTAATATATATATATATATATATGCATATATAACAGCGTCTCATTCCACTGTTATATATACTTAGGAGTAAAAATATCATGAAAACAACTCTCTAGTATCGACACATAAATACTCATCTGAGGCGCCGTCACCTGGGACTGGCCCTCCTAAGTCATGTACGTACATCCTATAGAACCTGAGTGTGCACTCCCGAAATTGACAAGGCATGTGCGTACATAACTCGATCGATATCCCCCAGATATCCGTCGAGTCCAAATACTATCACCGGTTGGCACACGCCCCCAGCCAGGCTCATCGGTATGGACCGTCGAACTTCTTGCCCCGAAGAACCAACCGGGTTCCACCATGTACCCGCACAAGGCCCACTCACTCCTCGCATGGGGTAATATATAAGCTCAGAACCGAGAAATCTCATGGTGGAAGCTGAAATATCATATTAAGAGAAACCGGGTTTTTCAAATAATGCATAATTTCATGAAACTACCACGGTCTTCAAATCCAGAAAACATCAAGTAATTTCCATATCTAAATACCAAAATCCATGAATATAATATTTGCAACATAAAACAGTAATGTAAGCTTATAAAGGAAAAAGCCGCTAATTAACTGCAACAAGTTAATATATATAATGCGGTTCCTAATTTCTCCAAGTCCAAATAACATCAAATAAAGGTGAACATGTAGCTATAGCCAGGTATGCGTAACCATGTCGGTATAGAAAGTTATGTGTATTGTTCATATCAGATTTTTGCATTTTTATACCGCCCAATTTTTATCACATTGCATATCGGTAGGTACTCTTGAGCCGTGTTTGCTAGTCAATTGCAGGATACAGGTTCTCGGCTCTAAACAGTGAAATCCATGGAAAAACACGACAAAACTCGGGTTCCTGCCAACCACAGATAAAACACGGGTCTCCGCTCTTTATCCGTCTGTTGCCACACACCAGTTTAGGAGACAAAATGGCAAATCGATTGTCACCTTCATGCACAAGGCTCAATGGCAACACAAGATCCAAGAAATCTACGCGGAGCTCAAGAAAATCATGACAAAAGATACACATCCAATCACCTTTTGATCAACAGAAATTCTGAAAAAATCGTGAAGAAAGTTTGAGAAAACACATATACCAGATTGAAGGGCACTACAAACCAGGGAAACCCACCAATTTTGGTGGCCTAATTCCTCCATAGGGCCGCGGAACCGCGGCCTAAGCATGCTTAGCCCGTGGAACCGCGGCCGTACGGCCTCCGCAGAGCATCAAAATTGGTGGGTATTTGGGTCTTTTCATTTGTGTTCTGATGGTTGCCCTAGATTTTCAGTTTCCTGCCTATAAATAGTCCAGAACTTGTGAAGCCAAGGGATGCATAATCTTGTATTTTTCTAGGTTTTAGAATACTTGTTCTTCTTCCTCTTCTCATCTCTTCTCCATTAAAACTTGTAGTGAGCTTTTGTGAGTGAAGAATAATGAATAAAGAAGTTCATTTTATTATTATACTTGTCTTGTTCTCTTATTATTGCTTGTAATTTTCATTTGTTAACTTAGTTGTTGTTATTTCTTGTTGTTTCTTTCTTTTCTCTTTTCCTTTATCCTTAAAACAACCATGATGCTTACGCTTGATCCTTGCCAAGGTGAGGTCGCAAATAGCTAGTTGTTATCTTCTAATCTCTTTCTTTCTATCTTTCTCTTTTGTTTTGTTTTCTTTTCATTATGATGTGTGAGTAGTTTCATACTTGTTAGGATAGGATAAGGGAAGTTTGAGAGAAGGAAATCTCTCTCACTCTTTCCTTGGCCAACATCTTAAATCGACTCCCGTTAATTGAACAACAATCCGTTCCTTACGGCACCCTATCCTACATGATAGCGGTGATTCCGTAGTGAGACCGGTTGTGGTTGAATTAACCGGAGGTTATGGCTAAGAGCCAAGAACGGACGGACAAGCACCAAAAGGAAGAATTTATACGTTGGAAAGCCTAGCTTATACTAGCAAGTTCCATCCTAGTCGTGCTAATCCCCGTTGTTGCCGATTACCGTATCACCGATATTAAGAGTGGCAACGAAAGAGGTGAGCGACTCCTAACTCAAACTAACCTAATCCTAACCCTAACAAGCTCTCTTTACATATCATTTTAACACTTAATTAATCACAACAAAATCTGGAAAACTGGACTTAACTCGTTAAAACACTTAGAAAAAGATTCCCATCTCCCTGCGGACGACCCGTACTCAACCGGCTAGCTACAAGCGAAACCGTCTTGATTGCGGTAATTAACTAAACTTGAACACGCAGAATCTCTAACAATCAAATGGTGCCGTTGCCGGGCAGACGGTAGTTTATTTCTTTGTGTAATTTCGGGTTAACTTGTGAATATAACCGAAAAACAAAACAAAAAAATATACTTTGTAAAAAAAAAAATCATCTTGTTATTTTTGATTAGTTTTTGTGCAAGTGTGCAGGATAATACGGAGTTCGAGTTCAGTGCCAAAGACGTGGGAAGATAGACCCACATTTCGTGGCTACACCGCGACGGATCAAAACGAAGCAAACGGTCTACTGTAAAAATCTGGAGCAGCTACAGTGAGCAAATAAAAATTCAGCAAATTCAGACAAGAAGAGGACAACCACTGCAACAGACCCCAAAATTTCAGAGCCCCAACTCCCCAGTACTGCCGCGGAACCGCGGCATAAGCAAGCTTAGGCCGCGGAACCGCGGCCACTTGGTGGAGTTAGTGTGCAAAATTCTCTGTAAGTCCTCCTTTCCTCTCTCCCACTCCTCTGGACTCCAATAAACTGTGTTTTCTGCAGCATTCTTTGCGCAAACTCTCTTCCCCCTTCCAATAAACTGTTCTTGTGCAGGATTCTTTGCGCCGCGCTAAAAATAAAAATTGTTTGCAGTTGATTTGTTATCGCTTTGCATTCATTAATACAGACTTAAGGGGCTTGAAACCAATTCAGATTGGGTGGGGATTTCATCACCCTTCCCAGGACCCCAAAAATCACAAAAAGCATATGCATTGACCATTGTTAAAATTAAAAAAATACTAGACTCAGCCCTAAGGACTTCGCACTCAATAGGACAGAGGACTAGCTACAGGCATCGGCCGTTTATTCTATCTGACTTTTGCGGTGCCTAGGAATGTGTGACGAAGGCAAGTGGTTATTTAATTAAGGAACTTCGCGAAAGCGTTGGATAACCTCCCACTTACCTAGCACTTATCTGGCCGCATTAGACGGAGAAGAGGCGGTTTGAGGTCCTTTTTCTAGCCCTCTGGAACAATTAGGATCTGTCTAGTAGACCTAGGTGACCCTACATCTAGGTGAGATTGTGCATATCTTATTTGTGATTGCTTAAAGCCGTAAGTCCGTACATATTTCTGTAAAGATCTTTCTAAAAAAAACAAAAAAAAAGGAAAAAATCAAAAACTTTTATAAAAACTTGACCTTTGTCGCCAAATCCATTTTTCACCCACCACCAATCGTTTTTCTCCATTGACGTTTTCTTACCCTCACCTTCTCCGCTTTGACTATACTAAACTCGTTTAGTGTATGTCCGCTTGGACTCGGGACACTAGCGCCCGTCTAGTCCGCGTTACGTTAGTCGCTACCGACTACGCGATCGACTCAGACGTCGAAACTCCGTCCACTCCTCTTTCACCCCTTCCTTTGCCGGCCAACTCCGACGTTGACCGGAATTCTGTTCATACATCTTCATCTTCACCATCACCAACCTCTTCTTCCGCGATGTCAGGATTTAATCCGAACATCTCTTTGACTACCCCTGGATTGGCTCCACCTCCTACGGAGACCAATAACCCACCACCACCGCCTGTTGTAGCGCCGCAGAGAATCGCGCTCCAGGATCGTTTCTATCCCACCCGTTCTGCACTTCCCACCCGCCTTTCTCTTACACCGGCCAATGGGGATAATTTTGAAATTAAGCCCCACTTCATCAACATGCTTCCACGATTTCATAGGCTTGAATCTGAAGATGCCTATATCTTCATCAATAAATTTCAAAACGTCTGTGCCATGATGAAAACCACCCAGCTGTCGGACGATGCTATACGTCTACGGGTCATTCCGTTCACTTTATGCGATCTTGCTGAAAAATGGCTGTATAGCACCGCTTCCCACTCAATAACCAGCTGGGACTAGTTTGTTAAAGCGTTTCTAAAAAAATTCTATCCGAATCATAAAACCGCAAGGATTCGAAATGAAATCAACCAATTCTCTCAGCTTCCTTCTGAACCCTTCTGGAAGTGCTTTGACCGGTACAAAGACCTTCTTGTTCAGTGTCCTCACCACGGTATAGAGAAATGGCAACTTTGCCAAACCTTATACGAGGGCCTGAACCCAGCAACGAAGCAGTTGTTGGAAACCATCTGTCAGGGCCACTTCCTATCGAAATCTGACGAGGAAGCGTGGCAGTTCTTTGACGACCTTGTGGAGCAAACGCTACAATGGGAGAGCACCAGACCGACTTCTTCTTCTTCTACCTCCACTTCTACCGGTCAGTCTAGGGTAGAAATTCACCAACTTGATGTCTCTATTGCGATGAAAGCTGAAATGGCTGCAATAACAAGAAAGCTTGAAGCGATAGAGAGCAAATTTTCTTCTCCTGCTCCTGCCCCTGTTCTTCCCCTTCGTACCATTTGCGCTTGTTGTTCCGATCCATCTCACTTGACCGAAGAGTGTCCTTACAATCCGCCATCGCAAGGACAGGATCAGGTTATTGCTGCATTTCAGCAAAGACCGAGGAATGATCCATACTCTTCCACCTGCAATCCCGGGTGGAGGAACCACCCCAATTTCGCCTGGAATCAGAATCAGAATCAATTCCAAGGCTTCAATTTCCAAAGGGCCCCTCCGCCGCAACAACAAGCGCAACAACAAACTCAACAGCAGTTTCAGCAGCCCTTCCAACCCCAACCTTTCCAAAATCAGACGAACAACTTTGCACCCAACAATTCTTTTCCACCAAACAACTTTGTTCCGTCAAACAACGATAAGGTTTCCTCGCTCGAACGAAGTCTGGAGGTGTTCTTTAAACAATCGACTCAGTCCACCGCCAACATCCAGTCTTCCATTCAGTCCTTAGTGCAACACACTGCCGCTCACGGGCAAAGCATCAAGACCATCGAGGCCCAGATTGCACAGCTGAATGTGGCCTTAAGCGAGCGAGAGAAGGGGAAGCTCCCGTCCCAGCCACTCCCAAATCCCGGTCACCCACATAATGTACATGTTGCTCTTGAACAACAGAATCATAATGTGAGTGCCGTGACCACATTGAGATCGGGAAGGATGCTGCAAAACAACATTGGCACACGGATCAACGATGACACCCCGGCGCTTCTTCTTCTACTTCTTCTTCTTCTCTTGCTTCTTCGTCTTCTTAGCCTATTCTCCGTTCTTCACAAGGCTCTCCTTCTTCTTCTTCTGCTCTGAACGGACCCACTTCTCACTCCACGAAAACACCTGTTCTGGGATCCGTTCCAACTCCACAATCTTCTCCTCCAACATTAGACTCAACCAATTTTAAAAATGTTCCATTTCCAAACCGGTTGAGGTCTAATAAATAAAATCCTCAGATGGAGAAGATTCTGGAGTTATTTAAGCAGGTTAACAATAACATTCCTCTTTTAGATGCTGTCCATGTTAGTTATATGTATGCCCTAGAGGCCATTACTGTACATAGGATGTATATTGTAGTGGATGCTGGGACATATATAGGGAGGACTTTCTTGCTCGACATGATAGTATGCTATCTGGTTGATGTTTACCTTAACGTGTATACTGATTGTCTCTCTGTTACATGTTGGTAAAGCCCTTAGGATGTGTACTTGACTACCTGGACTGTGATGCGGATCATACTAGTGGGGACATGGTAGTCCATAAGTACATCCTTCAAAGTCCCTAGTCGTGGGTGTATCGAGACGGGGCATCGATATACTAGAGTAGACTAGCGTGTACCTTCTCGACCCATACAGATGGGCGATGGATGATCCCATATCCATTGGTGTTTGACATCGGAGATGATATACGGGTGCTCAGTAGAGACTGGGTACACTGGACGGACTCGCCGAGAACTCCCAGATGGTATTATAACTCACGTCAGATGGCAGTTCTCTGGTGACACTGGTACAGAGTAGTCTGTTGACCCGAGATCGTCATAGAGTCTTGTGTGGTTCCCACTGTGCTTTGATTTCCATCTTACCACGTCCAAGAGGGCGTGCAAAATGGTGGTTTTTGGGTACAGTCCCGAGTCACATGGAGGCAATGAGCGATAGGAGGGGATTCGTCTCTCCCGGTATAGGGAGTTGATGTTGCGCTGTGTTCGATTGGCTATAACAGGAAATCCCTGGCCAGGGTTGGTGAGATTTACTGATAAGTGTTACCAGTAGTTTCTCGAATTGTTATAGACCTCATATCGACACGACTTATCGAGCTATTGGGGTCTGACGTTTACCACCCCTAGGCGAGATATGCGACGTATCAGACGATCAGACCGGACTGTACGGTAGTGTTACTGGTTGGATTCACTGGAGTGTGAGCGGGCTTGCTCGTCGATCTTCTAATCGCTCAATACCCGGGTGGCCGTTACGTTTAGCAGACCGCTTGCGGCTTGTGGGTGTTTGATATGATCATCAACTGCTGCCGGCGTATTGACGAGTCTTTAGAGTTCTACAAAGAGGTTTCTTGGCTCAAGCGAAACGAAATAGGAGCGCATATGAGATATGTGCGGGACCGAGAATGATACCAGTATGTGATACTGTATTCGATTCTCGCGATGTGACATTGATCGGTTATATGCGATATAGCCGGGTTATCGAATCAAGTGTTGATTCGATAAGTTGTTACAAATGATACCAGTCGGTTATGTGCGGCATGACCGGATCGTTAAATCAAGTGTTGATTTAATGATTTATTGTATAATTATATATTTGATATATTACTTTGCATTAACTGGTATCGGTTGACTTTAAATGGATTTTCTCACTCGGGTGTGCGCATTGCATATGCGATATGATTTTGTGCACTTGTTTGTATCATGTTTGATGATGCAAGAATGCTAGGGTTTGTGTAATGATGTAAACCTAAGTTAAATAAATAATTAGGGTTTTCTTTTATTCATTCATTTATCTTTTCATTTGGATTTAAAAGATAAATGAGAAAAAGAAAACAAAAGGGTTTCTTTCATGAAGCTAAGTGAAGCTTCATGAACCTTTGACCAATCTAACCCTTTTGTCTTCATCTATTAAACCCTAACCATTCATTTAACTATGGTCAACTCTCTACACATTACTATAGTTTAATTATGATAAGAAATGATTATTCATATTCTATTATTCTTATCATAATATTTTAGCTTCTTCTTCTTCTTCCTTCAAGTGAAGAAAAGCTTGACCATCAATGGCAACTTGATGAAATGAGTGAGAAATCCAAAACTAAATTCTACCTACTTCCTATTTCTTCATCCTCTACCTCTTGCCAAGTAGTAGAGTGTGTTTTCTTCACAAGTTTCTTGACTTGGTGATGTCGGAGCTTGATTTAGTGATGCCTCGACGTAGATCATCTTCGGCAAAGACATCGACGACCTAGCTCGCTTATTCTCCGATGAAGTCGACGCTAGAGCCCGGATTCTTATTGGACAGCGGAAAGGACTTTGTTGCGGAGCTATGGAGGTGGAGCATCGGATCTACAAAGGTTGTATTTCCGTATTCCCTTAGTTAAGTGTTAACTAGTTTTGTTTCGCCTAGATTTCTTGTTAACGATCCGTAGTCGGGTTTCTCGGCACTGTTAAAATTTTAATTTGGCATGATCGATGCCTTGTGAAACCTCACTAGGGTGCCTAGGAACCCTACAGTGGTATCATAGCCTAGCTAGAGCCTCAGGCGAAGTCCCGACGGAATTTGAAGTCCGAACGACCCGAAAACCCAACCCTTAATATGCTCTCTGTACATTTTTCAATTTCTGGGATTTTTGTGAATTAAAAATATCCATAAATATCAGCAGGAAAATATAAGATTAACTGTGCAATTCGTAACCCTAACTCCATTAAACTGCCGCGGTTCCGCGGCACGAGCGTGGCTCGTGCGGCGGTTCCGCGGCACGTTTGTCGTTTTGTGCATCGACCTCTGCACAGTAATTCTTAGTTTTCTGTGCTCATATTCCTGGGAATTTTTAATAATTTATTCCAGAGTTGTATTTTCTGAGTTGTTTTGGGGATTCGGTATATCGATCGGAGTATCAAATTTTGTCTGTGTGGCTTTCCGGATATTTTTTTGAATATGTTAAAAAGTTCGACCGGATATAAATACCCAATTTTTCCCCTGTCGGGAAATTTCCAAGTGTTGGATTTTTCCGTAGTTTAACGACGTTCTAACTAGTGCAAGTAACGCGATGGACCCTCTAGAAGACAACAAACCTTAACTCGATTATGTGACCGTCTTGAACTGCCCTTTGAACCTTCGGGTTTGGGGCAGTACGGCGTGCCACATGTGAGGCGTTGGCTTGACCCATCTACGGCTGGACCGTTGGTACTGAGGCACGAACTGAATGTTGTTAGACTTATTTCATGTGTTGATCCATATCGGGAAAACTTGGGTGTTCGATTGTTCGATCGAAAAGTTTAACATTTTCTGTTTATCTGGAATGGGATACAATAATTGGAATTCACAAAAGTTATGTGATAACTGAATGAATGTTATAAACATAGCACTTTAGTCTCACTTGATCGGTTGCCACGGAATTTTGATGTGATCAAAAGTCCGTCGCAATCACGTAGCGTACGCGGATACTCGCCGGGTAAACTTAATAGACAGCCTCACTCCATAGCCCCGACCAAGTGACTGTAGGAGAACCCCGTCGCCGAAAGCATCCGTTCGGGTGCTCGCGGTAGCGGTGTTCCGCCTTGGTGCACTTCGTCGACGGTATCGGGGGTGCGGCCGCCTACTGAAGTTTGCGACGAGCATTCGATCAGCATGTCGGGAATCTTGTTGAATTGCCCGACTTGATATTGAAAAGTGTTTTCGATTTTGAGACTAAAATGCGGAGTTTATAATTGTTAGGCATGTGATGTCTAAGTAATTCATTTGGTCAGGCATGCGATGTCTGAGGAGGTTGCGGATTCCAACTGTTGTAGTTTTACACTTTCTTTTCTGTGACCGTAAATGTAATATGTGATATCGACGGTTTCGTTGCTATATGTCAATGACAATTGGGATGGACATATTTACTTACGTTGATGACATGTGATGTTATGTGTTGCTGGATATGTTATATTGGATCGTCGTGTTTGAATAGCCGGGGTTTTTTATGTGAGATGAGTGTTTTTCATTTTCATTCATGTAAAAAACATGTATGTAATATTTTTTTATTGGGGCGCTTCCAGGTTGCGGAAGTAGTCACCTTTTGTATATTATTTACTTTTCCGCACTAGGATAGACCCAAGGAGGAGGGCACAAGTAACCGGGTTCTGGAGTCCAGAGGGAGACCAACTCGAGGAGTCGAGTCCGGGTCTCCTAACTCTAGAATTGGTAGGGTTGCTTGCCGCTCTCGTAGGGGTCTAGGGGTGTGGGTTTGGCTATTCATCACGACCGTGGAATCCGTGTTTTATACTGGTTCGTATTGAAAACACGGATGTCCTAGTATATCCAATATTTCATATGATTCTTCTGCTGCGATATCTGTGATGTGATCATGTGATGTTCTGTGATAGATACAGTATATAGTATATATGATATATTATATAGACGTTACTTATGTTTTACACCCGTGCTAGCCCTGCCCTGCTCTGCCGTTAGTTACCTAACCTAACGGTGCACGAGGGGACATCGAGGCGAATGCGGATGGCATAAGTGTACGTCGTATTTATATGTGATGTTTAGGTACTTAAATGATGGGACTTCATTAATGTGATTAATGAAAGTAAAAGAAACCTAAGATGTTGTAGAATCGAATTTCAAAATAAAACAGGTAGCTACAGTTCTTGCTTTGCACAGCGGTATATGTGATATATCCTGCACCTTATTCGATAAGGAAAGGACCGAGATCCCTTCACCGGGAGTGACTCCTTTAGCAATAACTGGCAGATGCTACACACTCGGTTTGTTTTTTGATTGCTTTTAAGAGTTTTTGCTTTGCACAGTGATATATATGATATATCCCGCACCTCATTCGACGAGGAAAGGACCGACGATCCCTTCACCGGGAGTGACTCCTTTAGCAAAACTGGAAAAGCCTCAAAAACACTCCATTTTAAAATTCATTCGATCCTACAACGATATCAAGTTCATTACGCAATAGGTTTTCAGAAAAACCTGTCGTAGCCCTCCGTCATTTCAGATATGCACTGGTTAGTATTCGTGCTACGTTTGTTGACCTCTGTCAAGGCGTAGTGTGCGGTAGCTGATTAGCGCTTATCTGCATAAGCATATGATGTTATTGATTTAGGGTAGTCGTGCGACCTTGTTGACCTCTGTCAAGGGTCGTGCGGGTGGGTTTACTTCAATCAAGAAATGACGGGTTGAACTTGACTAGCAGCCCATGGTTTGTTGACCTCTGTCAAGGTCATAGGACGCTAGGGGCAAAATATTATCGGGAATTTCAAGTGTTGAAATTTGCAATGATATTGCATACCTTCTATGAGATAGTTGGATCCCGATACCCGCTGCGAGTAAGAGTTACTCCTGGGAGAGTTTTATACATTACAATTAGCCGATCAAGTAGGTGTCTAGAAAGGTGTCAACGGGGTTACGCCTCTGGGAAAACGAGGTTTACATTAATTAGGTTCGTGCGAAAGCACGGGGGACCTCCCTCAAAGTACCGACACTGGCCTGGCTGAAAGATTGGCGAACTTGTAGTGTGTAATTAATCCCGGCTAGTCTTTCCTTTTAGGGTTTGAAGAAAGATTTGATAAAAAGCAGTGGGAGCCATCCTGATTAGATAAAATAATAACCAATCTATTCTTGACAGAGCGCACGCTGAGTGTTTTCTTCTCTCTCTCTCCTGGTAGCGACCATATCACGCCTTAATCAAGATAATAATACGGATAATTGACCGAACCCGCTTGTTATACTGAGCTGGGGAACGTTGGTCCCGCTCCAACTTATAATTGTTATAAGACAGAGCAGGAAATTAGGGAATACCATATTTCCTGTGCCGCCCAAACTGAGAGAGTGCATGCTGATGCATCATCTTCGGGTGTGTTCATTATACAGAACTGTTTCTCAGTATCCTCCGAATCCTGCGTATATGATACCGGATCAGGATCCCAGATATGTAATATGTTACATAGGGCTACAAAAGGGTAGAAAAACTGAGAACGGGTCATAAGTTTCATGAGGCAGAAAACGGGGCAAGTGTTGCAGCCAAGTCTGTCGGTCACTGTCACCCTGTATTACCGATACATTGATTCTGAACGAATGTTATTAGATACCGAACCTGATATACAAAATCATATCAGTTTCTTTATTAGTAAAGAAAGGATATAATTTTGTATTGTTGGATAATGTTTTGAACATTTCCTATATCAAAAGTTGATCGGTTCAGGCACGTTATCTAAAAGCATTAATGTTCTAAATCAAACTACAGTTCTTTGTATAAAGAACACACACAAGAGGAAAAGTTCAGAAATGGACGAATTCTTCTTGAGGTATTGTAGACTAGGTCAGATCAATGCGACCCGACTAGCTGAGTTACATTTAGATGCATATTCAAATAAGATTGAATTTACATCTTGTGAAACTCGCCAGTCATATCACAAAGATAAGATGACCACAGCTCCGTTTACTGGAAACAGAGAAAGAGTTAATGAACTCTTGGGACTGATACATGTTGATGTATGTAGGTCCCCAGTCTACAAATGCCAGGACTGGTTCTTTATACTTCATTACGTTCTCTGATGATCTCTTTAGATTCAGACATATGTTCTTGTTGAAACACAAGTCCGAACCTTTTGAGATATTCACAGAATATAAGTTAGAAGTAAAGAACCAAAATACGGGTATAAGTATTATGTCCTTTGATGTGATCGAGGAGGAGAATACTTGAGCACGGAAATCCTGGACTATTCTAAAGGAGAATGAGATTCTCTCTCAGCATTACTCCTCCGTATACACCATAGCACGATGGTATATCGGGGCGGAGCAGATACACCCTATTTGATATGGTGTGCTCTATGATGAGTACTACTGAGTTACCTTTTTCCTATTGGGTGTTATGCACTTGTGAAGTTGCATACCTATTGAATAGGGTTTGAATCAAATCAGTGTCTACCACTTCATATGAGATATGGAAAGGTAAGAGCCCATATCTTAAGTTAGTTAAGATTTGGGGTTGACCGGCCTATGTCTAAAAGCAAAATCCGGACAAGCTCGAGGCAAAATTAGTTATGTAGAACTGGAAATGTTCCAACTATACAAACTACAGCAGATGATTTGGTACAACCAGAGGATTCAGTAGATACCAACGAACCTCAGCCTCTCCGCCGATCTAGTAGGGTTCCTCACCCACCTGAGAGATACTTCGGTTTCTCTATGACAGTGGGAGCGAGGAATGCGTCATGAGATGATGACCCAACTAGCTTCGAGCTGGCCATCAGGAGTGAGACTCTGAAAGAATGGCTGGATGTTTAGCGATCTGAGATGGAATCCTTATACACCAACAAAGTATGGACTTTAGTTGCTATATCTGAAGGGTTAAATCCCCATCAGGAGCAAGTATATCTTGAGAAGATTACTTGGTGTACATGGAAAGGTTGAGAATTTCAAAGCTAGACTTGTTAAAAGTTTGCATCATTGACCAGGTGTGGATAATGATGAAACCTTTTCAAGTAGCTATGCTTAAGTCCATCCAGATCCTACTTGCCACGGCTACATACCATGACTACGATATCTGGCGGTTGGGTGTCATGACTGCTTTTCTAAATGATGTTTTAGAAGAGTGCGTCTATAAGTACACAGCCAGAGGGCTTCGTAGACAGTGGGAGCAGCGGAAACGTGTGCAAGATGCTTTATAGGATTAAAGCAGGCATCGCGGAGTTGGAACATCTGTTTTGATGAGTTAGTCAAAGAGTTTGACATCATCAAAATGGTAGATGAAACTTGTATAAACAAAAAGGTAGTAGGGAGTATGGTAGTGATCCTCGTAGAGTACATGGATGACATACTCATGATAAGAAAGGAGTTTCTTATGCTACGCTCGATCAATCTCCGCTTGTCACTATGATTCTCCATATAGGATCAAGATGATACCTCCTAAATCCTGAGTTTTGGATCTATGAGATAGATTTAATTGGATGTTAGGATTCTCACTAGTTGTAGTGAGATGGTATCAATCGATCCTGGGGAGAATCACTGGAAGGGTTCCAGGGTGATAAAGACGACTGAATGTCAGTCGCAGGCATTGTCTTTACCCTCAGTAAAGGGACGGTATGTTGGAAGAGTTCTAAGCTAGATACCGTGGCATACTAGACGATAAAGGCACGATACATCGCTACTTAAGATGCTACCAAAGAGGCTGTTTGGGTGTATATTGGTTCATGAAATGAACTATGTTCCTCCCATTGTGTGACAATGGAGTTGTGGCTTATGCCAAGGAACGCAGGTCCCATTAGTGATCCAGACATATTCTAAGGCAGTATCACTTGATCATGGAGATGGTTGATCTCCAAGGTGATCGAGGTTAGGAGAGTAGACTCAGAGGACAACACAGCGGATCCACTCACGAAGGCCTGTTCCCAGAGAGAGACTTTTATGGGATGGTTGAGTATGAGACACTATAACCACTGCTACAGATGGCCCTAGTGCAAGTGGGAGATTGTTAGTTATATGTATGCCCTAGATGCCATTACTGTACATAGGATGTATATTGTAGTGGATGCTGGGACATATATAGGGAGGACTTTCTTGCTCGACATGATAGTATGCTATCTGGTTGATCTTTACCTTAACATGTATACTGATTGTCTCTCTGTTACATGTTGGTAAAGCCCTTAGGATGTGTACTTGACTACCTGGACTGTGATGCGGATCATACTAGTGGGGACATGGTAGTCCATAAGTACATCCTTCAAAGTCCCTAGTCGTGGGTGTATCGAGACGGGGCATCGATATACCAGAGTAGACTAGCGTGTACCTTCTCGACCCAAACAGATGGGCGATGGATGATCCCTTATCCATTGGTGTTTGACATCGGAGATGATATACGGGTGCTCAGTAGAGACTGGGTACACTGGACGGACTCGCCGAGAACTCCCAGATGGTATTATACCTCACGTCAGATGGCAGTTCTCTGGTGACACTGGTACAGAGTAGTCTGTTGACCCGAGATCGTCATAGAGACTTGTGTGGTTTCCACTGTGCTTTGATTTCCATCTTACCACGTCCAAGAGGGCGTGCAAAACGGTGGTTTTTGGGTACAGTCCCGAGTCACATGGAGGCAATGAGCGATAGGAGGGGATTCGTCTCTCCCGGTATAGGGAGTTGATGTTGCGCTGTGTTCGATTGGCTATAACAGGAAATCCCTGGCCAGGGTTGCTGAGATTTACTGGTAAGTGTTACTAGTAGTTTCTCGAATTGTTATAGACCTCATATCGACACGACTTATCGAGCTATTGGGGTCTGACGTTTACCACCCCTAGGCGAGATATGCGACATATCAGACGATCAGACCGAACTGTACGGTAGTGTTACTGGTTGGATTCACTGGAGTGTGAGCGGGCTTGCTCGTCGATCTTCTGATCGCTCAATACCCGGGTGGCCGTTACGTTTAGCAGACCGCTTGCGGCTTGTGGGTGTTTGATATGATCATCATCTGCTGCCGGCGTATTGACGAGTCTTTAGAGTCCTACACAGAGGTTTCCTGGCTCAAGCGAAACGAAATAGGAGCGCATATGAGATATGTGCGGGACCGAGAATGAGACCAGTATGTGATACTGTATTCTATTCTCGCGATGTGACATTGATCGGTTATATGCGATATAGCCGGGTTATCGAATCAAATGTTGATTCGATAAGTTGTTACTAATGATACCAGTCGGTTATGTGCGGCATGACCGGATCGTTAAATCAAGTGTTGATTTAATGATTTAATGTATAATTATATATTTGATATATTACTTTGCATTAACTGGTATCGGTTGACTTTAAATGGATTTTCTCACTCGGGTGTGCGCATTGCATATGCGATATGATTTTGTGCACTTGTTTGTATCATGTTTGATGATGCAAGAATGCTAGGGTTTGTGTAATGAAGTAAACCTAAGTTAAATAAATAATTAGGGTTTTCTTTTATTCATTCATTTATCTTTTCATTTGGATTTAAAAGATAAATGAGAAAAAGAAAACAAAAGGGTTTCTTTCATGAAGCTAAGTGAAGCTTCATGAAGCTTTGACCAATCTAACCCTTTTGTCTTCATCTATTAAACCCTAACCATTCATTTAACTATGGTCAACTCTCTACACATTACTATAGTTTAATTATGATAAGAAATGATTATTCATATTCTATTATTCTTATCATAATATTTTAGCTTCTTCTTCTTCTTCCTTCAAGTGAAGAAAAGCTTGACCATCAATGGCAACTTGATGAAATGAGTGAGAAATCCAAAACTAAAGTCTACCCACTTAATATTTCTTCATCCTCTACCTCTTGCCAAGTAGTAGAGTGTGTTTTCTTCACAAGTTTCTTGACTTGGTGAAGTCGGAGCTTGATTTAGCGATGCCTCGACGCAGATCATCTTCGGCAAAGACATCGACGACCTAGCTCGCTTATTCTCCGATGAAGTCGACGCTAGAGCCCGGATTCTTATTGGACAGCGGAGAGGACTTTGTTGCGGAGATATGGAGGTGGAGCACCGGATCTACAAAGGTTGTATTTCCGTATTCCCTTAGTTAAGTGTTAACTAGTTTTGTTTCGCCTAGATTTCTAGTTAACGATCCGTAGTCGGGTTTCTCGGCACCGTTAAAATTTTAATTTGGCATGATAGATGCCTTGTGAAACCTCACTAAGGTGCCTAGGAACCCTACAGTCCAACAAGTCCTGTCCTACGCGAAAATCTTAAAGGACTTGTGCACGAAAAAGAGGAAGTCTCAGGTACCCAAGAAAGTTTTCTTGGCTAGTGCTGTGAGTGATGCCCTTACCCAATCTTTACCACAAAAACGGAAGGACCTTGGCTGTCCTACGATTTCTATTACTATTGGGGATAAGAACATCAACCGCGCACTATTAGATCTTGGTGCCAGTGTTAACCTGCTTCCGTACTCAGTATACGAGCAATTAGGCGTCGGAGAGCTGAAACCCACACACTGCACTCTCCAAATGGCCGAACGATCGATCACCCATCCTAGGGATGAGCTAGAGGATGTGTTAATAAAAGTCGGGGACTTCATATTCCCCGTTGACTTCAGTGTATTAGACACACAGCCTGTAGCTAACCCCCGGAATCAAATTCCGGTGATACTCGGTCGCCCATTTCTTGCAACCTCAAATGCTGTGATCAATTGTCGCAATGGTTCGATGAACCTCTCTTTTGGAAACATGACGATTGAACTCAACATTTTTAGGTTGGGGAATCAGCCCGCCGAACCTAATGCTCATATACTGGACGTCTGCTCGATCCAGGAGATCACCCCAGAAGAATGTGAATTCGAGGAGTTTCTGTTTGATCACGATAATCTTAACGCCACTAGTGTGTTCCTCCTCGAACCTGCTGCTGTTTCTGCGCCCGACAACGACTACGAGTGTTTCACGTTCTCGAACGATCTTAGCCGCGCACAACCCGAGTTTGAATCTTTCGAATTTCCAGATGAGTTACCTGAACCATCCAACTCGGTCGCGTACACTCGTTTTGAACCTTTGCTGGAGTCTTTTGAGTTCGAGATCTCTGCACCAATCTTGCCTTCAATCGTTTCACCTCCAGCGCTCGAACTCAAGCCTTTGCCGTCTCACCTTAAGTACGCTTATTTAGGTGAGAACGAGACCCTCCCTGTCATCATTTCGGCTTCTCTAGCTCCAGAGCAAGAGAAAGCCCTTCTTGCGGTCTTGCACAGCAACAGGCAAGCTTTTGGCTAGTCCATGGCGGACATCAAGGGGATTAGTCCCCTGATCGTTGAGCCTTACATTCATCTGATGGATGATGCCAAACCAGCCCGGGATCCACAAAGACGTCTCAATCCAGTCATGAAATAGGCTGTGAAGAAGGAGATCGTGAAATGTCTAGATAGTGGTATCATTTACCCTATCTCTGATAGCCAGTGGGTTAGCCCCATCCATGTTGTCCCCAAGAAGTCGGGCATCACGGTCATAACCAACGAGGCGAACGAGTTAATCCCTACTCGCACCCAAACTGGGTGGCGAGTGTGCATTGATTACAGAAAACTCAACGCCGCAACGCGGAAAGACCACTTTCCGCTACCTTTCATTGACCAAATGCTTGAACGATTGGCCGGACACGAGTACTACTGCTTTCTTGATGGCTACTCCGGCTATAATCAGATTCCCATCTCCGAAAAAGACCAGGACAAGACCACATTCACTTGTCCTTTCGGCACGTTTGCATATCGTCGCATGCCCTTTGGGTTATGCAATGCGCCCGCTACCTTCCAGCGGTGTATGATGGAAATCTTCTCAGACATGGTGGAAAATTTTCTGGAGATTTTCATGGATGATTTCTCCATCTTTGGCGATTCCTTCAACGAGTGTTTGCTGCATCTTGACGCTGTCCTTACCCGATGTAAGGACAAGAATCTCACTTTGAATTGGGAGAAGTGCCACTTCATCGTGCGCGAAGGTATTGTCTTAGGACATATCATATCGCAAAATGGCATAGAGGTTGACAAAGCAAAGATTGAGGTCATTTCCAATCTTCCTCCTCCCCGATGCGTAAGAGATATCTGAGCCTTCCTTGGCCATGTCGGTTTTTATAGACGGTTCATCAAGGACTTTAGCAAGATTACTAGGCCCTTAACTATTTTGCTGGCCAAGGACACGCCATTCGACTTCAACTCGAGCTGTGTAACTGCATTCGAGTCATTGAAACGCTCACTCACTTCTGCTCCCGTTCTTTCTTCACCTGACTGGACGCACCCATTTGAGATTATGTGCGATGCATCCGACTTTGCCATTGGTGCTGTCCTTGGACAACACATCAATAAGATGCCGCACGTAATCTATTATGCGAGCCGAACCCTAAATGACGCCCAACTCAATTATACAACAACTGAGAAGGAATTCTTAGCTGTTGTATTTGCTTTAGAAAAGTTCAGGCCCTACCTCATCGGCTCTCCAGTCATTGTCTACACAGACCATTCTGCTCTGCGCCATCTTTTTGCGAAGAAAGATGCAAAATCTCGGCTGAGACGTTGGATCCTCTTGCTTCAAGAGTTTGACCTTGTCATTAAGGACAAACGAGGATGTGAAAACGTAGTTGCCGACCATCTCTCACGACTTCCATCTTCGCCTTCGCTTCCAATTCCGATCAACGACGTTTTCCCGGATGAACAGCTCTTGACAGTATCTTGCGAACCCTGGTTCACAGATATTGTGAACTATTTGGCCACGGGATTACTACCGACTGAATGGTCAAGTCAGGACAGACTTCACTTCTTATCCCAAGTAAAACACTTTTACTGGGACGAACCCTATTTGTTCAAGTACTGTCCCGACCAGATTATTCGTCGGTGTGTCCCTGACGAGGAATTCAAGAGTGTGCTGTCGTTTTGCCACGATCAAGCGTGTGGCGGGCATTTTGGCCCCAGAAAGACAGCTGAGAAGATCTTGCAATGTGGTTTCTACTAGCCACAACTCTTCAAAGACGCTCATGACTATTGCAAGACTTGCTCCCGGTGCCAACACTTGGGCCGAATATCCCGGAGGAACGAGATGCCGCTCCAACCGATCTTGGTTGTGGAGATTTTCGATGTTTGGGGGATAGATTTCATGGGGCCGTTTCCCAGCTCTTTTGGGAACTTGTACATCCTTCTCGCTGTTGATTACGTCTCTAAATGGGTCGAGGCTGTGCCCAGCCGGACTAATGACAACAAGGTTGTCGTTAGGTTCCTTAAAGAAAACATTTTCTCCCGGTTTGGACACCCCCGAGCGATCATTAGCGACAATGGAAGTCATTTCTGCAATAAGACTTTCGAGGCCTTGATGCGGAAATATTCCATTAATCATACGCTATCCATGCCCTACCACCCCCAAACCTGCGGGCAGGCCGAAGTTTCAAATCGGCAAATCAAGCAGATACTGGAGAAGACGGTTTCCAAGAACCGTGAGGATTGGTCGCTAAAACTCACTGATGCCCTTTGGGCATTTCGAACCGCTTATAAGACCGACCTTGGCATGTCTCCCTATCGGCTTGTATACGGAAAAGCCTGCCACCTACCTGTCGAAATAGAGCATCGCGCATTTTGGGCGATAAAGGAGCTGAATCTGTCTCTCGAAGATGCGGGCAGCCATCGGAAGCTGCAGTTGAACGAACTGAGCGAGCTTAGGGATGAGGATTACGATAACGCGGTTGTCGTTAAGCATAGAACGAAGGTGTTTCACGATAAACACCTTTTGCGCAAAACCTTCGTACCTGGTCAGCAGGTACTGCTTTACGACACCCGGCTTCACTTCCATCCAGGAAAGCTCAGATCTCGCTGGAAAGGGCCGTATTTTGTGCGGAATGTGTATCCGCAGGGCGCTGTGGATTTGGAAAATCCAAAGGACGGTTCATTTTTCAAAGTGAACGGACACCGACTAAAACCGTACCTTAGCGCCGAACCAACAGAGGAGCTCCTGTTCTTACAGTAGCCGGTTTACCCTGCATAATCTTCCTCTGCCTACCTCCAAACTTCGGTTATCCAGCCAAAAACAGTGGACACTATTCCAAATAAGTTTGGGGTATGTACCATTTTGTATATATTTGTGGATATTCTTTTTCTTTTCTTTAAAAACAAAAAACAAAAAAAAATTTGTATCGCTAACCGACAATTTTGACCCTTCAAATGATCTCTTCATGCGATGACAGTGAGGACACTGTCCAGTTTAAGTTTGGGGGTACGCTCGGTACGCATTTCTTACCTTCGCATTCATATGTATATTTTGCATCTGCTAGTGGGAGAACTCTGATTCAACATTTCGACGGTTTTGGTTGATAAAATAATAATAACTTAGTCTTATGTTTAGATTTTGAAAACCTGAAAGATAACTCTCCTTTGAAGTTAACTATAGCTGATATACGTCTTTACGTCACACTACACGTGTAGTGAGTTTTTGGAAATTAGATGACAAGTCTTTTATGTCAAAAAACTTTTAAATGGATCAATGATTTTCTGAGGATCAAATAGGTTTGTTTTGAAATAAGTAATATCAAGAATAGTTTATGAAGTGAGTGAATATGAAGGAATGTTATTGATGCCTTAATTGGAACTAAGTCTGAACAATAACCCATCTGAAACTTGATTGGAATGATTACACACCAAACCCACTAAACACGTCTTTTATCCAAAAAATAACTCAACTGCCGGTTATATCTCCGTTCGTATTAAATCATCTGATTTTCACGCCAAACTGTCTTTTGTTTTTGGACCTAGGTAACTTCAGTAATTAAGTCCGCTGGGGTGTTTCTACACCTAATGCCCTAAAACCAACCGGTTTGGGTGCATTGGCCCAAAGCTCGCTAAGAAGCCTAGAAAGTCCAGTTTAAAACAAAGTCAAGCAAGTGTTCTCTCCGAGTTAAAATTCCTAACGGTTCTTTGGGTGAGAATAATCTTGATAAAAGACAGGCTTTTATAAAAAAAAATTAGCGGAGATATGAAGGTTTTACTCTATGATAAAGACTATTGCACGTCCACAAAGGTGTGTATGAAATGAAAACAAGAAAAAGGTGGAGTGAAGAATAAGACCTAGTTTTCCTGTTAAAGAAGACAGAAATTCTAAAGTTGAAACTTTACTAGAAAACGAAACTTGAAAAATAATTAACTCTTTATAAAACTTATGTGATCCTTTCAAAAATTTTATCTGGGCTTTATTGTGTGACATGAGGACTTTATTCGACCTTTCTGGAACTTAACGACACTATTTGCACTGCACGTAAAGACATATAAAAGCTGTAGTTAAATAAGAAGCGAGGTGTTAAAAATAAAGGTTCGATAGTCTAGACTTAGGATAATAGAATTGTTATTTTCTGAAACAAAACTTTAGGGTTTGAATCATAGTTATTTTACAAAACTAGCTTGACCGGATTTTGTGGGTAGTATCCGCTGAAAACCCTCAGGAGACAACACTCCTCCTACTAGGGACACCTAGAGGTTTAACGGCTTGTTGCACATGCTCAGTGCAATCGCGTTCCCTGCGAAAGTGAGGTTAGCAAATTTTTATGAATAAATTGGCTTTGCTCGGGACGAGCAAATGATAAGTTTGGGGGTATTTGTTCATATCAGATTTTTGCATTTTTATACCGCCCAATTTTTATCACATTGCATATCGGTAGGTACTCTTGAGCCGTGTTTGCTAGTCAATTGCAGGATACAGGTTCTCGGCTCTAAACAGTGAAATCCATGGAAAAACACGACAAAACCCGGGTTCCTGCCAACCACAGATAAAACACGGGTCTCCGCTCTTTATCCGTCTGTTGCCACACACCAGTTTAGGAGACAAAATGGCAAATCGATTGTCACCTTCATGCACAAGGCTCAATGGGAACACAAGATCCAAGAAATCTACGCGGAGCTCAAGAAAATCATGACAAAAGATACACATCCAATCACCTTTTGATCAACAGAAATTCTGGAAAAATCGTGAAGAAAGTTTGAGAAAACACATATACCAGATTGAAGGGCACTACAAAACAAGGAAACCCACCAATTTTGGTGGCCTAATTCCTCCATAGGGCCGCGGAACCGCGGCCTAAGCATGCTTAGCCCGCGGAACCGCGGACGTACGGCCTCCGCAGAGCATCAAAATTGGTAGGTATTTGGGTCTTTTCATTTGTGTTCTGATGGTTGCTCTAGATTTTCAGTTTCCTGCCTATAAATAGTCCAGAACTTGTCAAGCCAAGGGGTGCATAATCTTGTATTTTTCTAGGTTTTAGAATACTTGTTCTTCTTCCTCTTCTCATCTCTTCTCCATTAAAAATTGTAGTGAGCTTTTGTGAGTGAAGAATGGTGAATAAAGAAGTTCATTTTATTATTATACTTGTCTTGTTCTCTTATTATTGCTTGTAATTTTCATTTGTTAACTTAGTTGTTGTTATTTCTTGTTGTTTCTTTCTTTTCTCTTTTCCTTTATCCTTAAAACAACCATGATGCTTACGCTTGATCCTTGCCAAGGTGAGGTCGCAAATAGCTAGTTGTTATCTTCTAATCTCTTTCTTTCTATCTTCCTCTTTTGTTTTGTTTTCTTTTCATTATGATGTGTGAGTAGTTTCATACTTGTTAGGGTAGTAAGGGAAGTTTGAGAGAAGGAAATCTCTCTCACTCTTTCCTTACCCAACATCTTAAATCGACTCCCGTTAATTGAACCACAATCCGCTCCTTACGGCACCCTATCCTACATGATAGCGGTGATTCCGTAGTGAGACCGGTTGTGGTTGAATTAACCGGAGGTTATGGCTAAGAGCCAAGAACGGACGGACAAGCACCAAAAGGAAGAACTTATGCGTTGGAAAGCCTAGCTTATACTCGCAAGTTCCTTCCTAGTCGTGCTAATCCCCGTTGTTGCCGATTACCGTAACACCGATATTAAGAGTGGCAACGAAAGAGGTGAGAGAATCCTAACTCAAACTAACCTAATCCTAACCTTAAGAAGCTCTCTTTACATATCATTTTAACACTTAATTAATCACAACAAAATCTGGAAAACTGGACTTAACTCGTTAAAACACTTAGAAAAAGATTCTCATCTCCCTGCGGACGACCCGTACTCAACCGGCTAGCTACAAGTGAAACCGTCTTGATTGCGGTAATTAACTAAACTTGAACACGCAGAATCTCTAACAATCATGTATCTACCTATCAATAATGATATAATACCCTCCAGGTATATGTGTAGTATGTATGAAAGATGTACATGTAGCTATGTCTCATGTGTGTATATACCTATCAATAATGGTATAATACCATCTAGGTATATAAGTAACTAGCATGTAAGCATGCCAAGGCATATGTGTAAGCATGTAGATATACAAGTATGCTATATGTCATATGCACAAGGAAAATAATGATCATGTCTCAATGTCCTTAAGAAATACAGTATCACATATGTATAGATGTTGTGCGTGTTAAGGCAATTATTGACGGTGTGTGTGTAGCATACAATTAGTGCTCGTGAAACATAAACCGTCAATAATGGTGTTGTGTCTCATTAATACTATGTCCATGCACAATAGGAAATGAGATATGCAACAAAGGTACACAAGCAAAATCAATATCCGTATACTTCTAACTAATAGTCATGTCATTAATCTAGCCCAGACGCATAACGCCATGCGGGCGATTCCCCTGTAGATGTTAAATCTACTCACTACAATCCTGGCTAAGTAAAGCCATCCACTCGCTTTTCCTTCTTCGCAGCGCCTGAAGTCCCCGCCTGGGATCCTGAAAGCATATAACAATATAACAAATGTAAATTTGCAATCGACCAGTAACACGTACAAACTACGTCTGACCGATGCACCAACTCCAACATACTCTGAAGTGTCCGTCTAGTGGCTAACGCGCGTAGCGACACTACGAAACCAACTCAAGAGCAAAAACTACACAAAGACACGAATGGCATCGACACAACCCTAGCTAGGAAAGCTAAAGGACACAACCATCAAGCCTAGACCCTGATCGTACCGATCGCGCATTCACAACACAATAATAAACCTGGAATCTAATATAAATAACGTCGCAACGTCAGAAGAAACTCACGCCTAAATTATCCAGAAATCTAGTGAGCAACTTATATCATTTTTATCCCAAAACTACAAGTTTTACCAAAATTAGCAATCACAAACATCACAATATAGTATGATTAAACCATACAAACCCTTACTAGAATTTTAAACTCACTCAAATAGGATTAGTAAAAGTTTAGTTTGCTAATTAGATTAATTATACAATGAGGAAAATATCATTTAACAAACTAGCAACTAGGTTAAGTTTTCTCATCTGATTAAACATCACACTTAACCATCACAACTAACAAAAGCCTAACTTGATTAACAAAAACCCTTGCTAGAAATTCTAAATATGCAATTAAAAGCTTTAATTTAACATCTAAATAGATAATTTAAAGTATTGAAACAACAAATAGGGTTTAGGTTTACGGTTTATACCTCCACAAAGATGCAAAATCAAGCAACAAAACTCATCATTTTTGCCTCCAAAATGATGTCTTGAAAGAAGATCCAAGCTTGCTTTAGTGAAGAAGAATGAAGGGTTTTGATTTATATTTGAGTATGTGTGAATTATTTAGGATTTTTGATAATTTATTTGGACTTTGAAGTGAAGAAATGGAGCAAAAGAGAAGGGAGGGCTGCAAAGGAAAGTGGCCGGCCAAGGCAAGAAATGGAGGGTTTTGTGATAAAGTGTGAAAAAAAATCTAGAAGAAAATAACAATAATTGCTTAATAAAACAAAACAACCTTTATCCACCTCATTCTTTTCTTTAAAATTTCCTTTTAAAAACAAAAATATCTAGATATTTTGGATGGATATTTTCAAAGATGGATTAGTGCTAATCTAGTGATTAACTTAGCATACATTCACATTAGCATTAAATAACCCAAGCAAAAAATGTAATTACCACTAATTAAGTTCATAAATAAAGCTTAAAATAATATTTTAATTAGGGAAAAATATTAAAATGCACAAGAATTACAAGTGGCTTACAAAAACCCGCAAACTAGCAATATTCTAGCTAAACTAGGTGCAGTGAATTCTATACTGCAAAAAGAACGTTTCTAGGTTTTTACGGAAAAATACAATTTATTTTACCTAAAAATGGAAAATCGCCTAAACGATTCCTAAAGCTTTACAATCTTCCCCCATTAAAGAAATTCGGTCCCCGAATTTAAAATTCTCACTAAGCATACCTTCAAAGAGATGAGTACAAAACTCCTAAATTTCGCTCGCAGCCTCCCAAGTGATCACCTCACTATAAGGCTACGCCAAAAAACTTTCACATACAGCAAGAGCATTGACCGAAGTCCCTCCACCTGTCGATCCACAAAAACTATCGACTGCTGGGGAACGAAAGATCGCATCCCAAAGAATGGTCTGGTGCTGAAACATGTGAGAAAGGTCATGAAGGTATTTGCGAAGTATCGACACAAGGAATATAGAGTGAATACTCAATAATCTAGGCGGAAGTGCCATGTTATAGGCAACGGAACTAACTCACTTCAAGGATCTCAAAAGGACCTATAATTTTGGGATTAAGCATCCCAAAATTCAACACGCCATTCACCGGAAAATCCGTAGGAATACATGATCTCCCACTGAGAACTCAAGTCTGCCACCACCACGGTCGGCATAAGACTTCTGTCTGCACTGGGCTGCCCTTATCCTGTCCTGAATCAACTGGATCATTTCCGTAGTCTCTTGAGTAGCTGGGGTCCAAAACTCCTACTATCGCAGAGTTAGAAAAAGTGGCTGGCGATCGACACGACCTACCAAACAAAACCTAAAGGTTGCCAATTGGAATGTCTCCTGATAACTGCTATCGAAGGAGAATCCTAACAATGGCAAGTGACGATCCCAACTGCCAACAAACAATTAGTATGTACGAACAAGCATATCCTCCAGATTCTGTATAGTCCACTCTAACTGACCATCGGCCTACAGATGGAAAGCGGAGCTAAAGCTCATCCAGTACCCAAGGCTTCCTGAAGTTTCTGCCAAAGACGGCATGCGAACCGATGCCTCTATTGGATACAACAGATGAAGGAACTCCGTTCAAACGTACAAACTTAACAAAGAACTACTGAGCAAACTGAGCATAACCGGACAACAACACCCAAATGGAGTCACACCCTGTCTTGACCTGGGTAGACACCACAACGAAAATCATGGAGATCTGCTCCCATTCCTACTCTGGAACGGTTAAAGGTTGCAACTATCCAGCCGGTCTCAAATGCTCAAACCTAGCTCGCAACAAGACTGACACCTCGAAACGAAATCCGAAACCTCACTCTTCATCCCTGCCCACCAGTTACTATCTCACAAGTCACGCTACATATTGGTAGACTTGAATGAACACAGAAAGTTGACTGATGTGTCTGCTCTAGGATTTCGCGTCTCTACCCATCAGTATCAGGTACACACAACGCGTCCCTAAACGTAGTGCACCCTAGTCACAAATCAAGGACTCCGAATCGTTACCCTGCCAAACATGCTCAAGTATCACAGACAATGAGCATCGGTGGGCTGTGCCTCACGAAAACGATTAGGTAAAAGTGGACGGGCGCGGACATGAGCAAGCTGTCCCCTCAGTAGAGGCGAACTTAAACTATACTCAACGATCGTACAAGAACTGTAAATCTGCAGAAGACTGTCTCAGAACTGCGCACAACTGGGACAAGCCAACCCCAGGCCTACGACTCAAGCATCAGCTACCACAATCGCCTAGCCACGGGTAATAAAGGATCACACAATCACAATTCTTTACAAGCTCCATCCAACGGCGTTGTCTCAACAATCAAAACCTGCTGCAAGAAGATGTACATTAAGCTCTAGTGGTCCGTGAAAATCTGACACGACTCTCCACACAAGTAGTGTCCCAAATCTTCAACGCACGACCACCGCGGCCATTTACAGATCATGAGTGGGATAACTCTAAAATGCCTCATCAACGCAAAATCGAGCCCCACTCGTGAAACGTCACAGTTAAACAACAAAGTCACCCGATCCAGAAATCAAAGAAAGAACCGGTGCAGTTGTCAACCGGGTCTTCAACTGCTGAAAACTCCGCACGCATGCCTCAGTCCAAGAAAAGGAACCTCCTTCCCTGTCAGTCCAGTCAACGGTGCAGCGATACACAAATAATCCAGCATGAAACGGCAGTAAAAACCTGCTAAGCCCAAAACTGCGGACAACTGTCCCCGTTGCAAGTCTGGGCCAAGCTGTACGGCCTCGATCTTTCTCGGGTCCATATGAATACCATCTCCCATAACTACAAGACCCAGGAGTCAATAAAATAAAGCCTGAAGGAACACTCCGAGAATTTAGCAAACAGCTAGTGCTCTCCTAATGTCTGCAAAGAAAATCCTCAAGTGTTGCACATGTTCCTCACGACTCTTGGAAAAGACCAGAATGTCATCAATGACACAACAATCAACTGGTCGAGAAACGTCCTGAAGAAATCTGGTTCATCACATCCACGAACGCTGCTACGGCATCGGCGAGTCCACCGACAACACCAAAACTCATACTGCCCGTAGCGCGCACAAAAGCAGTCTTCGGAATGTCATCATTCCGAACCCGCAACCAATGATGACCTGATCCCAAACAAACTAAGAAAATGTCTCGCACTCTGGAGCAAGTCGAACAAATCGTCAATGCGAGGTAAAGGATACCTATCCGCACCGTAACTCGGTTCAATTGATGATCAATAAACACAAAACCTCAAACTGCCTTCTTTCTCCCTGACGAACAGAATAGGAGCTCCCCAAAGCGAAACACTCGGACGTACAAGTCCCCATATCAAGCAACTCTGCAGTTGATCCTTAAGCTCCCTAAGCTCCGCCGGCTCATCTGGAACAAAGTCGGAAACTCCCGCACGATAGGAACCTGGTCCAACAAACCCACTGTGGCTCCGGTATCATGAATGGAAGCCAAGAATCCTCGACATCCTCTCCTCAAAAGCCGAACTGCGAAAAAGGCTGAATTCAAGCTGTGAGGACGGCACCACTATCCCCGTGCACAATAAGAACTGACTCACCGGGAAAACAAATCCTGATTGTTTTCTCACGGCAGTCCACAGACGCATAGCACGCATCTAACTAGTCCATGCCCAAGAGAACATCAAATCCAACATCTCTAGAAGGATCAAAAAGACGGACAAATCTCTATCTCCTATCTGATTGGCACACGACCGAAACACGTGTCGCGCAACAAAAGAATCGCTGACAGAAATTAACACAACAAAAGGCTGATCAAGCTAACACGACTCTCCTCGTCCCAAGCCTTTGCTACTCCCGTGACGTGCACGAAACCTATCACGGCGACTGAACCTCTGTCTCTGGGATGGTACACCTGCACGAGCCCTCCTCTGTCCTCGAACTCCCAAAGTCTCAGAAGGACGCTCCTCGTCAAATAGGGCTGCATCCACTAGTGCTGTGTAAGTAACACAATGCTGTGTGCTGATCGCAAGGAATAACTGGGTAACATGGGTGGCAACCTCCTGTCGCTGCGCTCGACTGGCCTCAACCAAAGACCTCATCGTCTGGCGCAAGTCCTACATCTCTTCCTCAAGCCTAGCGATACGATCTATCGAAGGCGGATCCATCTGCTCCTGTACAGAGAGCGTACCATCCTGGTCAATCCTCGTCCCACACGAGTCAACTCTGACCTCGGTCCTCCCTGCTTCACTCTGAGTCCTCATGGTCATCGGAGGCAAAGGCTATAAATGGAAATAAGATTCGATATGAACACGAAAATCGAATCACAAGGATATGTATCATCAAGGAACGAATTTCAAGCTATTTGTACTTAGTTCATTTTAGGCGGAGTACCGTGTCGTGAGTATGCCGCGGACATACACACACTACGTTACTCTGATTAAGCTACCTACTCCATCATACCAAGGTCATCCTACACTCCGAAAGGTAAAACCTAGCGCTTTGATACCAATTTTGTCACGACCCGAAATTTGGCAGGTGACGGCCCATAATCTACACGACGTCTACAGGCGTAACGTAATTTAAGTAAGACAAAAACCCAGCAATCTAAACTATCAAAAGTAGTAAGTGATAATAACTTTGTTAAACTTTTGAAAATCTCAAGTACAAATTCTTTAATGTCCAACTTTACTTTCTTAAAAATTTTGGCAGCACCTCCTTTGTAAAAACTAACCCTAAAAATGGGTACAACATAAATATAAGTAAAGCATCCCCAACGGGAGAAAATCCACGCCCAAAGGAGGAAACGACCACCACAACAGATATACGACACCGTAGCGAAGAAATAAAAGACGATATAAATAAAACTGCATAAAAGACCTCCAAGTCACCGAAAATATACAATATCGTCCTCACATCAAGTCTCTAAGTCAATACATGAAAATGGTAGATGGAGAGTACAAGATACAACAAATATACAATGAGCAACATCGGAACACCGCAAAATCTACCTATAGAAAAACTGCACCCAGTCAACCGTAGCGGTATCAACTGCAAAAGTTGATTTGATAGGTACAAGCTGTGCCTCGACTACTCTGAGGAACAACATGCAGACCCTGTGGCACAACAGGGGTAAGTTGCCAACTCATGAATAGTAAATAATATATGTCGGTAATCGCAAGTATGCACGTACTGCGTGAATCTATCACATGCAAGCTAACAGCAATTAATGGCCATATGTATGCAACAGTCATGAAAGGTACTCTATCAGGTACTACTAATACATGAAGCAATAAATGGCAATATGTATATGCAACCGTCATGAAAGGTACTCTATCAGGTACTACTAATACATGAAGCAATGCATATAAAATAAATGCGGAGTATGAGATAAAACATGTCATCCTCACGGAATTCTGACCTCGTGGAAGGACCAAAGTACATCAAGACAATCTAAATCCCAAATTTCCTCAATTCGGCCCTCATGTCGGCCCTCATATCGGCCCTCATATCGGCCATAATATCGGCCCTCATATCGACCATCAGATCGGCCCTCATATCATGAATTAGCATATTTGCAAGATTATTATGATGATGTATATAAATTAGATATGTATACATATATATTAGCGTCCCATTCCACTAATATATATATATATATATATATATATATGCATATATAAGAGCATCCCATTCCACTGTTATATATACTTAGGAGTAAAAATATCATGAAAACAAGTGTCTAGCATCGACACATAAATACCCATCTCTGAGGCGCCGTCACCTGAGACTGGCCCTCCTTTTTCATGTACGTACATCCCATAGAACCTGAGTGTGCACTCCCGAAATCGACAAGGCATGTCCATACATAACCTCGATCGATATCCTCCAGATATCCGTCGAGTCCAAATACTATCACCGGTTGGCACATGCCCCCAGCCAGGCTTATCGGCATGAACCGTCGATCTTCTTGTCCGGGAGAACCAACCGGGTTCCACCATGTACCCGCACACGGCCCACTCACTCCTCGCCTGGGGTAATATATAAGCTCAGAACTGAGAAATCTCATGGAGGAAGCTGAAATATCATATCAAGAGAAACCGGGTTTTTCAAATAATGCATAATTTCATAAAACTACCACGGTCCTCAATCCAGAAAACATCAAGTAATGTCCATATCTAAATGCGAAAATCCATGAATATAATATATGCAACATAAAACAGAAATGTGAGCATATAAAAGAAAAGCCGCTAATTAACTGCAACAAATATATATATATATATCATGTGGTTCCTAATTTCTCTAAGTCCATATAACATCAAATAAAGGTGAACATGTAGCTATAGCCGGTATGCGTAACCATGTCGGTATGGCAAGTTATGTGTATCTACCTATCAATAATGATGTAATACATTCCAGGTATATGTGTAGTATGTATGCAAAATGTACATATAGCTATGTGTCACGACCCGAAAGTACGGAACATGACCGGCACTTAGACTACGAACGTCTCAAGGAGTACGTATGCTAAGTAAGCCGAAACCCAGAAATCCAAACCAAGAGAAGTAGTAGAGAAAAGGAAGAACCATATCAAATCAACCTGTATGCAACATAATATACAACGCCTAAAGGCGAGGATCACAACAGAAATGGAACTCAACCAGCAAGAAACTCAAGAAATAAAACATGCTACTCTATGGTCGAAAGAATAACATTACTGGTCTCTATCTCAAAAAAATACAAGTTTGGTTGATGGAACTTCTAGATACAACTGAAATATAATATACAAGGTATAATGATGGGTAAGATACAATAAACCCACCTACTAGCAAGTCACCCGAAAAGAAACCGTGCCCGCAAAGCCGTAATGAAATCCGTACGGCAACACCTGCAAGAAACTGGGGCACAACGGGGGTGAGTTGCCAACTCGTGAGTAGAAAAAGATCTACGAACAGAAAATCGCATGAATAACGCAACCTAGGTCAATGATCATAATATATCCTCAAATATATGAATAACATGCAGCCTATAACAATGGCTAGGGTAATATCTAACCCGAGTGTGATCTCATGTGCCCGTGTCAGTGCCTCAGGTAGCAATATATCATATGAATGAGGTATGAATGCATGAAAACAGAATACATGTAAATGAAGAAACTGTTTTCATAAATTAGTGAGAATTCCTTTGTATTTTTAAAATGAGGTATCATAAATGAAATCAGCATCAACAGTGTCTAGCATCGACACAAAACATAAATCTCAATGTCTCAAAACCTCAGGCTCCGGCCATCCGGACTGGCATGTATCATCAAATCTCAGTACCTCAATATCTCGAAATCTCAATGTCTCAATCTCAATATCTAGGGCGCCGTCAGTCCAGACCGGCCCCTACCATCCATCTCAAGACCATGACGGTATCCTCCGGATATCCGACGCGTCGGGTAAAATCACCGGTAGGTAGTCTCCCCCTGCCAGGCTCATCGTCATCACCACGAGCTTCTTGCCCCGGGGTACCTTACCGGGTCCACCATGTACCCGAAACGGTTCATCCAACTCCTCGAATCGGGTCTCCAAATCTATCAGCAAACTCATGGTGGACGACTCATACATCATGGGAAAAACCGCGCTTTTTATTTAAAAAGAGAAAGAAGAAGTTTGTATATGTTTTGCGGTTTTCCCCAAATCCAGAATATCTCATGGAAATCCAAATCCAAAACCTCAATAGCACGTAAAAAGTGAATATATGCATGAGAATCCATGAATGCGGCATAACAATGAATAACAGTATGCATGAGGTAGCAGGTAATAACTATAATGTCTAAACTAACATATAAGGCAAGTACACTAATATCATGTCTAAACTATTAGCTAACAGGCTATGTCAAGCAATAATATTTTCTAAGGTGTACGTGACATGGCAATTACCGATGAAGATGTGTGTGAGCCGGCAAGTAAGTGTACGTGGTACATACGCATCATCGGTAATGGTGCTGGTGTCCTAAGCACAAGATATCAACAGTAGAATATGAAGCATAATATAAGCATGTGATGCGGAGCAAACAACAATAATGAGCGGGAGCTGAATACTAGACGCAACGATAATTAATCTATTTTAACCTAATATAAGTCATACAATGGTGCCTTTTGAAATAACACGGATCGTGGGGTTTTGAAAATAGGGGCTACGGTGTTTTTAAGAAAAGATACATTTTTTGAAATATCCGTAGGATCCCTTAGGCTGTCTTTAAAAATACGCACGATTCGTAAGCTTTGAAATAGGTAGGAACCGAATCTAATCTAACAACTAACTAAACTAAAGGGCTACGCTATAAGCTAGACTACAGGTAAGGAAACCGCCTAACATCTGAGTCGATACATATACATACCTGTATATATATTAGTCGGTGATCCCGCCTCAATAATATCATATCCGATACCATATCTATAATCAGACATCCCAAGTCAAGAGTGCGGATCAATCATCAAGATATAGCTCGTACGTAAATCCGTCATACGGCATCCCCAAATCTGGGTACGGGTCAATATCATATTCCTCACACTATTCCTCTGGTATCCTCTTTATCCAAGATCATAGTCTAGGGTACTGACCGATGTCTAGTACAATACTAATATCCTCAATATACTCATGATCTGACTACTGATCGACAATCTCGTACAAACCGATATCGTCAGCACATATCATCATCAAGGGGTATACATCGCCCGATACGGCCTAATATCAATATCCTAGCATATTATGCCTCATATCACGATCACATGTCGACCATTTATTTATAACACTATTCACCCGTATCGCCGCCGCAAGATCCGCTATAACACCAGGACGTACCTTAAGTACGAATCCTGCCATATCACCGAGATCACAACCACAAACAAATCTCATCGACTCAGCTCAATCCCAAGTATCCTCCTCAAATCCGTATGTGAACACATAGTCCCATACCCATGTGAACATATAAATATATTCCCATACACGCACATATGAAATAAGGAATGTATGCAAGTATGTATGTGTAAGTGTAGTGCACCCATTACCTAAGGTTTCGTAACCATGCACCAATCCAACACCAATATCCATCTAAAATCATCAATAATAAATCCTAACATATCATAAATTGTTGGTGTGTATACGCATCCGTATACATCACCACGGACTGCGAGGGTGCTATACGCCATCCACCCGACTTCTCCCCGTAGATATAAATCTACTCACCTGGTCCTCGCTAGCCGGTACCGACGTCGCCACGCGCTTGCTTGTCGTCTCGAAGTCCACATGGGGGTACCTACATATCATAACGTACCATATCGCATTAAAACTAAATTCGAAATCGAAAAGGCATTCGAAAATCAAATCAGCACGCGTATCACGCATAGGTCCAAACCTATCGCCTACGCATGCAAGAATAGTCAAACCAACCCTCGATGTCGATGTACAAACGTCAAACCATCGAGAAAAATCCAATCACACTCATTTGCACATTCACGAACACTAATTTTAATATAAACTAGGTTAAAACTCACAAAAACCTCAATTTTGCTTAAAAAGTCATTTTTCCGAAAATCTAGCAAGCACAATTCGCCGTTTTTGTACAAAACAGAATGTTTAAATGAATGTAGCGGCCAATATATTTATTAAATATCTTAAATAAGTCGTATAAACAAATTTCCGGTATTTAATCTCATTAAATTCCAAAAATCCTAATATTCTAGTTTACAAAATACCCTTTTTAACAATTTCATAGCAAAAATGCACAAACTACAATTTAGGTTGGATTTCCATGAACTAAAGTGTTGAACTACACTTAATAAAGTTAATAATATGATAAAAACCCTAACCATATTTTTAATCTCATATTTCGAATTAAATCAAAAAAACTAGTTTGTAACAAAAAGCTTAATTTGGACATTTTTTAAGTAACAACTTGTAATTAACAACTAGATTAGTTTTCTACAAAACTAAATATATTAATCCACCTCACTAAACCATACACAATCAAACACAACTCATTTCCACAACAAACCCTAACTTAGTAATCAAAACCCTTTCTTTAAATTTCAAAACTTGAAATTTAAAACCCTAATTTAATACCTAATAGCTAGATTCAAGTAATTTAACAACAAATTAAGCATAAGGTTATGATTATACCTCACAAGCTTGAGATCAAACTTGCAAAAATCTTAGTCTCCAACAATGATTTCATGCTCCAAGATCCATGCTTGAATAGCTAAAGAATAATGGGTAAAGCTTGGATTTAGAATTAGCTTTGAATTTTTGAGAAAAAGGGTGGATTTTTGATAGAAATTTTGGGGATTTTGATGGAAAAATGAGATGAAGTATTTGGGGCTGTTTTGGTTCAGGTTTTGGCCAGAAATCTTGGGGGATTGGGTGAGGGAGGAGAGAGAGTGAGGTAGGGAAAGTTAGTTCAAGTCAAAGTCAACTCAAATTATACCATTTTCTACTCTTTTTTTCTTTTCTTTTCTTTCATTTCTTTTCTTTAAAATCCAAGTGGGGACAAAAGAGGGGGCTGCTGAATTCTTCAAGGGGATAAGTGAATGGGGGTGTGTGGGTGTGGGTACGGGTGTGGGGTGATGAAAAATGATAAATACAATACCCCAAACATCCATTTACGCTAAAAAAAAGCCTTTTTTCTTCAATAATTTCTAAACCATTTTGGCAAATGATTTCGTTCCAAAAACCACATGATAAATTTTTATTTAATGTTTTATGATGCACAAAATTTGTTTCAACTCATTCCAATTTGTAATTTTCCCTAATTAAATGTAATAGTGACGGCTTAAAATAATATTTTTTTTAGAAAATTTGAAATTTCACCAGCGGCTCAATAAACACCAAATAATAGCAATTACATAGCTAGAATATGTATATTTAATTTTTATAATAAGATATTTGTATTTTGACTTTTTACAGAAAACCCCCTCATTTTACCGATTTTCCGAAATTTCACCGAAACGATTTTCAAAACGCTACACTATGTCTCATTTGTGTATATACCTATCACTAATGGTACAATACCATCTAGGTATATAGGTAACTAGCATGTAAGCATGTCAAGGCAAATGTGTAAACATGTAGGTATACAGGTATGATATATGTCATATGCACAAAGAAAATAAGGATCATGTCTCAATGTCCTTAAGAAATATAGTATCACATATGTATAGGTGTTGTGCATGTCATGGCAATTATCGACGGTGTGTGTAGCATACAATTAGTGATCGTGAAATATGAACTGTCAATAATAGTGTTGTGTCTCATTAATACTAAGTCCATGCACAATAGGAAATGAGATATGCAACAAAGGTACACAAGCACAATCAATATCCGTATGATTCTAACTAATAGTCATGTCATTAATCTAGCCCAAACGCATAACGCCATGCGGGCGATTCCCTTGTAGATATTAAATCTACTCACTACAATCCTGGCTAAGCAAAGCCAACCACTCTCTTTTCTTTCTTCGCAGCGCCCGAAGTCCCCGCCTGCGATCATGAAAGCATATAACAATATAACAAGTGTAAATTAGCAATCGACCAATAACACATGCAAACTACGTTTGACCGACGCACCAACTCAAACATAGTCTCAAGTGTCTGTCTAGTAGCTAACGCGTGTAGAGACACTATGAAACCAACTCAAGAGCAAAAACTATACAAAGACACGAATGGCATCGGCACAACCCTAGCTAGGAACGCTAAACGACACAACCATCAAGCCTACACCCTGATCGTACCGATCGCGCATTCACAACAAAATAATAAACGTGGAATCTAATATAAATAACGTCGCAACGTCAAAATAAACCCACGCCTAAATTATCCGGAAATCTAGTAAATAACTTATATCATTTTTAGCTCAAAACTACAAGTTTTACAAAAACTAGCAATCACAAACATCAAAATATAGCATGATTAAACCATACAAATCCTTACTAGAATTTTAAACTCACTCAAATAGGATTAGTAAAAGTTTAGTTTGCTAATTAGATTAATTATACAATTAGGAAAATATAATTTAACAAACTAGCAACTAGGTTAAGTTTTCATTTGATTAAACATCACACTCAACCATCACAACTTACAAAAGCCTAACTTGATTAACAAAACCCTTGCTAGAAATTCTAAATATGCAATTAAAAGCTTTAATTTAACATCTAAATAGATAATTTAAAGTATTGAAACAACAAATAGGGTTTAGTGTTAGGGTTTATACCTCCACAAAGATCCAAAATCAAGCAACAAAACTCATCATTTTAGACTCCAAAATGATGTCTTGAAAGAAGATCCAAGCTTGCTTTAGTGAAGAAGAATGAAGGGTTTTGATTTATATTTGAGTTTGTGTGAATTATTTTGGATTTTTAAATGATTTATTTATACTTTGAAGTGAAGAAATGGAGCAAAAGAGAAGAGAGGGCAGCAAAGGAAAGTGGCTGGCCAAGGCAAGAAATGGGGGGCTTTGTGATAAAGTGTGAAAAAAAATCTAGAAGAAAATAACAATAATTGCTTAAGAAAACAAAACAACCTTTATCCACCTCATTCTTTTCTTTAAAATTTCCTTTTAAAAACGGAAATATCAAGATATTTTCAAAGATGGATTAGTGCTAATCTAGTGATTAACTTAGTATAGATTCACATTAGTATTAAATAACCCAAGCAAAAAAATGTAATTACCACTAATTTAGTGCATAAATAAAGCTTAAAATAATATTTTAATTAGGGAAAAATATTAAAATGCACAAGAATTACAAGTGGCTTACAAAAACCTGCAAACTAGCAATATTCTAGCTAAACTAGGTGCAGTGAATTCTATACTGCAAAAAGAACGCTTCTAGGTTTTTACGGAAAAATACAATTTATTTTACCTAAAAACGGAAAATCGCCTAAAGCGTTACAATATTCATCGGCAGCATAAATGCTATAAATGAAAATAAGATTCGATAAGAACACGGAAATCGAATCACAAGGATGTATATAATCACGGAAGGAATTTCATGCAATTAGTACTTTGGTCACTTAGGCGGAGTACTGTGTCATAAGTATGCCACGGAGATACACACACTACGTCACTCTGCTTAAGCTACCTTCTCCATCATACCAAGGTCATCATACACTCTGAAAGGTAAAACCTAGCGCTTTGATACCAACTTTGTCACGACCTGAAATTTGGTACCTGACAGCACTAAAACCACGTAACGTCTACTGGCGTAACGCAATTTAAGTAAGTCGAAAACCCAGCAATCTAAACCATCAAAAATAGTAAGTGATAAGAACATTTTAAAAACTTTTGAAATCTCAATCAAAATTTTTTAAAGTCCAAATTTATTTCCTTTAAAATTTGGCAGCACCTCCTTTGTAAAACAAGCCCCCCAAAAGGGTACAACATCAAAACATAAGTTAAAGCATCCCCAACGGGAGCATATCCACGCCCAAAGGCGGAAAACAACCACTACAACAGATATACGACGCCGTAGCGAAGAAAAAGACGATATAAATGGAAACATCATAAAAGACCTCCAAATCACAAAAAAATATACAATATCGTCCTCACAAATCGTCTCTAAGTCAACACATGAAATAGTAGATGGAGAGTACTGGATACAACGAATATACAATGAGCAACATCGGATAACCGCAAAACCCACCTAGCAAAACTGCACCCAGTCAGCCGTAACATTATCCGCTGAAAAAGATGATATAATAGGAAAAAGTAGCCCTGCCAACGACAGCTCTTAGGGACAACCTGCCAAACTCTGTGGCACAACGGGGGTGAGTTGCCAACTCGTGAATAGTAAATAACACATGCAGGTAATCGCAAGTATGCACGTACTGTGATGGTCTATCACATGCAAGCTGATAGCAATAAATGACAATACGTAAATGCAACAGTCATGAAAGGTACTCTATCAGGTACTACTAATACATGAAGAAATGCATATCAAATAAATGCGGAGTACGGAATAAAACACATCCTGTAAGTCTCATGGAACCTGAGTGTCTAACATCGACACCCAAAAACATCACGAAAACTAGTGTCTAGCATCGACACATAAATACTCATCTATCAGGTGTCGTCACCATGACTGGCCCTGATAGGTACGTATCATACGCTATCTGGAAACACGAGTGCCCAGCTTCGACACTCGAAACTCCATGTATCCATACGTATATAAATCCGGTCGGTATCCCCACGATAACCGCCGAGTCTAAATACTGTCACTGGTAGGTACTTGCCCACCCGCTAGGCTCATCGTCTATACCACGAACAACATATCCTGCCCGAGGAACCATACCGGGCCCCACCATGTACCCGTAGATGGTGCATATCCGCTCCTCGAATCGGGTATCACATGAAAATCTCAGAACCGAGAAAACTCATGGTGGACGCATCGAAATATCATATCAAGAGAAACCGGGTTTTTGAAATAATGCATAATTTCATGAAACTACCACGGTCCTCAAATCCAGAAAACATCATGTAATGAACAAGTATATTTGCATAGACCATTATGATGATATATTATGTAGGTGTACATATATAACAGCGTCCCATACCACTGATATATATATACATATATATGTCAGCATCCCATACCACTGATATATATACGCAGGAGTAAAATATGTAGAAAACATCATATGGAAACCATATATCAATGCGATATTCTTGAAATATAATATATGCAACATGACACAGTAATATGAGCTTATAATGGAAAAACTGCTATTAAACTGCAACAAGTTATTAAGTAAATCATACGGTTCCTAATCTCTCCGAAATCAAATGCAACATCATATACAGGTGAACAAGTAGCTATAGCCGGGTATATGTGTAAACATGTAAGTATAGCAAGGTATATGTATAAGCATGTAGGTATGTAGGTATACTACCTATCGTATGCGCAATCGCATAAGAATCAATGACTCCACGTCAATGACAAAACAATACAACATAGGTATATGTTGTAAGTGCACGGTGGCGCCCCGGCCGTCAATCCGACGCCGGAATGCGGAAACGAAAAACTTTTCAAACTAGAAACCGGTACCACCGCGCACTAAAATTCCCGGATCAGGCCATTAACCTAACTCTAGCAAATAAGAATAAGAGTAGAGAAGCTATACCAAGCGATCCGTGTCCTTCGGTCTTCGCCTCCACTCTGATCTCCTCGCGGATTCTCCGGTCGTCGCCTCCTCGTCGAAACGGGCACCAGATCGCCGGGTTCTTTTATGGGCTCCCACCTCTGGACCGAGGTAACTCGAACGCGAAGTTGGCTAGCCGACGCGTCCAAGGTTGAAGTAGAGTAGTGTAGAATGGTTTGTCTCTTTGGGGTTTGAAGTTGCCTTTGGATGGATAGGGGAGAATGATCTTTGGGGAGAGGTAAAAGAATATATGTAGCAAGCATAATGAGATGAGCATTTTCTCCACCACCAAAATAAAATCCCCTCACCTCTCCCTCTAGAAGTGGCCAGCCCCTGAAGAAAGAATGGTGGAGGGAAAAAGATCAATTATCAAGAGAAGAAAAGAAAATGATAATGGGAATAAAAGAATCACACTCAAGCCAAAATCAAATCCCATGCATTTCTAATCTCATAAATGAAAAAGGAGTTGATTCAAAAGGAATCAAATGATGCTAGTCAAATCATGAAGCCACATAAGCAAGAAAACCCCTCCACAAAACTTATTTGCACACTTGCAAATAACCCCTCCAACAGATAAGTCCGGCCGTTAAGGAACAAAGGAAAACTTGCCGGAACGGAATGCAAACTGGCAACTTCAGAAAACTGATCCCGTAATAAATTACAGGAAAACCCCGCGACTGCATATCCATGCCCGCATTTGTATTCCCACTGAATACAAATGCAAAGAGAAAAATTTTACACTGTACAATACTAGGATCCTACTTAAACCAAAGCCCGCTATTATTATCCGTCAAATCATGATCCGTACAATACCACACGTATCAAATCGAACCCTGCCATATCTCCATACGGCCTCTACAGCGTTTCGCCCGAAACTTGAGAAACTGGTTTATGGGGGACTCTAAAGACTCGTCAATACTTTGGTTGTGGATTTAACGACTAGCACGTCAGAGGTATTGGCCAATACATAACGGGCTCTCAGGTACTGACCAAAAGGGACGTCGATGAGCGAACTCATCCTGACACCCGACTGAGCCTGTCAGTGACAATATCCATACAGTCCGGTCCGTTCGTCTATGAGCATCGCATGGCGGGCCTAGGGGGTTGGTAAAAGTTAGACCCCCAAAAGAGGTACAAGTCGTGTCGGAGTGTAGCCCAGAACACCCTGAGATACTACTGGAATACCTACCAGTAAATCTCCTTCCTTGGCCAAGGACTTTGTGTAATGGCTCTCTTAGACACAGCGCGACCTCACCCCCAATACCGAGAAAGACGAACCCCTGCAGATCCGCTCACTGCCTCCATGTGGCTCGGGACTGTACCCAACTAAAACCTGTTTGCACGTCTCCTTTGAGCGTGGTAGGGTAGTAATCAAAGCACAGTGGGAACTCACACGAGACAAATGACGATCTCAGGTCGATGAACTAACCTGTACATATGTCACCAGGGAACTGCTATCTGACGTCAGGTATAAGACCAACTAGCATGTTCCCGGCGAGTCCTGTCCGGTGTACTCATAACCTAATGAGCACCTGTATACATCTTAGGTGAACTAACTGACACCAGTGGCTTGTGAGACCGGCCACCGCCCCTCGTCGGGGTCTCGACTGTATACACTAGTCTATTCTGGACTATCAATGCCCCGTCTCGAAACTCCTATGACTAGGGACCTTTTAAGGATGTGCTTATAGACCCCAGCTCCCACATATATGATCGCCCTCATACTGCTGGTAGTCAAGCAAGAATCCTAGGGGCTCTATCAACGTCTAATAGCGACTCGTAAGGTCACCTAAAGCAGTACACGATGATAAAGATAAACTAGATAGCATACTATCATCTTGAGTATGACTGTCCTACCGGCATAGGTCCTCCCTCAATCATTGCAATCACGTGCCTGTGATCCAATAATTGACTCTGAGGTCACTATATCCAACAATCTCCCACTTGCACTCAAGGCTAATTATTGTGATGTCGCATACTCATAGCCCTTGTGATACCGAACACCCAACTCCTCTACTAGTCAGTCTCACAAAGCTCGTTTGCGAAACTATTGCGTTCGAGGAATAGCCTCAGTGAGTGGATCCGCTCTGATGTTTCTTTCTACGTCTCTCTTTATCTCAAGTTCGCGGAGAAAGCCATCTCCCGAAATGAGCAATACCTGTCTTAGAATGTTTTCTTTCTACGTCTCTCTTTATCTCAAGTTCGCGGAGAAAGCCATCTCCCGAAATGAGCAATACCTGTCTTAGAATGTGTCTGGATATCTGATGGGACCTAGCTCATAAATGAACTCCAAATCCAAACTTCTTAAACTGTATCGTCAATTGAACTTAATCAGTATCCTGCGTCATGCCTCCCTCAGTATCCCCTTGGACCACCTGTCCAAAATACTGCCCCTCGTCAGAAGGAAAACTATAACTCTGACAGCCACTCTGCCATCCAGGTCACCTTGGAAGCCTAGAATGATAACCGTCTCCTAAAGGAGGCTGCCGTTATCATATCCCTAGAACATTAACTTATGTTCTAAAACTGCTTCCGAATGTTTCTCCAGGATTGGATTAATATCAACTCATTGCACCTACTGCAAAAACAACATCTGGTGTGGTACTTGACATCTCATGATTGACTCTCAATTGCCTACGTAAGTGATCTGCCAATCATGCACATCCCTCTCCCCTTTGGTCTGTAAGACACTTTTAGAGAGGGTGACTCTATTACCTGCAGGTACATCACCATGCCAGGAGTCGTCCATTCTAAATACTCTTAGAATGCTGTCTAAGTACCCTGATTGGGAAACCACCCAAATCTAGATCTAAAACCATAGATCTAGTAACCAGAATGTACGATATAAGATCCAATTCCTATGTGTGATAGCCAAAGTATAACCGATCGTAGTATAGGAATATCACTTCCTACTCTGTGTATGTCATCAAATACCAGGACATCACACCCTACCACCTTCTTAATAAGTCCATCCCCTATTCTGATGAAGTCAAACCTATGACTGTCACATCAAAAATAGATGATCTATCTCCGCTATATCTGCTTTAATCTATAAATAGACATAAGCTACTTGTCCACTATGCTTCCGATGCTCCTAATGACTACGACAACCCTCTAGCAGAGTCATATACACGTACACTTCTGAAGCCAGTTCAGAACGACGCTATACTCATCCTCCTGCCGGGTCTCATAGTCTGGAACAACAGTAGTGTCAATTCTGGGTAAACAAGAACCTCCCTGTCACCGTCCTTGAGCATACCGAAGTACCTCTCGAGTGCCTGAGGTTACCCACCTTATCTGCGGAGTGGCCGATGGAATGTCAAACCAGATTGAATCTTTAGGTTCTTATCAAATCTTCAGTAATCGTTTGCGGTTCTGGAATCACTTCCAGTTCTACCATACTCCCACTACTGTTTTCTGAAAATATCCATTTTTGTTAAAACTGTGGCGAGTCTAGAACAATATAACTATTGATCTTCCAGATGGTAGAAAGTCAACCCTAGTCATAGCCCGGGTCAACCCACAAACAGCCATTACAGAAACGTGCCTTGAGTTATCCGGAGTCTGGTTTTAAGCGTAAGCCGGACAACTCCCCGTATATAAACAATTTCAAGATATGAACTGTTCTATATCCAATACAGAAACAGAGGCACTGATTTAATTGAACCAGATTCAAATCATGCAGCTGTCTCCAGTGCATGTCAAGTAAATGGAGAGAGGCCGATCAGCGTTACTCAGCTTAGGAGTACTTCCAATTATGAGTTACCTGAAAGAGAAGCAAGTTCTCTTAATCATTACTATTAATTGAATACCATGCACAAGTATCTACATCTTCGATCAACTTGAAGAATCCTGATACTTGCAACGCCTGGTCCTCTACTTTATTCATATACCTATAAATTCTCAAAACTTGGACCCTGTGTTTCTACGAAACACCTGTCTAAAAACTAGAGAAGTCATAAGTAAACCGAATATAGTACAAGGACCAACCCCTCTGTCCTAATGGACACTGGACAATATACAATACTCTGTATAAGTCCCCTGAGTCTAGTGACTCATTCACCGTGTGTCGTAGGTTGAAAACTGTACTTATGGTTAATGAAGAATTACACCGCTGTTCAATGCTCCCTACCTAACCATCTACTGATATATGTAAATGTCATAGACATAATTTCAAAAAGGTATATCTCACTCTATAAAAATAGACATACAGATATATCAATTTGAAATTGGTGCACAACGACAGATATTCAAAACCAAATATCTGTTGTCCGGCAAACAACCCAGGCGATTTCCTCAAATATCACCAATTACAACGAATCCCGATATAATGAGGATAATCACCCAATTCCCAATAACTTACTCCCACTCATCATCTATAAGACCATACAGATGTGAGAATCATACCTGGTAAATACATACCCTGGAGCAAATGTCTAATTGGGAAATCAGTTTTCTTTTAACAGTACACAGTGAAACTGAAACATTGAAATGTTTTGATGGGGTATCCGGGTATTCCTAGTAATGTCACTCCCATTATCCAGATTCACAACTGTAACCGTATATTTCTTTGCCACCTCTCCAAATCCCTTTATATGTCTTTAGTCATTACCTTCTGTACACCCCTTTAGGCCAAATGGTTTTCTTCCCTACCGTTCGGCACCAGCCTATGGTTTGGTAGAAGACTATCCAATAAGCATAATGGGTGTACTGTCCTAATCCTAGGAGCACTCGCAATGCGAGAGAAGATGAAGATAAAAGACAACCGAATAAACCTTATTCCTATTTCTCCTGAACCAGAATCCATCCCCGAACTGGAACAAGTTCCTTTCAAGTTCGTATATAACCATACGATGGAGTATCCAATAAACTGTGGATATTCGTAGTGATACGGAGTGTCCTGGAGAAATACAAAGGTGACTTAGGATTGGCGAAGAATTACTTGGTTTGGTCGTGAATAGCAGTCGCAATTTACTTTGCCCTCTTACTAATCCCTTTCTTTGTCTTAACTTAATACCTTATGCACACCATCGTTATGCTAATTGGTTTTCTTCATTCCCCACCGTTCGGCACTAGCCTAAGGTTTGGAAGAAGACTGTCCAATTTGCGTAATAGGTGTACTATCTCCTAAACCAAGGAGTACTCGCAACCTGAGAGAAGGTAAAAGGAAAAGACAACTGAATAGTCCTATTCGTTTTCTCCAGAACCGGAAACCATCCTCGAATAAATTCTTTCGAGTTCGTATATAACCATACGATGGTTTTGTCCAATGGAAGTGGACGTTCGTAGTAATACGGGGTGTCCTGGAGAAAAGGGTAAAAGTAGGAGTGGCAATGAGGTATGCAATTCTGACAATCCAAAAGCCAGTCTTATAAGAAGGTTCGGTTAATTTTGGTCACTGAGTCATAGTCTAGGGTCGGGTCATGGTCGCTGCCAAAGAGAGAGAGAAAAGAAACACTCAACATGCACTCTAACCTAGATCAGAATGGTTATCACTTTATCTAATATGGAAACCTCCCACTGTAACGTCAAATTCTTCCCCAAACCTGAAAGAAGAATTCGTCGGGATCACCTGAAAAGTAAACCAACTCATCAGTGGGAATCGGGATCCAACTATCATCGCATGATAACGTGACGGAATCCGCTCACGTTATCACACTCCAGAAGGTATGCGCATATCTGGCAAGTTTCAGTTTCTTTTGAAACTCCCGATGTGATTTTTGCACCACGCTCTTATGACCTTGACTAAGGCCAACAAATCATAAGTCACATGTCAAGTTCTACCCGTCATTGTCCAAGTTAATTTGAACCCACCCGTACAAGCCCTTGACTAGGGCCAACAAGGCTATACGACTATCCCAAACCAACGCATCTATCTATGCAGTAGAAAGGTAACAAGCAGCTACCATACACTATGCCGTAACTAAGGCCAACAAACAAAGCATGAATACTACGTGCTACCCGTCTGAAACGACGGAGGGCTACGAATGGTTTCTGGCGAAAAACCTTTAACGTAATGAACTTAATATCGTTGAAGGAACCGGATAGCTTTTATAAAAATATAGTGGCGAAAACCTTTGCTAAAGAGGTCACTCTCAGTGAAGGGATCTCGGCTCTTTCCCCGTAGAATGAGGTGCAGGATATTCCAACTGAATACCATGATGCAAAGCAAAAGTAAACGACTATAGTGAAGTTATTGCCCTGACGCAAACTTCTGTCCAAGGGGTCACTCCCGGTGAAGGGATCTCGGCCCTTGCCTCGTCGACTGAGGAGCTGGATATTCAAAACCGAATACCACTATGCAAAACAAAAGAGAACTCCCTTGCAATAACAACTTTTTTTGAAAATGTGTTCCAACAACATCAGAATAGGTTTGTTTAGCTTGCATTGATCCGAATCAACACAGTCCCATCAATTGATCACACCACAAAAGAACGAAAATAATGATGTACGTATATGCCATCCGCATTCGCCACTGGGTCCCGTCATCACCCGTTAGGTTACTTAACCAACGACAGAGCGGGGACTGGACTAGCGCGGATGCAAAACATATACAACATCTACTAGTATATATATCAATATATAATATTCGCTCAAGGCGTGATAAAATGCAACATCACAGAAATGTAATAAGCATCACAGAACAATACAGATATCTGGGATCCCCGGGTTTCATAGAGCCTCTTCTGAAACCCGACGTTTCCCTGGTCGTGTGGATAGCCTGTGCAATGAAATCCTAGACCCCTATGGGCGCGACAAGTTACCCGTCAAAACCTGAAGCGAGGCAGCCCCCTTCAGCAACGTGAATGGACCACCCAGCACTTCATGGAATCCGGTAACTTGGGCACCCCTCCTGGGTCAACCTATACCCCCTACGAGTGCGGCGAATGGCCCGCCAATTCTAGAGTAAAGCCCCCTCCGTCTCAACGCCATGAGATACGGGCCCGTTGCCCTTTAGAACCCGGCTATCCGTGCACTCCTCCGCGGGGTAATCCTAGTACAGAAAGTAAAATATACAATGGGTACATCGACCTCATCCCGGTTGTGCCCCAAAATAATAATATACAAACAGGCAGTGACGACAGTCTACATGTTGGACGCTCGCACCGCAATATCAAATGTACATAATAAACCAAACTGTACTAACATTGCATCCAGGGTATCCCCCACGACCAATCCGCAACATCACAGCACAACACAGAACATCAACGTGAATGTCACGTTCGCAAATCCGTCTAAAAGGGCGATAACAGTTAGACAGGATTTACCGATCGAGTGACATTCACGGTCACAGATATAATGCAAATACTGTGAACTAAAATGTTTAAAATTCTCGATTGATCAAATATACCCAAGTGGGCCCCAAGCACTACTGTAGCACTCACAGAAAATTGGGCCCAAAAAGAATGTTCTAAAAACCCTATTTTCATGTCAGAAGCATACTGTGAAAATTTGGTGGAATGAACAGTCTACCGTGCGGCGGAACCGCGGCCAATGTGTGGGTTTGGCCGCGGTTCCGCGGTCTAAAGGTGACGTCATGTGACGAAATTTTCTCAGAATGCTTAGAATTACCTGCACGTGTTTCTGCAACAACCTGAAAAATTTTTAGAGCCCAAAAAAATTTCGACAGAAACATGTTCAATGAAAATGCGGTTTTGGGATAAATGTTCGATCGACGTTTTAAACTCGCTAGAGCAAGCTAGACTAGGTTAATGGCGTGTCTCTAATACCAATGTAAGTGCACGGCGGCGCCCCGGCCGTCAATCCGACGCCGGAATGCGGAAACGAAAAACTGTTCAAACTAGAAACCGGCACCACCGCGCACTAAAATTCCCGGATCGGGCCATTAACCTAACTCTAGCGAACAAGAATAAGTGTAGAGATGCTATACCAAGCGATCCGTGTCCTTCGGTCTTTACCTCCACGATCTCCTCGCGGATTCTCCGGTCGTCGCCTCCTCGTCGAAACGGGCATCACATCGCCGGGTTCTTTTACGGGCTCCCACCTCTGGACCGAGGTAACTCGGGCGCGAAGTTAGCTAGCCGACGCGTCTAAGGTTGAAGTAGAGTAGTGTAGAATGGTTTGTCTCTTTGGGGTTTGAAGTTGCCTTTGGATGGATAGGAGAGAATGATCTTTGGGGAGAGGTAAAAGAATATATATAGCAAGCATAATGAGATGAGCATTTTCTCCACCACCAAAATAAAATCCTCTCACCTCTCCCTCTAGAAGTGGCCGGCCCCTCAAGAAAGAATGGTGGAGGGAAAAAGATCAATTATCAAGAGAAGAAAAGAAAATGATAATGGGAATAAAAGAATCACACTCAAGCTAAAATCAAATCCCATCCATTTCTAATCTCATAAATGAAAAAGGAGTTGATTCAAAAGGAATCAAATGATGCTAGTAAAATCATGAAGCCACATATGCAAGAAAACCCCTCCACAAAACTTATTTGCACACTTGCAAATAACCCCTCCAACAGATAAGTCTGGCCGTGATGGAACAAAGGAAAACTGGCCGGAACCGAATGCAAACTGGCAACTTCAGAAAACTGATCCCGTAATAAATTACAGGAAGACCCCGCGACTGCATATACATGCCCGCATTTGTATTCCCACTGAATACAAATGCAAAGAGACAAAATTTACACTGTACAATACTAGGATCCGGCTTAAACCAAAGCCCGCTAGTATTATCCGTCCGATCATGATCCGTACAATACCGCACGTATCAGATCGAACCCTGCCATATCTCCATACGGTCTCTACAGTGTTTCGCCCGAAACTTGAGAAACTGGTTTGTGGGGGACTCTAAAGACTCGTCAATACTTTGGTTGTGGATTTAACCACTAGCACATCAGAGGTAATAGCCAATACGTAACGGGCTACCAGGAACTGACCAAAAGCGACGTCGATGAGCGAACTCATCCTGACACCCTACTGAGCTTGTCAGTGACAATATCCGTACAGTCCGGTCCGTTCGTCTATGAGCATTGCATGGCGGGCCTAGGGGGTTGGTAAAAGTCAGACCCCCAAAAGCGGTACAAGTCGTGTCGGAGTGTAGCCCAGAACACCCTGAGATACTACTGGAATACCAACCAGTAAATCTCCTGCCTTGGCCAAGGACTTCGTGTAATGGCTCTCCTAGATACAGCGCGACCTCACCCCCAATACCGGGAGAGACGAACCCCTGCAGATCCGCTCGCCGCCTCCATGTGGCTCGGGACTGTACCCAACTAAAACCTGTTTGCACGTCTCCTTTGAGCGTGGTAGGGTAGTAATCAAAGCATAGTGGGAACTCACACGAGACAAATGACGATCTCAGGTCGATGAACTAACTTGTACACATGTCACCAGGGAACTGCTATCTAACGTCAGGTATAAGACCAACTAATATGTGTATGTCCACGTTTCCCACCCCGGTGCTTACGGGGAGGTGGAAAACGGAATAAAAATCGAATTTTTATGACTTTAGGCAACATGGACTAGACAAAGAAGGATCTTTGCTAAACAAAAACAAGCTAAAGCTAACTAGAAACTAGCTAAGTGCTAGAAAGGTTATACCTTGGGCTTTATGTCCTTCTCTCCTTGCTCCTTGGAGTGGTGGAAAGAGGTCACCTTGGTCGTCTTCTCACGTCGAAGAAAGATCCACCCGAATGCCTCAACCTTTGGCTTCAACTCCAAGCTAGAAGTAAGTAGGGTGCAAGAAGTGCTAATCCTTGAACCCTAGATGAGAGTAGAGATTATCAAGAGAGGGTTTTTCTCAAGCTCAAGTGTTTCTCAACACATGAGAGGGGAGAGCTTGAGGGAGAGGAAGAACAAGAGAGAGAAAGTAAATGATAGAATTGAGAATAATATGAACCATTCTCACTTATATGTGTATATTATTTTAATTAGATAATTAGCTAGATAATTGTCATGGTTAATCATGACATGACCCTTATCATTTCATATTTAATGCTAATTGCAAGGATCAAAAAGCATCTTTTATATGGAATGATGATGGTCAATATGTCAACTAGGGTCAACAAGTCAAGATAGTCAAAAAGTCAACAACCATAACCATGCACAATTATATTAAGCTAATATCAATTAACCATAATACACACATAAGCATTAGGGTTAATAAAATGACAATGGTTATTAACCCTAATCAAAGTCCTCTCCCTCTGTCTCAAGCAACTGTGCATACGCACCCGTATTCGTGATCCGAGGAACACGAATACAATGAGAAAAACCAATCCCAAAACATATACTAGGATCCGGCTTAAACCAAAGCCCGCTAGTGTAAACTGTCCGGACAGCAAACGTGCACAAGTGCGCGGATGTGAACGAACCCTGTCGCAAAACCATGCGACCTCTACTCATTTTGCCTAAAGGCGAATAGCTCTCTGTGTGGGACTCTAAAGACTCGACACTACGCTGGCAGTGGGTTTAACCACAGACCGCAAGCGGCACTAGCTGTACGTAACGGTCCCCAGGTAGATGTCGATAAGAAGACTGACGAGGTGAACCCCATCTGAACTCTTACTGAGCCTGTATGTGACAGTCTCCGTACAGTCCGGTCTGTTCGTCTGATACATCGCATGGCGGGCCTAGGGGGGCGGTGAAACGTCAGTCCCCTAATAGCGGTACAAGTCGTGTCGGAGTGTAGCCCAGAACACCCTGAGATAACACTGGAAACCTACCAGTATATCTCGCTTGCCCTGGCCAGGGACTACTCGTGTAATGGCTCTCCTGGACATAGCGCGATGTCAACCCCCAATACCGGGAGAGACGAATCCTGTCTAACCGTCACTGCCACCAAGTGCTTCGGGACTGCACCCAAAAACTACCTGTTTGCATGACTCCTTTGAGCCGTGGTAGGGTAGTAATCAAAGTGCAGTGGGAACACACTCGAAGCGAAGTGACAGTGTCAAGTCAGCGGACTAAGCTGTACTCATGTCACCTTGGAACTGATAACTGACGATAGGTATAATACCAACCAACAGTTCCCGACGAGTCCTGTCCAGTGTACTCTTAACCTATCGAGCACCCGCATACCATCTCAAGTACGACGTACTGACGGCTGTGGGACAGACTGTCTCCCACACTGGGATGAGAAGCGCATACGCTAGTCTACTCCGGAGTATCGATGCCCTGTCTCGATAGTCCAACGACTAGGGACCTGTATAATGATGTGCTTACAGATCACCCAGCTCCCACGAGTGTGAGCGCCATCACAACGCCGGTAATCAAGCAAAGATCCTAAGGGCTCTACTAATATGTATATCAGCTATAAGCTAAAAGAAACACATGCACATATTAAAGCAGAGACAAACCAAGTAGCATACTACCATTTCGAGCAAGATTGTATATACAACTGTGAATATCCCAAGCTTCCATCAAGTAATATGCAAACTAGTATGATACAGTAATGGCCTCTAGGGCATATACACTAACAATCTCCTACTTGCACTAAGGCCATGTACTGGCGTATCGAAGACCTATCATCTCGATCAGCCGCTCGAACTGAGTCTGGGGCAAGGCCTTGGTGAATGGATCTGCTGTGTTATCTTCTGAAGCAACCCTCCGAACCTCGATCTACTGGCGATCCACGATCTCCCTGATCAGGTGATACCGCCTTAAGATGTGTCTGGATTTCTGATGGGACCTGGGTTCCTTCGCTAAAGCTATAGCCCCGTTGTTGTCGCAATACAGAGGTATTGGGTCAACAATGGACGGAACCACCTGAAGTTCTCTCAAGAACTTCCTCATCCAGACAGCTTCTTTTGCGGCATCAGATGCATCGATTTATTCCGCTTCCATAGCCGAGTCAGCAACGGTTTCCTGTTTGGAGCTCTTCCAACACACCGCCCCTCCATTGAGGGTAATGACAAAACCCGACATGGACTTGGAATCATCCTTGTCACTCTGGAAGCTGGAGTCAACAAAGGCCTCAATCTGGAGGTCTTTTCCGCCATACACCAAGAACATCTCCTTAGTCCTTCTCAGGTACTTGAGAATGTTCTTTACTGCTATCCAATGTTTCTCCCCAGGGTTTGACTGATACCTGCTTACCACACTCAGTGCATAAGCCACATCCGGTCTGGTAGACAACATCGCATACATTATAGAGCCTACCGCAGAAGTGTAGGGTATAATAGACATGCGATCCCTCTCCAAATCAGTCTTGGGAGACATCTCTTTGGAGAGGGTGATCCCGTGACAAGCCGGTAGATTACCGCGCTTGGAATCTTCCATACTGAATCTCTTCAGTATGGTGTCGATGTACCTGGACTACGAAAGTCCTAATATCCTCTTGGATCTGTCACGGTAGATCCGGATACCCAGAATGTATGAGGCATCGCCCAGGTCTTTCATGGATAACCTGTGTAACAAGAACCCCTTGACAGATTGTAGCATAGGAATGTCATTTCCTATTAAGAGAATGTCATCCATGTATAAAACGAGGAATACTACAGTTCTCGCTACAAATCTACAATAGATGCATGGTTCATCTGGATTTTTGATAAAGCCAAATTCCTTGACCGTCTCATCAAAACAGATGTTCCAACTCCGTGATGCCTGCTTCAGTCCATAAATGGACTTAAGCAACTTGCACACCTTTCCGCTGCTCCCACTCTGAATCTGGCTGGTCCATATAGACACACTCCTCTAAATGTCCATTTAGAAAAGCTGTCTTTACGTCCATCTGCCAGATCTCATAATCGTGGAAGGCAGCAATGGCAAGAAGGATCCGAATGGATTTCAGCATAGCTACTGGAGAAAAGGTTTCGTCATAGTCCAAACCAGGTCGCTGACGAAAACCCTTTGCAACCAGTCTAGCTTTATAGGTCTCAACCTGTCCATCTACACCAATCTTCATTTTGAAGATCCACTTGCATCCTACGGGTTTTACCCCATCTGGAGCAATGTCCAACGTCCATACTTTGTTGGTGTACATGGACTCCATTTCGGTCCGCATTGCATCCAGCCATTTTACCGAGTCGACGCTCTGAATGGCTTGCTGGAAGCTAGTAGGCTCATCACAATCTATGATGCAATCCTCTCTATCCTCGTCAATGATAAAACCGTAGTATCTCTCGGGCGGATGAGACTGCCTACTACTCCTGCGGAGTGGCGTGGGAATGTCATGATCTTTCGAACCCTCTGGTTCTACTAAGCTTTCAGTAATAGCTCGTGGTTCTGGAATTTCTTCCAGTTCTATTGCGCTCCCACTTATTTCTTTTTCTATGAACTGGTGTTCTAGAAAGTGGGCATGGCGAGAAACAAATATATTTTGTTCCTCTTCGCAATAGAAGAAATATCCCTTGGAGTTCTTTGGATATCCCACAAACTTGCACTGTACTGAGCGTGCCTTGAGCTTGTCCGCATGCTGCTTTTTTACAAAAGATGGACATCCCCATGTCTTAATGTGATTAAGATAGGGTCTCTTCCCACACCCCATCTGATATGGTGTAGTAGGCACAGTCTTAGTTGGAACTCGGTTCAAAAGGTATGCAGCTGATTTTAGCGCATATCCCTAGAACGATCGTGGCAACTCAGCTTTACTCATCATGACCGTACCATATCCAATAGGGTTCGGTTCCGTCTCTCCGATACACCGTTATGTTGCGGAGTGTATGGAGGAGTAAGCTGAGAGAGAATTCCATTCTCTTTTAAGTAACCCAGGAACTCGGCACTCAAGTATTCACCACCTCGATCAGATCTCAGTGCCTTGATACTTTTGCCTGTTTGTTTTTCTACTTCATTGTTATATTCCTGGAATTTTTCAAAAGCCTCGGATTTATGTTTCATTAAGAAGATATAACCGTACCTTGAAAAGTCATCCGTAAAAGTAATGAAGTAAGAATAACCGCTTCGCGCATGTGTAGACATTGGACCGCACACGTCGCTGTGTACGAGTCCCAAGAGCTCGCTCGCTCTTACTCCTTGTCCAGTGAACGGAGTCTTTGTCATCTTTCCTTTGAGACAGGATTGACAAGTTGCATACGATTAATATTCGAACGGATCCAAATATCCTTCTGTGTGTAACTTAGTCAACCTTCTCTCATTGATGTGACCCAGTCTACAATGCCATAAGAAAGTCTTATTGATTTCTGGAAACTTTCTTTTGTGTGTATTCTGGACATTGAAAATCTGTGGTTGGTTTAACACGTATATACCGTTGTTCAATGTACCTGACGCAATCAAAACTTGATTAAGGTGAATGTTCACTACATTACTTACAAATGAAATTCATAACCTTCTTTAGATAATAAAGATACAGAAATGATATTACAGGTTGCATTTGGTACATAATAACAACTGCGCAAAACCAAAAAATGTCCATCCGACAATCCTAGGTGATAGTCCCCCACGACCACAGCATCCATGCTAGCACCGTTTGCAACTCTAAGGGTCATGTCACCTGCCTTCAAAACTCTACGCTTTCTCAACGCCTGCAAAGAAATACAGATATGAGATCCTGATCCGGTATCCAATACCCAGGAAGTAGAGTTTATTGATAGACAGTTTTCAATAACATACACACCTGAAGCCGAAGCTGCAACTCGCTTCAAATCCTGTGTTATGGCTTTCCAAGCCTTGCAATCCTGTTTCCAGCGACCACTTTTGTGACAATAGAAGCATTCTTCCTTCCCCACCAGCTTTCCCGCTACCTTTGTTGCTTTTCCTTTTCCCTTCGTATCCACTTTACCAACACCGCCTCTTGGTTTGGCGGGGGCTTTATTCTTCTTACCCTTGGCTTTCGCCCTGGATCTAGAAGAGGAAGATCCTCCTACAAACAAAGTGGATGTCTCCCTACCTTTCTGTAGGGTGCCCTCAGCACTCCTCAACATGTTCAGAAGTTCGGAGAGTTCAACCTCCTTTCCTTGTATGTTGAAGTTAAGAATAAACTGGGCGTAAGTGGAAGAAGGGACTGGAGAATCAAATCAGTAGGGAGTTCATTCTCCAACGTGGTCCCAAGGTCCGCGAGCTCCTCAATGTAGCCAATCATCTTAAGCACGTGTTCCGCTACCGATGATCCGACGGCCAACCTTGCCGAAAACAACTTCTTCGACACTTCGTATCTTGCTATACGAGACTGCTCTCCATACAGTTCTTTTGTTTGAAGAAATATGGACTCTAGGTCCATATTCTCGTGCCTCCTCTGATGTTCGTTGTCCATCGAGGCTAGTACGAGGCATCTGGCCTTCGTGCAATCTATCTCCCAGGTCTTGTAGATTTCCCTATCTACGACACTGGTTTTAGGACCTGGGACAGGGGGAGCTTTGGTGGTAAGGACATACCCCAACTTGTCATAAGTGATTGCCATCTTGACATTCCTGAGCCAATCTTTGTAGTTTGGCCCTGTCAATATGTTTTTATCTAGTAATAACTTAAGTCCGGTCATGTTGAATGGTCGCTGCAATTAGGAGAGAGAAAAGAAACACTTTAGCATGATGCTCTTTCAAGTATAGAGTGGTTTTTAATTTGTCTAAACTGGATGGCTCCCACTGTCTCTCGAATCTCTTCTCAAACCGTAAAGAAAAGATTAGTTAGGATCAATCCCACCGTACAATATTTGCTTAACCGTTCAGCCAGGCCAGTGTCGGTACTTCGAGGGAGGTTTTCCAACGATTTCGCGAAGTTCCTTAATTAAGTAACCACTTTTCCCTGTGGGCGTAGCCCCGCTAACACCTTTCTAGACACCTACTAAGTTTATAGCATTGATCGTTAAGTGAGAGTTTTCCCGAGGAGTAGCATATACTCACAGTAGGATCGGGATCCAAATATCATCGCGTGATAAAACCGAAGGAATCCTACCAGAATCATCACACTCCAAATGGTATGCAACGCTAGCAAGTTTCAGTACTTATGAAACTCCCGATGTGGATTTTTGCCCCATGCTCTTATGACCTTGACTTTGGCCAAAATATCATAAGTCACATGTAAAGTTTACCCGTCATTCTCCTGGTTAATTTGGACCCACCCGTACCTACCCTTGACTATGGCCAAAATGGCAGCACGACTATCCCAAACCAACGCATATATCGATGCTGCACATGAATACCCAATAGCTACCAATCACTATGCCTTGACTTTGGCCAAAATACATAGCTTGAATACTTTTTGACCATTCATGTGGAATGACGGAGGGCTACGAATGGTTTTGGCGAAACCGTGAACGTAGTGAACTTGATCTAATCGATGGAACGAGATAGCTTTTAAAAGGAGTGGTTCAAGCTCCGCGTTTAAAAGTTTAGTTTTGAAAAGAACCGAGTGGTTTTCAAAGTGTTCCAATCGACTTTTACTTGGTTTTTTTTCTTACATTAGTTCTTTTAATGCGTCCCATCTTTTAATCCTACCATTGCAGAAAACAACCAAAATATGACGTACGCTTATGCCATTCGCATTCGCCAAGGGGCCCCGTCATCACCCGTTAGGTTACTTAACTAACGACATAGCGGGGGCTGGGCTAGCGCGGCTGTAAAACATAAGCAACGCCTAAATAGTTATCATATATAAATATATAGCAATGATAGACATTACAGATCACAGATGAATACATTGGATATACTAGGAATCCGCAATCCGTTCGAGCCTGCAACGAAAAGCGGATTACACGGTCGCGGTGAATAGCCAATACCCCACCCAAGACCCCTACAGGTGCGGCAAACTACCCGCCAAGTACCCGAAGCGAAGCAACCTCCCTCAACACCGTGAGTAGGCCACTCGGCACTTCGAGATACCCGGTAGTTTGTGCACCCCCTCCATGGGTCTATTCTAGGAGCAAAAACAGTAAAAAGAATTATACAATGACGGCTATAACCCATACCCGGTTGTGCGGCCAAACAAATAATAATATTACATCAATTTACATATTACAATGAATGAAAGATAAAACAACACTCATCTCACATCCACCCCGGCTATTCATCCGCGACAATCCAACCCATTCATATACACATACCAACATCAAATACAGATCACAGATATGTATAACCCCGACTAATCGACATATAGTGATTAGCCGACGTTCAATACTTATAAACATCACAGATATAACCTTTTAGTCAAAGTGTATTGAAGTTTGAAAAAAATTACGGATTTATAGGCCCCCAAAAACAAATTTCTATTCTGGAAAACCTGGGATCATATAAACCATCTTAAAAATCCTAAAACCAAGCCAGAAACACACTGCACCAAACTCGACCCAGAGATGAGCCAAGACGGCCGCGGTTGCGCGGCAATAGCTTGCTATTGCCGCGGAACCGCTGCTCTTTGGTCGAATCTTTGGATCATTTTTGGTGGCTTTCTTCACAAAACCCTGAGATGATTTTTGGAGTATGATTTATTTTGTTTTGAACAGAAAAAAAATTTAACAGAAACATAGGGTTTTGATAACTCGGTTTTTCGATTTTTCCGATTCGAACTTCGATAAACTCCACTACCTAGCTAGTTTATGTTTAGTTAGGCTCTGATACCACTGTAAGTCCACGTTGCCCACCCCGGTGCTTAAGGGGAGGCGGAAAACGGAATAAAAATCGAATTTTTATGACTTTAGGCAACATGGACTAGACAAAGAAGGATCTTAGCTAAACAAAAAGAAGCTAAAGCTAACTAGAAACTAGCTAAGTGCTAGAAAGGTTATACCTTGGGCTTTATCCTTGCTCCTTGGAGTGGTGGAAGGAGGTCACCTTGGTCGTCTTCTCACGTCGAAGAAAGATCCACCCGAAAGCCTCAACCTTTGGCTTCAACTCCAAGCTAGAAGTAACTAGGGTGCAAGAAGTGCTAATCCTTGAACCCTAGATGAGAGTAGAGATTATCAAGAGAGGGTTTTTCTCAAGCTCAAGTGTTTCTCAAAACATGAGAGGGGGGAGCTTGAGGGAGAGGAAGAACAAGAGAGAGAAAGTAAATGATAGAATTGAGAATAATATGAACCATTCTCACTTATATGTGTATATTATTTTAATTAGAAAATTAGCTAGATAATTGTCATGGTTAATCATGACATGACCAATACCATTTCATATTTAATGCTAATTGCAAGGATCAAAAAGCATCTTTTATATGGAATGATGATGGTCAATATGTCAACTAGGGTCAACAAGTCAAGATAGTCAAAAAGTCAACAACCATAACCATGCACAATTATATTAAGCTAATATCAATTAACCATAATACACACATAAGCATTAGGGTTAATAAAATGACAATGGTTATTAACCCAAATCAAAGTCCTCTCCCTCTGTCTCAAGCAACTGTGCATACGCACCCGTATTCGTGATCCGAGGAACACGAATACAATGAGAAAAACCAATCCCAAAACATATACTAGGATCCGGCTTAAACCAAAGCCCGCTAGTATAAACTGTCCGGACAGCAAACGTGCACAAGTGCGCGGATGTGAACGAACCCTGTCGCAAAACCATGCGACCTCTACTCATTTTGCCTAAAGGCGAATAGCTCTCTGTGTGGGACTCTAAAGACTCGACACTACGCTGGCAGTGGGTTTAACCACAGACCGCAAGCGGCACTAGCTGTACGTAACGGTCCCCAGGTAGATGTCGATAAGAAGACTGACGAGGTGAACCCCATCTGAACTCTTACTGAGCCTGTATGTGACAGTCTCCGTACAGTCCGGTCTGTTCGTCTGATACATCGCATGGCGGGCCTAGGGGGGCGGTGAAACGTCAGTCCCCTAATAGCGGTACAAGTCGTGTCGGAGTGTAGCCCAGAACACCCTGAGATAACACTGGAAACTTACCAGTATATCTCGCTTGCCCTGGCCAGGGACTACTCGTGTAATGGCTCTCCTGGACATAGCGCGATGTCAACCCCCAATACCGGGAGAGACGAATCCTGTCTAACCGTCACTGCCACCAAGTGCTTCGGGACTGCACCCAAAAACTACCTGTTTGCATGACTCCTTTGAGCCATGGTAGGGTAGTAATCAAAGTGCAGTGGGAACACACTCGAAGCGAAGTGACAGTGTCAAGTCAGCGGACTAAGCTGTACTCATGTCACCTTGGAACTGATAACTGACGATAGGTATAATACCAACCAACAGTTCCCGACGAGTCCTGTCCAGTGTACTCTTAACCTATCGAGCACCCGCATACCATCTCAAGTACGACGTACTGACGGCTGTGGGACAGACTGTCTCCAACACTGGGATGAGAAGCGCATACGCTAGTCTACTCCGGAGTATCGATGCCCTGTCTCGATAGTCCAACGACTAGGGACCTGTATAATGATGTGCTTACAGATCACCCAGCTCCCACGAGTGTGAGCGCCATCACAACGCCGGTAATCAAGCAAAGATCCTAAGGGCTCTACTAATATGTATATCAGCTATAAGCTAAAAGAAACACATGCACATATTAAAGCAGAGACAAACCAAGTAGCATACTACCATTTCGAGCAAGATTGTATATACAACTGTGAATATCCCAAGCTTCCATCAAGTAATATGCAAACTAGTATGATACAGTAATGGCCTCTAGGGCATATACACTAACAATCTCCTACTTGCACTAAGGCCATGTACTGGCGTATCGAAGACCTATCATCTCGATCAGCCGCTCGAACTGAGTCTGGGGCAAGGCCTTGGTGAATGGATCTGCTGTGTTATCTTCTGAAGCAACCCTCCGAACCTCGATCTACTGGCGATCCACGATCTCCCTGATCAGGTGATACCGCCTTAAGATGTGTCTGGATTTCTGATGGGACCTGGGTTCCTTCGCTAAAGCTATAGCCCCGTTGTTGTCGCAATACAGAGGTATTGGGTCAACAATGGACGGAACCACCTGAAGTTCTCTCAAGAACTTCCTCATCCAGACAGCTTCTTTTGCGGCATCAGATGCAGCGATGTATTCCGCTTCCATAGTCGAGTCAGCAACGGTTTCCTGTTTGGAGCTCTTCCAACACACCGCCCCTCCATTGAGGGTAATGACAAAACCCGACATGGACTTGGAATCATCCTTGTCACTCTGGAAGCTGGAGTCAACAAAGGCCTCAATCTGGAGGTCTTTTCCGCCATACACCAAGAACATCTCCTTAGTCCTTCTCAGGTACTTGAGAGTGTTCTTTACTGCTATCCAATGTTTCTCCCCAGGGTTTGACTGATACCTGCTTACCACACTCAGTGCATAAGCCACATCCGGTCTGGTAGACAACATCGCATACATTATAGAGCCTACCGCAGAAGCGTAGGGTATAATAGACATGCGATCCCTCTCCAAATCAGTCTTGGGAGACATATCTTTGGAGAGGGTGATCCCGTGACAAGCCGGTAGATTACCGCGCTTGGAATCTTCCATACTGAATCTCTTCAGTATGGTGTCGATGTACCTGGACTGCGAAAGTCCTAATATCCTCTTGGATCTGTCACGGTAGATCCGGATACCCAGAATGTATGAGGCATCGCCCAGGTCTTTCATGGATAACCTGTGTAACAAGAACCCCTTGACAGATTGTAGCATAGGAATGTCATTTCCTATTAAGAGAATGTCATCTACGTATAAAACGAGGAATACTACAGTTCTCGCTACAAATCTACAATAGATGCATGGTTCATCTGGATTTTTGATAAAGCCAAATTCCTTGACCGTCTCATCAAAACAGATGTTCCAACTCCGCGATGCCTGCTTCAGTCCATAAATGGACTTAAGCAACTTGCACACCTTTCCGCTGCTCCCACTCTGAATCTGGCTGGTCCATATAGACACACTCCTCTAAATGTCCATTTAGAAAAGCTGTCTTTACGTCCATCTGCCAGATCTCATAATCGTGGAAGGCAGCAATGGCAAGAAGGATCCGAATGGATTTCAGCATAGCTACTGGAGAAAAGGTTTCGTCATAGTCCAAACCAGGTCGCTGACGAAAACCCTTTGCAACCAGTCTAGCTTTATAGGTCTCAACCTGTCCATCTACACCAATCTTCATTTTGAAGATCCACTTGCATCCTACGGGTTTTACCCCATCTGGAGCAATGTCCAACGTCCAAACTTTGTTGGTGTACATGGACTCCATTTTGGTCCGCATTGCATCCAGCCATTTTACCGAGTCGACGCTCTGAATGGCTTGCTGGAAGCTAGTAGGCTCATCACAATCTATGATGCAATCCTCTCTATCCTCGTCAATGATAAAACCGTAGTATCTCTCGGGCGGATGAGACTGCCTACTACTCCTGCGGAGTGGCGTGGGAATGTCATGATCTTTCGAACCCTCTGGTTCTACTAAGCTTTCAGTAATAGCTCGTGGTTCTGGAATTTCTTCCAGTTCTATTGCGCTCCCACTTATTTCTTTTTCTATGAACTGGTGTTCTAGAAAGTGGGCATGGCGAGAAACAAATATATTTTGTTCCTCTTCGCAATAGAAGAAATATCCCTTGGAGTTCTTTGGATATCCCACAAACTTGCACTGTACTGAGCGTGCCTTGAGCTTGTCCGCATGCTGCTTTTTTACAAAAGATGGACATCCCCATGTCTTAATGTGATTAAGATAGGGTCTCTTCCCACACCCCATCTGATATGGTGTAGTAGGCACAGTCTTAGTTGGAACTCGGTTCAAAAGGTATGCAGCTGATTCTAGCGCATATCCCCAGAACGATCGTGGCAACTCAGCTTTACTCATCATGACCGTACCATATCCAATAGGGTTCGGTTCCGTCTCTCCGATACACCGTTATGTTGCGGAGTGTATGGAGGAGTAAGCTGAGAGAGAATTCCATTCTCTTTTAAGTAACCCAGGAACTCGGCACTCAAGTATTCACCACCTCGATCAGATCTCAGTGCCTTGATACTTTTGCCTGTTTGTTTTTCTACTTCATTGTTATATTCCTGGAATTTTTCAAAAGCCTCGGATTTATGTTTCACTAAGAAGATATAACCGTACCTTGAAAAGTCATCCGTAAAAGTAATGAAGTAAGAATAACCGCTTCGCGCATGTGTAGACATTGGACCGCACACGTCGCTGTGTACGAGTCCCAAAAGCTCGCTCGCTCTTACTCCTTGTCCAGTAAACGGAGTCTTTGTCATCTTTCCTTTGAGACAGGATTGACAAGTTGCATACGATTAATATTCGAACGGATCCAAATATCCTTCTGTGTGTAACTTAGTCAACCTTCTCTCATTGATGTGACCCAGTCTACAATGCCATAAGAAAGTCTTATTGATTTCTGGAGACTTTCTTTTGTGTGTATTCTGGACATTGAAAATCTGTGGTTGGTTTAACACGTATATACCGTTGTTCAATGTACCTGACGCAATCAAAACTTGATTAAGGTGAATGTTCACTACATTACTTACAAATGGAAATTCATAACCTTCTTTAGATAATAAAGATACAGAAATGATATTACAGGTTGCATTTGGTACATAATAACAACTGCGCAAAACCAAAAAATGTCCATCCGACAATCCTAGGTGATAGTCCCCCACGACCACAGCATCCATGCTAGCACCGTTTGCAACTCTAAGGGTCATGTCACCTGTCTTCAAAACTCTACGCTTTCTCAACGCCTGCAAAGAAATACAGATATGAGATCCTGATCCGGTATCCAATACCCAGGAAGTAGAGTTTATTGATAGACAGTTTTCAATAACATACACACCTGAAGCCGAAGCTGCAACTCGCTTCAAATCCTGTGTTATGGCTTTCCAAGCCTTGCAATCCTGTTTCCAGCGACCACTTTTGTGACAATAGAAGCATTCTTCCTTCCCCACCAGCTTTCCCGCTACCTTTGTTGCTTTTCCTTTTCCCTTCGTATCCACTTTACCGACACCGCCTCTTGGTTTGGCGGGGGCTTTATTCTTCTTACCCTTGGCTTTCGCCCTGGATCTAGAAGAGGAAGATCCTCCTACAAACAAAGTGGATGTCTTCCTACCTTTCTGTAGGGTGCCCTCAGCACTCCTCAGCATGTTCAGAAGTTCGGAGAGTTCAACCTCCTTTCCTTGTATGTTGAAGTTAGGAATAAACTGGGCGTAAGTGGAAGAAGGGACTGGAGAATCAAATCAGTAGGGAGTTCATTCTCCAACGTGGTCCCAAGGTCCGCGAGCTCCTCAATGTAGCCAATCATCTTAAGCACGTGTTCCGCTACCGATGATCCGACGGCCAACCTTGCCGAAAACAACTTCTTCGACACTTCGTATCTTGCTATACGAGACTGCTCTCCATACAGTTCTTTTGTTTGAAGAAATATGGACTCTAGGTCCATATTCTCGTGCCTCCTCTGATGTTCGTTGTCCATCGAGGCTAGTACGAGGCATCTGGCCTTCGTGCAATCTATCTCCCAGGTCTTGTAGATTTCCCTATCTACGACACTGGTTTTGGGACCTGGGACAGGGGGAGCTTTGGTGGTAAGGACATACCCCAACTTGTCGTAAGTGATTGCCATCTTGACATTCCTGAGCCAATCTTTGTAGTTTGGCCCTGTCAATATGTTTTTATCTACTAATAACTTAAGTCCGGTCATGTTGAATGGTCGCTGCAATTAGGAGAGAGAAAAGAAACACTTTAGCATGATGCTCTTTCAAGTATAGAGTGGTTTTTAATTTTTCTAAACTGGATGGCTCCCACTGTCTCTCGAATCTCTTCTCAAACCGTAAAGAAAAGATTAGTTAGGATCAATCCCACCGTACAATATTTGCTTAACCGTTCAGCCAGGCCAGTGTCGGTACTTCGAGGGAGGTTTTCCAACGATTTCGCGAAGTTCCTTAATTAAGTAACCACTTTTCCCTGTGGGCGTAGCCCCGCTAACACCTTTCTAGACACCTACTAAGTTTATAGCATTGATCGTTAAGTGAGAGTTTTCCCGAGGAGTAGCATATACTCACAGTAGGATCGGGATCCAAATATCATCGCGTGATAAAACCGAAGGAATCCTACCAGAATCATCACACTCCAAATGGTATGCAACGCTAGCAAGTTTCAGTACTTATGAAACTCCCGATGTGGATTTTTGCCCCATGCTCTTATGACCTTGACTTTGGCCAAAATATCATAAGTCACATGTAAAGTTTACCCGTCATTCTCCTGGTTAATTTGGACCCACCCGTACCTACCCTTGACTATGGCCAAAATGGCAGCACGACTATCCCAAACCAACGCATATATCGATGCTGCACATGAATACCCAATAGCTACCAATCACTATGCCTTGACTTTGGCCAAAATACATAGCTTGAATACTTTTTGACCATTCATGTGGAATGACGGAGGGCTACGAATGGTTTTGGCGAAACCGTGAACGTAGTGAACTTGATCTAATCGATGGAACGAGATAGCTTTTAAAAGGAGTGGTTCAAGCTCCGCGTTTAAAAGTTTAGTTTTGAAAAGAACCGAGTGGTTTTCAAAGTGTTCCAATCGACTTTTACTTGGTTTTTTTTCTTGCATTAGTTCTTTTAATGCGTCCCATCATTTAATCCTACCATTGCAGAAAACAACCAAAATATGACGTACGCTTATGCCATTCGCATTCGCCAAGGGGCCCCGTCATCACCCGTTAGGTTACTTAACTAACGACAGAGCGGGGGCTGGGCTAGCGCGGCTGTAAAACATAAGCAACGCCTAAATAGTTATCATATATAAATATATAGCAATGATAGACATTACAGATCACAGATGAATACATTGGATATACTAGGAATCCGCAATCCGTTCGAGCCTGCAACGAAAAGCGGATTACACGGTCGCGGTGAATAGCCAATACCCCACCCAAGACCCCTACGGGTGCGGCAAACTACCCGCCAAGTACCCGAAGCGAAGCAACCTCCCTCAACACCGTGAGTAGGCCACTCGGCACTTCGAGATACCCGGTAGTTTGTGCACCCCCTCCATGGGTCTATTCTAGGAGTAAAAACAGTAAAAAGAATTATACAATGACGGCTATAAACCCTACCCGGTTGTGCGGCCAAACAAATAATAATATTACATCAATTTACATATTACAATGAATGAAAGATAAAACAACACTCATCTCACATCCACCCCGGCTATTCATCCGCGACAATCCAACCCATTCATATACATATACCAACATCAAACACAGATCACAGATATGTATAACCCCGACTAATCGACATATAGTGATTAGCCGACGTTCAATACTTATAAACATCACAGATATAACCTTTTAGTCAAAGTGTATTGAAGTTTGAAAAAAATTACGGATTTATAGGCCCCCAAAAACAAATTTCTATTCTGGAAAACCTAGGATCATATAAACCATCTTAAAAATCCTAAAACCAAGCCAGAAACACACTGCACCAAACTCGACCCAGAGATGAGCCAAGACGGCCGCGGTTGCGCGGCAATAGCTTGCTATTGCCGCGGAACCGCGGCTCTTTGGTCGAATCTTTGGATCATTTTTGGTGGCTTTCTTCACAAAACCCTGAGATGATTTTTGGAGTATGATTTATTTTGTTTTGAACAGAAAAAAAATTTAACAGAAACATAGGGTTTTGATAACTCGGTTTTTCGATTTTTCCGATTCGAACTTCGATAAACTCCACTACCTAGCTAGTTTATGTTTAGTTAGGCTCTGATACCACTGTAAGTCCACGTTGCCCACCCCGGTGCTTAAGGGGAGGCGGAAAACGGAATAAAAATCGAATTTTTATGACTTTAGGCAACATGGACTAGACAAAGAAGGATCTTTGCTATACAAAAAGAAGCTAAAGCTAACTAGAAACTAGCTAAGTGCTAGAAAGGTTATACCTTGGGCTTTATGTCCTTCTCTCCTTGCTCCTTGGAGTGGTGGAAGGAGGTCACCTTGGTCGTCTTCTCACGTCGAAGAAAGATCCACCCGAAAGCCTCAACCTTTGGCTTCAACTCCAAGCTAGAAGTAACTAGGGTGCAAGAAGTGCTAATCCTTGAACCCTAGATGAGAGTAGAGATTATCAAGAGAGGGTTTTTCTCAAGCTCAAGTGTTTCTCAAAACATGAGAGGGGGGAGCTTGAGGGAGAGGAAGAACAAGAGAGAGAAAGTAAATGATAGAATTGAGAATAATATGAACCATTCTCACTTATATGTGTATATTATTTTAATTAGAAAATTAGCTAGATAATTGTCATGGTTAATCATGACATGACCAATACCATTTCATATTTAATGCTAATTGCAAGGATCAAAAAGCATCTTTTATATGGAATGATGATGGTCAATATGTCAACTAGGGTCAACAAGTCAAGATAGTCAAAAAGTCAACAACCATAACCATGCACAATTATATTAAGCTAATATCAATTAACCATAATACACACATAAGCATTAGGGTTAATAAAATGACAATGGTTATTAACCCAAATCAAAGTCCTCTCCCTCTGTCTCAAGCAACTGTGCATACGCACCCGTATTCGTGATCCGAGGAACACGAATACAATGAGAAAAACCAATCCCAAAACATATACTAGGATCCGGCTTAAACCAAAGCCCGCTAGTATAAACTATCCGGACAGCAAACGTGCACAAGTGCGCGGATGTGAACGAACCCTGTTGCAAAACCATGCGACCTCTACTCATTTTGCCTAAAGGCGAATAGCTCTCTGTGTGGGACTCTAAAGACTCGACACTACGCTGGCAGTGGGTTTAACCACAGACCGCAAGCAGCACTAGCTGTACGTAACGGTCCCCAGGTAGATGTCGATAAGAAGACTGACGAGGTGAACCCCATCTGAACTCCTACTGAGCCTGTATGTGACAGTCTCCGTACAGTCCGGTCTGTTCGTCTGATACATCGCATGGCGGGCCTAGGGGGGCGGTGAAACGTCAGTCCCCTAATAGCGGTACAAGTCGTGTCGGAGTGTAGCCCAGAACACCCTGAGATAACACTGGAAACCTACCAGTATATCTCGCTTGCCCTGGCCAGGGACTACTAGTGTAATGGCTCTCCTGGACACAGCGCGATGTCAACCCCCAATACCGGGAGAGATGAATCCTGTCTAACCGTCACTGCCTCCAAGTGCTTCGGGACTGCACCCAAAAACTACCTGTTTGCACGACTCCTTTGAGCCGTGGTAGGGTAGTAATCAAAGTGCAGTAGGAACACACTCGAGGCGAAGTGACAGTGTCAAGTCAGCTGAGTAAGCTGTACTCATGTCACCTGGGAACTGATAACTGACGATAGGTATAATACCAACCAACAGTTCCCGACGAGTCCTGTCCAGTGTACTCGTAACCTAACGAGCACCCGCATACTATCTCAAGTACGACGTACTGACGGCTGTGGGACAGACCGTCTCCCACACTGGGATGAGAAGCGCATACGCTAGTCTACTCCGGAGTATCGATGCCCTGTCTCGATAGTCCAACAACTAGGGACCTGTATAAGGATGTGCTTACAGATCACCCAGCTCCCACGAGTGTGAGCGCCATCACAACGCTGGTAATCAATGAAAGATCCTAAGGGCTCTAATAATATGTATATCAGCTATATGCTAAAAGAAACACATGCACATATTAAAGCAGAGACAAACCTAGTAGCATACTTCCATTTCGAGCAAGATTGTATATACAACTGTGAATATCCCAAGCTTCCATCAAGTAATAAACAAACTAGTATGATACAGTAATGGCCTCTAGGGCATATACACTAACAGTATGTTCCCGACGAGTCCTGTCCGGTGTACTCATAACCCAATGAGCACCTGTATACATCTTAGGTGAACTAACTGACACCAGTGGCTTGTGAGACCGGCCATCGCCCCTCGTCGTGGTCTTGACTGTATACACTAGTCTACTCTGGAGTATCGATGCCCTGTCTTGAAACTCCTACGACTAAGGACCTTTTAAGGATGTGCTTATAGACCCCAGCTCCCACGTATATGATCGCCCTCATACTGCTGGTAGTCAAGCAAGAATCCTAGAGGCTCTATCAACGTGTAATAGCGACTCGTAAGGTCACCTAAAGCAGTACACGATGATAAAGATAAACCAGATAGCATACTATCATCTTGAGTAAGACTGTCCTACCGGCATAGGTCCTCCCTCAATCATTGCAATCACGTGCCTGTGATCCAATAATTGACTCTGAGGGTACTATATCCAACATATGTAACCCTAGCAAGGTAAGTGGGTGTACATGTAAGTGTGTATGCAAGATGTACATGTAGCTATAGGAAGGTATACGGGTGTACATGTAAGTATGTGTGCATAGCAAGACATATGTGTAAGCATGTAGGTATGCAGGTATGCTATGTTTCATATGTTGGAGATAGTGCCCTCAGAGTCAATTATTGGATCACAGGTACGTGATTGCAATGATTGATGGAGGACCTATCCCGGTAGGACAGTCTTACTCGAGATGATAGTATGCTATCTGGTTTACCTTTATCATCGTGTACTGCTTTAGGTGACCTGACAAGTCGCTATTACACGTTGATAGAGCCCCTAGGATTCTTGCTTGACCACCAGCAGTATGAGGACGATCATATACGTGGGAGCTGGCAGTCTATAAGCATATCCTTAAATGGTCCCTAGTCGTGTGAGTTTCGAGACAGGGCATCGATACTCCATAGTAGACTAGTGTATACAGTCGAGACCCCGACGAGGGGCGGTGGCCGGTCTCACAAGCCCCTGGTGTCAGTTGGATCACCTAAGATGTATACAGGTGCTCATTGGGTTATGAATACACCGGACAGGACTCGCCGGGAACATGCCAGTTGGTCATATACCAGACGTCAGATGGCAGTTCCCTGGTGACATGTGTGCAGGTTAGTTTATCGACCTGGGGATCGTCATTTGTCTCGTGTGAGTTCCCACTGTACTTTGATTACTACCCTACCAAGGCTCAAAGGAGTCGTGCAAACAGGTTTTAGTTGGGTACAGTCCCGAGCCACATGGAGGCAGTGAGCGCATCTTCAGGGGTTCGTCTCTCCCGGTATTGGGGGTGAGGTCGTGCTGTGTCTAGGAGAGCCATTACACGAAGCCCTCGGCCGAGGCAAGGAGATTTACTGGTAGGTATTCCAGTAGTATCTCAGGGTGTTCTGGGCTACACTCCGACACGACTTGTACCGCTTTTGGGGGTCTGACTTTTACCAACCCCCTAGGCCCGCCATGCGATGCTCATAGACGAACGGACCAGACTGTACGGATATTGTCACTGACAGGCTCAGTAGGGTTATCAGGCTGAGTTCACTCACAGACATCCCTTTTAGTCAGTACCTGGTAGCCCGTTACGTATTGGCTTATACCTCTGACGTGCTAGTGGTTAAATCCACAACCAAGGTGTTGACGAGTCTTTAGAGTCCCCCACATTCTGTTACTCAGCTTTCGGGCAAAAGGTTGTAGAGGCCGTATGGAGATATGGCAAGGTCCGATCAGATATGTGCGGTATTGCACGGATCAGGATCGGACAGTTTGTACTATAGGCCGTATGGTTATATGGCAGGGTTCGATCAGATACGTGCGGTATTGCACGGATCAGGATCGAACAGATATTACTAGCCGGTTTTTGTATAAGCCGGATCCTAGTATAGTACAGTGGAGATTTTGTCTCATTGCATTTGTATTTCGGTCGAAATACAGATGCGGGTGTGTATGCACAGTATCGGGGTTTTTCTGTAATTTATTACGGGACCAGTTTTCTGGAGTTGCCAGTTTGCTTTCCGTTTCGGCCGATTTCCATTGTTCCGTTCATTGGCCGAAGATTGGTGGAGGAGGGTTTATTTGCATTGTTGCAAATAGGCATTAGTGGAGGGGGTTCTTTGCATCTTGTTGCATCATGATGGTTTTCATGATGAGCACCATCACTTGACTTTCTTCTTCTCATGATGGCTTGAATTTTTGAAGCCATCATACATGAGATGATGGTTGCCTTGGAGTGTTGGATTTGTTGTGATCATTGCATTCCACCCACCCCTTGACCTTGCTCTCTTTTTCTCTCTCCAATCACACAAAGGGGGGGGGCGGCCATTCCTAGGGAGGGATGGGGATTCATTTCATGTGAGAAGAAAATATGATACATTCATTCTTTTGTATGCTACATTTTTCCTACCTCTCTCCAAGTTCTTTTTCCTCCACCACAAAAGGCAATTCCACAAACCCCAAAATGAGACTTCTTTTCTAGATATTCTACAGCATATCTTGGGCACGTCGAGTAGCCGGCTTCGTGCCCGAGTTGCCTCGGCATTGAGGTGGGAGCCCGTAAAAGAAGTAGGCGATGTGGTGCACTTCCGGCGACAAGGAGGAGACGGGACATTCCGCAGGAGATCGGGACGATGACGAGAAGACCGGAGGACTCGGATCTGTCGGTATATCTCTCTTCCCTTTCTTGTAGATAGGTAGGACTAGTTAATGGTTACGATCCGGATGGTTAGTGCGCGGTGGTGCCGGTTTGCTAAGTCCGCAAAATTAAAGTTTATCACCGCTTCCGCATTTGGCCGTCGGACTGACGGCCGGGGCGCCGCCGTGCACTTACATTGGTATCAGAGCCTCGCCATTAACTTAGTCTAGCTTGGTTTAATGTGTTTGCATTTCCGATCGATCAAAAAGTTCCAAAACCCGTATTTTGATCACATCAGTTTTCTGTTGGAAATTTTTGGTGTCGAAAAATTTTTCAGGTTGTATAAAATTGATGTGCAGGAAATTCTAAGAGTTCTGGAAAAAGTCGACACACTGATCTCCTCAGGGGAGCGCGGAACCGTGGCAAAACCCTGCTTGTTGCCGCGGTTCCGCCGCAGTATGGAGGATACAGTGGGTCGGTTTTTTACAGTGGGCTTCTGGGATGATTTTTGGGGTTTTGGAATATTGACATTGGGCCCAGAATTTCTTGATCTGCTACAGTATTGCTTGAGGGCCCACTTGTTAAAATTTGATTAATCGGATATTTTAAACACATTTTTCACAGTATTTACATTATATCTGCGACCGTGAATGTCACTTGATCGGTAAATCCGGTCTAACTGCTATAGCCCGGTTAGACGGATTTGCGAACGTGACTTTCACGTTGATGTTCTGTTTTTGCTGTGATGTTTCGGATTGGTCGTGGGGATAGCCTGGATGCAATGCTAGTACAGTTGTGGTTGTATTATGTACATTTGATATTGCGGGGCGAGCGTCCGACATGTGGACTGCCGTCACTGCCTGTTTGTATTATTATTTTGGGGCACGACCTGGTTGCGGTCGATGTACCCGGTGTATGTATATTTTACTTTCTGTACTAGGATTACCCCGCGGAGGAGTGCACGGATAGCCGGGTTCTAGAGGGCAACAAGCCCGCATCTCATGGCATTGGGACGGAGGGGGCTTCACTCTAGGATTGGCGGGCTATTCGCCGCACTCGTAGGGGGTACAGGTTGACCCAGGAGGGGTGCCCAAGTTGCCGGATTCCGTGGAGTGCTGGGTGGTCCATTCACGGAGCTGAAGGGGGCTGCCTCGCTTCAGGTTTTGGCGGGTAACTTGCCGCGCCCGTAGGGGTCTAGGTTTTCATTGCACAGGCTATCCACACGACCAGGGGAACGTCGGGTTTCAGCAGTGGCTCTGTGAAACCCGGGGATCCCAGATATCTGTATTGTTCTGTGATGCTGTACATTTCTGTGATGTTGCATTTCTTTCACGCCTTGAGCGAAATATAATATATTGGTATATATATTAGTAGATGTTGTATATGTTTTACATCCGCGCTAGTCCAGTCTCCGCTCTGTCGTTAGTTAGCTAACCTAACGGGTAATGACGGGACCCAGTGGCGAATGCGGATGGCATATACGTACATCAGTATATTTTCGTTCTTTTTGGTGTGATCAATTGATGGGACTGCATTGATTCGGATCAATGCAAGTTAAACAAACCTAATCTGATGTTGTTGGAACACTTTTCAAAAGCTGTTATTGCAAGGACGTTCTCTTTTGTTTTGCATCGTGGTATTCAGTTGGAATATCCTGCTCCTTAGTCGACGAGGCAAGGGCCGAGATTCCTTCACCGGGAGTGACCCCTTGGACAGATGTTTGCGTCAGGGCATTAACTTCACTATAGCCGATTACTTTTGCTTTTCATCGCGGTATTCAGTTGGAATATCCTGCACCTCATTCTACGGGGAAAGAGCCGAGATCCCTTCACCGGGAGTGACCTCTTTAGCGAAGGTTTTCGTCACTATATTTTAAAAAGCTATCCGTTCCATCGACGATATCAAGTTCTTTACGTTAAAGGTTTTCGCCAGAAACCATTCGTAGCCCTCCATCATTTCAGTTAAATATTCGGTAGTATTCAAGCTATGTATTTTGACCTCACGCAAAGGCATAGTGATTGGTAGATGCCGGGTATTTATCTGTTGCATAGATAGATGCGTTGGTTTGGGACAGTCGTACTACTATTTTGGCCTACGTCAAGGGTATGAACGGGTGGATTCAAATTAACCTGGATAATGATGGGTAGAACTTGACATGTGACTTATGATATTTTGACCTCACGCCAAGGTCATAAGAGCATGGGGCAGAAATCACATCGGGAGTTTCAAAAGAACTGAAACTTGCCAGATATGCGCCTACCTTCTGGAGTGTGATACCGTGAGCGGATTCCGTCACGTTATCATGCGATGAGAGTTGGATCCCGATTCCCACTGATGAGTTAGTTTACTCCTCGGGTGACCCCGACTAATTCTTCTTTCAGGTTTGGAGGAGAATTTGAGGTACAGTGGGAGGTTTCCAGATTAGATAAATTGGTAACCATTCTGATCTAAGTTAGAGTGCACGCTGAGTGTTTCTTTTCTCTCTCTCTTTGGCAGCGACCATTGACCCGACCCTAAGACTTTGACTCAGTGACCAAAATTGACCGAACCTTCTTAAACACTGGCTTTTGGATTGTCAAAGTTGCGAACCTCATTGCCACTCCTACTTTTACCCTTTTCTCCAGGACACCCCGTATTACTACGAACGTCCACTTCCATTGGACAAAACCATCGTATGGTTAGATACGAACTCGAAGGAATTCATTCGAGGATGGTTTCAGGTTCTGGAGAAAACGGATAGGACTGTTCAGTTGTCTTTTCTTTTCACCCTCTCTCAGGTTGCGAGTACTCCTTGGTTTAGGAGTAGTACACCTGTTACGCAAATTGGATAGTCTTCTTCCAAACCTTAGGCTGGTGCCGACCGGTAGGGAATGAAGAAAACCAATTAGCATAACGATGGTGTGCAGAAGGTATTAAGTTAAGACAAAGCAAGGGATTAGTAAGAGGGCAAAGTAAATTGCAACAGATATTCACGACCAAACCAAGTATTCCTTCGCCAATCCTAAATCACCTTTGTATTTCTCCAGGACACTCCGTATCACTACGAAGATCCACAGTTTATTGGATACTCCATCGTATGGTTATATACGAACTCGAAAGGAACTTGTTCCAGTTCGGGGATGGATTCCGGTTCAGGAGAAATAGGAATAAGATTTATTCAGGTGTCTTTTATCTTCACCTTCTCTCGCATTGCGAGTGTTCCTAGGATTAGGACAGTACACCCATTATGCTTATTGGATAGTCTTCTTCCAAACCATAGGCTGGTGCCGAACGGTAGGGAAGGAAGAAAACCATTTGGCCTAAAGGGGTGTGCAGAAGGTAATGACTAAAGACATATGAAGGGATTTGGAGAGGTGGCAAAGAATAATACGGTTACAGTCGTGAATATGGAAAAGGCATTACTAGGAATACCAGGATACCCCTACGAAACATTTCAATGTTTCAGTCTCACTGTGTACTGTTAAAGGAAAGCTGATTTCCCGACTAGATACTTACTCCAGGGTATGTATTTACCAGGTATGATTCTCACATCTGTATGGTTTTACAGATGATGAGTGGGAGTAAGTTGTTGGGAAATTGGGTGACTATCCTCTTTATATCGGGATTCGTTGCAATCGGTCATATTTGAGGAAATCACCTGGGTTGTTTGCCGGTCGGCAAATATTTGGTTTTGAATATCCGTTATTATGCACCAATTTCAAATTGATATATCTGTACGTCTATTTTCATAGAGTGGGATATACCTTTCTGAAATTATGTCTACGACATTTACCTATATCGGTGGATGGTTAGGTAAGGAGCATTTAACAGCGGTGTAATTCTTCTTAACCATAAGTACAGTTTTCAACCTACGACACACAGTGAATGAGTTATCAGACTCAAGGGACTTATACAGAGTATTGTATGTTGTCCAGGGTCCATCAGGACAGAGGGGTTGGTCCTCGTACTATATTCGGTTTACTTATGACTTCTCTGGTTTTTAGACAGGTGTTTCGTGGAAACACAGGGTCCGAATTTTGAGAAGTTATGGGTATTTGAATAGAGTAGAGAACCAGGTGTAGCAAGTATCGGGATTCTTCAAAGAGATCGAAGATGTAGATACTTGTGTATGGTATTCAGTTGATAGTAATGATAAAGAGATCTTGCTTCTCTTTCAGGTTATTCATAATTGGAAGCATTCCTAAGTTGAGTAACGCTGATCGGCCTCCTTCCATTTAGTTGACATGCACTGGAGACAGCTGCATGATTTGAATCTGGTTCAATTAAATCAGTGCCTCTGGTTCTATATTGGATATAGAACAGTTCATATCTTAACGATGTTAAGGTACGGGGAGTTGTCCGGCTTATGATTAAAACCAGACACTGGACAACTCAAGGCACGTTTCTGTAATGGCTGTTTGTGGGTTGACCCAGGCTATGACGAGGGTTGATTTTCTACCATCTGGATGAACAATAGCAATATTGTTCTATACTCGCCACAGTTTTATTAAAAATGGATTTTTTTCAGAAAACATTAGTGGGAGTATGGTAGAACTGGAAGTGATTCCAGAACCACAAACGATTACTGAAGATTTGATAAGGAACCTAAAGATTCAATCTGGATTGACAGTCCATTGGCCACTCCGCAGATAAGGTGGGTAACTTCAGGCACCCGAGAGGTACTACGGTAGCCTCAAGGACGGTGACAGGGAAGTTCTTGTTTACCTACAATTACCATTGCTGTTGTTCCAGGCTGCGAAACCCGGCAGGAGGATGAGTATAGCATCGTTCTGAACTCGCTTCAGAAGTGTACGTGTATATGACTCTGCCAGAGGCTTGTCGTAGTCAGTGGGAGCAGCGGAATCATTGGTGGACAGGTAGCTTATGTCTATTTATAGACTAAAGCAGATGTAGCGGAGTTAGATCATCTATTTCTGACGTGACAGTCATTGGTTTGACTTCATCAGAATAGGGGATGGATCTGTTGAGAAGGTAGTAGGGTGTGATATCCTGGTATTTGGATGACATACACAGAATAGGAAAAGAAACTCCTATACTACAGTCGATTATACTTTGGTCGTCACACAGTGGTTTCTCCACAAAGGAAATGGATTTTATATCAGACATACTGGTTACTGGATCTATGGTTTTAGATCTAGATTTTGGTGGTTTCCCAATCAGGGTACTTTGACAGCATTCTAAGAGTATTTAGAATGGACGACTCCATGCACGGTAGTGTACCTGCAGAAGATGGAGTCACCCTCTCCAAAGGTGTCTTACAGACTAAAGGGGAGAGGGACGTGCATGATTGGCAGATCACTTGCTCAGGCAATTGAGTCAATCATGAGATGTCAAGTACCACACCAGATGTTGTTCTTGCACTAGCTGCAATAAGTTGACATTGATCCAATCCTGGAGAAACAGTCGGAAGCAGTTTTAGAACATAAGTGGATGTTCTAGGGAAATGATAACGACAGCCTCATTCGGGAGACAGTTATCATTCCAGGCTTCCAAGGTGACATGGACGACAAGGAGGTTGTCAGAGTTATAGTTTTCCTTCTGATGAAGGGCAGTATTTTGGACAGGTGGTCCAAGGCAATACTGAGGGAGGCATAGCGCAGGATACTGATCACAATGGATTATAAGGATCATGTCCCAATGTCCCTAACCAATATTGTATCACGTATGTATAGGTGTCAGCTATATCTCATATGCACTAAGGAATAAGAATCACTATCTCAATTATCCCTATCTAACTATAATATCACATATGTGTATGGGTTGTGCGTGTCATGGCAATTATCGACGGTGTGGGTGTAATATGAAATTTGTGCTCGTGCAACATGAACCGTCTGTAATAGTGTTGTGTCTTACTAATACTATGTCCATATGCAATGGGAAAATGAGGTATGCAACAAAGGTACACATGCACAATAAATATCCATATACTTGTAACTAATAATCATGTCATTTAATCTAGCCCAAACGCATAACGCCATGCGAGCAATTCCCCTGTATATGTTAAATCTACTCACTGATGATCCTGGGGCTAAGTAAAACCAACCACTCGCTTTCCTATCTTCGCAGCGTCCGAAGTCCCCGCCTGCATCCCCGCCTGCGTCCCTAAGATCATAAAACAACATAACAAGTGTATATTAGCAATCGACCAATAACGCGTACCAACTACGTTTGACCGACGCATCAACTCCAAACAAACTCACATGTGTTCGTCTAGTGGCTAACGTGCGTATAGACACTACGAAACCAACTCAAGAGCAAAAGCTACACAAAGTATACGCATCGTGTCGGATAACGTAACACACGTATTCGTAACACTAGAAACTAGCAAAGTGATCCCTGATTTTTTATACAGTCAAAACTCAAAAATCAAACAGTACCAAACACACAAACTTAACTACAGACAGCTACCCTGAAAAACCCAAACCCAAACTCCTCCACTAAGCCGAGGTCGCCGGATTTCCCAGGAATGTCGCCGGCCAAATTCGAGCTCCAGGGTTTCGTTCTTCAGGTGAAGGCTTAGGGTCTCTGGTACAACACTACCACATTGTTTGATTTTAGAGTAAAAATCCCAGGTCTCAGCAGATCACAGATATCACAATTTGACACTAAAAAATACGATATGTGCATGAATCGAAACTTTACGTGTTCTAAACTAAAACTAACAAGATACACAACACTATAACATCCTATTTAACAGTTGAGATCATTACCTAACCCCAAAAACTCAAAGATGCTAGCTTTCCAAGATCCAATGGATCCTAGAGGTAAAACAAGTCTTGAAAAGGGATTTGGGTGTTATTTGATGATGTTTTGTGAAGGATTGGTGATGAAGAGGTGAGTGTTCAGTTGAGGTAATGAGGGATTAAGAATAATGAGAAAGAGAAAGAGATAGACTGAGAATGAAAGTGTGTGAGGTGAAAAGAGAGAGAGAGCTGAGTGTAGGGTGAGATAAGTCCTTATTCTTACTCTCCCCCCCCCCACCACCATTAATGCCCATCAATGCCCTCCATGATTCACCTTGCTACCTCCTCTCATCCAATCAAATATCTCACACAAATATCTAGGGTTAGGGTTAAGGTTTAAACAAAGGATTGGATTAGCTTAAGGTTGACATGGTTACTAAACAATATAACACCAACACACTCTCACATTAACATGCACAAATGCGTGCAAGCCATAACAAATAATAATAAATTATTAATTAAATGTTATAAAATGTGAGGAAACCAAATTGCTAAACTTTTTACAGAAAACCAGCATTATCCCTTAATTAACACTAATCGCATTCTAAGGTGTTACATCTCTATAGTCCGGGAGTTCATGATCGCAGCGAAGGGACTACTACACGGAGCTATTGAAGTGAAGGACCGGTCTACAAAGTTTGTATTCCTTGTTCACCTTAATTGCAAAGTAGTTTGCATATCGATTCGTCCCTTTTTCTATTATATGATTCTATGTTAGGGTTAGCTAGAACGGCTAAAATTTTAATTTGGCATAGAAGATGCCTCCCGAAACCTTGCTGCCTTGCTAGGCAACCCTACATCTTTCAGCCAGGTCAGTGTTGTTACATTGAGGGAGGTTCCCCGTGCTTTCGCACGGACCTAATTAAAATAAACCTCGTTTTCCCAGGGGCGTAACCCAATTAACACCTTTCTAGGCACCTACCTGATCGGCTAATTGTCATTTGTAAAACTCTCCCAGGTGTAACACTTACTCGTAGTGGGTATCAGGATCCAACTATCTCATATAAGGTTTGATATCTCATTGCAAATTTCAACACTTGAAATTCCCGATAATCTTTTTACCCCAAGCATCCTATGATCTTGACATAGGTCAACAAACCATAGTGCGCTAGTCAAGTTCAATCCGCCATTTCATGATTGAATTAAACCCACCCGCACGACCCTTAACAGAGGTTAACAAGGTCGTACGACTACCCTAATCCAATTGCATCGCATGCTTTACAGATAAACACTAATCAGCTACAACACACTACGCCTTGACAGAGGTCAACAAACGTAGCACGAATACAAAGTGGCACTTATCTGAAATGACGGAGGGCTACGACAGGTTTTTAAGAAAACCCTTTTGCGTAATGAACTTGATATCGTTGTAGAAACAAGTGATTTTTGAAAAGGAATGTTTTTGAGGCATTTTACTAGTTTTGCTAAAGAGGTCACTCCCGGAGAAATGATCTTGGCTGTTTCCTTATCGAATAAGGTGCAGGATATTTCACAAATACCACTATGTAGAGCAAAAACTAAAAGAAGCAATCAAAAGACAAAACCGAGTGGGTTATAGCATCTGCTAGCTTTATCTAAAGAGGTCACTCCCGGTGAAGGGATCCCGGCTCTTTTCTCATCGAATGAGGTGCTGGATATTCTTCAAGGAATACCGCTATGCAAAGCAAAAACTAGAGCTGCCCCTTTTTGAAAATATGTTTCTACGACATCTTTTTAGGTTTCTTTCTTTTCCATTAATCTCATTAATGAATTCCCATCAATTATGCTTCCTAAGTATCACAAAAGAAACGAAAATACAACGTACGCTTATGCCATCCGCATTTGCCATAGTGTCCTGTTATGCACTGTTAGGTTACTTAACTAAAGGCATAGCGGGGCGGGACTAGCGCGGGTGCAAAACATAAGCAACGTTTATTATATATCATATATACAATAATAAAGCATTCTTCTTACGCATATAAAGTGATTACATCACAGAATATCGGCAGCAGAAGATAACATATGAAATATTGGATATTCTAGGAATTCCGTGTTTTTAATTAAGCCAGTATAAAACACGGATTCCATGGTCGCGATGAATAGTCAAACCCACATCCCTAGACCCCTATGAGAGTGGCAAGCAACACTACTAATTCTAAAGTTAGGAGACCCGGTCTCGACTCCTCGAGATGGTCTCCCACTGGACTCTAGAACCCGGTTACTTGTGCTCCCCACCTTGGGTATATCCTAACGCGGAAAAGTAAATAATATACAACAATGGTGACATCATCCTCAACCCGGAAGTGACCCAATAAAACAATATTACATACAATGAATTTTACATGAATTAAAATAAAAACTCTCATTTCACATAAAACACCCGGCTATTCAAAACACGACGATCCAATATAACATATCACATCAACACATAACATTACATGTCATCAATGTAAGTAAATATGCGTATCACAATTGTCGTTGACATATAGCAACGAAAATTGCGATACACCACATATTACACTTACGGTCGCAGAAAAGAAAATGTCGAACTACAACATTTGGAATCCACAATCACCTCAGACATCATAGACCCGAAATACCACATACTTCGGATTTCATGCCTAACTGTATGAATTACACATATTGTATCACATTCCACAAATAGCTAGACGATGTTAAACATTCCGATCGAATCAAGAAACACCCAAAATTTCCCAAAAAGCTCAGCACTTGAGCGAAATTTAAAAATACTCATAACATGCCACAGTACCTATGGACCAACCGTAGAAGGGTCAACCCTTGCCTCACCTATGGCGCCGTGGAACTAACGCAAACCCTAGGTTTTGGCGGCATTTCTTACGCTCATCGAATCGAGTTAGGGTTTTGTTTCTCTAAAGGGTCCATCGTATTACTTGCATGATTTTTGAATGTTCTTTAACTTGGAAAAATTTAACTCTTGGAAAATTTCCAGCGAGGGTTAAAGTGGGTATTTGATATCCGTTCGAACTTTTTAACACCGTCTAAATTACCCAAAATAAAGTTAGAATTACGACAACGAAATACTCCGAATTGCCTTTAATGAAAGTTAACGTCTCATGCAATTTCAGCAAAAACAAGCAACACCTGAAACACCAAAACCCAGAGATCAGAACACCAGACAAATACGAACCCTAAAATCCATAATAGGGCCGGCCAACTCGGTTTTTCAAGGCATGTGCTCGGGTCAAATCCGCCCAATTGAGTTCGTATTTGTTCAGTGTTCTTGTTACATCTCATATAACATTCTGCAGTTGTTTATAAAAAATTCGACGACTTTAGAAATTGACAGAAACTGAGTTTTAGATTCGAGTGTTTCGGAGTTGTTTCGGTTTCGTAATTCTACAAACTTCGTCTAAATCTCTAGCTTGGCACTGATACCACTGTAGGATCGCTTGGCACGGAAGCAAGGTTTCGGGAGGTATCGTCCATGCCATTTTCAAAAATTTGCCATGCTAAACTATCCTTACCCTAATCTTAACTAGAGATTTAGACATTACAAAGTGTAAACTACTTTATAAATAAGTGAACAAGAAATACAACCTTTGTAGACCGGTCCTTCACTTCAATAGCTCCGTGTAGTAGTCCCCTCGCTCGAAGTAGTGATCTTCCGGACTCTAGAATGGCTCCACAAAATGAAAGGAACGAGCTTAAACGAAGTCATCGAGACCGAAGATGATCTACGTCGAGGAAACACTAACCCAAGCTACCTCTTCACTAATGAAGGATTAGTGAATCTAACACCGTAAACTAAATTGCTAATCTTGTAGAGGATGATGAAGTAGGATTTTTGCTCACATTAAAATTAATTTTCTTACTCTTTTTCTTCTCCTCTCAAAACCTAGAGAGCTCTCTCCTGAGCTTGATGAAGATGAAGCAAAAAATGTATTAGAGAGTGAATGGCAACCATGGGTGAGAAATATCTCATATAACTCATGTAGATAGTTAACCATGAGTTTAGATAATGGTTGAGTTAGTAAATATCTAGTGCAAGACATAACTAGTGGACTGAGTCAATGGATCTCCAAGCTTCTACAAGCTTTATGCCATGTGACCAATTTCCAACTAATATTTGATTTACTTAAAATAAATAAACCCTACATTATCATTAGCATGGTGTAAGTCTCATACACCCATGTTGCATGTGGCATCAAGCATGACACAAAAAGAAAATACAATTAATATATATCACATATATATTAAGTGTGCAAATGTGAGAAAAAGAAATGCTTAAGTGAGATAATATTAATTAAAGTAAATTAATACATAATTATACATTAAATCATTAAATCAACACTTGATTTAATAATCCGGCTATATCTCATATGACCGACTAATATTAGTTGTATCAACTTATCGAATCAACACTTGATTCGATAACCCGGCTATATCTCATATAACCGACCGATACTTTAAATCGCGAGAATAGAATACGGTTCACATACTCGTATCAATCTCAGTCCCTCACATATCACATATGTGCTCCTACATCATTTTGCCTGAGCCAATGAAACCTCTGTGTAGGACTTTAAAGACTCGTCAATACGCCTGCAGTAGGTGATGATCATATCAAGCACCCACAAGCCGTCAGCGGTACTAGCTGGACGTAACGGTTACCCGGGTAGTGAGCGATCAAAAGATCAACAAGCAAGCCTGCTCCTACTCCTGAAAAGCCAGTCAGTAACACTACCGTATAGTCCGGTCTTTTCGCCTGATATGTCACATATCTTGTCTAGGGGTGGTAAACGTCAGACCCCAGAAACCGATAAGTCGTGTCGATGTGAGGCTCATAACGGGTTGAGAATTTACCGATAAAACTTACCAGTAAGTCTCCATATCATCCCTTATCAGGGACTTCCTGTTTTGGCCAATCGAGCACAGCGCAACATCAACCCCAAATACCGGGAGAGACGAATCCCCTCCTATCGCTCATTGTCTCCATGTGATTCGGGACTGTACCCAAAATCCACCGTTTTGCACGTTCTGTTGAACGTGGTAAGGTGGAAATCAAAGCACAGTGGGAATCACACAAGACTCTATGACGATCTTGGGTCTACAGACTAACTTGCACCAGTGTCACCAGAGAACTGCTATCTGACGTTAGGTATAATACCAGCTAGGAGTTCTCGGCGAGTCCGTTCAGTGTACCCAGTCACTACTGAGCACCCGTATACCATCTTTGATGTCAAACACTAATGGATGTGGGATCATCCATCGCCCATCATATGGGTCAAGATGCGTATATACTAGTCTACCCTGGAATATCGATGCCCTGTCTCGATACACCCTCGACTAGAAACAATTATAGCGTGTACTTGTGGACTACCCTTGGCCCCACTTGTATGATCTCCATCATAGTCCTGGTAGTCAAGTACACATCCTAAGGGCTTTATCAACATGTGAGAGCAAGACAACATCACTTATACAAGTCAACATGTTAAGACAAAGAGCAACCGGATAACATACTATTATGTCGAGCAAGAATGTCCTCTCTATATATATCTAAGCATCCACTATAATATACACCACATGTACAATAATGGCCTCCAGTTCTACCACTTTGCCACCAATTTCCTTTGCAAGAAATTCCTTTTCTAAAACGGTGCCGTGTTGAGTAAAAAACTCTTTTTGTTCCTCACAGTGGTAGAAAAAATATCCATATGAATTCTTTGGATGTTCCACAAATTTCCAAAGAACTGATCGTGCCTCGAATTTGTCCGGATTTTGCCTTTTGATATAGGCCGGACAACCCAATATCTTAACTCGTTTAAGATATTGTGACGACCCGAAATGGCACGTGACTGCTACCTGAATCATATGAAGTCTATAGGACCCCATCTAATTCAAGTAAGCCAAAAATCGCAGAAATCTAAACCATTTTAAGGAAGAAGTGGGGAAAACATATTTTAAAGCAAGTGCTTTTAACAAAATAAGCCGAAGAATGCATTTTTAAAATCTCAAGTCTTTTCTGAAAATTTCGTCAGAGTTTCCTTTGTAAATAGTGGCCCCAAAAGGGTACAATATGCATAATATGAATAAAGGCATCCCCAAGCGGGAGCTAGCTCTTCGTCGTTTGACGGTCACAACCACGCAAGCATTATAATATACAACGCCGAAGGGCGAGGATCAAAACTCAAAAGGAAACTGAAATCATAAAGAAAACCTTAATAATACAACGCACGAATCTAAGTTCGAAAGAATATACAACAGGTCTTCTAAGATTATAAATATACATGTATGGTTGATGGAGTTTTACTAGAAACAACTGAATATAAATAAAAGGTACAATGGTGGTCACGATGCAAATGAACCCACCTACCAAAGCAATCACCCGGAATGAAAGCAGTGTGCCAGCAAAGACGTAACGAAACCTGTACGGCAAAACCTGCAAGAACTGTGGCACAACAGGGGTGAGTTGCCAACTCGTGAGTAGAAAACATCACAGAGCAGAAATCGTATGTATGACTCAATCCTAGGTCAATACGATCAGAAATATATATTCTCAAAATGATATAGTCTGAAGCATCTAATAATGGCATGGGTAAACATCTATACATAAGTGTAATACCAAGTGCTCGTGTCAGTGCCTCAGGTAGCAACATATCATATATATGATGTATGAATGCGGTAAAATGAAAAAAGAATATATCATGAATGAGAAAACTGTTTTCTTAATATAGTGAGATTTCTGTATAAACATTTAAGTGTCATCAATGAAATCATCAGAAAATCAGTGTCATGCTTCGACACAAAATATATATCTCAATATCCCAATATCTCAATATCTCAGGCTCCGGCTACCCGGACTGGCCTGTATCATAAATCTCAATAAAATCATGGGTCAACAATGCTCCCCTGTCACAGGCTCAAACGCCATCCTCTGCGATCTTCTCCCCCCGGGGTACCGTACCGGGTCCACCATTCACCCACAGACGGTTCATCTCCTCCTCGAATCGGGTGTATGATATCGCTCAAGAGCCGAAAAAACTCATGGTGGACATATCACAATCATAATATGAGAAAACCGCACTTTTATCTTTTAAAATGATAAATGAGTTTTTTAAATCTTGCGGTTTCTCCAAATCCAGAAATCTCATGGAAAATATGAAATCCAAAATGAAAAGTCAGTAATAATGAATACTGGGCTCCGGCAATCCGGACTGGCCCTTAATATATAGCTTGACTAATGGATATAAAAATATGCATGAAATATCAAGAAATGAATGCAATAATGAACTAGCATATGAAACAATAACATATATGAACTACCGGCTAGCAAGCTATGTCAATGAAATAATATTCTCTAAGTGTACGTGACATAGCAATTACCGATGAAGATGTGTGTGAGCTGGCAAGCAAGTGTACGTAGAGCATACGCATCATCGGTAATGGTGCGGGTGTCCTAACACAGGTTTCATTATTACTCTTAATTATATAGACATGTAATGTAATGCGAACAGCAGAATAAATACCAATGAAAAGTAAATGCAGCAATAATGAAATATACAATCCTATATACGAGTCATACAGATTTTGGTATCTGAAATCGCACGAATCGTGGTGTTTAGAAAATAGGGCTACGGTGTTTTTATGAAAATGTACATCCTTTGAAATATCCGTAGTATCCCTTGGCCTATCTTTAAAATACTCACGATTCGTTAGTTTTTGAAATAGGTATGACTCGAGTCTAGTCTAACATCTACAAGTAAACTATAGGACTAAACAAACAGACTAATCAAAAAGGGTAAGGAAAACCACCTAAGTCTGAGTCGATATATGTATATATATAATAGTCGGTGATCCCACCTCAATAGTATCCCACATGATACACTATATAATTTGACATCCTCGAGTCAAGAGTGCGGATCTATCATCGATATAAAGCTCGTACGGGAAATCCATAGTACGGCTTCCCAAATCTGGGTACGGGTCAAATATCACATTTATCTCATTATTCATTTGGTATCCTTATCATCATATATCATGAACTGGGTATTGATCTACGTCTAGTACATACTGATACCATATATATATATACATATGCGTGTGTACGAAAACAAATCGGCTAAGGACCCGCTATAATGTCATGTCGTATCTCATAATACGAACCACGCTATATCACCGATCTCATGGCACCATGCCCAATCTCATCGACTCATCTCCAAATACCATGTACTATCCTCATCATCCAAGTATATGTATACGTATATATATATATATATATATATATATATATATGCATAGTCCCATACCTATGCGTGTGTGTGTATATATATATATACATATCCCCATATACGCACAAGTAAATAAAATGTATGCGAGTGTGTGTGTGTGTGCGTGTATGCAAATTACTAATCTTGGGTTTCGCGACTAAGAAGCTAAACTAAGTTACTTCTAATTAGACTAAACTAACCCTATCAAGAAATTCATGGACTCACAATAAACACACACACACACACACAAATATATATATATATATATATATATATATATATATATATATATGTATGTATGTATATGTATTCGTATACAACACTACGAAACTGCGGGGGAGCAATACGCCATCCACCCGACTTCCCCCGTAGATATATATCTACTCACCTCGATCCACGTTTGCTGGAGTCGATGACGCCACGCTCATCCTCATCATCTCGAATTCCACGTGGGGGTACCTACATATCACACATAGTATCGTAGATCGAAATCACACACGAAAACCAAATCGGCCCGCGTATCATACATAGGTTAAAACCTATGATCTATGCACGCACGAATAACCAAACAACTCATGACGTATAAACGTGAATCGACCGAGATAAAACACAAATAGCAAATTCCAATTCATTAAAAGCCGCAAAACAATTTCAGAAACTATGTAAAACACTTCCAGATTTTCCTCAGGTGACAATTTGAACATTTAGCATACAGGAGGGCTCTAATTAACTGATTTAGGAGCTACAGAAGTAACAAGGGGCCAAACCATCCTAACCTGGCCGCAATTTGCGGCCAGGATGAATAAAATTGCGGCAAAGTGGAGGGCATTGGGGCTCGGGTCTCTATGGTAGCTTCCTGGGTTCCTGCATGACTCATAGTGTTTGCAAAATAAAACCTAGTGTCCCCGGGTGTTAGCAGATATTAATTTCCCTTCATAATTTCTAGAAAAATACGGTATCGGGGTTTCTAGGTTCGTGTTGCAGGGTTTAATTCTATGGTTTAAGTCTCTAATCACACCTTAAAGGGGTTGTATGGTCTCTACTAAGCTCAATTACACTATAGCAACTCAAGAATTCATCAAACCGTAACAAGGAATTTTCTAAGTTCACAAAAAAACTCTATATCGATACTAAACATGTTTGGATGCGTAAGGAATTGAAATACTACACTAATGGTGCAAAAATTACCTCATTTGGCAACTCAAGAAAATTCTTGAGTTGCCTTAAGTCTTCAAAATCCGATTTTTCTTGGTCCAAAGTGTTTGTAAGAAGCTTGTGCATGTTTTTAATGAAGTGGGAATGATGTTTTGGGTTGTTTTTGGTCATGTTTGAGAGGGTTTTTATGGAGGAGGGAGATGGGGGCTGCCATGATGAAGGAGAAGGAGAGAGGAATGAGTGAATGAGTGAAGTGAGAATGATCAAAGCCGAAGGTTGACCCCTCACCCTCTCTCTCTCTTGCCCATACCTCCATTCTTTATCATTTTCCTTTTTCTTTTTCGTTTCTTTTCTTTTCTCTTTTCTTTTCTCTCTCATTTTAAAACCCAAACCAAAACAAAGAAAAGCCTTGTAGGAAAATGCAATAAGTGTGAAAAATGTGACATGGTGCATGTCATGTGCATTAAAATGGTGTATAATTACCTATAAAAATTCATAATTTGCCTAAATCATATAAAACACCTCATTTCAAAAATTCCTATAATTTTCCAAATATTTCCCGATTTATCGGTATTTAATTATACCGCATAATAAAATATTCATAATATTTATTATTTTATTATAAAAATTCCCCAAAATAATATTTTATTTTTCTAAAATGTTACAGTCTTCCCCCCTTAAAGAAATTCGGTCCCCGAATTTAAATTTAAAGTCCCTCAATTTCTAAAACATTTCAGTAAAATGATCAAGTCGTCGGGGCTCCGAAATTATGAATACATAAAACGCATCGTAGCGCAATGCATGCGCATGAAAAATGAGCAGATAACTCAAAATCAAAACTCCGTCAAGCATCCCACAATCATCGGAGTTATGGCGAGACACCAATGTCAAATCCCAAAACGAAAACCAACATGATATACATCAACAATGAAAGTGAACATCATTAAATCATCTGAAAGGAATGCATGCCAAACTCTTTTCAAATCGCTGTGCGATGCACGTATCACTTCACAGTGGCGGACGTCTATTGTAAGAAAATAACTATATGTATGTATATATATATCCTTTGTTTAACATACACGTCCTGCTGTTTTGAAAATAATTTAGAAGGGTTCCCTTATAAAATGTTCCGTGTCATCTCGGACACGTAGGTAAATACTGAGACTATAGCTTTTTCTTTGGAAGTCCCTTCAATAACTATCAATGCATGCAAAAATATGTTCAGGTACTGTCCTCGGACTAGCCCTGCTCATCCACTATACCAAGTAGTAAATATCATAAAACGTACTGCTCCAACAGAAATCAATCCCAAAATGTATATAAGGATGCCACGTGCATCTGGTGCGCACGGAAATAAAAATCAATAAATGTGTCATACATGTGCACAGAAACAAATCTAAGTGCAACGGGTGTGCACGAAACACCTGTCAAAGGCAACGGTGTGTGCCTGACAGCAATATCAGGTGCATCTGATATGCACGAAGAATCTCAATTTAGTGAATCTGGTGTGCACCAAAATCGCACCAAGCGCGTCATGTATGCGCAAGAATCCAAATCCAGTGCACAAGGTGCATGAAAACAATATCAAATATCACAATCGAAATCGACGGTATACAACACATCTCAATCCAAATCCAAATCAGGTATACCGTGGTATGTAATCTCACAACAATATGTATCAGCGTGCACAAAATCAAATCAAAATACTAAAAGTGCATGAAAACTATGCCGAAAGAATAAGTCAAATCACATCCATACCATAAGCATGAAATCAAAGTCAATATCTCAAAAGACATCAAACCGAAGTCAAGTGCAACTGTGGTGTACAAAATCTCAATCATGAAAATAAATCGCCCATAATATCAAGCATGAAATCAAATACAACATCACGAATGACATCAAATCCAAGTCAAGTGTAATTGTGGTGCACAAAATTTCAATCATGCAAATAATTCACCCAAAATATCAAAATCAAGATAGCGGAAATAGTCCCGCTTTGGCACATCCTCTTAAGATCTCTGGCCAACTGTCATGGTCACTCATAACATGTCTCGTCGACGATGCCGAACTCTGGCCTACTGAGTGTGCGTAATATGACTGATCCTGGGTCCAAATCTTCTCATATAATATTCCAGAAAGGTTCTGTCGAAGTCTCTCCCAAATCTCGTTTCTGCGGAACTGCCCGGAAGTCATCATCCTTTACTAAATCTGTTTCTTATTCCGGAACGGCTGCATACTAATCTTGACTCCTTCTGGTAGATATATCCATATACAACGCATCTGCATGTGTATCACATCTCTGATGTCAGCGGAGTAGAACGTCATCTCATCAAGATCTCGTACGAAACTCTTACTCCACTTTTCTCTAATGTCGACTGATTCAGACTCGTCTCTTCGTGGCTGCATGGACTGTGCTCCAATGGCTATACTCATATCTGGAGTCTCCCAAGCAATGTATCCTATCACATGATATCCGAACGACGTCGAACTTTTCGATCGATTCGTCAAAGTTTCATAATCCCCATAGAGCTTAACATCTTGGGTATAGTTTAATTGTATTCTAGTACATGCCACAGTACCTATGGACCGGCCGTAGAAGGGCAAACCCAAGCCTCATTAGTGGCACCACTGAACTGCTACAAACCCTAAGGTTACAAAGCGTTCTCATGGTCATTATATCGAGTTAGGGTTTCATTCATCTAGAGGGTCCACATAATTACTTGCATGTTTCTCCGAATACTTTAAACTAGGAAAAATGGGTTTCTGACATTTGATCATCTTCTACCGACTCTCAACATACCTGCGTGAAGTCGTCTCTAGCTGGAATCAATCAATCTGATGACCTCGCAATGGGGTAGGAAACGAATCACATGTCCTAGTCATTCCTCCCTAGGTGACTAGCGATCCTCTAACATATCTCTAAGTACAACTCGTGCGACAATTGCTCCAAACATCTAGGGCTATATCTCGTCACTCGCAGCAGCAACTGGCTCATTTGTCCGCACGCTGAACAGTGCCTCAATCATCAAGTAATCGGTGCATTGACGGTCATCACATTCTGGCTGGCCTCTAGCAGTGGCCCAATCCTCTGGTGCTGATCTGCACGTCCGAGAAATTTATAAAAGCGATCCATTAAACGCTCATGGCGCGATAACACAATAAAACGACGCATCTATGCAAATCGTATGTCCCTAGAATCACGCCCTGGTCTGTCCTCGTTCGTGACGAGCTCATGCTGACATAACTCTAGCCGTAGCTCTCTCTGCCCGTGTAATCGTGGCACCAAAAACCATAAACCAATATCGATGAGGATAGATCTTGAATGAATATAATGTTGTGCAAGGAAATTTACATCCTAAGGCTTCTTAACCGGAGTAGCGTATCGTAAGTATGCCGCGGAACATACACACGGTAAGTCACTCTCCTTAAGTCACCTACTCCATCAACCAAGGTCAACCTACGCGACGAAATTTCGGGTCTAATACCCCCTCGACTAAGTCTAAGTTCCGTAAGGTCAAGCCTAGATACCGTATATATACAAACGCCCTAAGCTCCGCATAGTCAAACATAGACTCGAACCAAGGTTAACCTAGCACTCGGATACCAACTTTGTCACGACCCGAAATGGCACGTGACTGCTACCTGAATCATATAAAGTCTATAGGACCCCATCTAATTCAAGTAAGCCAAAAATCCTAGAAATCTAAACCATTTTAAGGAAGAAGTGCGGAAAAACATATTTTAAAGCAAGCGTTTTCAACAAAATAAGCCGAAGTATACATTTTTAAAATCTCAAGTCTTTTCTGAAAATTTCGGCAGAGTTTCCTTTGTAAATACTGGCCCCAAAAAGGCACGACATGCATAATATGAATAAAGGCATCCCCAAGTGGGAGCTAGCTCTTCGTCAATTGACGGTCACAACCACGCAAGCAATATAATATTCAACGCCGAAGGGCGAGGATCAAAGATCAAAAGGAAACACAAATCATCAAGAAAACCATAATAATACAACGTGCGACTCCAAGGTCGAAAGAATATACAACAGGTCTTCTAAGGTTATAAATATACAAGTCTGGTTGATGGAGTTTTACTAGAAACAACTGAATATAAGTAAAAGGTACAATGGTGGTCATGATGCAAATGAACCCACCTACCAAAGCAATCACCCGGAATGAAAGCAGCGTGCCAGCAAAATCGTAACGAAACCTGTAGGGCAAAACCTGCAAGAACTGTGGCACAACGTGGGTGAGTGGCCAACTCGTGAGTAGAAAACATCACAGAGCAGAAATCGTATGTATGACTCAGTCCTAGGTCAATACGATCAGTAATATATATCCTCAAAATGATATAGTCTGAAGCATCTAATAATGGCATGGGTAAACATCTATACATAAGTGTAATACCATGTGCTTGTGTCAGTGCCTCAGGTAGCAACATATCATAAATATGAGGTATGAATGCGGTATAATGAAAACAGAATACATAATGAATGAGAAAACTGTTTTCTTAATATAGTGAGATTTCTGTATAAACATTTAAGTATCATCAATGAAATCATCAGAAAATCAGTGTCAAGCATCGACACAAAATATATATCTCAATATCCCAATATCTCAATATCTCAGGCTTCGGCTATCCAGACTGGCCTGTATCCTCAAATCTCAATATCTCGGGCTCCGGCTATTCGGACTGGCCTGTTTCATAAATCTCAATAATGTCACCGGTCAGCAATGCTCCCCTGTCACAGGCTCAAACGCCATCCTCTGCGACCTTCTCGCCCCGGGGTACCTCACCGGGTCCACCATGCACCCACAGACGGTTAATCTCCTCCTCGAATCGGGTGTATGATATCGCTCAAGAGCCGAGAAAACTCATGGTGGACATTTCACAATCATAATATGAGAAAACCGCACTTTTATCTTTTAAAATGATAGATGTGTTTTTTAAATCTTGCGGTTTCTCCAAATCCAGAAATCTCATGGAAAATCCGAAATCCAAAATAAAAAGTCAGTAATAATGAATACTGGGCTCCGGCAATCCGGACTGGCCCTTAATATATTGCATGACTAATGAATATAAAAATATGCATGAAATATCAAGAAATGAATGCAATAATGAACTTGCATAGGAAACAATAACATATATGAACTACCAACTAGCAAGCTATGTCAATGAAATAATATTCTCTAAGTGTACGTGACATAGCAATTACCGATGAAGATGTGTGTTAGCCGGCAAGTAAGTGTACGTGGAGCATACACATCATCGGTAATGGCGCGGGTGTCCTAACACAGGTTTCATCATTACTTATAATTATATAGACATGCAATGCAATGCGAACAGCAGAATAAATGGCGATGGAAAGTAAATGCAGCAATAATGAAATATACAATCCTATATACGAGTCATACAGTTTTTGATATCTGAAATCGCACGAATCGTGGTGCTTAGAAAATAGGGATATGGTGTTTTTATGAAAAAGTACATCCTTTGAAATATCCATAGTATCCCTTGGACTGACTTTAAAATACTCACGATTCGTTAATTTTTGAAATAGGTATGACTCCAGTATAGTCTAATATCTACAAGTAAACTACAGGACTAAACTAACAGACTAATCGAAAAGGGTAAGGAAAACCACCTATGTCTGTGTCGATATATGTATATATATAATAGTCGGTGATCCCGCCTCAATAGTATCCCATACGATACACTATATAATCTGATATCCTCGAGTCAAGAGTGCGGATCTATCATCGATATAAAGCTTGTATGGTAAATCCATCGTATGGGATCCCAAATCTGGGCATGGGTCAAATATCACATTTATCTCATTATTCATTTGGTATCCTTATCATCGTATATCATGAACTGGGTACTGATCTACGTCTAGTACATACTGATACCATCTACATATATACATATGCGTGTGTATGAAAACACATCGCCTAAGGAACCGCTAAAATATCATGTCGTATCTCATAATACGAACCACGCTATATCACCGATCTCATGGCACCATGCCCAATCTCATCGACTCATCTCCAAATACCATGTACTATCCTCATCATCCAAGTATATGTATACGTATATATATATATATATATATATATATATATACATAGTTCCATACATATGCGTGTATATACATATATATATACATATCCCCATATACGCACAAGTAAATAAAATGCATTCGAGTGTGTGTGTGCGCGTGTATGCAAATCACTAATCTAGGGTTTCACGACTAAGAAGCAAAACTAAGTTACTTCTAATTACACTAAACTAACCCTATCAAGAAAATAATGGTCTCACAACAAACACACACACACACACACATATATATATGTATACGTATTCGTATACAACACTACGAAACTGCGGGGGTGCTATACGCCATCCACCCAACTTCCCCCGTAGATATATATCTACTCACCTCGATCCTCGCTTGCTGGAGTCGATGACACCATGCTCATCCTCGTCGTCTCGAATTCCATGTGGGGGTACCTACATATCACGCATAGTATCATAAATCAAAATCGCACACGAAAACCAAATCGGCACGCGTATCATACATAGGTTAAAACCTATGATCTATGCATGCATGAATAACCAAACAACTCACGACGTATAAACATGAATCGACCGAGATAAAACACAAATACCAAATTCCAATTCATTGAAAGCCGCAAAACAGTTTCAGAAACTATGTAAAACACTTCCAAACTTTCCTCTGGTGACAATTTGGACATTTTGCATACACGAGGGGTCTAATTAACTGATTTAGGAGCTACAGAAGAAACAAGGGGCCAAACGATCCTAACCTGGACGCAATTTGCGGCCAAGATGAATAAAATTGAGGCCAAGTGGAGGGCATTGGGGCTCGGGTCTCTGCGGTAGCTTCCTGGGTGCCTGCATGAATCACATTGTTTGCAAAATAAATCCTAGTGTCCCCGGGTGTTAGCAGATGTCAATTACCCTTCACAATTTCCGGAAAAATACAGTATCGGGGTTTCTAGGTTCATGTTGCAGGGTTTAATTCTATGGTTTAAGACTCTAATCATACCTTAAAGAGGTTGTATGGTCTCTACTAACATCTATTACACCATAGCAACTCAAGAAAAATACAGTATCGATACTAAACATGTTTGGATGCTTAAGGAATTGAAATACTACACTAATGGTGCAGAAATTACCTCATTTGGCAACTCAAGAAAATTCTTGAGTTGCCCCAAGTCTTCAAAATCCGATTTTTCTTGGTCCAAAGTGTTTGTAGGAAGCTTGTGCATGTTTTTAATGAAGTGGGGATAATGTTTTGGGTTGTTTTTGGTGATGTTTGAGAGGGTTTTTGTGGAGGAGGGAGATGGGGGCTGCCATGATGAAGGAGAAGGAGAGAGGAATGAGTGAAGTGAGAATGATCTAAGCCGAAGGTTGACCCCTCACCATCTCTCTCTCTCTCTCTTTCTCATACCTCCATTCTATATCATTTTCCTTTTTCTTTTCTTTTAGTTTCTCTTTTCTTTTCTCTCTCATTTTAAAACCCAAACCAAAACAAAGAAAAGCCATGTAGGAAAATGCAATAAGTGTGAAAAATGTGACATGGTGCATGTCATGTGCACAAAACCGGATTAATGCAAGATTAGCGATGTTTTATCGCGATTAACAATAAATTGGTGTATAATTACCTATAAAAATTCATAATTTGCCTAAAACACATAAAACACCTCATTTCAGAAATTCCTATAATTTTCCAAATATTTCCCGATTTATCGGTATTTAATTATACCGCATAAAAAATATTCATAATATTTATTATTCAATTATAAAAATTCCCCAAAATAATATTTTATTTTTCTAAAATGTTACAGATATAGTCTCTTCCCACTCCATATCTCATATGGAGTGGTGGTACAGATTTAGATGGAACTTGAGTCAATAGGTATGCTGCTGTCTCAAGCGTATAACCCCAAAAGGAAATCGGCAACTCAGCAGTGCTCATTATACAGCTTACCATATCTAATAGGGTGCGAATCCCCCATTCCGATACCCCGTTGTGCTGTGGTGTATACGGAGGAGTAAGCTGAGAGAGAATCCCTTTCTCTTTTAGATGGTCCAGGAACTCATTGCTCAAGTATTCTCCTCCTTGATCAGATCGAAGGATCTTAATACTTTTACCCGTTTGGTTCTCGACTTCGTGCTTATATTCTTTGAATTTCTCAAAAGCTTTGGACTTGAGTTTCAACAGGAACACATGTCCGTATCTTGAGAGATCGTCAGTAAATGTAATGAAGTACGAGAAACCATTCCTGGCATGTGTAGACATGGGACCACATACATCACTATATATCCGTACCAAGAGTTCCGTAACTCTTTCTCCGTGTTCACTAAACAGATTTTTGGTCATCTTGCCTTTGACACATGACTGGCAAGTATCATAGGATGAAAATTCGAACGGATTCAAATATCCATCCTTATGTAACTTAGTTAGTTGTGTCGCATTGATATGACCTAGTCTACAATGCCACAGGAAGGATTCGTTCATTTCTGAACTCTTCCTCTTGTGTGTGTTTTGTACATTAAGAGCTGCAGTTTGATTTATAACGTATATGTCATTATTTAACGAGCCTGATCCAATCAACTTTTGATTTAGGAAGATGTTCATAACATTATCCTGTACAACAAAATTATATTCTTCTTTACTCAATAAAGAAACTGATAGAAGATTGCATATCAGGGTCGTAATGTTAATAGCATTCGTTCAGAATCAATGTATTACCATTTGGTAATACAAGATGATATTCGCCAACTGTATTGGCTGCAACATTTGCACCATTCCCTACTCTTATGGAATGATCACCCACTCCCAGTTCCCTACCTTTCTTTAGCCCATATAACATATTACATATGTAGGATCCCGATCCGGTATCTAATACACAGGACGTAAAGTGAACCGAGAAACAGTTCTCGATAACTAACACACCCGAAGAAGATGCATCAAAATGCTTATTTTTCGTTTGGGCGGCGTGGAAATCCGGATATTCTCCTATTTCCTACTCATTCTTATAACAATTATAAGAAAGAACGGAACCAACGTTCCCCTGCTCAGTATAATAAGCGGGTTCGGTCAATACATCCATATTATTATCTTGATTAAGGCCTGACATGGTCGCTACCTGGAGAGAGAGAGAAGAAAACACTTTAGCGTATGCTCTTGCAAGATTAGATTGGTTATTATCTTATTTGATCAGGATGGCTCCTACTGTTTTCATCAAATCTTCCTTCGAACGCTAAAAGGTAAGACTGGGTGGGATTAATTACACCTTACAAGTTCGCCAATCTTTCGGCTAGGCCAGTGTTGGTACTTTGAGGGAGGTTCCCCATGCTTTCGCACGGACCTAATTAAAATAAACCTCGTTTTTCCAGGGGCCTAACCCCATTATCACCTTTCTAGACTCCTACTTGATTGGTTAATTGTGATGTGTAAAACTCTCCCAGGAGTAACTCTTACTCGCAGTGGTTATCGGGATCCAACTATCTCATAGAAAGTATGCAATCTCATTGCAAATTTCAACACTTGAAATTCCTGATAATATCTTTTTCCCCCAGCGACCTATGACCTTGACAAGGTCAACAAACCATAAATCGCAAGTCAAGTTCAACCCGTACATTTCATGATTGAATTAAACCTACCCGCATGACCCTTGACAAGGTCAACAAGGTCGTACGACTACCCTAATCCAATCGCATAATCCAATCGCATCTCATGCTTTAGCAGATAAACACTAATTAGCTACCGTACACTACGCCTTGACAAGGTCAACAAACGCAACATGATACCAAGTAGGACTTATCTGAAATGACAGAGGGCTATGACAGGTTTTTATGAAAACCTTTTGCGTAATGAACATGATATCGTTGTAGAAACAAGTGATTTTGAAAAGAAGTGTTTTTTAGGCTTTTACTAGTTTCGCTAAAGAGGTCACTCCCGGTGAAAGGATCTGGGCACTTTCCTTATCGAATAAGGTGCAGGATATTTCAAAAATACCGCTATGCAAAGCAAAAACTATAGAAGCGGTCAAAAACAAAACCGAGTCAGTTGTAGCATCTGCTAGTATCGCTAAAGAGGTCACTCCTGGTGAAGGGATCTCGGCTCTTTCCTTATCGAATAAGGTGCTGGATATTCTACAAGGAATACCGCTATGCAAAGCAAAAACTAGAGCTACCCTTTTTGAAAATTTGATTCTACAACATCTTTTAGGTTTCTTTTTCTTTCATTAATCTCCTTAATGATATACAATCATTTATGCTTCCTAAGTATCACAGAAGAAACGAAAATACAACGAACGCTTATGCAATCCGCATTCGCCTCAGTGTCCCGTTATGCACCGTTAGGTTACTTAACTAACGACATACCGGGGCGGGACTAGCGCGGGTGCAAAACATAAGCAACGTTTATTATATATCATATTATAACAATAAGGCATTCGTTTCACGCATATAAAATGATCACATTACAGAATATCAGCAGCAGAAGATAACATATGAAATATTGGATATACTAGGAGGTCTGTGTTTTATTTTGAGCCTATATAAAACACGGATTCCACGGTCGTCATGAATAGCCAAACCCCCATCCCTAGACCCGTACGAGAACGGCAAGTAACCCTCTTAATTCTAAGGCTAGGAGACCCGGTCTCGACTCCTCGAGATGGCCTCCCTCTGGACCCTAGGACCCGGTTACTTGTGCTCCCCTCCTTGGGTCTATCCTAATGCGGAAAAGTAAATAATATACGACAATGGTGACATCATCCTTACCCGGAAGTGCCCCAATAAAAGAATATTACATGAATGAAAATAAAAACCCTCATCTCACATAAAACCCCCGGCTATTCAAATCACGACGATCCAATATAACATATCACAACATCACATAACATTACATGTCATCAACGTAAGTAAATATGCGTATCCCAATTTTCGTTGACATATAGCAACGAAGCCGGCGATACACCACATATTACACTTACGGTCGCAGAAAATAAAATGTCAAACTACAACATTTGGAATCCATAATCACCTTAGACATCGTAAACCCGAAGTATCACATATTTCAGATTTCATGCCAAACTATATGAATTCCACATATTGTATCACATTCCTAAATTGCTAGACGATGTTAAACGTTTCGATCGAATCATCGAATTCCCAAAATTTCCAGAGAGCTCAACACTTCAGCAGTGTTAGAAGTACCCAGAACCATACCACAGTGCCCATGGACCAGCAGCTGAAGGCCCGTCCAAAGCCTCTCAAGTGGCGCCGCGGAACCGCCGCCAAAACTATGTTTTGACTGCGGTTCCACGGTCACTTAGACGAGTTAGGGACTCGTTCTTCAGGTGGGTCCATGGAATTACCTGCACGATTTTTAGAGTATTTTTAACATGAAAAATTCCAACTTTGGAAAAATTTCAAGAGAGGGGTCCAAAACTGGGCTTTCGTGGTCCGATCGGACTTCTAACTTCGTCTAGAGAACGTCTAAAGCTCTAGCTTGGCTTTGATGCCACTGTATGGTTCCTAAGCGTGACAACAAAGTTTTGGGTAGCATCATCCATGCTAAATAATTTTTTTTTCCATGCTTAAACAACCCTAAACAAGATCTTTAACTAGAGATTCATGCGGAAACATAAAGCAAACAACTTTACCACTAAGTGATAAGAGATTACAACCTTTGTAGTCCGCTCCTTCACTTCATAAGCTCCAAGTAGTGGTCCCTTCGCTGCGATCTTAGAACTCCCGGACTCTTGAGAAGCTCCAAAGGCGTATGGTGCATGCTTGCTTGTAGTCTTCGAAATCCAATATGATCTACTTCGAAAAAACACGAACTCAAGCTATCTCTTCACTAATATGAAATTAGTGAAGCCAACACACTAAACTATATAGCTAGTATAGAAGAGGATGATGAAATAAGAAGTGGGCCCTCTTTAGTTTTAGTTTTCTCACTTTATTTCATCACATGAAAAAATTCTAGCAAGCTTTTGTGAGGAAGAAGAAGATGAACAAGTGATGAATGAATTATGAGCTTAGGTTAGAAATGCAACCATGGTGAGTTAGTATATATCATGGCTAACTCATATAGAGAATAAACCATGACTAAGGGTTAAAGGTTAGGTTAAGAAATATCTTAAGTAAAAACAAAAGAGATGGACTTTAGTCAATGTTCTACTAGCTTCCATGAAGCTCAACCATGACTAATTCCATATAATTTGTGAATTACTTAAAAAGATAAATAAAACCATACCATAAACCCTTGTAGAGAATACACCATGGTCAAAGTGATTAGGGCTAGCTTAATAAATATCTTAGCCAAAACAAAATTGGTTGACTTAGTCAATGTTCTACAAGCTTCATCTAAGCTCATGACTAATTCTCCACAATTTTGGATTTGCTAAAATAAATATAAACTCAACATTTATCACAATAGCATGGTGTAATTCTCATACACAAAAGTTGCATGTATAACCTAGCATGTCACAATTATACATGTCGCATATATATAATTTTGTAACAAAAGAAAATAATACATTAAACATATATCACATATATGTTAAATGTATCCAAATGTGAGAAAATGAAATACTTAAGTGAGCATATATTAGTTAATGTAATTTAATATATCAAATATATAATTATGCATTAAATTATTAAATCAATACTTGATTTAATAATCCAGCTATATCTCATAAAACCGACTAATACAAAATTTATCATTTCATCGAATCAACACTTGATCCGATGACCCGGTTATATCACATATAACCGGCCGATAACACATATCGCAAGAATAGAATACGGTAACACATACTCGTATCAATCTCTGTCCCGCACATATCACATATGTGCTCCTACTCCGTTTCGCCTGAGCCAAGAAACCTCTGTGTAGGACTCTAAAGACTCATCAATACGCCGGTAGTAGGTGATGATCATATCAAACACCCACAAGCCGCAAGTGGTCAGCTAAACGTAACGGCCACCCGGGTATTGAGCGATCAGAAGATCAACAAGCAAGCCTATACATACTACTGCGAATCCAATCATTAACACTACCGTACAGTCCTGTCCCTTCGTCTGATATGTCGCATATCCAGTCTATGGGTGGTGAACGTCAGAATCCAGTAACTGATAAGTCGTGTTGATGTGAGGCTCATAACGGGTCAAGAAACTACTGATAACACTTACCAGTAGATCTCCATGTCAGCCCTGGCCAGGGACTTCCAGTTATAACCAATCGAACACAGCGCAACATCAACCCCAAATACCGAGAGAGACGAAACCCCTCCTGTCGCTCATTGCCTCCATGTGATTCAGGACTGCACCCAAAAACCACAGTTTTGCATGTTCTCTTGAACGTGGTAAGGTGGAAATCAAAGCACGGTGGGAATCACACAATACTTTATGACGATCTCGGGTCTACAGACTAACCTGTACCAGTGTCACCAGAGAACTGCTATCTAACGATAGGTATAATACCATCTAAGAGTTCTCGGCGAGTCCGTTCAGTGTACCCAGTCTCCACTGAGCACCCGTATACCATCTTTGATGTCAAACACCAATGGATGTGTGATCATCCATCGGCCATCATATGGGTCAAGATGCGTATATGCTTGTCTCCTCTGGAGTATCGATGCCCTGTCTCGATACACCCTCGACTAGGAACAATTATAGGATGTACTCGTGGACTACCTTGGCCCCACTAGTATGATCTCCATCATAGTCCTAGTATTCAAGTACATATCCTAAAGGATTTATCAACATGTGAGAGCAAGACAGTAACACAATACAAGTCAGCATGTTAAGACAAAGAGCAACCAGATAGCATACTATCATATCAAGCAAGAAAGTTCTCTCTATATATTTCCAACCATCCACTATAATGTACATCATATGTACAATAATGGCCTCTAGGGCATATACATAACTAACACCACAGTATATAACCGATCGTAGTATAGGAAGATCTCACCCTATCAAGGGCATGTCATCCAAATACCTTGAAATCACTCTCTACTGCCTTCTTACCGGATACATCTCCTATTGTGATGATGTCAAAACCTATGACTGCCACATCAAAAATTGATGATCTATTTCTGCTATACCTGCTTTAGTCTAAAAATAGTCATAAGCTACTTGCCCACTATACTTCCGCTGCTCCCACTAACTACAACAACCTTCCGGCAGAGTCATACACACGTGCAATTTCTAAAACTAATTTTGAACGACGTTATACTCATCCTATAGCCAGGTCTCATAGTCTAGAACAACAGCAATGGCAAGTCTGGGATAACAAAAACCATCCTGTCACCGTCTCTGAGAAGACCGAAGTACTTCTCGGGTGTCTGAGGTTACCCACCATATATGCGGAGTGGCTAATGGATCATCAAAACCATTTGAATCCTTAGGTTCTATTAAATTTTCAGTAATCGTTTGTGGTTCTGGATTAACTTACAGTTCTCCCATACTCCAACTAATGTTTTCAGAAAACAATCCATTTTACTAAAACTGGTGGTTAGTCAAGAACAATATAACTATTGATCTTTCTGTCTTGGCTGTAGTGCCCTCAAGGCAATTATCGTAATCGCAGTTAGGTGATTATAATGATTGAGGGAGGACCAATACCGGTAGAACAGTCTTGCTCGAGATGATAATATGCTATCTGGTTTGTTTTTATCATCATGCTTTATGTGGTATTACAGATCACTATTACATGTTGATAGAGCCTATAAGATTCTTGCTTGACTACCAGCATTATGATGGCGATCATATATGTGGGAGCTGTGGGTCTATAAGCAAATCCTTAAATGTCCTTAGTCACGGGAGTTTCGAGACTGGGCATCGAAACTCCATAGTAGACTAGTGTATACTGATCGATACCCCGACGAGGGGCGGTGGCTAGGTTTCACAAGCTATTGGTTTTAGTTTGTTCACCAAAGATAGTATACAGGTGCTCATTGGGTTATGAGTACACTGGACGGACTCGCCGGGAACCTGCTACTTGGTACTATACTTATTGTCAGATAGCAGTTCCCAGGTGACATGTGTACAGGTTAGTCTGTCGACCTGAGATCGTCATTTGTATCGTGTCAGTTCCCACTGTGCTTTGATTACTACCCTACCACGGATCAAATGAGTCGTGCAAACAGGTTTTAGTTGGGTACAGTCCCGAGCCACATGGAGGCAGTAAGCAGATTGTCGAGGATTCGTTTCTCCCAGTATTGAGGGCTGATGTCTCGCAGTGTACGGGTGGCCATCACCAGAAATCCTTGGCTAAGGTAGTCGAGAATTACTGATCTAGGATCGGTAGTTTCTTACGTGGTGATGGGTTTCATACCGACACGAATTATCGCGTTATTAGGGATTTGACTTTATCAACCCCCCTAGACTCGATATGCGATACTCTTAGACGAAGAGACCGGATTGTACGGATATTGTCACTGTCATGCTCAGTAGGGGTTTGGATAAGATTGCTCGTCGGCCTTCCTTTTGCTCAATACCTGGGTAGCCGTTACGTACAGCTAGTGCCGCTGACATGCTTGTAGTTAAACCCACTACCAGCGTATTGAAGAGTCTTTAGAGTCCCACACAGAGGGTTTTCGCGGTTCAAGCAATATGGTGTAGATGACCTATGTTTGTACATACAGGTGTCCGATTAAATATGTGTACAGGCTGCACAGACTTTAATCGGACGGTTGATAATACTAGCGGCTTAGCTTTAAGCCGGATTATTAAATAAGGTTTTGATTTAATAATTTATATATATATGTATTTATAGATATGTATTCTAGTATTATTGTTCACTATTCATTTTCTCTCTCGGCTATTCGTAATTTTGTACGAATACGCGTATATGTATTTCGATACGTGTACGAGGAAGTATTCCGTATTTAGACGGAAAAGCTTCTAGAAGATGGCCACCTCATTATTGATTTTCTTTTTAGAAAATCAATTATGGAAATGAGGTGGAGGGGTGAATTGGCATGAGCATGGGTTTTGGCATGTAGAGAGATGGCTCTCATTTGTTTATTTGAAAAAGAGATGAGATATTTTTTTGTTAGATGAGAGAGAGTGAGGGAGCAGCCACTTGTTTTGGTATGGGGCTTGCTCATTTCTTTTCTCCACTTGATTTTCTTTACTTGCTGACATTCATTCTCACTTAGAAAAAATACTTAGCACATTTCTTTAGTTGCTCATGCCACATGTTTCCTCACATCTTCTTCATCTTCTTGAGTTGCTCATGGAGCATTTGTGATGAGAGAATAATTATAGTGACACATTCCTGTAGGGATCCTAGGCACACTCAAGAGATTCCATAAGGCATCAACCATGCTAAAATCAAATTTTTCTTGTGCCGAGAAACCCTAATGCTAGATCGTTAACTAGAGGTAAGGCAAATATCATACAAGTAAACAACTTTACAAGTAAGTGAATGGAAATACAACCTTTGTAGATCCGGTCCTCCACTTCTTTAGCTCCGTGTTGACGTCCCTTCGCTGCGATCACCGGGATCCCGAACTTCGGCGATGGTTTCGTCGGAGAAATGAGCGGGCTAGGTCATTGACTTCGTTGCCGAAGATGATCTACGTCGAGGCAACTCTAACTCAAGCTCCATCTTCACTTGGTCATGAAACTTGTGAAGATAACACACTCTACTACATGGCAAGTGGTAGAGGATGAAGAAATAGGAAGTAGGTTCACGTTGGATTTGGATTTCTCACTTGATTTCATCACTTGAAATTTTTCTAGAAAGCTTTTCTTTTCTTCACTTGAAGAAGATGAAGAAGAAGAAGGAAAAGAATGAATGAATAAATAATTCAAAATAGAAAATCAAGTGATGCTTATCATAATTCAACCATGGGTGAAGTAACTTGTGTAGAGAATAAATTAAGGTTTAGGTAAATGGTTAGGTTAAGGAATAAAAACAAAATGGTTTAGACTTTTTAAAGATGCTAGAAAACAACATGAAGCTTCTAGCAAAGAAAAGAAAGAAACCGTTATGTTTTTATAAAATAAATAAAGAAAACAAAAACCTAACCATTAACTAAACAAAGGTGTAAGTCACACACCCACCCATGTTTGCATGTATCATCAAACATGATACAAACTAGTGCACAAAAATATATCACATATACAATTTGTGCACAATCTAGTGAGAAAAATAATCTTAAGTGAACCAATACTAGTTAATGTAAAATAATATATCAAATATACAATTATACATTAAATCATTAAATCAACACATGATTTAATAATCCGGTCATATTACATATAACCGACTAATATCAATAGTAACAACTTATCGAATGAACACTTGATCCGATAACCCGGCTATATCGCATATAACCGATCAATGTCACAAATCGCGAGAATCGAATACAGTATCATATTATTCTCGGTCCCGCACATATCTCATATGCGCTCCTATTTCGTTTCGGTTGAGCCAAGAAAACTCTGTGTAGGACTCTGAAGACTCGTCAATACGCCGGCAGTAGGTGATGATCATATCAAACACCCACAAGCCGCAAGCGGTCTGCTAAACGTAATGGCCACCCGGGTATTGAGCGATCAGAAGATCAACGAGCAAGCCCGCTCACACTCCTGTGAATCCAACAAACCGTACAGTCCGGTCTCGTCGTCTGATATGTAGCATATCTCGCCTAGGGGTGGTAAACATCAGACCCCAATAGCTCGATAAGTCATGTCGATATGAGGTCTATAACAGTTCGAGAAACTACTGGTAACACTTACCAGTAAATCTCACCAACCCTGGCCAGGGATTTCCGGTTATAGCCAATCGAACACAGCGCAACATCAACTCCCTATACCGGGAGAGACGAATCCCCTCCTGTCGCTCATTACCTCTATGTGATTCGGGACTATACCCAAAAACCACCGTTTTGCACGCCCTCTTGGACGTGGTAAGGTGGAAATCAAAGCACAGTGGGAATCACACTAGACTCTATGACGATCTCGGGTATACAGACTAACTTGTACCAGTGTCACCAGAGAACTGCCATCTGACGTAAGGTATAATACCATCTGGGAGTTCTCGGCGAGTCCGTCCAGTGTACCCAGTCTCCACTGAGCACTCGTTTATCATCTTTGATGTCAAACACCAATGGATATGGGATCATCCATCGCCCATCTGTATGGGTCGAGAAGGTATACGCTAGTCTACTCTGGTATATCGATGCCCCGTCTCGATACACCCACGACTAGGGACCTTGAAGGATGTACGTATGGACTACCATGTCCCCACTAGTATGATCTGCATCATAGTCCAGGTAGTGAAGTACACATCCTAAGGGCTTTACCAACATATAACAGAGAGACAATCAGTGTACACGTTAAAGTAAAGAGCAACCAGATAGCATACTATCATGTCGAGCAAGAAAGTCCTCCCTATATATGTCCAAGCATCCACTACAATATACATCCTATGTATAGTAATGGCCTCTAGGGCATACATATAACTAACAATTCCCACACCTTCACTCTCCATTGGTAGCAACCTTGGAGCGTCGGTTACCTCGCTTGGCGATGTAGAAGCTTGCGCCAATTCCCTCAGGTGGATTATCGTAGATGGAGGAAGACCGGCAACCAAACTCGATCCAGACGACCACTAGGAGCTTGGAATGGAGGTTGAAAACCAAAGGACACGGATCAACTCGATATAACCATCTAACTCCAAGTCTTAAATTCTTGCTAGTATAGGGTTTCGGGTAAATCCGGGCATCGGGTCATGGTAGCTCCAGTTTAGAAATTTTTTATTCCGTATTTGGCCACGGTTTGATGGCCGGGGCGCTGCCATAACTTAACATCCTGATGGTAGAAAGTTAACCCTCGTCAAAGCCCGGGATAACCCACAAACTGCCATTACAGAAAGGTACCTAGAGTTTATCCGGATTATGGTTTCAAACATCAGTCGGACAACTCTATATACCTTAACATCGTTAAGATATGAATCCATACTCTATATCCAATATAGAAACAAAGGCAAAAATTTAATTGGAACCAGATTCAAAAACCATGCAGCTGTTTCCAGTGCATGTAAACCAAATGGAAGGAGGCCATACATCATTACTCATCCAGAAATAAATCCTCGTATGTGTAACCTGAAAGAGAAGCAAGTTCTCTAAACCATTACTTACAACGGAATACCTAGCACAAGTCTCTACATCTTCGATTACGTTGAAGAATCCTGATACTTCCAACAAATAGTTCTCTACTTTATTCTTATACCTATAACTTCTCAAAACTTGGACCCTGTATTTCAACGAAATACTTGTCTAAAAATCGAGAAGTCAAATGTACAGAGAATATAGTATGAGTACCAATCCTTTGTCTTGCAACATATGGTTCTCTACTTTATTCTTATACTTATAACTTCTCAAAACCTGGATCTTGTATTTCAATGAAATACTTGTCTAGAACTGGATAAGTCATGAGTAAACAGAATATAGTACGAGTACCAACCCCTTTGTCCTAACGGACATCGGACAACATGTAATACTTTGTATAAGTCCCCTGAGTTCAATAACTCAAACCCTGTCGTCGTAGGTTGAAAAATTGTACTATGGTTAAGAAGAATTACACCGTTGTTGAATGCACATTACCTATCACCAACTGATATAGGTAAATGTCATAGACATAATTCCAAAAAGTTATATGTCACTTTAGAAAATAAACGTACAGATATAGCAGCTTGAAATTGGTGCATAACAACGGATATTCAAAACCAAGTATTTGCCGTCAGGAAAAACCCAGGTGATTTCCTCAAATATCACCGATTACAAAGAATTCCGATATATAGAGGATCTAATCACCCAATTCCTAATATCTTACTCCCACTCACCATCTGTAACGCCACACAGATGTGAGATTCAAATGTGGTAAATACATATCCTAGAGTTAGAATCTAATTGGGAAAACAGTTTTCAATTAACATCGCACAGTAAAACTGAAACATGAAAATGTTTCGAAAGGGTAGCCTGGTATTCCTAGTAATACTTCTTCCACTATCCTAATTAATGTCAGTAACCGTATACAACCTTGCCCTCACTCTAATCCCTTTATATGTCTTTATATATTACCTTCTGTACACCACGTTTAGGCTAATTGGTTCTCATCCTTCCTTACCCTTCGGCACCAGCCTAAGGTTTGGAAGAAGACTATCCAATAAGCGTAATAGGTGTACTCTCCTTATACCAAGAGCCCTCACAACCTGAGAAAAGGTAAGGAGAAAATACAATTGAATAATCCTATTGTATTATTTCAGAAAATATAAAATATTATTTTTGGAATTTAATATTAAAATAATATATTTCCCGAAAAATGCCCGATTTGCAAAATTGGGGTTTCCGAAAAAGGGTATAAACATTTACCGATAATTGTCAAATAAATGGAAATTTAAAATGATTTATTCATTTAAAAATATATTTAAAGAATTTGGCATTTTTAAAATTTATTATATGCAGTTTGGATAAAAACTCGATTAGTGCACTGCTAATCGCGATTAAGCCAAATCCGTGTTTCTACAGTTTTCCGTGGCTAGTGCACCATGTCATGTTGCATTTGGTTACATGTTGTTGCAATTTTAAAATTTATTATATGCAGTGGGAGATTGTTAGTGATATGTATGCCCAAGAGGCCATTACTGTACATACGATGTATATTGTAGTGGATGCTTGGACATATATATGGAGGACTTTCTTGCTCGACATGACAGTATGCTATCTGGTTGCCCTTTATCTTAACGTGTACACTGATATTCTCTATGTTACATGTTGATAAAGCCCTTAGGAAGAGTACTTGACTACCGGGACTATGATGCAGATCATACTAGTGGGGATAGTGTGGTTGCTATGTACATCCTTCAAATGTTCCTAGTCGTAGGTGTATCGAGACAGGACATCGATATACCAGAGTGGACTAGCGTATAGCTTCTCGACCCATGTAGATGGGCGATGGATGATCCTATATCCATTGGTGTTTGAAATCAGAGACAGTATACGGGTGCTCTGTGGAGACTGGGTACACTGGACGGACTCGCCGAGAACTCCCAGATGGTATTATACCTCACATCAGATGGCAGTTCTCTGGTGACACTGGTACAGGTTAGTCTGTAGACCCGAGATCGTCATAGAGTCTTGTGTTATTCCCACTGTGCTTTGATTTCCATTATACCACGTCCAAGAGGGCGTGCAAAACGGTGGCTTTTGGATACAGTCCCGAATCGCATGGAGGCAATGAGCGATAGGAGGGGTTTCGTCTCCCCCGGTATAGGGAGTTGATGTTGCGCTGTGTTCGATTGGCTATAACAGGAAGTCCTTGGCCAAGGCTGCTTCAGAGATTTACTGGTAAGTGTTACCAGTAGTTTCTCGACCCGTTATGAGCCTCATATCGATACGACTTATCGATTTACTGGGGTCTGACGTTTACCACCCCAAGACGAGATATGCGACATATCAGACGAAGAGACCGGACTGTACGGTAGTGTTACTGATTAGATTCGCAGGAGTGTGAGAATGCTTGCTTGTTGATCTTCTGATCGCTCAATACCCGGGTGGCCGTTACGTTTAGCAGACTGCTTGCGGCTTGTGGGTGTTTGATATGATCATCACCTACTGCCGGCGTATTGACGAGTCTTTAGAGCCCTACACAGGGGTTTCCTGGCTCAAGCGAAACGGAGTAGGAGCACATATGTGATATGTGCGGGACCAAGAGTGATACGATATGAGATACCGTATTCTATTCTTGCGATTCGTGACATTGATCGGTTGTATGCGATATAGCCGGGTTTTCGGATCAAGTGTTGATTCGATAAGTTGTTACACATGATATTAGTAAGTTATAGCCGGATTATTAAATCAAGAGTTGATTTAATAATTTAATTTATAATTATATATTTGATATATTACATTACATTAACTAGTATTAGCTCACTTAAGATTTCTTTTCTCACTAGATTGTGCATTAATGTATATGTGATATATATTTGTGTACATATGATTGTGTCCTGCTTGATGATACATGAAAGATGGGTGTATGAGACTTATACCATGATTAGGTTAAATTAGAGTTTTGATTATTTTATAAGATTTAACAAAAGAGATAAACTTGGTCATAGTTATCAAGATTGGAAGAAGCTTGTAGAACTTTGACAAAGTCCACTCTTTTGTCATTCCTTAGGATATTTTCCTTAACCCAAACCTTAACCTTAGCCTTGGGTTTATTCTCTACATGAGTTAAGCATGATAGCTTAACTTACCCATGGTTAAATTATTGAGAGAATTAATTCATATGATGAATTCTTCTTCTTCTTCATCAAGCTCCATGAAAAGCTTGCTAGCTCTAATTGTGCCATGAGAAAAAGTGTGAGAAAATCAATTCTAAAGTGAGCCCACTTCCTACTTCATCATCCTCTACTACTTGCCATGTAGCATAGGGTGTTCTCTTCACAAAGTTCATGACCTAGTGAAGGAATAACTTGATTTAGTGTCTCCCCGACGTAGATCATCTTCGGCCTCGAAGTCTTCGAAGCAAGCACACTCATTTCATCTACGCAGCCTCTCTAGAGTCCGGAGCTTGAGATCGCAGCGGAGAGGACTACTACATGGAGTTATTGAAGTGAAGGACCGATCTACAAAGGTTGTATTCCCTGCTCTCTTTTCATATTGCAAAGTGTTTGCATATAGGTTTCCGTATTTTTCTAGTAGACGGTCTAGTTTAGGGTTAGCTAAAACGGCAAAATTTTAATTTGGCATGGACGATGCCTCCCGAAACCTTGCTTCCGTCGTAGGTAACCCTTCAGTTGATGCATCTTCTTCGGGTGTGCTTGTTACAGAGAACTGTTTCTCTGTACACTCTATGTCCTGGGTATGAGATACCGGATCAGGATCCCATATGTGTAATATGTTACACGGGATAAAGAAAGGTGGACAACTGAGAAAATGTGATCATTCTCTAAGAGTAGGTAATGGTGAATGTGTTGCAGCCAAAGCAGTTGGTGAACAACATCTTGTGTTACCATGTAGTAAATACATTGATTCTGAACAAATGTTATTACATGCCGAACCTGATATACAACATTACATCAGTTTCTTTATTAAGTTAAAGAAGGATATAATTTTGTACTGCAGGATAATGTTGTGAATAGTTTCCTTAATCAAGAGTTGATTGGATCAGGCACGTTATATAATGTCATATACGTTCTAAATCAAACTACTGTTCTCAAAGTACAGAACACACACAAAAGGAAAAATTCAGAAATGAACGAGTCCTTCTTATGGCATTGTATACTAGGTCATATCAATGCGACAGGACCAGCTAAGTTACATTAAGATGCATATTTGAATCTGTTCAAACTTACATCTTATGAACCTTTCCAGTCATGTCTCAAAGGTAAGATGACCAAAACTCCGTTTACTGGACACGTAGAAAGAGTTACAGAACTCTTGGGTATGATACATAGTGTTGCATGCTGCCTTATGTCTACATATGCTAGTGTTGGTTCTTTGTACTTCATTACATTCATCGATGATCTCTCAAGATTCATACATGTGTTCCTGTTGAAACACGGGTCTGAAGCTTTTAAGAAATTCAAGGAATATAAGTACGAAGTAGAGAACCAGACTAGTATAATTATTAATGTCCTTCGATGTGATCGGGGAGGAGAATACTTGAGCACGGAGTTCCTGGATTATTTTAAACGATAATGAAATCCTCTCTCAGCTTTCTCCTCCGTGTACACCACAGAACAACGGTGTATCGGGGCGGAGGTAACGCACCCTATGAGATATGGCGCACTCTATGATGAGTACTGCTAAGTTACCTGTTTCATTTTGGGTTATGGGCTTGAGAAGCCGCATACCTATTGAATTAAGTTCCATCCAAATCAGTGAGTACCACTCTATATAAGATATGGAATGGGAAAAGACCATCTCTTAAATTAGTTATGATATGGGGTTGTTCGGCCTATGTTGAAAAGCAAAATCTGGACAAGCTCGAGGCAAGGTCAGTACTGTATAAGTTTGTTGGATATCCCAAACATTCGCGAGGGTATATCTTCTACCACACAGAGGAGCAAAAGTTATTTTGTTTCTCTGCATGCCACCATTTTAGAAAAGGAATTTCTTATGGAAGAAATTAGTGGTCATGAGGTAGAACAGGAAGGAGTTCCAGCTAGACAAACTAACAGCTGATGATTTGGTAGAACCGGAAGATTCAATAGTTCCCGAGAATCTCAGCCTCTCCGCAGATCTAGTAGGGTTCCTCATGCGCCTTAGAGTAACTGTGGTTTTCTCAATGACAGTGGGAGCGAGGATTGCATCATGGAAGATGATGACCCAACTAGTTTCGAGCAGGCCATCGTGAGTGGGGGCTCTGTGAAATGGCTGGATGCTATGCGATCAGAGATGGAATCCATATACACCAACAAAGTATGACTTTGGTAGTTGCACTTGAAGGGGTAAAACCCCTTGGGAGCAAGTGGATCTTGAGAAGATTTTTGGTATAGATGGAAAAGTTAAGACTTTCAAAGCTAGACTTGTTGCAAAAGGTTGTAGTCAATAACCAGGTGTGGATTTTGATAAAACCTTTTCTCCAGTGGCTATGCTTAAGACCATACGGATCCTACTTGCCATTGCAAGATACCATAACTACAAAATCTGGCAGATCGACGTTAAGACCGCTTTTCTAAATGGTGATTTAGAAGATAGCGTCTACATGACACTGCGAGAGGGCTTCGTAGACAGTGGGAGCAGCGGAAAGGTGTGCAAGTTGCTTAAATCAATATACGGATTAAAGCAGGCATCGCGGAGTTGGAACATCTATTTTGATGTGGCAGTCAAAGAGTTTGACATCATAAAAATGGTAGATGAACCTTGTATATACAAGAAGGTTGTAGAGAGTAAGGTCGTCTTCCTCGTATCGTATGTGAATGCCATACTCTAGATAGGAAATGCTGTTCCTATGCTACAATCGGTCAAGCTCCTCTTATCACAATGATTCTCCAAGGAGGATCTGGGTGATGCCTCCTACATCCTGGGGATTAAGATCTATAGACTTAAATCTATATGGTTGTTGGGATTGTCCCAATCCAGATACATTGACACCATACTAAAGGGGTTTAGTATGGAAGATTCCAAGCATGGGAATTTGCCCACGATCTCAGGAATCACTCTCTCCAAAGAGAAGTCTCCCAAAACTGATTTGGAGAGGGCTTGCATATAAGGGATACCCTATGCTTCAGCAGTAGGCTCTATCATGTACGCGATGTTGTGTACCAGACCAGATGTAGTATACTCACTAGGTGTAGTGAGTAGGTATCAAAGAGATCCTACGGAGAATCGCTGGATACCAGTGAAGAATATTCTTAAGTACTTGAGAAGGACTAAAGAAACGTTCTTAGTGTTTGGTAACGGTGAACTCCATATGGAGTCCTTTACCGATTCGAGCTTCCAAAGTGATAAGCTCGACTGTAAGATAGTCTCGGGTTTTTTCTTTACCCTGAGTGGAGGGACGGTATGTTGGAAGAGTTCCAAGCTACATACCGTGGCAGACTCAACGATAAAGGGTGAATACATCGCTGCCAACGATGCTACCAAAGAGGTATTCTGAGTATAGATGTTCATGAGATGAACTTGGTTCCTCCATTGTGGTAGCATTGGAGCTGTGGCTTTGGCCTAGGAACCCAGGTCCCATCAGTGATCCAGACATATTCTTACGCAGTATCACCTGATCAGGGAGATGGTTGATCTCTAGGTGATCGAAGTGTGGAGAGTTGATAGGAGGAATAACACGGCGGATCCACTCACAGAGGCCAAAACCCCAGATACAGTTTGAGGGTTTTTGGGATGTTGGGTATGAGATACTACAACAACTGGCCTTAGTGCCAGTGGGAGATTGTTAGTTGTATGTATGCCCTAGAGACCATTGTTGTACAGGATTGTATATTACAATGGATGCTCGGACATATATAGGGAGGAATTTCTTGCTCGATATGATAGTATGCTATCTGGTTGCTCTTTATCTTAACTGTTGGTTATAGTGCCATCAAGTCAATTATTGGATCGCAGGCACGCGATTGCGATGATTGAGGGAGGATCTATACCGGTAGAACAGTCTTACTCGAGATGAAAGTATGTTATCTGGTTTGTCTTTATCATCGTGTACATACTTTAGTTGACATTACATATCACTATTACATGTTGATAGAGGCCATAGGATTCATTCTTGACTACGAGCAGTATGATGGCGATCATATACGTGGGAGCAGGGGGGTCTATACGCACATCCTTAAAATGTCCCTAGTCGTGGGAGTTTCGAGACTAGGCATCGATACTCCAAGAGTAGACTAATCTATACTGATCGAGACCCCGATGAGGGGCGGTGGCCGGTCTCACAAGCCATTGGTCTCAGTTGGTTAACCTAAGATGTATACAGGTGTCACGGCCCGAAAGAGCATGTTGCTGGCCCTTGAACCATAGGAAGTCTATAGGACCCCATCTGGTCTAAGTAAGCCAAAAGCCCAGAAATCTAAAACCATTTAAAGAGTAAATAAGGAAAACTGGTTTTAATAAGTAAAGAAATCACGTTTCGAAAATCAAGTTTTTAAATAACTAAGCCGAATATGCATTTTTAAAATGTGTAACCTTTCCTGAAAATTTCGGCAGAATTTCCTTTGTAAAAACTTGCCCCAAACGAGGTACAACAAGAATAATATATATGAAATGATAAAAGGCATCCCCAAGCGGGAGCTAGCTCTTCGTCAATCGACGGTCACAACCACGCAAGCAATAATAATATACAACGCCAAAGGGGGAGGATCAAAACCCAAAAAGAAACTCAAAACAGCCAGAAAACCGTAATACTATAAGCGCGACTCTAAGGTCGAAATAATATACAAGTTTTGGTTGATGGAATGACTAGATACAATGAATAATACATGAACAATGGCGGTTCTGATACAAAAGAACCCACCTACCAACGCAAGTCACCCATATGGAAGCAGTGTGCCAGAAATGCCGTCATGGAAATATGTACGGCAAAAACCTGCAAGGACTGTGGCACAACGGGGGTGAGTTGCCAACTCGTGAATAGAAAAATATCTATAAGCAGAGATCGAATGCATGACCCATCCTAGGTCAATACGATCAGATACATACATAAACCTCAATATGAATAAGTCTAAAACATGCTAAACTGGCAATGTAATCTCTATACATGAGTGTAGTGCCAAGTACTCGTGCCAGTGCCTCATGTAATAGCATAATATAAATGTGAGGTACAATCAATGAAATCAATTTGCAGATACGTGGATCCCGTCCACTCGTCACCCAATGACAATAACCATCATGCATGTAAATATCATCAGCATATGGATGGAAATATGAGGATATAAACCACCTGTGTCCCTCGCGACACGTCAAAATCATGGAACCGGAGTGCCCAGCATCGGCACTCGAAAACATCATGAAAACTGTGCCCAGCATCGGCACGTAAATCCTCATATATCGGACTCCGTCAGTCCGGATCGGCCCACGGGCTCTGTCTGCGGTATCGGCCCTCGGCCCCAGCAGTACGCCCATATCCATCTATCGACTCTGGTCAGTATCCTCCGGATAACCGCCAGGTCCAACCAATCACCGGTAGGTACTCGCCACCCTGCCAGGTTCATCATCTACTCCACGAAAAACATTTCTTGCCCCGGGGAACCATACCGGGTCCACCATGTACCCGCAATCGGCCTCATCCGCCTCCTCGAATCGGGTTTCACATGTCGCTCTCAGAACCGAGAAAACACATGGTGGACGCACTGAAATATCATATCAAGGGTAACCGGGTTTTAAAACAGTTACATATTCCCTTTTTAAACACCCACGGTTCCCAAAACCAGAAATATCATGGAAACAACATATCTCAATGCGTATAATCAGCAAGCATGAAGTGTGACATGTAAAAGAAATGTAAGCACATCAGTCTGTCATGCAAGAATCATATCCTGAATGCAACAGTACTACAGTGTAGTGACATGGCAATTATCGATGATGAAGTGTGTGAGCCGGCCACAGTGTACGTGGAACATACGCATCATCGATAATGGTGCTGGTGTCCTAGCAGCATGACTGAAATATATCAACAAAACAAGCGATGCAATGCAAATAGCATGAATATGCGGAATCGAATAATCAACGCAACAGTAGAGAACCCGCCTCAATAGATATATCATGCAACCATGCCTTTTGAAATAAGACGAATCAGAGCTTTTGGTAAAATAAGGGTTACAGTGTTTTAAGGAAAGATGCGTCTTTTGAAAATATCCGTATAAACCCTTTTGCCTATCTTTAAAATATCCCCGATTCGTTAATTTTGAAATAAGTATGACTCGGATCTAGTCTAACGCTTACTATGCGAACTACGAACCCAACAATCAAGTCAATAGAGAGGGGTATGGAAACTACCTAAATCAGAGTCGATATCACACTATCTCATCACATGACAGGTATCACTACCATCATATCACATCTCCAATACGAACTCTGTCATGTCGCCAAATCTCACGGCCTTAATAGAATCTCATCGACTCATCTCAATCCCACGTATCATCCTCAAATCTCGTATATGAACACATAGTCCCATACCCATGTGTAGATATACACACCATCATATGCACACAGATAAATGAAAGAATGCATGCAAGTATGTGTGTATGTGTGAGTGTGGGTGCAACCACTACTCTAGGGTTTCGCACTATACTCAACCAATACATCCTTTTCACCAATAATCCATTATTACCATCAATAATCCTAAACAACACATAATAAATATATGTGTGTATACGTATTCGTATACATCACCACGGACTACGGGGGTGCTATACGCCATCAACCCGACTTCTCCCCGCAGATATAAATCTAGTCACCTTGCTTCTCATGTATCGGTGCCGATGTCGCCATCTTCATCTTCTTTGCCTCAACTTCTCGTAGGGTACCTACAAGTATATCACAACGCTAAAGCACATGAAAATCACATCGGAAACAAAAATAGCACACGCTACTCGCATAGGTAAAAACCTATCGACTCGCATGTAAACACGATCAATATCCACTTGTCGTTGACGTCCAAACGCCACCAGACAGAAACGAATCACCAAATACCAAAATCCATGCTAAAACAAGTCGTATATCATACGCCAACTCAAGCAAATCAACCCAGATTTCACCCTAGATGGAATCAGTCAAAACTAGACAAACCCAGGGTCAAGACTAGAGGCAATAGGGCCATGCACAAAAATCGAGGCAATTCTCTCTTGCTCTGGCCATAATTTGCGGCCAGAAGGGATAAATTGGCGGCCTCACTTTGGAGTTGGGGGCTAGGGTTTGGTGTGGTGGTTCCATGGTGCCTGCACATCTCACTGTCAACTCAGTTTTATTTTTGGGGTCTCGGGGTGATAGCAGATTCCTAAATACGATCACAGATTCACAGTTTTTCCCCCGACATCGTCTCATAAATCTGTATTCTGTGTTCCAGTCTCTAGTTTGATCCAATAACACATCACCACAGGGGTTCTAAGGTCACAACAAGCCTCAATTTCACTTTGATTTCAGGTCTAACCCTAAACCCTAACTTGAATTCTCCAAAGTCCACAAAACGACACAATATCGATATGAAACTAGAATTGATGCACAAGGAAATTGAAATACTACTTGAGGGTGCAGAAATTACCTCTTTTGGCAACTCAAGAAATTTCTTGAGTTGCTCAAAGTCCTTCAAATCCAATCTTGCTAGGTTCAATGTGTAGCTAGTGAGCTTGGGAGTAAGTTTTGTGAAGTGGGAATGGGGTTTTGGGGTTGATTTCATGGTGGATCTAATGTTTCATGAAGTGGGAGAGAGAGAGAGAGAGGGAGAGGGAGAGCAGCAGCTCAAGTGGAAGAGGGGAGAGGAAATGAGAAGGGAAATGATGGGAGTATGGTTCAAAAAGTGGAGGTTGACCTAGTCTCTCTCTCTCATCATCATCATTACTTTTTCTTTCCTTTATTTTCTTTCTCACTCCAATAGTGACCCCAAAAGAACAACCATGGCAATAGAAATGTAACACAAGTGTAACAAGTGTGGAAAATGATATGTGCACATTTTTGCACAAAAATGCTAAAAATCCAATTAGCGATTTTTAATCGCGATTAACACTAACTTAGCATATAACTAGTCTTAAAAACATTAAAATGGCATAATTCCATAAAATACTCTATTTTAGAATTTTCCATAATTTTTCCCCATTTATTTGTATTTAATTATACCAGAATATTAAAATATTCATTAAAATAATATTAAATTATAAAATTTCCCAAAAATCATATTTTATTATTTTGAAAACGTTACAATCTACCCCCCTTAAAGAAATTCGGTCCCCGAATTTAAATTTAAACCCCCAAATGCTAAAATATTTCAATACAAATCCCAAGTCATCGGGGCTCCGAAATCAGCAATACATAAAACGTATCATAGCGCAATGCATGCGCATGAGTACTGAGCAGATTACTCAAAAGCAACACTCCATCAAGCATCCCGCAATCATCGGAGTCATGGTAAAGACACAAATGTCAAATCCAATACAAAATTAATATGATATAAATCAGAACTATACATGTAGACATCCAATCTATACATGTGAATAGCTGATGTAAATGCATGCCAAATCTTTTTAAGTCGCTGTGCGATGCGCGTAACACTGCACAGTGGCGGACGTTTTTCACAAGAAAATAACTATATACGTGTATATATATATATCCTTTGTTTAATAGGTATGTTCCGCCGTTTTGAAAATAATTTAGAAGGGTTTCCTTGTTTTTAAACATTTCGTGTCATATCGAACACGTAGGTATATATATATCGAGACCATAGCTCGCTCTTGGAAATCCCTTCGAACTATCAATGCATGCAAAATATATCCAGGTACTGTCCTCTGACTAGTCCTGCTCAGTATGAAAACAAATATCCAATATCATAAAAATGTACTGCTCCAAAAGTAATAAATCCGAAAAATGCACATAACACCACCCTGTGCGTCTGGTGCGCACGGAAATCAAAATCCATATATGTGCCATACAGGTGCACAAAACAACATCTAGGTGCAACGGGTGTGCACGAAACATCTGTTATAGGCAACGTGTATGCCTGACAGCCAAAACAGGTGCATCTGACATGCACGAAGAATCTCGATTTAGTGCATCTGGTGTGCCCCAAAATCGTATCTCAAAACATGCGCCCAACATGCGCGAAAATCCAAATCGGTGCATCCATCGTGCACGAATGAAAATCTAAACCCTGCGCACTCAACATGCACGGAATCACAAAATCCAATAGAAACGCCGAACATGCGTAAGTCCAGTCAAAAGCACGGAGTGCAAGAATCCACATCAATATTCCAATCAAAATCGACATACCGAAAGACATCAAATCGAAGTCAGGTGCAATCGTAATGCACAAAATATAAATCCGGTGCAACAAAGGCACGAAATATAAATCTGATGCGATAAACGCAAGAAACATAAAACTGGTGCGACAAACGCACGAAGTATAGAACTTGTGCATCCCATGCACAAATACCAGCAATAACTCAAATGCGTAAGCAGCAACACTAAGTGTACCCAGATATAAAGAAAATCATAAATGTATGCAACTGCGTGCACAAAACACATATCAATGCACTACAAGCACATATAAGCTATACCGAGTGCAAAAATCAAATCGTGTGCGTAACATATGCACAACATCAAATCAACCGTATGAAATCCATAAAGTCATAAGCAGGTGCAGCCAAGGCACGAAACGATATACAACGCGGCTTAATCAAAATCAGGTGTACGGCGATGGAAAAACTCACAACCGCATGCATCAGCGTGCACAAATCAAAACACTAAAATTACATGAAACTATGCTGGAAGCGTAAATCAAATCACCGGCATAAAATAGGCATGAAATCACAATCAACACCTCGAGAGTAATAACTATGTGCAAGGTATAAATACCCAGTAAGTGCAACCATGGTGCACAAAATCAAATATCATGGAACTCAGTCATCAAGACTAAATCATGCGAATAGATAGCCCAAAATACCGAAATCCAAAGCGACGGATACGTGATAGTCAAATCACAGAATCACAAATCATAAATCATAAATACCGTCGTCGGTATATCCTTCTTCAGTGTCGAGAAGGTATCGGTACATCCGATGCTAGCGGCGCAAGGTATCTACTTGCCTCTTGCTCGCGGCTGGTGTCCTCTGCCTCTGGTTCCTGATCTTTCCTGTAGATTACCAATCTCGCAATCCATCGGCTCATCGGCCCGGTCAGGTGTGCTGACAGGAACGATTCCGTTCTGGCACTTTTCAGGTCATCACTCGGTCAATCCTCACGACCGCTCGTAAAGCAGCACATCTCTGGCGTCGACCTCTGGTCCTCTAAATGCACTTCACACATTGGCTCCTGGTGCAAATCTTCTTGCAGCAGTGTACTGGAAGGAATCCCTGCTCAAGGTCTCTTCTGATCTTGCCTAAGCCAAACTGTACGGAGGCTGGTACTCTGGCGTAACCTTTCCTCACTTTCTGAACATCTGCACCCTTAGTACAACATCTCCTCGGAAGCTGGTCGCATTCCTGCGCCTCTGTATGCATGTCCGACCTTTAATCTTAACGGGGTGTAGTAACAGCTCGTCTGCATCTCGCACGAACTACTATCCTGCTTGTCTGTATCATCGACCATTCTACGTCCCGTCTTTATCTGCGCACTGCAATGTCCTCGGCTACGGTCCCTCCGAAGTCTCTAACACGGACTCTAAATCACGAACTCGGTATCTTCATCACTCAGTCGGAGATATCTAGCCGAACACGTCCTCAGCGTGCATATCACATCTCTGATGTCAGCGGAGTGAACGTCATCTCGTCAAAATCTCGTGCAAACTCATTACTCCACTCTGCTTCAATATCGACTGATTCGGACTCATCTCATCGTGACTACACAGACTGCGCTCCGACGGCTACGCTCGTATCTGGAGTCTCCCAAGCAGTGTCCCATCACATGATATCCGAATGATGTCGAATCGTCCGATCGACTCGTCAGAACCTCATAATCCCCCAAAAGCTCAACATCTCGGGTACAGTTTAATAGTATCGAGTACATACCACAGCATCGGTGGTCCAGCCGTAGAAGGGCAAACCCAAGCCTCACTAATGGCGCCGCGGAACTGCCGCAAACCCTAAGGTTCAAAGGCTTTCACACGGTCATTATGTCGTGTTAGGGTTTCATTCTTCTAGAGGGTCCATAGAATCGCTTGCATATCTTTCCGAATACTTTAAACTTGGAAAATGGGTTCCTGACATTCGATCGTCTCAATCGACTCTCAACGAACCTGCGTGAAGTCGCCTCTAGCTGGAATCAATCCACCTGATGACCTTGCGTCGGGGTAAGCGAACGAACCACATGTCCTAGTCATTAATTCTCGTTGACTAGCGACTCACTATCATATCTCTAAGAATATGCTCATGCTGCAGTAGCTCCAATCATCTGGGCGATATCTCTTCATTCGCAGCAGCAACTGGTTCCTTCATCCGTACGCTGAACAGAAACTCAATCGTCCTGGATAAGCGATAATATCAACGGTCATCGCATCCTGGCTGGCCTCTATCAGTGGCTCAATCCTCTGGTGCCGATCAGCACACCCGGGAAATCTCATAAAAGCAATCAATCCTAACGCTCATGGCGCGAAAACACAATAAGACGACGCTTCAATTTGCAATCGTACACCTCTGGAATCACACCCTGGTCAGTCCTCGTCCCCGATGAGCTCATGCTGACGCAACTCGAGCCGTAGCTCACTCTGCCCGTGCAATCGCGGCAGCAAAACCATAACCAGAATCGATGAAGATAAATCATAGGAAGGAATACAATACGGTGCAAGGAAATGTACAACCTAAGGTTTCTTAAGCGGAGTGCCGTGTCGTAAGTATGCCGCGGAACATACCCACGGTACGTCACTCTACTTTAGTCACATATTCCATCAACCAAGGGTCATCCTACGCGATGAAAGTTCGGGTCTAATACCCCTCGACTAAGTCTAAGTTCCGTAAGGTCAAGCCTAAGTTTCGTATATAAATAACGCCCTAGGCTCCACATAGTCAAACTCAGACTTGAACCAAGGTCAACCTAGCGCTCTGATACCAACTTTGTCACGACCCGAAAGAGCACGTGACTGGCCCTTGAACCATATGAAGTCTATAAGACCCCATCTGGTCCAAGTAAGCCAAAAGCCCAGAAATCTAAAACCATTTAAAGAGTAAATAAGGAAAACTGGTTTTAAGAAGTAAAGAAAACACGTTTCGAAAATCAAGCTTTTAAATAACTAAGCCGAATATGCATTTTTAAAATTTGTAACCTTTCCTGAAAATTTCGGCAGAGTTTCCTTTGTAAAAACTGGCCCCAAACGGGGTACAACAAGAATAATATATATGAAATGATAAAAGGCATCCCCAAGCGGGAGCAAGCTCTTTGTCAATCGACGGTCACAACCACGCAAGCAATAATAATATACAACGCCAAAGGGCGAGGATCAAAACCCAAAAAGAAACTCAAAACAGCCAGAAAACCGTAATACTATAAGCGCGACTCTAAGGTCGAAATAATATACAAGTTTTGGTTGATGGAATGACTAGATACAATGAATAATACATGAACAATGGCGGTTCTGATAACCCACCTACCAACTCAAGTCACCCATATAGAAGCAGTGTGCCAGAAATGCCGTCATGGAAATCTGTACGGCAAAAACCTGCAAGGACTGTGGCACAACGGGGGTGAGTTGCCAACTCGTGAATAGAAAAATATCTATAAGCAGAGATCGAATGCATGACCCATCCTAGGTCAATGCGATCAGATACATACATAAACCTCAATATGAATAAGTCTGAAACATGCTAAACTGGCAATGTAATCTCTATACATGAGTGTAGTGCCAAGTACTCGTGCCAGTGCCTCAGGTAATAGCATAACATAAATGTGAAGTACAATCAATGAAATCAATCTGCATATACGTGGATCCCGTCCACTCGTCACCCAATGACAATAACCATCATGCATGTAAATATCATCAGCATATGCATGGAAATATGAGGATATAAACCACCTGTGTCCCTCGCGACACGTCAAAATCATGGAACCGGAGTGCCCAGCATCGGCACTCGAAAACATCATGAAAACTGTGCCCAGCATCGGCACGTAAATCTTCATATATCGGGCTCCGTCAGTCCGGATCGGCCCACGGGCTCTGTCTGCGGTATCGGCCCTCGGCCCTGGCAGTACGCCCATATCCATCTATCGACTCTGGTCAGTATCCTCCGGATAACCGCCAGGTCCAACCAATCACCGGTAGGTACTCGCCACCCTGCCAGGCTCATCGTCTACTCCACGAAAAACATTTCTTGCCCCGGGGAACCATACCGGGTCCACCATATACTCGCAATCGGCCTCATCCGCCTCCTCGAATCGGGTTTCACATGTCGCTCTCAGCACAGAGAAAACACATGGTGGACGCACTGAAATATCATATCAAGGGTAACTGGGTTTTAAAACAGTTACATATTCCCTTTTTAAACACCCACGGTTCCCACAACCAGAAATATCATGGAAACAACATATCTCAATGCGTATAATCAGCAAGCATGAAGTGTGACATGTAAAAGAAATGTAAGCACATCAGTCTGTCATGCAAGAATCATATCCTGAATGCAACAGTACTACAGTGTAGTGACAAGGCAATTATCGAAGATGAAGTGTGTGAGCCGGCCACAGTGTACGTGAAACATACGCATCATCAATAATGGTGCTATTGTCCTAGCAGCATTACTGAAATATATCAACAAAACAAGCGATGGAATGCAAATAGCATGAATATGCGGAATCGAATAATCAACGCAACAGTAGAGAACCCACCTCAATAGATATATCATGCAACCTTGCCTTTTGAAATAAGACGAATCAGGGCTTTTGGTAAAATAAGGGCTACGGTGTTTTAAGGAAAGATGCGTCTTTTGAAAATATCCGTATAAACTCTTTTGCCTATCTTTAAAATATCCCCGATTCGTTAGTTTTGAAATAAGTACGACTCGAGTCTAGTCTAACGCCTACTATGCGAACTACGAACCCAACAATCAAGTCAATAGAGAGGGGTATGGAAACCACCTAAATCTGAGTCGATATCACACTATCTCATCACATGACAGGTATCACTACCATCATATCACATCTCTAATACGAACTCTGTCATGTCGCCAAATCTCACGGCCTCAATCGAATCTCATCGACTCATCTCAATCCCACGTATCATCCTCAAATCTCGTTTATGAACACATAGTCCCATACCCATGTGTAGATATACACACCATCATATGCGCACAGATAAATGAAAGAATGCATGCTAGTATGTGTGTATGTGTGAGTGTGGGTGCAACCACTACTCTAGGGTTTCGCACTATACTCAACCAATACATCCTTATCACCAATAATCCATTATTACCATCAATAATCCTAAACAATACATAATAAATATATGTGTGTATACGTATTCGTATACATCACCACGGACTAGGGGGTGCTATACGCCATCCACCCGACTTCTCCCCATAGATATAAATCTACTCACCTTGCTTCTCATGTATCGGTGCCGATGTCGCCATCTTCATCTTCTTTGCCTCAACTTCTCGTAGGGTACCTACAAGTATGTCACAATGCTAAAGCACATGAAAATCACATCGGAAACCAAAATAGCACACGCTACTCGCATAGGTAAAAACCTATCGACTCGCATGTAAACACGATCAATATCCACTTGTCGTTGACGTCCAAACGCCACCCGACAGAAACGAATCACCAAATAGCAAAATCCATGCTAAAACAAGTCGTATATCATACGCCAACTCAAGCAAATCAACCCAGATTTCACCATAGATGGAATCAGTCAAAACTAGACATACCCAGGGTCAAGACTAGAGGAAATAGGGTCATGCACAAAAATCGAGGCAATTCCCTCCTGCTCTGGCCGTAATTTGCGGTCAGAAGGGATAAATTGGCGGCCTCACTTTGGAGTTGGGGGCTAGGATTTGGTGTGGTGGTTCCATGGTGCCTGCACATCTCACTTTCATCTCAGTTTTATTTTTGGGGTCTCGGGGTGATAGCAGATTCCTAAATACGATCACAGATTCACAGTTTTTCCCCCGACATCGTCTCATAAATCCGTATTCTGTGTTCTAGTCTCTTGTTTGATCCAATAACACATCACCACAGGGGTTCTAAGGTCACAACAAGCCTCAATTTCACTTTGATTTCAGGTCTAACCCTAAACCCTAACTTGAATTCTCCAAAGTAATTGATGCACAAGGAAATTGAAATATTACTTGAGGGTGCAGAAATTATCTCCTTTGGTAACTCAAGAAAATTCTTGAGTTGCTCAAAGTCCTTCAAATCCAATCTTGCTAGGTTCAATGTGTAGCTAGTGAGCTTGGGAGTAAGTTTTGTGAAGTGGGAATGGGGTTTTGGGGTTGATTTCATGGTGGATCTAAGGTTTCATGAAGAGGGAGAGAGAGGGAGAGGGAGAGCAGCAGCTCAAGTGGAAGAGGGGAGAGGAAATGAGAAGGGAAATGATGGGAGTATGGTTCAAAAAGTCGGGGTTGACCTAGTCTCTCTCTCTCATCATCATCATTACTTTTTCTTTCCTTTCTTTTCTTTCTCACTCCAATAGTGACCCCAAAAGAACAACCATGGCAATAGAAATGTAACACAAGTGTAACAATTGTGGAAAATGATATGTGCACATTTTTGCACAAAAATGCTAAAAATCCAATTAGCGATTTTTAATCGCGATTAACACTAACTTAGCATATAACTAGTCTTAAAAACATTAAAATGGCATAATTCCATAAAATACCCTGTTTTAGAATTTTCCATAATTTTTCCCCATTTATTTGTATTTAATTATACCAGAATATTAAAATATTCATTAAAATAATATTAAATTATAAAATTTCCCAAAAATCATATTTTATTATTTTGAAAACGTTACAACAGGTGCTCATTAGGTTATGAGTATACCGGACGGACTCACCGGGAACATGCTAGTTGGTATTATACCTATTATCAGATAGCAGTTCCCTAGTGACATGCGTACAGGTTATTCTATTGACCTGAGAACGTCATTTGTCTCGTGCTGAGTTCCCACTGTGCTTTGATTTCTATCCTACCATGGCTCAAAGGAGTCGTGGAAATAGGTTTTGGTTGGGTACAGTCCCGAGCCACATGGAGGCAGTGAGCGGTTCGTCAGGGGATTCGTCTCTCCCGGTATAGGGAGTTGATGTTGCGTTGTGCACGGGTGGCCATCACCCGAAATCGTTGGCCATGGTAGTCGAGAATTACTGATCTAGGATCGGTAGTTCCTTAGGTGGTGATGGGCTTCATACCGACTCTAAATGTCGCGTTATTAGGGGTCTGACTTTATCCACCCCCTAGACTCGATATGCGATACTCATAGACGGATAGACCGGACTTTATGGATATTGTCACTGTCAGGCTCAGTAGGGGTTTCAGGATGAGTTTGCTCGTCGGCTTCCCTTTCTCACAATATCTGGATAGCCGTTACGTACAGCTAGTGCCGCTGACGTGCTTATGGTTAAACCCACTGCCAACGTATTGACGAGTCTTTAGAGTCCTACACAGAAGATTTCCCTGCTTCAGGCGAAATGTTGTAGTGGCTGTTTGGTTTTATGGCAGGGTTCGATCAGATACATGCACTTGTGCAGAGATCTTGATTCGGACGGATAATACTAGTGGGCTTTGGTTTAAGCCGAATCCTAGTATTATATTGTTGGATTATTTTCGTCTCGTTGTAGTCGTATTCCTTCGGAGTACGGGTGCGGGTATGTATATACGGATGGGGGGGTATTCTTGTAATTCTTTTGCAAGATTACTTTAGAAGTTGCCATTTCATTTCTTTTTCTATTAAACATTTAGTTTAAATGTTTAGTGAGGCGGAAAGTGTGAGTGTAAGTTTTGGCATTGATTCTTTTATGCATTGATTCATGCATGTGCACTTGGTGACTCGTGGTGATGAGTCATGGTGGCATGATGAGATTCAATGTTTGGGTTATGAAATATTTTGTGGTCAGACATGAGGAGATCGCAGATATTTTCAAGTGGTGTTTTTCTTGAGTTGCTAAGATTAAAGCTCACAACAAAATACCTCAAAACACAAGCCATTTTCTTCACTTGCCTTTTTTCTTTTGCTCACACTTTCCTTTCTTGGCATCTTCTTCTACCTCCACCCTATATGTCTTATGTGTTGAGAAACCTAGGGTGTATTGAGACAAATTAATTAAACACACTCTCTACTTCATCTTGGCTATCTAGGTTAGCAAACTAGATACACGAGTTGCTTCGGTTTTGAGGTCGGATCCCGTATTTTAATGTCTCGAGGTGGATCGTCTTTGATGGGGGAGACCGGAGATCAAACATGATCGAGGAAGCCACGAAGAGCTTGGGACAGAGGTTTAAGACCGAAGGACGCGGATCATTCGGTATAATCACTCTAACCCTTTGCATGTTCTTGTTATCTAGGGCTTATGGGTTGATCCGTAGACTCGTGTTTCGTTAGCGTCGGTTTATTAAATTTTTGTTCCGCATTTGGCCACGGATTGATTGTCGGGGCACTGGCGTAACCCAACATGGTATCAGAGCCACTCCATAAGCCTTAGTTGACCCTTTTCAACATTTGAAATCTGCCGTTTTTATTGTGCAAAAACTGCCGACAAAAACAGTTCCGAAAACTGAAAGTTTGAGATGTTTGCACACCCCGCGGGCTCATGGTTTGAACTGCGAAGCCGTAGGGTGGTGCATGGTCACCCCAGGGAACCCACGAAGGGGACCGAACAGCTCGGCCTACTCCCCAAGACCACCACAAGGTGGTCTTGGCAGTGGGGACTCGAAACTGCCCCACCTTGGGTAGTTTCGGGTCTGCCTCACCCCCTGGCCACCGCGTGGTGGCCTTGGGGGTGGAGTACTCCCCTAGGCCCCAACTCGAAGTTAATTTCGTGCTATAACTCCCCGTGAATGTTCGGGCGTGTTTCGTTTTAATTCGGACTACCGAATTGGCTTTAAACGGTCTGTTTTTGGAACATTAGCTCAATGTTTTTTCCATGGTTTTGGAAATTGGTTTAGTTTGCTCATTGCGTGTGGAATTCTAATGTGGTAATTTTTAGTGCATACATTACTATCTGCGACAGTGAATTTCATTAGACTGTTACAACTCGTCTAACTTCTATATGCTCTTTTAGACGGGTTTGCGAACATGACGTTCACTTTGATGTTTTGTGTTGTGCTGTGGTTGTGGCGGGATCGTCGTGGTGGGTAGCTTGGGTGAAATGGTAGTACAGTTTGGATTTATTTTTACATTTGATATCGTGGGGCGAGAGTCCGACATGTGGACATCCGTCACCGCCTTTTTGTATATTATTTATTTGGGGCACGACCGGGTTGAGGTCGATGTCACCGTTGTAGATATTTTCTTTTCTTTACTAGGATTACCCCACGATGGAGTGCACGGATAACCGGGTTCTAGAGGGAAACAAGCCCGCATCTCATGGCATTGAGACGGAGGGGGCCTCACTCTAGAATTGGCTGGCTATTCGCCGCATTCGTAGGGGGTAAAGGTTGACCCAAGGAGGGGTGCTCAGGTTACCGGATTCCGGGAAGTGCCGGGTGGCCCATTCACTTTGATGAAGGGGGTTGCCTCACTTCTGGTTTTTCCGGGTAACTTGCTGTGCTCGTAGGGGGCTAGGTTTTCATTGCACATGCTATCCACACGACCAGGGGAACGTCGGGTTTCAGTTGCGGCTCAAAGGAAACCCGGGGCTCCCAGATTATCAGTATTGTTCTGTGATGCTTATCGCTTATCTGTGATGTTGCATATATCATGCCTGGAACGATTATTATATATTGTTATATATATAATAGTAGATGTATATTTTTTTCGTCCTCGCTAGTTCAGCCCCCGCTCTGTCGTTAGTTAAGTAACCTAACGGGTGATGACGGGGGCCAGCGGTGAATGCGGATGGCATATACGTACATCATATTTTCGTTCTTTTCTGGTGTGATTAATTGATGAAACTGCGTTGATTCTGATCAATGCAAGGAAAACAAACCTATATGATGTTGTTGGAATAATTTCAAAAGCTGTTATTAGAAGGACGTTTTCTTTTGTTTTCCACAAAGGTATTCGGTTATGAATATCCAGCACCTCATTCGACGAGGCAAGGGCTGAGATCCCTTCGCCGGGAGTGATCCCTTGATCAGGAGTTTCTGTCATGGTAATAACTTCACTATAGTCGATTACTTTTTTGCTTTGCATCGAGGTATTCAGTTGGGAATATCCTGCACTTCATTCCATGAGGAAGGAGCCGAGATCCCTTCACCGGGAGTAACCTCTTTAGCAAAGGTTTTCGCCCCTATATATTTGTAAATCTTTCCGGCTCCTTCAATGATATCAAGTTCATTACGTTAATGGTTTTCGCCAAAAACCATTCGTAGCCCTCCATCATTTCAGATGGGTAGCACTTAGTATTCATGCTATGTTTGTTGGCCTTCGTCAAGGCATAGTGTATGGTAGCTATTTGTAACTTTTCTGTTGCATAGATTGATGAGTTGGTTTGGGACAGTCGAACTACTTTGTTGGCCTTCGTCAAGGGTATGTACGGGTGGGTTCAAATTAACCTGGACAATGACGGGTAGAACATGACATGTGACTTATGATTTGTTGGCCTTCGTCAAGGTCATAAGAGCATGTGGTAAAAATCACATTGGGAGTTTCAAACATACAGGAAATTTTCCAGACATGCGCATACCTTCTGGAGTGTGATAACTTGAGTGGATTCCATCAAGTTATCATCCGATGATAGTTGGATCCCGATTCCCATTGATGAGTTGGTTTACTCTTCGGATGATTTTAGATGATCCCGACTAATTCTTCTTTTGGTTTTGGAGAAGAATTTGAGGATACAGTGGGAGACATCCTGATTAGATAAAGTGATTAACTATTCTGATCTAGGTTAGAGTGCATGCTGAGTCTTTCTTTTCTCTCTCTCTCACCTTGGCAACGACCATGGCCCGACCTTAGACTAGAACTCATAAACCAAGTTAACCGAGCCTTCTTAAAACATACTGGCTTTTGGATTGTCATGGTTGCATACTTCATTGCCACTCCTACTTTTACCCTTTGCTTTTCTCCGGAACATTCCGTATCACTACGAAGATCCATATTTATTGGATATGACCATCGTATAATTACATACGAACTCGAAGAAACTTGTTTCAGATTATAGAATGGTTTCCGGTTCTGGAGACATTGAATAGGACAACTCAGTTGTTTTTTATTTTTACCTTCTCTCAGGTTGCGAGGGCTCCTAGGATTAGGAGAGGGTACACCTATTGCGTTTATTGGATAGTCTTCTTCCAAACTATAGGCTGGTGCCGAAAGGTGGGGAAGGAAGAAAACCAATTAGCCTATGTGTGGTGTACAGAAGGTAATAAGTAAAGACAAATAATAGGATTAGAAAGAGAACAAAGTAAATTGCAACTGCTATCATTCATGACGATACAGCGTATATGATCGCCATTCCTACTTCACCTTTGAATTTCTCCAGAACACCCTGTATCACTATGAAGATCCGCATTTATTGGATAATCCATCGTATAGTAACATACGAACTCGAAAGAACTTGTTCCAGTTCAAGAATAGATTCTAGTTCAGGAGAAATAGAATAAGGATTATTCAGTTGTCTTTTATCTTTACCTTCTCTCTGGTTGCGAGGGCTCCTAGGATTAGGAGAGTACACCAATTACGCTTATTGGATAGTCTTCTTCCAAACCATAGGCTAGTGCCGAACGGTAGGGAAGGTAGAAAACCATTTAGCCTAAGGGTGGTGTATAAAAATAATGAGTAAAGACAAATAAATGGATTTGGAGAGTGTAAGTCGATGTCGCGCACCCCACGTGTTTGCGGGGAGGCAGAAATGGCAAAAAATGATTTTTATGGGCTTCGCAACACCGACTAGAACCACTGATCGATCATAAACCCTAGCTAGCATACTACTTGAGGTTTAACTACTCGGAAAGAATGTTATACCTAAAGATACAAGTCCTTCGGGTCTTCTCCGTTGTCCTCCTCGTCATCGTAGGGTCCGAGGATCGATCCGGATCGTAGCTTCTTCGTCGGCTTCCTCAAGTCAAAGACGATCCACCCGAAAGTCTATAGTCCGAACTCCTACCTCAAATCTGAGGTAACTAAGGCAACTAGCTTGCTAAACTGGATGTCCTAGGTGATGTAGTGAATGAAGATGGATTTATTTGTTTCTTGGAACCCTAGTTTACTCAAATCATGAGATCTTAAAGGTTGAGAGGAAAAAGAAGATGGAACTTGAGGAAAGAGAAAGTATTTTCACAAATGATAATTGTGATGGCTCTCTTGATATGACCATAAGCATGTGAAGATAAAATATCCCACCCAAAATATCTAGTGCCAAAAATATCTCACAAAATATGTAAGTCAAATAGTCAAACGAAGTAGCCATGCTTGAATTATCATATATCAATATAGAAATATATTTCCTCCACCTCATAATTGTTTTAATCATATAAATAATCAATGTTAGTAATATGTATGCTCTAGAGGCCATTACTGTACATAGGATGTATATTGTAGTGGATGCTGGGACATATATAGGGAGGACTTTCTTGCTTGACGTGATAGTATGCTATCTGGTTACTCTTTACCTTAACGTGTATACTGTTTGTCTCTCTGTTACATGTTGGTAAAGCCCTTAGGATGTGTACTTGACTACCTGGACTATGATGCGGATCATACTAGTGGGGACATGGTAGTCCATAAGTACAACCTTCAAAGTCCCTAGTCGTGGGTGTATCGAGACGGGGCATCGATATACCAGAGTAGACTAGCGTGTACCTTCTCGACCCATACAGATGGGCGATAGATGATCCCATATCCATTGGTGTTTGACATCAGAGATTATATACGGGTGCTCAGTGCAGACTGGGTACACTGGACGGACTCGCCGAGAACTCCCAGATGGTATTATACCTTACGTCAGATGGCAGTTCTCTGGTGACACTGGTACAGAGTAGTCTGTTGACCCGAGATCGTCATGGAGTCATGTGTGATACCCACTGTGCTTTGATTTCCACCTTACCATGTCCAAGAGGGCGTGCAAAACGGTGATTTTTGGGTACAGTCCCGAATCAAATGGAGGCAATGAGCGATAGGAGGGGATTCGTCTCTCCCGGTATAGGGAGTTGATGTTGCGCTGTGTTCGATTGGCTATAACCGGAAATCCCTGGCCAGGGTTGCTGAGATTTACTGGTAAGTGTTACCAGTAGTTTCTCGAACTGTTATAGACCTCATATCGACACGACTTATCGAGCTATTGGGGTCTGACGTTTACCACCCCTAGGCGAAATGTGCGACATATCAGACGACAAGACCGGACTGTACGGTAAGTGTTGCAGGTTGGATTCACAGGAGTGTGAGCGGGCTTGCTCGTTGATCTTTTGATCGCTCAATACCTGGGTGGCCGTTACATTTAGCAAACCGCTTGCGGCTTGTGGGTGTTTGATATGATCATCACCTGCTGCCGGCGTATTGACGAGTCTTTAGAGTCCTACACAGAGGTTTCCTGGCTCAAGCGAAACGAAATAGGAGCGCATATGAGATATGTGCGGGACCGAGGATAATGCATGTATGTGATACCGTATTCCATTCTCGCGATGAATGTATCGATTGGTTGTATGCGATATAACCTAGTTATCGAATCAAGGATTGATTCGATAAGCCGATACATTGGATACTGGTCGGTCATATGCGATATGACCGGATCGTTAAATCAAGTGTTGATTTAATGATTTAATGTATAATTATATATTTGATATATTACTTTGCATTAACTAGTATTTGTTCACTTAAGATGGATTTTCTCACTTCATGTGCACATTGTGTATATGATATATTTTTGTGCACAAGATTGTATCATGTTTGATGATACATGCTAGTTTGGGTGTATGTTTGGTTTAAACCATGGTTGGTCAATGGTTAGGGTTTCACTTGATTTATTTCACTTATTCTTTTATCTATTTATTTTGGTTGAAAAGGAAAAGAAAAACTAAATGGTTTCTTTCATGCTAGAAGGTTCTTGTAGCTTCATGCATCTTTGACTAAAGCAACCATTTTGTCTTCATCTCCTAACCCTAACCATTCAACTGACCTTAGTTTATTCTCTACACCTAACTATGGTTGCTATATGCTAAGTATTCATTTATTTTCTATTTTGGGGATAATACTTATTATACTTCTTCTTCTTCTTCAACAAAGAAGAAGCTTCCCACCATTAATGGCATCATGAGAAAAAGAGTGAGAAATCCAATTCTAAAGTGAACCCACTTCATATTTCATCATCCTCTACCTCTTGCCAAGTAGTATAGGGTGTTTTTCTTCACAAGTTTCATGACTTGGTGAAGTGGGAGCTTGATCTTGTGTTGCCTCGACGTAGATCATCTTCGGCATCGAAGCCGAGGACCTAGCCCGCCCATTTCTTTGATGAAGCCGATGCTAGAGTCCGGGATCCGATATGGACAGTGAGGGGACTTCATCACGGAGCCATGGAGGTGGAGGACCGGATCTACAAAGGTTGTAGCCCCTTCCTTTTAGGTATAAATTCGTTTATTTGCTTTGCATCGCTTATACATCTAGTTAACGATCCGTATTAGGGTTTCTCGGCACTTGTAAAATTTTCAATTGGCATGGTTGATGCCTTGTGAGACCTCATTAGTGTGCCAAGAAACCCGACAGTGGTATCAGAGCCTAGCTAGAGCCTTAGGCGATGCGTAGACGAAGTTAGAAACCCGATCGAACCAGAAACCCTAACTCCAAATTGCTCTCTGTACTTTTTTTGAAATCGGGGATTTTTTCGAAATAAAAATATGCAGAAAAACAAGCAGGGTCTTATAGGGATTACTATGAAAAATGAGGGCTTAATTCAATTAAACCACCGCGGAACCGCGGCACAAGGCTAGCATGTGCGGCGGTTCCGCGGCCGTACGGTCTCCCTTTTTCATTGAATTTGTACAGTAATTCCTATATTGTTGTGCTGGTTTTCCTGGGAATTTTTAATCTGAACTCAAGACTTGAGCTTTCTGGGATGTATTGGGAGTTCAGAAATTCGATCGGACTGTCTAATTTTGTCTGTGTTTTTTCCGGATAATTTTTTGAATATGTTAAAAAGTTCGACCGGATGAAAATACCCAATTTTTCCCCTGCCGGGAAAATTTCCAAGTGTTGGATTTTTCCGTAGTTTAAAGACGTTCTAAGTAGTGCAAGTAACGCGATGGACCCTCTAGAAGACAACAAACCTTAACTCGATTATGTGACCGTCTTGAACTGCCCTTTGAACCTTAAGGTTTGGGGAAGTACGGCGTGCCACATGTGAGGCGTTGGCTTGACCCTTCTACGGCTGGACCGTTGGTACTGAGGCATGAACTGGAAGTTTTTTTTAAACCTATTTCATGTGATGAGCTGTATCGGGAAAACTTGGGTGTTTGAATGTTCGATCGGAAAGTTTAACATTTTCTATTTATCTGGAATGTGATACAATATTTGGAATCCACATATAGTTATGAGATAACTGGTTTGAATGTTATAAACATAGCACTTTAGTCTCACTTGATCGGTTGACACGGAATTTTGATGTGATCAAAAGTCTGTCGCAATCACGTAGCGTACGCGGATACTCGCCGGATAAACTTAATAGACAGCCTCACTCCATAGCCCCGACCAAGTGACTGTAGGAGAACCCCGTCGCCGAAAGCATCCGTTCGGGTGCTCGCGACAGCGGTGTTCCGCCTTGGTGCACTTCGTCGGCGGCATCGGGGGTGCAGCCGTCTACTGAAGTTTGCGACGAACATTCGATCAGGATGTCGGGAATCTTGTTGAATTGCCCGACTTGATATTGAAAAGAGTTTTCGATAATGAGACTAAAATGCGGGGTTTATAATTGTTAGGCATGCGATGTCTAAGGAATTCATTTGATTAGGCAAGCGATGTCTAATGGGTTTGCGGATTCCAACTGTTGTAGTTTTACACTTTCTTTTCTGTGACCGTAAGTGTAATATGTCATATCGCCGGTTTCGTTGCTATATGTCAACGACAATTGGGATGCGCATATTTACTTATGTTGATGACATGTGATGTTATGGGTTGCTGGATATGTTATATTGGATCGTCGTGTTTGAATAGCCGGGGGTTTTTATGTGAGATGAGTGTTTTTCATTTTCATTCATGTAAAAGCTTGTATGTAATATTCTTTTATTGGGGCACTTCCAGGTTGCGGAAGATGTCACCTTTTGTATATTATTCACTTTTCCGCACAAGGATATACCCAAGGAGGGGAGCACAAGTAACCGGATTCTGGAGTTCATTGGGAGACCAACTCGAGGAGTCGAGTCCTGGTCTCCTAACTCTAGAATTGGTAGGGTTGCTTGTCGCTCTCGTAGGGGTCTAGGGGTGTGGGTTTGGCTATTCATCGCGACCGTGAAATCCGTGTTTTATACTGGCTCGTATTGAAAACACGGACGTCCTAGTATATCCAATGTTTCATATGTTTCTTCTGCTGCGATATCTGTGATGTGATCATGTGATGTTCTGTGATAAATACTGTATATACTATATATGATATATTATATAGATGTTACTTATGTTTTACACCCGCGCTAGCCCTGCCCCGCTCTGCCGTTAGTTACCAAACCTAACGGTGCACGAGGGGACATCGTGGCGAATGCAGATGGCATAAGTGTACGTCGTATTTATCTGTGATGTTTAGGTACTTAAATTGTAACGTTTTAAAAATAAATAAATAAATTCTTTAGGTGAATTTTCCCGATAACCGTTAAAATAACTCGTATTTCCCATAAAATGCAACTATAATTAATTTTTTTTATAGAATTAAATATGCCTATTTTAACTATATAATTGCTAGTATTTGATATTTATTTAGCCATTTATAAATTATTAGTTTACTTAAATATTTTTTTTATTAATTAATTATTTTAATATTATTTTGAGCTTTCAGTTATATATTAAATTAGCATAAACTACCAATTTGAATGGTTTATTTTTACAATGGTGCACCATGACAGCATAGAATTAAGTTTGCAATATGCTAAATCTTTCTCTAATTGACTCCAAGCTTCTAGAGAAGTATAGGGTTAGAAAATAGAATTAAATGAATTAATTAAGTAAAGGAAATAATATGGGATACAATTGGGGTAGTTTCTACACATACCAACTAATGCTTCATTTTTATTTTACCTCTCTCTACCTGCTGTTGACGAGCTCATGAGCAACTCCCCTCTCTCTTCAAAATTTTCCAGCACATTTCTTATTTATGAAAATAATAAGGAAAATAAAAGAATAAAAAAGGGCACTAAATATGTAACTTCTACACAACCATTTACTTCTTTTTTTTCCACACTCCTAATTTGGCTGAGCCCCTTCGCACCAGCCAAATTTTTTTTTATTTTTATTTTTCTTTCCACTTCCATTCCTCTAAAATACTTCATCCCATCCCTTTGGCCGACGAGGCCAAAGCCAAGGGCAACGCCGTCTTTTCCTCCGACGACTTCGCCGTCGCGATTAAGCACTTCTCCGACGCCGTCTCCCTCACCCCCACCAACCACGTCCTTTACTCCAACCGCTCCGCCGCCTATGCCTTCCTCAACCACTTCGTTGAAGCTTGAATCCGATGCCCAGAAGACCGTCGAGCTCAACCATAGCTGGTCCATGGGCTACAGCCGCCTCGGCACCGCCCACCTCGGCCTTGGCGATGTCGAGGGCGCCATCGACGCCTACAAGTAGGTCCTCGACATCGACCCCAACAATGAGGCGCTGAAGTCGGGCCTCATTGATGCGAAATTGAAGCTGCGATCGTCGATGGCGGCGTCGCCTTTTGGGAAGATCTTGAGAGTTTATTGCTGACCCTTGCATATCAACTTTACTTCTTTAGGTAAATGTGAATAGTAGGTATTCTTAATGTTGTTACATGGTTTTTTTCAATTAATACTTGCTTGTGTTTTGTATAAAGCGATGATGATTCTAGAGGAACAAGAATTCAGGGTTGTTACTCTCAGATCTGGTGAAAAATTGGTTAAATTGCAGGAAACTCCCTTCAATTTTGACCTATTAGGGATAAATTGGAACTATCAGTCCCTGTGTTTCAATTTGATTGTCTTTTTAAGCTTAGTGTGGCATGAAATTATTCCAAAAACTCTCTTGCAATTGATTTCCCTACATTATATAAGATGGCTTGGAACACCAATGCTTGTGTTCACACACAGGTTATATTAGCAATAATTCTTGGTGTTGGAAACCTGATTTTTCTAAATTTCTTTCTCTTGAGGATAAATCTAGCTTGCAGAATCTTTTGAAAACTATTTCCACTCAATCTCTTAACCCTCTGAATCAATATGACTTTATATGATAGGCAATCAAAATGATGTATAAGGCTATTAACTCTACCACTCAGCCTTTTCCTTTTTATAAAATCATATGGTCTAATCCTGCTCCTCATTAGATAAAGATTTTTGCATGGTCGGTTTCTGTAGGTATTTTATGGTTTTTGGTATTGTTTGTTTTTCTTGTTTCTTCTCCAGATAAAATCTGGGACCAAATTACCTATATTTTATGTATTGTGACTTGCGCGACACGTACGTTCCGAGTCTAGGTTTGGTGTCTGATATGAATCACAGCTAATCGGGGTGGTTTCAGACGTTAGCGCACACGTTTTGGTGCTTCGAGTGCACACGCGTTTAGCTGTGGGCGCTAGTTTTCTCACATGGTCTTGATATCGTGTTTTGCAGAATATTTAGCCTTATGTTTTGTGTTTGTGCAATTCTAGGATCGGTTGCGGAGGCAATCGGACGCGGCACGGAAAGGCAAGGTTGTGATCGGATCTGATTAACTGAGGCGTCCCGGTGAGTAGATGTATACATCTATGGGGAAATCGTCTGGATGGCGCGAGATGCCCCATAGTTAGGATCACTTTATTACTTGCAAACTATGTGCATAGTTATTTAGTTAACCATCTCATTCATATGCATACCCTTCTAGTTATTCGTCTGCTGGCATTGCATAGTTATCTATATACCTATGTGTGATATGACCTCTTAGGACACTTACACCATTACCATTGGCTCATGTTGCACGTGCACTACTCATGTGAACACACACGTCTTTGGTAATTGCCATGCCACGAGCACATTTGTACCTGCTTAGTTCAGTATCAAATATTTGCATCATACATGATACATTGAATTGCAAAGCATGCATATACCTCACTTCATTATCATGCTTATATAGATTCCTCGTCATAAACTCCATTGCATAATATTGATATCATAGACATCTACCATTTGCAACATGTCAGATATTGTGATTTCTTGAGGATTTTACTATTGATGAGAATTCTGGATTTTGGGGAAAACTGCAAGAATTTTTTTCAAACTCATTATGTTTTAAAAAGGCAAGTTGCGGTTTTCTCGTGATGTATGGGTCGTCCACCATGAGTTTTCATGTTTTCTGTTAGATTTCGAGACCCGATTCGAGGAGTGGATGAACCGTCTCGGGTACATGGTGGGCCCGGTATGGTACCCCGGGGCAAGAAGATCGAGTTGTAGACGATGAGCCTGGCAGGGGAAGACTACCTACCGGTGATGTCTGGCGCGGAGGATATCCGGAGGATACCGACCGTTGTTGTGAGATTTGATGATATGGGCCGATCCGGACTAACGGAGCCCGATATATATTGAGACATTGATACAGTAGGACATTGAGACAGATATATTTCCATATTTGGTGTCGATGCTTGACACGGTTTTCAGATGATTTCATGAGGATATTTAGCTATTGCACGGATATTCTTTTTTTTTTCTAAAAGTTAAGAATGCAGAGCTTATAGTATTTTAAAACACTTAAAGATTTCATATTGATGTTGCATATATGTGCATACATACTAGTGGCATTACATCACATCTAGACATACATGTTGTGACGCATCTGCGTGCATTCTTACGATAGCCTTATTAGATATTACTTGCTACTCACGAGCTGGCAACTCACCCCCGTTGTGCCACAGTGTCTTGCAGGTCGGACCCGTCAGCCTTCTAGCGGCGGGATTTTCTTATCATTGGCTCCTTTATCTCAGACTCGCGACATTGCTCGTAGGTGGGTTGCGAGGGCACTTTTATCTCTTTTTGTACTATTTTTGTATCTAGTATTCTCCATCTACCACTTCTTATTTGTATATGCGACCTAGTGATGAGACTGAGAGATTTGTGTATATGCGGTTTTTTTGGGGTCAAGTTCACTTGAGCCGACGTTGTGTTTTCTTATATTTTGCATTTCTTTATGCTCTTTTTCTTGATATTACATATATATATTGCGTGAGGTTGTGATTCGCCTTGGGCGAAGAGCTAGCTCCCGCTTGGGGATGCCATTTTGTTATTACAGGTTTATATATCTTGTTGTACCCATTTTGGGGGATAGTATTTACAAAGGAGACTCTGCCGAAATTTTCGGAAAATTTTGATGTTTTAAAAAGGGGTTAAATGCAACTTAATTGATTTCAAAGTCGTTTTCATGAAAGGTTTCCTTCACTCTTTTGATTTTGGTTTAGATTTTTCTGGGCTTTGGCTGACTTAGTTTACGTTACGCCTTTAGACGTCTCGTAATCTAAGTGCCAGTCACGTTCCGTACTTTCGGGTCGTGACATAAATGATGGGACTTCATTAATGTGATTAATGAAAGAAAAAGAAACCTAAGATGTTGTGGAATCGAATTTCAAAATAAAAACAGGTAGCTACAGTTCTTGCTTTGCATCGCGGTGTTCCTTGTAGAACATCCTGCACCTCATTCGATTAGGAAAGGACCGAGATCCCTTCACCGGGAGTGACTCCTTTAGCAATAACTGGCAGATGCTACAACTCTCGGTTTGGTTTTTGGTTGCTTCTATAGTTTCTGCTTTGCACAGTGATATATATGATATATCCCGCACCTCATTCGACGAGGAAAGGGCCGACGATCCCTTCACCGGGAGTGACCCCTTTAGCAAAACTAGAAAAGCCTCAAAAACACTCCATTTCAAAAATCATTCGATCCTACAACGATATCATGTCCATTACGCAATAGGTTTTCAGAAAAACCTGTCGTAGCCCTCCGACATTTCAGATAAGTACTAGTTAGTATTCGTGCTGCGGTAGTTTGGCATTCGTCAAGGCGTAGTGTACGGTAGCTAACTAGTATTTATCTGCATATGCATATGATGCAGATTAGATTAGGGTATTCGTACGGCGTTGTTTGGCATTCGTCAAGGGTCGTGCGGGTGGGTTTAATTCAATCAAGAAATGTACGGGTTGAACTTGACTAGTGGACTATGGGTTGTTTGGCATTCGTCAAGGTCATAGAACACTAGGGGTAAAATATTATCGGGTTTTCAAGTGTTGAAATTTGCAATGAGATTGCAAACCTTCTATGAGATAGTTGGATCCCGATACCCGCTGCGACTAAGAGTTACTCCTGGGAGAGTTTTACACATTACAATTAGCCGATCAAGTAGGTGTCTAGAAAGGTGTTAACGAGGTTACGCCTCTGGGAAAACGAGATTTACATTAATTAGGTTCGTACGAAAGCACGGGGGACCTCCCTCAAAGTAACGACACTGGCCCGGCTGAAAGATTGGCGAACTTGTAGCGTGTAATTAATCCCGGCTAGTCTTTCCTTTTTAGGGTTTGAAGGAAGATTTGATAAAAAGCAGTGGGAGCCATCCTGATTAGATAAAATAATAACCAATCTGATCTTGCAAGAGCATACGCTGAGTGTTTTCTTCTCTCTCTCTCCTGGTAGCGACCATGTCACGCCTTAATCAAGATAATAATATGGATATATTGACCGAACCCGCTTGTTATACTGAGCTGGGGAACGTTGGTCCCGCTCCAACTTATAAATGTTATAAGACAGAGCAGGAAATTGGGGAATACCAGATTTCCCGTGCCGCCCAAACGAGGAAAGTGCATATGATGCATCATCTTCGGGTGTGTTCGTTACACAGAACTGTTTCTTAATATCCTCTACGTCCTGGGTATTTGATACCAGATCAGGATTCCAGATATGTAATCTGTTACATAGGGCTACAGATAGGTAGTGCACTGAGAACGGGTGATAAGTTTCATGAGGCAGAAAACGGGGCAAGTGTTGCAGCCAAGTCTGTTGGTCACTGTCACCCTGTATTACCAATACATTGATTCTGAACAAATGTTATTAGACACCAAACCTGATATACAAAATCATATCAATCTCTTTATTCATTAAAGAAGGATACAATTTTGTATTGGTGGATAATGTTTTGAACATTTCCTATATCAAAAGTTGATCGGTTCAGGCACGTTATCTAAAAGCATTGATGTTCTAAATCAAACTACAGTTCTTTGTATATAGAACACACACAAGTGGAAGAGTTCAGAAATGAACGAATTCTTCTTGAGGCATTGTAGACTAGGTCATATCAATGCGACCCGACTGGCTAAAGTTACATTTAGATACATATTTAAATTAGTTTGAATTTACATCTTGTGAAACTTGCCAGTCATGTCACAAAGATAAGATGACCACAGCTCTGTTTAAAGGAAACAGAGAAAGAGTTAGTGAACTCTTGGGATTGATACATGTTGATGTATGTAAGGTCCCATGTCTACATATGCCAACACTGGTTCTTTTTACTTCATTACATTCTCTGATGATCTCTCAAGATTCAGACATATGTTCCTGTTGAAACACAAGTCCGAACCTTTTGAGATATTCACAGAATATAAGTAAGAAGTAGAGAACCAAAAACGGGTATAAGTGTTATGTCCTTTGATGTGATCAAGGAGGAGAATACTTGTGTTAGTTATATGTATGCCCTAGAGGCCATTACTGTACATAGGATGTATATTGTAGTGGATGCTGGGACATATATAGGTAGGACTTTCTTGCTCGACATGATAGTACGCTTTCTGGTTGCTCTTTATCTTAACATGTATACTTTCTGTCTCCCTGATTACATGTTGATAAAGCCCTTAGGATGTGTACTCGACTTCCAGGACTATGATGAAGATCATACTAGTGGGGCCTGGGTAGTCAATGAGTACATCCTTCATTGTTCCTAGTCGTGGGAATATCGAGACGGGGCATCGATATTCCAGAGTAGACTAGCGTATATCTTCTCGACCCATGTGATGGGCGATGGATGATCCCATATCCATTGGTGTTTGACATCGGAGATGGTATGCGGGTGCTCAGTGGAGACTGGGTACACTGAACGGACTCGCCGAGAACTCCCAGATGGTATTATACCTCACGTCAGATGGCAGTTCTCTGGTGACACTGGTACAGCTTAGTCTGTTGATCCGAGATCGTCATAGAGTCTTGTGTGTCTCCTACTGTGCTTTGATTTCCACCCTACCACGGCTCTACTGAGTTGTGCAAACAGGTGGTTTTTGGGTACAGTCCCGATTCACATGGAAGCAATGAACGATAGGAGGGGATTCGTCTCTCCCGGTATTAGGGGTTGATGTTGCGCTATGCTCGACTGGCCATAACAAGAAATCCCTGGACAGGGTTGCAGTGATATACTGGTAAGAGTTATCAGTAGTTTCACGAATGTTATGGACCTTACGTCGGCATGACTTATCAAGCTACTGGGGTCTGACGTTTACCACCCCTAGGCGAGATATGCGACATATCAGACGAACAGACCGGACTATACGGTAAGTGTTACTGTTTGGATTCACAGGAGTGTGAGCGGGCTTGCTCGTCGATCTTCTGATCGCTCAATACCCGGGTGGCCGTTACGTTTAGCAGACCGCTTGCGGCTTGTGGGTGTTTGATATGATCATCATCTGCTGCTGGCGTATTGACGAGTCTTTAGAGTCCTACACAGAGGTTTCCTGGCTAAAGCGAAACGAAATAGGAGCGCATATGAGATATGTGCGGGACCGAGAATAATGCGTGTATGTGATACCGTATTCTATTCTCGCGATGAATGTATCGAATGGTTGTATGTGATATAACCTAGTTATCGATTCAAGGATTGATTCGATAAGCCGATACATTGGATACTAGTCGGTTATATGCGACATGACCGGATCATTGAATCAAATGTTGATTTAATGATTTAATGTATAATTATATATTTGATATATTACTTTGCATTAACTAGTATTGGTTCACTTTAAATGGATTTTCTCACTTGATGTGCACATTGTATATGTGATATATTTTTGTATGCACTTGATTGTATCATGTTTGATGATACATGTTAACTTGAGTTTGTGTAAAGATTAAACCATGGTTATATGAATGGTTAGTGTTTTGATTATTTACTTACTTATTTATTTATTTATTTTGGAAAAGAAAATGATATGGTGGCTTTCTTTGTTTGCTTGTTGAAGCTTCTTGAAGCTTTGAACAAGTCCACCATATTTGTCTCATGCTTAACCCTAACCATTCCCACTAACCATAGTCTATTCTCTACACTTGAACATGGTTAGTATATGATAAGTATTCATATTATTTTTATTTTGAAAAAGAACATATCATATTCTATCATCTTCTTCTTCTTCTTCAAGAAGAAAACTTGCCACCATTAATGGCAACTTGAGCAAATGAGTGAGAAATCCAATTCCAAAGTGAACCTACCTCCTATTTCCTCATCCTCTACCTCTTGCCAAGTAGTATAGGGTGTTTTCTTCACAAGTTTCATGACTTGGTGAAGTGGGAGCTTGATCTTGTGATGCCTCGACGTAGATCATCTTCGGCATCGAAGTCGACGACCTAGCCCGCCCATTTCTCCGATGAAACCGACACTAGAGTTCAAGATCCAATTTGTTCAGCGGAGGGACGTCTACATGCAGCTAAGGAAGTGGAGAACCGGATCTAAAAAGGTTGTAGCCCCTTCCCTTTAGCTATAAAGTTGTTTACTTGCATCGTTTCGCCTATATATCTAGTTAACGATCCGTATAGGGTTTGTAGGCACTTGTAATTTTTGCAATTGGACATGTTTGATCACTTGTGAGACTTCATTAGTGTGCCTAGGAACCCTACAACTTGAGCACGGAACTCCTGGACTATTTTTAGAAGAATGAGATTCTCTCTCAGTATTACTCCTCTAGATACACCACAGCACAACGGTGTATCAGGGCGGAGCAATCACACCCTATATGATAAGGTGTGCTCTATGATGTGTACTACTGAGTTACCTGTTTCCTTTTAGGAGTTATGCACTTATGAAGTTGCATACCTATTGAATAGGGTTCCAATCAAATCAGTTGCCTACCACTTCATATGTGATATGGAAAGGGAAGAGCCCATATCTTAAGTTACTTAAGATTTGGGGTTGTCCAGCCTATATCTGAAAAGCAAAATCCGGACAAGCTCGAGGCAAGATCTGTTATGTAGAACTGGAAATGTTCCAGCTATACAAACTGCAGCTGATGATTTGACAGAACAAAAGGATTCAGTAGATTCCAACGAACCTCAGCCTCTCCGCCGTTCTAGTAAGGTTCCTCACCCACCTGAGAGTTACTTCGGTTTCTCTATGACAGTGGGAGCGAGTATTGCATCATGAGATGATGACCTAACTAGTTTCGAGCTGGCCATCAAGAGTAGGGACTCTGTAAGAATGGCTGGATGCTTATCGATCTGAGATGGAATCCTTATACACCAATAAAGTATGGACTTTGGCTGCTATATCTGAAGGGTTAAATCCCCATCAAGAGCAAGTATATCTTGAGAAGATTACTTGGTGTAGATGGAAAACTTGAGACTTTCGAAGCTAGACTTGTTAAAGGTTTTCGTCATCGACCAGGCGTGGATAATGATGAAACCTTTTTCCAGTGGCTATGCTTAAGTCCATCCAGATCCTACTTGCCACGGCTACATACCATGACTACGATATCTGGCGTTTGGGTGCCATGACTGCTTTTCGAAATGATGTTTTGGAAGAAAGCGTCTATAAGTACACAGTCAGAGGGCTTCGTAGACAGTGGGAGCGGCGGAAACGTGTGAAAGATGTTTTATATGATAAAGCAGGCATCGCGGAGTTGGAACGTCTGTTTTGATGTAGTAGTCAAAGAGTTTGACTTCATCAAAATGGTAGATGAACCTTGTATATACAAAAAGGTAGTAGGGAGTATGATGGTGATCCTCGTAGAGTACGTGGATGACATACTCTTGATAGGGAAGAAGTTTCCTATGCTACGCTCGGTCAATCTCCGCTTATCACAATGATTCTCCATATAGGATCAAAGTGATACCTCTTAAATCCTGAGTTTTCATCTATGAGATAGATGTTATTTGGGTGTTAGAATACTCGCTAGCTGTAGTGAGATGGTATCAATTGATCCTGGGGAGAATCACTGGAAGAGTTCCAGGGTGATAAAGACGACTGAATGTCAGTCACAGGCATTGTATTTACCCTCAGTAAAGGGACGGTATGTTGGAAGAGTTCCAAGCTAGATACCGTGGCATACTAGACGATAAAGGCTGGATACATCGCTACTTAAGATGCTACCAAAGAGGAAGTCTGGGTGTATATTAGTTCATGAGATGAACTTAGTTCCTCCCATTGTGTGACAATGGAGTTGTGGCTTTTGCCAAGGAACGTCCGTCCCATCAGTGAACCAGACATATTCTAAGGCAGTATCACCTGATCATGGAGATGGTTGATCTCCAGGGTGATCGAGGTTAGGAGAGCAGACTCAGAGGACAACACGGAGGATCCACTCACGAAGGCCTATTCCCATAGAGAGACTTTTATGGGATGGTTGAGTATGAGTTACTACAACCACTGCTACAGCTGGCCTTAATGCAAGTGGGAGATTGTTAGTTATATGTATGCCCTAGAGGCCATTACTGTACATAGGATGTATATTGTAGTGGATGCTGGGACATATATAGGGAGGACTTTCTTGCTTGACGTGATAGTATGCTATCTGGTTACTCTTTACCTTAACGTGTATACTGTTTGTCTCTCTGTTACATGTTGGTAAAGCCCTTAGGATGTGTACTTGACTACCTAGACTATGATGCGGATCATACTAGTGGGGACATGGTAGTCCATAAGTACAACCTTCAAAGTCCCTAGTCGTGGGTGTATCGAGACGGGGCATCGATATACCAGAGTAGACTAGCGTGTACCTTCTCGACCCATACAGATGGGCGATGGATGATCCCATATCCATTGATGTTTGACATCAGAGATTATATACGGGTGCTCAGTGCAGACTGGGTACACTGGACGGACTCGCCGAGAACTCCTAGATGGTATTATACCTTACGTCAGATGGCAGTTCTCTGGTGACACTGGTACAAAGTTGTCTGTTGACCCGAGATCGTCATAGAGTCTTGTGTGATACCCACTGTGCTTTGATTTCCATCTTACCACGTCCAAGAGGGCATGCAAAATGGTGGTTTCTGGGTACAGTCCCGAATCACATGGAGGCAATGAGCGATAGGAGGTGATTCGTCTCTCCCGGTATAGGGAGTTGATGTTGCGCTGTGTTCGATTGTCTATAACCGGAAATCCCTGGCCAGGGTTGCTGAGATTTACTGGTAAGTGTTACCAGTAGTTTCTCGAACTGTTATAGACCTCATATCGACAAGACTTATCGAGCTATTGGGATCTGACGTTTACCACCCCTAGGCGAGATATGCGACATATCAGATGACAAGACCGGACTGTATGGTAAGAGTTGCTGGTTGGATTCACAGGAGTGTGAGCGAGCTTGCTCGTTGATCTTCTGATCGCTCAATACCCGGGTGGCCGTTACGTTTAGCAAACCGCTTGCGGCTTGTGGGCGTTTGATATGATCATCACCTGTTGCCGGCGTATTGACGAGTCTTTAGAGTCCTACACAGAGGTTTCCTGGCTCAAGCGAAACGAAATAGGAGCGCATATGAGATATGTGCGGGACCGAGAATAATGCGTGTATGTGATACCGTATTCCATTCTCGCGATGAATGTATCGATTGGTTGTATGCGATATAACCCAGTTATCGAATCAAGGATTGATTCGATAAGCCGATACATTGGATACTGGTCGGTCATATGCGATATGACCGGATCGTTAAATCAAATGTTGATTTAATGATTTAATGTATAATTATATATTTGATATATTACTTTGCATTAACTAGTATTTGTTCACTTAAGATGGATTTTCTCACTTCATGTGCACATTGTGTATATGATATATTTTTGTGCACAAGATTGTATCATGTTTGATGATACATGCTAGTTTGGGTGTATGTTTGGTTTAAACCATGGTTGGTCAATGGTTAGGGTTTCACATGATTTATTTCACTTATTCTTTTATCTATTTATTTTGGTTGAAAAGGAAAAGAAAAACTAAATGGTTGCTTTCATGATAGAAGATTCTTGTAGCTTCATGCATCTTTGACTAAAGCAACCATTTTGTCTTCATCTCCTAACCCTAACCATTCAACTAACCTTGGTTTATTCTCTACACCTAACTATGGTTGCTATATGATAACTATTCATTTGTTTTCTATTTTGGGGATAATACTTATTATATTTCTTCTTCTTCTTCTTCTTCTTCAACAAAGAAGAAGCTTGCCACCATTAATGGCATCTTGAGAAAAAGAGTGAGAAATCCAATTCTAAAGTGAACCCACTTCCTATTTCTTCATCCTCTACCTCTTGCCAAGTAGTATAGAGTGTTTTCTTCACAAGTTTCATGACTTGGTGAAGTGGGAGCTTGATCTTGTGTTGCCTCGACGTAGATCATCTTCGGCATCGAAGCCGACGACCTAGCCCGCCCATTTCTCCGATGAAGCCGATGCTAGAGTCCGGGATCCGGTATGGACAGCGAGGGGACTTCATCACGGAGCCATGGAAGTGGAGGACCGGATCTACAAAGGTTGTAGCCCCTTCCTTTTAGCTATAAATTCGTTTATTTGCTTTGCATCGCCTATACATCTAGTTAACGATCCGTATTAGGGTTTCTCGGCACTTGTAAAATTTTAAATTGGCATGGTTGATGCCTTGTGAGACCTCATTAGTGTGCCAAGGAACCCGACAATCAAAACCCTAATGAGGTGTCTTCTTCTGTAAGCAATCTTGAGTAATTACAAGAATGCCCCGCTCATCCGTATACACATACCCGCATCTGTGCTCCGAGAAACACGAATACAAAGAGACGAAACTGATCCATCAATACAATACTAGGACCCGGCTTAAACCAAAGCCCACTAGTATTATTCGCCCGAACATCATACATGCATAAGTGCACGTACGTGATCGAAGCCCTGCCGTAAAACCATACGGCCTCTATATCTTTCGCCCTATGCAGGGAAACTCTCTATGTTGGACTCTAAAGACTCGACAGTATGCTGGCAGTGGGTTCAACCACAAGCCGCAAGCGGTACTAACTGCACGTAACAGCTATCCAGGTATCTGTCGATAAGAAGGCCGATGAGAAAACACATCCGAACTGCTACTGAGCCTGAATGTGACAATCTTTGTACAGTCCGGTATGTTCGTCTAAGAGTATCGCATATCGGGCCTAGAGGGGCGGTAATCGTCAGACCCCTAATAGCGCAATAAGTCATGCTGGAGTGTAGCCCAAAACACCCTGAGAAACTACTGGAATACCTACCAGTAAATCTCGCTTGCCCTGGCCAGAGACTTTGTGTAATAGCTCTCTGAACACAGCGTGATATCAACCCCCAATACCGGGAGAAACAAATCCTATCTAACCACCACTGCCTCAAAGTGCTTCGGGAACGCACCAAACTACTACATGTTTGCACGACTCCTTTGAGCCGTGGAAGGGTAGTAATCAAAGTATAGTAGGAACACACTCGAGGCAAATTAGCAATGTCAATTCGACGGACTAAGCTGTACTCATGTCATATAGGAACTGCTACCCGACGATAGATATAATACCCACCAGCAGTTCCCGACGTATCCTATCCAGAGTACTTATAACCTAATGAGCACCTGCAAACTATCTCTAGTACGACGTACTAATGGCTATGGGACAGACCTGTTGGAGATAGTGCCCTCAGAGTCAATTATTGGATCACAGGCACGTGATTGTAATGATTGAGAGAGGACCTATTCCGGTAGGACAGTCTTACTCAAGATGATAGTATGCTATCTGGTTTATCTTTATCATCGTGTACTGCTTTAGGTGACCTTACAGGTCGCTATTACATGTTGATAGAGCCCTTAGGATTCTTGCTTGACAGCCAGCAGTATGAGGGCGATCATATACGTGAGAGCTGATGGTCTATAAGCACATCCTTAAAAGGTCCCTAGTCGTGGGAGTTGCGAGATAGCGCATCGATACTCCAGAGTAGACTAGTGTATACAGTCGAGACCCCGAAGAGGGGCGGTGGCCGGTCTCACAAGCCACTGGTGTCAGTTGGTTCACCTAAGATGTATATATGTGCTCATTGGGTTATGAGTACACCGGACAGGACTCGCCGGGAACATGCTAGTTGGTCTTATACCTGACGTCAGATAGCAGTTCCCTGGTGACATGTGTACAGGTTAGTTCATCGACCTGAGGATCGTCATTTTCCTCGTGTGAGTTACCAATGTACTTTGATTACTACCCTACCACGCTCAAAAGAGACGTGCAAACAGGTTTTAGTTGGGTACAGTCCCGAGCCACATGGAGGCAGTGAGCGGATCTTCAGGGGTTCGTCTCTCCCGGTATTGGGGGTGAGGTCGCGCTGTGTCTAGGAGAGCCATTACACGAAGTCCTTGGCCAAGGCAGGAGATTTACTGGTAGGTATTCCAGTAGTATCTCAGGGTGTTCTGGGCTACACTCCGACACGACTTGTACCGCTTTTGGGGGTCTGACTTTTACCAACCTCCTAGGCCCGCCATGCGATGCTCATAGACGAACAGACCGGACTGTACGGATATTGTCATTGACAGGCTCAGTAGGGTGTCAGGATGAGTTCGCTCATCGACGTCCCTTTTGGTCAATAGCTGGTAGCCCGTCACGTATGGCTAATACCTCTGACGTGCTAGTGGTTAAATCCACAGCCATAGTATTGACGAGTCTTTAGAGTCCCCCACAGACCAGTTACTCAGGTTTCGGGCGAAACGCTGTAGAGGCCGTATGGAGATATGGCAGGGTTCGATCAGATACGTGAGGTATTGCACGAATCATGATCGGACGGATAATACTAGCGGGCTTTGGTTTAAGCCGGGTCCTAGTATTGTACGGTGTAGATTTTGTCTCATTGCATTTGTATTTCGGTCGGAATACAAATGCGGGTATGTATATACAGTAGCGGGGTTTTCCTGTAATTTATTACGGGATCAGTTTTACGAAGTTGCCAGTTTGCTTTCCGTTTCGGCCATTTTCCTTTGTATCTTTCCTTGGCTGAAAAATTGGTGGAGGAGGGCTTATTTGCATTTGTGCAAATAAGCATTTTGGAGGGTGGTCTTTGCATATTATTGCTTCATGATGGTTGCACCCTCATTTGAATTTCCTTGGATAATCATTATTTGACTTTCTTATTCATCATGTTTTACTTTTGGAGTCATCATGCTTGATGATGATGGTTGTTTATGATGAGGAAGTGTGGTTTGCTTTTTGACTTGATGATCTATCATTCTTTTTTCCTTGTATGATTGATCCACACCCCCTTGACTTCATTCCTCATTCATTCACAAATTAGAGGGCCGGCCATATGGTGATAGGGCTGTCCAAATTTTGGGGTGGGTGTGTGGTTCTCATTTTGGCTTGTAAAATTCCCTTAGTTCATCACAAAAGCTTGCATCTTCACCTCCATCAAAAAGGCAACCTAAACCCCAAATGAGACATATAGATCTTCACTTCATCTACAGTAAATCTTGGGCACGTCGACTCGCCAACTTCGTGCCCGAGTTGCCTCGGTCCAGAGGTGGGAGCCCGTAAAAGAAGCCGGCGATGTGGTGCCTTTCCGGCGACGTGGTGGAGACCGGAAATTCTGCGGGGAGATCGGGACGACGATGAGAAGACCGAAGGACACAGATCGCTCGGTATATCTCTCTACCCGTTCTTTACTTAGCTAGACTTAGATTAATGGCCCGATCTGGGATTTTAGTGCGCGGTGGTGCCAGTTCAAAAGTTTAATGTAAATTATCGTTTCCGCATTTTGGCCTCAGATTGACGGCCGGGGCGCCGCCGTGCACTTACACTGGTATCAGAGCCACGCCATTAACTTAGTCTAGCTTGCACTAGTATGTTTAAAGTTTCGATCGAACAAAAATCCCAAAACCGCATTTTCATGTACATATGTTCTCTGTCGATTTTGTTTTGGCTCAGAAATTTTTTTAAAGTGTTGCAGAATGATGTGCAGGGAATTCTAAGACTTCTGTAGAAATTTGATCACGTGAACACACTATCCTACCGCGGAACCGCGGCCAAACCCATGCTTGGGTCGCGGTTCCGCCGCAGTATTTACTGTTCAGTGTATAAAATTTTACAGAGAGTCTCTGTGTTGAAAATAGGGGTTTTGGTATATTCTTTTTGGGCCCAGAATTTCTTTATGTGCTACAGTAGTGCTTGGGGCCCACTTGGGTAAATTTGATCGATCGAATATTTTAAACATATTAGTTCACAGTATTTACATTATATCTGCGACCGTGAATGTCATTTGATCAATAAATCCTGTCTAACTGCTATAGCCCGGTTAGACGGATTTGCGAACGTGACATTCACGTTAATGTTCTGTGTTTTGCTGTGATGTTGCGGATTGGTCGTGGGGATAGCCTGGATGCAATGGTAGTACAATTTTTGTTGTATTATGTACATTTGATATTGCGGGGCGAGCGTCCGACATGTGGAGTGCCATCACTGCCTGTCTGTATATTATTCTTTTGGGGCACGACCGGGGTGAGGTCGATGTACCCGTTGTATATATATTTTACTTTCTGTACTAGGATTACCCCGCGGAGGGTTGCACGGATAGCCGGGTTCTAGAGGGCAACGAGCCCGCATCTCATGCCATTGAGACAGAGGGGCTTCACTCTAGAATTGGCAGGCTATTCGCCGCACTCGTAGGGGGTACAGGTTGACCCAGGAGGGGTGCCCAAGTTACCGGATTCCGTGAAATGCTGGGTGGTCCATTCACGTTGCTGAAGGGGGCTGCCTCGCTTCAGGTTTTGGCGGGTAACATGCCGCGCCCGTAGGGGTCTAGGATTTCATTGCACAGGCTATCCACACGACCAGGGGAACGTCGTATTTCAGTAGCGGCTCTGTGAAACCCGGGGATCCCAGATATCTGTATTGTTCTGTGAAGCTTATTACATTTCTGTGATGTTGCATTTTATCACGCCTTGAGCGAAATATTATATATTGATATATATACTAGTAGATGTTGTATATGTTTTGCATCCGCGCTAGTCCAGTCTCCGCTCTGTCGTTAGTTAACTAACCTAACGGGTAATGACGGGACCCAGTAGCGAATGCGGATGGCATATACGTACATCATTATTTTCGTTCTTTATTGGTGTGATCAATTGATGGGACTGCATTGATTCGGATCAATGCAAGATAAACAAATCTATTCTGATGTTGTTGGAACAATTTTTCAAAAAGCTGTTATTGCAAGGTCGTTCTCTTTTGTTTTGCACAGTGGTATTCGGTTATGAATATCCAGCACCTCAGTCGATGAGGCAAGGGCCGAGATCCCTTCACCGGGAATGACCCCTTGGACAGAGTCAGGGCAATAACTTCACTATAGTCGTTTACTTTTGCTTTGCATCGTGGTATTCAGTTGGAATATCCTGCACCTCATTCTACGGGGAAAGAGCCGAGATCCCTTCCCCGGGAGTAACCTCTTTAGCAAAGGTTTTCGTCCATATATTTTTATAAAAAGCTATCCGATTCCTTCAACGATATCAAGTTCATTACGTTAAAGCTTTTTCGCCAGAAACCATTCGTAGCCCTCCGTCGTTTCATATGGATAGTCAATAGTATTCAAGCTGTGTTTGCTGGCCAAAGTCAAGGCACAGTGTTTGGTAGCTGTTGGGTATTCATATGCAGCATAGATAGATGCGTTGGTTTGGGACAGTCGTACTACCTTGTTGGCCAAAGTCAAGGGTATGTACGGGTGGGTTCAAATTAACCTGGAGAATGACGGGTAGAACTTAACATGTGACTTATGATTTGTTGGCCAAAATCAAGGACATAAGAGCATGGGGCAAAAATCACATCGGGAGTTTCTAAAGAAACTGAAACTTGCCAGATATGCGCATACATTCTGGAGTGTGATAACGTGAGCGAAGTCCGTCACGTTATCATGCGATGATAGTTGGATCCCGATTCCCACTGATGAGTTGGTTTACTCCTCGGGTGATCCCGACTAATTCTTCTTTCAGGTTTGGAGGAGAATTTGACGGTACAGTGGGAGGTTTCCAGATTAGATAAAGTGATAACTATTCTGATCTAGGTTAGAGTGCACGCCGAGTGTTTCTTTTCTCTCTCTCTTTGGCAGCGACCATGACCCGACCTAGACTATGACTCAGTGACCAAGTTGACCGAACGTTCTTAAACACTGGCTTTTGGATGTCAGAGTTGCAAACCTCATTGCCACTCCTACTTTTACCCTTTTCTCCAGGACACCCCGTATTACTACGAACGTCCACTTCCATTGGACAAAACCATTGTATGGTTATATACGAACTCGAAGGAATTTATTCGAGGATGGTTTCTGATTGTTAGCGATTCTGCGTGTTCAAGTTAAAGTTAAATACCGCAATCAAGACGGTTTCGCTTGTAGCTAGCCGGTTGAGTACGGGTCGTCCGCAGAGAGATGGGAATCTTTTTCTATGTGTTTTAACGAGTTAAGTTCGGAAGTCCAGATTTTGTTTGTGATTATCTAATTGTTAAAGTGATATGTAAAGAGAGCTTGTTAGGGTTAGGATTAGGTTAGTTTGAGTTAGGAGTCTCCCACATCTTTCGTTTCCCCTCTTAATATCGGTGTTACGGTAATCGGCAACAACGGGGATTAGCACGACTAGGAAGGAACTTGCGAGTATAAGCTAGGCTTTCCAACGCATAAGTTCTTCCTTTTGGTGCTTGACCGTCCGTTCTTGGCTCTTAGCCATAACCTCCGGTTAATTCAACCACAACCGGTCTTACTACGGAATCACCGCTATCATGTAGGATAGGGTGCCGTAAGGAGCGGATTGTGGTTCAATTAACGGGAGTCGAATTAAGCTGTTGGGCAAGGAAAGAGTGAGAGATTTCCTTCTCTCAAACTTCCCTTATCCTACCCTAACAAGTATGAAACTACTCACACATCATGATACAGAAAAATAAAACAAAACAAAAGAGGAAGATAGAAAGAAAGAGATTAGAAGATAACAACTAGCTAATTGCGACCTCACCTTGGCGAGGATCAAGCGTAAGCATCATGGTTGTTTTAAGGATAAAGAAAAGAGAGAAGAAAGAAACAACAAGAAAAATAACAACAACTAAGTTAACAAATGAAAATTACAACAATTAACAAGAGAATAAGACAAGCATAATAATAAACGGTTCTTCTTTATTCATCATTCTTCACTCAAAAGCTCACTACAAGTTTTAATGGAGAAGAGATGAGAAGAGGAAGAAGAACGCAACTAAACCTAGAAAATAAAATACAAGATTATGGACCCCTTTCCTTCATAAAGTTCTAGGCTATTTATAGGCTGGAGAATGGAAATCTAGGGCAAAATCCTGGCTCTATACAAAAAGTCCAAACTACCCCTGAAATACGACCCTCTGACTCGCCAGTATGGCCGCGGATCCGCGGCCTAAGCCTCCTTATGCCGCGGATCCACCGCACTCTGGTGGATTCAGGGCTTGGGGTTCTTGGTACTTCCCTGGCCTGCTGTCCCCTCTTGTCTGGTACATGTATTTTCTGAAAATACTTCCACATTTCTTCCAGAATTTCTGTTGAGGGAAAGGTGGACTTTGGACATGGATTTTCTTGAGCTCCGCGTAGATTTCTTGGTCTTGGTGTTGCCATTGTGCTTTGTGCATGAAGGTGACAATTGATTTGTCATTTTGTCCCCTAAACTGGTGTGCGGCAACAGACGGATAAAGAGCGGAGACCCGTGTTTTATCTGTGGTTGGCAGGAACTCGGATTTTGTCGTATTTTTCCATAGATTTTACCGTTTAGAGCCGAGAACCTGTATCCTGTAATTGACTAGCAAACACGGCTCAAGAGTACCTACCGATATGCAATGTGATAAAAATTGGACGGTATAAAAATGCAAAAATCTGATATGAACAAATACCCCCAAACTTATCATTTGCTCGTCCCGAGCAAAGCCAATTTATTCACAAAAAATTTCCTAACCTCACTTTCGCAGGGAACGCGATTGCACTGAGCATGTGCAACAAGCCGTTAAACCTCTAGGTGTCCTTAGTAGGAGGAGTGTTGTCTCCTGAGGGTTTTCAGCGGATACTACCCACAAAATCCGGTCAAGTTGGTTTTGTAAAATAACTAAGATTCAAACCCTAAAGTCTTGTTTCAGAAAATAACAATTCTATAATCCTAAGTTTAGACTATCGAACCTTTATTTTTCACACCTCGCTTCTTATTTAACTACAGATTTTATATGTCTTTACGTGCAGTGCAAATAGTGTCGTTAAGTTCCAGAAGGATCGATTAAAGTCATCATGTCGCACAATAAAGCCCAGATAACAATTTTAAAAGGATCACATAAGTTTTATAAAGAGTTAATCATTTTTCAAGTTTCGTTTTCCAGTAAGGTTTCAACTTCAGAATTTCTATCTTCCTTAACAGGAAACTAAGTCGTATTTTTCACTCCACCTTTTTCTTGTTTTCATTTCATACACACCTCTGTGAACGTGCAATAGTCTTTATCATAGAATAAAACCTTCATATCTAGCCCAGATAACAATTTTAAAAGGATCACATAAGTTTTATAAAGAGTTAAGCATTTTTCAAGTTTCGTTTTCCAGTAAGGTTTCAACTTCAGAATTTCTATCTTCCTTAACAGGAAACTAAGTCGTATTTTTCACTCCACCTTTTTCTTGTTTTCATTTCATACACACCTCTGTGAACGTGCAATAGTCTTTATCATAGAATAAAACCTTCATATCTCAGTTAAATTTTTTTATAAAAGCCTGTCTTTTATCAAGATTATTCTCACACAAAGAACCGTTAGGAATTTTAACTCGGAGAGAACACTTGCTTGACTTTGTTTTAATCTGGACTTTCTAGGCTTCTTAGCGAGCTTTGGGCCAATGCACCCAAACCAGTTGGTTTTAAGGCATTAGGTGTAGAAACACCCCAGCGGACTTAATTACTCAAGTTACCTAGGTCCAAAAACAAAAGACAGTTTGGCGTGAAAATCAGATGATTTAATACGAACGGAGATATAACCGGCAGTTCAATTATTTTTTTTGGATAAAAGACGTGTTTAGTGGGTTCGGTGTGTAATCATTCCAATCAAGTTTCAGATGGGTTATTTTTCAGACTTAGTTCCAATTACGGCATCAATAACATTCCTTCATATTCGCTTTACTTCATAAACTATTCTTGACATTACTTATTTCAGAACAAACCTATTTGATCCTCAGAAAATCATTTATCTGTTTAAAAGTTTTTAAACATAAAAGACTTGTCATCTAATTCCCAAAACTCACGACACGTGTAGTGTGATGTAAAGACGTATATCAGCTATAGTTAACTTCAAAGGAGAGCTATCTTTCAGGTTTTCAAAATCTAAACATAAGATTTAGTTATTCCTATCTTTTCAAACAAAAACCATCGAAATGTTGAATCAGAGTTCTTCCACAAGCTAACTTGACAGAAAAGTTTTTATATTTTTAGAAAATTTTCAGATTTTTATGGATTTTATGGATTTTAATATGCAGATGCAAAATATACATATGAATGCGAAGGTAAGAAATGCGTACCGAGCGTACCCCCAAACTTAAACCGGAGAGTGTCCTCACTGTCATTGCATGAAGAGATCATTTGAAGGGTCAAAATTGTCGGTTAGCGATACACAAGTTTTATTTGTTTTTGTTTTTAAAGAAAAGAAAAAGAAAAAGAATATATACAAATATATACAAAATGGTTTGTACATACCCCCAAACTTATTTGGAACAGTGTTCACTGTTCTTGGCTGGATAACCGAAGTTTGGAGGTAGGCAGAGGAAGATCAGGCAGGGTAAACCGGCTCCTGTAAGAACAGGAGCTCCTCTGTTGGTTCGGCGCTAAGGTACGGTTTACATCGGTGTCCGTTTACTTTGAAAAATGAACCGTCCTTCGGATTTTCCAAATCCACAGCGCCCTTGCGGATACACATTCCGCACAAAATACGGCCCTTTCCAGCGAGATCTGAGCTTTCCAGGATGAAAGTGAAGTCGGGTGTCGTAAAGCAGTACCTGTTGACCAGGTACGAAGGTTTTGCGCAAAAGGTGTTTATCGTGAAACACCTTCATTCGGTTCTTAACGACAACCGCGTTATCGTAAGCCTCATCCCTAAGCTCGCTCAGTTCGTTCAACTGCAGCTTCCGATGGCTGCCCGCATCCTCGAGAGACAGATTCAACTCTTTTATCGCCCAAAATGCGCGATGCTCTATTTCGAAAGGTAGGTGGCAGGCTTTTCCGTACACAAGCCGTTAGGGAGACATGCCAAGGTCGGTCTTATAAGCGGTTCGAATTGCCCAGAGGGCATCAGTGAGTTTCAGCGACCAATCCTTACGGTTCTTGGAAACCGTCTTCTCCAGTATCTGCTTGATTTGCCGATTTGAAACTTCGGCCTGCCCGCAGGTTTGGGGGTGGTAGGGCGTGGATAGCTTATGATTAATGGAGTATTTCTGCATTAAGGCCTCGAAAGTCTTATTGCAGAAATGACTTCCATTGTCGCTGTTAGTGTATATGCCCTAGAGGCCATTACTGTATCATACTTGTTTGTATATTACTTAATGGAAGCTTGGGATATTCACCTTGTATAAACAATCTTGCTCAAAATAGTAGTATGCTACTTGGTTTGTTTCTACTTCAATGTGTACATGTGTTTATTTTAGTATATCGCCTATACACATTAGTGGAGCTCTTAAGATCTTTGCTTGATTACCAGCGTTGTGATGGCAGTCACACTAGTGGGGCTGGGTAATCTATAAGCACATCCTTATGCAGGTCCCTGGTCGCAGGACTATCGAGATAGGGCATCGATACTCCGGAGTAGACTAGCGTGTGCGCTTCTCATCCCAGTGTGGGAGATGGTCTGTCCCACAGCCATCAGTACGTCGTACTTGAGAGAGTATGCGGGTGCTCGTTGGGTTACGAGTACACTGGACAGGACTCGTCGGGAACTAACTAGTTGGTATTATGCCTATCGTCAGTTATCAATTCCCAGGTGACATGAGTACAGCTTAGTCAGCTGACTTGACACTGTCACTTCGCCTCGAGTGTGTTCCCACTGTACTTTGATTACTACCCTACCACGGCTCAAAGGAGCCGTGCAAACAGGTAGTAGTTGGGTGCAGTCCCGAAGCACTTGGAGGCAGTGACGGTTAGACAGGATTCGTCTCTCCCGGTATTGGGGGTTGGCATCGCGCTGTGTCTAGGAGAGCCATTACACGAGTAGTCCCTGGCCAGGGCAAACGAGATATACTGGTAGGCTTCCAGTGTTATCTCAGGGTGTTTTGGGCTTCGCTCCGGCACGACTTGTACCGCTATTGGGGGACTGACGTTTACCGCCCCCTAGGCCCGCCATGCGATGTATCAGACGAACAGACCGGACTGTACGGAGAATGTCACATTCAGGCTCAGTAGTAGTTCAGATGGGTTTCGCCTCGTCGGTCTTCTTGTCGGCACTACCTGGGGACCGTTACGCACAGCTAGTGCCTCTTGCGGTCTGTGGTTAAACCCACTGCCAGCGTAGTGTCGAGTCTTTAGAGTCCCACACAGAAAGCTTTTCGCCTTTAGGCAAGAGAGTAGAGGTCGCATGGTTTTGCGACAGGTCGCATGGTTTTGCGACAGGGTTCGGTCACATCCGTGCACTTGTGCACGTACAGTGTCCGGACAGTTTGCACTAGCAGGCTTTGGTTTAAGCCAGCTCCTAGTGTACGTATTGGGATTGGATTTATCCAGTTAGCAAGCGTGTTCCTCGGAACGCGGATGCGGGTATGTATGAACAGTTGACAGGGAGACAGAGGCAGCGGATTCTCATTAGGGTTGTTGACAGTTGACCGTTTGCTCAACCCTAATGAGAATATGATATGTGATTAACTATTATATTAATTAAGTATTATGGTGATATGGTTGTTGACTTTTGTTGACTTTTTTGACTTTTGTTGACTTGTTGACTTTGTTGACCGGTTGACTACGCTTGACTAGTTGACCATCATGATAACCATAGCCATCATTTCATGGCAAAGACTTTTGCTTTCTTGCTCATTTGTGCCAAATGAGTGCATGAAATGATATGGTTATGGTTGCTTCAACCATCACATAACACTTGATTTGGTATAATGAGTTATGATGACTTTGGATTATGAGTGGGTGGAAGACAAAAGAGTTGCTCATTCTTACTTTCTCATTCTCTCTCTTGTTCTTGAGCTCTCTTGCTCTTGCTTTCACCCTCTTCCTCTTGCTCTCTCTCTTGACTCTATGGTTCACATATCTCATGAGTTGAGAATCAAGAACCATAGATAAAATCCCTTACAAACTCTTCTCTACTCATTCTAGTTCACAAGGTTTAGCAAACCGAGTGAACTAGTTTCTTCAAAGTTCGAAGAAGGAGCCAAAGGTTGGAGCTTTCAGGTGGATCTATCATCGGCGTACGGAGACGACGAGAAGAAGCCAATCCGGACCACCATCGGAGCTTGAAGACGAAGGAGTTCAAGACAAGCAAGGTATAACCCCCTAACCGAGTAGCTAGAAACTCGTAGTTAGGTTGTTAGTTAGATGTTTAACCAAGATCCGGGTTATAGGTCCATGTTACCACCTCTATAAAAATCATTTTGTACCAAATTCCGCATGCCCGAAAGTACCGGGAGAGGTAGCATGGACTTACAGTGGTATCAGAGCCTAGTTAAACTCCATCTAACATGTTAGCAAGTAACTAGAAGATCGATCAAAGAAAAAGTCCCGAAAACGAACCCCGAAATTCGAACTTTCTGTCGATTTTTATACTGTTCAAAAGTTGATTATTTTCATCTCTAAAATCGGCTCAGGGTTTTTAAAAGCTACTGTAGAAAAATCACCAAGAGTTCCCACTGAACGACCGCGGAAACGCGGCAATAGCTTGCTATTGCCGCGGTTCCGCGGCCTCCTTGGCCCCTCTCTGGTGTTTCTTTGCTACAGTGTACTTGTAAGGGTATTTTGGGAATTTTGGAATATGTGTTTTCTGCCCAGATTTTCCAGAACGAAAATTTTATTTTTGGGGTCCCGAAAATCCGTATTTTTGATCGAACTTCTGAAAGACTTAAGCTAACGGGTTTTTCTGTAATGTGATATTTGTATTGAACGTCTACTAATCGCTATATGTCGATTAGTGGGGGTTATACAAATCTGTGATCTGTAATGTTGCTGGAATGTGTATATGAATATGTTGGATTGTCGCGGGTGAATAGCCGGGGGTTGTGAGACGAGAGTTTTCTTTTCTTTCAATTCATTTAAATTTGTAAATTGATGTAATAATTATTTGTATGGCCGCACAACCGGGTCGGTGTTGTAGCCGTCATTGTATAATTTCTTTTTACTGTTTTTGCTCCTAGGATAGACCCATGGAGGGGTGCACAAACTACCGGGTATGCCGAAGTGCCGAGTGGCCTACTCACGGGGATGAGGGAGGTTGCTTCGCTTCGGGTACTTGGCGGGTAGTTTGCCGCACCCGTAGGGGTCTTTGGGGGGTTATTGGCCATTCACCGCGACCGTGTAATCTGCTATTCGTTACAGGCTCGTGCGAATTGCAGCTTCCTAGTATATCCAATGTGTTCATCTGTGATCTGAAATGTTTATCATTGCAGTATATCTATATATGATATTATTTAGGCGTTGCTTATGTTTTACAGCCGCGCTAGCCCAGCCCTCGTTCTGTCGTTAGTTAAGTAACCTAACGGGTAATGACGGGGCTCAGTGGCGAATGTGAATGGCATAAGCGTACGTCATATTTTGGTTGTTTTCTGCAATGGTAGGTTTAAATGATGGGACGCATTAAAAGAACTAATGCAAGTAAAACACGCATTAAAAGAACTAATGCAAGAAAATAAACCAAGTATAAGTCGTTGGAACACTTTCGAAAAAACCACTCGGTTCTTTTCAAAACAAACTTTTAAAATGCGGAGTTTGAGCCACTCCATTTAAAAGCTATCTCGTTCCATCGACTAGATCAAGTTCACTACGTTCACGGTTTCGCCAAAACCATTCGTAGCCCTCCGTCGTTTCATATGAATATTCAACAGTATTCAAGCTGTGTTTGTTGGCCTTAGTCAAGGCACAGTGATTGGTAGCTGGTGGATATTCATATGTTGCATAGATAGATGCGTTGGTTTGGGACAGTCGTATTACTTTGTTGGCCATAGTCAAGGGTATACACGGATGGGTTCAAATTAACCTGGACAACGACGGGTAGAACTTGACATGTGACTTATGATTTGTTGGCCTTAGTCAAGGTCATAAGAGCATGGGGCAAAAATCAACATCGGGAGTTTCATAAGTACTGAAACTTGCTAGCGTTGCATACCATTTGGAGTGTGATGATTCTGGTAGGATTCCTTCGGTTTCGTCACGCGATGATATTTAGATCCCGATCCTACTGTGAGTATATGCTACTCCTCGGGAATTTCTCACTTAACGATCAATGCTATAAACCAAGTAGGTGTCTAGAAAGGTGTTAGCGGGGCTACGCCCACAGGGAAAAGAGGTTATTTAATTAAGGAACTTCGCGAAAGCGTTGGAAAACCTCCCTCGAAGTACCGACACCAGCCTGGCCGAACGGTTAAGCAAGTATTGTACGGTGAGATTGATCCTGACTAATTCTTCCTTTTTGGTTTTAAGGAGGGATTCGAGAAACAGTGGGAGCCATCCTGTTTAGACAAACTAAAAACCACTCTAAACTTGCAAGAGTATCATGCTGAGTGTATTCTTCTTTCTCTCTTAAATTGCAGCGACCCTGTGATCACACCTAGGTTACATCTAGATAATAAGATGACTGAACCTGACTGTTATGACTGGCAAAGGTCTGTCAAGATGTCCATTGCCCATGACAAGCTGGGACACCTCTTAACTAATCAAATCCCTGCTGTCTCAGGTCCAGTTTCCCCTATCACGGATGTTTACATCCGCAGGACATCGGAAAAAGATTGTGCGAAAGCCAAGTGCCTCGTGTTAGCCTCAGTTGATGCTGCAAACCAGAGGCAGCACGAGAAGATGGACTCAGTTTCTATCTTCCTCCATAACAAAGTTTTATATGGAGAGCAATCTCGTATCGCAAGATATGAGACCTCGAACGAATTGCTTCAAGCGAGGTTGGCTGACGGGTCATCTGTAGGGGGCAACGTCCTTACAGAGACCAGCTATTTTAAGCTCACGGACCTGGAGACCACGTTGGAGAATGGGTCAGGTACTGACCTAATTCTACAGTCCCTGCCCTCTGCTTATACCCTGAAAGAAACCAGGGAAGAAAAAGGAAAAGCAAGGGCAAAAGTTTCATGACTGGATATAGTAAAAGAGGGACGTTCCTATTGTAACGGGAATGAACTATGGAAGAGAGATTGCAGGGCTTGTAAAGCCAGTAGCCAGAATTCGAAGCTTGTTGTGGCTTCGGCTTCGAGTGTGTTTGTAATTGAGAATTGTTTGTCAGTTAACCCTACTTCCTGGGTATTGGATACTAGATCAGGATCTCATATCTGTAATTCGTTGCAGGGTCTGAGAAACCGTAGGGTTATCAGGAAAGGTGATATGACTCTCAGGGTTGCTAACGGAATGAGCATGGATGCTGTATCCGTAGGGGAATATCACCTAGGACTGACAACTGGGCAGATATTGATTCTGCGTGACTGTTTGTATGTACCAGGTGCGACTTGTAATATCATATCTGTATCCTTACTTTCTAAGGAAGGATATGATTTTGCTTTTGTAAGCTATGTAGTAAACATCCACCTAAATCAAGCATTGATTGGGTCAGGTACATTAAATAACGGTATATACGTATTGAATCAAGCTCAGATATTCAGTGTCCAGAACACACTTAAAAGAATGTCTCCAGAATTAAATCAGGCTTTCTTATGGCATTGTAGACTGGGTCACATCAATGAGACACGGTTGACTAAGTTACATAAAGAAGGATACTTGGATCCGTTCGAGTACCAGTCTTATGCCACTTGTGAATCTTGTCTCATGGGAAAGATGACAAAGACTACGTTCACTGGACACGGGGTAAGAGCGAGCGAGCTCTTGGGACTTATACACAGTGACGTGTGTGGTCCAATGTCTACACATGCGCGAAGCGGTTATTCATACTTCATTACTTTCACAGATGATTTCTCTAGGTATGGACATGTCTTCTTAATGAAGCACAAATCCGAGGCCTTTGAGAAATTTCAGGAATATAAGAATGAAGTAGAAAAACAAGCAGGCAAAAGTATCAAGATCCTAAGATCGGATCGAGGTGGTGAATACTTGAGTGCCGAGTTTCTAGACTACTTAAAAGAGAATGGAATTCTCTCTCAGCGTACTCCTCCAAACACACCACAACACAACGGTGTATCGGAAAGGAGGAATCGAACCCTATTAGATATGGTTCGTTCCATGATGAGTAAGGCTGAGTTGCCGCGATCTTTCTGGGGTTATGCACTGGAAACAGCTGCACATCTCTTGAACCAAGTTCCTACTAAGACAGTGCTTACCACACCATATCAAATGTGGAGTGGGAAGAAACCCTGTCTTAAATCCTTTAAGACATGGGGATGTCCGGCTTTTGTAAAAAAACAGCATGCGGACAAGCTCGAGGCACGCTCAGTACAGTGCAAGTTTGTGGGATACCCAAAGAACTCCAAGGGGTATCTTTTCTATTACGCAGAGGAGCAAAAAGTCCTTGTTTCTCGTCATGCCCGCTTCTTGGAAACTGAGTTTTTAGAAAATCAGATAAGTGGGAGCGCAATAGAATTGGAAGAAATTCCAGAACCACAAGCTATTACTGAAACCTTAGTAGAACCAGAAGGTTCAGGGGAACCGGACATTCCTACGCCGCTCCGCAGAAGTAGTAGGCAGTCTCATCCGCCCGAGAGATACTACGGTTTTCTCATAGACGGGGATAGAGAGGATTGCATCATAAATTATGATGAGCCTACTAGCTTCCAGCAAGCCATTCAGAGCGGTGACTCGGTAAAATGGCTTGATGCAATGCGGACCGAGATGGAGTCCATGTACACCAACAAAGTTTGGACTTTGGACTTTGCTCCAGAAGGGGTAAAACCCGTAGGCTGCAAATGGATCTTCAGAAAGAAGATTGGTGTAGATGGGCAGGTTGAAACCTATAAAGCTAGGCTCGTTGCAAAGGGTTTTCGTCAAAGACCTGGTTTGGACTATGACGAGACCTTTTCTCCGGTAGCCATGCTTAAATCCATTCGGATCCTTCTTGCCATTGCTGCCTTCCACGATTATGAGATCTGGCAGATGGACGTAAAGACGGCTTTCCTAAATGGAAATTTGGAAGAGTGCGTCTATATGGATCAGCCAGAGGGATTCATTCAGAGTGGGAGCAGCGGTAAAGTGTGCAAGTTGCTCAAGTCCATCTATGGACTTAAGCAGGCATCGCGGAGTTGGAACATCTGCTTTGATGATACTGTCAAAGAATTCGACTTTGTCAAAAACCCAGATGATCCATGCATTTACAGTAAGATTGTAGGGAGAAATGTGGTATTCCTCGTCTTGTACGTCGATGACATTCTCCTAATAGGAAATGATATTCCTATGCTACAGTCAGTCAAAGGATTCTTGTCACAGAGGTTCTCCATGAAGGACCTGGGCGATGCCAACTATATTCTGGGGATCCAGATCTATCGTGATAGATCTAAGAGGATGTTGGGACTTTCACAGTCAAGGTACATCGACACCATACTGAAACGATTCAGTATGGAAGATTCCAAGCGCGGTAATCTACCGGCTTGTCACGGAATCACCCTCTCCAAAGAGATGTCTCCCAAGACTGATTTGGAAAGGGCTCGCATGTCATCAATACCCTACGCATCTGCGGTAGGCTCTATTATGTATGCGATGTTATGTACCGGACCAGATGTAGCATACGCATTGAGCGTTGTAAGCCGGTATCAGTCGGACCCTGGGGAGAAACACTGGATAGCAGTAAAGAACATTCTCAAGTACCTGAGAAGGACTAAGGAGATGTTCTTGGTGTATGGCGGAAAAGACCTCCAGATTGAGGCCTTTGCTGACTCCAGCTTCCAGAGTGACAAGGATGACTCCAAGTCCATGTCGGGTTCTGTCTTTACCCTCAATGGAGGGGCGGTTTGCTTGAAGAGTTCCAAGCAGGAAACCGTTACTGACTCAACCATGGAAGCGGAGTACATAGCTGCTTGTGATGCCGCAAAGGAAGCTGTCTGAATGAAGAAGTTCCTCACGGAACTTCAGGTGGTTCCTACCAGTGTTGATCCAATACCGCTGTATTGTGACAACAACGGCGCTATAGCTTTAGCGAAGGAACCCAGGTCCTATCAGAAGTCCAGGCACATTTTAAGGCGGTTCCACCTGATCAGGGAGATCATTGATCGCCGGGAGATCGAGGTAAAGAGTGTAAAATCAGAAGATAACACTGCAGATCCATTCACCACGGCCTTGCCCCATACTCAGTTCGAGCGGCTGATCGAGATGATAGGTCTTCGATACGCCAGTACATGGCCTTAGTGCAAATGGGAGATTGTTAGTGTATATGCCCTAGAGGCCATTACTGTATCATACTAGTTTGTATATTACTTAATGGAAGTTTGGGATATTCACCTTGTATAAACAATCTTGCTCAAAATAGTAGTATGCTACTTGGTTTGTTTCTACTTCAATGTGTACATGTGTTTATTTTAGTATATCGCCTATACACATTAGTGGAGCTCTTAGGATCTTTGCTTGATTACCAGTACATGGCCAATTTTAATATTCCAGAAAACACATTTTCAACTCAGGAACATTCTGCAAAGTTTTGGGGGCATGAACAGTTGTTACGGCGGCGGAAGCGCGGCCCAAGCAGGGATTTGGCCGCGCTTTCGCGGTGGAACAGTGAGTTCATGGTACCAAATTTTTACAGTATGTTTCTAATTCCCTGCACATCACTCTGAGACAAGCTGAAAAATTTTTGGACTCAAAAAAAAATTCGACAGAAACTGATGTGCTTGAAATACGCGTTTTCGGGATTTTGTTCGATCGGAAACGTAAAACACATTAAACAAAGCTAGACGAAGTTAATGGCGAGGCTCTGATACCACTGTAAGTGCACGGCGGCGCCCCGGCCGTCAACCCGACGGCCAAATGCGGAAGCGGTGAAAAACTTTAATTTTTGCGGACTTAGCAAACCGGCACCACCGCGCACTAAACCCCGGATCGTTCCATTAAACTAGATCTAGCAAACTACAAGAAGGGAAGAGATATACCGACTGATCCGAGTCCTCCGGTCTTCATCTCCACTCCGATCTCCTCGCGGGATCTCCGGTCGTCGCCTCCTTGCAGGAAGGGCACCACGTCGCCTGCATCTTTTACGGGCTCCCGCCTCTATACCGAGGCAGCTCGGGCGCGAAGTAGGCTAGCCGACGCGTCCAAGATTTGCTGTAGACTAGTGTGGAAACTTGTCTCTTTGGGGTTTAAGAGGTTGCCATGTATGGAGGAATTTTGCACAATGATTTTCATGGATCCAAGAAGGAAAGAGGATCATGCAAAGAGAAAAGCTCGGCCATCCCATGTAAATTGTGCTCACTGGAAATAGAAAATGAAGCCTGCACACAATTATGAATGAATGAAGCAAGCTCTCCCCCGAAAATACATCAGCCCCAGCACTCTCTTTTTAACACAATGCAATCATGTATATATATAAATTAATCCAAACCATCAAAAAAACATTCCAGCACACTCCAATCCAAACAGTGGCCGGCCCCCTTTTTCAAATCACAAACCATAAACCCATACTCTATCATATCATAATTAATGCATCATGGAGCAAAGATGCAATCATATCAAAAGAATATATTTTCAAGAAACCCCTTTCCACAACATGTTATTTGCACAATTGCAAATAACCCCCTCCATCGGAAAAGTCCGGCCGGAAAAGAACAAAGGAAAACCGGCCGGAACGGAATGCAAACTGGCAACTCCAGAAAACTGGTCCCGTAATAAATTACAGGAAAACCCCGATACTGTGCATACACACCCGCATTTGTATTCCGTCCGGATACAAATGCAATGAGACAAAACTACACTATCAAATACTAAGATCCGGCTTAAGCCAAAGCCGGCTAGTAAAAACCGTCCGATCACAATCCATGCAATACCGCACGTATCTGATCGAACCCTGCCATATCTCCATACGGCCTCTACAGCGTTTCGCCCGAAAGCTTGAGTAACTGAAAGTGTGGTGGACTCTAAAGACTCGTCAATACTATGGCTGTGGGTTTAACCACTAGCACGTCAGAGGTATTAGCCATACGTGACGGACCACCAGCTATTGACCAAAAGGGACGTCGATGAGCGAGCTCATCCTGACACCCTACTGAGCCTGTCAGTGACAATATCCGTACAGTCCGGTCCGTTTGTCTATGAGCATCGCATGTCGGGCCTAGGGGGTTGGTAAAAGTCAGACCCCCAAAAGCGGTACAAGTCGTGTCGGAGTGTAGCCCAGAACACCCTGAGATACTACTGGAATACCTACCAGTAAATCTCCTGCCTTGGCCAAGGTCTTCGTGTAATGGCTCTCCTAGACACAGCGCGACCTCACCCCCAATACCGGGAGAGACGAAACCCCCGAAGATCCGCTCACTGCCTCCAAGTGGCTCGGGACTGTACCCAACTAAAACCTGTTTGCACGACTCCTTTGAGCCGTGGTAGGGTAGTAATCAAAGCACAGTGGGAACTCACACGAGACAAATGACGATCCCCAGGTCGATGAACTAACCTGTACACATGTCACCTGGGAACTGCTATCTGACGTCAGGTATAAGACCAACTAGCATGTTCCCGGCGAGTCCTGTCCGGTGTACTCATAACCCAATGAGCACCTGTATACATCTTAGGTGAACCAACTGACACCAGTGGCTTGTGAGACCGGCCACCGCCCCTCGTCGGGGTCTCGACTGTATACACTAGTCTACTCTGGAGAATCGATGCCCTGTCTCGAAACTCCCACGACTAGGGACCTTTTAAGGATGTGCTTATAGACTCCAGCTCTCACTTATATGATCGCCCTCATACTGCTGGCAGTCAAGCAAGAATCCTAGGGGCTCTATCAACGTGCAATAGCGACATGTCAGGTCACCTAAAGCAGTACACGATGATAAAGGTAAACCAGATAGCATACTATCATCTCGAGTAAGACTGTCCTACCGGGATAGGTCCTCCCTCAATCATTGCAATCACGTGCCTGTGATCCAATAATTGACTCTGAGGGCACTATCTCCAACAGGTCATTCGTGTCTCGGACAAGCACAGAGCACGAAGGGGGGCAGCACAAAAATCAATGGGTGCGCGGAGCTCAAGAGAGATAAAGTCAAAAGTGAAGAAAAGATAACAATCTTGGACTATGAATTCTGCTGATATTCTGGAAGAAATTATCAGAAAATACATGTACCAGACAAGAGGGGACAGAAGACCAGGGAGGTACACAGAAGACCACACCCTAACACAACTATAGGGGCGCGGATCCGCGGCCATAGGGGGGCATAGGCGGCGGATCCGCGGCCGTACAGGGGATTCAGAGCATCATCTTTTGGGGGCTGTCTGGTAATTTTGTCTATGGTCAGATGGTTTCCCTAGGGTTTCATATCCCTGCCTATAAATACAGCAGAACTTGCCAAGCCTTAGGGTCATTCTTTGTTCTCCATTCTTTTGTAGTTTTAGTTCTTTTTCTTCTTCTTCTTTATTCTTTTTCCATGAAAATTATTGTGAGAGCTTTTGAGTGGGAGATTAATGAAGATGAGGTTTTTGTATCATTCTCTTGTGTTTCTTCTTCCCCTTGAGATTCTTGCTTTCTCTTGCTCATTCAACCTCTTCATTGAGCTTGAATGGTTAAGGGTTAGTTATCGATCTCAAGGGTCGTATTTTCTCACGGGACTAGCACTTCATTTCACATGCGTTCTCTACCCTTCCCTTGATCTTGCAACCTCTTCATTGAGCTTGCAAGTTTAAGGGTTGGCTATTGATCACATGCTTGTCTTGAGTCCTAGTTTCGTATTCTTTTTATCGCTTTTTCTTACTTGCAATTTTTTACCTTGTCTTTAATTACTTGCAATTTAATTCATGCACTTTCTTTCTTGTAATCTTTTCTTTTCTTTGTTCTTTTCTTTTTGTTCTCTTTTGTTCATTTTTGTGAATGATGTAATTATTATTGTTAAGAAGAAATACGGTATTATAAGTTAATATTTCTTTGCCAATTCCTTTTCCCGTTATTTTCCATTTGAACTTCGCCCAAACCATACGCAAGCGCTCCGTTAGGCACCCTACCCTGACAAGGTAACGATGATTCCTAACCACGACCGGTTGCGTTCGGTTTGGCCGGAGGCGAAAGCAAGAGACAAGAACGGAAGGACAAAGGTAAATAAGCCGGATTCCACGAATACCGCGCTTAAATCCCCTAATCCACGTTGTTGCCGATTGCTCTAGCTTCAATTGGTCAAGACTCGGCTCAAAGGTTTTGAGTACGGATTTCTTAGCTTACAATCTCGTATCTTTTCTTAACAACTTTATACTTGCAAATAAACACATAGGTTAGACCGAACAAACATACAGATTCTTTATTGACTCGTCTAAGACAAGAAGGTAAGATACCACCATCTCCCTGTGGACCGACCCGTGCTCAACCGGCTAGCTGCAAAGCGACACCGTCCTGATCGCGGTTACACTTTAATTCTTTGAACATCCGACACGCCGAAAGCGTGCGATCAAATGGCGCCGTTGCCAGGGAGACGGTAGCGTATTTTCTTTCTTGTTATTCGGGTAATATTCTTTTTGTATATATTTAAAAAAAAATCTTTTTTTTTTTTGATAATTTTTGTGGGCAAGTGTGCAGATTTTTGCGTATTTGCAAACTGCAATTGTGGGGAGCAAAGTGCACATTCAAAGTTAAGGTGCTTATGAAGTACAGTGCCAAAGATCCGGGTAGTTTGACCCGCGGAAGCGAACCTTTCAAGCTTACCGGATTTGATTCAACGGGGGTTTCCTAACCCAAAACTTAAACGGTACGTACTTTATTAACACCTTCTTCTCAAATCCGACGCTTCCAATATACTATTCTTTGCAGGATTCTTTGCAAGTTCGCTAGCAAACGCTAAAATTGACTAACCCGTATTTGTTGCAGTGCTGTGCTAAAATAAAAAGAAAACAATTTTTTGATTCTTTATAGAATTTTTATTGAATTGTGCATTTCATACATTAATACGGACTTAAGGGCAAGCGAACCCCACAAGATACGGTAAAGGATTTCATCACCTTTTCCGTGGCCCACAAATCACGAACTTGAGCATAACGTTTACCCACACAAATTTTAAAAGAAACTAGACTTTAAGCCTTAAGGACTTCGCGCTCACTAGGAGAAGTTAACTGTGTTTAGAATCTTGCTTAACGGAATATTGTTTACAGGGTGTCTAGGAAAGTGTTAACGGCGAAACCGCCAAAAGAGAAAGGGTTATTTAATTAAGGAACTTCGCGAAAGCGTTGGAAAACCTCCCCTTATCTCTGCACTTACCTGGCCTCGTGATCAGTATATCTTGAGCCTGTTTCTCGACATAGTTTTACTTCTACAATCAAGTTCTGGAGCAGGTCTAGTTGACCTAGGTGAACCCTAGAACGATTAGGTGTGTGGTATTTTCGTGTCGTGATTATTTTTGTCAATATTCTTTTTGTGTATACTTCATTCTTTTGTTAATATTTAAAAAAAAATAATTATCACATTCTTTTCCCCCTCCTTTTCTCTGCCTTTCTCTCTTTCTCTCTTCATATCATGGGTACTCCACCTCGCAAAACTCTTGCCGAACTTTGGTACCCACAACCAGACATTACTTCCTACGGTTCTTGTTTTGGTCGAACTTCGAACGATCCATCCATGCCAAAAATTTCTTTGAAAGATCGGATAGATGCGTCTAGGACGAACAACTGGACCTCGCAATCCACTTCGTATCAACCGTTTCAAACATTCACACCTTCTTGCGTTGATACCCCTTTTGAAAATCCAGTTGTAACCCCGAGACCTATGTCTATTGCTGAACGTATTGAACAATCTCGTAGCCGATCTTTCACTCCTTTCACCACTACAAATTCTTGGGATCGACAAGTCCATTCACCTTCTTATCCCAATGTTGATCCCACTCCTGTCCAGCCATTCAATTCCTACCAATCCTACCCTACTTTTGCACCTTACCTAGACATTGCTTCAGAACAGCCTTTTGGGAGTTTTCAGTATCCAAACAATTTTGAATCTTTTACTGAAACCCCTTCACAATCAATGTCTAGTCTAGAACAGTCGTTGGAAGACTTTAGGGTAGCGTCAAGCCAACAGATGATGGATTTGAATGCGTCCATGGCCGCCCTCTTGCAAACTAGTGACCCGGTAGCTAGTTTTCAACTAGCTCCAACTTTTTCAATGTATGATGAGGCGGCAGGACAGGCTGTGAATTTGAGTGGAGAGAGTGAGATGTACCCTCTTCCAAATCAAACCTACCCGTCCTAAATTGAATCCCACAACTCCTCTTTTGAAAGTCTATCGAGTATCCCACATGATTTATCAATTGAAGATAGAATGAGTAATGAGTTGTGCGACTTCGTAGTGTTTGATTTGCCCGATTGTGAAGGGTCCCTTCCAAGTGAAACCATACCTAATCCTTTTGACCTCTACACCTATATCTTAGAACCAGAATCGATTAATATCCATGCTTTTGATGAGGTGTCAGAGAATTTTGATTTTCACTTGATTGAGGATATTGACGCTGGGGATATTTTGGATGATGAACCCGTAGATTTGGCTGAGTTTGTCTCTTCAAATCATCATCCCGAGTCATTAACTGTTTTTCCCGAACCCCATATGCGTCTTGATTTTGATGAAAATTGCATGGATAAGCTGAATTTTGAGGAGAATATTGAGGATAGCACTGAGGATGAAACAGTTTTAATTAATGAGTCGGATTTTTCAATTCATCCTAATCCTTCCACTGACTGTGTACACCCTCCTGAACCCTTAACCGATACCCTTCCTCAACCACTTCCCTCCATCCTTTCCATCGTTCCGACCTTGCAAGAACCCGTATCACTTACATTTCATATGTCTGGTTTACCAAGTTCGGTGTACCCATGGTTTCTTACGAATCTTGAGGGATTTGACCCCATTTCTCGATGGGTAAATATATTAGCACAATCATTGTTTACACATCGCTCATCACAAATTGTGCTAATCTATTTACTCCATTTACACCCCCAAGTTCGTATTCCACTTCTTTTTCCCTTCCGCCATTCTTCTTCTTCTGATATACCGAGACCGTATCCCGCTTCTTCCTCCATACGGTCTCGCGTAGTCTCCATTTCTTTTCTCTACGCTTTCTTCCACCAACCTGTACATTATAGCGATAAAATCTTTGAATGGTTGGTGCTCACTTTTGGCCTGTGTAAGGCCTTGTATAGCTTGATACTGTTTTCTTTCCCCCCTAATCCTGAATTTCAACGCTTAACAGTGGAAACACTGTTTTACTTAAGTTTGGGGGGGACACCTTTTTTGTATATATTTTTTGTTTTTTTCTTTGTTGTATATAATTTCTTTTGGAGAGCGCCGACAATTTTGACCCTCTTGGTATAGCCTGACAGTGAGGGCACTGTCAAGTTTAAGTTTGGGGGTGTGCTCGGTAAGCTTTCTTCCTTCGCATTCATTTGTATATTTTGCATTTGCATACCTTATTAAAAACCCACAAAAATCAAAAATTTTCTAAAAACATAAAAACTTTTCTGTCAAGTTAGCTAGTGGGAGGACTCTGATTCAACATTTCGACGGTTTTGTTTAATAAAATAGGAATAACTAAATCTTATGTTTAAATTTTGAAAACCTGAAAGATAACTCTCCTTTGAAGTTAACTATAGCTAATATACGTCTTTGCATCACACTACACGTGTCGTGAGTTTTTGGGAATTAGATGACAAGTCTTTTATGTTTAAAAACTTTTAAACAGATCAAAGATTTTCTGAGGATCAAATAGGTTTGTTCTGAAATAAGTAATATCAAGAATAGTTTATGAAGTGAAGTGAATATGTAGGAATGTTATTGATGCCCTAATTGGAACTAAGTCTGAAAAATAACCCATCTGAAACTTGATTGGAATGATTACACACCAAACCCACTAAACACGTCTTTTATCCAAAAAAATAATGGAACTGCCGGTTATATCTCCGTTCGTATTAAATTATCTGATTTTCACGCAAAACTGTCTTTTGTTTTTGGACCTGGGTAACTTGAGTAATTAAGTCCGCCGGGGTGTTTCTACACCTAATGCCCTAAAACCAACTGGTTTGGGTGCATTGGCCCAAAGCTCGCTAAGAAACCTAGAAAGTCCAGATAAAAACAAAGTCAAGCAAGTGTTCTCTCCGAGTTAAAATTCCTAACGGTTCTTTGTGTGAGAATAATCTTGATAAAAGACAGGCTTTTATAAAAAAATTTTAACGAAGATATGATGGTTTTACTCTATGATAAAGACTATTGCACGTTCACAGAGGTGTGTATGAAATGAAAACAAGAAAAAGGTGGTGTGAAGAATAAGACCTAATGTCCTGTTAGGGAAGATAGAAATTCTGAAGTTGAAACTTTACTGGAAAACGAAACTTGAAAAATGCTTAACTCTTTATAAAACTTATGTGATCCTTTTAAAATTGTTATCTGGGCTTTATTATGTGACATAATGACTTTATTCGACCTTTCGGGAACATAACGACACTATTTGCACTGCACGTAAAGACATATAAAATCTGTAGTTAAATAAGAAGCGAGGTGTGAAAAATAAAGGTTCGATAGTCTAGACTTAGGATAATAGAATTGTTATTTTCTGAAACAAAACTTTAGGGGTTTGAATCTTAGTTACTTTACAAAACTAGCTTGACTGGATTTTGTGGGTAGTATCCGCTGAAAACCCTCAGGAGACAACACTCCTCCTACTAGGGACACCTAGAGGTTTAACGGCTTGTTGCACATGCTCAGTGCAATCGCGTTCCCTGTGAAAGTGCGGTTAGGATTTTATTTTTGTGAATAATTGGTTTTTGCTCGGGACGAGCAAAAGTTAAGTTTGGGGGTATTTGTTCATACCAGAATATTGCATTTTATACCGCCCATTCTTATGCTCGTGTATTTATAGGTAGGTGCTTGTAATCCGTGTTTGTTACAAATTTACAGAATACAGGTTTCCAGTCCAAATATTGCAAATCATGACAAAATCTCCACAGTTACACCAAATACAGAACATCTGTCACAGCAGATAAAAGCCGGGTTCCGGTCATCTATATCCGTCCGGTGCTGCGTACCGGTTCCAGGGACAAGACATATGACAGCGGTCATTCGTGTCTCGGACAAGCACAGAGCACGAAGGGGGGCAGCACAAAAATCAATGGGTGCGCGGAGCTCAAGAGAGATAAAGTCAAAAGTGAAGAAAAGATAACAATCTTGGACTATGAATTCTGCTGATATTCTGGAAGAAATTATCAGAAAATACATGTACCAGACAAGAGGGGACAGAAGACCAGGGAGGTACACAGAAGACCACACCCTAACACAACTATAGGGGGGCATAGGCGGCGGATCCGCGGCCCTACAGGGGATTCAGAGCATCATCTTTTGGGGGCTGTCTGGTAATTTTGTCTATGGTCAGATGGTTGCCCTAGGGTTTCATTTCCCTGCATATAAATACAGCAGAACTTGCCAAGCCTTAGGGTCATTCTTTGTTCTCCATTCTTTTGTAGTTTTAGTTCTTTTTCTTCTTCTTCTTCATTCTTTTTCCATGAAAATTGTAGTGAGAGCTTTTGAGTGGGAGATTAATGAAGATGAGGTTTTTGTATCATTCTCTTGTGTTTCTTCTTCCCCTTGAGATTCTTGCTTTCTCTTGCTCATTCAACCACTTCATTGAGCTTGAATGGTTAATGGTTAGTTATCGATCTCAAGGGTCGTATTTTCTCACGGGACTAGCACTTCATTTCACATGCGTTCTCTACCCTTCCCTTGATCTTGCAACCTCTTCATTGTTGCAAGTTTAAGGGTTGGCTATTGATCACATGCTTGTCTTGAGTCCTAGTTTCGTATTCTTTTTATCGCTTTTTCTTACTTGCAATTTATTACCTTGTCTTTAATTACTTGCAATTTAATTCATGCACTTTCTTTCTTGTAATCTTTTCTTTTCTTTGTTCTTTTCTTTTTGTTCTCTTTTGTTCATTTTTGTGAATGATGTAATTATTATTGTTAAGAAGAAATACGGTATTATAAGTTAACATTTCTTTGCCAATTCCTTTTCCCGTTATTTTCCATTTGAACTTCGCCCAAACCATACGCAAGCGCTCCGTTAGGCACCCTACCCTGACAAGGTAACGGTGATTCCTAACTGCGACCGGTTGCGTTCGGTTTGGCCGGAGGCGAAAGCAAGAGACAAGAACGGAAGGACAAGGGTAAATAAGCCGGATTCCACGAATACCGTGCTTAAATCCCTTAATCCACGTTGTTGCCGATTGCTCTAGCTTCAATTGGTCAAGACTCGGCTCAAAGGTTTTGAGTACGGATTTCTTAGCTTACAATCTCGTATCTTTTCTTAACAACTTTATACTTGCAAATAAACACATAGGTTAGACCGAACAAACATACAGATTCTTTATTGACTCGTCTAAGACAAGAAGGTAAGATACCACCATCTCCCTGTGGACCGACCCGTGCTCAACTGGCTAGCTGCAAAGCGACACCGTCCTGATCGCGGTTACACTTTAATTCTTTGAACATCCGACACGCCGAAAGCGTGCGATCAACTCCCACTGCTGTTTTCTGAAAAAATCCATTTTTGATTAAAACTGTGGCGAGTCAAGAACAATATCACTATTGATCTTCCAGATGGTAGAAAGCCAACCCTCGTCATAGCCCGGGTCAACCCACAAACAGCCATTACAGAAACGTGCCTTGAGTTGTCCAGAGTCTGGTTTTAAGCATAATCCGGACAACTCCCCGTATCTTAACAATGTCAAGATATGAACTGTTCTATATCCAATACAGAAACAGAGGCACTGATTTAATTGTACTAGATTCAAATCATGCAGCTGTCTCCAGTGCATGTCAACTAAATGGAAGGAGGCCGATCAACGTTACTTAACTTAGGAATGCTTCCAATTATGAGTAACCTGAAAGAGAAGCAAGTTCTCTTAACCACTACTATCAACTGAATACCATGTACAAGTATCTACATCTTCGATCACTTTGAAGAATCCCGATGCTTGCAACACCTGGTTCTCTACTTTATTCTTATACCTATAACTTCTCAAAACTTCGACCCTGTGTTTCTACGAAACACCTGTCTAAGAACAGAGAAGTCATAAGTAAACAGAATACAGTACGAGGACCAACCCCTCTGTCCTCATGGACACTGGACAATATACAATACTCTGTAAAAGTCCCCTGAGTCTAGTGACTCATTCACTGTGTGTCGTAGGTTGAAAACTGTACTTTTGGTTAAGAAGAATTACACCGCTGTTCAATGCTCCTTACCTAACCATCCACTGGTATAGGTAAATGTCATAGACATAATTTCAAAAAGGTATGTCTCACTCTATAAAAATAGACGTACAGATATATCAATTTGAAATGGGTGCACAACAACGGATATTCAAAATCAAATATTTGCCGACCGGCAAACAACCCAGTTGGCTTCTTCAAATATCACCAATTCCAACGAATCCCGATATAATGAGGATGGTCACCTAATTCCCAATAACTTACTCCCACTCATCATCTGTAAAACCATACAGATGTGAGACTCATACCTGGTAAATACATACCCTGGAGCAAGTGTCTAATTGGGAAATCAATTTTCTATTAACAGTACACAGTGAAACTGAAACATTGAAATGTTTCAATAGGGTATCCTGGTATTCCTTAGTAATGCCTCTTCCATTATCCAGATTCACAACTATAACCGTATAATTCTTTGCCACTTCTCCAAATCCCTTTATATGTCTTTAGTCATTACCTTCTGTACACCCCTTTAGGCCAAATGGTTTTCTTCATTCCCTACCGTTCGGCACCAGCCTATGGTTTGGAAGAAGACTATCCAATAAGCATAAAGGGTGTACTGTCCTAATCCTAGGAGCACTCGCAACGCGAGAGAAGGTGAAGATAAAAGACACCTGAATGTACTTTATTCCTATTTCTCCTGAACCATGATCCATCCCCGAACTGGAACAAGTTCCTTTCGAGTTCGTATATAACCATACGATGGATTATCCAATAAACTGGGATCTTCGTAGTAATACGGAGTGTCCTGGAGAAATACAAAGGTGATTTAGGATTGGCGAAGAAACACTTGGTTTGTTCGTGAATAGCAGTCGCACTTTACTTTGCCCTCTTACTAATCCCTTGCTTTGTCTTAACTTAATACCTTCTGTACACCGTTTAGGCTAACTGGTTTTCTTCATTCCCTACCGGTCGGCACCAGCCTATGGTTTGGAAGAAGACTATCCAATTTGCGTAATAGGTGTACTACTCCTAAACCAAGGAGTACTCGCAACCTGAGAGAAGGTGAAAAGAAAAGACAACTGAATAGTCCTATTCGTTTTCTCCAGAACCGGAAACCATCCTCGAATACCTTCGAGTTCGTATATAACCATACGATGGTTTTGTCCAATGGAAGTGGACGGTCATAGTAATACTGGGTGTCCTGGAGAAAAGGGTAAAAGTAGGAGTGGCAATGAGGTTAGCAACTCTGACAATCCAAAAGCCAGTGTTAAGAAAGTTCGATCAACTTGGTCAATGAGTCATAGTCTAGGGTCGGGTCAATGGTCGCTGCCAAAGAGAGAGAGAAAAGAAACACTCAGCGTGCACTCTAACCTAGATCAGAATGGTTGTCACTTTATCTAATCTGGAAACCTCCCACTGTAACGTCAAATTCTTCCCCAAACCTGAAAGAAGAATTAGCCGGGATCACCCGAGGAGTAAACCAACTCATCAGTGGGAATCGGGATCCAACCATCATCGCATGATAACATGACGGAATCCGCTCACGCTATCACACTCCAGAAGGTATGCGCATATCTGGCAAGTTTCAGTACTTTTGAAACTCCCGATGTGGATTTTTACCCCCATGCTCTTATGACCTTGACGAAGGCCAACAAATCATAAATCACATGTCAAGTTCTACCCGTCATTGTCCGGGTTGATTTGAACCCACCCGTACAAGCCCTTAACGAAGGCCAACAAGGCTATACGACTGTCCCAAACCAACGCATCTATCTATGCAGCAGAAAGGCAACAAGCAGCTACCATACACTATGCCTTGACGAAGGCCAACAAACATAGCATGAATACTACGTGCTACCCGTCTGAAACGACGGAGGGCTACGAATGGTTTCTGGCGAAAACCTTTAACATAATGAACTTGATATCGTTGAAGGAACTGATAGCTTTTAAAAATATAGTGACGAAAACCTTTGCTAAAGAGGTCACTCCCGGTGAAGGGATCTCGGCTCTTTCCCCGTAGAATGAGGTGCAGGATATTCCAACTGAATACCACGATACAAAGCAAAAGTAAACGGCTATAGTGAAGTTACTGCCCTGACGAAAAATTTTGTCCAAGGGGTCACTCCCGGTGAAGGGATCTCGGCCCTTGCCTCGTCGACTGAGGAGCTGGATATTCATAACCGAATACCACTGTGCAAAACAAAAGAGAATGCCCCTGCAATAACAGCTTTTGAAAAAGTGTTCCAACAACATCAGAATAGGTTTGTTTATCTTGCATTGATCCGAATCAACGCAGTCCCATCAATTGATCACACCACAAAGAACGAAAATATACTGATGTACGTATATGCCATCCGCATTCGCCACTGGATCCCGTCATCACCCGTTAGGTTACTTAACTAACGACAGAGCGGGGACTGGACTAGCGCGGATGCAAAACATATACAACATCTACTAGTATATATAAAATATATAATTTTTGCTCAAGGCATGATAAAAATGCAGCAACACAGAAATGTATAGCAACACAGATCAATACAGATATCTGGGATCCCCGGGTTTCACAGAGCCGCTGCTGAAACCCGACGTTCCCCTGGTCGTGTGGATAGCCTGTGCAATGAAATCCTAGACCCCTACGGGCGCGGCAAGTTACCCGCCAAAACCTGAAGCGAGGCAGCCCCCTTCAGCGACGTGAATGGACCACCCAGCACTTCACGGAATCCGGTAACTTGGGCACCTCTCCTGGGTCAACCTGTACCCCCTACGAGTGCGGCGAATAGCCCGCCAATCCTAGAGTGAAGCGGGCCCGGTAACTTGGGCACCTCTCCTCCGTCTCAATGCCATGAGATGCGGGCCCGTTGCCCTCTAGAACCCGGCTGTCCGTGCATCCCTCCTTGGGGTAATCCTAGTACAGAAAGTAAAATATACATACACCGGGTACATCGACCGCAACCTGGTCGTGCCCCAAAAGAATAATACAAACAGGCAGTGACGGCAGTCCACATGTCGGACGCTCGCCCCGCAATATCAAATGTACATAACAATACAAAACTGTACTAACATTGCAACCTGGCTATCCCCCACGACCGATCCGCAACAACACAGCAAAACACAGAACATCAACGTGAATGCCACGTTCGCAAATCCGTCTAACCGGGCTATAGCAGTTAGACAGGATTTACCGATCGAGTGACATTCACGGTCGCAGATATAATGTAAATACTGTGAACTGGCATGTTTAAAATATCTGATCGAATAAATTTATCAAAGTGGGCCCCAAGCAATACTGTAGAACTTACAGAAAATCTGGGCCCAAAATTAATATCCCAAAACCCCTATTTCATATTCAAAAGCCCACTGGAAAAATTTGGTTCAACGATTCCTCTTAACCACCGCGGAACCGCGGCCAAACCAGGGGTTTGTCCGCGTTTCCGCGGTCGAAGTAAGGAATCACTGAACCGTATTTTTCCAGAATTCTTAGAATTTTGTTCTTGTGTTTCTGCAATGACCTGAAAAATTTTTGGAGCTGGAAAAATTTCAACAGAGAACACATGCATACAAAATACGGTTTTTAGGAAATTTTGTTCGATCGGGTTTTAAACACACTAGACCAAGCTAGGCTAAATTAATGGCGTGGCTCTGATACCAATGTAAGCGCGCGGGGGCGCCCCGGCCGTCGATCCGATGCCGGAAACGCGGAAAACAAAAACTTTGCAAAACTTGCAACCGGCACCACCGCGCACTTTTCACCCGGATCGGGCCATTAACATAGCTAACTAGCAAACAAGAAAAGAGTAGAGAAGTTATACCAAGCGATCCGTGTCCTTCGGTCTTCATCTCCACTCCGATCTCTCGCGGAATCTCCGTCCATCATCGTCTCGTCGGAAAGGGAACCACGTAGCCGGAATCTATTACGGGCTCCCACCTCTTGACCGAGGCAACTCGGGCGCGAAGTTGGCTAACCGACGCGTCCAAGGCTTGCTATAGAATAGTGTAGAAGGTTGTCTCTTTTTGGGGTTAGATGTTGTCATGGATAATGTGGAGGTGAAGAAAGCAACTATGGAAAAATGAGCTTAGGAATTTGGTAGCTTGAAAAATGAGATGAAACATTTTTCCCTCACCAAATTGAAACCTCTCATCCTCACTAGTGTGGCCGGCCCCTCTTCTCCATGGTGGAGATTGGAGAGAGAAAAAGAAAAGACCTCCTCAAGTATATCTCAAAGAAAAGAATAATAAGGATAAAAGGAAATATAGTCACTTCAAAGTCAAAACCAATCCAATTCTAATCTCATAATGGCAATGGAATGACCATAAAAGAATCTCATGATGAAAAGAACACTCATGCAAGAAACCCCTCCACAAATGTTATTTGCAAATATGCAAATAACACCCTCCAACGAATAGTCCGGCCGTGAAGGAAAAAGAGAAAACCGGCCGGAACGGAATGCAAACTGGCAACCCCAGAAAACCGATCCCGTAATAAATTACAGGAAAACCCCGCTACTGCAAATACATGCCCGCATTTGTATTCCCACTGAACACAAATGCAAAGAGACAAAACTACACTATCAAATACTAGAATCCGGCTTAAGCCAAAGCCGGCTAGTAAAACCGTCCGATCACGATCCGTGCAATACCGCACGTATCTGATCGAACCCTGCCATATCTCCATACGGCCTCTACAGCGTTTCGCCCGAAACTTGAGTAACTTTGTGTGGTGGACTCTAAAGACTCGTCAATACCTTGGCTGTGGATTTAACCACTAGCACGTCAGAGGTATAAGCCAATACGTGACGGGCCACCAGGTATTGACCAAAAGGGACGTCGATGAGCGAACTCATCCTGACACCCTACTGAGCCTGTCAGTGACAATATCCGTACATTCCGGTCCGTTCGTCTATGAGCATCGCATGGCGGGCCTAGGGGGTTGGTAAAAGTCAGACCCCCAAAAGCGGTACAAGTCGTGTCGGAGTGTAGCCCAGAACACCCTGAGATTCTACTGGAATACCTACCAGCAAATCTCCTGCCTTGGCCAAGGACTTTTCATGTTCTGGCTCTCCTAGACACAGCGCGACCTCACCCCCAATACCAGGAGAGACGAACCCCTGCAGATCCGCTCACTGCCTCCATGTGGCTCGGGACTGTACCCAACTAAAACCTGTTTGCACGACTCCTTTGAGCCGTGGTAGGGTAGTAATCAAAGCACAGTAGGAACTCACACGAGATAAATGACGATCTCAGGTCGATGAACTAACCTGTACACATGTCACTAGGGAACTGCTATCTGACATCTGGTATAATCCCAACTAGCAGGTTCCCGGCGAGTCCTGTCCGGTGTACTCATAACCCAATGAGCACCTGTATACATCTTAGGTGAACCAACTGACACCAGTGGCTTGTGAGACCGGCCACCGCCCCTCGTCGGGGTCTCGACTGTATACACTAGTCTACTCTGGAGAATCGATGCCCTGTCTCGAAACTCCCACGACTAGGGACCTTTTAAGGATGTGCTTATAGACTCCATCTCTCACTTATATGATCGCCCTCATACTGCTGGTAGTCAAGCAAGAATCCTAGGGGCTCTATCAACGTGCAACAGCGACTCGTAAGGTCACCTAAAGCAGTACACGATGATAAAGGTAAACCAGATAGCATACTATCATCTTGAGTAAGACTGTCCTACTGGGATAGGTCCTCCCTCAATCATTGCAATCACGTGCCTGTGATCCAATAATTGACTCTGAGGGCACTATCTCCAACATATATATACAGAAATAAATATGATGGGGTCAATACACATATATTAGCGTCCCATTCCACTAATATTGGTGTAAGGGTATATATAATAACGGCTAAATCCCCTGTTATATATACAAAGGTGTTTAAAGGAAATATCATGAAAACAATGTGCCAAGCATCGACACAGAAATCCTGATAGGTACGTATCATACGCTATCCCGAAAGCACGAGTGCCTAGCTCTGACCCTTGCCTTTCGACGTATGCATACGTACATGACTCCCAACGGTATCTCCATGATCCCCGCCGAGTCATTGGTACTATCACCGGATAGTATGGTTCCCCTGCCGGGCTCATCGGCTCAAAACACATCGACATCCCTTTCTTGCCCCGGGGTACCTCCAGGCCCCACCATGTACCCTCTACGGCCTCGACGCCTCCTCGTAGGAGTATATATATATATCAGCACCGATAAAACCCATGGTGGATGCGCAAATATCATATCAAGGAAACCGGGTTTTTCAATGTATGCATAATTGCATGAACTTGTTAGTTATATGTATGCCCTAGAGGCCATTACTGTACATACGATGTATATTGTAGTGGATGCTAGGACATATATAGGGAGGACTTTTTGCTCGACATGATAGTATGCTATCTGGTTGTACTTTATCTTAACATGTACTTTGATTGTCTCTATATTACATGTTGATAAAGCCCTTAGGATATGTACTCGACTACTGGGACTATGATGAGATCATACTAGTGGGGCCACGGTAGTCGACGAGTACATCCTATAACTGTTCCTAGTCGAGGGTGTATCGAGACAGGGCATCGATGCACCAGAGTAGACTAGCGTATACGCATCTTGACCCATATGATGGGCGATGGATGATCCCATATCCATCGGTGTTTGACATCAAGGATGGTGTACGGGTGCTCAGTGGAGACTGGGTACACTGGACGGACTCGCCGAGAACTCCCAGATGGTATTATACCATACGTCAGATGGCAGTTCTCTGGTGACACTGGTACAGAGTAGTCTGTTGACCCGAGATCGTCATAGAGTCTTGTGTGATTCCCACTGTGCTTTGATTTCCATCATACCACGTCCAAGAGGGCGTGCAAAAAGGTGGCTTTTGGGTACAGTCCCGAATCATATGGAGGCAATGAGCGATAGGAGGGGATTCGTCTCTCCCGGTATAGGGAGTTGATGTTGTGCTGTGTTCGATTGGCTATAACCGGAAATCCCTGGCCAGGGTTGCTGAGATTTACTGGTAAGTGTTATCAGTAGTTTCTCGAACTGTTATAGACCTCATATCGACACGACTTATCGAGCTACTGGGGTCTGACGTTTACCACCCCTAGGCGAGATATGCAACATATCAGACGACGAGACCGGACTGTACGGGAGTGTTACTGTTTGGATCCACAGGAGAATGTACAGGCTTGCTGGTTGATCTTCTGAGCGCTCAATACCTGGGTAGCTGTTACGTTTAGCTGACCGCTTGCAGCTTATGGGTGTTTGATATGATCATCACCTACTGCCGGCGTATTGACGATTCTTTAGAGTCCTACACAGAGGTTTCTTGACTCAGGCAAAACGGAGTAGGAGCACATATGTGATATTTGCGGGACCGAGGATAATGCGGTATGTGATATCGTATTGTATTCTCGCGATATTTGATATCAGCCGGGTCATCGGATCAAGTGTTGATTCGATGAATCGGTACGGATAAATATTAGCCGGTTATATGCGATATAGCCGGATTGTCGGATCAAGTGTTGATTCGATAATTTAATGTATAATAATATATGTGATATATTAAATTGCATTAACTAATATTTGCTCACTAAAAGATTCTTTTTCTCACTCGGGTAATACATTGATATATGTTAATTGTATTATTTTATTTTGTTACGGTAAATATTATATATGTGATATATAATATTGTAACATGATATGATAACTAATGCAACTCGTTTAGTGGAGTTTAAACTTGATTAGGGTTCGGATTAGGGTTAATCTTTCTAGAAGTTTCTAGAAGGATTTGTTTTGTCATGTGTAAGATATTTACAAATGACTCATTCTTTTAATTACCCAAAACCCTAACCCTAGTCAATTCTCTACATAGGTTAAGTGAACCATGGTTGCTTTATCTATCATATTATTATTTCCTATTCATCACAAATGGATTGATCTTCTTCTTCCTCCTTGATTCTTCCATGGAAAAGCTTTCTTGTTTTTCCAAAGGTGATGAATAATAGTGAGAAAATGATAAATAAATAGAGCAAAATTCCTACTTCATCATCCTCATCTTCCCTTGCCATTTAGATGAGGGTGTTCACATCATTTCATGAGTGTTAGCTTGTGTTAAAGAAATTTCGAGGTAGATCATCGTAGTATCGAAGATCGGAAGCAAAGGTTGCGTCATTCTCTTCGTGGAACCTCTCGAGAGCCCGGAACCCGATGATCGCAGCGAAGGGACCACAACACGGAGCATATGAAGTGAAGGACCGGATCTACAAAGGTTGTAATCCCTCTCACTTAGTGTTAAAGTGTTTAGCATGCAAGTTATCGCCTAATCTCTAGTTTAAAGTTCCGTATTCGGGTAGTTCGGCACGGCTAAATTTTTATTCGGGCATGGTTGATGCCTCCTAGACCCTTGTGCGTGTGCCTAGCAACCCTACAGTGGTATCAGAGCCAAGCTAGAGCTTTAGGCGAAGTCTAGACGGAATTTAAAACCCGGACGAACCGAAAACCCGAACCCAAAATTGCTCTCTGGACGATTTCTGAAATCTTGTCTTTTTCAAAATTAAAAATATCCAGAGAACACATCACAAACATCTAAGAGTTACTGTAAAATTTGGAGGCCCAATTCGATATTTCGAGCGCGGATCCGCGGCATGAGCTATAGCTCATGCGGCGGTTGCGCGGCCGTACGGCTATAATATTTAATTAATTTTGCACAGTAACTGTTAGTTTCCAGTGGTGATTTTTCTGGGAATTTTTAATATTTTTTCAAGAGTTGAATTTTCTGAGTTGTTTGGGGATTCGGTGTTTCGATCGGGGTATCAAATTTTGTCTATTTGGCTTTCCGGATATCTTATAGAAACTGTTAAAAAGTTCGAACGGATATCAATAACTCACTTTTTCCCCTGTCGGAAAATTTTTCAAAAGTTGGATTTTTCCTCGTGTTTAAGAACGTTCTAAGTCGTGCAAGTAACTCGGTGGACCCTCTAGAAGACAACAAACCTTAACTCGATTATGTGACCGTCTTGAACTGCCCTTTGAACCTTAGGGTTTGGGGCAGTACGGCGTGCCACATGTGAGGCGTTGGCTTGACCCTTCTACGGCTGGACCATTGGTACTGTGGCATGTAATGGATGTTTTAAAACTGTTTTCAAGTGTTGAGATATATTGGGGAATTCTTGGGTGCTTGATGATTCGATCAGAAAGTTTAACTTTTTTCTATTTATCTGGAATGTGATACAATAATTGGAATCCACAAATAGTTATGAGATAACTAATTTGAATATTATAAACATAGCACTTTAGTCTCAGATGATCGGTTGCCACGGAATTTTGATGTGATTAAAAGTCCGTCGCAATCACGTAGGGTACGCGGATACTCGCCGGGTAAACTTAATAGACAGCCTCACTCCATAGCCCCGACCAAGTGACCGTAGGAGAACCCCGTCACCGAAAGCATCCGTTCGGGTGCTCCCGGTAGCGGTGTTCCGCCTTGGTGCACTTCGTCGACGGTATCGGGGGTGCGGCCGTCTACTAAAGTTTGCGACGAGCATTCGATCAGGACGTCGGGAATCTTGTTGAATTGCCCGACTTGGTATTGAAAAGAGTTTTTCGATAAAGAGACTAAAATGCGGGGTTTATAATTGTTAGGCATGCGATGTCTAAGGAATTCATTTGGTTAGGCATGCGATGTCTAAGGAGATTGCGGATTCCAACTGTTGTAGTTTTACACTTTCTTTTCTGTGACCGTAAGCGTAGTATGTGGTGTATTGCCGGCTTCGTTGCTATACATCAACGACAATCGGGATACGCATACTTGCTTACGTTGATGATATGAGATATTATGTGTTGCTATGATATGTTCTATTGGATCGTCGCGTTTTGAATAGCCGGGGGTTTTATGTGAGATGAGAGTTTTTCTTTTTCATTCATGTAAAATTCATTTGTATGTAATATTCTTTTATTGGGGCACTTCCAGGTAGCGGAAGCTGTCACCGTTGTATATTATTTACTTTTCCGCATTAGGTAGACCCAAGGCGGGGAGCACAAGTAACCGGGTTCTAGGGTCCAGTGGGAGACCATCTCGAGGAGTCGAGACCGGGTCTCCTAACCCTAGAATTGGCAGTGTTAATTGCCGCTCTCGTAGGGGTCTAGGGATGTGGGTTTGGCTATTCATCGCGACCGTGGAATCCGTGTTTTATACAGGCTCGTATTGAAAACACGGACGTCCTAGTATATCCAATATTTCATATATGTTCTTCTGCTGCAATGTTCTGTGATGAGATCATATTACTGCCTGAGACGAATGTTTATATATTATATATATGAGATATATGTTATATTGCAGATTTCGTTTCAAAAGAGATGCTTATGAAGCATATTTAAAATGGGACTTCATTAATGAGATTAATGAAATAAAAGAAACCTAAGATGTTGTAGAAACTTGTTTTAAAAACTGGTAGCTACAGTTCTTGCATTGCATAGCGGTGTTCCTTGTAGAACATCCAGCACCTTATTCGATAAGGAAAGGACCGAGATCCCTTCACCGGGAGTGACTCCTTTAGCAATAACTGGCAGATGCTACAAACTCGGTTTGTCTTTTGATTGCTTCTATAGTTTCTGCTTTGCACAGCGGTATATATGATATATCCTGCACCTTATTCGATGAGGAAAGGGTCGACGATCCCTTCACCGGGAGTGACCCCTTTAGCAAAACTAGAAAAGCCTCAAAAGCATTCCATTTAAAATCACTCGATTCTACAACGATATCAAGTTCATTACGCAAAGGGTTTTCTGAAAAACCCGTCGTAGCCCTCCGTCATTTCAGATAAGTACTTCATAGTATTCGTGCTGCGTTTGTTGACCTTGTCAAGGCGTAGTGTGCGGTAGCTGTTTATGCTTATCTGCATAAGCATATGATGCGATTGGATTAGGGTAGTCGTGCGACTTTGTTGACCTTGTCAAGGGTCGTGCGGGTGGGTTTAATTCAATCAGGAAATGACGGGTTGAACTTGACTTGCGGTCTATGGTTTGTTGACCTTGTCAAGGTCATAGATCGCTTGGGGTAAAATATTATTGGGAATTTCAAGTGTTGAAATTTGCAATGAGATTGCATACCTTCTATGTGATAGTTGGATCCCGATACCCGCTGCGAGTAAGAGTTACTCCTGGGAGAGTTTTACACATTACAATTAGCCGATCAAGTAGGTGTCTAGAAAGGTGTTAAAGGGGTTACGCCTCTGGGAAAATGAGGTTTACATTAATTAGGTTCGTGCGAAAGCACGGGGTACCTCCCTCAAAGTACCGACACTGGCCTGGCTGAAAGATTGGCGAACTTGTAGCGTGTAATTAATCCCGGCTAGTCTTTCCTTTTAAGGTTTGAAGGAAGATTTGACTAAAACAGTGGGAGACATCCTGATTAGATATATTAGATAACCAATCTGATCTTGTAAGAGCATACGCTGAGTGTTTTCTTCTCTCTCTCTCCAGATAGCGACCATATCACGCCTTAATCAAGATAATAATACGGATATATTGACTGAACCCGCTTGTTATACTGAGCTGGGGAACGTTGGTCCCGCTCCAACTTATAATTGTTATAAGACAGAGCAGGAAATTGGGGAATACCAGATTTCCCGTGCCGCCCAAACGAAGAAAGTGCATGTTGATGCATCATCTTCGGGTGTGTTCGTTACACAGAACTGTTTCTCAGTATCCTTTACGTCCTGCGTATGTGATACCGGATCAAGATCCCGTATATGTAATCTGTTACATGGGCTACAGAAAGGTAGAGAACTGAGAACGGGTGATAAGTTTCATGAGACAGAAAACGGTGCAAGTGTTACAGCCAAGTCTGTTGGTCACTATCACCCTGTATTACCAGAATACATTGATTCTGAACAAATGTTATTAGATACCGAACCTGATATACAAAATCATATCAGTTTCTTTATTAGTAAAAAAGGATATAATTTTGTATTGTTGGATAATGTTTTGAACATTTCCTATATCAAGAGTTGATCGGTTCAGGCACGTTATCTAAAAGCATTGACGTTCTAAATCAAACCACAGTTCTTAGTATATAGAACACACACAAGAGGAAGAGTTCAGAAATGAACAAATCCTTCTTGAGGTATTGTAGACTAGGTCATATCAATGCGACCCGACTGGCTGAAGTTACATATAGATGCATATTTAAATTAGTTTGAATTTACATCTTGTGAAACTTGCCGGTCATGTCACAAAGATAAGATGACCACAGCTCTGTTTGTTGGAAACAGAGAAAGAGTTAGTGAACTTTTGGGATTGATACATGCTGATGTATGAAAGTCCCCTGTCTACACATGCCAAGATTGGTTCTTTGTACTTCATTACATTCTCTGATAATCTCTTAAGATTCAGACATGTGTTCCTGTTGAAATATAAGTCCGAACCTTTTGAGATATTCACAGAATATAAGTTAGAAGTAGAGAACCAAAATACGGGTATAAGTATTATGTCCTTTGATGAGATCAAAGAGGAGAATACTTGAGCACGGAATTCCTGGACTATTCTAAAGGAGAATGAGATTCTCTCTCAGCATTACTCCTCCGTATACACCATAGCACGATGGTATATCGGGGCGGAGCAAACTCACCCTATGTGATACGGTGTGCTCTATGATGAGTACTACTGAGTTTCCTATTTCCTTTTGGGAGTTATGCACTTGAGAAGCTGCATACCTATTGAATAGGGTTCAAATCAAATTAGTTGCTTACCACTTCATATGCGATATGGAATGGGAAGAGCCCATATCTTAAGTTTGTTAAGATTTGGGGTTGTCCGGCCTATGTCTAAAAGCAAAATCCGGACAAGCTCGAGGCATGGTCTGTTATGTAGAACTGGAAATGTTCCAGCTATACAAACTGCAGCTGATGATTTGGTAGAACCAAAGGATTCAATAGTTTCCAACGAACCTCAGCCTCTCCGCCGATCTAGTAGGGTTCCTCACCCACCTGAGAGATACTTTGGTTTCTCTATGACAGTGGGAGCGAGGATTGCATCATGAGATGATGACCCAACTAGTTTCGAGCTGGCCATCAGGAGTGGGACTCTGTAAGAATGGCTGGATGCTTGTCGATCTGAGATGGAATCCTTATACACCAACAAAGTATGGACTTTGGTTGCTTTATCTGAAGGGTTAGATCCCCATCAGGAGCGAGTATATCTTGAGAAGATTACTTGGTGTACATGGAAAAGTTGAGACTTTCAAAGCTATGCTTAAGTCCATCCAGATCCTACTTGCCACGGCTACATACCATGACTATAATATCTGGTGGTTGGGTGTCATGACTGCTTTTCTAAATGATGTTTTAGAAAAGAGCGTCTATAAGTACACAGCCAGAGGGCTTCGTAGACAGTGGGAGCAGCGGAAACGTGTGCAAGATGTTTTATATGATAAAACAGGCATCGCGGAGTTGGAACATCTGTTTTGATGTGGTAGTCAAGGAGTTTGACTTCATCAAAATGGTAGATGAACCTTGTATATACGAAAAGGTAGTAGAGAGTATGGTGGTGATCTTCGTAGAGTACGTGGATGACATACTCTTGATAGGGAAAGAGTTTCCTATGCTACGCTCGGTCAATCTCCGCTTATCACAAGGATTCTCCATATAGGATCAAAGTGATACCTACTAAATCCTAGGTTTTGGATCTATGAGATAGATCTAATTGGATGTTAGGATACTCACTAGTTGTAGTGAGATGGTATCAATCGATCCTGGGGAGAATCACTGGAATGGTTCCAGAGTGATAAGGACGACTGAATGTCAGTCGCAGGCATTGTCTTTACCCTCAGTAGAGGGACGGTATGTTGGAAGAGTTCCAAGCTAGATACTGTGACATACTAGACGATTAAAGGCAAGATACATCGTTACAAAAGATGCTACCAAAGAGGCAGTCTGGATATATATAAGTTCAGAAGATGAACTGTGTTCCTTCCATTGTGTGACAATGGGGTTGTGGCTTTAGCCAAGGAACTTCCGTCCCATCAGAAATCCAGATATAATTCTTCGGCAGTATCACCTGATCATGGAGATGGTTGATCTCCAGGGATATCGAGGTTAGGAGAGTAGACACAAAGGACAACAGCGCGGATCCACTCACAAAGGCCTTTTTCCCAGTAGAGACTTTTATGGGATGGTTGAGTATGAGATACTTCAACCACAGCTAATTGTTGGGTATGCGATACCATAACAGATGGCCCTAGTGCAAGTGGGAGATTGTTAGTTATATGTATGCCCTAGAGGCCATTACTGTACATACGATGTATATTGTAGTGGATGCTAGGACATATATAGGGAGGACTTTCTTGCTCGACATGATAGTATGCTATCTGGTTGTACATTATCTTAACATGTACTTTGATTGTCTCTATATTACATGTTGATAAAGCCCTTAGGATATGTACTCGACTACTGGGACTATGATGAGATCATACTAGTGGGGCCACGGTAGTCGACGAGTACATCCTATAACTATTCCTAGTCGAGGGTGTATCGAGACAGGGCATCGATGCACCAGAGTAGACTAGCGTATACGCATCTTGACCCATATGATGGGCGATGGATGATCCCATATCCATCGGTGTTTGACATCAAGGATGGTGTACGGGTGCTCAGTGGAGACTGGGTACACTGGACGGACTCGCCGAGAACTCCCAGATGGTATTATACCATACGTCAGATGGCAGTTCTCTGGTGACACTGGTAGAGAGTAGTCTGTTGACCCGAGATCGTCATAGAGTCTTGTGTGATTCCCACTGTGCTTTGATTTCCATCATACCACGTCCAAGAGGGCGTGCAAAAAGGTGGCTTTTGGGTACAGTCCCGAATCATATGGAGGCAATGAGCGATAGGAGGGGATTCGTCTCTCCCGGTATAGGGAGTTGATGTTGTGCTGTGTTCGATTGGCTATAACCGGAAATCCCTGGCCAGGGTTGCTGAGATTTACTGGTAAGTGTTATCAATAGTTTCTCGAACTGTTATAGACCTCATATCGACACGACTTATCGAGCTACTGGGGTCTGACGTTTACCACCCCTAGGCGAGATATGCAACATATCAGACGACGAGACCGGACTGTACGGGAGTGTTACTGTTTGGATCCACAGGAGAATGTACAGGCTTGCTTGTTGATCTTCTGAGCGCTCAATACCTGGGTAGCTGTTACGTTTAGCTGACCGCTTGCAGCTTGTGGGTGTTTGATATGATCATCACCTACTGCCGGCGTATTGACGATTCTTTAGAGTCCTACACAGAGGTTTCTTGACTCAGGCAAAACGGAGTAGGAGCACATATGTGATATGTGCGGGACCGAGGATAATGCGGTATGTGATATCGTATTGTATTCTCGCGATATTTGATATCAGCCGGGTCATCGGATCAAGTGTTGATTCGATGAATCGGTACGGATAAATATTAGCCGGTTATATGCGATATAGCCGGATTGTCGGATCAAGTGTTGATTCGATAATTTAATGTATAATAATATATATGATATATTAAATTGCATTAACTAATATTTGCTCACTAAAAGATTCTTTTTCTCACTCGGGTAATACATTGATATATGTTAATTGTATTATTTTATTTTGTTACGGTAAATATTATATATGTGATATATAATATTGTAACATGATATGATAACTAATGCAACTCGTTTAGTGGAGTTTAAACTTGATTAGGGTTCGGATTAGGGTTAATCTTTCTAGAAGTTTCTAGAAGGATTTGTTTTGTCATGTGTAAGATATTTACAAATGACTCATTCTTTTAATTACCCAAAACTCTAACCCTAGTCAATTCTCTACATAGGTTAAGTGAACCATGGTTGCTTTATCTATCATATTATTATTTCCTATTCATCACAAATGGATTGATCTTCTTCTTCCTCCTTGATTCTTCCATGGAAAAGCTTTCTTGTTTTTCCAAAGGTGATGAATAATAGTGAGAAAATGATAAATAAATAGAGCAAAATTCCTACTTCATCATCCTCATCTTCCCTTGCCATTTAGATGAGGGTGTTCACATCATTTCATGAGTGTTAGCTTGTGTTAAAGAAACTTCGAGGTAGATCATCGTAGTATCGAAGATCGGAAGCAAAGGTTGCGTCATTCTCTTCGTGGAACCTCTCGAGAGCCCGGAACCCGATGATCGCAGCGAAGGGACCACAACACGGAGCATATGAAGTGAAGGACCGGATCTACAAAGGTTGTAATCCCTCTCACTTAGTGTTAAAGTGTTTAGCATGCAAGTTATCGCCTAATCTCTAGTTTAAAGTTCCGTATTCGGGTAGTTCGGCACGGCTAAATTTTTATTCGGGCATGGTTGATGCCTCGTAGACCCTTGTGCGTGTGCCTAGCAACCCTACAGAACTCCCGCGGTTCCCAAATCCAGAAAAATATCATGTAAAATCCAAATAATAATGCGCAATCCAGGAATAAATATGTGCGATATATCTAAAATGCGAGCATATAAATGAGAATATGTAGCTGAAACCAGATGTATGCAAAACCAATAAGGTACAGCTAAGTAATATCAGTAAAAGTAAATATGTAACAGCAACTGATTATGTGTGTAACATACTGGTGTAGCAATGTATAGGTATCTACCTATAAGAACTGATGTCGTATACCCCCTGGGTATATGTAGAATATGTAGGATACCCCCCTGGGTGTAAGTAAAATATGAGCAAGGTATACCTGTAGCTGTATAGTAAGATGTAAATGTACCTATCACTAATGGTAAGATACACTATAGGTATACCGACAAGCTATATGTCATGTATGGTAAGAAATATAGTATCTATAAGGGTTGGTGTGTGACATGGAAATTATTGACGGTGTGTGCGTAGCATACAATCCGTGCTCGTGCAACATGAACCGTCAATAATATGTGCAGTGCCCTACGGCTACTAGTCACAATACAACTAGATCTATGTAATTAGGGTAAAGGCGCAATTCTAACAATGACGTAGAATATGCGACAAGTATTTGAATCCTAGCCCAGACGCATAACGCCATGCGGGCGATTCCTCTGTAGATGTCAAATCTACTCACATACGCTCCACGCTAGGTGAATCCTACCATCTGTCTCCCTCTGTAGCCGTGTCCGTAGTCCCCGCCTGCAAACCTGAAATTAAGACAAGGAATACATATATAAGCCAAATATTCCGCAAAACGCGATATCGAACCAAAACGAGAAACTCGCGTCGCGAACTAAACGCGCGTGTGCACGATATGCTAAAACGTGTGTATACGCGTCTAAAACTATCGCGACACGCCGCGACACGCTGGAACGCAGAACCCACTCACGTATCGCGCGTATCGTGCAAACACAACGAACACGAAAAACGGTATTTGATCCCAGATTTTCCTACAGGTCAAAACTTACAAAACTACACATGCCAAAACACTACAATACACTGCAGACAACCCTACCCAAAACCCCAAGACCCAACACCTTACCCTGGACGCAATTTGCGACCAATAAGATTAAATCTGCGGCCATGATTGGGAGATAGGGGCTCGTGTTCTGGTGGTGTTGTCTAAACCTGGTGAGCATGCTCCAGTTTCCTCAATTTTACCCTGAAGGGTCCGGGTCAAAAGCAGATTACAAAATACCACAAAATCGCATTAAAACGCTAATTTTGCACAAAAAGCAAACCCTATGGTATTTTAGTGAAATCTGGGTCAATTCTCAGTTAAGGTGAGCTTAACAACACTTAAATAGGTAGGGTTAACTAACACAATCATCACTTATCCAAATTTTCACATACATCACCATAATTAGCACTAAACTCATAATTAAACAAAAACCGACACTAATTAGCACACAAGGTAAGCAAAAGAGAGATGGGTTCAAAGTAATTACAAAATTAGTGTAGGATTAGCTAAATGCTTGAAGCTTGTGGAAGCTTGTGGAAGCATTTGACTAATTCAACTAAATTTGTTTCTACTATGGATATTTCTCAACCCAACCATAAGGATAAGCCATGGGTTAAGTATCTACAAGAGTTAGTATATGATACTCACTCACCATGGTTAGCCTTCTCACTTGATCATTATCCTCATCTCTTTCTTTTGTTCTTCTTCTTCATTGTTAAAAAGAAAAAGCTTGCTAGGGTTTGATCAAAAGTGAGAAAGATTATGAGAAATAAAATTCTAAAGAGAACCCACTTCCTATTTCTCAATCCTATACTAGACTAGCACTTTAGTTTAGGGTGTTTGCTTCACTAATTCTCAAGTTAGTGAAGTAGAAGCTTGAGTTTGCATCCCCTCGACGTAGATCATCTTCGGCCTCGAAGACTTCAAGCAAGGACGCGTCATTTGCCTCGTGAAGCCATGCAAGGGTCCGGGAGAACCACAATCACAGCGAAGGGACTTCAACAAGGAGCTAAAGAAGTGAAGGACCTATCTAGAAAGGTTGTATTTCGTATTCAATTAGTCGTAAACGTAGTTTACTAGCATATGAAACCCTAATTTTCTAGCAACGAACTTGCTTAGAGTTATTTGGCACGGCTAAAATTTTAAACGGGCATGTTTGATGCTTCCTTAACCCTCCTTAGAGTGCCTAGTAATCCTACAGTGGTATCAGAGCCTAGCTAGAACATTAGGCGATGTGTTAACGAAGTTAAAACTCCGAACGAACCCGAATACGTCAAAATGAACCCCTCTCTGTACATTTTTTAAAATTTGTGTTTTTTCAGAATTAAAAATGTTCAAAAAAATCAGTAGGGAATTCTAAGGGTTACCATGAAAAACGAGTCTCCAAATCCCCCACGTGGCCGCGGAACCACGGCACTAAGCCACATGTTGCGGCGGTTCCGCGGCAGTAAAAGAGAATTGGGAGCAGTGTTTTATGCAGTAACCCCCGTAGCTATTCCTGTATTTTTCTGGATATTTTTATTATGACTCAAGTGTTGAGTATTTTTGGGGTTTATTTTGTAATCGTCGATTCGATCGGAGAATTTAATTTTGTTTTGTTATTCCGGATATTTAGAAACTATTAAAATGTTCGAACGGATATCATTAACTCACTATTTCCCGGCATGATAAACATTCAATTGTTGAATTTTTACCGAGTTTAAATCTTTCGGAAAAATGTGCATGTGACGCGATGGACCCTCTAGAAGACAACAAACCTTAACTCGATTATGTGACCGTCTTGAACTGCCTTTTGAACCTTAGGGTTTGGGGTAGTACGGCTTTCCACATGTGAGGCGTTGGCTTGACCCTTCTACGGCTGGACCCTTGCTACTGTGACGTATTCTGGATTTTTTGAACTCCGCTCAAGTGTTGAGCTATTTAGGAAATCTTGGGTATTTGATTATCTGTTCGGAAGTTTAATACTGTCTATTTATCTGGAATGTGATATAATATGTGGAATTCATAAAGTTAGGCATGAAATGCGAAGTATGTGATATTTCGGATTTACGCTATCTAAAGAGATTATGGATTCCAAATGTTGTAGTTTTACACTTTATTTTCTGTGACCGTAAGTGTGGTATGTAGCTGTATTGCCGGTTTTCGTTGTTATACATCAACGACGATCGGTGTATGCATACTTACTTACGTTGATAACATGTGATGTTAAGTGTTGCTGGATATGTTATATTGGATCGTCGCGTTTTGAATAGCCGGGGGTTTTATGTGAGATGAGAGTTTTTAATTTCATTCATGTAAAATTAAATGTATGTAATATTCTTTTATTGGGGCACTTCCGGGTTGAGGTTGATGTCACCATTTGTATATTGTTTACTTTTTCGCACTAGGATAGACCCAAGGAGGAGAGCACAAGTAACCGGGTTCTAGAGTCCAGTAGGAGACCAACTCGAGGAGTCGAGTTCGGGTCTCCTAACTCTAGAACTGGTAAGGTTGCTTGCCGCTCTCGTAGGGGTCTACGGGTGTGGGTTTGGCTATTCATCACGACCGTGGAATCTGTGTTTTATAGTGGCTCAAAATAAAATACGGACGTCCTAGTATATCCAATGTTTCATATGTTTCTTCTGCTGCGATATCTGTGATGTGATCATTTGATATGCTGTGATAGATACTGTATATAGTATATATGATATATTATATAAACTTTACTTATATTTTACACCCGCGTTAGCCCTGTCCCGCTCTGCCGTTAGTTACCTAACTTAACGGTGCACGAGGGGACATCGAGGCGAATGCGGATGGCATAAGTGTACGTCGTATTTATCTGTGATGTTTAGGTGACTTAAATGATGGGACTTCATTAATGTGATTAATGAAAGAAAAGAAACCTAAAAGATGTTGTAGAATCAAATTTTTCAAAAAGGGTAGCTACAGTTTTTGCTTTGCATAGCGATATACATGATATATCCCGCACCTTATTCGATGAGGAAAGAGCCGAGATCACTTCACCGGGAGTGACCTCTTTAGCAAAACTGGCAGATCCTACAAAACTCGGTTTGTCTTTTGATTGCTTTTTAGTGTTTTGCTTTGCATAGTGATATATATGATATGTCCTGCACCTTATTCGATGAGGAAAGAGCCGAGATCCCTTCACCGGGAGTGACCTCTTTAGCAAAACTAATGAAAACTTCAAAATCACTCCATTTCAAAATTCACTTGATTCTACAACAATATCAAGTTCATTACGCAATAAGTTTTCAGATAAACCTGTTGTAGCCCTTCGTTATTTCAGATAAGTCCTACTTAGTATTCGTGCTACGTTTATTGACCTCCGTCAAGGCGTAGTGTGCGGTAGCTAACTAGTATTTATCTGCTTATGCATATGATGCAGATTGGATTAGGGTAGTCTACGACCTTGTTGACCTCCGTCATGGGTCGTGCGGGTGGGATTGATTCAATCAAGAAATGACGGGTTGAACTTGACTTGCACCCTATGGTTTGTTGACCTCCGTCAAGGTCATGGGATGCTTGGGGCAAAATATTATCGGGAATTTTAAGTGTTGAAATTTGCAATGAGATTGCATACCTTCTATGAGATAGTTGGATCCCGATACCCACTGCGAGTAATTGTTACTCCTGGGAGAGTTTTACACAGGACAATTAGCCGATCAAGTAGGTGTCTAGAAAGGTGTCAACGGGGTTACGCCTCTGGGAAAACGAAGTTTACATTGATTAGGTCCGTGCGAAAGCACGGGCAACCTCCCTCAAAGTACCGACACTGGCATGGCTGAAAGATTGGCGAAGTTGTAGGGTGTAGTTAATCCCGGCTAGTCTTTCCTTTTAGGGTTTGAAGGAAGATTTGATAAAAATAGTGGGAGCCATCCTGATTAGATAAAATAATAACCAATCTGATCTTGCAAGAGCATACGCTAAAGTGTTTTCTTCTCTCTCTCTCCAGGTAGCGACCATATCATGCCTTAATAAAGATAATAATATGGATGTATTGACCGAACCTGCATGTTATACTGTGCTGGGGAACGTTGGATCCGTTCTTTCTTATAAAAGTTATAAGACTGAAAAGGATATAGGGGAATACCAGGATTCCCATGCCACCCGAATGAAGAAAGTACATGTTGATGCATTTTCTTCGGGTGTGTTCGTTACAGAGAACTGTTTCTCTATTTCCTCTACATCCTGGGTATTAGATACCGGGTCAGGATCCCATATATGTAATCAGTTACACGGGCTTAGGAAAGGTAGAGAACTTGGAGAAGGTGATAAAGACATAAGGGTTGGAAATGGTGCAATTGTTGCAGCAGAACCGTCAGGGAATATCACCTTGTATTGCCAACTGGTAATACATTGATTCTGAATGAATGCAATTACATGCCGAACCTGATATGCAACATTATATCGGTTTCTTTGTTGAGTAAAGAGGGATATAATTTTGTATTACAGGATAATGTTACGAACATTTTCCGTAGCCAAAAGTTGGTTGGATCAGGCACGTTGTGCAATGGAATTTATGTTCTAAATCAATCAACAGTTCTGAGCATAACAAACACACACAAGAGGAAGAGTTCAGAACTGAACGAATCCTTCTTATGGCATTGTAGACTGGGTCACATCAATGTGACACGACTAGCTAAGTTGCATAAGGATGGATATTTGAATCCGTTTGAATTTTCATCCTATGACACTTGTCAGTCATGTCTCAAAGGCAAGATGACCAAAACTCTGTTTACGGGACACGGAGAGAGAGTTACGGAACTCTTGGGACTGATACATAGTGATGTATGCGGTCCCATGTCTACACATGCCAGGGATGGTTCTTCGTACTTCATTACATTCACTGACGATCTCTCTAGATTCGGATATGTGTTCCTGATGAAACACAAATCAGAAGCTTTTGAGAAATTTAGAGAATATAAACAACAAGTCGAGAACCAAACCGGGAAAAGTATTAAAATCCTTTGATCTGATCGAGGAGGTGAATACTTGAGCAATGAATTCCTGGACTTCCTAAAAGAGAATGGGATTCTCTCTCAGCTAACTCCTCCATATACACCACAGCACAACGGTGTATCGAAACGGAGGAATCGCACCCTATTAGATATGGTGCGCTCTATGATGAGTATAGATGAGTTACCTATTTCCTTCTGGGGATATGCACTGGAGACAACAGCATACCTACTGAATAGGGTTCCTACCAAATCTATGCCCACCACCCCATATGAGATATGGGAGGGGAAGAGACCATATCTTAATTTTATTAAGATATGGGGTTACCCGTCTTATGTCAAAAGACAAAAACCGGACAAACTCGAGGCAAGGTCTGTTTTGTGTAAGTTTGTTAGATATCCCAAGCATTCGCAAGGGTATATCTTCTACCACAGCGAGGAACAAAGGGTGTTTGTTGCTCAACACGCCACCTTTTTAGAAAAAGAATTTCTTGCAAAAGAGATTAATGGCTCTGAGGTAGAACTGGAAGAGGTTCTAGCTGTACAAACCACAACAGAAGATTTGGTGGAACCAGAGGATTCGGTAGTTCCCGATGAACCCCAGCCACTCCGCAGATCTAGTAGGGTTCCTCTCCCACCTGAGAGATACTACGGTTTTCTCATGGATGGTGGGAGCGAGGATTGCATCATGGTTGATGATGACCCAACTAGCTTCGAGCAGGCCATCACGAGTGGGGACTCAGTGAAATGGCTGGATGCAATGCGGTCCGAGATGGAATCCATGTACACCTATAAAGTATGGACTTTGGAAGATGCTCCTGAAGGGGTAAAACCCATTGGGAGCAAGTGGATCTTCAAGAAAAAATTTGGTGTAGATGGGAAAGTGGAGACTTTCAAATCTAGACTTGTTGCAAAGGGTTTTCGTCAAAGACCAGGTGTGGACTATGACGAAACCTTTTCTCCAGTGGCTATGCTTAAATCCATCCGGATCATGCTTGCCATCGTTGCATATCATGACTACGAAATCTGGCAGATGGATGTTAAGACCGCCTTTCTAAACGGTGATTTAGAAGAGAGCGTGTACATGACTCAGCCAGAGGGCTTCGTAGATAGTGGGAGCAGCAGGAAGGTGTGCAAGCTGCTTAAATCCATTTATGGATTAAAGCAAGTATCGCAGAGTTGGAACATCTGCTTTGACGTCGTTATCAAAGAGTTTGATTTCATCAAAAACGTAGATGAACCTTGTGCCTACAAGAAGGTGGCAGAGAGTAAGGTTGTCTTCCTCGTATTGTACGTGGATGACATACTCTTGATAGGAAATGATATTCCTATGCTACAATCGGTCAAGCTCTTCTTATCACAAAGATTCTCAATGAAAGATCTAGGTGATGCCTCCTGCATATTGGGAATTATGATAGATAGATCTAAAAGGATATTGGGATTGTCCCAATCTAGGTACATTGACACCATACTAAAGTAGTTTAGTATGGAAGAATCTAAGCGTGGGAATTTACCCACGATCTCTGGAGTCACTCTCTCCAAAGAGATGTCTCCCAAGACTGATTTGGAGAGAGCTCGCATGCAAGGGATACCCTATGCTTCGGCTGTAGGCTCTATCTTGTATGCGATGCTATGTGTAGGGTTCTTAGGCACACTCAAGAGGTTCCACAAGGCATCTACCATGCCAAATTCAAAAATTTAGGTGTCGAGAAACCCTAATAGAGATCGTTAACTAGGGATTAGGCGAAACAAACAAGCAAGCAAACTACTTTGCTACTAAGTGAAAGAGACTACAACCTTTGTAGATCCCATCCTCCACTTCTCTAGCTCCGTGTTGACGTCCCTCCGCTGCGATCATCGGAATCACGGACTCTAGCGTCGGTTTCATCGGAGAAATGGGCGGGCTAGGTCGTTGACTTCGATGCCGAAGATGATCTAAGTCGAGGCAACTCAAACTCAAGCTATTCTTTCACTCGGTCAAAAACTTTGTGAAGAGAACACCCTATACTACATGGCAAGTAGTAGAGGATGAAGAAATAGGAAGTGGGTTCACTTTAGAATTGGATTTCTCACTCTTTTTCTCATGGCACCATTGGAGCTAGCAAGCTTTCATGAAGCTTGATAAAGATGATGAAGAAGAAAGAATTAAAAGGATAATCAAATAAGAATGAAAGTTATCCTTTTAATTATGGTACCATGGTTAAGTTAAGCCCTCATGCTTAACTTGTGTAGAGAATTAACCAAAGACTTGGGTTAAGGGTTGTGTTAACTAATATCTTAAACAAAATGACAAAATGGTTGACTTTATCATTGTTTATCAAGCTTCATGAGGCTTGATAATTTTGACCAAAGTCTCACTACTTTTGTTATTAGTTAGGAAATTAGTAAACCCTAACTTAACCTTGATTTGGTTTAAGTCTCATACACACAACTTGTATGTATCATCAAGCATGATACAAATATGTACACTTGCATATATCACATATAAACAATGTGCACATTCAAGCGAGAAAATCAATCTTAAATGAACCAATATTAGTTAATGTAAAGTAATATATCAAATATATAATTATACATTAAATTATTAAATCAATACTTGATTTAATGATCCGGTCATACTGTACATAACCGACTAATATCAAGTGTATCAATATATCGAATCAACATTTGATTCGGTAACCCAGCTATATCATATATAACCGTCCGATGATACAAATCGCGAGAATAGAATACAGTATCGCCTACTGTTATTATTCTCGGTCCCGCACATATCTCATATGCGTTCCTATTTCGTTTCGCTTGAGCCAGGAAACCTCTGTGTAGGACTCTAAAGACTCGTCAATACGCCGGCAGTAGGTGATGATCATATCAAACACCCACAAGCCGCAAGCGGTCTGCTAAACGTAACGTCCACCCGGGTATTGAGCGATCATAAGATCAATGAGCAAGCCCGCTCACTCTCCTGTGAATCCAACCAGTAACACTTACATACAGTCCGGTCAGTTCGTCTGATATGTCGCATATCTTGCCTAGGGGTGGTAAACGACAGACCCCAGTAGCTCGATAAGTCGTGTCGATATGAGGTCTATAATAGTTCGAGAAACTACTGGTAACACTTACCAGTAAATCTCAGCAACCCTGGCCAGGGATTTCCGGTTATAGCCAATCGAACACAGCGCAACATCAACTCCCTATACCGGGAGAGACGAATCCCCTCCTGTCGCTCGTTGCCTCCATGTGATTCGGGACTGTACCCAAAAACCACCGTTTTTCACGCCCTCTTGGATGTGGTAAGGTGGAAATCAAAGCACAGTTGGAATCACACAAGACTCTATGTCGATCTCCGGTCTACAGACTAACCTGTACTAGTGTCACCAGAGAACTGCCATCTGACGTAAGGTATAATACCATCTAGGTGTTCTCGGCGAATCCGTCCAGTGTACCCAGTCTCCACTGAGCACCCGTATATCATCTCTGATGTCAAACACCAACGGATATGGGATCATCCATCGCCCATCTGTATGGGTCGAGAAGGTATACGCTAGTCTACTCTGGTATATCGATGCCCCGTCTCGATACACCCACGACTAGGGACCTTGAAGGATGTACTTATGGACTACCCACGCCCCACTAGTATGATCTATATCATAGTCCTGGAAGTCGAGTACACATCCTAAGGGCTTTATCAACATGTAACAGAAAGACAAAAAGTATACATGTTAAGATAAAGAGCAACCAGATAGCGTACTATCATGTCGAGCAAGAAAGTCCTACCTATATATGTCCTAGCATCCACTACAATATACATCCAATGTACAGTAATGGCCTTTAGGGCATACATATAACTAACAATCTCCCACTTGCACTAGGTCCATCTGTTGCAGTGGTTGCAGTATCTAATACTCAACCATCCTATAAAAGTCTCTCTCTAGGAAAAGGCCTTTGTGAGTGGATCCGCCGTATTGTCCTCTGAGTCTACTCTCCTAACCTCGATCTCCTTGGAGATCAACTATCTCCATGATCAGGTGATGCTGCCTCAGAATATGTCTGGATCACTGATGGGACAGGCGTTTCTAGGCATAAGCCACAACTCCATTGTCTCACAATGGTTGGAACGAAGTTCATCTCATGAACTAATATACATCCAGACTTCCTCTTTGGTAGCTTTTTGGTAACGATGTATCATGCCTTTAATTTTCTAGTATGTCACGGTATCAAGCTTGGAACTCTTTCAACATACTGTCCCTCCACTGAGAGTAAAGACAATGCCTGTGACCGACATTCAGTCGTCCTTATCACTCTGGAACCTTTCCAGTGATTCTCCCCAGGATTGATTGATACCATCTCACTACAACTAGTGAGAATCCTAATATCCAATTACTTCTATCTCATAGATCAAAACTCAGGATTTAGGAGGTATCACTTTGATCCTTTATGGAGAATCCTTGTGATAAGCGGAGATTGATCGAGCGTAGCATAAGAAACTCCTTCCTTATCAAGAGTATGTCATCCACATACTCTACGAGGATCACCACCATACTCCCTACTACCTTTTTGTTTATACAAGGTTCATCTACCATTTTGATGAAGTCAAACTTTTTGATTACCACATCAAAACAGATGTTCCAACTCCGCGATGCCTGCTTTATCACATAAAACATCTTGCTCACGTTTCCGCTGCTCCCACTGTCTATGAAGCCCTCTGGCTGTGTACTTATAGACGCTCTCTTCTAAAACATCATTTAGAAAAGCAGTCATGACACCCAACCACCAGATATCGTAGTCATGGTATGTAGCCATGGCAAGTAGGATCTGGATGGACTTAAGCATAGCTCCTTAGAAAAGGTTTCAACAAAATCCATACCTGGTCAATGATGCAAACCTTTAACAAGTCTAGCTTTTAAAGTCTCAACTTTTCCAAGTACACCAAGTAATCTTCTCAAGATATACTTGCTCCTGATGGGGATTTAACCCTTCAGATAAAGCATCCAAAGTCCATACTTTGTTGGTGTATAAGGATTCCATCTCAGATTGCTAAGCATCCAGCCATTCTTACAGAGTCCCACTCCTGATGGTCAGCTCGAAACTAGTTGGGTCATCATCTCGTGATGCAATCCTTGCTCCCACTGTCATAGAGAAACCAAAGTATCTCTCAGGTGGTTGAGGAACCCTATTAGATTGGCGGAGAGGCTGAGGTTCGTTGGAAACTATTGAACCCTTTGGTTCTACCAAATCATCAGCTGCAGTTTGTATAGCTGAAACATTTCCAGTTCTACATAACAGACCTTGCCTCGAGCTTGTTCGGATTTCGCTTTTAGACATAGGCCGGACAACCCTAAATCTTAACTGACTTAAGAGATGGGCTCTTTCCTTACCATATCTCATATGGAGTGGTAGGCACCTGATTTGGTTGGAACGCCATTCAATAAGTATGCGGCTTCATAAGTGCATAACTCACAAAAGGAAACAGGAAACTCAGTAGTACTCATCATAGAGCACACCTTATCATATAGGGTGTGATTGCTCCGCCCCGATACACCAACGTGCTGTCGTGTATACGGAGGAGTAATGCTGATAGAGAATCTCATTCTCCTTTAGAATAGTCCAGGAATTCCATGCACAAGTATTCTCCTCTCTGATCTTATCATTGGACATAATACTTATACCCGTATTTTGGTTCTCTACTTCTAACTTATATTCTGTGAATATCTCAAAAGCTTCGGACTTATGTTTCAACAGGAACATATGGCTGAATCTTGAGAGATTATCAGAGAATGTAATGAAGTACAAAGAACTGGTCCTGGCATGTGCAGACAGGGAACCTTACATACATCATCATGTATCAATCCCAAGAGTTTACTAACTCTTTCTCTGTTTCCAATAAACAGAGCTATGGTCATCTAATCTTTGTGACATGACTGGCAATGTTTCACAAGATGTAAATTCAAATTGATTTAAATATGCATCTAAATGTAACTTTAGCATGTCGGGTCGCATTGATATGACCTAGTCTACAATACCTCAAGAAGGATTCGTTCATTTCCGAACTCTTCCTCTTGTGTGTGTTCTGTATACTAGGAATTGTAGTTTGATTTAGAACGTCAATGATTTTAGATAACGTGCTTGAACCGATCAACTTTTGATATAGGAAATGTTCAAAACATTATCCAACAATACAAAATAATATCACTTCTTTACATATAAAGAGACTGATATGATTTTGTATATCAGGTTCGGTATCTAATAACATTTGTTCAGAATCAATGTATTTGGAAATACAGGGTGACAGTGACCAACAGACTTGGCTGCAACACTTGCACCGTTTTAGGTCTCATGAAACTTATCACCCGTTCTCAGTTCTCTACCTTTCTGTAGCCCATGTAACAGATTACATTTGCGGGATCCTGATCCGGTATCTAATACCCAGGACGTAGAGGATACACAGAAACAGTTCTTTGTAATGAACACACCCGAAGATGATGCATCAGCATGCACTTTCTTCGTTTGGGCGGCACGGGAAATCTGGTATTCCCCAATTTCCTGCTCTGTCTTATAACAATTATAAGTTGGAGCGGGATCAACATTCCCCAGCTCAGTATAACAAGCGGGTTCGGTCAATAATCCGTATTATTGTCTTGATTAATGCGTGATATGGTCGCTACCTGGAGAGAGAGAGAAGAAAACACTCAGCGTATGCTCTTGCAAGATCAGATTGGTTATCATTTTATCTAATCAGGATGGCTCCCACTGTTTTTATCAAATCGTCCTTCAAGGCGGAACACCGCTGCCGCGAGCACCCAAACGGATGCTTTCGGCGACGGGGTTCTCCTACAGTCACTTGGTCGGGGCTATGGGGTGTAGCTGTCTATTAAGTTTACCCGGCGAGTATCCGCGTACGCTACGTGATTGCGACGGACTTTTGATCACATCAAAATTCCGTGACAACCGAACAAGTGAGACTAAACCGCTTTGTTTATAATATTCATTCAGTTATCTCATAACTATTTGTGAATTCCAATTATTGTATCACATTCCAGATAATTAGAAAATGTTAAACTTTCCGATCGAACATTCAAACACCCAAGTTTTCCCGATACAGATCAACACATGAAACATGTCTAAAAACATTCAGTTCGTGCCTCAGTACCAATGGTCCAGCCGTAGAAGGGTCAAGCCAACGCCTCACATGTGGCACGCCGTACTGCCCCAAACCCGAAGGTTCAAAGGGCAGTTCAAGACGGTCACATAATCGAGTTAAGGTTTGTTGTCTTCTAGAGGGTCCATCGCGTTACTTGCACTACTTAGAACGTCGTTAAACTACGGAAAGATCCAACACTTGGAAATTTCCCGACAGGGGAAAATGTGGGTATTTATATCCGGTCGAACTTTTTAACATATTCAAAAATTATCCGGAAAGACACATAGACAAAGTTTGACAATCCGATCGAATAATCGAATCCCCAAAACAACCCCAGAAAATCCAACTCTTGAATAATATTTAAAAATACCCAGAGAACTCAGCACTGAATAAAGGAAGTTACTGTGCAAAATTGGGAGGGTGACGTCACACTTTTGCCGCGGAACCGCCGCATAAGCTAGGCTTATGCCGCGGTTCCGCCGCAATATTGAAGGAACGTTTGTCAAATTTTGCACCGTAATTCTTATAATTCCCTGCTGAATTTTTTAAGCATTTTTAATCTGGAAAAAACCCAGTTTTTGAAAAAAGTCCAGAGAGAATTTTTTTTGTTAGGGTTTCGGTTCGTTCGGGTTTCAAACTTCGTCTACGCTTCGCCTAAGGCTCTAGCTAGGCTCTGATACCACTGTAGGGTTCCTAGGCACACTAATGAGGTCTCACAAGGCATCAACCATGCCAATTTCAAATTTTACAAGTGCCGAGAAACCCTAGACTAGATCGTTAACTAGAATTTTAGGCGAAACAAGAACTAGTAAACTACTTTACTAACAAAACGGAAATACAACCTTTGTAGATCCGGTCCTCCACCTCCTTAGCTCAACAATGAAGTCTCCTCGCTGTCCAAATGGAATCCCGGGCTCTAGCGTCGGCTTCATCGGAGAAATGGGCGGGCAAGGTCGTCGGCTTCGTGCCGAAGATGATCTACGTCGAGGCATCACAAGATCAAGCTCCAACTTCACCAAGCCATGAAAACTTGTGAAGGAAACACCCTATACTACTTGGCAAGAAGTAGAGGATGAAGAAATAGGAGGTGGGTTCACTTTAGAATTGGATTTCTCACTCATTATCACAAGTTGCCATTGATGAAGCAAGCTTTCTTCATCTTTTATGAAGAAGAAGATGATGAAAGAATATGATAAGTGTTAATCAAAAAAGGAAAAGAAAATCAATACTTATCATATTCAAACCATGATTAGGTGTAGAGAATAAACTAGGGTTAAGTGGAATGGTTAGGTTAAAGGAAAGAAACAAAATGGTCAACTTTTCAAACCTTCATGAACTTTCAATATAAAACAAAACTAGCAACCATTTTATTTCTTGACAAAATGAAATAAATAAATGAATAAATAATTAAAAACCTTAACCATTTACATAACCAAGGTTTAAACCAAAACTACACCCAAGTGAGCATGTATCATCAAACATGATACAAACAAGTGCACAAAAGTATATCACATATACAAGTTGTGTACATCAAGTGAGAAAATCCTTTTAAAGTGAACCAATACTAGTTAATGCAAAGTAATATATCAAATATATAATTATGCATTAAATCATTAAATCAACACTAGATTCCATGATCCGGTCATGTCGCATACAACCGACTAGTATACAATGTATCGATTTATCGAATCAATATTCGATTCGATAACTTGGTTATATCGCATACAACAAATCGAAACATTCATCGCGAGAATGAAATACGGTATCACATACACGCATTATTCTCGGTCCCGCACATATCTCATATGCGCTCCTATTTCGTTTCGCTTGAGCCAGGAAACCTCTGTGTAGGACTCTAAAGACTCGTCAATACGCCGGCAGCAGGTGATGATCATATCAAACACCCACTAGCCGCAAGCGGTCTGCTAAACGTAACGGCCACCCGGGTATTGAGCGATGAGAAGATCGACGAGCAAGCCCGCTCACACTCCTGTGAATCCAACCAGTAACAATAACCGTACAGTCCGTTCTGATCGTCTGATATGTCGCATATCTCGCCTAGGGGTGGTAAACGTCAGACCCCAGTAGCTCGATAAGCGTGTCGATATGAGGTCTATAACAGTTCGAGAAACTACTGGTAACACTTACCAGTAAATCTCAGCAACCCTGGCCAGGGATTTCCGGTTATAGCCAATTGAGCACAGCGCAACATCAACTCCCTATACCGGGAGAGACGAATCCCCTCCTATCGCTCATTGCCTCCATGTGATTCGGGACTGTACCTAAAAACCACCGTTTTGCACGCCCTCTTGGACGTGGTAAGGTGGAAATCAAAGCACAGTGGGAACCACACAAGATTCTATGACGATCTCGGGTCTACAGACTAACCTGTACCAGTGTCACCAGAGAACTGCCATCTGACGTGAGGTATAATACCATCTGGGAGTTCTCGGCGAGTCCGTCCAGTGTACCCAGTCTCTACTGAGCACCCGCATATCATCTCTGATGTCAAACACCAATGGATATGGAATCATCCATCGCCCATCTGTATGAGTCGAGAAGGTATACGCTAGTCTACTCTGGTATATCGATGCCCCGTCTCGATACACCCACGACTAGGGACCTTGAAGGATGTACTTGTGGACTACCACGTCCCCTCTAGTATGATCCGCATCATAGTCCAGGTAGTCAAGTACACATCCTAAGGGCTTTACCAACATGTAACAGAGAGACAATCAATGCACACGTTAAGGTAAAGATCAACCAGATAGCATACTATCATGTCGAGCAAGAAAGTCCTCCCTATATATGTCCAAGCATCCACTACAATATAAATCCTATGTATAGTAATGGCCTCTAGGGCCTACATATAACTAACAATCTCCCACTTGCACTAGGGCCATCTGTAGCAGTGGTTGTAGTATCTCATACTCAACCATCCCATAAAAGTCTCTCTCTGGGAATAGGCCTTTGTGAGTGGATCCGCCGTGTTGTCCTCTGAGTCTGCTCTCCTAACCTCGATCAGCCTGGAGACCAACCATCTCCATGATCAGGTGATACTTCCCTAGAATATGTCTGGATCACTGTTGGGACGGACGTTCCTTGGCATAAGCCACAACTCCATTGTCACATAATGGGAGGAACTAAGTTCATCTCATGAACAAATATACATCCAGACTGCCTCTTTGGTAGCATCTTAAGTAGCGATGTATCCAGCCTTTATTGTCTAGTATGCCACGGTATCTAGCTTGGAACTCTTCCAACATACCGTCCCTTTACTGAGGGTAAAGACAATGCCCGCGACTGACATTCAGTCGTCCTTATCAGCCTGGAACCTTTCCAGTGATTCTCCCCAGGATCGATTGATACCATCTCACTACAACTAGTGAGTATCCTAATATCCAATTAGATCTATCTCATAGAAGAAAACTCAGGATTTAGGAGGTATCACTCTGATCCTATATGGAGAATCCATGTGATAAGCGGAGATTGACCGAGCGTAGCATAGGAAACTTCTTTCTTATCAAGAGTATGTCATCCACGTACTCTACGAGGATCACCACCATACTCCCTACTACCTTTTTGTATATACAAGGTTCATCTACCATTTTGATGATGTCAAACTGTTTGACTAACTCATCAAAACAGATGTTCCAACTCCGCGATGCCTGCTTCATCACATAAAACATCTTGCACACGTTTCCGCTGCTCCCACTGTCTACGAAGCCCTCTGGCTGTGTACTTATAGACGCTCTCTTCCAAAACATCATTTTAGAAGAGCTGTCATGACACCCAACCACCAGATATCGTAGTCATGGTATGTAGCCGTGGCAAGTAGGATCTGGATGGACTTAAGCATAGATCCTTAGAAAAGGTTTCAACATAATCCATACCTGGTCAATGATGCAAACCTTTACCAAGTCTAGCTTTGAAAGTCTCAAATTTTCCATGTACACCATGTAATCTTCTCAATATATACTTGCTCCTGATGGGGATTTAACCCTTCAGATATAGCAACTAAAGTCCATACTTTGTTGGTGTATAAGGATTCCATCTCAGATCGCTAAGCATCCGGCCATTCTTACAGAGTCCCACTCTTGATGGCCATGTAACACCTTAGGATAAGGGTTAGTGAATAATTATAATTAAATAATGATTTTTAATAAAAAGTTTACCAAATTGTGTTTTAAATATTTTCCCTAATTTAATAAACATTTTTCCAAAATTTTCCTAGGCTTGCACACACTTGTGCATGTAAGCTAGGGTTTTTGAAATGTGATAATACCATAATTTTACCATGGTAGGTTAATATTAGAATTAAGTCTTTTGTTTTAAATTTTATTGTGTTGAGTTGGCATGAGAGAGAGAGAGAGGCATGGCTTAGCCATGCTTGGCCATGTTGTGGAGAGAGAGAGGAGGGTTGACCTTGGACTTGAGTGTTGCCCCCATTCCTTTGCCATTCTCTCTCAAACACTCACACACCCACACACTTACCTCTTTCCCCCAGCTCCAGAACAAGCAGCAGCAGCAGCAAACACAACAACAGCAACAACCTCTGAAGCAAGAGGCAGCATCAGCAGCAGAGAGCAGAAGCATCAGCAGCAGTGAGCAGCAGCAGCTCCAGCACCATGTGCAGCCCCTCCCCTTCACTTCTTCTCCTTCCTGCAGCTCCCTAGGGTCGAGAGTGAGGAATAATTCCTAAACTTATTCCCTAGTTTGCCTAGTTAGTGTAGTTTTGCATCGGTTTAAGGATTTTTGTGTGTTTTAGTGCGATATGGGGTATTTAGTGTGAACTTTGTGCTAATGAGGTGTAGATTAGTTCCAGTGGGATGCTTGAGGTTTGTTGTGACCATGTAAACCTAGTCCAACCCCGATTTCACTAAAATACCACCAGATTTCATATTGGATGCAAATGTCGTTTTTGGGCAAAATCTGAGTTTTCTGGAACTGCTATTGACCCGGTGAGTGCAGAATGATTTTGGGAAGACTGTAGTGTAGTGGAGTGGAGATGATGCACCAGGTGAAACCCGACCCCCTAACTCCCCCCTTTGGCCGCCAAAACCGCAATTCTGGCCGCAATTTGCGGCCAGACAGGGGGTGTTTTGGTGGTTTTTGGGTTCTGTAGGTGTGTTTTTGTGTGTAGGGTATTTTGGTATATTTATATTTTTAAGATTTGTTCTGTAGAAAAATCTGGGACCAGTTACCTGTTTTGCCGTTTTTCTAAACCTTCGCGACACGCGTGATACGTGAGTAGGTTTGGGTTCTGCGTATCGCGGCGCGTCGGGGTAGTTTTGTGGCGCGTGAGTACACGTTTTAGAGTATCGCGCACACGCGCGATTAGTTTGCGACACGAGTTTCTAGTTTGACCGTGATATCGCGTTTTTGACGAAATTGAGCTTATATGTGTGATATGTGTTTATGATTCTAGGTTCGCAGGCCAGTGAGACGGACGCCGCAAAGAAGGGCAAGCAAGTGGTTGGATACACTTAGCGCGAGACACTGTGAGTAGATTTCACATCTACGGGGATATCGCCCGCATGGCGTTATGCGTCAGGGCTGATATGACTTATTTACTATATGTTGCATGCACCCCATAGACTGTCATCGCATATTGCATTCTCTGCTGTGTTGATATATATATTGCTTAGAACTGATAGAACACCGCACTATTACTAACGGTTTATGTTGCACGGGCACTATTTACATGCTACACACACACCGTTAGTAATTGTCATGTCACACTCACTATAGAGCTGCCATGTTTATATTGCTATAGTTCGCCTCATATGTGATTTGATATGACCTACATGTATATTGGGAGCCGCATGACATCTTTTAAAACCGGAAATGAAACTACTTTAAAAAGCGGTTTTCCCCTTATACCAATACCATGGATTGATGTATATTGTACCTCGCGTTGGATTTTACTATTGGTATTGGATTCTCATGTGATTTCTGTTTTGAGGACCGTGGAATTTTTAAGGAAAGATATGCTATTTTGAAAAACCCGGTACTTCGTGGTATGATATTTTGGTGTGTCCACCACGCGTTTTCTCGGTGCTGAGACGTGTGCTTGAAACCCGATTCGAGGAGTGGATGTTCCGTTTGCGGGTTCGTGGTGGGCCCGGTATGGTTCCCCTCGGCGAGATGATCGATGAGATTTGCCGATTGAGCCTGGAGGCGGGCGAGTACCTACCGGTGATTGGTTGGACCTGGCAGTTGTCCGGAGGATACTGACCAGAGTCGAGTGATGGATGCGGGATGACCGTGCTGCCGGGGCCGAGGGCCGATACCGCAGACGGACCCCGTAGGGCCGGTCCGGATTGACGGCGCCCGATGTTCGAGGATTTACGTGTCGATGCTGGACACGGGTATTTTATGATGGTTTGGGTGCCGATGTTGGGCACTCGTGATTCCTCCGAGATATACAGGATTTGAGGGCCGATGGGTGTGCCGGCGCCTGAGTATATGTGGGATTTGGGTGCAGTTTGAGGCACCGATTATTGCTTTCCATGTTGACATAGTCCATGTAGATATTATTTATCCCATACTCAGTATTGATTACTATACATCTCATCCTGTGGCATTTACCTGTTAGAGTACATGCATTACTACTGTATCCACTGTTGACATGCATTGATATCATCTGCTGGCATTAGTAGAGCCACGCTATATGTGCATGCTTGCGATCACCTTTATATGTTATCTCTATTCACGAGTTGGCAACTCACCCCCGTTGTGCCACAGTGGTTGCAGGTTGCCCTTGGGAGTAGTCACGGCTGCCTGTTACCTCATCTTTTGGCGCAGATACCCCTTTTGAGCAGAGATAGCCCTTTTGCTGTTTAGGTGGGTTTTGTACGGTATCTGTTATCTTTCAGTTGTATATTGATGTATCTAGTACTCTCCATCTACCTTCTGTATTGACTTAGAGACAGTTGTGAGGACGATATGTATGATTTTATGTCTGGTGTCGAGCTCGCATGTGAGCCGACGTTACTTTATGCAGTCTATTCTTTTATGATATTGTCCTTATTTTACTGTGTATTCTTCGCTACGGCGTCGTATATCATATTGTGATGCTTTATTCATGTCACTTGTTTTTTCCGCTACACCTTACTTTTACCCGACTTGCGGGGTTAATGTTTTTAAAAAGGAAATGTTACCAAAATTATAAAACTCATAACTTGTGAACTAAAAAGGGATTGCTACTAAATAAATGGAAGTTTTTCAGACATTTACTATTGCTTTTTACAAAACGTTTTAAATCACTCTATTTATTGGTTTTGATTTCTGGGTTCGGCTTACTTAGCCGCGTTGCGCCTGTAGACGTTGCGTGGTTAAGTGCCGGTCACGAGTCGAATTTCTCGGGTCGTGACAAAGTTGGTATCAGAGCATAGGTTTTACCTTCGGAGTGTAGGATGACCCTGGTATGATGGAGTAGGTAGCTGCGGCAGGGTAGCGTAGCGTGCGTATGTTCCGCGGCATACTCACGACACGGTACTCCGCTTACGCGACCTTAGGACTTGTTGATTTGATTCCTCCGTATAATCTTGTGATTCGATTTCCGTGTTCTTATCGAATCCAAATTTTCTTTCAGCCATTATGCCGCCTAAGACTACGAGGGCACAGAGAGCGGCCGCGAGGGCCGAGATTCGTGTTGACTCGTCCGAGACGAGGACTGATCCGGGCAGTACGCCGGTTGTTCCCGAGCAGGCTGTTCCTGCCGTGACAGAGCAGATCGCCTCGTTAGGGGCTGGTATGCAGGAGATGCGCCAGATGATAGGATCGCTAGTTGAGACGCTTCGAGCGCAGCGACCAGAGGTAGCTCCACCAGTTCCAGAGACCGCGATGGTGCCTACCGCACAGCCAGTTGCCCCTGCAGCCACGGAGGTGATTACAGTATCGCTATCAGAGTACATGAGGCTGAAGCCTCCAGTATTCACAGGCATCGATACAGCCGAGGACCCACAGTCTTTCATAGACAGGATGGCCAGGATATGCCGTTCCCTCAGATGTGCAGATGCGAGATGGGTTGAGTTCGCGAGCTTTCGCCTGGAAGGTCTTGCGCAGAAATGGTGTGATTCAGTGGAGAAGGGCAGAGCAGCAGGTCTTCCTCCTATGACCTGGACGGAGTTCGTGACCATATTTCTAGCCCGTTTCCTTCCCCGGAGTGTTAGAGATGCCCGAGCACGCAGGTTTGAGTCTTTGCGCCAGACGCCAGGGATGACAGTGGCAGAGTATGACGTACTGTTTACAGAGCTAGCAGTCTACGCCCCACATCTAGTGGCCACCGAGGAGTTGCGAGTCCGGAGATTTGTTCGATGCTTGATTTCACCAGTGTTCCTCGCGATCAGCGCGCAGCACTACGAGACCTATGCAGCAGCTGTAGACGCAGCCCTAGTGGTCGAGGAGCACCTTGTCGAGACTTCGGTACTTCCAGAGCCGAAGAGAGTTCGTACCAGTATTTCCGCACGGAGGCAGTCATTCAGACGCCGCGACAGGTATCGTTCCGGTACGAGGGGTAGCAGAGATTCGGGACGGGGTCAGATGTTTAGTTCGTATCCCCAGGACGGTCAGCAGTCGCCGCGGGGTTGCTACAGATGTGGCAGCCTACTTCACCTCGTTCGAGATTGTCCAGAGACACACCGGAGGGAGGCGGCAGCACCGCATGTTACCTTACCATCTTCACCACCCCAGAGGGCGTTGCCCGTTGTGCCTACCGTTGCTCCGCGCCAGACTTATGCACCGAGAGGTCGCGGGCGTGGAGGAGTTGCTCAGAGAGGACGAGATGACCGAGGCAGAGGTCAGTCAGTTACAGATGGTGGACAGGCGAGGGTCTTTGCTTTGACACACCAGGACGCACAGGCGTCCAATGCAGTGGTTTCAGGTATCCTTCCTGTATGTTCGGTTGATGCACATGTATTGTTCGATCCCGGATCCACACACTCGTACGTATCCACGCACTTTGTGCCGAGTTTGGGTAGAGAGTCCGGCTTACTTGATCAGCCGCTTGTGGTGACTACTCCTGTGGGAGAGTCGTTTGTGGCTAGGCACGTGTTCCGATCCTGTATCGTCTGTATTGGCGAGAGAGAGTTGCCTGTCGACTTGATCCTTCTGGAGATGTTGGACTTCGACGTTCTTTTGGGCATGGATTGGTTAGCCACGGGCTATGCTTCTGTGGATTGCCGCGAGAAGACAGTTAGATTCTGTTTCCCCGGTGAGTCGATTTTTGTTGTGTTGGGGGACCGTGGCGCCGCCCCTCACAGTGTGATTTCTTCTTTTCGCGCTGGACAGCTTTTGAGGAAGGGATGTCAGGGATTTCTCGCTTATGTTCGCGATGCTCGCGCTACAGAGGTTCCATTGGATCAGGTTCCGGTTGTTAGCGAGTTTCCTGATGTGTTCCCTGACGAGCTTCCTGGGTTGCCGCCCGAGCGCGACATTTCTTTCTGTATTGATTTGGTTCCTGGTTCGGGGCCTATTTCTATACCGCCCTATCGGATGGCCCCGACGGAACTTAGTGAGCTGAAGGGTCAGTTACAGGATTTGCTGGACAAGGGACTTATTCGACCCAGTGTTTCTCCTTGGGGTGCTCCAGTCCTGTTCGTCAGGAAGAAGGACGGCAGCTTACGTCTTTGTATCGACTACCGCCAGCTGAACAGGGTGACAGTGCGGAACAGGTATCCTTTGCCGCGTATTGACGATTTGTTCGACCAGCTTCAGGGGGCAGGGTACTTTTCGAGGATCGATTTACGATCGGGCTATCATCAGCTGCGGGTTCGACAGGAGGACATTCCCCGGACAGCCTTCCGTACGCGCTACGGCCATTACGAGTTTTTGGTGATGTCGTTCGGACTTACCAATGTGCCAGCAGCCTTCATGGAATTGATGAACCGCATTTTCCGGCCTTATTTGGATCTGTTCATCATAGTCTTCATTGACGATATCTTGGTGTATTCCCGGAGTAGTGAGGAGCACGAGCAGCACCTGCGGGTTACATTGCAGACATTGAGGGAGCACCAGCTCTATGCGAAATTCTCCAAGTGTGCTTTTTGGTTAGACAGCGTGGACTTCTTGGGTCACGTGATTTCACGAGACGGTATATGTGTTGACCCGAGGAAGATCGAGGCCGTTCAGCGTTGGCCCAGACCCACATCAGTGACGGAGATTCGCAGCTTTTTGGGATTGGCCGGTTACTACAGGCGTTTTGTGCAGGACTTCTCACGTATTGCTACACCGTTGACCGGGTTGACCCGGAAGGGAGTTCCTTTCGTTTGGACGGAGGAGTGCGAGCACAGCTTTCAGCAGTTACGGACACGGCTGACGACGGCACCGGTGTTATCTTTACCTTCCGGATCGGGCGGATTTGTGGTCTTTTGTGATGCTTCTCGAGTGGGATTGGGATGCGTTCTGATGCAGCATGATAGGGTGATCGCGTATGCCTCGCGACAATTGAAGAAGCACGAGCAGAACTACCCCACTCATGATTTGGAGATGGCAGCAGTGGTCTTCGCACTTAAGATCTAGCGACATTACTTATACGGTGAGTCGTGCCAGATATTTACGGATCACAAGATCTTGAAATACATATTCCAGCAGCGGGACCTGAACCTTCGACAGCGTCGATGGATGGAGTTAGTGAAGGATTACGACTGCGAGATCTTATATCACCCGGGCAAGGCAAATATGGTGGCGGATGCTTTGAGCAGGAGGCCCGGGAGTAGTTTGTCTTGTTTGAGCGCAGTGCAGGAGCAGTCATCGGCGGATTGGCAGATATTATGCGACAGTCGAGTACAGTTCGAGTTCACGCCGATTGGAGGACAGATAGCGCACGTCCGTGCACGCCCACAGTTGATTGATCGCATACGTGAGGCACAGCTCAGTGACGACCGATGTTCAGAGATCATGGCACAGATGGGACAGGACCGATTTTCCGAGTTCGTGATCGATGATCAGGGGATACTACGGTTTGGAGTCAGACTGTGCGTACCTGATGCTGAGGGACTGAGGCGTGAGATTCTTGAGGAGGCACATCGATCGGTGTATAGCGTACATCCCGGTTCCACCAAGATGTATCATGATATGAGAGATGTTTACTGGTGGGACGGAATGAAGAGGGACATTGCAGATTTTGTATCGAGATGCCTGACTTGTCAGCAAGTCAAGGCTGAGCACCAGAGACCCGCGGGAGAGCTACAGCCATTACCCATTCCGGAGTGGAAATGGGAACAGATTTCGATGGATTTCGTGGTGGGTCTACCCAGGACTAGTCGGGGGTATGACTCCATCTGGGTGATCGTGGATCGTTTGACGAAAGCGGCTCACTTCCTACCGGTGAAGACGACTTTCGGATTTACTCAGTATGCCCAGATCTATATTGACGAGATAGTGCGACTACACGGAGTCCCGACGTGCATTGTGTCCGACAGAGGCACCCAGTTTACTAGTAGACTATGGCAGAGGCTTCAGGAGGCTTTGGGCACTCGCTTGAGTTTCAGCACGGCTTTTCATCCGCAGACCGACGGACAGTCAGAGCGGACCATCCAGACTCTCGAGGACATGCTCAGAGCTTGTGTACTAGATTTCGGAGGTAGCTGGGATCATCATTTGCCCTTGGTAGAGTTTTCCTACAATAACAGCTACCAGGAGACTATTCAGATGGCACCGTTTGAGGCCCTTTACGGGAGGAGATGCAGGTCACCTACTTGTTGGACAGAGCTCAGTGAGAGCAGTATCTTAGGGCCACAGATCGTTGAGGAGACGACCGCAAAGATCCAGTTGATTCGCGATAGGATGAGAGCAGCGCAGAGTAGGCAGAGGGCTTATGCAGACCGTCGACGACGCAGACTTGAGTTTTCTGTTGGTGATCATGTTTTCTTGAGGGTCTCCCCAATGAAAGGTATGATGAGGTTTGGGAAGAAGGGGAAGCTTAGCCCCAGGTATGTGGGCCCCTTCGAGATCCTCGAGCGTGTCGGTGCAGTAGCTTACCGGTTAGCCCTTCCGCCCAGCTTTCCAGACGTGCACCCCGTATTCCATGTTTCGATGCTCCGCAGATATCTACATGATCCTTCGCACGCGATTCAGCATCCGACGATCCATCTTGAGCGTGATCTTTCCTATGCAGAGCACCCGGTGATGATCTTAGATCGACAAGTGAAGAAATTGAGATCGAAGGAGATTCCATCAGTTAAAGTACTTTGGCGTGGTCAGAACCGTGAAGAGGTCACTTGGGAGACCGAAAGCGAGATGATGAAGACGTATCCCCATCTTTTTGAAGGTAACCTTAGTTAGATTTTTGAAATTCGGGGACGAATTTCTTTAAGGGGGAGAGATTGTAACACCTTAGGATAAGGGTTAGTGAATAATTATAATTAAATAATGATTTTTAATAAAAAGTTTACCAAATTGTGTTTTAAATATTTTCCCTAATTTAATAAACATTTTTCCAAAATTTTCCTAGGCTTGCACACACTTGTGCATGTAAGCTAGGGTTTTTGAAATGTGATAATACCATAATTTTACCATGGTAGGTTAATATTAGAATTATGTCTTTTGTTTTAAATTTTATTGTGTTGAGTTGGCATGAGAGAGAGAGAGAGGCATGGCTTAGCCATGCTTGGCCATGTTGTGGAGAGAGAGAGGAGGGTTGACCATGGACTTGAGTGTTGCCCCCATTCCTTTGCCATTCTCTCTCAAACACTCACACACCCACACACTTACCTCTTTCCCCCAGCTCCAGAACAAGCAGCAGCAGCAGCAAACACAACAACAGCAACAACCTCTGAAGCAAGAGGCAGCATCAGCAGCAGAGAGCAGAAGCATCAGCAGCAGTGAGCAGCAGCAGCTCCAGCACCATGTGCAGCCCCTCCCCTTCACTTCTTCTCCTTCCTGCAGCTCCCTAGGGTCGAGAGTGAGGTATAATTCCTAAACTTATTCCCTAGTTTGCCTAGTTAGTGTAGTTTTGCATCGGTTTAAGGATTTTTGTGTGTTTTAGTGCGATATGGGGTATTTAGTGTGAACTTTGTGCTAATGAGGTGTAGATTAGTTCCAGTAGGATGCTTGAGGTTTGTTGTGACCATGTAAACCTAGTCCAACCCCGATTTCACTAAAATACCACCAGATTTCATATTGGATGCAAATGTCGTTTTTGGGCAAAATCTGAGTTTTCTGGAACTGCTATTGACCCGGTGAGTGCAGAATGATTTTGGGAAGACTGTAGTGTAGTGGAGTGGAGATGATGCACCAGGTGAAACCCGACCCCCTAACTCCCCCCTTTGGCCGCCAAAACCGCAATTCTGGCCGCAATTTGCGGCCAGACAGGGGGTGTTTTGGTGGTTTTTGGGTTCTGTAGGTGTGTTTTTGTGTGTAGGGTATTTTGGTATATTTATATTTTTAAGATTTGTTCTGTAGAAAAATCTCGGACCAGTTACCTGTTTTGCCGTTTTTCTAAACCTTCGCGACACGCGTGATACGTGAGTAGGTTTGGGTTCTGCGTATCGCGGCGCGTCGGGGTAGTTTTGTGGCGCGTGAGTACACGTTTTAGCGTATCGCGCACACGCGCGATTAGTTTGCGACACGAGTTTCTAGTTTGACCGTGATATCGCGTTTTTGACGAAATTGAGCTTATATGTGTGATATGTGTTTATGATTCTAGGTTCGCAGGCCAGTGAGACGGACGCCGCAAAGAAGGGCAAGCAAGTGGTTGGATACACTTAGCGCGAGACACTGTGAGTAGATTTCACATCTATGGGGATATCGCCCGCATGGCGTTATGCGTCAGGGCTGACATGACTTATTTACTATATGTTGCATGCACCCCATAAACTGTCATCGCATATTGCATTCTCTGCTGTGTTGATATATATATATTGCTTAGAACTGATAGAACACCGCACTATTACTAACGGTTTATGTTGCACGGGCACTATTTACATGCTACACACACACCGTTAGTAATTGTCATGTCACACTCACTATAGAGCTGCCATGTTTATATTGCTATAGTTCGCCTCATATGTGATTTGATATGACCTACATGTATATTGGGAGCCGCATGACATCTTTTAAAACCGGAAATGAAACTACTTTAAAAAGCGGTTTTCCCCTTTTACCTATACCATGGATTGATGTATATTGTACCTCGCGTTGGATTTTACTATTGGTATTGGATTCTCATGTGATTTCTGTTTTGAGGACCGTGGAATTTTTAAGGAAAGATATGCTATTTTGAAAAACCCGGTACCTCGTGGTATGATATTTTGGTGTGTCCACCACGCGTTTTCTCGGTGCTGAGACGTGTGCTTGAAACCCGATTCGAGGAGTGGATGTTCCGTTTGCGGGTTCGTGGTGGGCCCGGTATGGTTCCCCTCGGCGAGAAGATCGATGAGATTTGCCGATTGAGCCTGGAGGCGGGCGAGTACCTACCGGTGATTGGTTGGACCTGGCAGTTGTCCGGAGGATACTGACCAGAGTCGAGTGATGGATGCGGGATGACCGTGCTGCCGGGGCCGAGGGCCGATACCGCAGACGGACCCCGTAGGGCCGGTCCGGATTGACGGCGCCCGATGTTCGAGGATTTACGTGTCGATGCTGGACACGGGTATTTTATGATGTTTTGGGTGCCGATGTTGGGCACTCGTGATTCCTCCGAGATATACAGGATTTGAGGGCCGATGGGTGTGCCGGCGCCTGAGTATATGTGGGATTTGGGTGCAGTTTGAGGCACCGATTATTGCTTTCCATGTTGACATAGTCCATGTAGATATTATTTATCCCATACTCAGTATTGATTACTATACATCTCATCCTGTGGCATTTACCTGTTAGAGTACATGCATTACTACTGTATCCACTGTTGACATGCATTGATATCATCTGCTGGCATTAGTAGAGCCACGCTATATGTGCATGCTTGCGATCACCTTTATATGTTATCTCTATTCACGAGTTGGCAACTCACCCCCGTTGTGCCACAGTGGTTGCAGGTTGCCCTTGGGAGTAGTCACGGCTGCCTGTTACCTCATCTTTTGGCGCAGATACCCCTTTTGAGCAGAGATAGCCCTTTTGCTGTTTAGGTGGGTTTTGTACGGTATCTGTTATCTTTCAGTTGTATATTGATGTATCTAGTACTCTCCATCTACCTTCTGTATTGACTTAGAGACAGTTGTGAGGACGATATGTATGATTTTATGTCTGGTGTCGAGCTCGCATGTGAGCCGACGTTACTTTATGCAGTCTATTCTTTTATGATATTGTCCTTATTTTACTGTGTATTCTTCGCTACGGCGTCGTATATCATATTGTGATGCTTTATTCATGTCACTTGTTTTTTCCGCTACACCTTACTTTTACCCGACTTGCGGGGTTAATGTTTTTAAAAAGGAAATGTTACCAAAATTATAAAACTCATAACTTGTGAACTAAAAAGGGATTGCTACTAAATAAATGGAAGTTTTTCAGACATTTACTATTGCTTTTTACAAAACGTTTTAAATCACTCTATTTATTGGTTTTGATTTCTGGGTTCGGCTTACTTAGCCGCGTTGCGCCTGTAGACGTTGCGTGGTTAAGTGCCGGTCACGAGTCGAATTTCTCGGGTCGTGACAGGCCAGCTCGAAACTAGTTGGGTCATCATCTCATGATGCATTCCTCACTCCCACTGTCATAGAGAAACCGAAGTATCTCTCAGGTGGGTGAGGAACCCTACTAGATCGGCGGAGAGGCTGAGGTTCGTTGGAATATACTGAATCCTTTGGTTCTGTCAAATCATGAGCTGCAATCTACTGAATCCTTTGGTTCTGTCAAATCATGAGCTGCAATCTATATAGCTGGAACATTTCCAGTTCTACATAACAGATCTTGCCTCGAGCTTGTCCGGATTTTGTTTTTCAGATATAGGCCGGACAACCCCAAATCTTAACTAACTTAAGATATGGGCTCTTCCCTTTCCATATCACATATGAAGTGGTAGGCAACTGATTTGATTTGAACCCTATTCAATAGGTATGTAACTTCATAAGTGCATAACTCCTAAAAGGAAATAGGTAACTCAGTAGTACTCATCATAGAGCACACCTTATCATATAGGGCGTGATTGCTCCACCCCGATATACCATCGTGCTATGGTGTATACGGAGGAGTAATTCTGAGAGAGAATCTCATTCTCCTTTAGAATAGTCCAGGAATTCCATGCTCAAGTATTCTCCTCCTCGATCACATCAAAGGACATAATACTTATACCCTTATTTTGGTTCTCTACTTCTAACTTATATTCTGTGAATATCTCAAAAGGTTCGGACTCATGTTTCAACAGGAACATATGTCCGAATCTTGAGAGATTATCAGAGAATGTAATGAAGTACAAAGAACCGGTCATGGCATGTGTAGACAGGGGACCTCCATACATCAACATGTATCATCCCAAGAGTTCACTAACTCTTTCTCTGTTTCCAGTAAACGGAGCTATGGTCATCTTATCTCTGTGACATGACTGGCAAGTTTCATAAGATGTAAATTTAAACTGATTTAAATATGCATCTAAATGTAACTTTAGCAAGTCGGGTCGCATTGATATGACCTAGTCTACAATACCTCAAGAAGGAATCGTTTATTTCTGAACTCTTCCTCTTGTGTGTGTTCTGTATACATCGAACTGTAGTTTGATTTAGAACATCAATGCTTTTAGATAACGTGCCTGAACCGATCAACTTTTGATATAGGAAATGTTCAAAACATTATCCAACAATACAAAATTCTATCATTTCTTTACTAATAAAGAGACTGATATGATTTTGTATATCAGATTCGGTATCTAATAACATTCGTTCAGAATCAATGTATTTGTAATACAGGGTGACAGTGACCAACAGACTTGGCTGCAACACTTGCCCCGTTTTCTGCCTCATGAAACTTATCACCCGTTCTCAGTTCTCTACCTATCTGTAGAGCTATGTAACAGATTACATATTTGGGATCCTGGTCCGGTATCATATACCCAGGACGTAGAGGATATTGAGAAACAGTTCTGTGTAACGAACACACCCGAAGATGATGCATCATATGCACTTTCTTCGTTTGGGCGGCACGGGAAATCTGGTATTCCACAATTTCCTGCTCTGTCTTATAACAATTATAAGTTGGAGCGGGACCAACGTTCCCCAGCTCTGTATAACAAGCGGGTTCGGTCAATATTCCGTATTATTATCTTGATTAAGGCGTGATATGGTCGCTACCTGGAGAGAGAGAGAAGAAAACACTCAGCGTGCGCTCTTGCAAGAATAGATTGGTTATTATTTTATCTATTCAGGATGACTCCAACTGTTTTTTATCAAATCTTCCTTCAAACCCTAAAATGAAAGAGTAGTCGGGATTAATTACACACTACAAGTTCGCCAATCTTTCAGCCACGCCAGTGTCGGTACTTTGAGGGAGGTGCCTCGTGCTTTCGCACGGACCTAATTAATGTAAACCTCGTTTTCCCAGAGGCGTAACCTCGTTAACACCTTTCTAGACACCTACTTGATCGGCTAATTGTAATGTATAAAACTCTCCCAGGAGTAACTCTTACTCGCAGCGGGTATCGGGATCCAACTATCTCATAGAAAGTATGCAATCTCATTGCAAATTTCAACACTTGAAACTCCCGATAATATTTTACCCCTAGTGTTCTATGACCTTGACGAATGCCAAACAACCCATAGTCCACTAGTCAAGTTCAACCCGTACATTTCTTGATCGAATTAAACCCACCCGCACGACCCGTGACGAATGCCAAACAACGCCGTACGAATACCCTAATCCAATCTGCATCATATGCATAAGCAGATAAATACTAGTTAGCTACAGTACACTACGCCTTGACGAATGCCAAACTACCGCAGCACGAATACTAACTAGTACTTATCTGAAATGACGGAGGGCTACGTCAGGATTTTCTGAAAACCTATTGCGTAATGAACTTGATATCGTTGTAGGATCGAATGAATTTTAAAATGGAGTGCTTTTGAGGCTTTTCTAGTTTTGCTAAAGGAGTCACTCCCGGTGAAGGGATCGTCGGTCCTTTCCTCGTCGAATGAGGTGCAGGATATATCATATATATCACTGTGCAAAGCAGATAATATAGAAGCAATCAAAAGACAAACCGAGTGTGTAGCATCTGCCAGTTATTGCTAAAGGAGTCACTCCCGGTGAAGGGATCTCGGTCCTTTCCTTATCGAATAAGGTGCAGGATATATCATATATACCGCTGTGCAAAGCAAGAACTGTAGCTACCTGTTTTATTTTGAAATTCGATTCCACAACATCTTTAGGTTTCTTTTATTTCATTAATCTCATTAATGAAGTCCCATCATTAAAGTACCTAAACATCACAGATAAATACGGCGTACACTTATGCCATCCGCATTCGCCTCGATGTCCCCTCGTGCACCGTTAGGTTAGGTAACTAACGACAGAGCGGGGCAGGGCTAGCGCGGGTGTAAAACATAAGTAACGCCTATATTATATATCAAATATACTATATACTGTATCTATCGTAGAACATCACATGATCATATCACAGATATCGCAGCAGAAGAAACATATGAAATATTGGATATACTAGGACGTCCGTGTTTTCAATACGAGCCAGTATAAAACACAGATTCCACGGTCGCGATGAATAGACAAACCCACACCCCTAGAACCCTACGAGAGCGGCAAGCAACCCTACCAATTCTAGGGTTAGGAGACCCGGACTCGACTCCTCGAGTTGGTCTCCCACTGGACCCTAGAACCCGGTTAATTGTGCCCTCCTCCTTGGGTCTATCCTAGTGCGGAAAAGTAAATAATATACAAACGGTGACATCTTCCGCAACCTGGAAGTGCCCCAATAAAAGAATATTACATACAAGTTTTTACATGAAAGAAAATGAAAAACACTCACCTCACATAAAAAACCCCGGCTATTCAAACACGACGATCCAATATAACATATCCAGCAACACATAACATCACATGTCATCAACGTAAGTAAACATGCGCATCCCAATTGTCGTTGACATATAGCAACGAAACCGGAGATATCACATATTACACTTACGGTCACAGAAAAGAAAGTGTAAAACTACAACAGTTGGAATCCGCAATCTCTTTAGACATCACATGCCTAATCAAATGAATTACCTAGACATCACATGCCTAACAATTATAAACCCCGCATTTTAGTCTCATTATCGAAAACTCTTTTCAATATCAAGTCGGGCAATTCAATAAGATTCCCGACATCCTGATCGAATGCTCGTCGCAAACTTTAGTAGACGGTCGCACCCCCGATGTCGTCGACAAAGTGCACCAAGGCGGAACACCGCTGCCGCGAGCACCCAAACGGATGCTTTCGGCGACGGGGTTCTCCTACAGTCACTTGGTCGGGGCTATGGGGTGTCGCTGTCTATTAAGTTTACCCGGCGAGTATCCGCGTACGCTACGTGATTGCGACGGACTTTTGATCACATCAAAATTCCGTGACAACCGAACAAGTGAGACTAAACCGCTATGTTTATAATATTCATTCAGTTATCTCATAACTATTTGTGAATTCCAATTATTGTATCACATTCCAGATAATTAGAAAATGTTAAACTTTCCGATCGAACATTCAAACACCCAAGTTTTCCCGATACAGATCAACACATGAAACATGTCTAAAAACATTCAATTCGTGCCTCAGTACCAATGGTCCAGCCGTAGAAGGGTCAAGCCAACGCCTCACATGTGGCACGCCATACTGCCCTAAACCCGAAGGTTCAAAGGGCAGTTCAAGACGGTCACATAATCGAGTTAAGGTTTGTTGTCTTCTAGAGGGTCCATCGCGTTACTTGCACTACTTAGAACGTCGTTAAACTACGGAAAGATCCAACACTTGGAAATTTCCCGACAGGGGAAAATGTGGGTATTTATATCCGGTCGAACTTTTTAACATATTCAAAAATTATCCGGAAAGACACATAGACAAAGTTTGACAATCCGATCGAATAATCGAATCCCCAAAACAACCCAGAAAATCCAACTCTTGAATAATATTTAAAAATACCCAGAGAACTCAGCACTGAATAAAGGAAGTTACTGTGCAAAATTGGGAGGGTGACGTCACACTTTTGCCGCGGAACCGCCGCATAAGCTAGGCTTATGCCGCGGTTCCGCCGCAATATTGAAGGAACGTTTGTCAAATTTTGCACCGTAATTCTTATAATTCCCTGCTGAATTTTTTAAGCATTTTTAATCTGGAAAAAACCCAGTTTTTGAAAAAAGTCCAGAGAGCATTTTTTTTGTTAGGGTTTCGGTTCGTTCGGGTTTCAAACTTCGTCTACGCTTCGCCTAAGGCTCTAGCTAGGCTCTGATACCACTGTAGGGTTCCTAGGCACACTAATGAGGTCTCACAAGGCATCAACCATGCCAATTTCAAATTTTACAAGTGCCGAGAAACCCTAGACTAGATCGTTAACTAGAATTTTAGGCGAAACAAGAACTAGTAAACTACTTTACTAAGAAAACGGAAATACAACCTTTGTAGATCCGGTCCTCCACCTCCTTAGCTCCGCAATGAAGTCTCCTCGCTGTCCAAATGGAATCCCGTGCTCTAGCGTCGGCTTCATCGGAGAAATGGGCGGGCAAGGTCGTCGGCTTCGTGCCGAAGATGATCTACGTCGAGGCATCACAAGATCAAGCTCCAACTTCACCAAGCCATGAAAACTTGTGAAGGAAACACCCTATACTACTTGGCAAGAGGTAGAGGATGAAGAAATAGGAGGTGGGTTCACTTTAGAATTGGATTTCTCACTCATTATCACAAGTTGCCATTGATGAAGCAAGCTTTCTTCATCTTTTAAGAAGAAGAAGATGATGAATGAATATGATAAGTGTTAATCAAAAAAGGAAAAGAAAATCAATACTTATCATATTCAAACCATGATTAGGTGTAGAGAATAAACTAGGGTTAAGTGGAATGGTTAGGTTAAAGGAAAGAAACAAAATGGTCAACTTTTCAAACCTTCATGAACTTTCAATATAAAACAAAACTAGCAACCATTTTATTTCTTGACAAAATGAAATAAATAAATGAATAAATAATTAAAAACCTTAACCATTTACATAACCAAGGTTTAAACCAAAACTACGCCCAAGTGAGTATGTATCATCAAACTTGATACAAACAAGTGCACAAAAGTATATCACATATACAAGTTGTGTACATCAAGTGAGAAAATCCTTTTAAAGTGAACCAATACTAGTTAATGCAAAGTAATATATCAAATATATAATTATGCATTAAATCATTAAATCAACACTTGATTCAATGATCCGGTCATGTCGCACACAACCGACTAGTATACAATGTATCGATTTATCGAATCAATATTCGATTCGATAACTTGGTTATATCGCATACAACCAATCGAAACATTCATCGCGAGAATGAAATACGTTTTCACATACAAGCATTATTCTCGGTCCCGCACATATCTCATATGCGCTCCTATTTCGTTTCGCTTGTGCCAGGAAACCTCTGTGTAGGACTCTAAAGACTCGTCAATACGCCGGCAGCAGGTGTTGATCATATCAAACACCCACTAGCCGCAAGCGGTCTGCTAAACCTAACGGCCACCCGGGTATTGAGCGATGAGAAGATCGACGAGCAAGCCCGCTCACACTCCTGTGAATCCAACCAGTAACACTTACCGTACAGTCCGGTCTGATTGTCTGATATGTCGCATATCTCGCCTAGGGGTGGTAAAAGTCAGACCCCAGTAGCTCGATAAGTCGTGTCGATATGAGGTCTATAACAGTTCGAGAAACTACTGGTAACACTTACCAGTAAATCTCAGCAACCCTGGACAGGGATTTCCGGTTATAGCCAATCGAACACAGCGCAACATCAACTCCCTATACCGGGAGAGACGAATCCCCTCCTATCGCTCATTGCCTCCATGTGATTCGGGACTGTACCAAAAAACCACCGTTTTGCACGCCCTCTTAGAAGTGGTAAGGTGGAAATCAAAGCACAGTGGGAAGCACACAAGACTCTATGACGATCTCGGGTCTACAGACTAACCTGTACCAGTGTCACCAGAGAACTGCCATCTGACGTGAGGTATAATACCATCTGGGAGTTCTCGGCGAGTCCGTCCAGTGTACCCAGTCTCTACTGAGCACCCGCATATCATCTCTGATGTCAAACACCAATGGATATGGGATCATCCATCGCCCATCTGTATGGGTCGAGAAGGTATACGCTAGTCTACTCTGGTATATCGATGCCCCGTCTCGATACACCCACGACTAGGGACCTTGAAGGATGTACTTGTGGACTACCACGTCCCCTCTAGTATGATCCGCATCATAGTCCAGGTAGTCAAGTACACATCCTAAGGGCTTTACCAACATGTAACAGAGAGACAATCAGTGTACACGTTAAGGTAAAGATCAACCAGATAGCATACTATCATGTCGAGCAAAAAAGTCCTCCCTATATATGTCCAAGCATCCACTACAATATAAATCCTATGTATAGTAATGGCCTCTAGGGCATACATATAACTAACACCGGTGAAGGGATCTCGGCCCTTTCCTCATCGAATAAGGTGCAGGATGTTCTACAAGGAACACCGCGATGCAAAGCAAGAACTGTAGCTACCTGTTTTTGAAAATTAGATTCCACAACATCTTTTAGGTTTCTTTTCTTTCATTAATCACATTAATGAAGTCCCATCATTTAAGTCCACCTAAACATCACAGATAAATATAACGTACGCTTATGCCATCCGCATTCGCCTCGATGTCCCGTCTGCACCGTTAGGTTAGGTAACTAACGCCAGAACGAGGCAGGGCTAGCGCGGGTGTAAAACATAAGCAACGTCTATATAATATATCATATATACTATATACAATATCTATCTGAACATATCACATGATCACATCACAGATAACGCAGCAGAAGAAACATATATGAAATATTGGATATACTAGGACGTCCGTGTTTTCAATACGAGCCAGTATAAAACACGGATTCCATGGTCGTGATGAATAGCCAATCCCACACCCGTAGACCCATACGAGAGCGGCTAGCAACCCTACCAATTCTAGGGTTAGGAGACCCAAACTCGACTCCTCGAGATGGTCTCCTACTGGACCCTAGAACCCGGTTACTTATGCTCCCCTCCTTGGGTCTATCCTAATGCGGAAAAGTAAATAATATACAATGGTGACATCTTCCGCAACCAGGAAGTGCCCCAATAAAAGAATATTACATACAAGTTTTTACATGAATGAAAATGAAAAACACTCATCTCACATAAAAAAAACCCCGGCTATTCAAACACGACGATCCAATATAACATATCCAGCAACACATAACATCACATGTCATCAACGTAAGTAAAATGTGCGCATCCCAATTGTCGTTGATATATAGCAACGAAACTGGCGATATCATATATTACACTTACGGTCGCAGAAAAGAAAGTGTAAAACTACAACAGTTGGAATCCGCAACCACCTTAGACATCGCATGCCTAACAAATGAATTCCTTAGACATCGCATGCCTAACAATTAAAAACTCCGCATTTTAGTCTCATTATCGAAAACACTTTTCAATATCAAGTCGGGCAATTCAACAAGATTCCCGACATCCAGAACGAATGCTCGTCGCAAACTTTAGTGGACGGCCGCACCCCCGATACCGTCGACGAAGTGCACCAAGGCGGAACACCGCTGCCGCGAGCACCCGAACGGATGCTTTCGGCGACGGGGATCTCCTTCAGTCACTTGGTCGGGGCTATGGGGTGTAGCTGTCTACTAAGTTTACCCGGCGAGTATCCGCGTACGCTACGTGATTGCGACGGACTTTTGATCACATCAAAATTCCGTGGCAACCGATCAAGTGAGACTAAAGTGCTTTGTTTATAACATTCAAATTAGTTATCTCATAACTACTTGTGGATTCCAAATACTGTATTACATTCCAGATAAATAGAAAATGTTAAACTTTCCGATCGAACTATCAAACGCCCAAGTTTTCCCGAAACAGCTCAACACATGAAATAAGTTTAAAAACATTCACTTTATGCCACAGTACCAACGGTCCAGCCGTAGAAGGGTCAAGCCAACGCCTCACATGTGGCACGTCGTACGGCCCCAAACCCTAAGGTTCAAAGGGCAGTTCAAGACGGTCACATAATCGAGTTAAGGTTTGTTGTCTTCTAGAGGGTCCATCGCGTTACTTGCACTACTTAGAACGTTCTTAAACCTTGGAAAAATCCAACACTTGGAAATTTTCCGGCAGGGGAAAAATTGGGTATTTATATACGGTCGAACTTTCTAATATATTCTATATTACCCGGAAAAACACACAGACGAAGTTAAAATTCCCGATCGAAACATCGAGTCCCCAATACGACCCAGAAAACTCAACTCTTGAGCAAACATTAAAAATTCCCAGAAAATACAGCACTTACAGAGAGAGATTACTGTGCAATTAGAAAATGATGAAGTGACAAAACGGCTGCGGAACCGCCGTACGAGCCATGCTCATGCCGCGGTTCCGTGGTGATATAGTCGACTCAGACGCACATGCAGCACAGTAACCCCTCGTATACCCTGCTGAATTTTTTGGATATTTTTAATTAGGAAAAATGCACAGTTTCAGAAAATGTACAGAAAGGGTGAAATTTAGGGTTTCGGGGTTCGATCGGGTTTCTAGCATCGTCTACACTTCGCCTAAGGCTCTAGCTAGGCTCTGATACCACGGTAGGGTTCCTAGGCACACTCAAGAGGTTCCACAAGGCATCTACCATGCCAAATTCAAAAATTTAGGTGCCGAGAAACCCTAATAGAGATCGTTAACTAGGGATTAAGCGAAACAAACAAACAAGCAAACTACTTTGCTACTAAGTGAAAGAGACTACAACCTTTGTAGATCCGGTCCTCCACTTCTCTAGCTCCGTGTTGACGTCCCTCCGCTGCGATCATCGGAATCCCGTACTCTAGCGTCGGTTTCATCGGAGAAATGGGCGGGCTAGGTCGTTGACTTCGATGCCGAAGATGATCAACGTCGAGGCAACTCAAACTCAAGCTATTCCTTCACTCGGTCAAAAACTTTGTGAAGAGAACACCCTATACTACATGGAAAGTAGTAGAGGATGAAGAAATAGGAAGTGGGTTCACTTTAGAATTGGATTTCTCACTCTTTTTCTCATGGCACCATTGGAGCTAGCAAGCTTTCATGAAGCTTGATGACGATGAAGAAGAAGAAAGAATTAAAAGGATAATCAAATAAGAATGAAACTTAACCTTTTAATTATGGTACCATGGTTAAGTTAAGCCCTCATGCTTAACTTGTGTAGAGAATTAACCAAAGACTTGGGTTAACGGCTGGGTTAACTAATATCTTAAACAAAATGACAAAATGGTTGACTTTGTCAATATTTATCAAGCTTCATGAAGCTCGATAACTTTGACCAAAGTCTCACTACTTCTGTTATTTGTTAGGAAATTAGTAAACCCTAACTTAACCTTGATTTTGTTTAAGTCTCATACACACAACTTGTATGTATCATCAAGCATGATACAAATATGTACACTTGCATATATCACATATAAACAATGTGCACATTCAAGTGAGAAAATCAATCTTAAATGAACCAATATTAGTTAATGTAAAGTAATATATCAAATATATAATTATACATTAAATCATTCAATCAACACTTGATTTAATGATCCGGTCATACTATACATAACCGACTAATATCAAGTGTATCAATTTATCGAATCAACATTTGATTCGGTAACCCTGTTATATCATATATAACTGTCCGATGATACAAATCGCGAGAATAGAATACAGTATCACATACTGTTATTATTCTGGTCCCGCACATACTCATATGCGCTCCTATTTCGTTTCGCTTGAGCCAGGAAACCTCTGTGTAGGTCTCTAAAGACTCGTCAATACGCCGGCAGTAGGTGATGATCATATCAAACACCCACAAGCCGCAAGCGGTGTCACGACCCGAGAATTCAACTCGTGACCGGCACTTAACCACGCAACGTCTACAGGCGTAACGCGACTAAGTAAGCCGAACCCAGAAATCAAAACCAATAAATAGAGAGTGATTTTAAAAATTTTGTAAAACAATCGTACATGTCCGAAAAACTTCCATTTATTTAGTAGAAATCCCTTTTAAGTTCAAAAGTTATAAGTTTTATAATTTTGGTAACATTTCCTTTTTAAAACAATTGCCCCGCCAGTCAGATAGAAACAAGGTGTAACAAAATGACGAGTAAAATGAATAACGCATCACGAGGAGATATACGACGCCGTAGCGAAGAATACACAGTAAAGCAAGGACAGTATCATAAAAGATGAGACTGTAAAAATAAAGTCGGCTCACATGCGAGCTCGACACCAGAATATAAAATCATACATATCGTCCTCACAACTGTCTCTAAGTCAATACAGAAAGGTAGATGGAGAATACTAGATACATCAATGTACAACTGAAACATAACAGATACCGTACAAAACCCACCTATCAGCAAAAGACTATCTCTGCTCAAAAGGGGTATCTGTGCCAAAAGATGAGATAACAGCCAGCCGTGACTACTCCCAAGGGCAACCTGCAAACACTGTGGCACAACGGGGGTGAGTTGCCAACTCGTGAATAGAGATAACATATAAAGGTAATCGCAAGCATGCACATATAGCGTGGCTCTACTAATGCCAGCAGATAAAATCAATGCGATGTGGTAGTATGCATAATAATAATGCCAGTCCTCTATCAGGTGATATACTACAGGATGAGATGTGATAATGAATGCTGAGCATGGGGATATAGTATCTACATGAAGTATCGAGATGGACTACTTATGTATGTATGCACTACAAATCCCAACATCTCAAACGCCGGTACTCCATCGGCCCTCATATCCCGTATATTCCTGAAAATCCCGAGTGCCCAACATCGGCACCCAAATATCATAAATACTCGTGTCTAGCATCGACACGCAAAACATCCTGTATCGGCCTCCGTCAATCCGGGTCAGCCCTCTCTCAAGTATATACCGGGAATCCGTCAGTCCGGGTCATCCCTCTCTCAATATATCGGGCGTCCGTCAGTCCGGGTCAGCCCTCTATCAATCCATCGGGCATCCGTCAGTCCGGGTCAGCCCTCTATCAATCCATCGGGCATCCGTCAGTCCGGGTCAGCCCTCTATCAATCCGTGCCTCAAGCACCGAGAAAACACGGGGCGACACCCCAAAATATCATATCAAGGGAACCGGGTTTTTAAATGGTTACTTATTTAAAAAGGCCACGGTTCCCAAATCCAGAAATCATATGAAATCCCAACAATAATACAAGTAACTGTGATGTGATAGGTGTATCAAATATGTATATCAAGTCATGTCACATGAGAATGAACTAAAATGCAATGACGCACTGTGATATAGGTATCAAGTATAAAATTCCAAGTCATGTTACATGTATAGATGAGCTATAACAATATACGACAGTATGATCATGGCAATTCTATCAGTTCTAAGCAATGTATATATATATATCAGGGACTGCAATATGCGATGATAATCCATGGTATGGTATATGCAGTACATAACAAAAAGGTCCTATCAGCCCTGACGCATAACGCCATGCGGGCGATATCCCCGTAGATGTGAAATCTACTCACCGTGTCTCGCGCTAAGTGTATCCAACCACTTGCTTGCCCTTCTTTGCAGCGTCCGTCTCACTGGCCTGCGAACCTAGAATCACATAACATATATCACACATAAGCTCATTTCACAAAAACGCGACACTACGGTCCAACTAGACTCTCGTGTCGCAAACCAATCGCGCGTGTGCGCGATGTGCTAAAACGTGTAATCACGCGTCACGAAACTACCCCGACGCGCCGCGATACGCAGAAACCCAAACCTACTCACGTATCACGCGTGTCGCGAAGGTTGAAAATACGGGAAAATAGGTATTCAGCTCCAGATTTTGATACAGGAAAGATATTGCAAAACTAAATATACCAAAATAACTCCCAGACAAGCAGAGACCCACACCCCAAACCCCAACCCAAATCTCCCCAATCTGGCCGCAATTTGCGGCCAGAATGCCCATTTCGGCGGCCAGACTTGGGAATTGGGTCCCCAGGTTTGGTTTGTGCACTCTACACCACACATACATGCTACAGTAATCACTAGTTTTGTTCTGAAAAGTCTCGGGTAGTAGCAGATTTCCTACAGTGCCTAAAATCAGTTCAAATCACACAATTTGCACAAAAAAAGATACTTAGGGGTATTTTCTGAAATCTGAGACCAACCCAAGTCTAAAATCACATATATAACTCATTATCAATCTAATCAAGCCATCAGAAGCAAAATTTCCTCACAACCTTAGTAAATCCCTGAATAATGCACAAAACATGCATAAAAGTGATATTTTTGCTAGAAAATTCAATAAGTTATGAACAAGAGATGCTAAGGTGAGTTAGTACCTTCAAAATACCTTAAGAACATCCCAAAAACTCCAGATCTACCCTCAGATATGCAGTCTTGCCACAAAACACCTCAAAAGAGCCAAAAATCCAAGGTTTTGTGAAGGAAAAGGTTGGATTTAAGTGGGGTTTGAGCATGAACCAAAAGAGAATTGAAAAGAGATGAGAAATGAAGGAATGGGGAGGGTTTTCTGCTGGAGAACAGCAGGGAATGGAAGAATGAGGGAGAGAGAGAAAAGAGAAGGGAATGGTCAAGAAAGTCCACCCTTCATACCTACCCACCATACCTCAATGTTTATTTTAAAAAGGAATTATAAAAATGGTTTTAGAAAAGATTAAATGGTGGGAAAAATATAGAGTTGCAACCATGCATGAGGAAAGAAAAGGTTATCATGATACATTTTTTTTTTGAAAACATGCACACTTGCTTGCCCGAAAACGTCTAAACGAATTTCAAGGCGTTACAATCTACCCCCCTTAAAGAAATTCGGTCCCCGAATTTCAAAATTCTAACTACACGTACCCTCAAAAAGATAGGGATACGTCTTCATCATCTCGCTTTCGGTCTCCCAAGTGACCTCCTCACGGTTCTGACCACGCCAAAGTACCTTAACTGATGGGATGTCCTTCGATCTTAATTTCTTCACTTGTCGATCTAAGATCATCACCGGCTGCTCTGCATAGGAAAGGTCACGCTCAAGCTGGATCGTCGGATGCTGAATCGCATGCGAAGGATCATGAAGATATCTGCGGAGCATCGAGACATGGAATACAGGGTGCACGTCTGGAAAGCTGGGCGGAAGGGCTAACCGGTAAGCTACTACACCGACACGCTCGAGGATCTCGAAGGGGCCCACAAATCTGGGGCTGAGCTTCCCCTTCTTCCCAAACCTCATCACACCTTTCATTGGGGAGACCCTCAAGAAAACATGATCACCAACGGAAAACTCAAGTCTGCGTCGTCGACGGTCTGCATAAGCTCTATGCCTACTCTGCGCTGCTCTCATCCTATCGCGAATCAACTGGATCTTCGCGGTCGTCTCTTCAACGATCTGTGGCCCTAAGATACTGCCCTCACTGAGCTCTGTCCAACAAGTGGGCGACCTGCATCTCCTTCCATAAAGAGCCTCGAATGGTGCCATCTGAATGGTCTCCTGGTAGCTGTTATTGTACGAGAACTCTACTAAGGGCAAATGATGATCCCAGCTACCTCCGAAATCTAGTACACAAGCTCTGAGCATGTCCTCGAGAGTCTAGATGGTCCGCTTTGACTGTCCGTCGGTCTGCGGATGAAATGCCGTGCTGAAACTCAAGCGAGTGCCCAAAGCCTCCTGAAGTCTCTGCCATAGTCTACTGGTAAACTGGGTGCCTCTGTCGGACACAATGCACGTCGGTACTCCGTGTAGCCGCACTACCTCGTCAATATAGATCTGGGCATACTGAGTAAATCCGAAAGTCGTCTTCACCGGTAGGAAGTGAGCCGCTTTCGTTAAACGGTCCACGATCACCCAGATGGAGTCATACCCCCGACTAGTCCTGGGTAGACCTACCACGAAATCCATCGAAATCTGTTCCCATTTCCACTCCGGAATGGGTAACGGCTGTAGCTCTCCCGCGGGCCTCTGGTGCTCGGCCTTGACTTGCTGACACGTCAGGCATCTCGATACAAAATCTGCAATGTCCCTCTTCATTCCGTCCCACCAGTAAACATTTCTCATATCATGATACATCTTGGTGGAACCGGGATGGACGCTAAATACCGATCGATGTGCCTCCTCAAGAATTTCGCGCCTCAGTCCCTCCGCATCTGCCACGCACAGTCTGGCTCCAAACCGTAGTATCCCCTGACCATCGATCACGAACTCGGAAAATCTGCCATGTCCCATCTGTGCCATGATCTCCGAACATCGGTCATCACTGAGCTGTGCCTCACGTATACGATCGATCAACTGTGGGCATGCACGGACATGCGCTATCGGTCCCCCAAACGGCGTGAACTCGAACTGTACTCGACTGTCGCATAATATCTGCCAATCTGCGGATGACTGCTCCTGCACTGCGCTCAAACATGATAAACTACTCCCGGGCCTCCTGCTCAAAGCATCCGCTACCACATTTGCCTTGCCCGGGTGATATAAGATCTCGCAGTCGTAATCCTTCACTAACTCCATCCATCGACGCTGCCGAAGGTTCAGGTCCCGCTGCTGGAATATGTATTTCAAACTCTTGTGATCCGTAAATATCTGGCACGACTCACCGTATAGGTAATGCCGCCAGATCTTAAGTGCGAAGACCACTGCTGCCATCTCCAAATCATGAGTGGGGTAGTTCTGCTCGTGCTTCTTCAATTGTCGCGAGGCATACGCGATCACCCTATCATGCTGCATCAGAACGCATCCCAACCCCACTCGAGAAGCATCACAAAAGACCACAAATCCGCCCGATCCGGAAGGTAAAGATAACACCGGTGCCGTCGTCAGCTGAGTCCGTAACTGCTGAAAACTGTGCTCGAACTCCTCCGTCCAATCGAAGAGAACTCCCTTCCGGGTCAACCCGGTCAACGGTGTAGCAATACGGGAGAAGTCCTGCACAAAACGCCTGTAGTAACCGGCCAATCCCAAAAAGCTGCGAATCTCCGTCACCGATGTGGATCTGGGCCAACACTGAACGGCCTCGATCTTCCTCGGGTCTACACATATACCGTCTCGTGAAATCACGTGACCCAAGAAGTCCACGCTGTCCAGCCAAAAAGCATACTTGGAGAATTTCGCATAAAGCTGGTGCTCCCTCAATGTCTGCAATGTAATCCGCAGGTGCTGCTCGTGCTCGTCACTACTCCGGGAATACACCAAGATATCGTCAATGAAGACTATAATGAACAGATCCAAGTAAGGTCGGAAAATACGGTTCATCAAGTCCATGAATGCTGCTGGCGCATTGGTGAGTCCGAACGACATCACCAAAAACTCGTAATGGCCGTAGCGCGTACGGAAAGCCGTCCGGGGAATGTCCTCCTGTCGAACCTGCAGCTGATGATAGCCCGATCGTAAATCGATCCTCGAAAAGTATCCTGCCCCCTGGAGCTGGTCGAACAAATCGTCGATACGCGGCAAAGGATACCTGTTCCGCACTGTCACCCTGTTCAGCTGGCGGTAGTCGATACAAAGACGCAAACTGCCATCCTTTTTCTTGACGAACAGGACTGGAGCACCCCAAGGAGAAACACTGGGTCGAATAAGTCCATTGTCCAGCAAATCTTGCAACTGCTCCTTCAGCTCACGAAGTTCCGCCGGGGCCATCCGATAGGGCGGTATAGAAATAGGCCCCGAACCAGGAACCAAATCAATACAGAAAGAAATGTCGCGCTCGGGCGGCAACCCAGGAAGCTCGTCAGGGAACACATCAGGAAACTCGCTAACAACCGGAACCTGATCCAATGGAACCTCTGTAGTGCGAGCATCGCAAACATAGGCGAGAAATCCCTGACATCCTTTCCTCAAAAGCTGTCCAGCGCGAAAAGAAGAAATCACACTGTGAGGGGCGGCACCACGGTCCCCCAACACAACAAAAACCGACTCGCCGGGAAAACAGAATCTAACTGTCTTCTCGCGGCAGTCCACAGAAGCATAGCACGTGGCTAACCAATCCATGCCCAACAGAACGTCGAAGTCCAACATCTCCAGAAGGATCAAGTCGACAGGCAACTCTCTCTCGCCAATACAGACAATACAGGATCGGAATACGTGCCTAGCAACAAACGACTCCCCCACAGGAGTAGTCACCACAAGCGGCTGATCAAGTAAGCCGGACTCTCTACCCAAACTCGGCACAAAGTGCGTGGATACGTACGAGTGTGTGGATCCGGGATCGAACAGTACATGTGCATCAACTGAACATACAGGGAGGATACCTGAAACCACTGCATTGGACGCCTGCGCGTCCTGATGTGTCAAAGCAAAAACCCTCGCCTGTCCACCACCTGTGACTGGCTGCCCTCTGCCTCGGTCACCTCGCCCTCTCTGAGCAACTCCCCCACGCCCACGACCTCGCTGGGTATGAGTCTGGCGCGGAGCAACGGTAGGTACGATAGGCAACGTTCTCTGGGGTGGTGAAGGTGGTAAGGTAACATTCGGTGCTGTCGCCTCTCTCCGGGGTAACTCAGGACACTCCCGTACACGGTGGTAAGAACTCCCACAGCGAAAACATCCCGACGACGGCCGCTGACCATCCTGGGAATAAGAACTGAATAACCGGCCCCGCCCTGAATCTCTGCTGCCTGCAATACGTCTATCACGGCGCCGAAAAGGCTGTCTCTGTGCTGAAGTATCCGCACGAGCTCTCTTCGGCTCTGGAAGTGCCGAAGTCTCAACAAGGTGCTCCTCGACTAGTAGGGCTGCGTCTACAGCTGCTGCAAAGGTCTCGTAGTGCTGCGCGCTGATCGCGAGGAACACTGGTGAAAGCAAGCCTCGAACAAATCTCCGGACTCGCAGCTCCTCGGTGGCCACTAAATGTGGGGCGTAGACTGCTAGCTCGGTAAACAATACGTCATACTCTGCCACTGTCATCCCTGGCGTCTGGCGCAAGGACTCAAACCTGCGTGCTCGGGCATCTCTAACACTCCGGGGAAGGAAACGGGCTAGAAATATGGTCACGAACTCCGTCCAGGTCATAGGAGGAAGACCTGCTGCTCTGCCCTTCTCCACTGAATCACACCATTTCTGCGCAAGACCTTCCAGGCGAAAGCTCGCGAACTCGACCCATCTCGCATCTGCGCATCTGAGGGAACGTCATATCCTGGCCATCCTGTCGATGAAAGACTGTGGGTCCTCGGCTGTATCGGTGCCTGTGAAAACCGGAGGCTTCAGCCTCATGAACTCTGATAGCTATACTGTAATCACCTCCGTGGCTGCAGGGGCAACTGGCTGTGCGGTAGGTACCATAGCGGTCTCTGGAACTGGTGGAGCCACCTCTGGTCGCTGCGCTTGAAGCGTCTCAACAAGCGATCCTATCATCTGGCGCATCTCCTGCATGCTAGATCCCACCGTCTGGCGCATCTCCTGCATACCAGCCCCTAACGTGGCGATCTGCTCTGTCACGGCAGGAACAGCCTGCTCGGGTACAACGGGTGCACTGCCCGGATCAGTCCTCGTCTCAGACGAGTCAACACGAATCTCGGCCCTCGCGGCCGCTCTCTGTGCCCTCGTAGTCTTAGGCGGCATAATGGCTGAAAGGAAATAAGGATTCGATAAGAACACGGAAATCGAATCGCAAGAATATAAGGAGTGATTAAATCAACAAGTCCTAAGGTCGCGTAGGCGGAGTACCGTGTCGTGAGTATGCCGCGGAACATACACACGCTACGCAACCCTGCTGCAGCTACCTACTCCATCATACCAGGGTCATCCTACACTCCGAAGGTAAAACCTACGCTCTGATACCAACTTTGTCACGACCCGAGAATTCGACTCGTGACCGGCACTTAACCAAGCAACGTCTACAGGCGTAACGCGGCTAAGTAAGCCGAACCCAGAAATCAAAACCAATAAATAGAGAGTGATTTTAAACATTTTGTAAAACAATCGTACATGTCCGAAAAACTTCCATTTATTTAGTAGAAATCCCTTTTAAGTTCAAAAGTTATAAGTTTTATAATTTTGGTAACATTTCCTTTTTAAAACAATTGCCCCGCCAGTCAGATAGAAACAAGGTGTAACAAAATGACGAGTAAAATGAATAACGCATCACGAGGAGATATACGATGCCGTAGCGAAGAATACACAGTAAAGCAAGGACAATATCATAAAAGATGAGACTGTAAAAATAAAGTCGGCTCACATGCGAGCTCGACACCAGAATATAAAATCATACATATCGTCCTCACAACTGTCTCTAAGTCAATACAGAAAGGTAGATGGAGAATACTAGATACATCAATGTACAACTGAAACATAACAGATACCGTACAAAACCAACCTATCAGCAAAAGACTATCTCTGCTCAAAAGGGGTATCTGTGCCAAAAGATGAGATAACAGCCAGCCGTGACTACTCCCAAGGGCAACCTGCAAACACTGTGGCACAACGGGGGTGAGTTGCCAACTCGTGAATAGAGATAACATATAAAGGTAATCGCAAGCATGCACATATAGCGTGGCTCTACTAATGCCAGCAGATAAAATCAATGCGATGTGGTAGTATGCATAATAATAATGCCAGTCCTCTATCAGGTGATATACTACAGGATGAGATGTGATAATGAATGCTGAGCATGGGGATATAGTATCTACATGAAGTATCGAGATGGACTACTTAAGTATGTATGCACTACAAATCCCAACATCTCAAACGCCGGTACTCTATCGGCCCTCATATCCCGTATATTCCTGAAAATCCCGAGTGCCCAACATCGGCACCCAAATATCATAAATACTCGTGTCTAGCATCGACACGCAAAACATCCTGTATCGGCCTCCGTCAATCCGGGTCAGCCCTCTCTCAAGTATATACCGGGAATCCGTCAGTCCGGGTCATCCCTCTCTCAATATATCGGGCGTCCGTCAGTCCGGGTCAGCCCTCTATCAATCCATCGGGCATCCGTCAGTCCGGGTCAGCCCTCTATCAATCCATCGGGCATCCGTCAGTCCGGGTCAGCCCTCTATCAATCCATCGGGCATCCGTCAGTCCGGGTCAGCCCTCTATCAATCCGTGCCTCAAGCACCGAGAAAACACGGGGCGACGCCCCAAAATATCATATCAAGGGAACCGGGTTTTTAAATGGTTACTTATTTAAAAAGGCCACGGTTCCCAAATCCAGAAATCATATGAAATCCCAACAATAATACAAGTAACTGTGATGTGATAGGTGTATCAAATATGTATATCAAGTCATGTCACATGAGAATGAACTACAATGCAATGACCCACTATGATATAGGTATCAAGTATAAAATTCCAAGTCATGTTACATGTATAGATGAGCTATAACAATATACGACAGTATGATCATGGCAGTTCTATCAGTTCTAAGCAATGTATATATATATATCAGGGAATGCAATATGCGATGATAATCCATGGTATGGTATATGCAGTACATAACAATAAGGTCCTATCAGCCCTGACGCATAACGCCATGCGGGCGATATCCCCGTAGATGTGAAATCTACTCACCGTGTCTCGCGCTAAGTGTATCCAACCACTTGCTTGCCCTTCTTTGCAGCGTCCGTCTCACTGGCCTGTGAACCTAGAATCACATAACATATATCACACATAAGCTCATTTCACAAAAACGCGACACTACGGTCCAACCAGACTCTCGTGTCGCAAACCAATCGCGCGTGTGCGCGATGCGCTAAAACGTGTAATCACGCGTCACGAAACTACCCCGACGCGCCGCGATACGCAGAAACCCAAACCTACTCACGTATCACGCGTGTCGCGAAGGTTGAAAATACGGGAAAATAGGTATTCAGCTCCAGATTTTGATACAGGAAAGATATTGCAAAACTAAATATACCAAAATAACTCCCAGACAAGCAGAGACCCACACCCCAAACCCAACCCAAATCTCCCCAATCTGGCCGCAATTTGCGGCCAGAATGCCCATTTCGGCGGCCAGACTTGGGAATTGGGTCCCCAGGTTTGGTTTGTGCACTCTACACCACACATACATGCTACAGTAATCACTAGTTTTGTTCTGAAAAGTCTCGGGTAGTAGCAGATTTCCTACAGTGCCTAAAATCAGTTCAAATCACACAATTTGCACAAAAAAAGATACTTAGGGGTATTTTCTGAAATCTGAGACCAACCCAAGTCTAAAATCACCTATATAACTCATTATCAATCTAATCAAGCCATCAGAAGCAAAATTTCCTCACAACCTTACTAAATCCCTGAATAATGCACAAAACATGCATAAAAGTGATATTTTTGCTAGAAAATTCAATAAGTTATGAACAAGAGATGCTAAGGTGAGTTAGTACCTTCAAAATACCTTAAGAACACCCCAAAAACTCCAGATCTACCCTCAGATATGCAGTCTTGCCACAAAACACCTCAAAAGAGCCAAAAATCCAAGGTTTTGTGAAGGAAAAGGTTGGATTTAAGTGGGGTTTGAGCATGAACCAAAAGAGAATTGAAAAGAGATGAGAAATGAAGGAATGGGGAGGGTTTTCTGCTGGAGAACAGCAGGGAATGGAAGAATGAGGGAGAGAGAGAAAAGAGAAGGGAATGGTCAAGAAAGTCCACCCTTCATACCTACCCACCATACCTCAATGTTTATTTTAAAAAGGAATTATAAAAATGGTTTTAGAAAAGATTAAATGGTGGGAAAAATATAGAGTTGCAACCATGCATGAGGAAAGAAAAGGTTATCATGATACATTTTTTTTTTGAAAACATGCACACTTGCTAATTTTCCCGAAAACGTCTAAACGAATTTCAAGGCGTTACAAGCGGTCTGCTAAACGTAACGACCTCCCGGGTATTGAGTGATCAGAAGATCAACGAGCAAGCCCGCTCACACTCCTGTGAATCCAACCAGTAACACTTACCGTACAGTCCGGTCTGTTCGTCTGATATGTCGCATATCTTGCCTAGGGGTGGTAAACGTCAGACCCCAGTAGTTCGATAAGTCGTGTCGATATGAGGTCTATAACCGTTCAAGAAACTACTGGTAACACTTACCAGTAAATCTCAGCAACCCTGGCCAGGGATTTCCGGTTATAGCCAATCGAACACAGCGCAACATCAACTCCCTATACCGGGAGAGACGAATCCCCTCCTATCGCTCATTGCCTCCGTGTGATACGGGACTGTACCCAAAAACCACCGTTTTGCACGCCCTCTTGGACGTTGTAAGGTGGAAATCAAAGCACAGTGGGAATCACACAAGACTCTATGACGATCTCGGGTCTACAGACTAACCTGTACCAGTGTCACCAGAGAACTGCCATCAGACGTAAGGTATAATACCAACTGGGAGTTCTCGGCGAGTCCGTCCAGTGTACCCAGTCTCCACTAAGCACCCGTATATCTTCTCTGATGTCAAACACCAAGGATATGGGATCATCCATCGCCCATCTGTATGGGTCGAGAAGGTATACGCTAGTCTACTCTGGTATATCGATGCCCCGTCTCGATACACCCACGACTAGGGACCTTGAAGGATGTACTTATGGACTACCCAGGCCCTACTAGTATGATCTACATCATAGTCCTGGAAGTCGAGTACACATCCTAAGGGCTTTATCAACATGTAACAGAGAGACAGAAAGTATACATGTTAAGATAAAGAGCAACCAGATAGCGTACTATCATGTCGAGCAAGAAAGTCCTACCTATATATGTCCCAGCATCCACTACAATATACATCCAATGTACCGTAATGGCCACTTGGGCATACATATAACTAACCATATGTACCAGACCCGATGTAGCATACTCACTAAGTGTAGTGATTAGGTATTGTTCATAACAGAATACTGTATTTTATACTGCCCATTCTTATGCTCGTGTGTTTATAGGTAGGTGATTTTAATCCGTGTTTGTTACATATTTACAGAGTACAGGTTTCCAGTACAAATATTGCAAATCAAGATAAAATCTCCACAGTTACACCAAATACAGAACATCTGTCACAGCAGATAAAAGCCGGGTTCCGGTCATCCATATCCGTCCAGTGCCGAGTACCAGTTCCTGAGACAAGACATATGACAGTGGTCATTTGTGTCGGGGACATGCACAGAGCACGAGGGGGGCTGCACAAGAATCAATGTGTGCGCGGAGCTCGAGGGAGATAATGTCAAAGTAAAGAAAAGAAAGCAATCTTGGACTAGGAAATCTGAAGATACTCTGGTGGACTTTTGTGCAGTTTAAAGATTTCAAACACAAGGACAAAGGGAACCAGGGCACACGACAAAAAATAATGGCCTAAGCCCTCTTTATGGCCGCGGAACCGCGGCCTAAGCATGCTTAGGCCGCGGAACCGCGGCCATATAGGCTCCTTGCTGGGTCAGTTTTCAGGGGCATATTGGTACATTCATTTTAAGCCAGATTATTGCCCTAGGTTTTCAACCCTCCTCCTATAAATACCCCAGATCTGAGCCAAACCAAGGTGTTAAATTCTTTAGCCTCTTTTTGTTAGGTTTTAGTCTTCTTCTTCTTCTTCTTTATTCTTCCTCCATGGAAATGTAGTGAGAGCATTGAGTGGATGTGAATAAAGATGAGGGTTTTTGTATCATTCTTATTTGTTTACCTTCCCCTTAAGATTCTTGCTTTCTCTTGATCTTTGAACATCTTAATTGAGCTTGAAAGGTTAAGAGTTTGTTATTGATCTCAAGGGTCGTATTTTCTTATGGAATTAGTTCTTCACTTCACATGAGTTCTTTACCCTTCTCTTGATCTTGCAACCTCTTGATTGAGCTTGCAAGTTTAAGGGTTGGCTATTGATCCCATGCTTGTCTTGAGTTCTAGTTTCTAGTTTTCTTTCTTGCTTTTTATTACTTGCTTTTTATTACCTTGCTTTACTTTCTTGCAATTTAAATTCATGCACTTACTTACTTGTAATCTTTTCTTTTCCCTTTTCTTTTTGTTCTTTCTTTTTTGTTCATTTGTGAATGGTTGTAATTATCATTGTTAAGAATCAATACGGTATTGTAAGTTAAAGTTTCTTTGCTCATTTCCTTTTCCCGTTATTTTCCATTGAACTCCGCCTAAACGTTACGCAAGCGCTCTGTTAGGCACCCTACCCTAACAAGGTAACGGTGATTCCTAACCGTGATTGGTTGCGTTTGGTTTGGCCGGAGGCGAAAGCAAGAGACAAGAATGGAAGGACAAGGGTAAATAAGACGGATTCCACGAATACCGCGCTTAAATCCCCTAATCCACGTTGTTGCCGATTGCTCTAGCATCAATTGGTGAAGACTCGGCTCAAAGGTTTTGAGTACGGATTTCCTTAGCTTACACTTTCGTATCTTTTCTTAACAACTTTATACTTGCAAATAATACACATAGGTTAGATTGAACAAACTTATACAAATTCTTTATTGACTCGTCTAAGACAAGAACGGAAATACAACCATCTCCCTGTGGATCGACCCGTCCTCAACCGGCTAGCTGCATAGCGACACTGTCCTGATCGCGGTTATACTTTAGAACTTTGAATATCCGACATGCCAAAAGCGTGCGATCAAATGGTGCCGTTGCCGGAGAGACGATAGCGTATTTTCTTTCTTGTTATTCGGGTTAATATTCTTTTTGTATATATTTGTAAAAAAAAATAAAAAATCTTTTTGTTATTTTTGATCATTTTTGTGGGCAAGAGTGCAGATTTTTGCGGATTTGCAAACTGCGATTGTGGGAGCAAAGTGTACGTTCAAAGTTAAGGTGATTACGAAGTACAGTGCTAAAGATCCGGGTAGTTTGACCCGCGCAAGCAAACTTTCCAAGCTTACCCGATTTGATTCAACGGGGGTTTCCTAACCCAAAACTTAACGGTACGTACTTTACTAACACCTTCTTCTCAAATCCGACCCATCCAATATACTATTCTTTACAGGATTCTTTGCAAGTTCGCTAGCAAACGCTAAAAATTGACTAACCCGTATTTGTTGCAGTGCCGCGCTTAAACCAAAAAACGATTGTTTGATTCTTTATAGAATTTTTATTGAATTGCGCATTGCATACATTAATACGGACTTAAGGGCAAGCGAACCCCACAATATACGGTAAAGGATTTCATCACCTTTTCCGTGGCCCACAAATCACGAACTTGAGCATAACGTTTACCCGCCCAAAATTTAAAAGAAACTAGACTTTAAGCCTTAAGGACTTCGCGCTCACTAGGAGAAGTTAACTGTGTTTAGAACCTCGCTTAACGGTATATTGCTTACGGAGTGTCTAGGAAAGTGTTAACGGCGAAACCGCCAAAAGAGAAAGGGTTATTTAATTAAGGAACTTCGCGAAAGCGTTGGAAAACCTCCCCTTATCTTTGCACTTACCTGGCCTCGTGATCAGTCTATCTTGAGACCGTTTCTCGACACAGTTTTACTTCGACAATCAAGTTCTGGAGCAGGTCTAGTTGACCTAGGTGAACCCTAGAACGATTAGGTGTGTGGTATTTTTGTGTCGTGATTGTTTTTGTCCATATTCTTTTTGTGTGTATATTTCATTCTTCTGTTAATATATAAAAATAAAAAAAAATCACATTCTTTTTCCCCTCCTTTTCTCTACCTTTCTTTCTCTCTCTTCATATCATGGGTAACCCACCTCGAAAAACTCTTGCCGAACTTTGGTACCCACAACCAGACATTACTTCTTACGGTTCTTGCTTTGGCCGAACTTCGAACGACCCCTCCATGCCCAAAATTTCATTGAGAGATCGGATAGACGCGTCTAGGACAAACAATTTGACTCCGCAATCCACTTCGTATCAACCATTTCATACATTCACCCCTTCTTACGTTGATACCCCTTCTTCGAGTCATGTTGCAACTCCAAGACCTATGTCTATTGCAGAACGTATTGAACAATCTCGTAGCCGATCTTTCACTCCTTTCACCACTTAAAATTCTTGGGATCAACAATTCCATTCACCTTCCTATCCAAATGTTGATCCTGCTCCTGTCCAGCCATTCAATTCCTACCAATCCTACCCTACTTTTGCACCTTCCCTAGACATTGCATCAGAACCGCCATTTGGGAGTTTTCAGTATCCAAACAACTTTGAATCTTTTACTGAAACCCCTTCACAACCAATGTCTAGTCTAGAACAGTCGTTGGAAGACTTTAGGGTAGCGTCAAGCCAACAGATGATGGATTTGAATGCGTCCATGGCCGCTCTCGTACAAAATACTGACCCGGTAACTAGTTTTCAACTAGCTCATAATTTTTCAATGTATGATAAGGCGGCAGGACAGGCTGTGAATTTGAGTGGAGAGAGTAAGTTGTACCCCCTTCCGAATCAAGCCTACCCGGTCCAAATTGAATCCCACAACTCCTGTTTTGAAAGTCTATCGAGTATCCCACATGATTTATCAATTGAAGATAGAATGATGAATGAGTTGTGCGACTTTGTAGTGTTTGATTTACCTGATTGTGAAGGGACCTTGCCAAGTGAAACCAATCCCAAACCTTTTGACCTCTACACCTCCACTCTAGAACCTGAATTGATTGATATCCATGCTTTTGATGAGGTGTCTGAGAATATTGATTTTCACTTGATAGAGGATATTGACGCGGGGAATAATTTGGATGATGAACCCATAGATTTGGCTGAGTTTTTCTCTTCAAATCATCATCCCGAGTCATTAAATGTTTTTTCCGAACCCCATATGCGTCTGGATTTTGATAATAAATGCATGGATGAGATACATTTTGAGGAGAATATTGAGGATAGTACTGAGGATGAAACAGTTTTAATTAATGAGTCGGATTTTCCAATTCATCCTATCCCTTCCACTGACTGTGTACACCCTCCTGAACCTTTAACCGATAACCTTCCTCAATCACTTCCCCCCACCCTTTCCATCGTTCCGACCATGCAAAAAACCGTCTCACTTTCATTTCGTATGTCTGGTTTACCAAGTTCGGCGTACCCATGGTTTCTCACGAATCTTGAGGGATTTGACCCCATTTCTCGACGGATAAATATATTAGCACAATCGCTTTTCACACATCGGTCATCACAAATTGTGCTAATCTATTTACTCCATTTGCACCCTCAAGTTCGTATTCCACTTCTTTTTCCCTTCCGCCATTCTTCTTCCTCTCATATACGGAGACCGTATACCACTTCTATCTCCATACGGTCTCGCGTATTCTCTATCTTTTTTCTCTACGCCTTCTTTCACCAGCCACTGCTTTATCACGATAAGATCTTTGAGTGGTTGGTGCAAACTTTTGGCCAGTGTAAGGCCTTGTATAGCTTGATACTGTTCTTTCCCCCCTTATCCTGAACTTCAACACTTAACAGTGGAAACACTGTTTTACTTTAGTTTGGGGGGGACACTTTTTTTGTATATATTTTTGTTTTCCTTTTTGTTTTGTATATAATTTGTTTTAAGGGAGAGCGCTGACAATTTTGACCCTCTTGGTATAGCCTGACAGTGAGGGCACTGTCAAGTTTAAGTTTGGGGGTGTGCTCGGTAAGCTTTCTTCCTTCGCTTTCATTTGTATATTTTGCATTTGCATACCTTATTAAAAACCCACAAAAATCGAAATTTTTTCCAAAATATAAAAACTTTTTCGTCAAGTTAGCTAATAGGGTAACTTAGATTTTTTCCGAAAGTTTAGTTGATATGATAAAAAAAACTAAATTCTAGGCCTAGGAATTGAAAATCCTAAAAATAACCCTCATTCTGTTTAAACTTGGTAAGTATACGTCCTTACATTTTTTTGAGAAATAGGTAATCTAGAGTTCAGTTCTTGAGTTAAGTCAAGATGAAGGGAAAGTATTGAACCTTTACTGAAGGATAAGTCTGAAAAATAGTTTCTTTTCTTGAGTTCAAATTTAGAAAGTATATACCCTACAACTACACTTACACGCACCTTGAAACATGGGATAGTAGAGGATACCTAGAAATACTCTTGCCTGGAAACCTAGTACGAAAGAAAAAACGGTATTTAAAGCTAAACACCAAAGAGCATGTTGAAAAATATATCCGGTCTTGAAAAAGAAAAAGAAAAAGAAAAAAGAAAAATAGAATAAAGTCAAGACATGGAAACTGCTATTTACGCTTTAAAGTTCACACATTCAGTAATCGGCCGTTAGTGCCTCAAGAAGCATTAATAGTCGCATGAAAGGTGTGTGAGCAAATCCGTCCATCCTTAATGAAAAGAAGTAGTATTAGGTATTCGGGCAAGGGTATTATAGCTTGAATTGAATTCTTGAGTATAGGGGTGCAAATACACACACACGTAGGGGTATACAATCGATGTTTGGATAAAAGATAGAAATAAAGAATAAGACTTGTGTTTTCTGTAAAGTTGATAAAAATCCCTGATTTAAGACCGCACTTTAGAAGAAAAACTCAGGAGAACCAACATCTTTCTAAATTTTTTTGGAACGTATATGATCTAAGGTTAAATAGATTGGAGGTGTGAAGCATTAGGGTTGGATATTTCTAACTTAGGATGATAGAGTTTCTAACGTAAATACTAAACTGTAGGAGTAGAATCAATGTTAACTTATGACACTAGCTTGACGGGATTTTGTGGGTAGTATCCGCTGAAAACCCTCAGGAGACAACACTCCTCCTACTAGGGACACCTAGAGGTTTAACGGCTTGTTGCACATGCTCAGTGCAATCGCGTTCCCTGCGAAAGTGTGGTTAGGATTTGATTTTTGTGAATAATTGGTTTTGCTCGGGACGAGCAAAAGTTATGTTTGGGGGTATTTGTTCATAACAGAATACTGCATTTTATACCGCCCATTCTTATGCTCGTGTGTTTATAGGTAGGTGATTTTAATCCGTGTTTGTTACATATTTACAGAGTACAGGTTTCGAGTACAAATATTGCAAATCAAGATAAAATCTCCACAGTTACACCAAATACCGAACATCTGTCACAGCAGATAAAAGCCGGATTCCGGTCATCCATATCCGTCCAGTGCCGAGAACCAGTTCCTGAGACAAGGCATATGACAGTGGTCATTCGTGTCGGGGACATGCACAGAGCACGAGGGGGGCTGCACAAGAATCAATGGGTGCGCGGAGCTCGAGGGAGATAAAGTCAAAAGTAAAGAAAAGAAAGCAATCTTGGACTAGGAAATCTGAAGATATTCTGGAGGACTTTTGTGCAGTTTAAAGATTTCAAACACAAGGACAAAGGGAACCAGGGCACACAACAAAAACTTATGGCCTAAGCCCTCTTTATGGCCGCGGAACCGCGACCATATAGGCTCCTTGCTGGGTCAGTTTTCAGGGGCATATTGGTACATTCATTTTAAGCCTGATTATTGCCCTAGGTTTTCAACCCTCCTCCTATAAATACCCCAGATCTGAGCCAAACCAAGGTGTTAAATTCTTTAGCCTCTTTTTGTTAGGTTTTAGTCTTCTTCTTCTTCTTCTTCATTCTTCCTCCATGGAAATATAGTGAGAGCATTGAGTGGATGTGAATAAAGATGAGGGTTTTTGTATCATTCTTATTTGTTTAGCTTCCCCTTAAGATTCTTGCTTTCTCTTTATCCTTCAACCTCTTCATTGAGCTTGAAAGGTTAAGAGTTTGTTATTGATCTCAAGGGTCGTATTTTCTTATGGAATTAGTTCTTCACTTCACATGAGTTCTTTACCCTTCTCTTGATCTTGCAACCTCTTGATTGAGCTTGCAAGTTTAAGGGTTGGCTATTGATCCCATGCTTGTCTTGAGTTCTAGTTTCTAGTTTTCTTTCTTGCTTTTTATTACATGCTTTTTATTACCTTGCTTTACTTTCTTGCAATTTAAATTCATGGACTTACTTACTTGTAATCTTTTCTTTTCCCTTTTCTTTTTGTTCTTTCTTTTTTGTTCATTTGTGAATGGTTGTAATTATCATTGTTAAGAATCAATACGGTATTGTAAGTTAACGTTTCTTTGCTCATTTCCTTTTCCCGTTATTTTCCATTGAACTCCGCCCAAACGTTACGCAAGCGCTCCGTTAGGCACCCTACCCTAACAAGGTAACGGTGATTCCTAACCGCGATCGGTTGCGTTCGGTTTGGCCGGAGGCGAAAGCAAGAGACAAGAACGGAAGGACAAGGGTAAATAATCCGGATTCCATGAATACCGCGCTTAAATCCCCTAATCCACGTTGTTGCCGATTGCTCTTGCATCAATTGGTGAAGACTCGGCTCAAAGGTTTTGAGTACGGATTTCCGTAGCTTACACTTTCGTATCTTTTCTTAACAACTTTATACTTGCAAATAATACACATAGGTTAGATTGAACAAAATCATACAAATTCTTTATTGACTCGTCTAAGACAAGAACGGAAATACAACCATCTCCCTGTGGATCGACCCGTGCTCAACCGGCTAGCTGCATAGCGACACCGTCCTGATCGCGGTTATACTTTAGAACTTTGAACATCCGACACGCCAAAAGCGTGCGATCAGGTATCAAGCTGATCCTGGAGAGAGTCACTGGACTACTGTGAAGAGCATTCTCAAGTACTTACGAAGGACTAAAGAGATGCTCTTGGTGTATGGTAACAGAGAACTCTAAGTGGAGTCCTTTACCGATTCGAGCTTCCAGAGTGATAAGGACGACTCTAAGTCGCACTCGGGTTTTGTCTTTACCCTCTATGGAGGGGCGGTTAGCTGGAAGAGTTCCAAGCAGGAAACCGTAGCAGACTCGACGATGGAGGCTGAATACATCGCTGCTAATGATGCTGCCAAAGAGGCTGTCTGGATCAAGAAGTTCATTACTGAACTTGGAGTGGTTCCATCCATTGAGCATCCAATACCTTTGTATTGCGAGAACAATGGAGCGGTGGCTTTGGCCAATGAACCCAGGTCCCATCAGCGATCCAGGCATATTCTGAGGCGGTATCACCTGATCCGGGAGATAGTTGATCGCCGGGAGATCGAGGTCAGGAGGGTTGACACGAAGAACAACACAGCGGATCCACTCACGAAGGCTATTCCCCAGATACAGTTTGAGAGACTCTTTGGGATGTTCGGTATGCGATACTATAGCAGCTGGCCCTAGTGCAAGTGGGAGATTGTTAGTTGTATGTATGCCCTAGAGGCCAGTATTGTACAGATGATGTATATTATATTGGATGCTTGGACATATATAGAGAGGACTTTCTTGCTCGATATGATAGTATGCTATCTGGTTGAACTTTACTTTAACATGTATACTTGTCTCTTTATACTGTTTTATAGTTACATGTTGGTAAAGCCCTTAGGATGTGGACTTGACTACCTGGACTATGATGTGGATCATACTAGTGGGGACATGGTAGTCCATAAGTACATCCTTCAAGGTCCCTAGTCGTGGGTGTATCGAGACGGGGCATCGATATACCAGAGTAGACTAGCGTATACGCTTCTCGACCCATGAGATGGGCGATGGATGATCCCATATCCATTGGTGTTTGACATCAAAGATGGTATACGGGTGCTCAGTGGAGACTGGGTACACTGGACGGACTCGCCGAGAACTCCCAGATGGTATTATACCTCACGTCAGATGGCAGTTCTCTGGTAACACTTGTGCAGGTTAGTCTGTAGACCCGAGATCGTCATAGAATCTTGTGTGATTCCCACTGTGCTTTGATTTCCACCTTACCATGTCCATGAGGGTGTGCAAAACGGTGGATTTTGGGTACAGTCCCCAGTCACATGGAGGCAATGAGCGATAGGAGGGGTTTCGTCTCTCCCGGTATTGGGGGTTGATGTTGCGCTGTGCTTGATTGGCCATAACAGGCAAGTCCGTGGCCAGGGCTGATTTAGAGATTTACTGGTAAGTGTTACCAGTAGTTTCTCGACCCGTTATGAGCCTCACATCGGCATGACTTATCGGTTATTGGGGTCTGACGTTTACCACCCCTATACTTGATATGCGACATATCAGACGAGGAGATCGGACTGTACGGGAAGTGTTACCGGCAGGCTTTTACAGGAGTTGGAGCGGGATTGCTTGCTGATCTTCTGATCGCTCAATACCTGGGTAGCCGTTACGTCCAGCTAGTACCGCTGACGGCTTGTGGGTGCTTGATGTGATCATCACCTACTGCCGGCATATTGACGAGTCTTTAGAGTCCTACATAGAGGTTTTACTGGCTCAGGCAAAACGAAATAGGAGCGCATATGTGATATGTGCGGGACCGAGAATAATGCGTGTATGTGATACCGTATTCTATTCTCGTGACTTTTTGTATCGATCGGTTATATATGATATAGCCGGGTTATCGAATCAAGTGTTGATTCGAAAAGTCGATACATTGGATGTTAGTCGGTTATATGTGATATGACCGGATTATTAAGTCAAGTGTTGATTTAATAATTTATTGTATAATTGTATATTTGATATACTAGTTTACATTAACTAACACTTGTTCACTTTAGGGTTTTTCTCACATGAGCACAACTTTAATGTATATATGATATATATTAAAATGTGTTTACCTTCTTGTATCATGGTTGATGATACACATGACTTGGGTGTATGAGACTTACACCATGCTCTCTTTTATGTTGGATTTTAATATTCAAAGTAATTACAAAATTAATGGAGGATTATCTAAATGCTTGATGCTTATGGAAGCTTGTGGAAGCATTTGACTAATTCAACTAAATTTGTTTTTACTATGGATATTTCTTAACCCAACCATAAGGATAAGCCATGGGTTAAGTGTAAGTCCATGTCACATACCCCACGGACTTGCGGGGAGGCGGAATATATGAAAAACGATTATCAAAGCTTCGAAACATGGACTTGAGCGCATGTATCATATCTAAACCATTGCTAACTAACTACTAGAGGTTTAACTACTCGGATTCGAAGTTATACCTCACGTTACTTGTCCTTCGGGTCTTCATCGCTGTCCTCCACTCCTCGTAGGCTCCTTGGAACATCGGCACCTCAACGGCCTCCTCGAGTCAATGACGATCCACCCGAAAGCTCCTACGCCAAGCTTAATCTCTAAATTGAGATAACTAGGTTGCTTAAAGTGCTAATCTAAGCTACCTAGGGGATATAGAGTGAGGTTATGGATGTATTAGTCTAGCTAACCCTTGATCTCAACACATGAGAGGTTAGGGTTAGGGTTTGAAGAGAGAGTGATCTTGAGGAGACAGAAGGTGAAGATGTGTATCATAATGAGATAATGATCTATCATAATATATATGAAGCATTATTATTTATCCAAAAAAGAAAAAATAGATTTAACAACCATGCTTCAAAATACATATGAGTGATTCATCTCCATGAATCATTAAGCATTTATGATGTATTAATGACATGGATGTATCACACAAATGAGTCACTAATCTCATTTAATGCAATGCCACCTTACCCCCCCATGTCACCACTCTTCTAGAAGCTTCCCGACAAATTATGAGAACGCCCCTCCAATCCGTGAAAACACGGAAAAACTATAGACTGTATAAATCCAATAACCCGATACTAGAATCTGGCTTAAACCAAAGCCGGCTAGTAAAAATTGTCCGAAAAGTCGTACGTGCGTAAACACACGTATGCGTCCAAACCCTTATCGTTAAACCATACGACCTCTATGTAGGTTTCCTAGGCACTCTTGTGAAGGTTCATAAGGCATCAAACATGCCCGGATAAAAATTTAGACATGCCGAACAACCCAAAGCCGGGATCTTTGCTAGATTATTAAGTTTAAACATGCAAGATGATAACTTTTATCTAAGTGTGAGGGATTACAACCTTTGTAGTCCGCTCCTTCGCTTCACAAGCTCCGAGTAGAAGTCCCTTTGCCGCGATCCACGATCTCCCGGACTCATGAGAGGCTCCACGACTCGAACGATCCATGCTAGCTTGAAGTGTTCCAAATCTCCGATGATCTACGTCGAAGTTGCAAAGACTCAAGCTTTCTCACTCTAAAGAGATGAACACACTAATCTCAAGGGCTAGATGAGATGAGGATGAGAGAGTAGTAATTTTGCTTTCTTTTTAAATCATTTTCTCATATTTATTCATCACATAAAGAAAATCAAGTAAGCTTTTTTCAAGAGAGAAGAAGATGATAATGGAAAATGAATAAACATCATAATGCTTTTGTGATGAATAGAATGAAAGCTATACGATTGATTTATAAACCATGGTCAAGGATGAGTGGCTAGGATTTAGTAGAGAATAAAATAGAGTTAGGGTTTGGTTGGGTTAAGAATGTGTCATCCAAAAATATCTTAAGAATGACAAAAGAAAAAAGCTTCTAGAAGGTGCATGAAGCATCTAACCCTAATCAAACCCTAACCTTAATTAATCATCCTTAAACATGTTTAACAATTAATCATATCATGTCATAATAATATATATCACATATATATTATATATTTGCAACAAAAGAAAATAATACAATTAACATATATCGCATATATATCAATGTATCATCCAGTGAGAAAATGAAATAATAAAGCGAGCCAATATTAGATAATGTAATACAATATATCATATATATTATTATACATTAAATCATCGAATCAACACTTGAATCGATGATCCGGCTATATCGAATATTACCGACTAATATATCATGTACCGATTCATCGAATCAACACTTGATCCGATGTCCCGGTTCATATCTTAATATTGCGAGAATATAATACGGTATCTCATATTGCATTATTCTCGGTCCTGCACATATCACATATGTGCCTCTACTCCGTTTTTCCTGAGCCAAGAAACCTCTGTGTAGGACAATAAAGAATCGCCAATACGCCGGTAGCGGGTGATGATCATATCAAACACCCACAAGCTGCAAGCGGTCAGCTAAACGTAACAGCCACCCAGGTATTGAGCGATCAGAAGATCAACAAGCTAGCCTGTGCGTTCTCCTGTGAATCCAATCAGTAACACACCCGTACAGTCCGGTCTGTTCGTCTGATATGTCGCATATCAAGTCTAGGGGTGGTATACGTCAGACCCCAGTAACCGATAAGTCGTGTCGATGTATGGCTCATAACGGGTCGAGAAACTACTAGTAACACTTACCTGTAAATCTCTATATCAGCCCTGGCCAGGGACTTCCAGTTATAGCCAATCGAACACAGCACAACATCAACTCCCTATACCGGGAGAGACGAATCCCCTCCTATCGCTCATTGCCTCCATGTGATTCGGGACTGTACCCAAAAGCCACCGTTTTGCACGCCCTCTTGGACGTGGTAAGGTGGAAATCAAAGCACAGTGGGAATCACACAAGACTCCATGACGATCTCGGGTCTACAGACTACCCTGTACCAGTGTCACCGGAGAACTGCCATCTGACGTGTGGTATATCACCATCTGGGAGTTCTCGGCGAGTCCGTCCAGTGTACCCAGTCTCCACTGAGCACCCGTACACCATCTCTGATGTCAAACACCGATGGATATGGGATCATCCATCGCCCATCATATGGGTCAAGATGCGTATACGCTAGTCTACTCTGGTGTATCGATGCCCTGTCTCGATATACCCTCGACTAGGAACAGTTATAGGATGTACTCATTGACTACTATGGACCCACTAGTATGATCTCATCATAATCCCAGTAGTCGAGTACAGATCCTAAGGGCTTTATCAACATGTGAGAGTAAAACAGTAAACCAATACAAGTCAACATGTTAAGATAAAGTGAAACCAAATAGCATACTATCATGACGAGCAAGAAAGTCCTCTCTGTATATATCTAAGCATCCATCATAATATACATCATATGTACAACAATGGCCTCTAGGGCATATACATAACTAACAATCTCCCACTTGCACTAAGGCCAGCTGCTGTATTATGTCATACCTAGCATCCCGAATAATCTCTCAAACTGTATCTGGGGAATAGCCTTCGTGAATGGATCCGCAGTGTTGTCCTTCGTATCTACTCTCCTGACCTCGATCTCCCGGCGATCAACTATCTCCCTGAGCAGGTGATACCGCCTCAGAATATGTCTGGACTTTTGATGGGACCTGGGTTCCTTGGCTAATGCCACAGCTCCATTGTTATCGCAATACAGAGGTATTTGATGCTCAATGGATGGAACCACACCAAGTTCATTAATGAACTTCTTTATCCAGACAGCTTCCTTGGCAGCATCGTTGGCAGCGATGTATTCAGCCTCCATCGTCGAGTCTGCAACGGTATCCTGTTTGGAACTCTTCCAACATACCGCCCCTCCATTGAGGGTAAAGACAAAACCCGAATGCGACTTGGAGTCGTCCTTATCACTTTGGTAGCTGGAATCGGTAAAGGACTCCACCTGGAGTTCTCCGTTACCATACACCAAGAACATCTCCTTAGTCCTTCGCAAGTACTTGAGAATGTTCTTCACAGCTGTCCAGTGACTCTCTCTAGGATCTGCTTGATACCGACTCACTACACTTAGTGAGTATGCTACATCGGGTCTGGTACATAGCATCGCATACATGATAGAGCCTACTGCCGAAGCTTAGGGTATCCCTTGCATGCGAGCTCTCTCCAAATCAGTCTTGGGAGACATCTCTTTAGAGAGAGTGACTCCAGAGATCGTGGGTTGGTTCCCACGCTTGGATTCTTCCATACTAAACCTCTTTAGTATGGTGTCAATGTACCTGGATTGGGACAATCCCAGTATCCATTTAGATCTATCTCTATAGATCATGATTCCCAATACGCAGGAGGCATCACCTAGATCTTTCATTGAGAATCTCTGTGATAAGAAGAGCTTGACTGATTGCAGCATAGGAATATCATTTCCTATCAAGAGTATGTCATCCATGTACAATACGAGGAAGACAACCTTACCCTCTGCTACCTTCTTATAGATAGAAGGTTCATCTATATTTTTGATGAAGTCAAACTCTTTGACTACAACATCAAAACAGATGTTCTAACTCCGCGATGCTTGCTTTAACCCATAAATGGATTTAAGCAGCTTGCACACCTTTCCGCTGCTCCCACTATCTACGAAGCCCTCTGGCTGAGTCATGTACACGCACTCTTCTAAATCACCGTTTAGAAAGGCGGTCTTAACATCCATTTGCCAGATTAGTCAAGGTATGCAGCAATGGCAAGTAAGATCCGGATGGACTTAAGCATAGCCACTGGAGAAAAGGTTTCGTCATAATCCACACCTGGTCGTTGACAAAAACCCTTTGCTACAAGTCTAGCTTTGAAAGTCTCAACTTTTCCATCTACACCAAATTTCCTTTTAAGAATCCACTTGCTCCCAATGGGTTTTACCCCTTCAGGAGCATTTTCCAAAATCCATACTTTATTGGTGTACATGGATTCCATCTCAGATTGCATTGCATCCAGCCATTTCACAGAGTCACCACTCGTGATGGCCTGCTCGAAACTAGTCGGGTCATCATCATCCATGATGCAATCCTCGCTTCCACCATCAATGAGAAAACCGTAGTATCTCTCAGGTGGACGAGAAACCCTATTAGATCGGCGGAGAGGCTGGGGTTCGTCGGATACTACCGAATCCTCTGGTTCCAATAAATCATCAGTTGTAGTCTGTGGTGCTGGAACCTCTTCCAGCTCTACCTCTTCGCCACTAATTTCTTTTGCAAGAAATTCCTTTTCTAAAAAGGTGGCATATTGAGAAATAAACACTTTTTGTTCCTCAGCGTGATAGAAAATATATCCTTGAGAATTCTTAGGATATCCCACAAATTTGCAAAGAACTGATCGTGCCTCGAGTTTGTCTGGATTTTGTCTTTTGACATAGGCCGGACAACCCCATATCTTAACTCGTTTAAAATATGGTCTCTTCCTACTCCATATCTCTTATGGTGTGGTAGGTACAGATTTAGATGGAACTAGATTCAATATGTATATGGCTGTCTCAAGCGCATACCCCTAAAAGGAAATAGGTAACTCAGCATCGCTCATCATAGATCGCAGCATATCTAATTGGGTCCGATTCCTTCGCTCAGATACACCGTTGTGCTGTGGTGTATAAGGAGGAGTAAGCTGAGAGAGAATCCCATTCTCTTTTAGATAATCTTGGAACTCACTGCTTAAGTATTCCCCTCCTCGATCAGATCGAAGAATCTTAATACTTTTGTCCGTTTGATTCTCTACTTCGTGCTTATATTCTCTGAATTTCTCAAAAGCTTCAGACTTGTGTTTCATCAGAAACACATGTCCGTATCTAGAGAGATCGTCAGTGAATGTAATGAAGTAGGAAGAACCGTTCCTGGCATGCGTAGACATGGGACCGCATACATCACTATGTATTAGTCCTAAGAGTTCAGTAACTCTTTCTCCGTGTCCACTAAACGGAGCTTTGGTTATTTTTCCTTTGAGACATGAATGGCAAGTATCATAAGATGATAATTCGAACGGATTCAAATAACCATCCTTATGTAACTTAGCCAGTCGTGTTGCATTGATATGACCAAGTCTACAATGCCACAAGTAGGATTCGTTCATATCTGAACTTTTCCTCTTGTGTGTGTTTTGTATATTTAGGACTGTTTTCTGATTTAGAATGAATATGCCATTATGTAACGAACCTGATGCAATCAACTTTTGATCTAGGAATATGTTCATAACATTATCCTTTACTACAAAATTATATCCTTCTTTACTTAATAAAGAAACTGATATAATGTTGCACATCATGTTCGGTATATAATAGCACTCATTTAAAATCAGTGTATCACGACTTGGTAATACTAGGTGATATTCGCCAACTGCTTTGGCTGCAACATTTGCACCGTTCCCTACTTGAACGGAATGATCACCTTTTCCCAGTTCTTTACCTTTACGTAGCCCATGTAACTGTTTACATATGTGGGATCCTGATCCGGTATCTAATACCCAGGACGTAGGGTGAACTGAGAAACAGTTCTCAATAACTAACACACCCGAAGAAGATGCATCAATATGCATGTTCTTTTGGGCGGCGTGAGAATCCATATATTCTCTTGTTCCCTGTTCAGTCTTATAACTCTTATAAGAAAAAACGGGTCCAACGTTCCCCTGCTCAGTATAATAAGCGGGTTCAGTCAATACATCAATATTATTATCTTGATTATGGCCTGACATGGTCGCTACCTGGAGAGAGAGAGAAGAAAACACTTTAGCGTATGCTCTTGCAAGATTAGATTGGTTATTATCTTATCTAATCAGGATGTCTCCCACTGTTTTTATCAAATCTACCTTTAAACCCAAAAAGGTAAGATTAGCCGGGATTAATTACACCCTACAATTTCGTCAATCTTTCAGCCAGATCAGTGTCGGTACTTTGAGGGAGGTTCCCCGTGCTTTCGCACGGACCTAATTAAAGTAAACCTCGTTTTCCCAGAGGCGTAACCCCGTTAACACTTTTCTAGACACCTACTTGATCGGCTAATTGTCCTGTGTAAAACTCTCCCAGGAGTAACACTTACTCACAGTGGGTATCGGGATCCAACTATCTCATAGGAGGTATGCAATCTCATTGCAAATTTCAACACTTGAAATTCCCGATAATATTTTTGCCCCTAGCGATCTATGACCTTAACTAAGTCAACAAACCATAAATTGCAAGTCAAGTTCAATCCGTACATTTCCTGATTGAATTAAACCCACCCGCACGACCCTTAACTGAGTCAACAAAGCCGTACGAATACCCTAATCCAATCACATCTCATGTTTTAGCAGATAAACATTACTTAGCTACCGTACACTATGCCTTAACTAAGTCAACAAACATAGCACGGATACTAAATAATATCTATCTGAAATGACGGAGGGCTACGCAGGTTTTTCAGAAAACCCCGAGCGTAATGAACTTGATATCGTCATAGAATCGAGTGATGTTTTGAAAAGGAGTGTTTTTGAGGCTTTTCTTAGTTTCGCTAAAGGGGTCTCTCCCAGTGAAGGGATCGTCGGCCCTTTCCTTATCGAATAAGGTGCAGGATATATCATATATACCGCTGTGCAAAGCAAAACACTAAAAGCATTCAAAAGACAAACCGCATTTTGTAGCATCTGCCAGTTTTGCTAAAGGAGTCACTCCCGGTGAAGGGATCTCGGTCCTTTCCTCATCGAATAAGGTGCAGGACATATCATATATATCACTGTGCAAAGCAAAACTGTAGCTACCCTTTTTATAAAGTTTTGATTCTACAACATCTTTAGGTTTCTTTTCTTTTATTATCTCATTAATAAAAATCCCATCAGCTTATGCTTCCTAAGCATCACAGAAGAAACGAAAGCAGTAATATTTATATATCAGCATATATATATAGTATAAGCATTCGTCTCAGGCAGTAATATGATCTCATCACAGAACATTGCAGCAGAAGAACATATATGAAATATTGGATATACTAGGACGTCCGTGTTTTTAATACGAGCCTGTATAAAACACGGATTCCACGGTCGCGACGAATAGCCAAACCCACATCCCATGACCCCTACGAGAGCGGCAAGTAACACTGCCAATTCTAGGGTTACGAGACCCGGTCTCGACTCCTCGAGATGGCCTCCCACTGGACCCTAGAACCCGGTTACTTATGCTCCCCTCCTTGGGTCTACCTAATGCGGAAAAGTAAATAATATACACTGGTGACAGCAACCGCAACCTGGAAGTGCCCCAAATAAAAGAATATTACATTACAAATGAATTTTACATGAATGAAAATAAAAACCCTCATCTCACATAAAACCCCCGGCTATTCAGAACGCGACGATCCAATATAACATATCACAGCAGCACATAATATCTCATATCATCAACGTAAGTAAATATGCGCATCCCAATTGTCGTTGACATATAGCAACGAAACCGGCGATATCACATATTACACTTACGGTCATAGAAAAGAAAGTGTAAAACTACAACATTTGGAATCCACAATCACTTTAGACATCGTAAATCCGAAATATCACATACTTCGCATTTCATGCCTAACTCTATGAATTCCACATATTGTATCACATTCCAGATAAATAGACAGTATTAAACTTTCCGAACAGATAATCAAACACCCAAAATTTCCCAAAGTGCTCAACTCTTGAGCGGAGTTCAAATAATCCCAGAGTATGTCAAAGTACCAGTGATCCAGCCGTAGAAGGGTCAAGCCAACGCCTCACATGTGGCACGCCGTACTGTCCCAAACCCGAAGGTTCAAAAGGCAGTTCAAGACGGTCACATAATCGAGTTAAGGTTTGTTGTCTTCTAGAGGGTCCACCGCTTAACTTGTACAATTTTTCCGAAAGATTTAAACCCGAAAAAATTTCAACACTTGAAAGTTTGCCGTACCGGGAAACAGTGAGTTAATGATATCCGTTCAAATAGTTTAACAGTTTCTAAATATCCGGAAAGAAATACGAATTTAAATATTCCGATCGAATCTACTATTACAAAACAAACCCCAGAATTTTCAACACTTGAAACAGATTAAAACATACCCAGAAGCATCAACAAGGACCTACGGATATTACCATAAAAGCCACGTGTCGCCAATCCATGAATCCGTCGCGGAACCGCCGCGCAAGCATGCTTGCGCCGCGGTTCCGCCGCCGTTTGGTCGAATTGGGGGCTCGGATTTTATGGTAATTCTTAGAATTCCCTGCTGATTTTTTTACGTATTTTTAATTCAGAAAAAACCCAAATTTTAAAAAATTTCCAGAGAGGGGGTATATTTTGTCGGTTCGGGTTCGATCGGAGTTTTAACTTCGTAAACACATCGCCTAATGCTCTAGCTACGCTCTGATACCACTGTAGGGTTCCTAGGCACTCTTGTGAAGGTTCATAAGGCATCAAACATGCCCGGATAAAAATTTAGACGTGCCGAACAACCCAAAGCCGGGATCTTTGCTAGATTATTAGGTTTAAACATGCAAGATGATAACTTTTATCTAAGTGTGAGGGATTACAACCTTTGTAGTCCGCTCCTTCGCTTCACAAGCTCCGAGTAGAAGTCCCTTTTCCGCGATCCACGATCTCCCGGACTCATGAGAGGCTCCATGACTCGAACGATCCATGCTAGCTTGAAGTGTTCCAAATCTCCGATGATCTACGTCGAAGTTGCAAAGACTCAAGCTTTCTCACTCTAAAGAGATGAACACACTAATCTCAAGGGCTAGATGAGATGAGAATGAGAGAGTAGTAATTTTGCTTTCTTTTTAAATCATTTTCTCATGTTTATTCATCACATAAAGAAAATCAAGTAAGCTTTTTTCAAGAGAGAAGAAGATGATAATGGAAAATGAATAAACATCATAATGCTTTTGTGATGAATAGAATGAAAGCTATATGATTGATTTATAAACCATGGTCAAGGATGAGTGGCTAGGATTTAGTAGAGAATAAACTAGAGTTAGGGTTTGGTTGGGTTAAGAATGTGTCATCCAAAAATATCTTAAGAATGACAAAAGAAAAAAGCTTCTAGAAGGTGCATGAAGCATCTAACCCTAATCAAACCCTAACCTCAATTAATCATCCTCAAACATGTTTAACAATTAATCATATCTTGTCACAATAATATATATCACATATATATTATATATTTGCAACAAAAGAAAATAATACAATTAACATATATCGCATATATATCAATGTATCATCCAGTGAGAAAATGAAATAATAAAGCGAGCCAATATTAGATAATGTAATACAATATATCATATATATTATTATACATTAAATCATCGAATCAACACTTGAATCGATGATCCGGCTATATCGAATATTACCGGCTAATATATCATGTACCGATTCATCGAATCAACACTTGATCCGATGTCCCGGTTCATATCTTAATATTGCGAGAATATAATACACTATCTCATATTGCATTATTCTCGGTCCTGCACATATCACATATGTGCCTCTACTCCGTTTTGCATGAGCCAAGAAACCTCTGTGTAGGACTCTAAAGAATCGTCAATACGCCGGTAGCGGGTGATGATCATATCAAACACCCACAAGCTGCAAGCGGTCAGCTAAACGTAACAGCCACCCAGGTATTGAGCGATCAGAAGATCAACAAGCTAGCCTGTACGTTCTCCTGTGAATCCAATCAGTAACACTCCCGTACAGTCCGGTCTGTTCGTCTGATATGTCGCATATCAAGTCTAGGGGTGGTATACGTCAGACCCCAGTAACCGATAAGTCGTGTCGATGTATGTCTCATAACGGGTCGAGAAACTACTAGTAACACTTACCAGTAAATCTCTATATCAGCCCTGGCCAGGGACATCCAGTTATAGCCAATCGAACACAGCACAACATCAACTCCCTATACCGGGAGAGACGAATCCCCTCATATCGCTCATTGCCTCCATGTGATTCCGAACTGTACCAAAAGCCACCGTTTTGCACGCCCTCTTGGACGTGGTAAGGTGGAAATCAAAGCACAGTGGGAATCACACAAGACTCCATGACGATCTCGGGTCTACAGACTACCCTGTACCAGTGTCACCGGAGAACTGCCATCTGACGTGTGGTATATCACCATCTGAGAGTTCTCGGCGAGTCCGTCCAGTGTACCCAGTCTCCACTGAGCACCCGTACACCATCTCTGATGTCAAACACCGATGGATATGGGATCATCCATCACCCATTATATGGGTCAAGATGCGTATACGCTAGTCTACTCTGGTGTATCGATGCCCTGTCTCGATATACCCTCGACTAGGAACAGTTATAGGATGTACTCATCGACTACAATGGACCCACTAGTATGATCTCATCATAATCCCAGTAGTCGAGTACAGATCCTAAGGGCTTTATCAACCTGTGAGAGTAAAACAGTAAACCAATACAAGTCAACATGTTAAGATAAAGTGAAACCAAATAGCATACTATCATGACGAGCAAGAAAGTCCTCTCTGTATATATCTAAGCATCCATCATAATATACATCATATGTACAACAATGGCCTCTAGGGCATATACATAACTAACACTCTATATCGTTTCGCCTGGAGCAGGGAAACTCTCTGTGTGGGAATCTAAAGACTTGACACTACGCTGGTAGTGGGTTTAACCACAGACCGCAAGCGGCACTAGCTGTACGTAACGGTCCCCATGTAGATGTCGATAAGAAGGTCGATGAGTAAACTCATCCGAACTCCCACTGAGCCTGATGTGACAATCTCCGTACAGTACGGTCTGTTCGTCTAAGACTATCGCATATCAAGCCTAGGGGCCGGCAATCGTCAGTCCCCTAATAGCTGTATAAGTCGTGTCGGAGCGAAGCCCATTACACCCTGAGAAGCTACTGGAACCTACCAGTATATCTCGCTTGCCCTGGCCAGGGACTTTGCATAATGGCTCTCTGACACAGCGCGATATCATCTCCCAATACCGGGAGAGACGAATCATATCTAACCACTACTGCCTCCAAGTGCTCAGGTCTGCACCCAACAGCTACCTGTTTGCACGACTCCTTTGAGCCGTGGTAGGGTATCAATCTAAGAACAGTGGGACACACTCGAGGCGAAGTAGCAGTGTCAAGTCTGCGGACTATGCTGTACTCATGTCACCTGGGAACAGTTAACTGACGACGGGTATAACACCATCTAACAGTTCCCCTGCGAGTCATGTCCGGTGTACCCGTAACCTAACGAGCACCTGTATACTATCTCCAGTACGACGTACTGATGGCTATGGGACAGACCATCTCCCAATACTGGGATGAGAAGCGTACACACTAGTCTACTCTGGAGTATCGATGCCATGTCTCGATAATCCTACGACTAGGGACCTGTATAGGATGTTGCTTATAGACTACCCAGCCCCCACTAGTGTGACTTCCATGACAACGCTGGTAATCAAGCAAAGAACCTATGGGCTCCACTAATATGTATAAGTCATACGTTACAAGAAACATATGCACATATTAAAGTACACACCAACCAAGTTGCATACTACCATTTTTAGCAAGACTGTATAAACAACTGTGAATATCCCAAGCTTCCATTAAGTAATATACAATCTAGTATGATACAATAATGGCCCCTAGGGCATATACACTAACAATCTCCCACTTGCACTCGGGCCATGAGCTGGCATATCGTAGACCTATCATCTCGAATAGCCACTCGAACTGCGTCTGAGGAATGGCCTTTGTGAATGGATCAACAATGTTATTCTCCGTATCTACTCTTTTCACCTCAATCTCCCGGCGATCTACGATCTCCCTGATCAGGTGATACCGCCTTAAGTTGTGTCTGGACTTCTGATGGGACCTGGGTTCCTTCGCTAAAGCTATAGCGCCATTGTTGTCACAATACAGGGGTATTGGATCAACACTGTGTTGGAGATAGTGCCCTCAGAGTCAATTATTGGATCAGAGGCACGTGATTGCAATGATTGAGGGAGGACCTATTCCGGTAGGACAGTCTTACTAAAGATGATAGTATGCTATCTGGTTTATCTTTATTATCGTGTACTGCTTTAGGTGACCTTACAGGTCGCTATTACACATTGGTAGAGCCCCTAGGATTCTTGCTTGACTGCCAGCAGTATGAGGGCGATCATATACGTGGGAGCTGGTAGTCTATAAGCACAGCCTTAAATGGTCCCTAGTCGTGGGAGTTTCGAGACAGGGCATCGATTCTCCAGAGTAGACTAGTGTATACAGTCGAGACCCCGACGAGGGGCGGTGGCCGGTCTCACAAGCCACTGGTGTCAGTTAGTTCACCTAAGATGTATACAGGTGCTCATTGGGTTATGAGTACACCATACAGGACTCACCGGGAACATGCTAGTTGGTCTTATACCTGACGTCAGATAGCAGTTCCCTGGTGACATGTGTACAGGTTAGTTCATCGACCTGAGGATCGTCATTTGTCTCGTGTGAGTTCCCACTGTACTTTGATTACTACCCTACCAAGCTCAAAGGAGACGTGCAAACAGGTTTTAGTTGGGTACAGTCCCGAGCCACATGGAGGCAGTGAGCGGATCTTCAGGGGTTCGTCTCTCCCGGTATTGGGGGTGAGGTCGCACTGTGTCTAGGAGAGCCAGTACATGAAAGTCCTTGGCCAAGGCAGGAGATTTACTGGAAAGCATTCCAGTAGTACCTCAGGGTGTTCTGGGCTACACTCCGACACGACTTGTACCGCTTTTGGTGGTCTGACTTTTACCAACCCCCTAGGCCCGCCATGCGATGCTCATATACGAACGGACCGGACTGTACGGATATTGTCACTGACAGGCTCAGTAGGGTATCAGGATGAGTTCGCTTATCGACGTCCCTTTTGGTCAATACCTGGTAGCCCGTTACGTATGTCTAATACCTCTGATGTGCTAGTGGTTAAATCCACAACCAAGGTGTTGACGAGTCTTTAGAGTCCCCCACAGACAGTTGCTCAAGTTTCGGGCGAAACGCTGTAGAGGCCGTATGGTGATATGGCAGGGTTCGATCAGATACGTGCGGTATTGCATGGAGCACGATCGGACGGCTTATACTAGCAGGCTTTGGTTTAAGCCGGATTCTAGTGTAGTACAGTGTAGATTTTGTCTCATTGCATTTGTATTCGGTCCGAATACAAATGCGAGTATGTATATACAGTAGCGGGGGTTTTCCTGTAATTTATTACGGGATCAGCTTTTGGAGTTGCCAGTTTGTTTTCCGTTTCGGCCATTTTTCTTTGTATCTTTCATTGGCTGAACTTTGGTGGAGTAGGGCTTATTTGCAAGCATGCAAAATTAGCATTGTGGAGGGTGTTCTTTTGCATTTTGTTGTGTCGTGATGGTTGCACCATCCCTTGACTTTCTTGACTTCATCATTACTTGACTTTGGGTTCATGATAGTTGATTTGGAGTGAGGTTTTTGATTGTGATCATTACTTTTCATGATCACCTTTCTCTCTCTCTCTTGTGATTGCTCCACCCACCCCTTGGCAATTTTTCCCACTTCCTTCTATACATGAGGCCGGCCATTCTTAGGTGAGGGCTGTCCAAAATTTGAGAGAGGAATTTTTGTTCACTTCTTGCTACAAAAATTCCCTAGTTCATTGCAAAAGATTCATGGTTCATTTCCTCCACCGAAAAGGCAATTTCCACAACCCCACATGAGACATAAGTTCTACAGTTAACCTATAGTATCCTTGGACACGTCGACTCGCCAACTTCGTGCCCGAGTGGCCTCGGTCCAGAGGTGGGAGCCCGTAAAAGAAGCCGGTGATGTGGTGCCCTTCCGGCGATTCCGCAGGAGATCGGGACGACGACGAGAAGACCTAAGGACACGGATCGTTCGGTATATCTCTCTACCCCGTTCTTTAGTTAGCTAGAATTAGTTTAATGGCCCGATCCGGGAATTTTGTGCGTGGTGGTGCCGGTTCAAAGTTTAAAGTAACTTATCGTTTCCGCATTTTGGCCTCGGATTGACGGCCGGGGCGCCGCCGTGCACTTACACTTGTATCAGAGCCGCACCATTAACCTAGTCTAGCTTTGCCTAATGTGTTTACATTTCCGATCGAACAAAATCCCAAAATCGCATTTTCATGTGCATCAGATTCTTTCGAAATTTTTTTAGCTCGAAATTTTTTTCAGGTTGTTGCAGAAACATGTGCAGGGAAATATATGCACTCTGTTCAAATTTGGTCGCATGAACTCACTCTCCCACCGCGGAACCGCGGCCAAACACATGCTTGGGCCGCGGTTCCGCCGCCATCTGTACTGTTCAGTGCACCAAAGTTTCACAGAGAGCTCCTGAGTTGAAAATATGGGTTTTGGAATATTCTTTTTGTGCCCAGAATTTCTTTAAGTGCTACAGTAGTGCTTAGGGGCCCACTTAGGAAAATTTGATCGATCGAAAATTTTGAACACATTAGTTCACAGTATTTACAGTATATCTGCGACCGTGAATGTCACTTGATCGGTAAATCCTGTCTAACTGCTATAGCCCGGTTAGACGGATTTACGAACCTGACATTCACATTGATGTTCTGTGTTGTGCTGTGATGTTGCGGATTGGTCATGGAGGATAGCCTGCATGCAATGTTAGTCCAGTTTTTTATTGTATTATGTACATTTGATATTGCGGGGCGAGCGTCCGACATGTGGACTGTCGTCACTGCCTGTTGTATAATATTCTTTTGGGGCACGTCCAGGTTGAGGTCGATGTACCCGTTGTATGTATATTTTACTTTCTGTATTAGGATTACCCCGCGGTGGGGTGCACGAATAGCCGGGTTCTAGAGGGCAACGAGCCCGCATCTCATGGCATTGAGACGGAGGGGGCTTCACTCTAGAATTGGCGGGCTATTCGCCGCACTCGTAGGGGGTACAGGTTGACCCAGGAGGGGTGCCCAAGTTACCGGATTCCGTGAAGTGCTGGGTGGTCCATTCACGTTGCTGAAGGGGGCTGCCTCGCTACAGGTTTTGGCGGGTAACTTACCGCGCCCGTAGGGGTCTAGGATTTCTTTGCACAGGCTATCCATACGACCAGGGGAACGTCGGGTTTCAGTAGCGGCTCTGTGAAACCCGGGGATCCCAGATATCTGTATTGTTCTGTGATGCTTATTCCATTTCTGTGATGTTGCATTTTATCACGCCTTGAGCGAAATATTATATATTGATATATATACTAGTAGATGTTGTATATGTTTTGCATCCGCGCTAGTCCATTCCCCGCTCTATCGTTAGTTAACTAACCTAACGGGTAATGACGGGACCGAGTGGTGAATGCGGATGGCATATACGTACATCACTATTTTCGTTCTTTATTGGTGTGATCAATTGATAGGACTTCGTTGATTTGGATCAATGCAAGTTAAAAACAAACCTATTCTGATGTTGTTGGGACAATTTTTCAAAAAGCTGTTATTGCAAGGGCGTTCTCTTTTGTTTTGCATCGTGGTATTCGGTTATGAATATCCAGCACCTCAGTCGACAAGACAAGGGCCGAGATCCCTTCATCGGGAGTGACCCCTTGGACAGAAGTTTGCGTCAGGGAAATAACTTCACTATAGTCGTTTGCTTTTGCTTTGCATTGTGGTATTCAGTTGGAATATCCTGCACCTCATTCTACGGGGAAAGAGCCGAGATCCCTTCACCGGGAGTGACCTCTTTAGTAAAGGTTTTCGTCACTATATTTTTATAAAGCTATCGGTTCCTTCAACGATATCAAGTTCATTCCGTTAAAGGTTTTTCGCCAGAAACCATTCGTAGCCCTCCGTCGTTTCAGACGGGGTAGCACGTAGTATTCATGCTATGTTTGTTGGTCTTCGTCAAGGCATAGGGTATGGTAGCTGCTTGTTGCCTTTCTGCAGCATAGATAGATGCGTTGGTTTGGGACAGTCGTATAGCCTTGTTGGCCAAAGTCAAGGGCTTGTACCGGTGGGTTCAAATCAACCTGGAGAATGACGGGTAGAACTTGACATGTGACTTATGATTTGTTGGCCTTCGTCAAGGTCATAAGAGCATGGGGCAAAAATCACATCGGGAGTTTCTAAAGAAACTGAAACTTGCCAGATATGCGCATACCTTCTGGAGTGTGATAACATGAGCGAATTCCGTCACGTTATCATGCGATGATAGTTGGATCCCGATTCCCACTGATGAGTTGGTTTACTCCTCGGGTGATCCCGTCTAATTCTTCTTTCAGGTTTGGAGGAGAATTTGACGGTACAGTGGGAGGTTTCCAGATTAGATAAATTGGTAACCATTCTGATCTAGGCTAGAGTGCACGCTGAGTGTTTCTTTTCTCTCTCTCTTTGGCAGCGACCATTGACCCGACCCTAGACTATGACTCAGAGACCAAAATTAACCGAACCTTCTCAAACACTGGCTTTTGGATTGTCAGAGTTGCTTACCTCATTGCCACTCCTACTTTTACCCTTTTCTCCAGGACACCCCGTATTACTACGAACATCCACTTCCATTGGACAAAACCATCGTATGGTTATATACGAACTCGAAGGAATTTATTCGAGGATGGTTTCCGGTTCTGGAGAAAACGAATAGGACTATTCAGTTGTCTTTTCCTTTTAAATTCTCTCAGGTTGCGAGTACTCCTTGGTTTAGGAGATAGTACACCTATTACGAAAATTGTATAGTCTTCTTCCAAACCTTAGGCTGGTGCCGAACGGTGGTGAATGAAGAAAACCAATTAGCATAACGATGGTGTACAGAAGGTATTAAGTAAAGACATATCAAAGGATTAGTAAGAGGACAAAGTAAATTGCGACTGCTATTCACGACCAAACCAAGTATTTCTTCGCCAATCCTAAATCACCTTTTTATTTCTCCAGGACACTCCGTATCACTACGAAGATCCACAATTTATTGGATATTCCATCGTATGGTTATATACGAACTCGAAAGGAACTAGTTCCAGTTCGGGGATGGATTCTGGTTCAGGAGAAATAGGAATAAGGTTTATTCGGTTGTCTTTTATCTTCACCTTCTCTCGCATTGCGAGTGCTCCTAGGATTAGGACAGTACACCCATTATGCTTATTAGATAGTCTTCTTCCAAACCATAAGCTGGTGCCGAACAGTAGGGAAGGAAGAAAACCATTTGGCCTAAAGGGGTGTACAGAAGGTAATGACTAAAGACATATAAAGGGATTTGGAGAGATGGCAAAGAATTATACGGTTACAGTTGTGAATCTGGACAATTGAAGAGGCATTACTAGGAATACCCGGATACCCCTACGAAACATTTCAATGTTTCAGTTTCACTATGTACTGTTAAAAGAAAACTGATTTCCCAATTAGTCATTACTCCAGGGTATGTATTTACCACGTATGATTCTCACATCTGTATGGTTTTACATATGATGAGTGGGAGTAAGTTATTGGGAATTAGGTGATCATCCTCATTATATCGAGATTCGTTGTAATCGGTGATATTTGAGGAAGTCACATGGATTGTTTGCCGGACGACAAATATTTGGTTTTGAATATCCGCTGTTATGCACCAATTTCAAATTGATACATCTGTACCTCTATTTTTATAGAGTGAGATATACCTTTTTGAAATTATGTCCATTACATTTACCTATATCAGTGGATGGTTAGGTAAGGAGCATTAAACAGCGGTGTAATTCTTCTTAACCATAAGTACAGTTTTCAACCTACGACACACAGGGAATGAGTTATTAGACTCAAGGGACTTATACAGAGTATTGTATGTTGTCCAGCGTCCATGAGGATGGAGGGGTTGGTTCTCGTACTATATTCGGTATACTTATGACTTCTCTAGTTTTTAGAGAAGTGTTTTGTAGAAACACAGGGTCCGAATTTTGAGAAGTTATAGGTATATGAATAAAGTAGAAAACCAGGTATTGCGAGTATCGGGATTCTTCAAAGTGATTGAAGATGTAGATACTTATGTATGGTATTCAGTTGATAGTAATGATTAAAAGATCTTGCTTCTCTTTCTGGTTACTCATAATTGGAAGAACTCCTAAGTTGAGTAATGCTGATCGGCCTCTCTCCATTTAGTTGACATGCACTGGAGACAGCTGCATGATTTGAATCTGGTTCAATTAAATCAGTGCCTCTGTTTCTATATTGGATATAGAACAGTTCATATCTTAACGATGTTGAGGTACGGGGAGTTGTCCAGCTTATGCTTAAAACCAGACTCTGGAAAACTTAAGGCACGTTTCTGTAATGGTTGTTTGTGGGTTGACCCAGGCTATGACGAGGGTTGACTTTCTACCATCTGGAAGATCAATAGTGATATTGTTCTTGACTCGCCACAGTTTTAACAAAAATAGATTTTTTTCTAGAAAACAGTAGTGGGAGTATGGTAGAACTGGAAGTAATTCCAGAACAGCAAACGATTACTGAAAATTTGATGAGAACCTAAAAATTCAATCTGGTTTGACATTCCATTGGCCACTCCGCAGATAAGGTGGGTAACCTCAGGCACCCGAGAGGTACTCCGGTAGCCTCAAGGACGGTGACAGGGAGGTTCTTGTTTACCCAGACTTGCCATTTCTGTTGTTCCAGGCAGCGAGACCCGACAGGAGGATGAGTATAGCGTCATTCTGAACTGGCTTTAGAAGCGTATGTCTATATGACTCTGCCGGAGGGTTGTCAGGGTCAGTGGGAGCATCGGAAGCATTGTGGACAAGCGGCTTATGTCTATTTATAGACTAAAGCAGATGTAGCGGAGATAGATCATCTATTTCTGATGTGACAGTCATAGGTTTGACTTCATCAGAATAGGGGATGGATCTGTTAAGAAGGTAGTAGGGTGTGATGTCCTGGTATTTGGATGACATACACAGAGTAGGAAGTGAAGCTCCTATACTACAATCGGTTATACTTTGGTCGTCACACAGTGGTTTCTCCACACAGGACTTGGATATTATATCAGACATTCTGGTTACTAGATCTATGGTTTTAGATCTAGATTTGTGTAGTTTCCCAATCTGGGTACTTAGACAGCATTCTATGAGTATTTAGAATGGACGACTCCTGGCACGGTAGTATACCTGTAGGTGATGGAGTCACCCTCTCTAAAGGTGTCTTACAGACTAAAGGGGAGAGGGATGTGCATGATTGGCAGATCACTTGCTTAGGCAATTGAGTCAATCATGAGATGTCAAGTACCATACCAGATGTTATTCTTGCAGTAGGTGCAATAAGTTGATATTGATCCAATCCTGGAGAAACGATCGGAAGCAGTTTTAGAACATAAGTGAATGTTCTAGGGATATGATAACGACAGCCTCATTCGGGAGACAGCTATCATTCCTGGCTTCCAAGGTGACCTGGATGACAAAGAGGTTGTCAGAGTTATAGTTTTCCTTCTGACGAAGGGCAGTATTTTGGACAGGTGGCCCAGGAGGATACTGAGGGAGGCATAGCGCAGGATACTGATTAAGTTCAGTTGACGATACAGTCTAAGAAGTTTGGATTTGGAGTTCATTTATGAGTTAGGTCCCATCAGACATCCAGACACATTCTAAGACAGGTATTGCTCATTTCGAGAGATGGTTTTCTCCGCGAACTTGAGATATAGAGAGACATAGAAAGAAACATCAAGGCGGATCCACTCACTGAGGCTATTCCTCGAACGCAATAGTTTTGCAAACGAGCTTTGTGAGACTGACTAGTAGAGGAGTTGGGTGTTCGGTATCTCACGGGCTGTGAGTATGCGACATCGCAATAATTAGCCTTGAGTGCAAGTGGGAGATTGTTGGAGATAGTGCCCTCAGAGTCAATTATTGGATCACAGGCACGTGATTGCAATGATTGAGAGAGGACCTATTCCGGTAGGACAGTCTTACTCAAGATGATAGTATGCTATCTGGTTTATCTTTATCATCGTGTACTGCTTTAGGTGACCTTACAGGTCGCTATTACACGTTGGTAGAGCCCCTAGGATTCTTGCTTGACTGCCAGCAGTATGAGGGAGATCATATACGTGGGAGCTGGTAGTCTATAAGCACATCCTTAAAAGGTCCCTAGTCATGGGAGTTCCGAGACAGGGCATCAATTCTCCAGAGTAGACTAGTGTATACAGTCGAGACCCCGACGAGGGGCGGTTGCCGGTCTCACAAGCCACTGGTGTCAGTTGGTTCACCTAAGATGTATACAGGTGCTCATTGGGTTATGAGTACACCGGACAGGACTCGCCGGGAACATGCTAGTTGGTCTTATACCTGACGTCAGATAGCAGTTCCCTGGTGACATGTGTACAGGTTAGTTCATCGACCTGAGGATCGTCATTTGTCTCGTGTGAGTTCCACTGTACTTTGATTACTACCCTACCACGCTCAAAGGAGACGTGCAAACAGGTTTTAGTTGGGTACAGTCCCGAGCTACATGGAGGCAGTGAGCGGATCTTCAGGGTTTTGTCTCTCCCGGTATTGGGGGTGAGGTCGCGTTGTGTCTAGGAGAGCCAGTACATGAAATTCCTTAGCCAAGGCAGGAGATTTACTGGTAGGTATTCCAGTAGTATCTCAGGGTGTTCTGGCTACACTCTGACACTACTTGTACCGCTGTTGGGGGTCTGACTTTTACCAACCCGCTAAGCCCGCCATGCGATGCTCATAGACGAACAGACCGGACTGTACAGATATTGTCACTGACAGGCTCAGTTGGGTGTCAGGATGAGTTCTCTCATCGACGTCCCTTTTGGTCAATACCTGGTAACCCGTTACGTATGGCTAATACCTCTGACGTGCTAATGGTTAAATCCACAACCAAGGTGTTGACGAGTCTTTAGAGTCCCCCACGGACAGTTGCTCAAGTTTTGGGCGAAACGCTGTGGAGGCCGTATTGAGATATGGCAGGGTTCGATCAGATACGTGCGGTATTGCACGGATCACGATCGGACGGTTTATACTAGTGGGCTTTGGTTTAAGCCGGATCATAATATAGTACAGTGTAGATTTTGTCTCATTGCATTTGTATTCGGTCCGAATACAAATGCGGGTATGTATATACAGTAGCGGGGGTTTTCCTGTAATTTATTACGGGATCAGTTTTTTGAGTTGCCAATTTGTTTTCCGTTTCGGCCATTTTTCTTTGTATATTTCATTGGCTGAAGTTTTGTGGAGGACGGCTTATTTGCAAGAATGCAAAATTAGCATTGTGAAGGGTGTTCTTTGCATTTTGTTGGGTCATGATGGTTGCACCATCCCTTGACTTTCTTGACTTCATCATTGCTTGACTTTGGGTTCATGATGGTTGATTTGGAGTGAGGTTTTTGATTGTGATCATTACTTTTCATGATCACCTTTCTCTCTCTCTTTTGTGATTGCTCCACCCCCCCCCTGGCAATTTTTCCCACTTCCTTCTACACATGAGGCCGGCCATTCTTAGGTGAGGGCTGTCCAAAATTTGAGAGAGGAGTTTTTGTTCACTTCTTGCTACAAAAATTCCCTAGTTCATTGCAAAAGATTCATGGTTCATTTCCTCCACCAAAAAGGTAATTTCCACAACCCCACATGAGACATAAGATTTACAGTTAACCTACAGTATCCTTAGGCATGTCGACTCGCCAACTTCGTGCCCGAGTTGCCTCGGTCCAGAGGTGGGAGCCCGTAAAAGAAGCCGGCGATGTGGTGCCCTTCCGGTGAGGAGGTGAAGACAGGAGATTCCGCGGGAGATCGGGACGACGACGAGAAGACCGAAGGACACGGATCGCTCAGTATAACTCTCTACCCCGTTCTTTAGTTAGCTAGAATTAGTTTAATTGCCCGATCCGGGAATTTTGTTCGCCGTGGTGCTGGTTCAAAGTTTAAAGTAAATTATTGTTTCCGCATTTTGGCCTCGGATTGACGGCCGGGGCGCCACCGTGCACTTACACACTGGTAGGAACCACCTGAATTTCTATGAGGAACTTCTTCATCTAGAAAGCTTCTTTTGCGGCATCGCAAGCAGCTATGTACTCCTCTTCCATCGTTGAGTCAACAACGGTCTCCATTTTGGAACTCTTCCAACAGACTGCCCCTCCATTGAGGGTAAAGACATAACCCGACATAGACTTGGAGTCTTCTTTGTCACTCTGGAAGCCGAAGTCGGCAAAGGCCTCCATCTGGAGGGCTTTTCCGCCATACACCAAGAACAACTCCTTAGTCCTCCTTAAGTACTTGAGAATGTTCTTTACTGCTATCCAGTGATTCTCCCCTGGGTTTGCCTGATACCGGCTTACAACGCTCAATGCGTATGCTACATCTGGTCTGGTACATAACATCGCATACATTATAGAGCCTATCGCAGAAGCGTGGGGTATAATCGACATGCGATCCATTTCCAAATCATTCTTGGGAGACATCTCTTTGGAGAGGGTGATTCCGTGAAAAGCTGGTAGGTTACCGCGCTTAGAATCATCCATTTTGAATCTCTTCATTATGGTGTCTATGTACCTGGACTGCGAAAGTCCCAACATCCTTTTTGATCTATCACGATAGATCCGGATCCCCAGAATGTTGGTGGGATCACCCAGGTCTTTCATGGAGAATTTCTGTGATAAGAATCTTTTGACTGACTGTAACATAGGAATATCATTTTCTATTAGGAGAATGTCATCCACGTACAAGACGAGGAATACTACAGCTCTCCCTACAATCTTATATATGCAAGGTTCATCTGGATTTTTGATAAAGTCGAATTCTTTGACAGCATCATCAAAACAGATGTTCCAACTCCGTGATCCCTACTTTTGTCCATAAATGGACTTAAGCAGCTTGCATACTTTACCTCTGCTCCCACTCTAAATGAATCCCTCTGGCTTATCCATATAGACGCTCTCTTCCAAATTTCCGTTTAGAAAGGCCGTCTTTACATCCATCTGCCAGATCTCATAATCGTGGAAGGCAGCAATAGCAAGAAGGACCCTAATGGATTTTAGCATAGCAACTGGAGAAAAGGTTTCGTCATAGTCCAAACCAGGTCTTTGACGGAAACCCTTTGCAACAAGTCTAGCCTTATAGGTTTCAACCTGCCCATCTACACCAATCTTCTTTTTGAAGATCCATTTGCATCCTACGGGTTTTACCCCATCTGGAGCATTGTCCAAAGTCCATACATTGTTAGTGTACATGGACTCCATTTCGGTCCGCATTGCATCCTGCCATTTTACTGAGTCACCGCTCTGAATGGCTTGCTGGAAGCTAGTAGGCTCACCATAGTCAATAGTGCAATCCTCTCTATCCCCGTATATGAGAAAACCATAGTATCTCTCGGGCGGATGAGATTGCCTAAAACTTCTGCGGAGTGGCGTCGGGATGTCCCTTTCTTCTGAAATCTCTGGTTCTACCATACTTTCAGTTGTACTTTGTGGTTCTGGAATTTCTTCCAGTTCTACTGTGCTCCCATTCTTCTGATTTTCTAAAAATTCAGCTTCTATGAAATGGGCATGACGAGAAACAAAAACCTTTTGTTCCTCTACGTAATAGAAATAATATCCCTTGGAGTGCTTTGGATATCCCACAAACTTACATTGCACTGAGAGTGCCTCGAGCTTGTCCGCATGCTACCTTTTTACAAAAGCTGGACATCCCCATGTCTTAAAAAATCTTAGACAGGAATTCTTCCCACTCCACATTTGATATGGTGTGATAGGCACAGTTTTGGTAGGAACCTGGTTCAAAAGATATGCAGCTGATTCTAGTGCATATCCCCAGAATGATCGCGGTAACTCAGCCTTACTCATCATGGAACGAACCATATCTAATAGGGTTCGATTCCTACTTTCTGATACACCGTTGTGTTGTGGTGTGTATGGAGGAGTAAGCTGAGAGAGAATTCCTTTCTCTTTTAAGTAACCCAGGAACTCGGCACTTAAGTATTCACCACCTCGATCAGATCTCAGTGTCTTGATACTTTTGCCGGTTTGGTTTTCCGCTTCATTCTTGTATTCTTGGAATTTCTCAACAGCCTCGGATTTATGCTTCATTAAGAAGATATATCCATACCTAGAGAAATCATCCGTAAAAGTAATGAAGTAGGAATAACCTCCTCGCGCATGTGTAGACATTGGACCGCACACGTCACTGTGTACGAGTCCCAAGAGCTCGCTTGCTCTTACTCCGTGTCTAGTAAACGGAGTTTTTGTCATCTTTCCTATGAGACAAGATTCACAAGTAGCATAAGATTGATATTCGAACGGATTCAAATATCCTTCTCTATGTAACTTAGTCAACCTTCTCTCATTGATGTGACCTAGTCTACAATGCCATAAGAAAGCCTGATTTAATTCCGGAGACTTTCTTTTTAGTGTGTTCTGGACATTGAAAACTTGAGCTTGACTCAATACGTATATGCCGTTATCTAATGTTCCGGACCCAATCATAACTTGATTTAGGTGGATGTGAACTACATCGCCTACGAATGTAAAATTATATCCCTCTCTTGAAAGTGAGGACACTGATATGATATTACAAGTCATACTTGGTACATATAGACAGTTACGTAGAATCAATATTTGCCCACTTGTCAAACCTAGGCGATATTCTCCCACGGATTCAGCATCCACGCTCATTCCGTTTGCAACTCTGAGAGACCAATCACCTAACTTTATAATTCTACTGTTTCTCAAAGCATGTAATGAATTATAGATATGAGATCCTGCTCCGGTATCGAGTACCCAGGATGTAGAGTTAATTGACAAACAGTTCTCAATAACAAATACACTTGAGGCTGAAGCCACAACATGCTTCGAATCCTGGCTACTGGCTTTGCTAGCCCTGCAATCATTCTGCCAATGTTCATTCCTGTAATAATAGGAACGTCCCTCTTTTACTATATCCAGTCCCGAAACTTTTTCCCTTCTCTTTCCTTCTACTTCCCTGGTTTCCTTCAGGGTAGGAGGCAGAGACTGTAGAATCAAGTCAGTATCTGACTCGTTTCCCAACGTGGTCTCCAGGTCGTGGAGCTCATTAATACAGCTAGTCATTGTAAGGACGTTGTCCCCTACAGATGACCCGTCAGCCAACCTCGCTTGAATTAATTCGTTCGAGGTCTCATATCTTGCGATATGAGATTGCTCTCCATATAAATATTTGTTATGGAGAAAGATGGAAACTAAGTCCATCTTCTCGTGCGGCTTCTGGTATACACCATCAACTGAAGCTAACACGAGGCACTTAGCTTTCAATTTATCTTTTTCCCTTGTCTGACGGATATCTATATCCGCGACAGTGGAAACTGGACCCGGGACGGCGGGATCTTGAGTAGTAATAGGGTGATCCAGCTTGTCATAGACAATGGACATTTGGACAGACCTTTGCCAGTCATATAAGTCAGATTCAGTTAATTTGTTATCTATATGTAACCTATGTGTGGTCACAAGTTCGCTGCAATTTAAGAGAGAGAAGAAAATACTATTAGCATGATGCTCTTGCAAGTTTAGATTGGTTTTTAATTTATCTAAACAGGATGGCTCCCACTGTTTCTCGAATCCCTCCTCAAACCATAAAAGAAGAATTAGCCAGGACTATTCTCACCGTACAATTCTTGCTTAACCGTTCAGCCAGGTCAGTGTCGATACTTCGAGGGAGGTTTTCCAACGCTTTCGCGAAGTTCCTTAATTAAATAACCTCTTTTCTCTGGCGGCGTAACCCCGCTGACACCTTTCTAGGCACCTACTTGGTTTATAGCATTGATCATTAAGTGACGAATCTCCAGATAAGTAGTATATACTCACAGTAGGATCGGGATCCAAAATATCATCGTATGATAATGTTGAAGGAATCCTACCAACATTCATCAAACTCCAAAATGGTATGCATCTCTCTGCAAATTTCAGTTTCTTTAGAAATTCCCGATGTGGATTTTTGCCCCATGCTCTTATGACCTTGACTATGTAAGTCTACGCTAGCGCCCCGGCAGTCTACAGATGCCAAAATGCGGAACAAAACTTTTAAACTGGCGCTATCGTATACTTTAACCCAGATCTGCCATTATTGCTAAACTAACAAACTGTAAAGAGTGTAGGAAGATTGTACCGAACGATCCGAGTCCTTCGTTCTTCAACCATCATCCCACGCTCCGTTGCGGCTGCTCCGATCTCGTCGATCTCCGATCTCCTCCGTCGAGGTGGCACCACATGATCGGTTCTTTAAACGGGCTCCCGCCTCTGACTCGAGGCAACTCGATCGTCAAGTTTGCTAAAAGAGACGACCAAGAATGATGTAGAGAATGAGCAAATGACTTTGTCTCACTTCGTCCAAATCCGTGGACGATCGGTTAATGAAGTTGCCGTGGAAATCGGGTGATGGAATGAAATGAACTGTAAAATTCCATACACCCCGAATACTATCATAATCTTTTCTTTCTTGAATCAAGTAACTAAATGAGAGAGGGGAGGGGCCTTTCTTATATAGAGAAGGAGGAGGGTGACCGTAGGAGAGAGGGGGTGACCTTAAGCATAAAGCTTATGTGAACACAAAGTAAATATCTTGCATAAAGATCTTAACCAAAACAAGAAAACAATGAAATCAAAGCATGAGTCACAAAGCCTTGTCACAAATTCTAGAAACTTCTAGAACCTTCTAGAAGCACGACTCACTCTCATCCAAGAAAAGATAAATCCGCCTTTAACCAAATGTTAAAAGACGGCTGATAGAAAACTGGAAACTGGCAACTTCCAAAAGTGATCCTGAAACGAATTTCAGGACAACCCCGAAACTGTATAAATATACCCGCATTTGTATTACGACCGAATACAAATGCAACTGAGACAAAGATATTATACCTACTCAATATAATACTCGGATCCGGCTTAAACCAAAGCCGACCAGTATTATCTGCCCGAAAAATAACACGTGCGTAAACGCACGTGCATTTTCCGAACCCTGCCATAAAACCATACGGCCTCTACAACGTTTCGCCCGAACTTGGGAAACTGTCTGTGGGGGACTCTAATGACTCGTCAGCACCCTGGCAGTGGGTTTAACCACAAACCGTCAGCGGCACTAGCAATGCGTAACGGCTGCCCACGGACTGACCTCAAGGGATGCCGATGAGCGCACTCATCCGGAAAACCCTACTGAGCCTAACAGTGACAATGTATATACAGTCCGGTCCGTTCGTCAATGAGTATCGCATATCCTGCCTAGGGGGCTAGCAACGTCAGACCCCTAATAGCAGTATAAGTCGTGTCGGAATGAAGCCCAATACACCCTGAGATACTACTGGAGTACCTACCAGTAAATCTCCTACCATGGCCATGGATTTGTGTAATGGATCTCCTAGACACAGCACGACCTCGCCCCCAATACCGGGAGAGACGAATCCCCTGCCGATCCGCTCACGTGCCTCCATATGGCTCGGGACTGTACCCAAAAGCTACCTGTTTGCACGACTCCTTTGAGCCGTGGTAGGGTAGAAATCAAAGCACAGTGGGAACTCACACGAGACAAATGACGACCTCAGGTCGATGAACTAACCTGTACACATGTCACCAGGGAACTGCTATCTGACGGTAGATATAATACTAACTAGCAGATTCCCGGCGAGTCCTGTCCGGTGTACTCATAACCCAATGAGCACCTGTATACATCTTAGGTGATCCAACTGACACCAGTGGCTTGTGAGACCGGCCACCGCCCCTCGTCGGGGTCTCGACTGTACACACTAGTCTACTCCGGAGTATCGATGCCCTGTCTCGAAACTCCCACGACTAGGGACCACAATTAAGGATATGCATATAAACTACCCAACTCTCACGTATATGATCGCCATCATACTGTTGGTAGTAAAGCAAGATCCTAAGGGCTCTATCAAAGTGTAACATGCAATCAGTCACCTGAACATGTACACGACTGATAAAGGCAAACCAGATAGCATACTATCATCTCGAGTAAGACTGTCCTACCGGGATAGGTCCTCCGCAATCATTGCAATCACGTACCTGCGATCCAATAATTGACTATGAGGGCACTATCTCCAACAATCTCCCACTTGCGCTCAAGGCTAATATTGCGATGTCGACTACTCACAGCCCGTGTGAAACCGAACATCCAACTCCTCTACTAATCAGTTTCACAAAGACCGTTTGTAAAACTATTGTGTTCGAGAAATAGCCTCGGTGAGTGGATCCGCCTAGAAGTTTCTTTCTGTATCTCTCTTAATCTCAAGTTCGCGGAGAAAACCATCTCCCGAATTGAGTAGTACCTGTCTTAGAATATGTCTGGATATCTGATGGGACCTTAGTTCATAAATGAACTCCATATCCAAACTTCTTAGACTTTTTGGATCACTGAACCTAATCAGTATCCGGCACCATGCCACCCATAGTATCCTCTGGAACCACCTGTCCATAATACTGTCCTTCGTCAGAGGGAGAACTAAAACTCTGACAATCACTCTGTCATCCATGTCACCTTTGAAGCCTGGAATGATAACCGTCTCCCGAAAGAGGCTGCCGTTATCAAATCCGTAGAACATGTACCAATGTTCTAAAACTGCTTCCCTATGTTTCTCCAGGATTGGATTAATACAAACTTATTGCATCTAGTGCAAAAACAACATCTGGTGTGGTACTTGACATCTCATGATTGACTCAATTGCCTAAGCAAGTGATCTGCCAATCATGCACATCCCTCTCCCCTTTAGTCTGTAAGACACCTTTAGAGAGGGTGACTCCATCACCTGCAGGTACACCACCATGCTAGGAGTCAACTATTCCAAAAACCATTAGAATATCTGTCAAAGTACCCACATTGGGAGACTACCCAAATCCAGATCTAAAGCCATAGATCCAGAAACCAGAATGTCAAATATTATATCCATATCCTGTCTGGAGAAACAACTGTGTGACGACCACAGTACGACCGATCGTAGTATAGGAATTTTACTTCCTACTCTGTGTATGTCATCCAGATACCATGACATCACACCCAACTGCCTTCTTAACTGATCCATCCCCTATTCTGATTGAAGTCAAACCCATGACTGTCACATCAAAATTAGATGATCTATCTCCGCTATAACTGCTCTAGTCTATAGACATAAGCTACTTGCCCACCATGCTTCCGCTGCTCCCACTGACTACGACAACCCTCCTACCGGGTCTCATATCCTGGAACAACAGTAGTGTCAAGTCTGGGTAGATAAGAACCTCCCTGTCACCGTCCTTGAGGCTACTGGAGTACCTCTCGGGTGTCTGAGGTTACCTACCAAATCTGCGGAGTGGCTATTGGAATGTCAAACCTGATTGAATGTATAGGTCCTATCAAATTTTCACTTCCAGTTCTACCATACTCCCACTACTGTTTTCTGAAAAAGATCCATTTTTACTAAAACTGTGGCGAGTCAAGAACAATATAACTATTGATCTTCCAAATGGTAGAATATCAACCCTCGTCATAGCCAGGGTCAACCCACAAACAGCCATTACAGAAACGTGCCCTGAGTTATCCAGTGTCTGGTTTTAATCATAAGCTGGACAACTCCCCGTACCTTAATTTCTTTTAAGGTACGAACTATTCTATATCCAATATAGAAACTTTGGCACTAATTTAATTTGGAACCATATTCAAATCATGCAGCTGTCTCCAGTGCATATCAACTTAATGGAAAGAGGCTAATCAACATTACTCAACTTAGGAATCCATCCAATTATGAGTAACCTGAAAGAGAAACACGTTTCTCAAAACCATCACTATCATCTGAATACCAATCACAAGAATCTACATCTTCGATCTCTTTGAAGAATCCCGATACTTGTGATTCCTGGTTCTCTACTTTATTCTTATACCCACAACTTCTCAAAACTTAGACCTTGTATTTCTACGAAACACTCGTCTAAATACTAGAGAAGTTATAAGTAAATAGAACATAGTACGAGGACCTACCCCTTTGTCTTGGTGGACACTGGACAACATACAATACTCTGTATAAGTCCGTTGAGTTAAACAACTCAAAACCTGTGCGTTGTAGGTGGAAAACTGTACCCTGGCGATTTCCTCAAATATCACCAATTACAACGAATTCCGATATAATGAGGATAATCACCTAATTCCCAATATCTTACTCCCACTCATCATCTGTAAAACCATACAGATATGAGAATGAAACCTGGTAAATACATACCCTTGGAGTAAGTGTCTAATCGGGAAAACAGTTTTTCTTTAACAATGCACTGAAACATGAAAATGTTTCGTAGGGGTATCCTGGTATTCATAGTAATGCCTCTTCCATAATCCAATTCATGACTTCAACCGTATACTTTATTGCCGTCTCTCCAAATCCCTTTATTTGTCTTTAGTCGTTACCTTCTGTACACCATCGTTAGGCTAACTGGTTTTCTTCCTTCCCTACCGTTCGGCACCAGCCTATGGTTTGGAAGAAGACTATCCAGTAAGCATAATAGGTGTACTCTCCTAAACCAAGGAGTACTCGCATCTCGAGAGAAGGTGATGATAAAAGACAACTGAATAATACCTTATTCTTTTAAAGGTGAAATAGGAGTGGCGATGAAGTACGCGGTTTTGGTCGTGAATGATATCAGTCGCAATTTACTTTGCCCTCTTTCTAATCCCTTTATTTTGTCTTTACATATTACCTTCTGCACACCCTACTTAGGCTAATTGGTTTTCTTCATTCCCTACCTTTCGGCACCAGCCTATGGTTTGGAATAAGACTATCCAATAAGCGTAATAGGTGTACTCTCCTAAACCAAGGAGCTCTTGCAACCTGAGAGAAGGTGATAATAAAAGACAACTGAATAAACCAATTCTATTTCTCCTGAACCTGGATCCATCCTCGAAGAAGTTCCTTCGAGTTCGTATATAACCATACGATGGATCTATCCAATGGAAGTGGATATCCGTAGTATACGGGTGTTCTGAGAAATTCAAAGGGTAAAAGAAGGAGTGGCAATGACTTATGCAACTCAGACAATCCAAAAGCCAGAATTTTAAGAAGGTTCGGTCAACCTGGTCACTGAGTCATAGTCTAGGGTCGGTCAAAGGTCGCTGCCAAAGAGAGAGAGAAAAGAAACACTCTGCGTGCACTCTATCCTAGATCAGAATGGTCATCACTTTATCTAATCCGGAAACCTCCCACTGTCCTGTCAAATTCTCCTCCAAACCTAAAGAAGAATCAATCGGGATCACCCGAAGAGTAAACCAACTCATCAGTGGGAATCGGGATCCAACTCTCATCGCATGTTAACGTGATGGAATGCATCCACGTTATTCATACTCCAGAAGGTATGCGCATACTTGGCAAGTTTCAGTTTCTTTAGAAACTCCCGATATCATTTTCTTGTCCCATGCTCTTATGACCTTGACGTATGCCAACAAATCATAAGTCACATGTCAAGTTCTGCCCGTCATTATCTTGTTAATTTGAACCCACCCGTACATACCCTTGACGTATGCCAACAAGGTAATACGACTGTCCCAAACCAACTCATCTATCTATGCAACAAATGAATACCCAGCAGCTACCAAACACTATGCCTTGACGTATGCCAACAAACATAGCATGAATACTACTGACCATCCATAAGAAACGACGGAGGGCTACGACTGGTTTTTGGCGAAAAACCTTTAACGTAGTGAACTTGATATCGCTGAAGGAACCTGATAGCTTTTTAAAATATAGTGGCGAAAACCTTTTGCTAAAGAGGTCACTCCCGGTAAAGGGATCTCGGCTCTTTCCTCGTGGAATGAGGTGCAGGATATTCCACTGAATACCGCTATGCAAAGCATCTTGTAATCGACTATAGTGAAGTTATTACTCTGACGCAATCTTCTGTCCAAGGGGTCGGTCCCGGTGAAGGGATATCGGCCCTTGCCTCGTCGAATGAGGTGCTGGATATTCCACTGAATTCCGCTATGCGTAACAAAAGGAAACGTCTTTGCAATAACACTTTTTAAATTGTTCCAACAACTGTATACAGGTTTGTTTTAACTTTGCATTGATCAGAATCAACGCAGTCCCATCAATAATCACACCAGAAAAGAACGAAAATAAAATGTACGTATATGCCATCCGCATTCGTCACTGGGTCCCGTCATCACCCGTTAGGTTACTTAACTAACGACAGAGCGGGGACTGGACTAGCACGGGTGTAAAACATATACAACATCTAATAGTATATAAACCAATATACAATAATCGCTCCAGGCGTGATAGTATGCAACATTACAGAAAAGTAATAAGCATCACAGAACAATACAGATAATCTGGGATCCCCGAGTTTCACAGAGCCGCTGCTGAAACTCGACGTTCCCCTATCTTGTGGATAGCCTGTGCAATGAAACCTAGACCCCTACGGGTGCGGCAAGTTACCCGCCAAAACCTGAAGCGAGGTAGTCCCACAGCATAGTGAATGGAACACCCGGCACTTCACGGAATCCGGTAAATTGAGCACCCCTCCTTGGGTCAACCTGTACCCCCTACGAGTGCGGCGAATAGTCTGCCAATTCTGAAGTGGGGTCCCTCTGCCTCTCAAAGCCATGAGATGCGGACCCGTTGCTTTCCCGAACCCGGCTATCCGTGCACTCCGTCGCGGGGTAAAACCTAGTACAGTAATGAAAAAAAATAGTACAATAGGTACATCGACCGCAACCTGGTCGTGCCCCAAAAGAATATTATACAACAGGCAGTGACGGCTGTCCACAAGTTGGACGCTCGCCCCGCAATATCAAATGTACAAATAAACTCAAACTGTACTACCATTGCACACTGCTATCCACCACGACAAATCCGCAACATCACAGCACAACACAGAACATCAACGCGAATGTCACGTTCGCAAACCCGTCTAAAAGAACTATAGCAATTAAACGCGGTTTACCGATCAAATGGCATTCCCGGTCGGAGATATAATGTAAGCCCTGTAAACTAACGTGTTTAAATTTCGATCGACCAAAGACCAAATATCAAAAAGTGGGCCCCACAGCTTACTGGTGAACAGTAACAAAATCTGGGCCAAAACTTTATATACCAAAAATCACAAAACCCAACAAAGAACCCACTGACAAAATTTGGGAGCACGTGCTCCCCACGTGGCCGCGGTTGCGCGGCCAAACCATGGGTTTGGCCGCCCTTCCGCGGCAGCTTGGAGGGATCACGACCCCAAATTTTGTCGTGGTTCTTAAATTTGCCTGCACGGATTTTTAAGACATCCAGAAATGAATTTTGAGACCATTTAAAATTAACAGAACTGTCGAGCTAGGATTTTGTGTTTTTCGATTTTCGGTCTGATCGATGTTTTAAACGCGTTAGCACAAGTTAGTATAGCAAAATGGTGAGGCTCTGATACCACTGTAAGTCTACGCTAGCGCCCCGGCAGTCTACAGACGCCAAAATGCGGAACAAAACTTTTAAACTGGCGCTATCGTATACTTTAACCCGGATCTGCCATTATTGCTAAACTAACAAACTGTAAAGAGTGTAGGAAGATTGTACCGAACGATCCGAGTCCTTCGTTCTTCAACCATCATCCCACGCTCCGTTGCGGCTGCTCCGATCTCGTCGATCTCCGATCTCCTCCGTCGAGGTGGCACCACATGATCGGTTCTTTAAACGGGCTCCCGCCTCTGACTCGAGGCAACTCGATCGTCAATTTTGCTAAAAGAGACGACCAAGAATGATGTAGAGAATGAGTAGATGACTTTGTCTCACTTCGTCCAAATCCGTGGACGATCGGTTAATGAAGTTGCCGTGGAAATCGGGTGATGGAATGAAATGAACTGTAAAATTCCATACACCCCGAATACTATCATAATCTTTTCTCTCTTGAATCAAGTAACTAAATGAGAGAGGGGAGGGGCCTTTCTTATATAGAGAAGAAGGAGGGTGACCGTAGGAGAGAGGGGGTGACCTTAAGCATAAAGCTTATGTGAACACAAAGTAAATATCTTGCATAAAGATCTTAACCAAAACAATGAAATCAAAGCATGAGTCACAAAGCCTTGTCACAAATTCTAGAACCTTCTAGAACCTTCTAGAAGCACGACTCACTCTCATCCAAGAAAAGGTAAATCCGCCTTTAACCAAATGTTAAAAGACGGCTGATAGAAAACTGGAAACTGGCAACTTCCAAAAGTGATCCTGAAACGAATTTCAGGACAACCCCGAAACTGTATAAATATACCCGCATTTGTATTACGACCGAATACAAATGCAACTGAGACAAAGATATTATACCTACTCAATATAATACTCGGATCCGGCTTAAACCAAAGCCGACCAGTATTATCTGCCCGAAAAATAACACGTGCGTAAACGCACGTGCATTTTCCGAACCCTGCCATAAAACCATACGGCCTCTACAACGTTTCGCCCGAACTTGGGAAACTGTCTGTGGGGGACTCTAATGACTCGTCAGCACCCTGGCAGTGGGTTTAACCACAAACCGTCAGCGGCACTAGCAATGCGTAACGGCTGCCCACGGACTGACCTCAAGGGATGCCGATGAGCGCACTCATCCGGAAAACCCTACTGAGCCTAACAGTGACAATGTATATACAGTCCGGTCCGTTCGTCAATGAGTATCGCATATCCTGCCTTGGGGGCTAGCAACGTCAGACCCCTAATAGCAGTATAAGTCGTGTCGGAATGAAGCCCAATACACCCTGAGATACTACTGGAGTACCAACCAGTAAATCTCCTACCATGGCCATGGATTTGTGTAATGGCTCTCCTAGACACAGCACGACCTCGCCCCCAATACCGGGAGAGACGAATCCCCTGCCGATCCGCTCACGTGCCTCCATATGGCTCGGGACTGTACCCAAAAGCTACCTGTTTGCACGACTCCTTTGAGCCGTGGTAGGGTAGAAATCAAAGCACAGTGGGAACTCACACGAGACAAATGACGACCTCAGGTCGATGAACTAACCTGTACACATGTCACCAGGGAACTGCTATCTGACGGTAGATATAATACTAACTAGCAGATTCCCGGCGAGTCCTGTCCGGTGTACTCATAACCCAATGAGCACCTGTATACATCTTAGGTGATCCAACTGACACCAGTGGCTTGTGAGACCGGCCACCGCCCCTCGTCGGGGTCTCGACTGTACACACTAGTCTACTCCGGAGTATCGATGCCCTGTCTCGAAACTCCCACGACTAGGGACCACAATTAAGGATATGCATATAAACTACCCAACTCTCACGTATATGATCGCCATCATACTGTTGATAGTAAAGCAAGATCCTAAGGGCTCTATCAAAGTGTAACATGCAATCAGTCACCTGAACATGTACACGACTGATAAAGGCAAACCAGATAGCATACTATCATCTCGAGTAAGACTGTCCTACCGGGATAGGTCCTCCGCAATCATTGCAATCACGTACCTGCGATCCAATAATTGACTATGAGGGCACTATCTCCAACAGACTAAGGGCCAACAAATCATAAGTCACATGTCAAGTTCTACCCGTCATTGTCCTGGTTAATTTGAACCCACTCGTACATACTCTTGACTAAGGGCCAACAAAGTAATACGACTGTCCCAAACCAACGCATCTATCTATGCAACAAATGAATACCCCCGCAGCTACCAAGCACTATGTCTTAACTAAGGGCCAACAAACATAACTTGAATACTATTGACCATCCATAAGAAATGACGGAGGGCAACGAATGGTTTTGGAAAAACCGTGATCGTAGTGAACTTGATATAATCGAAGGAACCTGATACTTTTTAAGTGGAGTGGTTAAAGCTCCGCAATTTAAAAAATATGATCTTTTAAAATAACCGAGTGGTTTCTTTTAAATTTGTTCCAACGATTGAACTTTGGTTTATTTTCTTTGCATTATAATAATGCGTCCCATCATTTATCCTATCATTGCAGAAAACAACAAAAATACCACGTCCTCTTATGTCATCCGCATTTGCCACTGGGTCCCGTCATCACCCGTTAGGTTACTTAACGAACGACAGAGCGGGGGCTGGGCTAGCGCGGGTGTAAAACATAAGTGACGTCTAATAGCTATCATATATAGATATTATACATTCGTCAGACGCAATAATAAGCAATCCAGATCACAGATGAACAGATGAACTTTATTGGATTTATTAGCAATCCGCATTTGCTTTGAGCCTGCAATAAAAGACGGATTACACAGTTTTGATGAATAGCCATTACCCCACCCTAGACCCCTACGGGTACGGCAAACTACCCGCCAAGTACCCGAAGTGAAGCGGTCTCCCTCAACAACGTGAGTAGGCCACCAAACACTTCGACGTACCCGGTAGTTTGTGTACCCCACCTTGGGTCTATCCGAGGAGCAAAAACAGTAAAAAGAAATAATACAACGGTGGCTACAACCGCAACCTGGATGTGCCCCGCAAAAGTCCCTGCTGTGAATTACATTTACATTCAATGAATGAATATTAAACACATCTCAAACCCCGGCTAATCATCACAACAGTCCAACACAGTTCATATACCCAAACAGTAAACATTTCAGAAATGTGCAACCCCCAGCCAACCGACATACTAGCAGTTAGGGGAGGTTTACGAACACATTAAACACTACATATAAAAACCCAATTAGCAAATATCTTAGAATATCGATCGATTACCATATTCCGTGTCTACCCCAAAAGCAAACCTGTACTGAAGTAACCTGGGCAGAAACAGTATATACAGGAAAACAAAACACCTCAAAAAAGGAATAACAGAGAAAATCGGAGTCAAAACTGAGTTGACTCTGCGGCGGATCCGCGGCCAAAAGCACCATTTGGCCGCGGATCCGCGGCCGTCTTGTCGTTTTGTATGCTCGTATTCTCCCAGAATTCATAAAATTCCCTGCTGTGAATTTTAAGTTATGTCAAATATTTTTTCAGACACTTTTAAAATTAACAGAAACTTAGGGTACGGGGTGTTTCGTTTTCGTGTTTTTCGTCGATCGAACTTCTAACTAGTTGCTAACAAGCTAGTAATGGTTTAGTTGGCTCTGATACCACTGTAAGTCCATGTCACGCACCCCACGAATTTGCGGGGAGGAGGAATATATGAAAAACGATTATCAAAGCTTCGTAACACGGACTTGAGCGCATGTATCGTATCTAAACCATTGCTAACTAACTACTTGTCACGACCCGAGTATTTCAACTCGTGACCGGCACTTAACCACGCTATATCTACAGGCATAACGCGACTAAGTAAGCCGAACCCAGAAATCAAAACCATTTAAAAGTAGTGAGTATTGAAAACATTTAGAAACCTTAATTAGTTCAATGAGATTCTTTTTAAAGTTAAATTATCCTTATAATAATTTTGGCAGCATTTCCTTTGTAAAAGTAACCCCGAAAATCGGGTAAAAACAGGATATAAGTGAAAATGAGATATAATGAACAAAGCATCCCAAACCGGGAGCAATCACGCCCAACGGCGGAAACCATCACCACAAGAGTAATATACGACGCCGTAGCGAAGAATGAGCAATAAGTAACATCTCAGAATAATAACTGCAAATATAAAGTCGGCTCCCACGAGCTCGACACCAGAATACAAAAATACATCATCGTCCTCACACTGTCTCTAAGTCAAGTACATATTTGGTAGATGGAGAATACTAGATATAAAAGTGTGTACAATAAAAGTAACCAGATACCACAACCCACCTAAATAGCAAAATAGCTCTCGCACCAACTGTAGTGATATCTGAAGCCAAAAGATGCAAAAAGGCAGCCTGCCGCGACTACTCTGAGGGGCAACCTGTAAATACTGTGGCACAGCGGGGGTGAGTTGCCAACTCGTGAATGGAGATAACATATAAAGGTAATCACGAGCATGCACGTACTGCGCTACGCTATCAATGCCAGCAGGTAAATCTATATGCGACAAGCAGTAAGTGCAATAATCATGCAAATGCTCTTTCAGGTAAAATAACTACAGGATGAGATACATGATAATCACTGCTGAGCATGGGATAAAGAACATCTACACGAAATATCAATCGTGGAAAAATAGTCGGTGCCCAAGCTGCACCCAAATCCCAAATAAACTCAGGCACCGGCACTCTCCTCGGCCCTCAAATCCTATACAACTCTGAGAATCACGAGTGCCCAACATCGGCACCCAAAATATCATAAATACCCGTGTCCAGCATCGACACGCAAATCCTCATACATCGGGCTCCGTAAGTCCGGAAGAGCCCACGGGCTCCGTCTGCGGTATCAGCCCTCAGCCCCGGCAGTACGGATCATCCCGCATCCATCTCTCGACTCAGGTCAGTATGCTCCGGATAACCGCCAGGTCCAACCAATCACCGGTAGGTACTCGCCCACCTCCAGGCTCAATCGGCAAAGTCCATCGATCATCTTGCCGAGGGGAACCATACAGGGTCCACCACGAACCCGCAAACGGATCATCCACTCCTCGAATCGGGTTTCAAGCACACGTCTCAGCACCGAGAAAACGCGTGGTGGACGCACCAAAATATCATATAACGAAAAACCGGGTTTTCAAATAGTGCATCTTTTCTTAAATAATTCCACGGTCCTCAAAACCAGAAATCACATAAAACTCCAACACCAACGAGTAGATCAAATACGATATGCTATGTACGTCAAGTCATAATATAGGTACAAGGGAGAAACCGCTTTTCTTAAGATAGTTTCAGTTTTCAAGACAGCATGCGGCTTCCAATTTCTATGAAAATCATATCGAATCATATATGAAATGAACTACAGTATAATGATCATGGCAATTCTACAGTGAGTGTGTCATGGCAATTAATAACGGTGTGTGTGTAACATGCGGATTAGTGCTCGTGCAATATAAACAGTTAGTAATAGTGCGGTGTTCTATCAATTCTAAGTTTTCATACATATAGCAGGGAATGCAGTATGCAACAACAGTATCCATGAACAGTCAATGTAGGTAAATGCAATGTGTAGCTATAAAGTCCTATCAGCCCTGACGTAGAACGCCATGCGGGCGATATCCCCGTAGATGTTAAATCTACTCACCGAAGTCTCGCGCTAAGTGTAGCCGACGACTTGTTTCCCCTTCTTCGCAGCGTCCGACTCACTCACCTGCGAACCTAGATTGACATAATATATCACACATAAGCTCAAATCCACAAAAAACGCAATATTAAGGTCAAACTAGAAACCCGCGTCGTAAACCAAGCACGCGTGTGCGCGATACGCTAAAACGTGTGATCACGCTCCTGAAGCTAACCTGACGCGTCGCGATACGCACCACAACTCAAACCCACACACGTATCGAGTGTGTCGCGAAGATTTAAAATACGGAAAATATGGTAATAGGTCCCAGATTTTGATACAGAAAGATTTTTATAAAAATAAATATACCAACACACTCTAAATACCAGCAGACACCAACCACCAAAACCCCAACCCACCATTCTCCCATCTGGCCGCAATTTGAGGCCAGAATGATTATTTTGGCCGCCTGGGTAGGGGGGTGGGCTCCCGGGTTTGGTGTGTGCACTCCATACATACTGTGTATATCCCAGTAATTACAATTTTATTCTGAAACACCCCGGGTACTAATAGTTTCAACAGAACCCAATTTCAAGTTAAAAGTCACACTTTGCACTAAAATGATACTTTAGGGTATTTTTGTGAAATCTGAAACAAACCTAAGTCTAAAATCACCTTTATAACTCATCACCAAGCTAATCAAGCCATAAGGATATCAATTTTTAACATAACTACACTAAATCCCCTTATATAGCACAAAACTTGCATAAAAATGTGATATTTAGCCAAAATATAACAAGTTATGGCAAAAGAGGTTAAGACATGAGTTTATACCTTCTAAAGACCTTATAAAACACCAAAAGCTCCAGATCTAGCCTCAAGTATGCATTCTTGCCACTAAACACCTCAAATGAGCCATTAAACCAAGGTTTTGTGAAGGAAAAAGGTTAGATTGTGTAGGGTTTGAGCATGAATCAATAGAGAAGTGAAAAGAGAAGAGAAGATGAAGAATATGCTGGGTTTTTGCTGCTGCTCTCTGCTGAGAATTCCAGAAATTGAGAAAAGAGAGAGAAGAGAGAAGGAATATGGTCAAAAGTCATGTTTCTTACCTACCCACCATACCTCTCCATTTCTCATATAAATTTAAACTGAAAAGGGTTTTTGGCTTGATTAAAAGGGTGAGGAAAAGAACCATGCAAGAAAATGTAAAGGGTTAATATGATAACACTTTTTAACCAAAGTCACAAAAATGTGCTAAGTGTGCATGGTGCACTTAACACAAAATTTCTCACTTAGGGTAACATGACTAAAAATAATTAACAACCCTATAAATATATATATAAATTCCCATATAAACACTTCTCAACACAAAAGACCACTAGCCAAGAAGGAAAATAAGATATCCGTTTTTTTTAAAAACACGCACACTTGCTAATTAAGGCGAAAACATCCTAAACGAATTTCAAGGCGTTACAATCTACCCCCCTTAAAGAAATTCGGTCCCCGAATTTAAAAATTTAACTGTACATACCTTCAAAAAGATGGGGATACCTCTTCCTCATCTCGCTCTCGGTCTCCCAAGTGACCTCCTCGCTGCTCTGGCCACGCCAAAGTACCTTGACTGACGGTATGTCCTTCGATCTCAATTTCTTCACTTGTCGATCCAAGATCATCACCGGCTAATCTGCATAAGAAAGGTCACGCTCAAGCTGGATCGTCGGGTGCTGAATCGCATGCGAAAGATCATGAAGATATCTGCGGAGCATCGAAACGTGAAATACCGGGTGCACATCTGGAAAACTGGGCAGAAGGGCTAAACGATACGCAACCGCACCAACTCGCTCGAGGATCTCAAAGGGGCCCACATATCTGGGACTAAGCCTCCCTTTCTTCCCAAATCTCATCACACCTTTCATTGGGGAGACCCTCAAGAAAACATGATCACCAACAGAAAACTCGAGTCTGCGCCGACGACGGTCCGCATAAGATCTCTGCCTACTATGGGCTGCTCTTATCCTATCGCGAATCAACTGGATCTTCGCGGTCGTCTCCTCAACATTCTGTGGCCCTAAGATACTGCCCTCACTGAGCACTGTCCAACAGGCGGGCGATCTACATCTCCTCCCATAAAGAGCCTCAAACAGTGCCATCTGAATGGTATGCTAGTAGCTGTTGTTATAGGAGAACTCTACTAAGGGCAAATGATGATCCCAGCTTCCTCCGAAGTCTAATACGCATGCTCTGAGCATGTCCTCGAGAGTCTGAATAGTCCGCTCTGACTGTCCGTCGGTCTGCGGATGAAATGCTGTGCTGAAACTCAAGTGGGTGCCCAAAGCCTCCTGAAGCCTCTGCCATAGTCGGCTGGTAAACTGGGTGCCTCTGTCGGACACGATACATGTCGGAACTCCGTGCAGTCGTACAATCTCATCAATGTAAATCTGGGCATATTGAGCAAATCCGAAAGTCGTCTTCACCGGTAGGAAGTGAGCCTCTTTCGTCAAACGATCCACGATCTCCCAGATGGAGTCATACCCTCGACTAGTCCTGGGTAGACCCACAATAAAGTACATAGAATTCTGTTCCCATTTCCACTCCGGAATGGGCAACGGCTGTAGCTCTCCCGCGGGCCTCTGATGCTCAGCATTGACTTGCTGACAAGTCAGGCATCTCGACACGAAATCTGCGATGTCCCTTTTCATCCCGTCCCACCAGTAAACATATCTCAAATCGTAGTACATCTTGGTGGAACCTCGATGAACACTATACACCGATCGAAGTGCCTCCTCGAGAATCTCACGCCGCAGTCCCTCAGCATCTGGTATGCACAATCTGGTCCCAAATCGTAGTAGCCCTTGAACATCGATCACGTACTCAGAAAATCTGCCCTGTACCATCTGCGTTCTGATCTCTGAACAACGGTCATCACAGTGCTATGCCTCATGTATACGGTCAAGCAACTGTGGGCGTGCACGAACATGCGCAATCTGTGCTCCGATCGACATTAACTCGAACTGTACCCGGCTGTCGCATAAGATCTGCCAATCTGCCGACGACTGCCTCTGTACTGCGCTCAAGCAAGATAGACTACCCCCGGGCCTCCTGCTCAAAGCATCCGCCACTACATTAGCCCTGCCCGAGTGGTACAAGATCTCTCAGTCGTAGTCCTTCACTAACTCCATCCATCGGCATTGTCTAAGGTTCAGGTCTCGCTGCTGGAATATATACTTTAAGCTCTTGTGATCAGTGAATATCTGTCACGACTCGCCGTATAGGTAATGTCGCCAGATCTTAAGTGCAAAGACCACTGCAGCCATCTCCAAATCGTGAGTGGGGTAGTTCTGTTCATGTTTCTTCAATTGCCGCGAAGCATACGCGATCACCCTATCATGCTGCATCAGAACACACCCTAGCCCCACTAGAGAAGCATCACAATATACCATAAATCCGCCTGACCCTGAAGGCAATGATAATACTGGCGCCGTAGTCAGTAGAGCCCGTAACTGCTGAAAACTGTGCTCACACTCCTCTATCCAAACGAAAGGAACTCCCTTCCGGGTCAACCCGGTCAAGGGTGTAGCAATGCGAGAGAAATCCTGCAAAAATCGCCTGTAGTAGCCGGCCAGCCCTAGAAAGCTGCGAATCTCCGTAACTGATGTGGGTCTGGGCCAACTCCGAACGGCCTCGATCTTCCTCGGGTCTACACATATACAGTCTCGTGAAATCACGTGCCCCAAGAAGTCTACGCTGTCCAGCCAGAAAGCACATTTGGAGAACTTGGCGAAAAGCTGATGCTCTCTCAAGGTCTGCAGTGTAATCAGCAGGTGCTGCTCGTGCTCCTCTCTACTCCGAAAATACACCAGAATATCGTCAATGAATACAATGATGAACAGATCAAGATACGGCCGGAAAATACGGTTCATCAAATCCATGAATGCTGCTGGCGCATTGGTGAGTCCGAACGACATCACCAAAAACTCGTAATGGCCGTAGCGCGTGCGGAAAGCTGTCCTAGGAATGTCCTCCTGTCGAACCCGCAGCTGATGATAGCCTGATCGCAAATCGATCCTCGAAAAGTATCCTGCCCCCTGAAGCTGGTCGAACAAATCGTCGATACGCGGCAAAGGATATCTGTTCCGCACTGTAACCCTGTTAAGCTGGCGGTAGTCGATACACAGACGCAAACCGCCGTCCTTCTTCTTGACGAACAGGACTGGAGGACCCCAAGGAGAAACACTGGGTCGAATAAGTCCCGTATCCAACAAATCTTGCAACTGACCCTTCAATTCTCGAAGTTCCGCCGGGGCCATCCGATAAGGCGGTATAGAAATAGGCCCCGCGCCAGGAACCAAATCAATACAGAAAGAAATGTCACGCTCGGGCGGTAGCCCAGGAAGCTCGTCAGGGAACACATCAGGGAACTCGCAAACAACTGGAACCTGATCCAGAGGAACCTCTGTAGCTCTAGTATCACAAACATAGGCAAGAAACCCCTGACATCCCTTCCTCAAAAGCTGTCCAGCGCGAAAAGAAGAAATCACACAGTGTGGGGCGGCACCACGGTCCCCCAACACGACAAAAACCGACTCGCCGGGAAAACAAAATCTAACTGTCTTCTCACGGCAGTCCACAGAAGCATTGCACGTGGCTAACCAATCCATGCCCAAAAGAACGTCAAAGTCCAACATCTCGAGAAGGATCAAATCGACAGGCAACTCTCTCTCGCCAATACAGACGGTACAGGATCGGAACACGTTCCTCGCAAAAAACGTCTCTCAGACAGGAGTAGTCACAACAAGCAGCTGATCATGCAAACTGGACTCTTTATCCAAACTCGGCACGAAGTTTGTAGATACGTACGAGTGCGTGGATCTGGGATCGAACAATACGTGTGCATCAACAGAACATACTGGAAGGATACCTGAGACCACCGCATTGGACGCCTGCGCATCCTGATGCGTCAAAGAAAAAACTCGTGCATGGCCTCCACCTGTGACTGACTGCCGTCTGCCTCGGTCATCCCATCCTCTCTGAGCAACTCCTCCACGCCCACGACCTCTCTGTGTATGAGTCTGACGCGGAATAATAGTAGGAACAACATGCAACGCCCTCTGGGGTGGTGAAGGTGGTAAGGTGATGTGCGGTGCTGCTGTCTCCCTCTGGTGTATCTCAGGACAATCTCTGACGAGGTGAAGTAGACTGCTGCATCTATAGCAACCTCGCGACAACTGCTGACTCTCCCGTGGATAGGAAGTAAACATCTGGCCTCGTTCCGAATCTCTGCCACTCCTCGTACCTGAACGATACCTGTTGCGGCGTCTGAATGTCTGTCTCCGTGCTTCTATACCAGTACGATCTCTCTTCGGCTCTGGAACTACCGAAGTTTCAGCAAGGCGCTCCTCGACTAATAGAGGTGCATCTACCGCTGCTGCATATGTCTCGTAGTGCTGCGCGCTGATCGCAAGGAACAGTGGTGTAAGCAAGCCTCGAACAAATCTCTTGACTCGCAACTCCTCGGTAGCCACTAGATACGGCGCATAGATAGATAGCTCTGTGAACAGCACATCAGACTCTGCCACTGACATCTCCGGAGTCTGGCGTAAGGACTCGAACATGCGTGCTCTAGCATCTCTGACACTCAGTGGGAGAAAGCAGGCAAGGAATAGCGCCACGAACTCTGTCCAGGTCATAGGAGGAAGACCTGCTGCTCTGCCCTTCTCGACTGATTCGCACCATTTCTGCGCAAGACCTTCCAGGCGAAAGCTCGCGAACTCAACCCATCTCGCATCTGCGCATCTGAGGGAACGACATATCCGAGCCATCCTATCAATGAAAGACTGTGGGTCCTCGGCTGCATCGGTGCCTGTGAAGACCGGAGGGTTCGGCCTCATGAACTCTGATAGCGATACTGTAATCACCTCCGTAGCTGCAGGGGCAACTGGCTGTGCGGTAGGTACCATCGCGGTCTCTGTAACGGGTGGAGCTACCTCTGGTCACTGCGCTCGAAGCGTCTCAACTAGCGATCCTATCATCTGGCGCATCTCCTGCATACCAGCCCCTAGCGTGGCGATCTGATCTGTCACGGGAGGAACAACCTGCTCGGGTACAACCGGTGTACTGCCCGGATCAGTCCTCGTCTCAGACGAATCAACTCGAATCTCGGCCATCACTGCCCCTCTCTGCGCCCTCGTAGTCTTTGGCGGCATAATGGCTGAAAGGAAAATAGGATTCGATAAGGATGCAGAAATCGAATCGCAAGAATGTATATACTCAAAAGGAATTTAAATCAATAAATCCTAAGGTCGCTTTGGCGGAGTACCGTGTCGTGAGTATGCCGCGGAACATACGCACGCTACGCCACACTGCTTCAGCTACCTACTCGATCATACCAGGTCATCCTACACTCCGAAAGGTAAAACCTACGCTCTGATACCAACTTTGTCATGACCCGAGTATTTCGACTCGTGACCGGCACTTAACCACGCTACGTTTACAGGCGTAACGCGACTAAGTAAGCCGAACCCAGAAATCAAAACCATTTAAAAGTAGTGAGTGTTGAAAACATTTAATAAAAAAAAACATTTAGAAACCTCAATTAGTTCAATGAGATTCTTTTTAAAGTTAAATTATCCTTATAATAATTTTGGCAGCATTTCCTTTGTAAAAGTAACCCCGAAAATCGGGTAAAAACAGGATATAAGTGAAAATGAGATATAATGAACAAAGTATCCCAAACCGAGAGAAATCACGCCCAACGGCGGAAACCATCACCACAAGAGTAATATGCGTTGCCGTAGCGAAGAATGAGCAATAAGTAACATCCCAGAATAATAACTGCAAATATAAAGTCGTCTCCCACGAGCTCGACACCAGAATACAAAAATACATCATCGTCCTCACAAAGTCTCTAAGTCAAGTACATATATGGTAGATGGAGAATACTAGATACAAAAGTGTGTACAATAAAAGTAACCAGATACCACAACCCACCTAAATAGCAAAATAGCTCTCGCACCAACTGTAGTGATATCTGAAGCCAAAAGATGCAAAAAGGCAGCCTGCCGCGACTACTCTGAGGGGCAACCTGCAAATACTGTGGCACAACGGGGGTGAGTTGCCAACTCGTGAATAGAGATAACACATAAAGGTAATCACGAGCATGCACGTACTGCGCTACGCTATCAATGCCAGCAGGCAAATCTATATGCGACAAGCAGTAAGTGCAATAATCATGCAAATGCTCTGTCAGGTAAAATAACTACAGGATGAGATACATGATAATCACTGCTGAGCATGGGATAAACAACATCTACACGAAATATCAATCATGGAAAAATAGTCGGTGCCCAAGCTGCACCCAAATCCCAAATAAACTCAGGCGCCTGCACTCTCCTCGGCCCTCAAATCCTGTATAACTCTGAGAATCACGAGTGTCCAACATCGGCACCCAAAATATCATAAATACTCGTGTCCAGTATCGACACGCAAATCCTCATACATCGGGCTCCGTAAGTCCGGATCTGCCCATGGGCTCCGTCTGCAGTATCGGCCCTCGGTCCCGGCAGTACGGATCATCCCGCATCCATCTATCGACTCTGGTCAGTATCCTCCGGATAACCGGTAGGTCCAACCAATCACCGGTAGGTACTCGCCCACCTCCACGCTCAATCGGCAAAGTCCATCGATCATCTTGCCGAGGGGAATCATACCGTGTCCACCACGAACCCGCAAACGGATCATCCACTCCTCGAATCGGGTTTAAAGCACACGTCTCAGCACCGAGAAAACGCATGGTGGACGCACCAAAATATCATATCACGAGGAACCGGGTTTTCAAATAGTGCATCTTTTCTTAAATAATTCCACGGTCCTTAAAACCAGAAATCACATAAAAATCGAACACCAACGAGTAGATCAAATACGATATGCTATGTACATCAAGTCATAATATAGGTACAAGGGAGAAACCGCTTTTCTTAAGATAGTTTCCGTTTTCAAGACAGCATGCAGCTTCCAATTCCTATGAAAATCATATCGAATCATATGTGAAATGAACTACAGTATAATGATAATAGCAATTCTACAGTGACTGTGTCATGGCAATTACTAAGGGTGTGTGTAACATGCGGATTAGTGCTCGTGCAACATAAACCGTTAGTAATAGTGCGGTGTTCTATCAATTCTAAGTTTTCATACATATAGCAGGGAATGCAGTATGCAACAACAGTATCCATGAACAGTCAATGTAGGTAAATGCAATGTGTAGCTATAAAATCCTATCAGCCCTGACGTAGAACGCCATGCGGGCGATATCCCCGTAGATGTTAAATCTACTCACCGAAGTCTCACGCTAAGTGTAGCCGACGACTTGTTTCCCCTTCTTCACAGCGTCCGTCTCACTCGCCTGGGAACCTAGATTTACACAATATATCACACATAAGCTCAAATCCACCAAAAACGCAATATTAAGGTCAAACTAGAAACCCGCGTCGCAAACCAAGCGCGCGTGTGCGCGATACGCTAAAACGTGTGATCACGCTCCTGAAGCTAACCTGACGCGTCACGATACGCACCACAACTCAAACCCACACACGTATCGCGTGTGTCGCGAAGATTTAAAATACGGAAAATATGGTAATAGGTCCCAGATTTTGATACAGAAAGATTTTTGTAAAAATAAATATATCAACACACTCTAAATACCAGCAGACACCAACCACCAAAACCTCAACCCACCATTCTCCCATCTGGCCGCAATTTGAGGCCAGAATGATTATTTTGGCGGCCTGGGTAGGGGGGTGGGCTCCCGGGTTTGGTGTGTGCACTCTATACATACTGTGTATATCCCAGTAATTACAATTTTATTCTGAAACACCCCGGGTACTAGCAGTTTCAACAGAACCCAATTTCAAGTTAAAAGTCACACTTTGCACTAAAATAATACTTTAGGGTATTTTTGTGAAATCTAAAACAAACCTAAGTCTAAAATCACCTTTATAACTCATCACCAAGCTAATCAAGCCATAAGGATATCAATTTTTAAAATAACTACACTAAATCCCCTTATATAGCTCAAAACTTGCATAAAAATGTGATATTTAGCCAAAATACAACAAGTTATGGAAAAAGAGGTTAAGACATGAGTTTATACCTTCTAAAGACCTTATAAAACCCCAAAAGCTCCAGATCTAGCTTCAAGTATGCAGTCTTGCCACTAAACACCTCAAATGAGCCATTAAACCAAGGTTTTGTGAAGGAAAAAGGTTAGATTGTGTAGGGTTTGAGCATGAATCAAAAGAGAAGTGAAAAGAGAAGAGAAGATGAAGAATATGCTGGGTTTTTGCTGCTGCTCTCTGCTGAGAATTCCAGAAATTGAGAAAAGAGAGAGAAGAGAGAAGGAAAATGGTCAAAAGTCAAGTTTCTTACCTACCCACCATACCTCTCAATTTCTCATATAAATTTAAAATGAAAAGGATTTTTGGCTTGATTAAAAGGGTGGGGAAAAGAACCATGCAAGAAAATGCAAAGGGTTAACATGATAACACTTTTTAACCAAAGTCACAAAAATGTGCTAAGTGTGTATGGTGCACTTAACACAAAATTTCTTACTAAGGGTAACATGACTTAAAATAATTAACAACCCTATAAATATATATATATAAATACCCATATAAACACTTCTCAACACAAAAGACCATTAGCCAAGAAGGAAAATAAGATATCCAATTTTTTTTGAAAAACACGCACACTTGCTAATTAACGCGAAAACATCCCAAACGAATTTCAAAGCGTTACACTACTAGAGGTTTAACTACTCGGATTCGAAGTTATATCCCACGTTACATGTCCTTCGGGTCTTCATCACTGTCCTCCACACCTCGTAGGCTCCTTGGAACATCGGCACCTCAACGGCCTCCTCGAGTCAAAGAGGATCCACCCGAAAGCTCCTACGCCAAGCTTAATCTCTAAATTGAGATAACTAGGTTTCTTAAAGTGCTAATCTAAGCTACCTAGGGGATATTGAGTGAGGTTATGGATGTATTTGTCTAGCTAACCCTTGATCTCAACACATGAGAGATTAGGATTAGGGTTTGAAGAGAGAGTGAGATTGAGGAGAGAGAAGGTGAAGATGTGTATCATAATGAGATAATGATCTATCATAATATATATGAACCATTATTATTTATCCAAAAAAGAAAAAATAGATTTAACAACCATGCTTCATAAATACATATGAGTGATTCATCTCCATGAGTCATTAAGCATTTATGATGCATTAATGACATGGATGAATCACACAAATGAGTCACTAATCTCATTTAATGCAATGCCACCTTACCCCCCCAAGTCACCTCTCTTCTAGAAGCTTCCCGACAAATTACGAGAACGCCCCTCCAATCCGTGAAAACACGGAAAAACTTTAGACTGTATAAATCCAATAACCCGATACTAGAATCTGGCTTAAACCAAAGCCGGCTAGTAAAAACTGTCCGAAAAGTCGTACGTGCGTAAACACACGTATGCGTCCGAACCCTTGTCGTAAAACCATACGACCTCTATATCGTTTCGCCTGGAGCAGGGAAACTCTCTGTGTGGGACTCTAAAGACTCGACACTACACTGGCAGTGGGTTTAACCACAGACCGCAAGCGGCACTAGCTGTACGTAACGGTCCCCAGGTAGATGTCGATAAGAAGGCCGATGAGTAAACTCATCCGAACTCCCACTGAGCCTGATGTGACAATCTCCGTACAGTCCGGTCTGTTCGTCTAAGACTATCGCATATCAAGCCTATGGGGCGGCAAGCGTCAGTCCCCTAATAGCTGTATAAGTCGTGTCGGAGCGAAGCCCATTCCACCATGAGAAGCTACTGGAACCTACCAGTATATCTCGCTTGCCCTGGCCAGGGACTTTGCATAATGGCTCTCTGACACAGCGCGATATCATCTCCCAATACTGGGAGAGACGAATCCTATCTAACCACTACTGCCTCCAAGTGCTCGGGACTGCAACCAACTGCTACCTGTTTGCACGACTCCTTTGAGCCGTGGTAGGGTAGCAATCTAACAACAGTGGGACACACTTGAGGCGAAGTAGCAGTGTCAAGTCTGTGGACTATGCTGTACCCTTGTCACCTGGGAACAGTTAACTGATGACGGGTATAATACCATCTAACAGTTCCTCTATGAGTCATGTCCGGTGTACCCGTAACCTAACGAGGACCTGTATACTATCTCCAGTACGACGTACTGATGGCTATGGGACAGACCATCTCCCAATACTGGGATGAGAAGCGTACACACTAGTTTACTCTGGAGTAGCGATGCCCTGTCTCGATAATCCTACAACTAGGGACCTGTAGAGGATGTTGCTTATAGACTACCCAGCCCCCACTAGTGTGACTGCCATCACAACGCTGGTAATCAAGCAAAGAACCTATGGGCTCTACTAATATGTATAAGTGATACGTTACAAGAAACATATGCACATATTAAAGTAGACACAAACCAAGTAGCATACTACCATTTTTAGCAAGACTGTATATACAACTGTGAATATCCCAAGCTTCCATTAAGTAATATACAATCTAATATGATACAATAATGGCCCCTAGGGCATATACACTAACATTAAGTCTCTACAAGAGTTAGTATATGATACTCACTCACCATGGTTAGCTTTCTCACTTGATCATTATCCTCATCTCTTTCTTTTGTTCTTCTTCTTCATTGTTAAAAAGAAAAAGCTTGCTAGGGTTTGATCAAAAGTGAGAAAGATTGTGAGAAATAAAATTCTAAAGAGAACCCACTTCCTATTTCTCCATCCTCTACTAAACTAGCACTTTAGTTTAGGGTGTTTGCTTCACTAATTCTCAAGTTAGTGAAGTAGAACCTTGAGTTGGCATCCACTCGACGTAGATCATCTTCGGTCTCGAAGACTTCAAGCAAGGACGCGTCTTTTGCCTCGTGAAGCCATGCAAGGGTCCGGGAGAACCACGATTGCAGCGAAGGGACTTCAACAAGGAGCTAAAGAAGTGAAGGACCGATCTACAAAGGTTGTATTTCGTATTCACTTAGTCGTAAACGTAGTTTACTAGTATATGAAACCCTAATTTTCTAGCAACGATCTTGCTTAGAGTTATTCGGCACGGCTAAAATTTTAAACGGGCATGTTTGATGCTTCCTTAACCCTCCTTAGAGTGCCTAGTAACCCTACAGGATGGTAGGGGCCGGTCTGGACTGACGGCGCCCTAGATATTGTGATTGAGACATTGATATTTTGAGCTACAGAGATTGCGACACAGAGATATCGAGATATTTGGATACTTGTTTTGTGTCGATGCTTGACACTGTTTATGCTGATTTCACTTATGATACCTCATTTTAAAAATACAGAAATCTCATTAATTTATGAAAGCAGTTTTCTTCAGTACATGCATTCTGTTTCATGCATTCATACATCATCCATATGATACATTTCTACCTGAGGCACTGACACGGGCACATGGGATTACACTTGGGTTAGATATTTACCCTAGCCATTGTTATAGGCTGCTGGTTATATATTTGAGGATTATATATTATGATCGTATGACCTAGGATTGCGTCATACATGCGATTTCTGTTCATAGATGTTTTTCTACTCACGAGTTGGCAACTCACCCCCGTTGTGCCATAGTTACGTGCAGGTTTTGCCGTACAGGTTTCATTACGGCTTTGCTCGCACTGCTTCTTTCGGGTGACTTGCAAGTAGGTGGGTTTATTTGTATCGTACCCATCATTATACATTGTATATTATATTTCAGTTGTATCTAGAAGTTCCATCAACCAAAACATGTATTTATTTAAGATAGAGACCAGTGTTGTTTATTCTTTCGACCTTAGAGTCACGTGTTATATTTCTCTGGGTTTCATGATGTCTGAGTTTCCTTTTCTGTTGTGATCCTCGCCTTTAGGCGTTGTATATTATTGCTTGCGTGGTTGTGACCGTCGATTGACGAAGAGCTAGCTCCCGCTTGGGGATGCATTTTCCATTATATATGCTTTATCAGGTTTTGTACCCGTTTGGGGTCAGTTTTTACAAAGGAAACTCTGCCGAAATTTTTAGAAAAGACTTATGATTTTAAAATGTGTATTTCGGCGCATGTTGCAAACTATTTGATTTAAAAATGGTTTTACCTACACTCTACTACTCTTCTTGGTTTGGATTTCTGGGTTTTCGGCTTACTTAGAATACGTATGCCTTGAGACGTTCGTAGTTAAAGTGCCGGTCATATTCCGTACTTTCGGGACGTGACAGATGAAGGAATGGCTTATATCATTTTTTATTCATTTAGGATTACTATTAAAGAATGGTGCATTATTTTTTAGAAAAATATTGCATTCTTCAATTATTTTCGTTGAGTCATATCATTTTTCAATGCTTGATTTCATTCAATCATCACTTTTACATTCTCTCTCCTCATTATCTCCTTCTTCCACCTCCAATCTTTACCCATCAAATGAGTTGTGAATCAAAAACTTAGGGATCACTTTAATCCTCCACTTAATCTCTACATCATCTAAGTAATCATTTCTAGCACACTTGATTTCTTAGTTAACTCTTGTGAAGAGTTTGAAGCTTGTTTTATAGCTCTCGGGTGGATCATCTACGACCTAGAGGTGACCGGAGACCGAGTTCCTTTCAAGCATCCAAAGAGCCTAGGAGTTGCATCCAAAAGAAGACCCGAAGGACCAGTTCATTAGGTATATCCCTCTCATAGTAGTTAAGAACTCTATATAGGATTTGGTAGTAAAGGTTTAAGCACAAGATCTAGTTTTTATATGGGTGTTGCATGAAAGAAATTTTTCGTTAGCCACTTCAGCCTCCTCACAAGTGTTGTGAGGGTGTGCAACATCTACTAACAGTTTTACATTCCATTGGCCACTCCGCAGATATGGTGCGTAACCTCAGGCATCCGAGAGGTACTTCGGTCTTCTCAGAAACGGTGACAGGGAGGTTCTTGTTTACCCAGACTTGCCATTACTGCTGTTCTAGACTATAAGACCTGGCAGGAGGATGACTATAGCGTCGTTCTAACCTAGCTTTAGAAGTTGACGTATATATGACTCTGCCAGAGGGTTGTTGTAGTCAGTGGGAGCAGCGGAAGCACAGTGGACAAGTAGCTTGTGTCTATTTATAGACTAAAGCAAGTATAGCGGAATAGATCATCTATTTTTGATGTGACAGTCATAGGTTTTGACTTCATCAGAATAGGAGATGGATCTGTTAAGAAGGTAGTAGAGTGTGATGTCCTGGTATTTGGATGACATGCACTTTGTAGGAAGTGAAATTCCAATACTACGATCGGTTATACTGTGGTTGTCACACAGTTGTTTCTCCACATAGGATATGGATATAATATCAGGCATTCTGGTTACTAGATCTATGGTTTTAGATCTAGATTTGGGTAGTTTACCAATCTGGGTACTTTGACACTATTCTTAAGGTGTTTTAGAATAGAAGACTCTTGGCATGGTGGTGTACCTGCAGGTGATGGAGTCACCCTCTCTAAAGGTGTCTTACAGACTAAAGGGGAGAGGGATGTGCATGATTGGCATATCACTTGCTTAGGCAATTGAGTCAATCATGAGATGTCAAGTACCACACCAGATATTGTTTTTGCACTACCTGCAATAAGTTTATATATTAATCCAATCCTGGAGAAACGTTCGTAAGCAGTTTATGAACATAAGAGGATGTTCTAGGGATTTGGTAACGAATGCCTCCTTCGGGATATGGTTATCATTCCAGGCTTCCAAGGTGACCTGGATGACAGAGTGACTGTCAGAGTTATAGTTTTCCCTCTTTTGAGGGGCAGTAGTTTGGACAGGTGGTCTAAGCGGATACTGAGGAAGGCATAGCGCAGGATACTGATTAAATTTAGTTGATGATACAGTCTAAGAAGTTTGCTGGATTTGCAGTTCATTTGTGAACTAGGGTCCCATCAGATATCCAGACACATTCTAAGACAGGTATTGCTCATTTAGGGAGATGGTTTTCTCCGCAAACTTGAGATAAAGAGAGATATAGAAAGAAACATTGGAGCGGATCCACATACTGAGGCTATTTCTCGAACGTGATAGTTTTACAAACGAGCTTTGTGAAACTGATTAGTAGAGAAGTTGGGTGTTCAGTATCACACTTGCTGTGAGTATGCGACACCGCAATAATTAGCTCCAAATGCAAGTAGGAGATTGTTGGCTATAGTGCCCTTAAGTTAATTATTGGATCGCAGGCACGCAATTGCGATGATTGAAAGAGGACCTATACCGGTAGAACAGTCTTACTCGAGATGATAGTATGCTATCTAGTTTGTCTTTATCATCGTTTACATGCTTCAGGTGACATTAAAGATCATTATTCCATGTTGATAGAGCTCATAGGATTCATGCTTGACTACCAGCAGTATGATGGCGATCATATACGTGGGATCTGGGTGGTCTATAAGCGCATCCTTAAAATGTCCCTAGTCGTGGGAGTTTCGAGACTGGGCATCGATACTCTAAGAGTAGACTAATGTATACTTATCGAGACCCCGACGAGGGATGGTGCCCGGTCTCACAAGCCATTGGTGTCAGTGGGTTCACCTAAGAAGTATATAGGTGCTCATTGGGTTATGAGTGCACCGTACGGACTTGCCGGGAAAATTCTAGTTGGTATTATACCTATTGTCAGATAGAAGTTCCATGGTGACATGTGTAAAGGTTAGTCTATTGACCTGAGATCGTCATTTGTCTCGTGTGAGTTCCGACTTTGCTTTTATTACTATCCTACCACGACTCAAAGGAGTCATGCAAACAGGTTTTAGTTGGGTACAAACCCGAGCCACTTGGAGGCAGTGAGCCGTTCGTCAAGAGTTTCGTCTCTCCCGGTATTGGGAGTTGATGTCACGTTGTGCACGGGTGGCCATCACCAGAAAATCATTGGCCAAGGTAATTGAGAATTACTGATCTAGGATCGGTAGTTTCTCAGGTGGTGATGGGTTTCATACCGACACTAAATGTCGCGTTATTAGGGATCTTACTTTATCCACTTCTTAGACTCGATATGCGATACTCATAGACGGATGGACCGGACTGTACGGATATTGTCACTGTCAGGCTCAGTAGGGGTTTCAGGATGAGTTTGCTCAAAGGCCTCCCTTTCTCTTAATAACTGGGTAGCCGTTACGTACAGCTAGTGCCGCTGATGTGCTTGAGCTTAAACCCACTGCCAGTGTATTAACGAGTCTTTAGAGTCCTACACAGAGGGTTTCCCTTCTTTAGACGAAACGTTGTAGAGGCCGTATGGTTTTAGGGCAGGGTTCTATCATATACGTGCACTTGTGCACAGATCATGATTCGGACGGATAATACTAGTGGGCTTTGGTTTAATCCGGATCCTAATATTATATTGTTGGATTATTTTCGTCTCGTTGTATTCATATTCCTTCGGAATATGGGTGCGGGTATGTATATACGGATGTGGGGAATTCTTGTAATTATTTTGCAAGATTACTTTAGAAGTTGCCATTTCATTTCTTTTTCTATTAAACATTTAGTTTAAATGTTTAGTGAGGTGGAAAGTGTGAGTGTATGTTTTGGCATTGAATCTTTTATGCATTGATTCATGCATGTGCACTTGGTGACTCATGGTGATGAGTCATGGTGGCATGATGAGATTCAATGTTTGGGTTATGAGATATTTTGTGGTAAGACATGAAGAGATGGCAGATCTTTTCAAGTGGGGTTTTTCTTGAGTTGCTAAGATAAAAGCTCACAACAAAATACCATATAACACAAGCCATTTTCTTCACTTGCATTTTTTCTTTAGCTCACACTTTCCTCTCGTGGCATCTTCTTCTACCTCCACCTTATATGTCTCATGTGTTGAGAAACCTATGGTGTATTGAGACAAATTAATCACACACACTCTCTACTTCATCTTGTCTATCTATGTTAGCAAACTAGATACTCAAGTTGCTTCGGTTTTGGAGGTCGGAGCCCGTATTACAAACTCTCGATGTGGATCATCTTCGATGGGGGAGACCGGAGATCAACCATGATCGAGGAAGCCACGAGGAGCTTGGGATAGAGGTTGAAGACCGAAGGACATGGATCACTCGGTATAATCACTCTAACCCTTTGCATGTTTTTGCTATCTAGGGCTTATGGGTCGATCCGTAGACTCGGGTTCTGTTACTGCCGGTTTATTAAATTTTTGATCCGCATTTGGCCTAGGATTGATGGCCGAGACGCTGGCGTAACCCAACATTAACATGTAGACTAGTATTGTGATACTGTCTTGCTCTCACATGTTGATAAAGCCCTTAGGATGTATACTTGATTACCAGGACTATGATGCTGATCATACTAGTGGGCCCAGGGTAGTCCAGAAGTTCATCCTTTAATTGTTCCTAGTCGAGGGTTTATCGAGACGGGGCATCAATATTCCAGAGTAGACTAGTGTTTAAGCTTCTTGACCCAATTGATGGGAGGTGGATGATCCCATATCCATTGGTGTTTGACATCAAAGATGGTATACGGGTGCTCAGTGGAGGCTGGGTACACTGAACATGACTCGCCGAGAACTCCTAGATAGTATTATACCTCACGTCAGATAGCAGTTCTCTGGTGACACTGGTATATGTTAGTCTATAGAGCCGAGATCGTCATAGAGTCTTGTGTGATTCCCAATGTGCTTTGATTTCCACCTAACCACATTTAAGAGAACGTGCAAAACGGTGGTTTTTAAGTACAGTCCCGAGTCACATGGAAGCAATGAGCGATAGGAGGGGTTTCGTCTCTCCCGGTATTGGGGGTTGATGTTGCGCTGTGCTCGATTGGCCATGAGAGGAAGTCCCAGGCCAGGGCTGATACAGAGATTTACTGAGTGTTTGTAGGATTTCCTCGGTCGGCAGCAAGGTTTTGGGAGGCATCGTCCATGCCATTTTCAAAAATTTACCGTCCTAGCTAACCCTAGGATCTTAACTAGAGAATTAAACAATTAGAAATGCAAACAACTTTACATCTAAAGAGAATGAGGAATACAACCTTTGTAGGTCAGTCCTTCACTTCTAAAGCTCCGAGTAGTAGTCCCTTCGCTGCAAGTAGTGAACACCTGGACTCTAGAGAGGGTTCACATGAAGAAATGAACAAGCTTGGTCAATGTCTTCGAGGCCGAAGATGATCTACGTCGAGTAGACTTGATGATGCTCCATATTGACGACCCATCAAGATCAAGGCACGTGGCAGATGATGTGTCCCAGAAACCAGAAGAAAGGGCCCACAGGGGCTGACCAGGTCGTCTAGGTACCCGACCCACAAGCTCAAGTTGGCTCTCCTCATAGCCCGCTTGAAACAGGCCTCCTTTGCCTCTCAACTCGCCCCGAGCTGCCACCGGACCAAGACTCCTCTGCCCACTTGCTCGTCTCCGAGCTCCCCAGCTGAGGCTATCTTCCTCGGTCCCACCGACCGACCAACTCCACCACTCCGGCGTAAGCGCCGCTCCGCAAACCTCGCCATGCGCAGATTCTCCGCCAGCAACATCCCACATTCCATGCCATCACAATCCCCATTTATGAGCGATCCGCTCTTTACACGGGCGTGACGTCGGGAACGTAACTGCCGGCGAGATCCTCGCGCCGGCTGCTGCGTGCTGCCACCGCTATAAAAAACGCGATCACAGAGGGGTCAAGTAAGCCATTTTTTATACCACTTAGCCGTTACTCTGCTCGGATTTCCTCTCTAACTTGTTCGTCGGAGGGTCCTCGGTGATACCAAACCACCCCGGGACTTCTTTGCATGTACTCGGCGCAAACTGCTCAAAACCACCAATCTCTTCAAAACCCATTGAGATCCACACGCAATAGGAGATCACCTCCAAGATCGACCGGGAGATCGACGGAACACAACATCTAACGGAGGCCCGAAAAGGACCTCCATCAGTTGGCGCCGTCTGTGGGAACAGAAACTCCACAAAAAACAAAATTGGCCTTCCGATCTCCATCCCCATGGCAAGCGATCACCCTGAAGATCCAGTTACCAGCTTCCCACTCACCGGAGGCACGGGTGAACCTCCTCCAGCGACCGTCATTAACGCCCTCACCGGACGAATAGACTGACACCCCCTCCCTTGACGGGGTCGCACAGAGGGGGCTCGCCACGGCGGCTCGAGGGCCACTTCACCTAAGGATCTAAGCCTTCACTAAGAGGCAGCCCAGCAGCTACCCTGCTCGGCTATCCCTGGCAGGTAGCTTCCCTACCGCAACGCCAGGGATCAGAAAGTCCTACCAGAGGCAATCGAGCCCGAGGATCCCTCGCTCGGCTATCCTTGGCGGGTAGCTTCCCTACCGCAACGCCAGGGATCAGAAAGTCCTCCCAGAGGCAGTCGAGCCCGAGGATCCCTCGCTCGGCTATCCTTGGTGGGTAGCTTCCCTACCGCAACGCCAAGGATCAAAAAGTCCTCCCGGAGGCAGTCAAGCCCGAGGATCCCTCGCACGGCTATCCCTGGCGGGTTGCTTCCCTACCGCAACGCTAAGGATCAGAAAGTCCTCCCAGAGGCAGTCTAGCCCGAGGATCCCTCGCTCGGTTATCCCTGGCGGGTTGCTTCCCTACCGCAACGCCAGGGATCAGAAAGTCCTCTCAGAGGCAGTCGAGCCTGAGGATCCCTCACTCCGCTATCCCTGGCGGGTAGCTTCCCTACCGCAACGCCAGGGATCAGAAAGCCCTCCCAGAGCCAGTCGAGCCCGAGGATCCCTTGCTCGGCTATCCTTCAAGACAAAAGCCCTCGCCAAGAGGCACCGGGCAGTAACCCTGCCCGGCCAAGGGTCCTTGGTAGGCTTCTTACAGCCCTATAGCTCTTCCCGTGCCAAGAACCAAAGTCCTCCCAGTGGCAGTCGGGTTCTTACTCGGCTATCCCCGGCTGGTAGCTTTTTACCACAAACGACAGGGATCAATGTCCTCACCAAGAGGCACTGGGCAGTAAACCTGCTCGGTCCCCGTCCTGAAGGATCAAAAGTCCTCCCAGAGGAAGTCGAGCCCGAGGATCCCTCGTTCGGCTATCCCTGGCGGGTAGCCTCCCTACCGCAATGCCAGGGATCAGAAAGTCCACCCAGAGGCAGTCGAGCCCGAGAATCCCTCGCTCGGCTATCGCTGGTAGGTAGCTTCCTTACCGCAATGCCAGGGATCAAAAAGCCTTCGCCAAGAGGCACCGAGGAGCTACCCTGCTCGGCCATCCTTCGCAGGCCTCTCACGGCCCCTCCAGCGTCAAGGATCAAAGCCCTCGCCAAGAGGCACCGAGCAGCTACCCTGCTCGGCCATCCTTCGCAGGCCTCTCATGACCCCTCCAGTGTTAAGGATCAATGCCCTCGCCAAGAGGCACCGAGCAGCTACCCTGCTCGGCCATCCTTCGTAGGCCTCTCACGGCCCCTCCAGCGTCAAGAATCAAAGCCCTCATCGCGAGGCCACCGAGTTCCTTCCTGCTTGGCGCATCACCAGCGGGCATCCTCCTGCCCATCAGACGATGATGGTCTGAATCCCTCATCATGATGCCGCCGAGTTCCTCCCTGCTTGGCGCATCCCCAACGGGCATCCTCCTGCCCATCAGATGATGAGGATCTGAAGCCCTCATCGTGAGGCCACCGAGTTCCTTCCTGCTCGGCGCATTCCCAGCGGGCATCCTCCTGCCCATCAGTCGCTGATAGTCTGAAGCCCTCATCGTGAGGCCGCCGAGTTCCTCCCTGCTCGGCGCATCCTCAGCGGGCATCCTCCTGCCCATCAGACGCTGATGGTCTGAAGCCCTCATCGCGAGGCCGCCGAGTTCCTTCCTGCTTGGCGCATCCCCAGCGGGCATCCTCCTGCCTATCAAACGCTGAGGATCTGAAGCCCTTTTCGCGAGGTCGCCGAGCTCCTTCCTACTCGGCGCATCCCGACGGGTAGCTTCCTACCCAGCAATGATAAGGATCAAAGTCCTCCTTAAAGTCAGCCTAGCGGCTTCTCTGCTCGGCTATCCCCGGCCGGTAGCTTCCCTAGCGCAACGCCAGGAATCAGAAAGCCCTCCCAGACTCGGCCATCCCTGGCCGGTAGCTTCCCTACTCGCAACGCCAGGGATCAAGGCCCTCCCAGACTCGACCATCCCTGGCCGACAGCTTCCCTACTCACAACGCCAGGGATCAAGGCCCTCGCCAAGATCGACCGAGCAGCTTCCCTGCTCGGTCATCCCCAATAGGCATCCTCCTGCTCAATAGACGCTGCGGGTTTGTGGCCCTCATAACGAGGCCACTGAGCCCGTCACATGCACCGGATCCGAAGCCCCGGCATGATACATCAGGTCTATCCAAGACTGAGTGATCCCCCCTTGACTTTGGGGCCACGGAGATGTCTCCTTCTCAGAAAAGGCTTGACAGTCCGGGCATGCGTCCCGACAAAATCTTAGGAGGGAGCTCACCCCGGGCGGCCCGGCAGTCCACTCTTGACCCGACCTGCCAGCTGGTCAGGACAAGAGTGGGGGGCGAATGATGATGCTCCATATTAACGAATCATCAAGATCAAGGCACGTGGCAGATGACGTGTCCCAGAACCCATAAGAAAGGGACCATAGGGGCCGACCAGGTCGTCCGGGTACTCGACCTGCATGCTCTAGTGGCTCTCCTCATAGCCCCCTTGAAACTGGCCTCCTCGGCCTCTCAGCTCGCCCCGAGCTGCCACCGGACAAAGACTCCTCGGCCCCTTTGCTCATCTCCGAGCTCCCCAGCTGAGGCTATCTTCCTCGGTCCCTCCGACCGACCAACTCCACCACTCAGGCGTAACCGCCACTCTGCATACCTCGCCATGCGCAGACTCTCAGCCAGCAACATCCCCCGTTCCACGCCATCACAATCCCCATTTATGGGCGATCCGCTCTTTACGCGGGCGTGACGTCGGGAACGTAACTGCCGGCGAGATCCTCGCGCCTGCTGCTGCGTGCTGCCACCGCTATAAAAACCCCGATCACAGAGGGGTCAAGTAAGCCGTTTTTTATACAACTTAGTCGTTACTCTGCTCGGATTTCCTCTCTAACTTGATTGTCGGAGGGTCCTCGGTGGTACCAAACCACCCCGGGACTTCTTTGCAGGTACTTGGCGCAAACTGCTCAAAACCACCAATCTCCTCAAAACCCATTGAGATCCACACCCAACAGGAGATCACCTCCAAGATCCACCGGGAGATCGACGGAAGACAACATCTGACGGAGGCCCGAAAAGGACCTCCATCAAGACTAAAGTTCATGCTACCTCTTCACTAATGGTATATTAGTGAAGCAAACACCCTAAACTAAATGGCTAATATAGTAGAGGATGATGAAGTAGGAATTGGGCTCACTTTAGATTTAATTTTTCTCACAATATTTCATTACTTTCTCAAGATAAAGAGAGCTAGAATGAAATGAAGAAGAAGATGATCAAGTGATGAAGAGAATAAATCACATGAGGTTAGAAAGGCAACCATGGTGAGTATATGACATACACTAACCCTTGTAAAGACAAAACCATGACTAAGTGTTAAGGTTGGGTTAATAAATATCTTAATCTAGACAAAACAAGTGGACTTAGTCAATGGTTCTACAAGCTTCTACAAGCTTTAACCATTAAACCAATTTCCATTAATTTTGATTTACTTAAATAAATAAAACCCTTCATAACATCTAGCATGGTGTGAGACTCTTACATCCTTGTTGCATGTATAACCTAGCATGACACATGAATATATATCACATATATATTTTCTGCAAAAGAAAACAATAAAATTAACATATATCACATATATGTTAAGTGTATTATTAACTGAGAAAAAGAAATACTCAAGTGAGCTAATATTAGTTAATATAATGTAATATATCAAAATATTATTATACATTAAATTATTAAATTAACACTTGATTTAATAATCCGGCTATATCACATATTACCGAAGAATATCAAATGTAACAATCCATCGAATCAACACTTGATCCGATAACCCGGCTATATCACATATAACCGTCTGATATCACATATCGCGAGAATAGAATGCGGTATCACATACACGCATTAATCTCTGTCCCGCACATATCACATATGTGCTCCTACTTTGTTTCGCATGAAACAGGAAACCACTGTGTAGGACTCTAAAGACCCGTCAATACGCCGGCAGTAGGTGATGATCATATCAAACACCCACAAGCTGTAAGCGGTCTGCTAAACGTAACGGCCACCCGGGTATTGAACGATCAGAAGATCAACAAGCAATCCTGGTCATACTCCTGCGAATCTAATCAGTACCACTGTCTGTTAGTTATATGTATGCCCTAGAGGCCATTACTATACATTGGATGTATATTGTGGTGGATGATGGGACATATATAGGTAGGACTTTCTTGCTCGACATGATAGTACGCTATCTGGTTGCTCTTTATCTTAACATGTATACTTTCTGTCTCTCTGTTACATGTTGATAAAGCCCTTAGGATCTGTACTCGACTTCCAGGACTATGATGTAGATCATACTAGTGGGGCCTGGGTAGTCCATGAGTACATCCTTCAATGTTCCTAGTCGTGGGAATATCGAGACGGGGCATTGATATTCCAGAGTAGACTAGCGTATATCTTCTCGACCCATGAGATGGGCGATGGATGATCCCATATCCATTGGTGTTTGACATCAGAGATGGTATGCGGGTGCTCAGTAGTAACTGGGTACACTGAACGGACTCGCCGAGAACTCCCAGATTGTCACGACCCAAAGTTTGGCCCGTGACCGGCACTTAACCACATAACGTCTACAGGCGTAACGCGACTAAGTAAGCCGAAAACCCAGAAATCTAAAACCCTTTTTAAGAATAAGTAAAGAAACTGGTTTAAAGAAGTGAAGAAAAACATGTTGAAATCAAGGTTTTTAAATAACTAAGCCGAATATGCAATTTAAAACAGTACAGTCTTTTCTAAAAATTTCGGCAGAGTTTCTTTTGTAAAACTGGCCCCGAATGGGGTACAACAAGAATGACAATGTATATGCAATGATAAAGGCATCCCCAAGCGGGAGCTAGCTCTTTGTCAATAGACGGTCACAACCACACATGCAACAATAATATACAACGCCAAGTGGCGAGGATCAAATCCAAAAGAAAGCTCAAAGCAACAAGAAACCGCAATACTACTAAGCGCGGCTCTAAGGTCGAAGAATACATCACTAAAGTCTAGGTCTGAAACAATATACAAGTTTTGGTTAATGGAAATTCTAGATACAATGAATAAAATAAATACAAGGGTGGTTCTTGATGCGAAAGAATCCACCTACCAAAAGCAAGCCACCCGCAAGAAAGTAGTGTGCCAGAAATGCCGCAATAAAACCTGTACGGCAGAACCTGCAAGAACTGTGGCACAACGGGGGTGAGTTGCCAACTCGTGAATAGAAACATCTACAAGCAGAAACCGAATGCAAGACATAAACCTAAGTCAACAATCAGTAATAATCCACAAGAGTACATCTGAGTGTGATAAGGAGGCAAGGTAACATCTAAATATGTATGTGGTGCCAAGTACTCAGGTAATAACATGTCATGAATGTAAGGTATGCTGTATGAAGTAAATATGATGAAGTATCAAATGATATCAATACACATATATTAGCGTCCCATACCACTAATATTGGTGTAAGGGTATATATAACAGCGCCCTCATACCCTGTTATATATACAAATGAAGTATGATAAGTGTAAATCCAGTCTGTATATGATCCATGTCTGTATATGATCCATGTCTGTATATGATCCATATCTGTATATGATCTATGTCTGTATATACGTGGAACCCGTCCACCCGTCACCCAATGACAATAAGCATCGTGTATGCAATATGAGGATGTAAACAAATCATGGTAAAACATCATGAAACCCGTGCCAAGCATCGACACGTAAATCCTCATCCATATGGGGCTCCGTCTGCGGTATCGGCCCTCGGCCCCGGCAGTACGGGTCAGCCCATGTCCATCTCTGGGCTCCGTCTGCGGTATCGGCCCTCGGCCCCGGCAGTACGGGTCAGCCCATATCCATCTCTGGGCTCCGGTCGGAATCCTCCAGATATCCGCCGAGCTCAAATACAATCACCGGTAGGTAGTAGTCCCTCTGTCGGGCTCACCGTCTATCACACAGCGAAACCGTTCTCGCCCCGGGGTACCATACCGGGTCCACCATGTACCCGTAATCGGCCTCAACCGCCTCCTCGATTCGGGTTTTTATATATCACTCTAGCACCGAGAAAACACATGGTGGACGCACCGAAATATCATATCAAGGGAACCGGGTTTTTAAATGAATACATATTTGAAATAGCCACGGTTCCCAAATCCAGAAATCACATATAATCCAAACCAAATTGTAAGTCACTAATCTGATATGATATGTGCGTCAAACATAAATATCATGTCAAGTCACATATAGATGAGCTACGATAAAATGATCAGGTGTGATATAAGCATCAAATTTGAGTATCAAGTCATGTCACATATAAATGAGCTATAATATAATGATCAGGTGTGACATATGTATCAGGTATGAATATCAAATCATGTCACATATAAATGAGCTATAATATAATGATCAGGTATGACATATGTATCAGGTATGAATATCAAATCATGTCACATATAAATGAGCTATAATATAATGATCAGGTGTGACATATGCATCAGGTATGAATATCAAATCAAAATCATATATGTTTGTGTACAGGTCTATGTGTACAATATGCCATGCGGAAATCATACCATGAATGCAACAGTACTACAGTGTAGTGGCATAGCAATTATCGATGATGAAGTGTGTGAGCCGGCAATCAGTGTACGTGGAACATACGCATCATCGATAATGGTGCTGGTGTCCTAACAGCATGATGGCAATATAACAATAAGCACAAGTAATGCCATGCAAATAGTATAAACAGGTGCAATCGAAATAATCAACGCAACAGTGAAGAATCTAACTCAAAAGCTATATCATGCAGCCTTGCCTTTTGAAATAAGACGAATCGGGGTCTTTGGTAAAACAAGAGCTACGGTGTTTAGAAAATAGACACTACACATTTGAAAATATCCGTAGAATCACCTTTTTCCTATCTTGCAATATTCCCGATTCGTTAGTTTGAAATAGGTATGACTCTGGTCTAATCTAACATCTACTATGCAACTACTGATCCAAGTATCATGCAAGTCTGGAGGGGTATGGAAACCGCCTAAATCTGAGTCAATACATATATCAAGGTATATAGTCGGTGATCTCGCCTCAATGTCATATCATAAGACATCCTCGAGTTATTAGTGCGGATCTATCATCAATATCGGCTCGTACGGTAATCATCGTACGGCATCCTAATAGCTGGGTACGGGTCAACATCTCTCTATCTCATCACATAACAGGTATCACTATCATCAGATCACATAGTCTGGGGTACTACTCTATGTCTAGCACCAAACGATACCATCAGTGAAGTATGCATGCGGGGGTAAACACATATCCCAAGTCCGCAAGAAATCACAAGTCATATCCCACAATGAATCGTATCCAATCACCGATCTCACGTCATCAAGCCCACATCATCGACTCATTACCAACGTCATCCCATATCATCAAACGCCGTGTAAGTACAAGTAATATGCAAGGGTGTGTGTGTAGGTGTAATTCTACCCTAGGTTCGCGACTATGAACTACACTAGTCACTTCTACCCTACACTATCCACAATACTTCTAACACAAAGCTACAACACACTAAAACTATCACACATCTACTATATATATTATACTAACTACGGACTGCGGGGGTGCTATACGCCATCCACCCGACTTCCCCCTGTAGATATAATCTACTCACCTTGCATCATCACTTGCGGACGTCACCACGCATTTGTTTGTCGTCTCGAAGTCTTCATGGGTACCTACACATCAACATATCGTATATGCGCATTAAAACCAAATTCAAGCTAAAACGGCGCACGAAATCCAAAATGATACGATAAGGGGGCCTATAGGTGAGAACCTATGGCACGCCTTCAAAACCATCAACAAATCCTCTATATCGTCGTATAAACGCCAAATAGTCGAGGTAAAACGAAACACACCAATGCAGAAATGAAAATACGGAATACGGAAACTAAAGTCCAAAACAGCAACTCATGAAATGTGTTCCAGATTTTACCCCAGGTCACTTTATACAAATCTATATATACCAGGGGCCTAAACTAACAATGTAGGAGCTACAGAACGAAAACGAGACAAAAAGGTGGGACCCAGGCCGCAATTGGCGGCCAGAAGAGGAAAATTGGCGGCCGTACGGATGAGTTGGAGGCTAGGATTTGGGGTGTTGGTTCAATTGTGCCTGCACATCTCACTGTCCACTCAATATTATTTTAGGGTCCTCGGGATGATAGCAGATTCAAGTTAACCTGCACAGATTACACAATTTCCCCGATATCGGTTTCTAAAATCCGTATTTCTGGTTCTAGCTTCAGGTTTTGGGTTCCAATTCATGCACTAGGGTGTTTACAAGTCCTCTACTGAGCTCAATTTCACATTACAACTCAAGTTTCTCTCAAACCCTAACTAGGTTTTCACCAAGTCCATAATATCACACAATATCGATATAATCTTAACTTGGGGTTAAAGGAAATGCTACAATTGAGCTAAGGGTTCAGAATTTACCTCACTTGGCAACTCAAGAACTTTCTTGAGTTGCCCCTAGTGGCCAAAATCCACGCTTTCTTGGTCCATCTTGTAGATCTCGAGCTTGTGCACATTTTAAATGAAACGAACATGAGGTTTTGGGGTTGTTTTTGAGATGCTTTTAGGCTTTGAAGAGGGGAGGGAGATTAGGAAGGGGGCAGCAGCAGCAAGAGGAGTGAGAGAGGTAGAGAAATGAGAATGAAGAAGAATAGCTAAGGGTATAAGTCAAAGTTCACCTCACTCTCTCACCTACCCTCATTTTCTTTAGTCTTTTCTTTTCTTTTCCCTTTTCTTTTAAATCCCTAAACCTTCTCACACCAATAGTGAACCCCAAATATCATGAAAGAAAATGCATAAGTGTGAGAAAATGTGATATGTGCAAGTTTTGCACAAAATTGCCAAAAAACCCGATTAGCGATTTTAATCGCGATTAGCACTAAATTAGTGTCAAACTAATCACAAAAACTTAAAAATGTCATAATTCACTAATTTACCCTATTTTAGAATTTTCCATAATTTTTCATAATTTTTCTAACATTTTTCCTATTTATTTGCATTTAATTATAGATTTAATATTAAAATAATCAATAAAATAATATTAAATTATAAAAATTCCCAAAATTAATATTTTATATTTTTGAAAATGTTACACAGATGGTATTATACCTTACGTCAGATGGCAGTTCTCTGGTGACACTGGTACAGCTTAGTCTGTTGACCCGAGATCGTCATAGAGTCTTGTGTGTCTCCCACTGTGCTTTGATTTCCACCCTACCACGGCTCTACTGAGTCGTGCAAACAGGTGGTTTTTGGGTACAGTCCCGATTCATATGGAGGCAATGAGCGATAGGAGGGGATTCGTATCTCCCGGTATTGGGGGTTGATGTTGCGCTATGCTCGACTGGCCATAACTGGAAATCCCTGGCCAGGGTTGTAGTGATTTACTGGTAAGAGTTAGCAGTAGTTTCACGCTTGTTATGGACCTTATATCGGCATGACTTATCAAGCTACCGGGGTCTGACGTTTACCACCACTAGGCGAGATATGCGACATATCAGACGAACAGACCGGACTGTGCGGTAAGTGTTGTTGGTTGGATTCACAGGAGTGTGAGCGGGCTTGCTCGTTGATCATCTGATCGCTCAATACCCGGGTGGCCGTTACGTTTAGCAGACCGCTTGCGGCTTGTGGGTGTGTGATATGATCATCACCTGCTGCCGGCGTATTGACAAGTCTTTAGAGTCCTATACAGAGGTTTCCTGGCTCAAGAGAAATGAAATAGGAGCGCATATGAGATATGTGCGGGACCGAGAATAATACCAGTATGTGATACTGAATTCTATTCTCACGATTTGTATCATTGGACGGTTATATGAGATATAGCCGGGTTACCGAATCAAATGTTGATTCGATACATTGATACATTTGATATTAGTCGGTTATATGCAATATGACCGGATCATTAAATCAAATGTTGATTTAATGATTTAATGTATAATTATATATTAGATATATTACTTTACATTAACTAGTATTTCTTCACTTAAGATTGATTTTCTCACTTGATGTGCACAAGTTGTATATGTGATATATTTTTGTGCACTAGTTTGTATCATGTTTGATGATACATGCAAACTTGGGTGTGTGTATGCTTTAAACCATATTTAGGTTAATGGTTAGGGTTTTAACTAAATTATTTATTTTATTTCATTTATTTTTGGATAAAACAAAATGGTTTCTTTCTTTGCTTTAAGCTTCATGAAGCTTCTTAGCATCTTTGACCATTTTGTTTCTTTCCTTAACATAACCATTCACCTAAACCCTAGTTTATTCTCTACATGTGTTTAACTCACACATGGTTGCATTATGATAAGATTCACTTGATTTATTATTTTTTAAGATAATTATTTTTCCTTCTTCTTCTTCATCTTCTTGAAGAAAAGAAAACCTTTCTTGAAAAATTTCAAGTGATGAATCCAAGTGAGAAATCAAAATCCAAAGTGAACCCACTTCCTATTTCTTCATCCTCTACCAGTTGCCATTTTGTATAGGGTGTTTTCTTCACAAGTTTCATGACTTAGTGAAGATGGAGCTTGAGTTTGAGTCGCCTCGACGTAGATCATCTTCGGCATCGAAGTCAACGACCTAGCCCGCCCATTTCTCCGATAAAACCGACGCTAGAGTATGGGATTCCGATGATCACAGCGGTGGGACGTCAACACGGAGCTATAGAAGTGGAGGACCGGATCTACAAAGGTTGTAGTCTCTTTCACTTAGTAGCAAAGTAGTTTTCTTGCTTAGTTTCTCCTTACCTCTAGTAACGATCTAGCATTAGGGTTCTTTGGCACATGGAAATTTTTTATTTTGGCATGGTTGATCAGTTGTAGAACCTCATGAGTGTGCCTAGGAACCCTACACTGTCGTCCTGTCCGGTCTTTTCGTCTGATATGTCGCATATCTCGCCAGGGGGTGGTAAACGTCAGACCCCAATAGCTTAATAAGTCATGCCGATGTGACGCTCATAACGGGTCGAGAAAATAATGATAACACTTACCAGTAAATCTCAGAAACAGCCCTGGCCATGGACTTCCTATTATAGCCAATCAAGCACAGTGCAACATCAACCCCCTATACCGAGAGAGACGAAATCCCCTCCTATCCCTCATTGCCTCCATGTGACTCGAGACTGTACCCAAAAACCACCATTTTCCATGTTCTCTTGAACGTGGTAAGGTGAAAATCAAACCACGGTGGGAATCACATAAGACTCTATGATGATCTCGGGTCGACAAACTAACCTGAACCAGTGTCACCAGAGAACTGCCATCTGACGTGAGGTATAATACCATCTAGGAGTTCTCGGCCAGTCCATCCAGTGTACCCAGTCTCCATTGAGCACCCGTATATCATCTCTGATCTCAAACACCAAAGGATATTGGATCATCCATCGCCCATTTACTTGGGTCGAGAAGGTATACGCTAGTCTACTCTAGTATATCGATGCCCCATCTCGATACACCCACGACTAGGGACATTAAAGGATGTACTCACGGACTACCTTTGTCCTACTAGTAAGATCCGTATCATAATCCAGGTAATCAAGTAAAACATCCTAAGGGCTTTATCAACATGTAACAGAGAGACAATCAATGTACATGTTAAGATAAAGAGTAACTAGATAGCATACTGTCATGTCGAGCAAGAAAGTCCTCCCTATGTATGTCCAAGCATCCACTATAGTATACATCATATATACAATAATGGCCTCTAGGGCATACATATAACTAACAATCTCCCACTTGCACTAGGGTCATATGTTGTAGTATCTAATACCCAACAATAAGCAGTGGTTGCAGTATCTCATACTCAACCATCCCATAAAGTCTCTCTTGGGAAAAGGCCTTTGTGAGTGGATCCGCCGTGTTGTCCTTTGAGTCTACTCTCCTAACATCGATCTCCCTTGAGATTGACCATCTCCATGATCAGGTGATACTTGTAACATTTCAAATAATAAAATATTATTTTTGGGAATTTTTATAATTTAATATTATTTTATTGATTATTTTAATATTAAATTTATAATTAAATACCGATAAATGAGAAAAATTTTGAAAAAATTATGGAAAATTCTAAAATAGGGTATTTTATGGAACTATGTCATTTTTAAGTTTTTATGAGCATTTATATGCTAATTTAGTACTAATCGCAATTAAAAATCGTTAATCGGATTTTTAGCATTTTTGTGCAAAACATGCACATATCATTTTTTTGTTTTACGCTTGTGCATTTCTACCATGTTACTTTGGGTTTACTATTGGTGTGAGAAGGATTTGGGTTAATGAAATTGTAAAAGAAAAGAAAAGAAAGGGAAAAAGGATATTATATTGAGGTATGGGTGAGAAAGAGTAGGTGAGGGTGTTGACTTGGCCATTTCCCTTCATTCCTTCACTCATTTCTCTCCCTCTTCCTTCATTGCTGCTGCTGCTCCTGCTCTTCACCTCCTTCCCCTCTTCAACTCCTCAAAACACATCCAAAAACACCTCAAAACCCTATCCCCACTTCACAAAAATTGTTCCCAAGCTCACTAGCTACACATTGGACCAAGAAAGTCTTCATTTTGGCGCTGTTGAGGATTCATGAGGGTCTTATGAGGTAATTTCTTAACAATTAGAGTGTTATTGCTTGTGCTTAAGCTTCAATTCAAGTTTCATATCGATATCGTGTAATTTGGTGTATTTTGGACCAACTTAGAGAGGGTTAGGGTAAAGTTGAGATGTTGCTTCGCAATTGGACTTAAATGGTGACCTTAGACCCTATATTGACCAAAACACTGGCCTAGCACAACCTAAAACCCAAAAATACGGAATTACGGAACTTTTCAAGCCGGTTTGTGTGATCTGTGAAGGTGTTCTGGAATCTGGAGCAACCCGGGGGCACCAAAAATAAAATTGAGCTGACAGTGAGTCGTGCAGGCACCTAGGAAGCTACCACCAAGACCCGAGCCCCTAACTAAAACCTACGGCTGCAGATTTAATTATTCTGGCCGCAATTTGCGGCCAGAGTAGAAGAGAATCGGTCCATTTTTGTTCCAGGGCTCATTTTGCACTAAATTAGACCCCACCTATATGGAGTTTTGGCTAATTGTCATCTGGGGAAAATCTGGGAGCATTTTGGTGTGTTTTAGGCGATGTTTTCCGTATTTTTAAATGCACTTTCTTGATATTTGGATTTGTATTTGGTTGTCGGGTGTTCGTACATCGACAACAGGGGTTGTTTGTTGGATTTGCATGTTTGGGCTATAGGTTCCAACCTATGAGCACACTGTGCGCTGTATTGGTTTTCTGCCTTGATTTTCATACGCATTGCTATGGTTGATCATTGTAGGTACCTTCACATGGATTCCGTGGCGACGGAGCATGGCGTTATCGACACCGACACGCAGGATGCAGGTGAGTAGATTTATATCTACGGGGAGAAGTCGGGTGGATGGCGTATAGCACCCCCGCACTTCGTGGTGATGTGTATACGGATACGTATGCACATATATTGATTGTATATTGTTTGAGATTATTGATGTTAATAGATGGATTCTAGGTGTGATTGGATTGGTTAGTGATGCGCGACCCTAGAGTAGTGGTTGCACCACACATACACACACACCCATACTTGCATACATTCTTCTTTCATAAGTGCGTATATGAGAATATATTTATGTGTTCACATAGGTATGGGACTATGTGTTCATATACTAGATTTGAGGATAGCATTTGGGATTTGAGATGAGTCGATGGGATTGGGCTTGAGGCCAGGAGGTCGGTGATGTGATTTGGTTCGGATTGAGATACGACATGATGTTTTCGCGGGTCTTTTGACGTAGTGATTCTTACACCTGCATGCATACTTAGGCGGTATCCGTATTGTACTAGACGTAGATCAGTACCCCAATCATGATATTTGATAAAGAGGATACCGGATGAATAGTATGATGAATGTGATATTGACCCGTACCCAGATTTGGGATGCCGTACGACGGATTTACGTACGAGCTATATATTGATGATTGATCCGCACTCTTGACTTAGGATGTCTGATTATAGATATGGTATCGGATATGATATTATTGAGGCGGGATCACCGACTATACATATACAGGTATATATATGTATCGACTTAGATGGTAGGCGGTTTCCTTACCTGTAGTTCAGCTTGTTAGTTCAGCCGTATAGTTTAGTGTAGTTGTTAGATTAGATTAGACTCCTACCTATTTCAAAACTAGCGGGTCGTGGGTATCTTAAAATTCAGGTCAAGGGATCTACGGATATTTCAAAAGACGTATCTTTTCTTAAAAACACCGTAGCCCTTATTTTCAAAACCCCACGATTCATGTTATTTCAAATGGCACCACTGTGGAACTCATATTTTATTAAATGCAGATTAGTTATTATTGTGTTTAGTATTCAGCTCCCGCTCATTATTGCTGTTCGCTCCGCACCGCATACTTATATTGTGATTCCTATTTGCATTGTTGATATCATGCTGTTAGGACACCAGCACCATTACCGATGATGCGTATGTACCACGTACACTTACTTGCCGGCTCACACACATTTTCATCGGTAATTGCCATGCCACGTACACTTTAGAAATACTATTGCATTGACATAGGTCGTTAGCTAATAATTTAGACATGATATTAGTGTACTTGCCTTATATGCTAGATTAGACATTGTAGTTATTACTTGTTACTTCATGCATGTTATTATTCATTGTTATGCCGCATTCATCGATTTTTATGCCTATATTCACTATTTACATGCTATTGAGGATTGGATTCAGATTTCCATGAGATTTTCTGGATTTGGGGGAAACCCGCAAAACTTATATAAACTTCTTTTCTCTCTTTAAAATAAAAAGTGCGGTTTTCCCATGATGTATGAGTCGTCCACCATGAGTTTGTTGATGGATTTCGAGACCCGATTCGAGGAGTTGGATGAACCGTTTCGGGTACATTGTGGGCCCGGTGCGGTACCCCGGGGCAAGAAGGTCGTGTTGTTGACGTTGAGCCTGGCAGAGGAGCACTACCGACCGGTGATTATACCCGACGCGTCGGATATCCGGAGGATACCGTCGTGGTCTTGAGATTGATGGTAGGGGCCGGTCAGGACTGACGGCGCCCTAGATAGTGAGATTGATACTGAGATTTTGAGATATAGAGGTACTGAGATTTGATGATACAGGCCAGTCCGGATAGCCGGAGCCTGGGATTTTGAGACATTGGGATTTATGTTTTGTGTCGATGCTAGACACTGTTTATGCTGATTTCATTATGATACCTCGCTTTAAAAATACAGTAATCTCACTAATTTATGAAAGCAGTTTCTTCTGTACATGCATTTTGTTTCTTGCATTCATACATCATCCATATGATACATTGCTACCTGAGGCACTGACACGAGCACTTGGTATTACCGTTGTTTAGAGGTATACCCTAGCCATTGTTATAGGCTGCAGATTTTATATTTGAGGATATATATATTGATCGTATGACCTAGGATTGCGTTATACATGCGATTTCTGTTCGTAGATGTATTCTATTCATGAGTTGGCAACTCACCCCCGTTGTGCCCCAGTTTCTTGCAGGTGTTGCCGTACGGGTTTTGTTACGGCTTTGCGGGCAAAGCTTCTTTCAGGTGACATGCTAGTAGGTGGGTTATTTGTATCATACCCATCATTATACATTGTATATTATATTCAGTTGTATCTAGAAGTTCTATCATCCAAACATGTATTTATTTCAGATATAGAGACCAGTGTTGTTTATTCTATTGACCTTAGAGTCGCGCTTTGTATTTTTTTACGGATTTCATGCTGTTTTGAGTTTCCTTTTCTGTTTTGATCCTCGCCCTTGGCGTTGTATATTATATTGCTTGCGTGGTTGTGACCGTCGATTGACGAAGAGCTAGCTCCCGCTTGGGGATGCCTTATTTCATTATATATGCTTTATCAGGTTTTGTACCCGTTTGGGGTCAGTTTTTACAAAGGAAACTCTGCCGAAATTTTTAAGAAAAGACTTGTGATTTTAAAAATGCATATTTCGGCATATGTTGCAAACTACTTGATTTAAATTGGTTTTTCCTTCACTCCACTACTTTTCTTGGTTTGGATTTCTGGGTTTTTGGCTTATTTAGATTACGTACGCCTCGAGACGTTTCGTAGTTTATGTGTCGGTCATGTTCCGTACTTTCGGGTCGTGACAAAGTTGGTATCAGAGCGTTAGGTTTTACCTTCGGTGCGTAGGATGACCCTTGGTTGATGGAATAGGTGACTAAAGTAGAGTGGCGTACCGTGGGTATGTTCCGCGGTATATTTATGACACGCCACTCCACTTAAGAAGCCTTAGGATGTACATTTCTTATTCAGTATCATATTCATTCCCGATCTAGCCTCATCGGTACCAGTTATGGTTTTGCTGCCACGATTACGGGCAGGGAGAGCGACGGCTAGAGTTGCGGTCAGCACGAGCTCATCACGAATGAGGATTGACCAGGGCGTGATCCCGGCGACACACGATTGTAGAGATGTGTGGTTTGATTGTGTTTTTGCGCCACGAGCGTTGGATAGATCGCTGTATGAGATTACTCGGACGTGCAGATCAGCACCAGAGGATTGAGTCGCTGACAGAGGCCAGCCAGATTTTGATGACCGTTGGTGTATTGCTTGTTCATGATGATTGATGCACGGTTCAGCGTGTAGACGAGTGAGCCAGTTGTTGCTGCGAACGACGAGATATCGCCCTAGATGATTGGAGCTATGGCAGTACGAGATTGTACAAAGAGATGTTAGAAGGTCGCTAGTCACCGAGGGTGAATGACTAGGACATGTAGATCGTTCGCTACCCCGACGCGAGGTCATCAGATAGATTGATTCCAGCTGAGACGACTTCACGTAGAGACGTTGAGAGTCGACAGAGACGATCGAATATCAGAAACCTATTATTCCAAGTTTAAAGTATTCGGAAAGACATGCAGGCAATTCTATGGCCCCTCTAGAAGAATGACACCCGAACTCGACTTAATGACCGTATGAAAGCCTTTGAACCTTAGGGTTTGCGGCAGTTCTGCGGCGCCATTAGTGAGGCTTGTGTTTGCCCTTCTACGGCTGGACCACCGATGCTGTGGTGTGTACTTGATACTATTATACTGTACCCAAGATGTTGAGCTCTTGGGGGATTATGAGGTTTTGACAAATCGATCGGATGGCTCGACTTAATTCGGATGCTAGGTGGTGAGATGCCTTTCTTGGGAGACTCTAGATACGAGGATGGCCGTTGGAGCTCAGTTCATGCAGCCACGACGAGACGAGTCCGAAGCAGTCGATATTAGAGAAAGTGGAGTAAGAGGTTCGTACAAGATTTGGATAAGATGACGTTCCACTCCGCCGACATCAGAGATGCGATACGCATGCCGAGGCATTGTACTTGGATATACCTTCCAGAAGGAGTCGCGATGAGTATGCAGCTGTTCCGGAGCAAGAAACAGATATAGTAAAGGACGATGACTTCCGGACAGTTAGGCAGAGATGAGACTTGGAAGAGACCTTGAGCAGGATTCCTTCCAGGATACTACTGCAATGATATTTGCACCCAGGATTAGATGTGTCACGTGCATTCAGAGAGCCAGAGGCCGACGCCGGTGACATGCTGCTTGACGAGTTGTCGTGAGGATTGACCGAGAGGTGATCAGAGAAGTGCCAAAACGGAATCGTCCCCGTTAGCACACCTGACAGGGCCGATGAGCCGGTGGATCGTGAGATTGGTAATCCACAGAGAAGACTTGGACCCAGGAGTGGTCATGTTACGCACACCAGCAGGCCAGAGTTCAGGATCGTCGATGAGACATGCTATGAGTGACCACGACGGTTGGCCAGAGATTCTTGGAGGATGTGCTTGAGCGGGACTATCTCACCATGCTTGTTTTCAGTATTGTTGGGCGATTTATTCGCTTGATTTGATTTTGATGATTGGGTCTCATGATATTTGTTTACATGCACCATGGTGGCACTTGCTGAGTATTTACGATTTTTGCACAGTTGTTGCACTTGATATCGTTTTTGAACCTTGGTTTCCCATATTTATGATTTCATGGGTTTCATACAGTTGAGTTGATTTTGCGTTTATGCACGCACATGATTTGGTTTTTGGACTCGGTATAGTTCGCATATGCTTGTAGTGTAATGATTCGCATTTTGTGTACTTAATTGCACTGGACTTCGATTTCGATAGTGATATTCGATATTTATTTTGTGCACCCTGTGCACCGGATTCGGATTTTAGCGTATGTTGGGCGCATGATATGAGATGCGATTTAGTGCACACCAGATGCACTAAATCGAGATTCTTCGTGCATGAGATGCACCTGTTTTTGCTGTCAGGCACACACTTGGCCCATGACAGATGCTTCGTGCACACCCGATGCACTTAGATGTTGTTTCTGTGCACATGTATGGCACATTTATGGATCTTGATTTCCGTGCGCACCAGACGAACGTAGTATTCATATGTATATTTTGGGATTGATTTCTTATGGAGCGGTACGTTTTTATGATGATTGCTATATGTTTTTATACTGAGCAGGACTAGTCAGAGGACAGCACCTTAGTATATTTTGCATGCATTGATAGTTATCGAAGGGATTTCCAAAAGCGAGCTATAGTCTCAGTATTTACCTACGCGTCTGATAAGACACGAAACGTTTAAAACAAGGAAACCCTTCTAAATTGTGTTCAAAACGGCGGGACGTACATATTAAACAAAGGATATATACGTATATGGCTATTTTCTTATAAGAGACGTCCGCCACTGTGCAGTTTTACGCGCATTGCACATCGACTTTAAAAGATTTGGCAAGCACTTCCTTTTGATATTTACAGATATAGATTTGATATTTACATGCATAGTTTCGAGTTATATCATATTGGTTTTGCTTTGGATTTGGCATTCGTGTCTTTACCTTGACTCCAATGATTGTGGGATGCTTGACGGAATTTCGATTTTGAGTTATCTGCTCATTACTCATGCGCATGTATTGCGCTATGATGCGTTTTATGTACTGATGATTTCGGAGCCCCGACGACTTGGACATTCTATTGAAATGTTTTTGAAATTGGGGGTTTAAATTTAAATTCGCGGACCGAATTTCTTTAAGGGGGGAAGATTGTAACATTTCAAAATAATAAAATATTATTTTTGGGAATTTTTATAATTTAATATTATTTTATTGATTATTTTAATATTAAATTTATAATTAAATACCGATAAATGAGAAAAATTTTGGAAAAATTTTGGAAAATTCTAAAATAGGGTATTTTATGGAATTATGCCATTTTTAAGTTTTTATGAGAATTTATATGCTAATTTAGTACTAATCGCAATTAAAAATCGTTAATCGGTTTTTTAGCATTTTTGTGCAAAACATGCACATATCATTTTTTTGTTTTACACTTGTGCATTTCTACCATGTTACTTTGGGTTTACTATTGGTGTGAGAAGGATTTGGGTTAATGAAATTGGAATAGAAAAGAAAAGAAAGGGAAAAAGGATATTATATTGAGGTATGGGTGAGAAAGAGTAGGTGAGGGTGTTGACTTGGCCATTTCCTTTCATTCCATCACTCATTTCTCTCCCTCTTCCTTCATTGCTGCTGCTGCACCTGCTCTTCACCTCCTTCCTCTCTTCAACTCCTCAAAACACATCCAAAAACACCTCAAAACCCTATCCCCACTTCACAAAAATTGTTCCCAAGCTCACTAGCTACACATTGGACCAAGAAAGTCTTCATTTTGGCGCTGTTGAGGATTCATGAGGGTCTTATGAGGTAATTTCTTCACAATTAGAGTGTTATTGCTTGTGCTTAAGCTTCAATTCAAGTTTCATATCGATATCGTGTAATTTGGTGTATTTTGGACCAACTTAGAGAGGGTTAGGGTAAAGTTGAGATGTTGCTTCGCAATTGGACTTAAATGGTGACCTTAGACCCTATATTGACCAAAACACTGGCCTAGCACAACCTGAAACCCAAAAATACAGAATTACGGAACTTTTCATGTCGGTTTGTGTGATCTGTGAAGGTGTTCTGGAATCTGGAGCAACCCGGGGGCACCAAAAATAAAATTGAGCTGACAGTGAGTCGTGCAGGCACCTAGGAAGCTACCACCAAGACCCGAGCCCCTAACTCAAATCTACGGCCGCAGATTTAATCATTCTGGCCACAATTTGCTGCCAGAGTAGAAGAGAATCGGTCCATTTTTGTTCCAGGGCTCATTTTGCACTAAATTAGACCCCTCCTATATGCAGTTTTGGCTAATTGTCATCTGGGGAAAATCCGGGAGCATTTTGGTGTGTTTTAGGCGATGTTTTCCGTATTTTTAAATGCACTTTCTTGATATTTGGATTTGTATTTGGTTGTCGGGTGTTCGTACATCGACAACAGGGGTTGTTTGTTGGATTTGCATGTTTGGGCCATAGGTTCCAACCTATGAGCACACTGTGCGCTGTATCGGTTTTCTGCCTTGATTTTCATACGCATTGCTATGGTTGATCATTGTAGGTGCCTTCACATGGATTCCAAGGCGACGGAGCATGGCGTTATCGACACCGACACGCAGGATGCAGGTGAGTAGATTTATATCTACGGGGAGAAGTCGGGTGGATGGCGTATAGCACCCCCGCACTTCGTGGTGATGTGTATACGGATACGTATGCACATATATTGATTGTATATTGTTTGAGATTATTGATGTTAATAGATGGATTCTAGGTGTGATTGGATTGGTTAGTGATGCGCGACCCTAGAGTAGTGGTTGCACCACACATACACACACACCCATACTTGCATACATTCTTCTTTCATAAGTGCGTATATGAGAATATATTTATGTGTTCACATAAGTATGGGACTATGTGTTCATATACTAGATTTGAGGATAGCATTTGTGATTTGAGATGAGTCGATGGGATTGGGCTTGAGGCCAGGAGGTCGGTGATGTGATTTGGTTCGTATTGAGATACGACATGATGTTTTCGCGGGTCTTTTGACGTAGCGATTCTTACACCTGCATGCATACTTAGGCGGTATCAGTATTGTACTAGACGTAGATCAGTACCCCAATCATGATATTTGATAAAGAGGATACCGGATGAATAGTATGATGAATGTGATATTGACCCGTACCCAGATTTGGGATGCCGTACGACGGATTTACGTACGAGCTATATATTGATGATTGATCCGCACTCTTGACTTAGGATGTCTGATTATAGATATGGTATCGGATATGATATTATTGAGGCGGGATCACCGACTATACATATACAGGTATATATATGTATCGACTTAGATGGTAGGCGGTTTCCTTACCTGTAGTTCAGCTTGTTAGTTCAGCCGTAAAGTTTAGTGTAGTTGTTAGATTAGATTAGACTCCTACCTATTTCAAAACTAGCGGGTCGTGGGTATCTTAAAAGTCAGGTCAAGGGATCTACGGATATTTCAAAAGACGTATCTTTTCTTAAAAACACCGTAGCCCTTATTTTCAAAACCCCACGATTCATGTTATTTCAAATGGCACCACTGTGGAACTCATATTTTATTAAATGCAGATTAGTTATCATTGTGTTTAGTATTCAGCTCCCGCTCATTATTGCTGTTCGCTCCGCACCGCATACTTATATTGTGATTCCTATTTGCATTGTTGATATCATGCTGTTAGGACACCAGCACCATTACCGATGATGCGTATGTACCACGTACACTTACTTGCCGGCTCACACACATTTTCATCGGTAATTGCCATGCCACGTACACTTTAGAAATACTATTGCATTGACATAGGTCGTTAGCTAATAATTTAGACATGATATTAGTGTACTTGCCTTATATGCTAGATTAGACATTGTAGTTATTACTTGTTACTTCATGCATGTTATTATTCATTGTTATGCCGCATTCATCGATTTTTATGCCTATATTCACTATTTACATGCTATTGAGGATTGGATTCAGATTTCCATGAGATTTTCTGGATTTGGGGGAAACCCGCAAAACTTATATAAACTTCTTTTCTCTCTTTAAAATAAAAAGTGCGGTTTTCCCATGATGTATGAGTCGTCCACCATGAGTTTGTTGATGGATTTCGAGACCCGATTCGAGGAGTTGGATGAACCGTTTCGGGTACATTGTGGGCCCGGTGCGGTACCCCGGGGCAAGAAGGTCGTGTTGTTGACGTTGAGCCTGGCAGAGGAGCACTACCGACCGGTGATTATACCCGACGCGTCGGATATCCGGAGGATACCGTCGTGGTCTTGAGATTGATGGTAGGGGCCGGTCAGGACTGACGGCGCCCTAGATAGTGAGATTGATACTGAGATTTTGAGATATAGAGGTACTGAGATTTGATGATACAGGCCAGTCCGGATAGCCGGAGCCTGGGATTTTGAGACATTGGGATTTATGTTTTGTGTCGATGCTAGACACTGTTTATGCTGATTTCATTATGATACCTCGCTTTAAAAATACAGTAATCTCACTAATTTATGAAAGCAGTTTCTTCAGTACATGCATTCTGTTTCTTGCATTCATACATCATCCATATGATACATTGCTACCTGAGGCACTGACACGAGCACTTGGTATTACCGTTGTTTAGAGGTATACCCTAGCCATTGTTATAGGCTGCAGATTTTATATTTGAGGATATATATATTGATCGTATGACCTAGGATTGCGTTATACATGCGATTTCTGTTCGTAGATGTATTCTATTCATGAGTTGGCAACTCACCCCCGTTGTGCCCCAGTTTCTTGCAGGTGTTGCCGTACGGGTTTTGTTACGGCTTTGCGGGCAAAGCTTCTTTCAGGTGACATGCTAGTAGGTGGGTTATTTGTATCATACCCATCATTATACATTGTATATTATATTCAGTTGTATCTAGAAGTTCTATCATCCAAACATGTATTTATTTCAGATATAGAGACCAGTGTTGTTTATTCTATTGACCTTAGAGTCGCGCTTTGTATTTTTTTACGGATTTCATGCTGTTTTGAGTTTCCTTTTCTGTTTTGATCCTCGCCCTTGGCGTTGTATATTATATTGCTTGCGTGGTTGTGACCGTCGATTGACGAAGAGCTAGCTCCCGCTTGGGGATGCCTTATTTCATTATATATGCTTTATCAGGTTTTGTACCCGTTTGGGGTCAGTTTTTACAAAGGAAACTCTGCCGAAATTTTTAAGAAAAGACTTGTGATTTTAAAAATGCATATTTCGGCATATGTTGCAAACTACTTGATTTAAATTGGTTTTTCCTTCACTCCACTACTTTTCTTGGTTTGGATTTCTGGGTTTTTGGCTTATTTAGATTACGTACGCCTCGAGACGTTTCGTAGTTTATGTGTCGGTCATGTTCCGTACTTTCGGGTCGTGACAAAGTTGGTATCAGAGCATGAGAGAGAGGGTGAGGGGTCAAACCTTGGGCATGGCTCTTGTTATTCATTCCCTCTTCACCTTTTCTCCCTCCTCCTTCTCCTCTCATGGCAGCTCCATCTCCTCCCTCCTCTAAAAAAAACCTCACAACATACTCAAAAACTCATCAAAACATCATCTCCACTTCATTAAAAACATGCACAAGCTCAATACAAACACTTTGGACCAAGAAAAATCGGATTTTGAAGAGTTGGGGCAACTCAAGAATTTTCTTGAGTTGCCAAATGAGGTAATTTCTGCACCATTAGAAAAGTATTTCAATTCCTTAAGCATCCATACAAGTTTAGAATCGATATTGTGTAGTTTACCGAACTTTGAAAATTCCAAGTTAGGGATTAGGGTTTGAATTGATTCCAAAGGTGCAATTGAGGTGCAATTAGGGACTACAACCCCTGTAGTGATGGTAAATTGAACTAAATCAGAGACTTAAACCCCAAAACCCAACTTAGAAACCCTGATATCGGGAATTTGTGATAATTGTGATGTGTTTTGGTGATCTTCTTGTTAGTTGTATGTATGCCCTAGAGGCCAGTATTGTACAGATTATGTATATTATATTGGATGCTTGGACATATATAGAGATGACTTTCTTGCTCGACATGATAGTATGCTATCTGGTTACTCTTTATCTTAACATGTACACTAGTCTCTTTATACTGTCTTATAGTTACATGTTGGTAAAGCCCTTAGGATTTGTACTTGACTACCTGGACTATGATGCAGATCATACTAGTGGGGACATGGTAGTCCATGAGTACATCCTTCAAGGTCCCTAGCCGTGGGTGTATCGAGACGGGGCATCGATATACCAGAGTAGACTAGCGTATACGCTTCTCGACCCATGTGATGGGCGATGGATGATCCCATATCCATTGGTGTTTGACATCAGAGATGGTATACGGGTGCTCAGTGGAGACTGGGTACACTGGACGGACTCGCCGAGAACTCCCAGATGGTATTATACCTCACGTCAGATGGCAGTTCTCAGGTGACACTTGTACAGGTTAGTCTGTAGACCCGAGATCGTCATAGAGTCTTGTGTGATTCCCACTGTGCTTTGATCTCCACCTTACCACGTCCATGAGGGCATGCAAAACGGTGGTCTTTGGGCACAGTCCCGAGTCACATGGAGGCAATGAGCGATAGGAGGGGTTTCGTCTCTCCCGGTATTGGGGGTTGATGTTGCGCAGTGCTCGATTGGCCGTAGCAGGGAAGTCCCTGGCCAGGGCTGATCAGAGATTTGCTGGTAAGTGTTACCAGTATTTTCTCGACCCGTTACGAGCCTCACATCAGCACGATTTATCGGGTTATTGGGGTCTGACGTATACCACCCCTAGACTTGATATGCGACATATCAGACGAAGAGACCGGACTGTACGGAAAGTGTTACTGGTCGGATTCGCAGGAGAGTGAGCGGGCTAGCTCGTCGATCTTCTGATCGCTCAATACCCGGGTGGCCGTTACGTTTAGCAGACCGCTTGCGGCTTGTGGATGCTTGATATGATCATCATCTGCTACCGGCGTATTGACGAGTCTTTAGAGTCCTACACAGAGGTTTCCTGGCTCAAGCGAAACGAAATAGTAGCGCATATGAGATATGTGCAGGACCGAGAATAATGCGTGTATGTGATACCGCATTTCATTCTCGCGATATATGTTTCGAATGGTTATATTCGATATGACCTAGTTATCGAATCATTGATTCGATAAATCGATGCATTGTATACTAGTCGGTTGTATGCGATATAACCGGATCATTGAATCAAGTGTTGATTTAATGATTTAATGTATAATTATATATTTGATATATTACTTTGCATTAACTAGTATTGGTTCACTTTAAACGGATTTTTCTCACTTGGATTGCACATTGTATATGTGATATGCTTTAGTGCACCTTTTTGTATCATGTTTGATGATACTTGTTAATATAGTTAAGTTTATTGAATTAATCCATGGTTAATTTGATAATTAGGGTTTTGCATTTTCATTTATTTATTCATTTATTTATTTATTTATTTGAAATGAGTTATGATAAGAATGGTGGCTAAGTTTGTTTTATATTGAAGCTTCATGAAGCTTTGACTTTGCTAACCATCCTTATCTTCATGCTTAACCCTAACCCATCAAAGTGACCATGGTTAATTCTCTACACTTAACCCTAGTTCAAGTTATGATAAGTATTTGATTTATATTTATTTTTATAATAAGACTTATCATATTCTTTTTTGCTTGAGCTCATCTTCTTCTTCTTCTTCAAGCTTGCTACTCCAATGGCAACTTGAGCTTTAGTGAGAGAAATCCAAATCTAAAGTGAACCCACCTCCTATTTCTTCACCCTCTACCTCTTGCCAAGTTGTTTTGGGTGTTTACTTCACAAGTTTCACAAGTTTGTGAAGTCGGAGCTTGAGTTTGTGCAACCTCGACGTAGATCGTCTTTGACACAAAGCCGACGACCTATTCCGCTTGCTTTCCCGATGAAGCCGATGATCGAGTCGTGGATTCATGATGGACAGCGAGGACATGAAGTTGCGGAGTCGTGGAGGTGGATATCCGGATCTACAAAGGTTGTAATTTCCGTATCATAGTAGTTAAGTGTTAACTAGCTTTATTTTTCGCCTAAAATTCTAGCAACGATCCGTAGTCTAGGGTTTCTCGGCACCAAAAATTTTAAATTGGCATGTCCGATGCCTTGTGAGAACCCACTAGGGTGCCTAGGAACCTTTCACTGGTATCAGAGCCTAGCTAGAGCCTTAGGCGAAGCGTAGACGGAGTTTGAAGTCCGATCGAACCGAAATCCGATTTCCAAATTGCTCTCTGTACATTTTCGTAAAATGTGGATTTTTGCAAATTAAAAATATGCAGAAAAATAAGCAGGTAAATCTAAGAATTACGATGCAAAAATTACCTAATGATCTTTCTAAAGTGCGGCGGAACCGCGGCATTAGCGTGCTAATGCGGCCCTTCCGCCGCCGTTTTGTCTTATTAGGCACTCAATTTTGCACAGTAACTCCTATTTTTCAGTGCTGGTTTTCCTGGGAATTTTTAATCTGAAATAAAGAGTTGAGTATTTTGGGTTGTATTGGGAGTTCATTTATTCGATCGGATTGTCAAACTTTGTCGATGTGTCGTTCCGGATAATTTTTAGAATATGTTAAAGAGTTCGACCGGATATAAATACCCAGGTTTTCCCCTGCCGGAATAATTCCAAGTGTTGGATTTTTCAGTGGTTAAAAGACGTTCTGAGTAGTGCAAGTAACGCGATGGTCCCTCTAGAAGACAACAAACCTTAACTCGATTATGTGACCGTCCTGAACTGCCCTTTGAACCTTCGGGTTTGGGGCAGTACGGCGTGCCACATGTGAGGCGTTGGCTTGACCCTTCTACGGCTGGACCGTTGGTACTGAGGCATGAAGTGAATGTTTTTGAACCTATTTCATGTGTTGATCTGTATCGGGAAAACTTGGGTGTTCGATTGTTCGATCGAAAAGTTTAACATTTTCTGTTTATCTGGAATGGGATACAATAATTGGAATTCACAAAAGTTATGTGATAACTGGATGAATGTTATAAATTTAGCAGTTTAGTCCCATATGATATTGAAAAGAGTTTTCGATAATGAGACTAAAATGCGGGATTTATATCTGTTAGGCATGTGATGTCTAAAGAAGTTGCGGATTCCAATTGTTGTAGTTTTACACTTTCTTTTCTGTGACCGTAAGTGTAGTATGTTCATATCGCCGGTTTCGTTGCTATACGTCAACGACAATTGGGGTATGCATACTTACTTACGTTGATGACATGTGATGTTATGTGTTGCTGGATATGTTATATTGGATCGTCGTATTCAAATAGCCGGGGGTTTTTATGTGAGATGAGTGTTTTTCATTTTCATTCATGTAAAAACTTGTATGTAATATTATTTTATTTGGGGCACTTCCAGGTAGCGGAAGTTGTCACCCTTTGTATATTATTTACTTTTCCGCATTAGGATAGACCCAAGGAGGGGAGCACAAGTAACCGGGTTCTGGGGTCCAGTGGGAGACCAACTCGAAAAGTCGAGTCCGGGTCTCCTAACCCTAGAATTGGCAGGGTTGCTTGCCGCTCTCGTAGGGGTCTAGGGGTGTGGGATTGGCTATTCGTTACGATCGTGGAATCCGTGTTTTATACTGGCTCGTATTGAAAACACGGACATCCTAGTATATCCAATATTTCATATGTTTATTCTGCTGCGATATCTGTGTTCTGTTTCTGTGATGGATTTAGTATATGATATATATGATATATTATATAGACGTTACTTATGTTTTACACCCGCGCTAGCCCTGCCCTGCTCTGTCGTTAGTTACCTAACCTAACGGTGCACGAGGGGACATCGAGGCGAATGCGGATGGCATAAGTGTACGTCATATCTATCTGTGATGTTTAGGTGTTTAAATGATGGGACTTCATTAATATGATTAATGAAAGATAAGAAACCTAAGATGTTGTAGAATCAGATTTTAAATAAAACAGGTAGCTACAGTTCTTGCAATGCATAGCGGTATATATGATATACCCCGCACCTTATTCGATGAGGAAAGGACCGAGATCCCTTCACCGGGAGTGACTCCTTTAGCAGTAACTGGTAGATGCTACACACTCGGTTTGGCTTTGATTGCTTTTAAAAGTTTTTGCTTTGCACAGCGATATATATGATATATCCCGCACCTCATTCGACGAGGAAAGGACCGAGATCCCTTCGCCGGGAGTGACTCCTTTAGCAAAACTAGAAAAGCCTCAAAATCACTCCATTTCAAAACTTCATTTGATTCTACAACGATATCAAGTTCATTACGCAGTAGGTTTTCAGAAAAACCTGGCGTAGCCCTCCGTCATTTCAGATAAATCCTGTTTAGTATTCGTGCTGCGTTTGTTGACCTTGTCAAGGCGCAGTGTGCGGTTGCTAACCAGTATTTGTCTGTTTATGCATATGATGCAGATTGGGTTAGGGTAGTCGTACGGCCTTGTTGACCTTGTCAAGGGTCGTGCGGGTGGGTTTGATTCAATCAAGAAATGACGGGTTGAACTTGACTTGCGGTCTATGGTTTGTTGACCTTGTCAAGGTCATAGATCGTTCGGGGCAAAATATTATCGGGAATTTCAAGTGTTGAAATTTGCAATGAGATTGCATACCTTCTATGAGATAGTTGGATCCCGATACCCACTGCGAGTAAGAGTTACTCCTGGGAGAGTTTTACACATTGCAATTAGCTGATCAAGTAGGTGTCTAGAAAGGTGTTAACGAGGTTACGCCTCTGGGAAAATGAGGTTTACATTAATTAGGTTCGTGCGAAAGCACGGGGGACCTCCCTCAAAGTACCGACACTGGCCTGGCTGAAAGATTGGCGAACTTGTAGTGTGTAATTAATCCCGGCTAGTCTTTCCTTTTAGGGTTTGAAGGAAGATTTGATAAAAAGCAGTGGGAGCCATCCTGATTAGATAAGATAATAACCAATCTGATCTTGCACGAGCTTACGCTAAAGTGTTTTCTTCTCTCTCTCTCCAGGTAGCGACCATTTCATGCCTTAATAAAGATAATAATATGGATGTATTGACTGAACCCGCATGTTATACTGTGCTGGGGAACGTTGGTTCCGTTCTTTCTTATAAGAGTTATAGGAATGAACAGGATATAGGGGAATACCAGGATTCCCATGCCACCCGAATGAAGAAAGTACATGCTGATGCATTTTCTTCGGGTGTGTTCGTTACTGAGAACTGTTTCTCTATTTGCTCTACGTCCTGGGTATTGGATACCGGGTCAGGATCCCATATATGTAATCAGTTACATGGGCTTAGGAAAGGTAGAGAACTTGGAGAAGGTGATAAAGACATTAGAGTTGGAAATGGTGCAATTGTTGCAGCTAAGACTGTCGGGGAATATCACCTTGTATTACCAACTGGTAATACATTGGTTCTGAACGAATGCTATTACATGCCGAACCTGATATGCAACATTATATCGGTTTCTTTATTAAGTAAAGAGGGATATAATTTTGTATAACAAGACAATGTTATGAACATTTTCCGTAACCAAAAGTTGGTTGGATCAGGCACGTTGTGCAATGGCATTTATGTTCTAAATCAATCAACAGTTCTGAGCATAACAAACACACACAAGAGGAAGAGTTCTGAACTCAACGAATCCTTCTTGTGGCATTGTAGACTGGGTCACATCAATGCGACACGACTAGCTAAGTTGCATAAGGATGGATATTTAAATCCGTTTGAATTTTCATCTTATGACACTTGCCAGTCATGTCTCAAAGGAAAGATGACCAAAACTCCGTTTACAGGACACGGAGAAAGAGTTACCGAACTCTTGGGACTGATACATAGTGATGTATGCGGTCCCATGTCTACACATGCCAGGGATGGTTCTTCATACTTCATTACATTCACTGACGATCTCTCTAGATTCGGATATGTGTTCTTGATGAAACACAAATCAGAAGCTTTTGAGAAATTTAGGGAATATAAACAAGAAGTTGAGAACCAAACCGGAAAAAGTATTAAAATCCTACGATCTGATCGAGGAGGAGAATACTTAAGCAATGATTTCCTGGACTTCCTAAAAGAGAATGGGATTCTCTCTCAGCTGACTCCTCCTTATACACCACAGCACAACGGTGTATCAGAACGGAGGAACCGCACCCTATTAGATATGGTACGCTCTATGATGAGCACAGCTGAGTTACCTATTTCCTTCTGGGGTTATGCGCTGGAGACAGCAGCATACCTATTGAATCAAGTTCCATCTAAATCTGTACCTACCACACCATATGAGATATGGAGTGGGAAGAGACCATATTTTAAACGAGTTAAGATATGGGGTTGTCCGGCCTATGTCAAAAGGCAAAATCCGGACAAGCTCGAGGCACGGTCAGTTCTCTGCAAGTTTGTGGGATATCCAAAGAATTCTTATGGGTATTTTTTCTACCACAGTGGGGAACAAAAGTGTTTGTTGCTCAACATGCCACCTTTTTAGAAAAGGAATTCCTTGAAAAAGAAATTAGTGGCAAAGTGGTAGAGTTGGAAGAAATTCCAGATACACAAACTATAACTGAAGATTTAGTGGAACCAGAAGATTCGATAGTACCAGACGAACCCCAGCCTCTCCGCCGATCTAGTAGGGTTTCTCGTCCACCTGAGAGATACTACGGTTTTCTCATAGATGGTGGAAGCGAGGATTGCATCATGGAGGATGATGACCCAACTAGCTTCGAGCAGGCCATCACGAGTGGGGACTCAGTGAAATGGCTGGATGCTATGCGGTCCGAGATGGATTCCATGTACACCAACAAAGTATGGACTTTGGAAGTTGCTCCTGAAGGGGTAAAACCCATTGGGAGCAAGTGGATCTTTAAGAAGAAACTTGGTGTAGATGGGAAAGTAGAGACTTTCAAAGCTAGACTTGTAGCAAAGGGTTTTCGTCAAAGACCAGGTGTGGACTATGACGAAACCTTTTCTCCAGTGGCTATGCTTAAATCCATCCGAATCATGCTTGCCATTGCTGCCTTTCATGACTACGAAATCTGGCAAATGGATGTTAAGACCGCCTTTCTAAATGGTGATTTAGAAGAGTGCGTGTACATGACTCAGCCAGAGGGCTTCGTAGACAGTGGGAGCAGCGGGAAGGTGTGCAAGCTGCTTAAATCCATTTATGGATTAAAGCAAGCATCGCGGAGTTGGAACATCTGCTTTGACGTCGTTATCAAAGAGTTTGATTTCGTCAAAAATCCGGATGAACCTTGTATCTACAAGAAGGTGGCAGAGAGTAAGGTTGTCTTCCTCGTATTGTACGTGGACGACATACTCTTGATAGGAAATGATATTCCTATGCTGCAATCGGTCAAGCTCTTCTTATCACAAAGATTCTCGATGAAAGATCTTGGTGATGCCTCCTGCATATTGGGAATCAGGATCTATAGAAATAGATCCAAACGGATTTTGGGATTGTCCCAATCCAGGTACATTGACACCATACTAAAGAGGTTTAGTATGGAAGAGTCCAAGCGTGGGAATATGCCCACGATCTCTGGAGTCACTCTCTCCAAAGAGATGTCTCCCAAGACTGATTTGGAGAGAGCTCGCATGCAAGGGATACCCTATGCTTCGGCAGTAGGCTCTATCATGTATGCGATGCTATGTACCAGACCCGATGTAGCATACTCACTAAGTATAGTGAGCAGGTATCAAGCTGATCCTGGAGAGAGTCACTGGACAGCTGTGAAGAGCATTCTCAAGTACTTGCGAAGGACTAGAGATATGTTCTTGGTGTATGGTAACGGAGAACTCCAAGTGGAGTCCTTTACCGATTCGAGCTTCCAGAGTGATAAGGACGACTCTAAGTCGCAATCGGGTTTTGTCTTTACCCTTTACGGAGGGGCGGTTAGCTGGAAGAGTTCCAAGCAGGAAACCGTGGCAGACTCGACGATGGAGGCTGAATACATCGCTGCCAACGATGCTGCCAAAGAGGCTGTCTGGATCAAGAAGTTCATTACAGAACTTGGAGTGGTTCCATCCATTGAGCATCCAATACCTTTGTATTGCGATAACAATGGAGCGGTGGCTTTGGCCAAGGAACCCAGGTCCCATCAGCGATCCAGGCATATTCTGAGGCGGTATCACCTGATCCGGGAGATAGTTGATCGCCGGGAGATCGAGGTCAGGAGAGTTGACACGAAGAACAACACGGCGGATCCACTCACGAAGGCCATTCCCCAGATACAGTTTGAGAGACTCTTCGGGATGCTCGGTATGAGATACTACAGCAGCTGGCCCTAGTGCAAGTGGGAGATTGTTAGTTGTATGTATGCCCTAGAGGCCAGTATTGTACAGATTATGTATATTATATTGGATGCTTGGACATATATAGAGATGACTTTCTTGCTCGACATGATAGTATGCTATCTGGTTACTCTTTATCTTAACATGTACACTAGTCTCTTTATACTGTCTTATAGTTACATGTTGGTAAAGCCCTTAGGATTTGTACTTGACTACCTGGACTATGATGCAGATCATACTAGTGGGGACATGGTAGTCCATGAGTACATCCTTCAAGGTCCCTAGCCGTGGGTGTATCGAGACGGGGCATCGATATACCAGAGTAGACTAGCGTATACGCTTCTCGACCCATGTGATGGGCGATGGATGATCCCATATCCATTGGTGTTTGACATCAGAGATGGTATACGGGTGCTCAGTGGAGACTGGGTACACTGGACGGACTCGCCGAGAACTCCCAGATGGTATTATACCTCACGTCAGATGGCAGTTCTCAGGTGACACTTGTACAGGTTAGTCTGTAGACCCGAGATCGTCATAGAGTCTTGTGTGATTCCCACTGTGCTTTGATCTCCACCTTACCACGTCCATGAGGGCATGCAAAACGGTGGTCTTTGGGCACAGTCCCGAGTCACATGGAGGCAATGAGCGATAGGAGGGGTTTCGTCTCTCCCGGTATTGGGGGTTGATGTTGCGCAGTGCTCGATTGGCCGTAGCAGGGAAGTCCCTGGCCAGGGCTGATCAGAGATTTGCTGGTAAGTGTTACCAGTATTTTCTCGACCCGTTACGAGCCTCACATCAGCACGATTTATCGGGTTATTGGGGTCTGACGTATACCACCCCTAGACTTGATATGCGACATATCAGACGAAGAGACCGGACTGTACGGAAAGTGTTACTGGTCGGATTCGCAGGAGAGTGAGCGAGCTAGCTCGTCGATCTTCTGATCGCTCAATACCCGGGTGGCCGTTACGTTTAGCAGACCGCTTGCGGCTTGTGGATGCTTGATATGATCATCATCTGCTACCGGCGTATTGACGAGTCTTTAGAGTCCTACACAGAGGTTTCCTGGCTCAAGCGAAACGAAATAGGAGCGCATATGAGATATGTGCAGGACCGAGAATAATGCGTGTATGTGATACCGCATTTCATTCTCGCGATATATGTTTCGAATGGTTATATTCGATATGACCTAGTTATCGAATCATTGATTCGATAAATCGATGCATTGTATACTAGTCGGTTGTATGCGATATAACCGGATCATTGAATCAAGTGTTGATTTAATGATTTAATGTATAATTATATATTTGATATATTACTTTGCATTAACTAGTATTGGTTCACTTTAAACGGATTTTTCTCACTTGGATTGCACATTGTATATGTGATATGCTTTAGTGCACCTTTTTGTATCATGTTTGATGATACTTGTTAATATAGTTAAGTTTATTGAATTAATCCATGGTTAATTTGATAATTAGGGTTTTGCATTTTCATTTATTTATTCATTTATTTATTTATTTATTTGAAATGAGTTATGATAAGAATGGTGGCTAAGTTTGTTTTATATTGAAGCTTCATGAAGCTTTGACTTTGCTAACCATCCTTATCTTCATGCTTAACCCTAACCCATCAAAGTGACCATGGTTAATTCTCTACACTTAACCCTAGTTCAAGTTATGATAAGTATTTGATTTATATTTATTTTTATAATAAGACTTATCATATTCTTTTTTGCTTGAGCTCATCTTCTTCTTCTTCTTCAAGCTTGCTACTCCAACGGCAACTTGAGCTTTAGTGAGAGAAATCCAAATCTAAAGTGAACCCACCTCCTATTTCTTCACCCTCTACCTCTTGCCAAGTTGTTTTGGGTGTTTACTTCACAAGTTTCACAAGTTTGTGAAGTTGGAGCTTGAGTTTGTGCAACCTCGACGTAGATCGTCTTTGACACAAAGCCGACGACCTATTCCGCTTGCTTTCCCGATGAAGCCGATGATCGAGTCGTGGATTCATGATGGACAGCGAGGACATGAAGTTGCGGAGTCGTGGAGGTGGATATCCGGATCTACAAAGGTTGTAATTTCCGTATCATAGTAGTTAAGTGTTAACTAGCTTTATTTTTCGCCTAAAATTCTAGCAACGATCCGTAGTCTAGGGTTTCTCGGCACCAAAAATTTTAAATTGGCATGTCCGATGCCTTGTGAGAACCCACTAGGGTGCCTAGGAACCTTTCACTTCTATAACCCGGGTGACCTGAAAAATATTTAGCGAAGACTGAGAGATGTGCAGGCAACCTAGAACCTATACCCAAAACCTGAGATCCCCACTCCAAGTTCGGGCCGCAAATTAACTCATTTTGGCCTCAAATTGCACCCTGGGTATAGTGGAAATGATCGATGTTTGGTCCAGGGCTTTATCTCCAGTAAATTAGACCCTCCATATGTGCAAAAATGGCTAATTTCACTCAGGGTAAAATCTGGGACCATTTTCTTGAGTTGCTGCATTGTTTTGCGACTTCGTTTTAATTTGGGATTTGGTATTTGATTTTGTGTTCCGTCGTCTCAAGTTTGTACGTCAGCGACGGGGGTTGTTTGTTGGTTTTGCAGGCATAGGCTATAGGTTTTAACCTATGAGCGAACGTGTGGCGTTTTGGTTTTTCGACTTGATTTTAATACGCATTTTTGCGATTGTGTATTGGTTGTAGGTACCCCCACGTGGATTTCAAGAGGACGAGGATGAGCGTGGCGTCATCGACTCCAGCAAGCAAGGATCAAGTGAGTAGATATATATATCTACGGGGGAAGTCGGGTGGATGGCGTATAGCACCCCCGCAGTTCGTAGTGTAGTGTATGGTACATTATATATGGATATATTTACATGTTTATTTTGAGATTATGATTAACTAGATGGACTTTGGGAGTCATGGATAATTGTAGTATAATTGGATGATAGTGTCGTTAGTTAGTTTAGTCGCGAGCCCTAGAATAAGGTTCACACCCACACGCATACACATGCTTATTTTATTTTTACTTGTGCGTATATGGGGATATGTATATATATAGACACACACATAGGTATGAGACTATGTGTATATATATATTGTAACGTTTTGAAAATCGTTTCGGTGAAATTTCGAAAAAACGGTACAATAAGGGGGTTTTCTATAAAAAGTCAAAATGCAAATATCTTTATTATAAAATTAAATATACATATTCTAGCTATGTAATTGCTAGTATTTGGTGTTTATTGAGCCACTGGTGAAATTTCAAATTTTCTGAAAAATTTTCCGAAATTAATTATTTTAATATTATTTTAAGCCGTTCCTAATACATTTAATTAGGGAAAATTACAAATTGGAATTAGTTGAAACAAATTTTGTGCATCATAAAACATTAAATAAAATTTTCGACCATGTGGTGTGGGGGGAGTGAGGAGAGAGAGAGAGGTGAAGAAAATGGGGAGAAAAGACAAATTCTACACCTCTTTGACTTTTCTTTTCTTTTGAAATGTGAGGTGATTGGAGAGAGAGAGAGGGAGGGGCTGTCAAAGTGGGCCAGCCACATGGGGAGGGGGAGAGAGGGTGAGGTGTGGGTGTGTGGGTTAGGGAAAAGATAAATGTATTACCCCAATTCCCATTAACACTAATTTCACCGAAAAAAGCCTTTTTCTTCGATATTTTCTAAACCGTTTTGGCAAACGATTTCATTTCAAAAACCACATGATAAAATTTTATTTAATGTTTTATGATGCACAAAATTTGTTTCAACTCATTCCTATTTGTAATTTTCCCTAATTAAATGTATTAGGAACGGCTTAAAATAATATTAAAATAATTAATTTCGGAAAAATTTTCAGAAAATTTGAAATTTCACCAGTGGCTCAATAAACACCAAATACTAGCAATTACATAGCTAGAATATGTATATTTAATTTTATAATAAAGATATTTGCATTTTGACTTTTTATAGAAAACCCCTTTATTTTACCGTTTTTTCGAAATTTCACCGAAACGATTTTCAAAACGTTACAATCTTCCCCCTTAAAGAAATTCGGTCCCCGAATTTGAATTAAAACTCCCCCCAAATACTAAAATATTTCAGCCAAAGCCATCAAATCGCCGGGGCTCCGAAACCATAAATACATAAAACGCATCATAGCGCAATGCATGCGCATGAGTAATGAGCAGATAACTCGAAATCAAAACTCCGTCAAGCATCCCGCAATCATCGGAGTAAAGGTGAAGACACAAATTCCAAATCCAAAGCAAGACCGATATGCTATAAATCGGAACTATACATGTAAACATCAGGAGGAAATGCATGCCAAATCTTTTAAGTTGATGTGCAATGCACATAACACTGCACAGTGGCGGACGTCTATCATAAGAAAATAACTATATACATATATACCTTTGTTTGAAATGTACGTTCCGCCGTTTTGGGAAACAATTTAGAAGGGTTTTCCTTTTTTTAAACGTTTCGCGTCATATCAGACACGTAGGTAAATACTGAGACTATAGCTTGCTTTTTGGAATTCCCTTCAATAGCTATCAATGCATGCAAAATACATTCAGGTACTGTCCTCTGACTAGTCCTGCTTAGTACGAAAACACATCGCAATTATCATAATAAAAAAACGTACTGCTCTATAAGAAATCAATCCCAAAATACGCGTATGAATACTACGTGCGTCTGGTGCGCACGACAATCAAAACCCATATACGTGCCATACAAATGCACAGAAACAAGATCTAAGTGCATCGGGTGTGCACAAAGCATCTGTCGTAGGCAACGTGTGTGCCTGACAGCAAAATCAGGTGCATCTGACATGCACGAAGAATCTCGATTTAGTGCATCTGGTTTGCACCAAAATCGCACCTCAAAACATGCGCTCAACATGGGCGAAAACCCAAAACCAGGGGCGTCCATCATGCACGAAATCATGAAATCCAATATCAAGCGTCGAACATGCGCAAAATCAAATCAGGTGCACAAGGTGCACAAAACAAATATCGAGTATCACAATCAAAATCGATGTCCAGTGTATCTAAGTGCACAAAAGGCGTATCACTGTACTGCAAGCATATATAAACTATACAGAGTGCAGGAACCAAATTTTGTGCGTGCATACGCACAAAATCAACTCAAATGTCTAAAACCTTAAAATCACAAACATGTGAAACCAAAGCACGAAAACGATATCAAGTGCAACACTGTGCAAAGATCGTAAATCCTCAATCATCAAAATCAAATCATGCGAATAAATCACCCAAAACATCGAAATCAATAATGGCAGAATAGCACCGCTCAAGTGCATCCTCTAAGAAATCTCGGGCCAACTGTCGCGGTCACTAGTGGGATGTCTCGTCGATGATCGTGAACTCTGGCCTGCTGGTGTGCGTAACAATGACCACTCCTGGGTCAAGGTCTTCACTATGAATTACCAATCTCTCGGTCCATCGGTTCATCGGCCCTATCAGATGTGCTAACGGGGATGATCCCGTTCTGGCACTTCTCTGGTCATCTCTCGGTCAATCATCGCGACCACTCGTAAGGCAGCATATCACTGGCGTCGGCCTCTGGCTTTCTAAATGTACGTGACACATCTGATCCTGGGTGCAAGTATCATTGCAGCAGTGTCCTGGAAGGAATCCTGCTCATGGTCTCTTCCATGTCTCATCTCTGCCAACTGTCCGAAGTCATTGTCCTTTCCTATATCTGCATCTTGCTCTGGAACAACTGCATACTCATCGCGAGTCCTTCTGGAAGGTAAATCCAAGTACCATGCCTCGGCATGCGCATCGCATCTGTGATGTCGGCGGAGTGGAACGTCATCTCATCTAGATCTGGTACGAACCTCTTACTTCACTTTTCTCTAATGTCGTCTGCTTTGGACTCGTCTCGTCGCGGCTGCATGGACTGAGCTCCAACGGCTATCCTCGTATCGGGAGTCTCCCAAGAAATGCATATCACCACATAGCATCCGAATTAAGTCGAACCATCCAATCGATTGTCAAAACCTCATAATCCCCCAAGGGCTCAACATCTTGGCACAGTTTAATAGTATCGAGTACATACCACAGCATCGGTGGTCCAGCCGTAGAAGGGCAAACCCAAGCCTCACTAATGGCGCCGTGGAACTGCCGCAAACCCGAAGGTTCAAAGGCTTTCACACGGTCATTATGTCGAGTTAGGGTTTCATTCTTCTAGAGGGTCCATAGAATTTCCTGCATGTCTTTCCCACTACTTTAAACTTGGAATAATAGGTTTCTGACATTCGATCGTCTCTGTCGACTCCTAACGTCTCCGCATGAAGTCGTCTCTAGTTGGAATCAATCTATCTGATGACCTCGCATCGGGGTAGGAGAACGATCCACATGTCCTAGTCATTCATCCTCGATGACTAGCGACCTTCTATCATCTCTTAGTACAACTCATTCTGCACTAACTCCAGCATCTGGGCAATATCTCATCGTTCGCAGCAATAACTGGCTCGCTCGTCTGCACGCTGAACGGTGCCTCAATCATCAGGAGTAAGCAATACTTCAATGGTCATCAAAATCTGGCTGGCCTCTATCAGTGGCTCAATCCTCTAGTGCAAATCGGCACGTCCGAGTAATCTCATACAGCATTCCACCCAACTTTCGTGGCGCGAAGACACAATGAAAAGACACATCTCTGCAATCGTGTGTCGCCGGAATCATGCCCTGGTCAGTCCTCGTTCTTGACGAGCTCATGCTGACCGCGACTCTAGCCATAGCTCTCCCTGCCCGTAATCGTGGCAGCAAAACCATAACTGGTACTGATGAGGCTAGATCGGAATGAATATAATACTGAGCAAAGAAATGTACATCCTAAGGCTTCTTAAGTGGAGTAGCGTATCGTAAGTATGCCGCGGAACATACCAACGGTACGTCACTCTACTTTAGTCACCTATTCCATCAACCAAAGGTCATCCTACGCTCCGAAGGTAAAACCTAACGCTCTGATACCAACTTTGTCATGTCCCGAAAGTACGGAATATGACCGGCACTTAAACTACGAACGTCTCGAGGCGTACGTAATCTAAGTAAGCCGAAAACCCAGAAATCCAAACCAAGAAAAGTAGTAGAGTGAAGGAAAACCAATTTAAAACAAGTAGTTTTAATAGCATAAGCCGAATTATGCGGTTTTAAAAAAAACATCAAATATTTCCCGAAAATTTCGGCAGAGTCTCCTTTGTAAATACTGGCTCCCAAACGGGATACAATATGAATAGTATACGAAATCAATAAAAAGGCATCCCCAAGCGGGAGCTAACTCTTCGTCAATCGACGGTCACAACCACACAAGCAATATAATATACAACGCCAACGGCGATGATCAAAATTCAAAAGGAAACTCAAAACCACAAGAAAACCACAGAAATAAAACGCGCGACTCTAAGATCGAAGGAATAACATCACTGGTCTCTATCTCAAAAATAAATACATGTTTGGTTGATGGAACTTCTAGATACAACAGAGTAATAATATACAAGTTATATAATGGGGGGTACGATACAAGTAAACCCACCAACTAGCAAATCACCCGAAGGAAACTATGCCCGCAACCCGTAATGAAACCTGTACGGCAAACCTGCAAGAAACTGGGGCACAACGGGGGTGAGTTGCCAACTCGTGAATAGAAAAACATCTACGGAAGGAAATCGCATAAATAACGCAACCTAGGTCAATGATCATAATATATCCTCAAATATAAGTATAACATGCAGCCTATAACAATGGCTAGGGTAATATCTAACCGAGTGTGATCTCATGCCCGTGTCAGTGCCTCAGGTAGCAATATATCATATGAATGAGGTATGAATGCATGGAACATAATGCATGTACTGACGAAAACTGCTTTCATAAATCAGTGAGATTTTTGTATTTTAAAAGTGAGGTACCATAAATGAAATCAGCATAAAACAGTGCCCAGCATCGACACAAAACAAGTGTCCAAATATCTCGATATCTCTGTATCACAATCGCTATACCTCAATATCTCAAATCACAATATCTAGGGTGCCGTCAATCTAGACCGGCCCCTACCATCCATCTCAAGACCACGACGGTATCCTCCGGATATCCGACGCGTCGGGTAATATCACCGGTCGGTAGTGCTCCCCTGCCGGGCTCAACGTCAACAACACATTCCTCTTGCCCCGGGGTACCGCACCGGGCCCACCATGTACCCGAAACGGTTCCTCCACTCCTCGAATCGGGTCTCGAAATCCATCAGCAAACTCATGGTGGACGACTCATACATCATGGGAAAACCGCACTTTCTATTTTAAAAGAGAGAAAAGGTTTATTTATGTTTTTGCGGTTTTCCTCCAAATCCAGAAAATCTCATGGAAATCCGAATCCAAACCTCAATAACACGTAAAATAGTGAATATATGCATGAGAATCCATGAATGCGGTATAACAATGAATAACAGTATGCATGAAATAGCAGGTAATAACTATAATGTCTAAACTAACATATAAGGCAAGTACGCTATGTCAAGCAATAATATTTCCTAAGGTGTACGTGACATGGCAATTACCGATGAAGATGTGTGTGAGCCGGCAAGTAAGTGTACGTGGTACATACGCATCATCGGTAATGGTGCTGGTGTCCTAACAGCATGATATCAATAATGGAGTATGAAACATAATATAAGCATGCGATGCGAAGCGAACCACAATAATGAGCGGGAGCTGAATACTAGACGCAACTATAACTAATCTGCACTAATCTAATATATGTCCTACAAATGGTGCCTTTTGAAATAACACGAATCATGGGGTTTTGAAAATAGGGGCTACGGTGTTTTTATGAAAAGATACGTCTTTTGAAATATCCGTAGGATCCCTTGGGCTGTCTTTTAAAATACCCACGATTCGTTAGTTTTTGAAATAGGTAAGAATCGAATCTAACCTAACAACTAAACTAAACTAAAGGGCTAAGCTAACAAGCTGGACTACAGGTAAGGAAACCGCCTAACATCTGAGTCGATCCATATACATACCTGTATATATATTAGTCGGTGATCCCGCCTCAATAATATCATATTCGATAACATATCTATAATCAGACATCCCAAGTCAAGAGTGCGGATCAATCGTCAATATATAGCTCGTACGTAAATCCGTCGTACGGCATCCCCAATTTCGGATACGGTCAATATCATACTCATTACACTGTTCATCTGGTATCCTCTTTATCAAGATCATCATCTGGGGTATTGACCCATGTCTAGTACACTACTAAAATCACTATTCACATGGCATTGTCATTCAAAGATCCGCTATAACATCAGGACGTATCTCAAGTACGAATCCCGCCATATCACCGATCTCACGGTGTCACGACCCAAAATTGGCCCGTGACGGCCCTAATACTACGCAACGCCCAAAGACGCAACGTAGTAAGAGAAAGCCAAACCCAGAAATCTAAACCATGAAAATACGGAAAAGATAATATAAGTTTTGAAACATTTGAAATCGCAACCCAAATTCTTTTAAAAAGGTCTACTTTCTTTCTTTAAAATTTTAGCAACACCCCCTTTTTATAAAGACTAGTCAAGATGAATACAACAGAGAAATAAGGACAGTAGAGAAAAAGCTGTATATAAAAGACATCAAATCCACAATAATACACACTAACGTCCTCACCAAGTCTCTATGTCAAATATACAATAGTAGATGCAGAGTACAAAGACAACGAAGGTACAATATGAAATACAGATAACCACAAACCCACTTAAGCAAAATAGTACTGTGAGCTGAGGCGGTATCTGGAGCAAAAGATGATAGCTGGGTAGCTGAATAGAGAAATAGCCTGCCTCGACTACTCTGGGGAACAACCTGAAACACCTGTGGCCCAACGGGGGTGAGTTGCCAACTCGTGAATAGTATAAAACATATACAGGTAATCGCAGGAATGCACGTACACCATGAATCTAAGATATGCGATTACAGTAATAATATGTCATGCAAATGCTGAAATAAGGAGAGTACACTAGCAGGTACAATCAATATGTGAAGCAATAATAACATGACAATAGTATGCAATGACTATGCAATAGAGATATGAGAAAGCAAATATGCAACTATCATAAGGGTACACTACAAGTACTACCAATATATGAATCTGTGCATAAGGTAGGTAATAGTGAGGTATAGGGTGGAATATGTCATTTCCCACGGAAACCTGACGTCGTGGCAGGATCACAATCCATCAAGATACTCCAATCCCAAATCCTCAAATCAGCCCCCACATTGGGCACTCACATCATATAAGTCTCACATCTCCTCAATGTACAATATCGAGTAATCTCCTATATCCCGAATGTACAAATCACCAATCACATAGGTATGTCCAATATCCAATCCCAATGAATCACCTAGTATCCCAAGTCCAATCTCAAGTAAGAATCTAACATCCTAAAGGTATATATATATGTACAGAATAAATATGATGGGGGCAATACACATATATTAGCGTCCCATTCCACTAATATTGGTGTAAGGGTATATATAACAACGGCTAATCCCCTGTTATATATACAAAAAGGGGTTAAAGAATGTCATGAAAACAGTGTGCCAAGCATCGACACAGAAATCCTCGTATATCGGGCTCCGTCAGTCCGGATCGGCCCACGGGGTCCGTCTGCGGTATCGGCCCTCGGCCCCGACAGTACAGATCATCCCGCATCCATCTCTCGACTCTGGTCAGTATACTCCGGATAACTGCCAGGTCCAACCAATCACCGGTAGGTACTCGCCCGCCTCCAGGCTCAATCGGCAAACCCATCGATCTTCTTGCCGAGGGGAACCATACCGGGCCCCACCATGTACTCTCATACAGCAACCACACCTCGTATGGAGTATGTAATCAGCACCGATAAAACTCATGGGGGACGCTCAAATATCATATCAAGGAAACCGGGTTGTTCTATGTATGCATAATTTCATGAACTCCCGCGGTTCCCAAATCCCGAAAACATCATAAAAAATCCAGATAAACAATGAGCAAATCCAGGAATAAATGTATGCGATATATCTGAATGCGAGCAGGTAAACACAAGTATATAGCTGAACCAGATGTATGCGATATATCTGAATGCTAGCAGGTAAACACAAGTATATAGCTGAACCAGATGTATACGAAATCAAGATAAGGTACAGCTAAGTAACATCAGTAAATGTAAATATGCGACAGCAACTGAATATGTGTCTAACATACAGGTGTAGCAAAGTATAGGTATCTACCTATAGGAACTGATGTCGTATACCCCCCTGGGTATAAGTAACATATGTAGCAAATCCCTCCCGGTATAAGTAAAATATGTAGGAGGTATACCTGTAGCTGTATCGCAAAGTGAAAATATACCTATCACTAAAGGTATGATACGCTATAGGTATACCGATAAGCTAGATGTCATGTGTGGCAAGCAATAGTAGCTATAAGGGGTAGTGTGTGACATGGCAATTATTGACGGTGTGTGTGTAGCATACAATCCGTGCTCGTGCAACATGAACCGTCAATAATGTGTGCAGTGTCCTACGGCTGCTAGTCACAGTATATAACTATATCAAGGAAATGCAGTAAGGCGCAATTCTACCATGACGTAGAATGTGCGACAGGAATTTGAATCCTAGCCCAGACGCATAACGCCATGCGGGCGATTCCCCTGTAGATGTTATATCTACTCACCTACACTCCATGCTAGGTGAACCCTACCATCTGCTCCCCCTGTAGTAGTTTCCGTTGCTCCTGCCTGCAAACCTGCAAATACGACAAGAAATCACATAAGCCAAATATCCCGCGAAACGCGATATCGAACCAAAACGAGAAACTCGCGTCGCGAACTAAACGCGCGTGTGCACGATACGCTGAATCGTGTGTGTACGCATCTAAAATCCATCGCGACACACCGCGATACGCTGGATCACAGAACCCACTCACGTATCGCGCGTATCGCGCAAACACAACGGACACAAAAACGGTATTTGATCCCAGATTTTCCTACAGGTCAAAACTCACAAAACTACACATGCCAGAACACTACAAATCAAAGCAGACAACAGTACCCAAAAACCCAACACCTAGTTCCTCTTCCTGGCCGCAATTTGCGGCCAGAATGCTAAAATTGTCGGCAACAGAAGAGAGTGGGGGTCTCGTTTTCTGGTGGTGCTATCTAGACCTAACAAGCATGCTCCAGTTTCCTCAATTTTGTTCTTTAAGGTCCGGGTCAAAAGCAGATCACAGAAGTCACAAATATCGCTTTAAAACACCAATTTGCACAATTAAAGAAACATTATGGTATTTTAGTGTAATCTGGCTATTCCTCAGTTGAAGTGGCCTTGTTAACACTTAAATATACTAGGTTAGCTAACACAATCAACAATTTACCACCATTCCACTCAAACACCCTAATCTAGCACTAATTTAGCTAATTTAACACTAACCGACACCAAACTACACACAAGCTAGAAAAACTAGGGAAAGAGCTCAGAATTATACCCTAGGGAACCCAAGGAAGCAAGAGAAGAAGTGTGTGCAGGTGCTGGGGTTGCTGCTGCTACAGTTGCTGCCTGTTGCTGCTGCTTCTGCTACTTGCTGCTGCTACTGATGTTGATGATGATGATGATGCTGATAATGTTGTTGTGGTTGATGTTGGAGCTGCTACTGCTGCTCCTGCTGCTGATGATGATGTTGTTGTTGATGGTGAGGATGCTGCTGCCACTGCTGTAGGTGTGTGTGTGTGTGATGAAGCTGCTGCTGCTATTGTTGCTGTTGTTGTTTGTTGTTGTTGTTCTTGCTGGTGATGATGCTGCTGCTGCTCCTGAAGGCTGCTGCTTCAGCTGTTGTGTGAGTGTGTGTGAGAGAGTGAGTGAAATGAGAGAAAAGAGAATGAGAATTGAGTGAACTAACAAAGCTAACCCCTCCTCTCTTCTCACTCCCTCTCACCTCATTAATTGAGGCATGGGCAAAGCCATGATGCCCATGCTTTCTCTCTCTCTCTCTAAGTCAACCAATCAACCATATTAAAAAAAAGCCCTTTTTAAATTCATTTTAGATAAAAAAAATAACCATGACACTATTAAACACAAAGCACTTAAAGAAAAGTTATTAACTTAAAGAGAAAGGATTAATCTATCATGCTTGCTAAACATGGTCTAACCCCATCTCTAAACCCTAGTTGTCATGCACAAGTGTGTGTGTGTGTCTAACAAAATTCTAATAAAATATACATTAAATAGGATAAAATATTTAAAACTTAATTTGGTAAACTTTTATTTAAAAACTATACTCTAAAAATATAATTAGCTACAAAACACATTCTAAGGTGTTACAATCTCCCCCCCTTAAAAGAAATTCGTCTCCGAATTTAGAAATATACTGATACGTGTACCTTCAAAGGGAAGATTAAAATCCTCAAATCTCGCTCGCAGCCTCGCAAGTGACTACCTCACTATACGGCTACGTCCAAGAAAACCCTTCACAGATGGCAAGACCTTTGACCGACTTTTCTCCACCTGTCGAGCCATTAACACACATGGCTGCGGGTGAACGAAAGATCGTGTCCAGCTAAATGGTCTGGTGCCAAATCATGTGAGAAAGGTCAAGAAGGAAATTGTAGAGTATCATTACAAGGAATACGGGGTGAAATTCTAATAATCTGGGCGGAAGTGCCAAATTAAAGGCAAAGGAACTAACTCTCTTATAGGATCTAAAAAGGACCTAAAATCCTGGGATAAGCTTCCCAACATCCAACACGTCATTCATCGGAAAGTCCATAGGAATACATGATCTGTCCTACGAACTCGAGTCTATGACCAACACCGTCGTCATAAGACCTCAGTTCGAAATGGACAATCCCCATCCAGACCTAACACAACTGGACCGTCTCCGAAGTCTCTAGACTAGCTGGGGTCCAAAGTCTTACTTACGCAGAGTCAGAAAAACAACAGACTGGTGACCGACAAGACCTATCCCCTAAGCCTAAGGGTGGCCAATTGGAGTATCTCCTGATAACAGCAATCGAAGGAGGACCCTAACGATGGCGAGTGACGATCCCCAACTGCTGACAACAAACAAAACAAACACACCACTTAACAAACACAAATGAGCACATTGAGTATAACCGGACGACGAGAATCCGAATGGAGTCACACCCTGACTAAACTTGGGTAGAAACCATAACGAAATTCGTGGAGATCTGCTCCCATTCCTACTTCGGAATGGCACAAGATTTCAACTCTCCAGCCGGCCTCAGATGCTCGACTCAAGCACACAACAAGACTGACACCATGAACGAAACCTGAAACTTCTCTATACATCCCTGTCCACTCGTAACTATCTCACAAGTCACGCCGGAGCTGGTGGAACTTGAATGTATATATAGAGTTGACAGATGTGCATGCTCTAGGATTATACGTCTCTACCCGATGAAACCAGGTACACAAACGCGTCCCTAACTTAGCACATCATTGTCACAAATCAAGGTCTCTGAATCATTACCCAGCCGAGTATGCTCACGTATCGCCGACGAACGATCTTCGGCGGGCAGTGCCTCGCGAAAACGATTTAAGGAAAGTGGTCGGGCGCGGACATGAGCAAGCTGTCCCCTCCGTAGAGACGAACTAAGCTATACTCAACGATCACACAAGAACTGTAAATCTGCAGAAGACTAACACAACAATCCAAATCTGCTGCAGGAAGATGTACATTAAGCTCTAGTGGTTCGTGGAAAATCTGACACGACTCTCAAACAAGAAGTGTCTCCGAATCTCCAACGCAAAACCACCGCGGCCATCTCCAGATCATGATTGGAATATCCTTCTCGTACTTCATCCAAATGTAGGGAAGCAAAAGCGATGACTCTGTAGAGTCACATCAGTACACTCTCGAGCCCACTCAAGAAACATTACAGTTCAACAACAAGGTCGCCCGAACCAAAAGCAAAGAAAAACTGATGCAGTTGTTAACTGAATCTTCAACTGCCGAAAACTCCGTACACATGCCTCAGTCCACAGAAAAGAGACCTCCTTTCTGGTCAATTCAGTCGATGGTGCAGCACTACTCTAGCAATCCTGCATGAAACGGCGGTAAAAACCTGCTAAGCCCAAAAAGCTGCGGATCTCCGTCCTGCACACAAGTCCAGGCCTAAACTGTACGGCCATGATCTCCCTCGGAACCATACGGAACCGTCTCCCGTGACTACAAGACCTAGGAGTCAACACCAACAAGCCTGAAGAAACACTCTGAGAATTTAGCAACTACTAGTACTTTCCCAGTATCTGCATAACAAATCCTCAGTGCTACTCCTGTCCCTCAAGACACATTAAATAGACCAGAGTGTCGTAAATAACACAACAAAAACTGGTCGAGGAACGGCCTGCAAAAAAATCTGGTTCATCATATCTACGAATGCTGCTAGGGCATCAGGGAATCCAACGACTCACCGATACACACAAAGACCGTAGCACGCATAAGGCAGTCTTCGGAATGCCGTCACTCCGAATCCGCAATAATGATGACCTGATCCCAAACACACTTAGAAGATGTCTCGCACTCTGGAGCTGATCGAAGAAATCGTCACGGCGAGGTGAAAGATACCTATCCGCACCGTAAGCCGGTTCAATTGACGATCCGTCGATACACAACCCTAAACTGCCGTCTTTCTCCTCGACGAACAGAAATAGGAGCTTCCAAAAGCGAAACACTCAGACGCACAAACTCCCCAAACCCAAATTCTGCAGCTGATCCTTTAGCTCCCAAGCTTCGCCGGCTCATCCGGAACAACGTCGGAAAAACTCTCGCACGAAAGGAATCCGGTCCAACAATCCCACTGTGGCTCCGGTATCACGAATGAACGCCAAGAATCCATGACATCTCCTCAGTAGCCGACTAGCGAAAAAGGCTGGATTCAACCTGTGAAAGGCGGCACAACTAACCACCTGCAAAACAAGAACTGACTTGCCGGGGAAAACAAAACCTAACTTGTTTCCTCACGGTAGTCCACAGACGCCTAGCACGTAATTAACCAATCCGTGCCCAGGAGAACGTCTAATCCAACATCTCTAGAAGGATCAAAACGACGGACGAATCTCTATCTCCTATCTGCTTGGCACACAACTGAATACGTGTCGCGCAACCAAAGGATCGCTGACAGAAGTTAACACCACTACGACTAATCCACCCAACCACGGTACAAGCAAGACGACAACGAATACATCAAAAGAACATATAAATCGAGGGTACCTGGAAACTCCACATTGGACGTCTGCGCGTCCCGATGAGTAGAAGCAAACTCCTGTGTCTGCCCTCTACTCGCAGCTGGAAGAACTCCTCCGGTAGACTGAGCCCTCTGAGCGAATCTTCCACGTCCACGGCCTCTCTGAAAACGATCATGACGAGGTGCTAAGGAACAGTCCCTGACGAAGTGCTGAAGGCTTCCGCATCGAAAACATCCACGCGCTGACTGCTGACCATCCTGGGGATGAGAGCTGAACGGCTGTCCTCGTCCTAAGCCTTTTCTACTTCCGCGACGGCCACTAAATCTGTCTCGACGACCAAACCTCTGTCCCTGGGCTGGTACACTGGTACGAGTCCTCCACTGTCCTGGAACCCTCTGAGCCTCTGGAATATGCGCCTCGTCAACTGGAGCTGCAACCACTGGTGCTATGTAGGTGACGGACTGTTGCATGCTGACTGTAAGGGACAGCTGAGTAACAGGGGTGACAGCCTCCTGTCGTAGCTCCCGAACGACGTCAACTAAAAAACTCATCGTCTGGCGGAATTCCGGCATCTCTACCAAGAGTCTATCCATAGTATAGATCGTAGGCTGATCCGTCTGCACCTGTGCAACTAGAGTGCCATCCTGGTCAGTACTCGTCTCACTCGAGCTAACTCTGACCTCGGCCCTCGCTGCATCACTCTGAGTCCCCATAGTCATCGGCGGCAAGGCTATAAATAGAATAAGATGAGATTCGATAAGAATGAGGAAATCGAATCTCAAAGATATGAATCATCAAGGAAGGAATGTCAAGCAAATTGTACTTAGGTCACTTAATGCAAGGTACCGCGCTGTGGGTATGCTGCAGACATACACACACTACGTTACTCTGCTTAATCTACCTACTCCATCATACTAAGGTCATCCTACACTCCGAAAGGTAAAACCTAACGCTCTGATACCAACTTTGTCACGACCCAAAATTGGCCCGTGACGGCCCTAATACTACGCAACGCCCAAAGACGCAACGTAGTAAAAGAAAGCCAAACCCAGAAATCTAAACCATGAAAATACGGAAAAGATAATATAAGTTTTGAAACATTTGAAATCGCAACCCAAATTCTTTTAAAAAGGTCTACTTTCTTTCTTTAAAATTTTAGCAACACCCCCTTTTTATAAAGACTAGTCAAGATGAATACAACAGAGAAATAAGGACAGTAGAGAAAAAGCTGTATATAAAAGACATCAAATCCACAATAATACACACTAACGTCCTCACCAAGTCTCTATGTCAAATATACAATAGTAGATGCAGAGTACAAAGACAACGAAGGTACAATATGAAATACAGATAACCACCAACCCACCTAAGCAAAAAAGTACTGTGAGCTGAGGCGGTATCTGGAGCAAAAGATGATAGCTGGGTAGCTGAATAGAGAAATAGCCTGCCTCGACTACTCTGGGGAACAACTTGAAACACCTGTGGCGCAACGGGGGTGAGTTGCCAACTCGTGAATAGTATAAAACATATACAGGTAATCGCAGGAATGCACGTACAGCATGAATCTAAGATATGCGATTACAGTAATAATATGTCATGCAAATGCTGAAATAAGGAGAGTACACTAGCAGGTACAATCAATATGTGAAGCAATAATAACATGACAATAGTATGCAATGACTATGCAATAGAGATATGAGAAAGTAAATATGCAACTATCATAAGGGTACACTACAAGTACTACCAATATATGAATCTGTGCATAAGGTAGGTAATAGTGAGGTATAGGGTGGAATATGTCATTTCCCACGGAAACCTGACGTCGTGGCAGGATCACAATCCATCAAGATACTCCAATCCCAAATCCTCAAATCAGCCCCCACATTGGGCACTCACATCATATAAGTCTCACATCTCCTCAATGTACAATATCGAGTAATCTCCTATATCCCGAATGTACAAATCACCAATCACATAGGTATGTCCAATATCCAATCCCAATGAATCACCTAGTATCCCAAGTCCAATCTCAAGTAAGAATCTAACATCCTAAAGGTATATATATATGTACAGAATAAATATGATGGGGGCAATACACATATCTTAGCGTCCCATTCCACTAATATTGGTGTAAGGGTATATATAACAACGGCTAATCCCCTGTTATATATACAAAAAGGGGTTAAAGAATGTCATGAAAACAGTGTGCCAAGCATCGACACAGAAATCCTCGTATATCGGGCTCCGTCAGTCCGGATCGGCTCACGGGGTCCATCTGCGGTATCGGCCCTCGGCCCCGACAGTACAGATCATCCCGCATCCATCTCTCGACTCTGGTCAGTATACTCCGGATAACTGCCAGGTCCAACCAATCACCGGTAGGTACTCGCCCGCCTCCAGGCTCAATCGGCAGACCCATCGATCTTCTTGCCGAGGGGAACCATACCGGGCCCCACCATGTACTCTCATACGGCAACCACACCTCGTATGGAGTATGTAATCAGCACCGATAAAACTCATGGGGGACGCTCAAATATCATATCAAGGAAACCGGGTTGTTCTATGTATGCATAATTTCATGAACTCCCGCGGTTCCCAAATCCCGAAAACATCATATAAAATCCAGATAAACAATGCGCAAATCCAGGAATAAATGTATGCGATATATCTGAATGCGAGCAGGTAAACACAAGTATATAGCTGAACCAGATGTATGCGATATATCTGAATGCGAGCAGGTAAACACAAGTATATAGCTGAACCAGATGTATACGAAATCAAGATAAGGTACAGCTAAGTAACATCAGTAAATGTAAATATGCGACAGCAACTGAATATGTGTCTAACATACAGGTGTAGCAAAGTATAGGTATCTACCTATAGGAACTAATGTCGTATACCCCCCTGGGTATAAGTAACATATGTAGCAAATCCCTCCCGGTATAAGTAAAATATGTAGGAGGTATACCTGTAGCTGTATCGCAAAGTGAAAATATACCTATCACTAAAGGTATGATACGCTATAGGTATACCGATAAGCTAGATGTCATGTGTGGCAAGCAATAGTAGCTATAAGGGGTAGTGTGTGACATGGCAATTATTGACGGTGTGTGTGTAACATACAATCCGTGCTCGTGCAACATGAACCGTCAATAATGTGTGCAGTGTCCTACGGCTGCTAGTCACAGTATATAACTATATCAAGGAAATGCAGTAAGGCGCAATTCTACCATGACGTAGAATGTGCGACAGGAATTTGAATCCTAGCCCAGACGCATAACGCCATGCGGGCGATTCCCTTGTAGATGTTATATCTACTCACCTACACTCCACGCTAGGTGAACCCTACCATCTGCTCCCCCTGTAGTAGTGTCCGTAGCTCCTGCCTGCAAACCTGCAAATACGACAAGAAATCACATAAGCCAAACATCCCGCGAAACGCGATATCGAACCAAAACGAGAAACTCGCGTCGCGAACTAAACGCGCGTGTGCACGATACGCTGAATCGTGTGTGTACGCATCTAAAATCCATCGCGACACGCCGCGATACGCTGGATCACAGAACCCACTCACGTATCGCGCGTATCGCGCAAACACAACGGACACAAAAACGGTATTTGATCCCAGATTTTCCTACAGGTCAAAACTCACAAAACTACACATGCCAAAACACTACAAATCAAAGCAGACAACAGTACCTAAAAACCCAACACCCAGTTCCTCTTCCTGGCCGCAATTTGCGGCCAGAATGCTAAAATTGGCGGCCACAGAAGAGAGTGGGGGTCTCGTTTTCTGGTGGTGCTATCTAGACCTAACAAGCATGCTCCAGTTTCCTCAATTTTGTTCTTTAAGGTCCGGGTCAAAAGCAGATCACAGAAGTCACAAATATCGCTTTAAAACACCAATTTGCACAATTAATGAAACCTTATGGTATTTTAGTGTAATCTGGTATTCCTCAGTTGAAGTGGCCTTGTTAACACTTAAATATACTAGGTTAGCTAACACAATCAACAATTTACCACCATTCCACTCAAACACCCTAATCTAGCACTAATTTAGCTAATTTAACACTAACCGACACCAAACTACACACAAGCTAGCAAAACTAGGTAAAGAGCTCAGAATTATACCCTAGGGAACCCAAGGAAGCAAGAGAAGAAGTGTGTGCAGGTGCTGGGGTTGCTGCTGCTACAGTTGCTGCCTGTTGCTGCTGCTTCTGCTACTTGCTGCTGCTACTGATGTTGATGATGATGATGATGCTGATAATGTTGTTGTGGTTGATGTTGGAGCTGCTACTGCTGCTCCTGCTGATGATGATGATGTCGTTGTTGATGGTGAGTATGCTGCTGCCACTGCTGTAGGTGTGTGTGTGTGTGATGAAGCTGCTGCTGCTATTGTTGCTGCTGTTGTTTGTTGTTGTTGTTCTTGCTGGTGATGATGCTGCTGCTGCTCCTGAAGGCTATTGCTTCAGCTGTTGTGTGAGTGTGTGTGAGAGAGTGAGTGAAATGAGAGAAAAGTGAATGAGAATTGAGTGAACTAACAAAGCTAACCCCTCCTCTCTTCTCACTCCCTCTCACCTCATTAAATGAGGCATAGGCAAAGCCATGATGCCCATGCTCTCTCTCTCTCTCTCTCTAAGTCAACCAATCAACCATATTAAAAAAAAGCCCTTTTTAAATTCATTTATATAAAAAAAATAACCATGACACTATTAAACACAAAGCACTTAAAGAAAATTTATTAACTTAAAGAGAAAGGATTAATCTATCATGCTTGCTAAACATGGTCTAACCCCATCTCTAAACCCTAGTTGTCATGCACAAGTGTGTGTGTGTCTAACAAAATTCTAATAAAATATACATTAAATATTTAAAACTTAATTTGGTAAACTTTTATTTAAAAACTATACTCTAAAAATATAATTAGCTACAAAACACATTCTAAGGTGTTACACACGGCCTCAACTCAAATCTCATCGACTCATCTCAATCCCAAGTATCATCCTCAAATTTGTATGTGAACACATAGTCCCATACCCATGTGAACACATAACTATAAAGAATCCCATGAGCACATATAATAGGAATGTATGCAAGTGTGAATGTGTGTATGTGTAGTGCAACACTACCCTAGGGTTCGCAACACTAAAATAATCCAACACACCAAAATCCATCATAAACATCGTTATTAATCCTAAATAACATAATAATTGTTGGTGTGTATACGCATCCGTATACACCACCACGGACTTGGGGGTGCTATACGCCATCCACCCAACTTCTCCCTGTAGATATAAATCTACTCACCTGGTCCTCGCTCGCCGGTGCCGACGTCGCCACGCGCTTGCTTGTCGTCTCGAAGTCCACATGGGGTACCTACATATCATAACGCGCCATATCGCATTAAAATCCGACTCATGACCAAAACGACACACGAACCCCACATAGGTCAAAACCTATGGTTGCTTCCACAAATCAACCCAAAAACCCTCGACGTCGGTGTACAAACGCCAGACCATCGAGAAAACCCCAAATACACTCATTTGCACATTCACGAACACAAATTTTAATATAAAATAGGTTAAAACTCACAAAAACCCTAAATTCACTTTAAAAGCCGTTTTTCCGAAAAACTAGCAAGCAAAATTACCCGTTTTAGTACAAAACTCGATGTATAAACGAATCTAGCGGCCACAATATTCACTAAATATCTTAAATAAGTCATAAAAACAATTCCCATAATTTAATCTCGTTAATTTCCAAAAACCCTAAAATTCTAGTTTACAAAATACCTAAATTTTAACAATTTTATAGCAAAAAAATAACAAACCACAATCTAGCTTGGATTTTCATGAACTAAAGTATTAAACTACACTTAATAATGTTAAAGAAGTCATGAAAAATATATTTAGATTTTTCTCTTAATTATATACATAGTTTTCAAAACCTAGTTAGCAAATTAGCGTAATTGTCACAATTTAAATCAACAAAAATGCAACCTAGCAACTTACTTTGATTTAGCAACCATTAATATGTCAAAACATCACACAAGCATAATCTCATAACATAAAACCCTAACTAGCAATTAACCCCATTCTAGAATTCCCAAGCTTTCAAATTAAAACATAATTAAGCATCTAATTAGATAATAAGGAAGTATTATAGCAACAATTAAGTAACTAATCAAAAATCAAACCATGAGACAAATATTTATACCTCCCAAAACTTGAATCAAACATGCAACCTAGCCTCACAAACTTGCTTCTTTCACCATGATCCATACTAGAATAGGTAATGGAAAAATGGGTAAGAATTGGATTTGAGTTTTAGCTTGATTCTGCAAGGATTTTGAGGCAAAATTGTGCGTTATGATATATAGGTACCCCATGTGGACTTCGAGACGACAAGCAAGCGCGTGGCGATGTCGGCACCGGCGAGCGAGGACTAGGTGAGTAGATTTATATCTACGGGGAGAAGTCGGGTGGATGGCGTATAGCACCCCCCAGTCCGTGGTGGTGTATACGGATGCGTATACACACCAACAATTATTATGTTATTTGGGATTAATAACGATGTTTATGATGGATTTTGGTGTGTTGGATTATTTTAGTGTTGCGAACCCTAGGGTAGTGTTGCACTACACATACGCACATTCATACTTGCATACATTCCTATTATATGTGCTCATGGGATTCTTTATAGTTATGTGTTCACATGGGTATGGGACTATGTGTTCACATACAAATTTGAGGATGATACTTGGGATTGAGATGAGTCGATGAGATTTGAGTTGAGGCCGTGAGATCGGTGATATGGCAGGATTCGTACTTGAGATACGTCCTGATGTTATAGCGGATCTTTGAATGACAATGCCATGTGATAGTGATTTTAGTAGTGTACTAGACATGGGTCAGTACCCCAGATGATGATCTTGATAAAGAGGATACCAGATGAACAGTGTAATGAGTATGAAATTGACCGTATCCGAAATTGGGGATGCCGTACGACTGATTTACGTACGAGCTATATATTAACGATTGATCCGCACTCTTGACTTGGGATGTCTTATTATAGATATGGTATCGAATATGATATTATTGAGGCAGGATCACCGACTAATATATAAACAGGTATGTATATGGATCGACTCAGATGTTAGGCGGTTTCCTTACCTGTAGTCCAGCTTGTTAGCTTAGCCCTTTAGTTTAGTTTAGTTGTTAGGTTAGATTCGATTCTTACCTATTTCAAAAACTAACGAATCGTGGGTATTTTAAAATACAGCCCAAGGGATCCTACGGATATTTCAAAAGACGTATCTTTTCATAAAAACACCGTTGCCTCTATTTTCAAAACCCCATGATTCGTGTTATTTCAAAAGGCACCATTTGTAGGACTTATATTAGATTAGTGCAGATTAGTTATAGTCGCGTCTAGTATTCAGCTCCCGCTCATTATTGTGGTTCGCTTCGCATCGCATGCTTATATTATGTTTCATACTCCATTATTGATATCATGCTGTTAGGACACCAGCACCATTACCGATGATGCGTATGTACCACGTACACTTACTTGCCGGCTCACACACATCTTCATCGGTAATTGCCATGTCACGTACACCTTAGGAAATATTATTGCTTGACATAGCGTACTTGCCTTATATGTTAGTTTAGACATTGTAGTTATTACCTGCTACTTCATGCATACTGTTATTCATTGTTATGTCGCATTCATGGATTCTCATGCATATATTCACTATTTTACGTGTTATTGAGGTTTGGATTCGGATTTCCATGAGATTTTCTGGATTTGGAGGAAAACCGCAAAAACATAAATAAACCTTTTCTCTCTTTTAAAATAGAAAGTGCGGTTTTCCCATGATGTATGAGTCGTCCCCCATGAGTTTGCTGATGGATTTCGAGACCCGATTCGAGGAGTGGAGGAACCGTTTCGGGTACATGGTGGCCCGGTGCAGTACCCCGGGGCAAGAGGAATGTATTGTTGACGTTGAGCCCGGCAGGGGAGCACTACCGACCGGTGATATTACCCGACGCGTCGGATATTCAGAGGATACCGTCGTGGTCTTGAGATGGATGGTAGGGGCCGGTCTGGATTGACGGAACCCTAGATATTGTGATTTGAGATATTGAGGTATAGCGATTGTAATACAGAGATATCGAGATATTTGGACACTTGTTTTGTGTCGATGCTGGCCACTGTTTTATGCTGATTTCATTTATGGTACCTCACTTTTAAAATACAAAAATCTCACTGATTTATGAAAGCAGTTTTCGTCAGTACATGCATTATGTTCCATGCATTCATACATCATTCATATGATATATTGCTACCTGAGGCACTGACACGGGCATGAGATCACACTCGGTTAGATATTACCCTAGCCATTGTTATAGGCTGCATGTTATACTTATATTTGAGGATATATTATGATCATTGACCTAGGTTGCGTTATTTATGCGATTTCCTTCCGTAGATGTTTTTCTATTCACGAGTAGGCAACTCACCCCCGTTGTGCCCCAGTTTCTTGCAGGTTTGCCGTACAGGTTTCATTACGGCTTGCGGGCATAGTTTCCTTCGGGTGATTTGCTAGTAGGTGGGTTTACTTGTATCGTACCCCCCATTATATAACTTGTATATTATTCCTCTGTTGTATCTAGAAGTTCCATCAACTAAACATGTATTTATTTTTGAGATAGAGACCAGTGATGTTATTCCTTCGACTTTAGAGTCGCGCGTTTTATTTCTGTGGTTTTCTTGTGGTTTTGAGTTTCCTTTTGAATTTTGATCCTCGCCGTTGGCGTTGTATATTATATTGCTTGTGTGGTTGTGACCGTCGATTGACGAAGAGCTAGCTCCCGCTTGGGGATGCCTTTTTATTGATTTCGTATACTATTCATGTTGTATCCCGTTTGGGAGCCAGTATTTACAAAGGAGACTCTGCCGAAATTTTCGGGAAATATTTGATGTTTTTTTTAAAACCGCATAATTCGGCTTATGCTATTAAAACAACTTGCTTTAAATTGGTTTTACTTCACTCTACTACTTTTCTTGGTTTGGATTTCTGGGTTTTCGGCTTACTTAGATTACGTACGCCTCGAGACGTTCGTAGTTTAAGTGCCGGTCATATTCCGTACATTCGGGACGTGACATATATATATACGTAAACTTATACATGGATGATGAGGATTGTTTATAGTACTTGGAGATGAGTCGATGAGATTGGGCATGTTTCCATGAGATCTGTGATATATTTTGATTCGTATTATGAGATACGACATGAGATTATAGCGGTCCATTAGACGTGTGTTTTCAAACCACGTATATATATGCAGATGGTATCAGTTTGTACTAGAATTAGATCAGTACCCCAGTTCATGAGATATGATGAAAAGGATACCAGATGAATAATGAGATAAATGTGATATTTGACCCGTATGCTAATTGTTGGAGATAGTGCCCTCAGAGTCAATTATTGGATCACAGGCACGTGATTGCAATGACTGAGGGAGGACCTATCCCGGTAGGACAGTCTTACTCAAGATGATAGTATGCTATCTGGTTTACCTTTATCATCGTGTACTGCTTTAGGTGACCTGACATGTCGCTATTGCACGTTGATAGAGCCCCTGGGATTCTTGCTTGACCACCAGCAGTATGAGGGCGACCATATAAGTAGGAGCTGGGGTCTATAAGCACATCCTTAAAAGGTCCCTAGTCGTGGGAGTTTCGAGACAGGGCATCGATACTCTAGAGTAGACTAGTGTGTACATTCGAGACCCCGACGAGGGGCGGTGGCCGGTCTCACAACCCACTGGTGTCAGTTGGTTCACCTAAGATGTATACAGGTGCTCATTGGGTTATGAGTATACCGGACAGGACTCGCCGGGAACATGCTAGTTGGTCTTATACCTGACGTCAGATAGCAGTTCCCTGGTGACATGTGTATAGGTTAGTTCATCGACCTGGGGATCGTCATTTGTCTCGTGTGAGTTCCCACTGTACTTTGATTACTACCCTACCACGCTCAAAGGAGACGTGTAAATAGGTTTTAGTTGGGTACAGTCCCGAGCCACATGGAGGCAGTGAGCGGATCTTCACGGGTTCGTCTCTCCCGGTATTGGGGGTGAGGTCGCGCTGTGTCTAGGAGAGCCATTACACGAAGCCCTCGGCCGAGGCAGGAGATTTACTGGTAGGTATTCCAGTAGTATCTCAAGGTGTTCTTGGCTACACTCCGACACTACTTGTACCGCTTTTGGGGGTCTGACATTTACCAACCCCCTCGGCCCGCCATGCGATGCTCATAGACGAACGGACCGGACTGTACGGATATTGTCACTGACAGGCTCAGTAGGGTGTCAGGATGAGTTCGTTCATCGACGTCCCTTTTGGTCAATAACTGGTAGCCCATCACGTATGGCTAATACCTCTGACGTGCTAGTGGTTAAATCCACAGCCATAGTATTGACGAGTCTTTAGAGTCCCCCACATTCAGTTACTCAAGTTTCGGGCGAAAAGCTGTAGAGGCTGTATGGAGATATGGCAGGGTTCGATCAGATACGTGCGGTATTGCACGGATCAGGATCGGACGGTTATTACTAGAGGCCGTATGGATATATGGCAGGGTTCGATCAGATACGTGCGGTATTGCACGGATCAGGATCGAACGGATATTGCTAGCCGGCTTTGGTTTAAGCCGGATTCTAGTATAGTACAGTGTAGAATTTGTCTCATTGCATTTGTATTTCGGTCGGAATACAAATGCTGGTGTGTATACACAGTATCGGGGTTTTCCTGTAATTTATTACGGGACCAGTTTTCTGGAGTTTCCAGTTTTCTTTCCGTTTCGGCCAATTTCCTTTGTATCGTTCATTGGCCGAAGATTGATGGAGGAGGGCTTATTTGCATTTGTGCAAACAAGCAATTGTGGAGGGTGTTCTTTGCATTTTATTGTATCATGATACTTTCAACATCATTTGACTTGCTCACTTCATGATGGTGCATCATTGCATGACTTTTGGTTGTTATGATGATAGTTGGAGTGTTAGGTTGGCTTTGTTATCATGCTTGATCATGATCACTTTTCTCTCTCTCTCTCTTGTATCATTTTGATCCATACACTCCCTCATTCACTCTCTCCTCTCCCATTCCAAGGCATGGCCGGCCACTCTTGGAGGAGGGGCTGTCCTAATTTGTTGTGGGGGGGGGGGTTTCATCTCTTTTGGCTTGGTAAAATCCCCACAAGTTCCATCTCCATGAGCTTGTATCATCCCTCCACCAAAAGGCAATTCCATAAACCCCAAAATGAGACACAAGTTCCACACTACATTCTACAGCAAATCTTGGGCATGTCGACTCGCCAACTTCGTGCCCGAGTTGCCTCGGTATAGAGGTGGGAGCCCGTAAAAGAAGCAGGCGACGTGGTGCCCTTCCGGCGAGGAGGTGGAGACCGGACATTCCGCGGGAGATTGGAACGACGGTGAGAAGACCGGAGGACACGGATCGCACGGTATATCTCTCTTCCCCATCTTGTAGTTAGCTAGGACTAGTTAATGGCCCGATCCGGGTTTTAGTGCGCGGTGGTGCCGGTTCAAGAAAAATTCAAGTTAACCATCGCTTCCGCATTTGGCCTCGGGATGGAGGCCGGGGCGCCGCCGTGCACTTACAGTGGTATCAGAGCCTTGCCATTAACATAGTCTAGCTTTGTCTAATGTGTTTTACATTTCTGATCGAACAATTTTCCAAAAACCGTATTTTTCTTCACATCAGTTTCTGTCGAAATTTTTTGGAGTCCAAAATTTTTTCAGTATGTTGCAGAATGATGTGCAGGGAGTTATAAGAATTCTGTGAAATTTTTGTTGCATGATCTCACCTTTCGACCGCGGAACCGTGGCCAAAGCCATGCTTGCGCCGCGGTTCCGCCACAGTCTTGACTGTTCATGGCCCCAAAATTTTACAGAATGCTCCTGAGTGGAAAATAGGTTTTCTGGAATGTTATTTTTTGGGCCCAGATTTCTTCATGTGCTACAGTAGTGCTTTAGGGCCCACTTGGTAAATTTGATCGATCGGATATTTTAAACACATTATTTCACAGTTTTTACATTATATCTGCGACCGTGAATGTCACTCGATCGGTAAATCCTGTCTAACTGCTATAGCCCGGTTAGACGGATTTGCGAACGTGACTTTCACGTTGATGTTCTGTGTATTGCTGTGATGTTACGGATCGGTCGTGGGGGATAGCTTGGTTGCAGTGGTAGTACAGTTTTGTTGTATTATGTACATTTAATATTGCGGGGCGAGCGTCCAACATGTGGACTGCCATCATTGCCTGTTTGTATTATTATTTTGGGGCATGACCAAGTTGCGGTTGATGTACCCGTTGTATGTATATTTTACTTTCTGTACTAGGATTACCCCGCGGAGGGGTATACGGATAGCCGGGTTCTAGAGGGCAACAAGCCCGCATCTCATGGCATTGAGACGGAAGGGGCTTCACTCTAGAATTGGCGGGCTATTCGCCGCACTCGTAGGGGGTACAGGTTGACCCAGGAGGGGTGCCCAAGTTACCGGATTCCGTGAAGTGCTGGGTGGTCCATTCACGTTGCTGAAGGGGGCTGCCTCGCTTCAGGTTTTGGCAGGTAACTTTCCGCGCCCATAGGGGTCTAGGATTTCATTGCACAGGCTATCCACACGACCAGGGGAACGTCGGGTTTCAGTAGTGGCTCTGTGAAACCCGGGGATCCCAGATATCTGTATTGTTCTGTGATGCTGTACATTTCTGTGATGTTGCATTTTATCACGCCTTGAGCAAATATAATATATTGGTATATATATTAGTAGATGTTGTATATGTTTTGCATCCGCGCTAGTCCAGTCCCCGCTCTGTCGTTAGTTAGCTAACCTAACGGGTAATGAAGGGACCCAGTGGCGAATGCGGAAGGCATATACATACATCAGTATATTTTCGTTCTTTTTGGTGTGATCAATTGATGGGACTGCGTTGATTCGGATCAATGCAAGTTAAAATCAAACCTAATCTGATGTTGTTGGGACACTTTTCAAAAGGCTGTTATTGCAAGGACGTTCACTTTTGTTTTGCATCGTGGTATTCAGTTGGAATATCCTGCTCCTCAGTCGACGAGGCAAGGGCCGAGATCCCTTCACCGGGAGTGACCCCTTGGACAGAAGTTTGCGTCAGGGCATTAACTTCACTATAGCTGATTACTTTTGTTTTGCACCGTGGTATTCAGTTGGAATATCCTGCACCTCATTCTACGGGGAAAGAGCCGAGATCCCTTCACCGGGAGTGACCTCTTTAGCACTAGTTTTCGTCACTATATTTTCAAAAAGCTATCAGTTCCTTCAATGATATCAAGTTCATTACGTTAAAGGTTTTCGCCAGAAACCATTCGTAGCCCTCCGTCATTTCAGTTAAATATTCGGTAGTATTCAAGCTATGTATTTTGACCTCACGCCAAGGCATAGTGATTGGTAGCTGCCGGGTATTTTTCTGTTGCATAGATAGATGCGTTGGTTTGGGACAGTCATACTACTATTTTGGCCTACGTCAAGGGTATGTACAGGTGGGTTCAAATTAACCTGGATAATGACGGGTAGAACTTGACATGTGACTTATGATATTTTGACCTTACGCCAAGGTCATAAGAGCATGGGGCAGAAATCACATCGGGAGTTTCTAAAGAAACTGAAACTTGCCAGATATGCGCATACCTTCTGGAGTGTGATGACGTGAGCGGATTCCGTCACGTTATCATGCGATGATAGTTGGATCCCGATTTCCACTGATGAGTTAGTTTACTCCTCGGGTGACCCCGACTAATTCTTCTATCAGGTTTGGAGGACAATTTGAGGTTACAGTGGGAGGTTTCCAGATTAGATAAATTGGTAACCATTCTGATCTAGGTAAGAGTGCACGTTGAGTGTTTCTTTTCTCTCTCTCTTTGGCAGCGACCATTGACCCGACCCTAAGACTGTGACTCAGTGACCAAGTTAACCGAACCTTCTTAAACACTGACTTTTGGATTGTCAGAGTTGCAAACCTCATTGCCACTCCTACTTTTACCCTTTTCTCCAGGACACCCCGTATTACTACGAACGTCCACTTCCAATGGACAAAACCGTCGTATGGTTATATACGAACTCGAAGGAATTTATTCGAGGATGGTTTCCGGTTCTGGAGAAAACGGATAGGACTATTCAGTTGTCTTTTCCTTTTAGCTTCTCTCAGGTTGCGAGTACTCCTTGGTTTAGCAGATAGTACACCTATTACGCAAATTGGATAGTCTTCTTACAAACCATAGGCAGGTGCCGACCGGTAGGGACTGAAGAAAACGAATTAGCCTAACGATGGTGTACAGAAGGTATTATGTAAAGACAAAGAAAGGGATTAGAAGGAGGGCAAAGTAAGCTGCGACTGCTATTCGCGACTAAACCAAGTATTTCTTCGCCAATCCTAAATCACCTTTGTATTTCTCCAGGACACTCCGTATCACTATGAACATCCACAGTTCATTGGATACTCCATCGTATGGTTATATACGAACTCGAAAGGAAATTGTTCCAGTTCGGGGATGGATTCTGGTTCAGGAGAAATAGGAATAAGGTTTATTCGGTTGTCTTTTATCTTTACCTTCTCACACATTGCGAGTGCTCCTAGGATTAGGACAGTACACCCATTATGCTTATTGGATAGTCTTCTTCCAAACCATAGGCTGGTGCCGAACGGTAGGGAAGGAAGAAAACCATTTGGCCTAAAGGGGTGTGCAGAAGGTAATGACTAAAGACATATAAAGGGATTTGGAGAGATGGCAAAGAGATATACGGTTGCAGTTGTGAATCTGGATAATGGAAGAGGCATTACTAGGAATACCGGGATACCCCATCGAAACATTTCAATGTTTCAGTTTCACTGTGTACTGTTAAAGGAAAACTGATTTCCCGATTAGATACTTACTCCAGGGTATGTATTTACCAGTATGATTCTCACATCTGTATGGTTTTACAGATGATGATGAGTGGGAGTAACTTATTGGGAATTAGGTGATCTTCCTCATTATATCGGAATTCGTAGTAATTGGTGATATTTGAGGAAATCGCCTGGGTTGTTTGCCGGTCGGCGATTATTTGGTTTTGAATATCCGCTGTTATGCACCAATTTCAAATTGATATATCTGTACGTCTATTTTTATAGAGTGAGATATATCTTTTTGAAATTATGTCTGTGACATTTACCTATATCAGTGGATGGTTAGGTAAGGAGTATTAAACAGCGGTGTAATTCTTCTTAACCATAAGTACAGTTTTCAACCTACGACACACAGGGAATGAGTTATTAGACTCAAAGGAATTGTACAGAGTATTGTATGTTGTCCAGCGTCCATTAGGACAGTGGGGTTGGTCATCGTATTATATTCGGTTTACTTATGACTTCTCTAGTTTTTAGACAGGTGTTTCGTGGAAACACAGGGTCCGAATTTTGAGAAGTTATAGGTATATGGATAAAGTAGAGAACCAGGTATTGAAAATATCGGGATTCTTCAAAGTGATCGAAGATGTAGATACTTGTGCATGGTATTCAGTTGATAGTAATGGTTAAGAGAACTTGCTTCTCTTACAGGTTGCTCATAATTGGAAGTGCTCCTAAGTTGAGTAACGCTGATCGGCCTTTTTCCATTTAGTTGACATGCACTGGAGACAGCTGCATGATTTGAATCTGGTTCAATTAAATCAGTGCCTCTGGTTCTATATTGGATATAGAACAGTTCATATCTTGACGATGTTAAGGTACGGGGAGTTGTCTGGCTTATGCTTAAAACCAGACTCTGGATAACTCAAGGCACGTTTCTGTAATGGCTGTTTGTGGGTTGATCCAGGCTATGACGAGGGTTGGCATTCTACCATCTGGAAGATCAATAGAGATATTGTTCTAGACTCGCCACAGTTTTAATAAAAATGGATTTTTTCAGAAAACAGCAGTGGGAGTATGGTAGAACTGGAAGTGATTCCAGACCCGCAAACGATTATTGAAGATTTGATAAGGAACCTAAAGATTCAATCTGGCTTGACATTCCATTGGCCACTCCGCAGATACGGTGGGTAACCTCAGGCACTCGAAGGGTACTCCTGTAGCCTCAATAACGGTGACAGGGAGGTTCTTATTAACCCACACTGGCCATTGTTGTTGTTCCAGGATACGAGACCCGGCAGGAGGATGAGTATAGCGTCATTCTAAACTAGATTTAGAAGTGTACGTGTATATGACTCTCTGCCAGAGGGTTGTCGTAGTCAGTGGGAGCAGCGGAAGCATTGGTGGACAAGGGGCTTATGTCTATTTATAGACTAAAGCAGATATAGCGGAGGCAGATCATCAATTTCTGATGTGACAGTCATAGGTTTGACTTCATCAGAATAGGGGATGGATCTGCTGAGAAGGTAGTAGGGTGTGATGTCATGGTATTTGGATGACATACACAGAGTAGGAAGTGATATTCTAATACTACGATCGGTTATACTTTGGTCGTCACACAGTGGTTTCTCCACATGGGACTTGGACATTATATCAGACATACTGGTTACTAGATCTATGGTTTTAGATCTAGATTTGGGTGGTTTCCCAATTAAGGGTACTTAGAAAGCATTCTAAGAGTATTTAGAATGGACGACTCCTAGCACGGTAGTATAGCTGCAGGTGATGGAGTAACCCTCTCTAAAGGTGTCTTACAGACTAAAGGGGAGAGGGATGTGCATGATTGGCAGATCACTTGCTTAGGCAATTGAGTCAATCATGAGATGTCAAGTACCACACCAGATGTTGTTTATGCAGTAGAAGCAATAAGTTGATATTGATCCAATCCTGGAGAAACAGTCGGAAGCAGTTTTAGAACATAAGTGGATGTTCTAGGGATATGATAACGACAGCCTCATTCGGGAGACAGTTATCATTCCTGGCTTCCAAGGTGACCTGGACGACAGGGAGGTTGTCAGAGTTATAGTTTTCCTTCTGATGAGGGGCAGTATTTTGGACAGGTGGTCCAAGGCAATACTGAGGGAGGCATGGCGCAGGATACTGATTAAGTTCAGTTGACGATACAGTCTAAGAAGTTTGGATTAGGAGTTCATTTATGAGCTAGGTCCCATCAGACATCTGATTGTTAGGGATTCTGCGTGTTCAAGTTTTAGTTAAATACCGCAATCAAGACGGTTTCGCTTGTAGCTAGCCGGTTGAGTACGGGTCGTCCGCAGGGAGATGGGAATCTTTTTCTATGTGTTTTAACGAGTTAAGTCCGGAAGTCCAGATTTTGTTTGTGATTATCTAAGTGTTGAAGTGATATGTAAAGAGAGCTTGTTAGGGTTAGGATTAGGTTAGTTTGAGTTAGGAGTCTCCCACATCTTTCGTTGCCCCTCTTAATATCGGTGTTACGGTAATCGGCAACAACGTGGATTAGCACGACTAGGAAGGAACTTGCGAGTATAAGCTAGGCTTTCCAACGCATAAGTTCTTCCTTTTGGTGCTTGTCCGTCCGTTCTTGGCTCTTAGCCATAACCTCCGGTTAATTCAACCACAACCGGTCTCACTACGGAATCACCGCTATCATGTAGGATAGGGTGCCGTAAGGAGCGGATTGTGGTTCAATTAACGGGAGTCGAATTAAGCTGTTGGGCAAGGAAAGAGTGAGAGAGATTTCCTTCTCTCAAACTTCCCTTATCCTACCCTAACAAGTATGAAACTACTCACACATCATGATACGGAAAAATAAAACAAAACAAAAGAGGAAGATAGAAAGAAAGAGATTAGAAGATAACAACTAGCTATTTGCGACCTCACCTTGGCGAGAATCAAGCGTAAGCATCATGGTTGTTTTAAGGATAAAGAAAAAGAGAGAAGAAAGAAATAACAACAACTAGTTAACAAATTAAAATTACAACAATTAATAAGATAATAAGACAAGCATAATAATGAAAGAGTCTTCTTTATTCATCATTCTTCACTCACAAAGCTCACTACAAGTTTTAATGGAGAAGAGATGAGAAGAGGAAAAAGAAACACAACTAAACCTAGAAAAGAAAATACAAGATTATGGACTCCTTTCCTTCACAAAGTTCTCGGCTATTTATAGGCTGAAAAATGAAAACCTAGGGCAACCACCAGAACACAAATAAAAAGACCAAAACACCCCTGGAAAATCTTCGTCTGCCGCCACCATACGGCCGCGGATCCTCGGCCTAAGCATGCTTAGGCCGCGGTTCCGCGGCCTAATAGAGGAGTTGTCTCCTCTGGTTTTCTGTGGTCCCCTGGTTTGATGTACCCTCTTGTCTGGTACATGTAGTTTCTGAAAATACTTCCACATTTCTTCCAGAATTTCTGTTGAGGGAAAGGTGGACTTTGGACATGGATTTTCTTGAGCTCCGCGTAAATTTCTTGGATCTTGTGTTGCCATTGTGCTTTGTGCATGAAGGTGACAATTGATTTGTCATTTTGTCTCCTAAACTGGTGTGTGGCAACAGACGGATAAAGAGCGGAGACCCGTGTTTTATCTGTGGTTGGCAGGAACTCGAATTTTGTCGTATTTTCCATGGATTTCACCATTTAGAGCTGAGAACCTGTATCCTGCAATTGACTAGCAAACACGGCTCAAGAGTACCTACCGATATGCAATGTGATAAAAATTGGGCGGTATAAAAATGCAAAAATCTGATATGAACAAATACCCCCAAACTTATCATTTGCTCGTCCCGAGCAAAGCCAATTTATTCACAAAAAATTTCCTAACCTCACTTTCGCAGGGAATGCGATTGCACTGAGCATGTGCAACAAGCCGTTAAACCTCTAGGTGTCCCTAGTAGGAGGAGTGTTGTCTCCTGAGTGTTTTCAGCGGATACAACCCACAAAATCCGGTCAAGTTGGTTTTGTAAAATAACTAAGATTCAAACCCTAAAGTCTTGTTTCAGAAAATAACAATTCTATAATCCTAAGTCTAGACAATCGAACCTTTATTTTTCACACCTCGCTTCTTATTTAACTACAGATTTTATATGTCTTTACGTGCAGTGCAAATAGTGTCGTTAAGTTTCCAGAAGGATCGATTTAAGTCATCATGTCACACAATAAAGCCCAGATAATAATTTTAAAAGAATCACATAAGTTTTATAAAGAGTTAAGCATTTTTCAAGTTTCGTTTTCCAGCAAGGTTTCAACTTAAGAATTTCTATCTTCCTTAATAGGAAGCTAGGCCTTATTTTTCACTCCACCTTTTTCTTGTTTTCATTTCATACACACCTCTGTGAACGTGCAATAGTCTTTATCATAGAGTAAAACCTTCATATTTCCGCTAAATTTTTTATAAAAGCCTGTCTTTTATCAAGATTATTCTCACACAAAGAACCGTTAGGAATTTTAACTCGGAGAGAACACTTGCTTGATTTTGTTTTAATCTGGACTTTCTAGGCTTCTTAGCGAGCTTTGGGCCAATGCTCCCAAACCAGTTGGCTTTAGGGCATTAGGTGTAAAACACCCCGGCGGACTTAATTACTCAAGTTACCCAGGTCCAAAAACAAAAGACAGTTGGCGTGAAAATCAGATGATTTAATACGAACGGAGATATAACCGGCAGTTCCATTATTTTTTTGGATAAAAGACGTGTTTAGTGGGTTTGGTGGGTAATCATTCCAATCAAGTTCCAGATTGGTTATTTTTCAGACTTAGTTCCAATTAAGGCGTCAATAACATTCCTTCATATTCGCTTTACTTCATAAACTATTCTTGACATTACTTATTTCAGAACAAACCTATTTGATCCTCAGAAAATCATTTATCTGTTTTAAAAAATTTTTAAACATAAAAGACTTGTCACCTAATTCCCAAAAACTCACGACACGTGTAGTGTGATGTAAAGACGTATATCAGCTATAGTTAACTTCAAAGGAGTGTTATCTTTCAGGTTTTCAAAATCTAAACATAAGATTTAGTTATTCTTATTTTATCAAACAAAACCGTCGAAATGTTGAATCAGAGTCCTCCCACTAGCTAACTTGACAGAAAAGTTTTTATGTTTTTAGAAAATTCTCAGATTTTTATGGATTTTATGGGTTTTAATATGCAGATGCAAAATATACATATGAATGCGAAGGTAAGAAATGCGTACCGAGCGTACCCCCAAACTTAAACTGGACAGTGTCCTCACTGTCATTGCATGAAGAGATCATTTGAAGGGTCAAAATTGTCGGTTAGCGATACACAATTTTTATTTGTTTTTGTTTTTAAAGAAAAAGAAAAAGAATATCCACAAATATATACAAAATGGTTTATACATACCCCCAAACTTATTTGGAACAGTATCCACTGTTCTTGGCTGGATAACCGAAGTTTGGAGGTAGGCAGAGGAAGATCAGGCAGGGTAAACCGGCTCCTGTAAGAACTGCTAGTGTATATGCCCTAGAGGCCATTACTGTATCATACTAGTTTGTATATTACTTAATGGAAGCTTGGGATATTCACCTTGTATAACAATCTTGCTCAATATAGTAGTATGCTACTTGGTTTGTTTCTACTTCAATGTGTACTTGTGTTTATTTCAGTATATCACCTATACACATTAGTGGAGCCCTTAGGATCTTTGCTTGATTACCAGCGTTGTGATGGCAGTCACACTAGTGGGGGCTGGGTAATCTATAAGAACATCCTTATGCAGGTCCCTAGTCGCAGGACTATCGAGACAGGGCATCGATACTCCGGAGTAGACTAGCGCATGCTCTTCTCATCCCAGAGTGGGAGACGGTCTGTCCCACAGCCGTCAGTACGTCGTACTGGAGATAGTATGCGAGTGCTCGTTGGGTTAAGAGTACACTGGACAGGACTCGTCGGGAACTGACCGGTTGGTATTATACCTATCGTCAGTTATCAGTTCCTAGGTGACATGAGTACAGCTTAGTCCGCTGACTTGACACTGTCACTTCGTCTCGAGTGTGTTCCCACTGTACTTTGATTACTACCCTACCACGGCTCAAATGAGTCGTGCAAACAGGTGGTAGTTGGGTGCAGTCCCGAAGTACTTGGAGGCAGTGACGGTTAGACAGGATTCGTCTCTCCCGGTATTGGGGGTTGACATCGCGCTGTGTCTAGGAGAGCCATTACATGAGTAGTCCCTGGCCAGGGCAATCGAGATATACTGGTAGGCTTCCAGTGTTATCTCAGGGTGTTTTGGGCTTCACTCCGACACGACTTGTACCGCTATTAGGGGACTGACGTTTACCGCCCCCCTAGGCCCGCCATGCGATGTATCAGACGAACAGACCGGACTGTACGGAGATTGTCACATTCAGGCTCAGTAGGAGTTCCGATGGGTTTCACCTCGTCAGTCATCTTGTCGGCTTCTACCTGGGGACCGTTACGCACAGCTAGTGCCGCTTGCGGTCTGTGGTTAAACCCACTGCCAGCGTAGTGTCGAGTCTTTAGAGTCCCACACAGAAAGCTATTCGCCTTTAGGAAAAAGAGTAGAGGTCGCATGGTTTTGCGGCAGGTCGCATGGTTTTGCGACAGGGTTCGGTCACATCCGTGCACTTGTGCACGTACAGTGTCTCGACAGAAGACACTAGCGGGCTTTGGTTTAAGCCAGATCCTAGTGTATGTATTGGGATTGGATTTATCCAGTTTGTATTCGTGTTCCTCAGAACGCGGATGCGGGTGTGTATGCACAGTTGACGGAGAGACAGAGGCGGAGGATTCTCATTAGGGTTGTTGACCGTTGACAGTTGACCTTTGACTTTTTGCTCAACCCTAATGAGAATTTGATATGTGATTAACAATTATATTAATTAGGTATTATGGTGACATGGTTGTTGAGTTGTTGACTTTGTTGACTTGTTGACTTTTGTTGACTTGTTGACTTTGTTGACCGGTTGACTAGGCTTGACTAGTTGACCATCATGATAACCATAGCTATCATTTCATGGCAAAGACTTTTGCTTGCTTGCTCTTTTGTGCAAAATGAGTGCATGAAATGATATGGCTATGGTTGCTTAAACCATCACATAATACTTGGTTGATATGATGTGTTATGATTGTTTTGGATTATGAGCGCCAAATGAGAAAAGTCTTCTCTCATTCTTTCATGCTCATTCTCTCTCTTGTTCTTGAGCTCTCATCTTCCTCCTCTTGCTCTCCCTCTCTTGACTCTATGGTTCACTTGTCTCATGAGTTGAGAATCAAGAACCATAGATAGAATCCCATACAAACTCTTCTCTACTCACTCTAGTTCACAAGGTTTAGCAAACCAAGTGAACTAGTTTCTTTAAAGACTGAAGAAGAAGCCAAAGGTAGAAACTTTCGAGGTGGATCTATCTTCGGCGCAAGGAGACGACGGAGTGAAGGCGATCCGGACGACCTTCGAGGCTTGAAGACGAAGGAGTTCGAGAAAAAGAAAGGTATAACCCCCTAACCGAGTAGTTAGCAACTCGTAGTTAGGTTGTTAGTTAGATGTTTAACAAAGATCCGGGTTTTAAGTCCATGTTACCACCTTTAAGAAAATCGTTTTTTATCAAATTCCGCATGCCCGAATGTACCGGGAGAGGTAGCATGGACTTACAGTGGTATCAGAGCCTAGTTAAACTCTATCTAACATGTTAGCAAAGTAGCTAGAAGATCGATCAAAGAAAAAGTCACGAAACGAACCCGAATCGCCAAGTTTCTGCCGATTTTTATTCTGCTCAAAAGTTGATAAATTTCACCTTAAAAATCGGCTCAGGCTTTTATTAGAATAACCACCAAATTTGGTCGCTCGATCGGTTCAAAGAGCCGCGGAAACGCGGCGGGAGCACGCTCCCGCCGCGGTTCCGCGACCGAGTTGACTCGGTCGGGGTCCAAAGTTGGTGCAGTGTATTTCTGGGGTTGTTTTGGGATTTTTGGAATATGTGTTTTCTGCCCAGATTTTCCAGAACGAAAATTTTGTATTTGGGGCCTATAAATCCGTATTTTTGATCGAACTTCTAAAATACTTTAGCTGACGGATTTTTCTGTAATGTGATATTTGTATTGAACGTCTGCTAATCGCTATATGTCGATTAGTGGGGGTTATACAAATCTGTGTTCTGTAATGTTGCTGGAATGTGTATATGAATTCATTGGATTGTCGCGGGTGAATAGCCGGGGGTTGTGAGACGAGAGTTTTCTTTTCTTTCAATTCATGTAAATTTGTAAATTGATGTAATAATTATTTGTATGGCCGCACAACCGGGTCGGGGTTGTAGCCGTCATTGTATAATTTATTTTTACTGTTTTTTCTCCTAGGATAGACCCATAGAGGGGGTGCACAAACTACCGGGTATGCCGAAGTGCCGAGTGGCCTACTCACGGGGATGAGGGAGGTTGCTTCGCTTCGGGTACTTGGCGGGTAGTTTGCCGCACCCGTAGGGGTCTTGGGTGGGGTTTGGCTATTCATCGCGACCGTGTAATCTGCTTTTCGTTACAGGCTCGTACGAATTGCGGATTCCTAGTATATCCAATGTATTCATCTGTGATCTGAAATGTTTATCATTGCAGTATATCTATATATGATATTATTTAGGCGTTGCTTATGTTTTACAGCCGCGCTAGCCCAGCCCCCGCTCTGTCGTTAGTTATGTAACCTAACGGGTAATGACGGGGCCCAGTGGCGAATGCGAATGGTATAAGCGTACGTCATATTTTGGTTGTTTTCTGCAATGGTAGGATTAAATGATGGGACGCATTAAAAGAACTAATGCAAGAATATCACGCATTAAAAGAACTAATGCAAGAAAATAAACCATGTAAAAGTCGTTGGAACACTTTCGAAAAACCACTCGGTTCTTTTCAAAACAAACTTTTAAAATGCGGAGTTTGAGCCACACCATTTAAAAGCTATCTCGTTCCATCGACTAAATCAAGTTCACTACGTTCACGGTTTCGCCAAAACCATTCGTAGCCCTCCGTCGTTTCACATGAATAGTCAATAGTATTCAAGCTGTGTTTGTTGGCCAAAGTCAAGGCATAGTGATTGGTAGCTATTGGGTATTCATGTGCAGCATAGATAGATGCGTTGGTTTGGAACAGTCGTACTGCCTTGTTGGCCAAAGTCAAGGGTATGTGCGGGTGGATTCAAATTAACCTGGAGAACGACGGGTAGAACTTGACATGTGACTTATGATTTGTTGGCCAAAGTCAAGGTCATAAGAGCATGGGTCAAAAATCCACATCGGGAGTTTCAAAAGTACTGAAACTTGCTAGAGTTGCATACCATTTGGAGTGTGATGATTCTGGTAAGATTCCTTCAGTTTCGTCACGCGATGATATTTGGATCCCGATCCTACTGTGAGTATATGCTACTCCTCGGGAAATTTTTCACTTAACGATCAATGCTATAAACCAAGTAGGTGTCTAGAAAGGTGTTAGCGGGGCTACGCCCCCAGGGAAAAGAGGTTCTTTAATTAAGGAACTTCGCGAAAGCGTTGGAAAACCTCCCTCGAAGTACCGACACCAGCCTGGCCGAACGGTTAAGCATGTATTGTATGGTGAGATTGATCCTGACTAATTCCTCCTTTTTGGTTTGAGGAGGGATTCGAGAAACAGTGGGAGCCATCCTGTTTAGACAAATTAAAAACCACTCTAAACTTGCAAGAGCATCATGCTAAGTGTTTCTTCTTCTCTCTCCTAATTGCAGCGAACAATCGAAATGACTGGACTAAAGTTACTCCTAGATAAAAACATACTGACAGGGCCAAACTACAAAGATTGGCTCAGGAATGTCAAAATGGCAATCACTTACGACAAGCTGGGGTATCTTCTTACCACCAAAGCTCCCACTGTCCCAAGTCCCACTTCCAGCGTCGCGGATGAGGAAATCCGTAAGACCTGGGAGATTGATAGCGCGAAGGCCAAGTGCCTCGTACTTGCCTCGATAGACAACGAACATCAGAGGAGGCACGAGAATATGGACCTTGAATCCATATTTCTCCATACAAAAGAACTGTATGGAGAGCAATCTCGTATCGCAAGATACGAAATGTCGAAGAAGTTATTTTCGGCAAGGTTGGCCATCGGATCATCGGTAGCGGAACACGTGCTTAAGATGATTGGCTTCATTGAGGAGCTCGCGGAACATGGAACCACGTTGGAGAATGAGCTCTATACGGACTTGATTCTCCAGTCCCTTCCTTCCACTTACGCCCAGTTTATATTGAACTTCAACTTACAAGAAAAAGAAGTTGAACTTTCAGAACTCCTCAACATGCTGAGGAGTGCAGAGGGCACCCTACAGAAAGGTAGAGAAACATCCACTTTGTTTGTAGGAGGATCTTCCTCTTCTAGGTCCAAGGCGAAAGCCAAGGGAAAGAAGAAGAAAGCCTCCGCCAAACCAAGGGGCGGTGTTAGTAAAGTGGATACGAAGGGAAAAGCAAAAGCAACAAAGATAGCGGGGAAGCTTGTGGATAAGGAAGAATGCTTCTATTGTCATAAGAAAGGTCACTGGAAGAATGATTGCAGGGCTTGGAAAGCCAGAACACAGGAATTGAAGTAGGTTGCGGCTTCAGGTTCAGGTGTGTTTGTTATTGAAAACTGTCTTTCAATAAACTCTACTTCCTGGGTATTGGATACCGGATCAGGATCTCATATCTGTAATTCTTTACAGGTGTTGAGAAACCGTAGTGTTTTGAAAGCAGGTGACATGACCCTCAGAGTTGCAAACGGAGCTAGCATGGATGCTAAGGCCGTGGGGGACTATCACCTGGGAATGTCAGATGGACATGTTTTGGTTTTGCGTAATTGCTTTTTTGTACCCAACGCAACTTGTAATATCATTTCTGTATCATTAGTTTCTAAAGAAGGTTATGAATTTGCGTTTGTAAGTAATGTTGTAAACATTCACCTTAATCAAGTTCTGATTGGGTCAGGTACATTGAGCAATGGTATATACGTATTAAACCAACCACAGATTTTCAATGTCCAGAATACACACAAAAGAAAGTCTCCGGAAATAAATCAGACTTTCTTATGGCATTGTAGACTGGGTCACATCAATGAGAGAAGGTTGATGAAGTTACATACAGAAGGATATTTGAATCCGTTCGAATATCAATCGTATGCCACTTGTCAATCCTGTCTCAAAGGAAAGATGACAAAGACTCCGTTTACTGGACACGGAGTAAGAGCGAGCGAGCTCTTGGGACTCGTACACAGCGACGTGTGCGGTCCAATGTCTACACATGCGCGAAGTGGTTATTCTTACTTCATTACTTTTACGGATGACTTTTCAAGGTACAGTTATGTCTTCTTAATGAAACATAAGTCCGAAGCCTTTGGAAAGTTCCAGGAATTTAAGAATGAAGTAGAAAAACAAACCGGCAAAAGTATCAAGATTCTAAGATCGGATCGAGGTGGAGAATACTTGAGTGCCGAGTTCCTGGGCTATTTAAAAGAGAACGGAATTCTCTCTCAGCTTACTCCTCCATACACTCCGCAACATAACGGTGTATCGGAGAGACGGAACCGAACCCTATTGGATATGGTACGGTCCATGATGAGTAACGCTGAGTTACCGCAATCATTCTGGGGATATGCGCTAGAATCAGCTGCATACCTTTTGAACCGAGTTCCGACTAAGACTGTGCCTACTACACCATATGAAATGTGGTGTGGGAAGAGACCCTATCTTAAGCACATTAAGACATGGGGATGTCCAGCTTTTGTTAAAAAGCAGCATGCGGACAAGCTCGAGGCACGCTCAGTACAGTGTAAGTTCGTGGGATATCCTAAGAACTCTAAGGGATATTTCTTCTACTGTGAAGAGGAACAAAAACTTCTTGTTTCTCGTCATGCCTACTTCTTGGAAACTGAGTTTTTGGCAACCCAGATAAGTGGGAGCACAGTAGAACTGGATGAAATTCCAGAACCACGAGCTATTACTGAAAGCTAAGTGGAACCAGAGGGTTCAAGAGAACAGGACATTCCTACGCCGCTCCGCAGGAGTAGTAGGCAGTCTCATCCGCCCGAGTGATACTACGGTTTTCTCATAGACGGGGATAGAGAGGATTGCATCATAGATTATGATGAGCCTACTAGCTTCCAACAAGCCGTTCAGAGCGTCGACTCGGTAAAATGGCTGGATGCAATGCGGACCGAAATGGAGTCCATGTACACCAACAAAGTTTGGACGTTGGACGTTGCTCCAGACGGGGTAAAACCCGTAAGATTCAAGTGGATCTTCAAAAGGATGATTGGTGTAGATGGACAGGTTGAGACCTATAAAGCTAGACTGGTAGCAAAGGGTTTTCGTCAAAGACCTGGTTTGGACTATGACGAAACCTTTTCTCCAGTAGCTATGCTGAAATCCATTCGGATCCTTCTTGCCATTGCTGCCTTCCACGATTATGAGATTTGGCAAATGGACGTAAAGACAGCTTTTCTAAATGGAAATTTAGAGGAGTGTGTCTATATGGACCAGCCAGAGGGTTTCATTCAGAGTGGGAGCAGCGGAAAGGTGTGCAAGTTGCTTAAGTCCATTTACGGACTAAAGCAGGCATCGCGGAGTTGGAACATCTGTTTTGATGAGACGGTCAAGGAATTTGGCTTTATCAAAAATCCAGATGAACCATGCATCTATAGTAGATTTGTAGCGAGAACTGTAGTATTCCTCGTTTTATACGTGGATGACATTCTCTTAATAGGAAATGACATTCCTATGCTACAATCTGTCAAGGGGTTCTTGTCACACAGGTTCTCCATGAAAGACCTGGGTGATGCCTCGTACATTCTGGGTATCCAAATCTACCGTGACAGATCCAAGAGGATATTAGGACTTTCACAGTCCATGTTCATCGACACCATACTTAAAAGATTCAGTATGGAAGATTCCAAGCGCGGTAACCTACCGGCTTGTCACGGGATCACCCTCTCTAAAGAGATGTCTCCCAAGAATGATTTGGAGAGGGATCGCATGTCGATTATACCCTACGCTTCTGCGGTAGGCTCTATAATGTATGCGATGTTGTGTACTAGACCGGATGTAGCTTATGCACTGAGTGTAGTAAGCCGGTATCAGTCAAACCCTAGGGAGAAACACTGGATAGCGGTAAAGAACATTCTCAAGTACCTGAGAAGGACTAAGGAGATGTTCTTGGTGTATGGCGGAAAAGACCTCCAGATCGAGGGCTTTGCTGAGTCCAGCTTCCAGAGTGACAAAGATGATTCCAAGTCCATGTCGGGTTTTTTCTTTACCCTTAATGGAGGGGCGGTGTGTTGGAAGAGTTCCACACAGGAAACCGTTGCAGACTCGACGATGGAAGCGGAATACATCGCTGCATCTGATGCCGCAAAAGAAACTGTCTGGATAAGGAAGTTCTTGAAAGAACTTCAGGTGATTCCGTCCATTGTTGATCCAATACCTCTGTATTGCGACAACAACGGGGCTATAGCTTTAGCGAAGGAACCCAGGTCCCATCAGAGATCCAGACACATCTTGAGGCGGTATCACCTGATCAGGGAGATCGTGGATCGCCAGGAGATCGAGGTTCGGAGAGTCGCTTCAGAAGATAACACTGCAGATCCATTCACCAAGGCCTTGCCCCAGACTCAGTACGAGCGGCTGATCGAGATGATAGGTCTTCGATACGCCAGTACATGGCCTTAGTGCAAGTGGGAGATTGTTAGTGTATATGCCCTAGAGGCCATTACTGTATCATACTAGTTTGTATATTACTTAATGGAAGCTTAGGATATTCACCTTGTATAAACAATCTTGCTCAATATAGTAGTATGCTACTTGGTTTGTTTCTACTTCAATGTGTACTTGTGTTTATTTCAGTATATCACCTATACACATTAGTGGAGCCCTTAGGATCTTTGCTTGATTACCAGCGTTGTGATGGCAGTCACACTAGTGGGGGCTGGGTAATCTATAAGTACATCCTTATGCAGGTCCCTAGTCGCAGGACTATCGAGACAGGGCATCGATACTCCGGAGTAGACTAGCGCATGCGCTTCTCATCCCAGAGTGGGAGACGGTCTGTCCCACAGCCGTCAGTACGTCGTACTGGAGATAGTATGCGGGTGCTCGTTGGGTTACGAGTACACTGGACAGGACTCGTCGGGAACTGACCGGTTGGTATTATACCTATCGTCAGTTATCAGTTTCCAGGTGACATGAGTACAGCTTAGTCCGCTGACTTGACACTGTCACTTCGTCTCGAGTGTGTTCCCACTGTACTTTGATTACTACCCTACCACGGCTCAAAGGAGTCGTGCAAACAGGTGGTAGTTGGGTGCAGTCCCGAAGCACTTGGAGGCAGTGACGGTTAGACAGGATTCGTCTCTCCCGGTATTGGGGGTTGACATCGCGCTGTGTCTAAGAGAGCCATTACACGAGTAGTCCCTGGCCAGGGCAATCGAGATATACTGGTAGGCTTCCAGTGTTATCTCAGGGTGTTTTGGGCTTCACTCCGACACGACTTGTACCGCTATTAGGGGACTGAAGTTTACCGCCCCCTAGGCCCGCCATGCGATGTATCAGACGAACAGACCGGACTGTACGGAGATTGTCACATTCAGGCTCAGTAGGAGTTCAGATGGGTTTCACCTCGTCAGTCTTCTTGTCGGCTTCTACCTGGGGACCGTTACGCACAGCTAGTGCCGCTTGAGGTCTGTGGTTAAACCCACTGCCAGCGTAGTGTCGAGTCTTTAGAGTCCCACACAGAAAGCTATTCGCCTTTAGGCAAAAGAGTAGAGGTCGCATGGTTTTGCGGCAGGTCGCATGGTTTTGCGACAGGGTTCGGTCACATCCGTGCACTTGTGCACGTACAGTGTCCGGACAGTAGACACTAGCGGGCTTTGGTTTAAGCCAGATCCTAGTGTATGTATTGGGATTGGATTTATCCAGTTTGTATTCGTGTTCCTCGGAACGCGGATGCGGGTGTGTATGCACAGTTGACGGAGAGACAGAGGTGGAGGATTCTCATTAGGGTTGTTGACCGTTGACAGTTGACCTTTGACTTTTTGCTCAACCCTAATGAGAATATGATATGTGATTAACAATTATATTAATTAGGTATTATGGTGACATGGTTGTTGAGTTGTTGACTTTGTTGACTTGTTGATTTTTGTTGACTTGTTGACTTTGTTGACCGGTTGACTAGGCTTGACTAGTTGACCATCATGATAACCATAGCTATCATTTCATGGCAAAGACTTTTGCTTGCTTGCTCTTTTGTGCAAAATGAGTGCATGAAATGATATGGCTATGGTTGCTTAAACCATCACATAATACTTGGTTGATATGATGTGTTATGATTGTTTTGGATTATGAGAGCCAAATGAGAAAAGTCTTCTCTCATTCTTTCATGCTCATTCTCTCTCTTGTTCTTAAGCTCTCATCTTCCTCCTCTTTCTCTCCCTCTCTTGACTCTATGGTTCACTTGTCTCATGAGTTGAGATCAAGAACCATAGATAGAATCCCATACAAACTCTTCTCTACTCACTCTAGTTCACAAGGTTTAGCAAACCAAGTGAACTAGTTTCTTCAAAGACCGAAGAAGAAGCCAAAGGTAGAAGCTTTCGAGGTGGATCTATCTTCGGCGCAAGGTGACGACGGAGTGAAGGCGATCTGGACGACCATCGAGGCTTGAAGACGAAGGAGTTCGAGAAAAAGAAACGTATAACCCCCTAACCGAGTAGTTAGCAACTCGTAGTTAGGTTGTTAGTTAGATGTTTAACAAAGATCCGGGTTTTAAGTCCATGTTACCACCACTAAGAAAATCGTTTTTTATCAAATTCCGCATGCCCGAAAGTACCGGGAGAGGTAGCATGGACTTTCAAGAATAGGAGCTCCTCTGTTGGTTCGGCGCTAAGGTACGGTTTTAGTCGGTGTCCGTTCACTTTGAAAAATGAACCGTCCTTCAGATTCTCCAAATCCACAGCGCCCTGCGGATACACATTCCGCACAAAATACGGCCATTTCCAGCGAGATCTGAGCTTTCCTGGATGGAAGTGAAGTCGGGTGTCGTAAAGCAGTACCTGCTGACCAGGTAGGAAGGTTTTGCGCAAAAGGTGTTTATCGTGAAACACATTCGTTCGATTCTTAACGACAACCGCGTTATCGTAAGCCTCATCCCTAAGCTCGCTCTGTTCGTTCAACTGCAGCTTCCGATGGCCGCCCGCATCTTCGAGAGATAGATTCAGCTCCTTTATCGCCCAAAATGCGCGATGCTCTATTTCGACAGGTAGGTAGCAGGCTTTTCCGTACACAAGCCGATAGGGAGATATGCCAAGGTCGGTCTTATAAGCGGTGCGAAATGCCCAAAGGGCATCAGTGAGTTTCAGCGACAAATCCTTACGGTTCTTGGAAACCGTCTTCTGAAGTATCTGCTTGATTTGCCGATTTGAAACTTCGGCCTGCCCGCAGGTTTGGGGGTGGTAGGGTGTGGATAGTTTATGATTAATGGAGTATTTCCGCATCAAGGCCTCGAAAGTCTTATTGCAGAAATGACTTCCATTGTCGCTAATGATCGCTCGGGGGTGCCCAAAATAGGAGAAAATGTTTTCTTTAAGGAACCTAACGACAACCTTGTTGTCGTTAGTCCGGCCGGGCACAGCCTCGACCCATTTAGAGACGTAATCAACAGCGAGAAGGATGTACAAGTTCCCAAAAGAGCTGGGAAACGGCCCCATGAAATCTATCCCCCAAACATCGAAAATCTCCACAACCAAGATCGGTTGGAGCGGCATCTCGTTCCTCCGGGATATCCGGCCCATGTGTTGGCACCGGGAGCAAGTCTTGCAATAGTCATGAGCGTCTTTGAAGAGTTGTGGCCAGTAGAAAGCACATTGCAAGATCTTCTCAGCTGTCTTTCTGGGGCCAAAATGCCCGCCACACGCTTGATCGTGGCAAAACGACAACACACTCTTGAATTCCTCGTCAGGGACACACCGACGAATAATCTGGTCGGGACAGTACTTGAACAAATAGGGTTCGTCCCAGTAAAAGTGTTTTACTTGGGATAAGAAGCGAAGTCTGTCCTGACTTGACCATTCAGTCGGTAGTAATCCTGTGGCCAAATAGTTCACAATATCTGCGAACCAGGGTTCGCAAGATACTGTCAAGAGCTGTTCATCCGGGTAAACGTCGTTGATCGGAATTGGAAGCGAAGGCGAAGAAGGAAGTCGTGAGAGATGGTCGGCAACTACGTTTTCACATCCTCGTTTTTCCTTAATGACAAGGTCAAACTCTTGAAGCAAGAGGATCCAACGTATTAACCGAGATTTTGCATCTTTCTTCGCAAAAAGATGGCGCAGAGCAGAATGGTCTGTGTAGACAATGACTGGAGAGCCGATGAGGTAGGGCCTGAACTTTTCTAAAGCAAATACAACAGCTAAGAATTCCTTCTCAGTTGTTGTATAATTGAGTTGGGCGTCGTTCTGGGTTCGGCTCGCATAATAGATTACGTGCGGCATCTTGTTGATGTGTTGTCCAAGGACAGCACCAATGGCAAAGTCGGATGCATCGCACATAATCTCAAATGGGTGCGTCCAGTCAGGTGATGAAAGAACGGGAGCAGAAGTGAGTGAGCGTTTTAGTGACTCGAATGCAGTCACACAGCTCGAGTTGAAGTCGAATGGCGTATCCTTGGCCAGCAAAAGAGTCAAGGGCCTAGCAATCTTGCTATAGTCCTTGATAAACCGTCTATAGAAACCGGCATGGCCAAGGAACGCTCGGATATCTCTGACGCATCGGGGAGGAGGCAGATTGGAAATGACCTCAATCTTTGCTTTGTCAACCTCTATGCCATTTTGCGAGATGATATGTCCTAAGACAATACCTTCGCGCACCATGAAGTGGCATTTCTCCCAATTCAAAGTGAGATTCTTGTCCTTACATCGGGTAAGGACAGCGTCAAGATGCAGCAAACACTCATTGAAGGAATCGCCGAAGATGGAGAAATCATCCATGAAAATCTCCAGAAATTTTTCCACCATGTCTGAGAAGATTCTCATCATACACCGCTGGAAGGTAGCGGGCGCATTGCATAACCCAAAGGGCATGCGACGATATGCGAACGTGCCGAAAGGACAAGTGAATGTGGTCTTGTCCTGGTCTTTTTCGGCGATGGGAATCTGATTATAGCCGGAGTAGCCATCAAGGAAGCAGTAGTACTCCTGTCCGGCCAATCGTTCAAGCATATGGTCAATGAAAGGTAGCGGAAAGTGGTCTTTCCGCGTTGCGGCGTTGAGTTTTCTGTAATCAATGCATACTCGCCACCCAGTTTGGGTGCGAGTAGGGATTAACTCGTTCGCCTCGTTGGTTATGACCGTGATACCTGATTTCTTGGGGACAACGTGGATGGGGCTAACCCACTGGCTATCAGAGATAGGGTAAATGATACCACTATCTAGACATTTTACGATCTCCTTCTTCACAGCCTCTTTCATGACTGGATTGAGACGTCTTTGTGGATCCCGGGCTGGTTTGGCATCATCCATCAGATGAATGTGATGCTCAACGATCAGGGGACTAATCCCCTTGATGTCCGCCATGGACCAGCCAAAAGCTTGCCTGTTGTTGTGCAAGACCGTGAGAAGGGCTTTCTCTTGCTCGGGAGCTAGAGAAGCCGAAATGATGACAGGGAGGGTCTCGTTCTCACCTAAGTACGCATACTTAAGGTGAGACGGCAAAGGCTTGAGTTCGAGCGCTGGAGGTGAAACGATTGAAGGCAAGATTGGTGCAGAGGTCTCGAACTCAAAGGAATCCAGCAAAGGTTCAAAGCGAGTGTAGGCGACCGAGTCGGATGGTTCAGGTAACTCATCCGAAAATTCGAAAGATTCAAACTCGGGTTGTGTGCGGTTAAGATCGTTCGAGAACGTAAAACACTCGTAGTCGTTGTCGGGCGCAGAAACAGCAGCAGGTTCGAGGAGGAACGCACTAGTGGCATCAAGATTATCGTGTTCGAACAGAAACTCCTCGAATTCACACTCTTCAGGGGTGATCTCCTGGATCGAGCAGACGTCCAGTATATGAGCATTAGGTTCGGCGGGCTGATTCCCCAACCTAAAAATATTGAGTTCAATCGTCATGTTTCCAAAAGAGAGGTTTATCGAACCATTGCGACAATTGATCATAGCATTTGAGGTTGCAAGAAATGGGCGAACGAGTATCACCGGAATTTGATTCCGGGGGTTAGCTACAGGTTGTGTGTCTAATACAATGAAGTCAACGGGGAATATGAAGTCCCCGACTTTTATTAACACATCCTCTAGCTCACCCCTAGGATGGGTGATCGATCGGTCGGCCATTTGGAGAGTGCAGTGCGTGGGTTTCAGCTCTCCGACGCCTAATTGCTCGTATACTGAATACGGAAGCAGGTTAACCCTGGCACCAAGATCTAATAGTGCGCGGTTGATGTTCTTATCCCCAATGGTAATTGAAATCGTAGGACAGCCAGGGTTCTTCCGTTTTTGTGGTAAAGATTGGGTAAGGGCATCACTCACAGCACTGGCCAAGAAAACTTTCTTGGGTACCTGAGACTTCCTCTTTTTCGTGCACAAGTCCTTTAAGATTTTTGCGTAGGACGGGACTTGTTGGACAACATCTAAAAGAGGAATGTTAATGTTAACCTGCTTAAATAACTCCAGAATCTTCTCCATTCGAGGACTTTGTTTGTTAGACCTCAACCGGTTTGGAAATGGAACATTTTTAAAATTGGTTGAGTCTAATGCTGGAGGAGGAGATTGTGGAGTTGGAACGGATCCCAGAACAGGTGTTTTCGTGGAGTGAGAAGTGGATCCATTCAGAGCAGAAGAAGAGGAAGGAGTGCCTTGTGAAGAACGGAGAATAGGCTTAGAAGACGAAGTAGAAGAAGAAGAAGAAGAAGAAGAAGAAGCAGCGGCCGGGGTGTCTTCGTTGATCCGTGTGCCGACGTTGTTTTGTAGCATCCTTCCCGATCTCAATGTGGTCACGGCACTCACATTATGATTTTGTTGTTCAAGAGCAACATGTACATTATGTGGGTGACCGGGATTTGGGAGTGGTTGGGACGGGAGCTTCCCCTTCTCTCGCTCGTTTAAGGCCGCGTTCAGCTGTGCAATCTGGGCCTCGATGGTCTTGATGCTTTGCCCGTGTGCGGCAGTGTGTTGCACTAAGGACTGAATGGAAGACTGGATGTTGGCGGTGGACTGAGTCGATTGTTTAACGAACGGCTCCAGACTTCGTTCGAGCGAGGAAACCTTATCGTTGTTTGACGGAACAAAGTTGTTTGGTGGATAAGAATTGTTGGGTGCAAAGTTGTTCGTCTGATTTTGGAAAGGTTGGGGTTGGAAGGGATGCTGAAACTGAGTTTGTTGTTGCGCTTGTTGTTGCGGCGGAGGGGCCCTTTGGAAATTGTTGCCTTGGAATTGATTCTGATTCTGATTCCACGCGAAATTGGGGTGGTACCTCCAACCGGGATTGTAGGTGGAAGAGTATGGATCATTCCTCGGTCTTTGCTGGAATGCAGCATTAACCTGATCCTGTCCTTGCAATGGTGGATTGTAAGGACACTCTTCGGTCAAGTGAGAAGGATCGGAACAACAAGCGCAGATGGTACGAAGGGGGAGAACAGGAGCAGGAGCAGGAGAAGAGAATTTGCTCTCTATTGCTTCAAGCTTTCTTGTTATTGCAGCCATTTCAGCTTTCATCGCAATAGAGACATCAAGATGGTGAATTCCTACCCTAGACTGACCGGTAGAAGTGGAGGTAGAAGAAGAAGAAGTCGGTCTGGTGCTCTCCCATTGTAGCGTTTGCTCCGCAAGGTCGTCAAAGAATTGCCACGCTTCCTCGTCAGATTTCGATAGGAAGTGGCCCTGACAGATGGTTTCGAACAACTGCTTCGTTGCTGGGTTCAGGCCCTCGTATAAGGTTTGGCAAAGTTGCCATTTCTCTATACCGTGGTGAGGACACTGAACGAGAAGGTCTTTGTACCGGTCAAAGCACTTCCAGAAGGGTTCAGAAGGAAGCTGAGAGATTTGGTTGATTTCATTTCGAATCCTTGCGGTTTTATGATTCGGATAGAATTTTTTTAGAAACGCTTTAACAAACTCGTCCCAGCTGGTTATGGAGTGGGAAGCGGTGCTATACAGCCATTTTTCAGCAAGGTCGCATAAAGTGAACGGAATGACTCGTAGACGTATAGCATCGTCCGACAGCTGGGTGGTTTTCATCATGGCACAGACGTTTTGAAATTTATTGATGAAGATATAGGCATCTTCAGATTCAAGCCCATGAAATCGAGGGAGCATGTTGATGAAGTGGGGCTTAATTTCAAAATTATTCCCATTGGCCGGTGGAAGAGAAAGGCAAGTGGGAAGTGCGGAACGGGTGGGATAGAAACGATCATGTAGCGCGATTCGCTGCGGCGCTACAACAGGCGGTGGTGGTGGGATATTGGTCTCCGTAGGCGGTGGAGCCAATCCAGCGGTAGTCAAAGAGATGTTCGTATTAAATCCTGACATCGCGGAAGAAGAGTTTGGTGAAGGTGAAGGTGAAGACGTATGAACAGAATTCCGGTCAACGTCGGAGTTGGCCGGCAAAGGAAGGGGTGAAAGAGGAGTGGACGGAGTTTCGACTTCGGAGTCGATCGCGTAGTCGGTAGCGACTAACGTAACGCGGACTAGACGGGCGCTAGTGTCCCGAGTCCAAGCGGACATACACTAAACGAGTTTAGTATAGTCAAAGCGGAGAAGGTGAGGGTAAGAAAACTTCAGTGGAGAAAATGATGGGTGGAGGGTGAAAAATGGATTTGGCGACAAAGGGCAAGTTTTTATAAAAGTTTTTGATTTTTTTTCTTTATTTTTAGAAAGAGCTTTACAGAAATATGTACGGACTTACGGCTTTAAGCAATCACAAATAAGATATGCACAATCTCACCTAGATCTAGGGTCACCTAGGTCTACTAGACCTGCTCCTAACTGTTCCAGAGGGCTAAAAAAGGACCTCAAACCGCCTCTTCTCCGTCTAATGCGGCCAGATAAGTGCCAGGTAAGTGGGAGGTTGTCCAACGCTTTCGCGAAGTTCCATAATTAAATAACCACTTGCCTTCGTCACACTTGCCTAGGCACCGCAAAAGTCAGATAGGATAAACGGCCGATGCCTGTAACTAGTCCTCTGTCCTATTGAGCGCGAAGTCCTTAAGGCTGAGTCTAGTATTTTTTAATTTTAACAATGGTCAATGCATATGCTTTTTGTGATTTTTGGGGTCCTGGGAAGGGTGATGAAATCCCCACCCAATCTGAATTGGTTTCAAGTCCCTTAAGTTCGTATTAAGAAATGCAAAGCAGTAACAAATCAACTGCAAACAATTTTTTATTTTTTAGCGCGGCGCAAAGAATCCTGCACAAGAACAGTTTATTGGAAGGGGGAGAAGAGTTTGCGCAAAGAAATCTGCAGAAAACACAATTTATTGGAGTCCAGAGGAGTGGGAGAGAGGAGAGAGACTTACAGAAAGATTTTGGCCTACTGAATCCAAGGAGTGGCCGCGGTTCCGCGGCCTACGCCAGCTTATGCCGCGGTTCCGCGGCGGTTTGTTGGAGTTGGGCTTTGCAAATTTTTGGGTGTGCTCTGTTGGGTGTCCTCTGCTTGTCTGGATGTGCTGATGTTTTATTTGCTCACTGTAACTGCTCCAGATTTTGACAGTAGACCGTTTGCTTCGTTTTGATCCGTCGCGGTGTAGCCGCGAAATGTGGGTCTATCTTCCCACGTCTTTGGCACTGAACTTGAACTCCGTATTTTCCTGCACACTTGCACAAAAACTAATCAAAAATAACAAGATGATTTTTTCACAAAGTATATTTTTTTTTGTTGTTTTTCGGTTGTTTTTATATTCACAAGTTAACCCGAAATTACACAAAGAAATAAACTACCGTCTCCCCGGCAGCGGCGCCATTTGATTGTTAAGGATTCTGCTTGTTCAAGTTTTAGTTAAATACCGCAATCAAGACGGTTTCGCTTGTAGCTAGCCGGTTGAGTACGGGTCGTCCGCTGGGAGATAGGAATCTTTTTCTATGTGTTTTAACGAGTTAAGTCCGGAAGTCCAGATTTTGTTTGTGATTATCTAAGTGTTGAAGTGATATGTAAAGAGAGCTTGTTAGGGTTAGGATTAGGTTAGTTTGAGTTAGGAGTCTCCCACATCTTTCGTTGCCCCTCTTAATATCAGTGTTACGGTAATCGGCAACAACGGGGATTAGCACGACTAGGAAGGAACTTGCGAGTATAAGCTAGGCTTTCCAACGCATAAGTTCTTCCTTTTGGAGCTTGTCCGTCCATTCTTGGCTCTTAGCCATAACCTCCGGTTAATTCAACCACAACCGGTCTCTCTACGGAATCACCGCTATCATGTAGGATAGGGTGCCGTAAGAAGCGGATTGTGGTTCAATTAACGGGAGTCGAATTAAGCTGTTGGGCAAGGAAAGAGTGAGAGAGATTTCCTTCTCTCAAACTTCCCTTATCCTACCCTAACAAGTATGAAACTACTCACACATCATGATACGGAAAAATAAAACAAAACAAAAGAGGATGATAGAAAGAAAGAGATTAGAAGATAACAACTAGCTATTTGCGACCTCACCTTGGTGAGGATCAAGCATAAGCATCATGGTTGTTTTAAGGATAAAGAAAAAGAGAGAAGAAAGAAACAACAAGAAATAACAACAACTAGTTAACAAATTAAAATTACAACAATTAACAAGATAATAAGACAAGCATAATAATGAAAGAGTCTTCTTTATTCTTCATTCTTCACTCACAAAGCTCACTACAAGTTTTAATGGAGAAGAGATGAGAAGAGGAAGAAGAAACACAACTAAACCTAGAAAAGAAAATACAAGATTATGGACCCCTTTCCTTCACAAAGTTCTGGGCTATTTATAGGCTGAAAAATGAAAACCTAGGGCAACCACCAGAACACAAATAAAAAGACCAAAACACCCCTGGAAAATCTTCGTCTGCCGCCCCCATATGGCCGCGGATCCGCTGCCTAAGCATGCTTAGGCCGCGGTTCCGTGGCCTAATAGAGGAGTTGTCTCCTCTGGTTTTCTGTGGTCCCCTGGTTTGATGTACCCTCTTGTCTGGTACATGTAGTTTCTGAAAATACTTCCACATTTCTTCCAGAATTTCTGTTGAGGGAAAGGTGGACTTTGGACATGGATTTTCTTGAGCTCCGCGTAAATTTCTTAGATCTTGTGTTGCCATTGTGCTTTGTGCATGAAGGTGACAATTGATTTGTCATTTTGTTTCCTAAACTGGTGTGTGGCAACAGACGGATAAAGAGCGGAGACCCGTGTTTTATCTGTGGTTGGCAGGAACTCGGATTTTATCGTATTTTTCCATGGATTTCACCGTTTAGAGCCGAGAACCTGTATCCTGCAATTGACTAGCAAACACGGCTCAAGAGTACCTACCGATATGCAATGTGATAAAAATTGGGCGGTATAAAAATGCAAAAATCTGATATGAACAACATCCAGACACATTCTAAGACAGGTATTGCTCATTTCGGGAGATGGGTTTCTCCGCGAACTTGAGATATAGAGAGACATAGAAAGAAACATCAAAGCGGATCCACTCGCTGAGGCTATTCCTCGAACGCAATAGTTTCGCAAATGAGCTTTATGAGACTGACTAGTAGAGGAGTTGGGTGTTCGGTATCACACGGGCTGTGAGTATGCGACATCGCAATAATTAGCCTTGAGTGCAAGTGGGAGATTGTTGGAGATAGTGCCCTCAGAGTCAATTATTGGATCACAGGCACGTGATTGCAATGATTGTGGGAGGACCTATCCCGGTAGGACAGTCTTACTCAAGATGATAGTATGCTATCTGGTTTACCTTTATGATCGTGTACTGCTTTAGGTGACCTGACATATCGCTATTGCACGTTGATAGAGCCCCTAGGATTCTTGCTTGACCACCAGCAGTATGAGGGCAATCATATAAGTAGGAGCTGGGGTCTATAAGCAAATCCTCAAAAGGTCCCTAGTCGTGGGAGTTTCGAGACAGGGCATCGATACTCTAGAGTAGACTAGTGTGTACATTCGAGACCCCGACGAGGGGCGGTGGCCGGTCTCACAAGCCACTGGTGTCAGTTGGTTCACCTAAGATGTATACAGGTGCTCATTGGGTTATGAGTACACCGGACAGGACTCGCCGGGAACATGCTAGTTGGTCTTATACCTGATGTCAGATAGCAGTTCCTTGGTGACATGTATACAGGTTAGTTCATCGATCTGGGGATCGTTATTTGTCTCGTGTGAGTTCCCACTGTACTTTGATTACTACCCTACCACGCTCAAAGGAGACGTGTAAACAGGTTTTAGTTGGGTACAGTCCCGAGCCACATGGAGGCAGTGAGCGGATCTTCAGGGGTTCGTCTCTCCCGGTATTGGGGGTGAGGTCGCGCTGTGTCCAGGAGAGCCATTACACGAAGCCCTCGGCCGAGGCAGGAGATTTACTGGTAGGTATTCCAGTAGTATCTCAGGGTGTTCTGGGCTACACTCCGACACGACTTGTACCGCTTTTGGGGGTATGACTTTTACCAACCCCTTAGGCCCGCCATGCGATGCTCATAGACGAACGGACCGGACTGTACGGATATTGTCACTGACAGGCTCAGTAGGGTGTCAGGATGAGTTCGCTCATCGACGTCCCTTTTGGTCAATTGCTGGTAGCCCGTCACGTCTGGCTAATACCTCTGACGTGCTAGTGGTTAAATCTACAGCCATAGTATTGACGAGTCTTTAGAGTCCCCCACATTCAGTTACTCAAGTTTCGGGCGAAAAGCTGTAGAGGCCGTATGGAGATATGGCAGGGTTCGATCAGATACGTGCGGTATTGCACGGATCAGGATCGGACGGTTAGTACTAGAGGCCGTATGGATATATGGCAGGGTTCGATCAATACGTGCGGTATTGCACGGATCAGGATCGAACCGATATTACTAGCCGGCTTTGGTTTAAGCCGGATTCTAGTATAGTACAGTGTTGAATTTGTCTCATTGCATTTGTATTTCGGTCGGAATACAAATGCGGGTGTGTATACAAAGTATCGGGGTTTTCCTGTAATTTATTACGGGACCAGTTTTCTGGAGTTGCCAGTTTGCTTTCCGTTTCGGCCAATTTCCTTTGTATCGTTCATTGGCCGAAGATTGATGGAGGAGGGCTTATTTGCATTTGTGCAAACAAGCAATTATGGAGGGTGTTCTTTGCATTTTATTGTATCATGATACTTTCAACATCATTTGACTTGCTCACTTCATGATGGTGCATCATTGCATGACTTTTGGTTGTTATGATGATAGTTGGATTGTGAGGTTGGCTTTGTTATCATGCTTGATCATGATCACTTTTCTCTCTCTCTCTTGTATCATTTTGATCCATACACTCCCTCATTCACTCTCTCCTCTCCCATTCCAAGGAATGGCCGGCCACACTTGGAGGAGGGGCTGTCCCAATTTGTTGTGGGGGGTTTTCATCTCTTTTGGCTTGGTAAAATCCCCACAAGTTCCATCTCCATGAGCTTGTATCATCCCTCCACCAAAAGGAAATTCCATAAACCCCAAAATGAGACACAAGTTCCACACTACATTCTACAGCAAATCTTGGGCACATCGACTGGCCAACTTCATGCCCGAGTTGCCTCGGTATAGAGGTGGGAGCCCGTAAAAGAAGCAGGCGACGTGGAGCCCTTCCGGCGAGGAGGTGGAGACCGGACATTCCGCGGGAGATCGGGACGACGGCGAGAAGACCGGAGGACACGGATCGCTCGTTATATCTCTCTTCCCCATCTTGTAGTTAGCTATGACAAGTTAATGGCCCGATCCGGGTTTTAGTGCGCGGTGGTGCCGGTTCAAGAAAAATTCAAGTTAACCATCGCTTCCGCATTTGGCCTCGGGATGGAGGCCGGGGCGCCGCCGTGCACTTACAGTGGTATCAGAGCCTCGCCATTAACATAGTCTAGCTTTGTCTAATGTGTTTTACATTTCCGATCGAACAATTTTCCAAAAACCGTATTTTTCTTCACATCAGTTTCTGTCGAAATTTTTTGGAGTCCAAAATTTTTTCAGTGTGTTGCAGAATGATGTGCAGGGAGTTATAAGAATTCTGTGAAATTTTTGTTGCATGATCTCACCTTTCGACCGCAGAATGCTACTTACCCATATACCTATATGGTATTGTACGATTTGTGATAGGTATATACACATATGAGATATAGCTACATGTTCACCATTATATGATGTTTTATGGATTTGGAGAATTTAGGAACCGCATGATATATTTTATAACTTGTTGCAGTTAAATAGCGATTTTTCCTTATATGCTCATATTACTGTTTCATGTTGCACATATATTATATTCATGGATTTTGCATTGAGATATGGATTTCATATGATGTTTTCTAGATTGTTTTACTCCTGTGTATATATATCAGTGGTATGGGACACCGATATATATATATATATATATATATATATATATATATATATATATATACCCATCGTATATATTTATCAGTGGTATGGGACGCTGTTGTATATATACACCGACATCATATATCATCATAATGGTATAAGCAAATATACTTATTCATTATATGTGAATGGCCTATATGCTCAGGGCCTATGTGCTCGATATGAGTGGGGCCTATGCGCTCGGGGCCTATGTACTCGATATGAGAGGGGCCTATGTGCTCGATATGAGAGGGGCCTATATGCTCGGGGCCTATGTGCTCGATAATAGGATATTGAGATATATATTTTGTGTCGATCCTTGACACTGATTTTCTGATGATTTCATTGATGATACTTAAATGTGTATACAGAAATCTCACTATATTAAGAAAACAGTTTTCTCATTCATAATTTCTTCTGTTTTCATTTTACCGCATTCATACCTCATATTTACGATATATTGCAACCAGAGGCACTAACACGAGCACATGGGATTACACTTATACATAGATGTTTACCCTTGCCTTAATATTATGCTTCAGGCCATTTTATCATTGAGGATATATATATTATAATCGTATTGACCTAGGATTGAGTCATACATACGATTTCGGCTCTGTGATATTTTCTACTCACGAGTTGGCAACTCACCCTTGTTGTGCCACAGTTTCTTGCAGGTTTTGCCGTACAGGTTCGTTGCGGCTTTGCTGGCACACTGTTCCTTTTCGTGTGATTGCTTTGGTAGGTGGGTTCACTCACATCATGACCACCCTAGTATTTATTTTTAATCAGTTGTATTTAGTAACTCCATCAACCAGACTTGTATATTTATTTCAGACTTAGAAAACCAGTTGTTTATTTTTTTCGACTGTAGAGTCACGCTTGTATTATTATGGTTTTCTTGTTGTTTTGAGTTTCCTTTTTGAGTTTTGATCCTCGCCATTGGCGTTGTATATTATATTGCTTGCGTGGTTGTGACTATCAATGGACGAAGAGCTAGCTCCCGCTTGGGGATGCCTTTATACATATTATTCAAATTGTACCTGTTGGAGATAGTGCCGTTAAAGTCAATTATTGGATCGCAGGTACGTGATTGCAATGATTGAGGCAGGACCTATACCGATATGACAGTCTTACACAAGATGATAGTATGTTATCTGGTTTGTCTTTATCATCGTATATATGCTTTAGTTCACTATTGCATGATGATAGAGCCCATAGGATTCTTGCTTGACTTCCAGCAGTATGATGGCGATCATATACGTGGGAGCTGGGGTCTGTAAGCACACCCTTAAAGTGTCCCTAGTCGTGGGAGTTTCGAGATAGGGCATCGATGCTCCAGAGTAGACTAGTGTATACAGTCGAGACCCCGACGAGGGCATCAATGCAAAGATAAAACAAACCAATATTTGATGTTGTTGGAACAAATTTTAAAAAAGGAGTTATTACAAAGATGTTTCTTTTTGTTTTGCATAGTGATATTCAGTTGGAATATCCTGCACCTCATTCGACGAGGTAAGGGCTGATATCCCTTCACCGTGAAAAACCCCTTGGGCAGAAGTTTACGTCAAGGTAGTAACTTTAATATAGTCGATTACAAGTTGCTTTGCATCGCGGTATTCAGTCGGAATATCATGCACCTCTTTCCACGAGGAAAGAGCGAGATCCCTTCACCGGGAGTGACCTCTTTAGCAAAAGGTTTTCGTCACTATATTTTTATAAAAAGCTATCAGGTTCCTTCAACGAGATGAAGTTCATTACGTTAAAGGTTTTTCGCCAAAAACCAGCCGTAGCCCTCTGTCATTTCTTATGGATGGTCAGTAGTATTCAAGCTATGTTTGTTGGCCCTTAGTCAAGGCATAGTGTTTGGTAGCTGCTGGGTATTCATTTGTAACATAGATAAATGCGTTGGTTTGGGACAGTCGTATTACTTTGTTGGCCCTTAGTCAAGAGTATGTACGGGTGGGTTCAAATCAACCAGGACAATGACGGGAAGAACTTGACATTTGACTTATGATTTGTTGGCCCATAGTCAAGGTTATAAGAGCATGGGGTAAAAAAATAACATCGGGAGTTTCAAACATACAGCAAACTTGCCAGGCATGCGCATACCTTCTGGAGTGTGATAACTTGAGTGGCTTCCATCAAGTTATCATGCGATGATAGTTGGATCCCGATTCACACTGATGAGTTAGTTTACTCTTCGGGTGATCCCGACTAATTCTTCTTTCAGGTTTGGAGGAGAATTTGAGATTACAGTGGGAGGTTTCCTGATTAGATAAATTGATAACCATTCTGATCTAGGTGAGAGTGCACGCAGAGTGTTTCTTTTCTCTCTCTCTTTGGCAGCGACCTTTGACCGACTCTAGACTATGACTCAATGACCAAGTTGACCGAACCTTCTTAAAATACTGGCTTTTGGATTGTCTGAATTGCATAAGTCATTGCCGCTCCTTCTTTTACCCTTTGTATTTCTCAGAACACCCCGTATAGCTACGGACATCCACTTCCATTGGATAGATCCATCGTATGCTTATATACGAACTCGAAGGGATTTCTTCGAGGATGGATCCAGGTTCAGGAGAAATAGAATTAGTTTATTCAGTTGTCTTTTATTATCACCTTCTCTCAGGTTGCGAGGGTTCCTTAGTTTAGGAGAGTACACCTATTATGCTTATTGGTTAGTCTTCTTCCAAACCATAGGCAGGTGCCGAAAGGTAGGGAATGAAGAAAACCAATTAGCCTAAGTAGGGTGTGCAGAAGGGAATATGTAAAGACAAAATAAATGGATTAGAAAGAGGGCAAAGTAAATTGTGACTGTTATCATTCACGACCAAACCACAAACTTCATCGTCACTCCTATTTCACCTTTAATAGAATAAGGTATTATTCAGTTGTCTTTTATCATCACCTTCTCTCAAGATACGAGTACTCCTTGGTTTAGGAGAGTACACCTATTAATGCTTACTGGATAGTCTTCTTCCAAACCATAGGCTGGTGCCGAACGGTAGGGAAGGAAGAAAACCATTTAGCCCAACGATGGTGTACAGAAGATAATGAATAAAGACAAATAAAGGGATTTGGAGAGATGGCAAAGAAATATACGGTTGTAGTCATGAACTGATTATGGAAGAGGCATTACTAGGAATACCAGAATACCCCTACGAAACATCTTCATGTTTCAGTTTCACTGTGCATTGTTAATTATAAACTGATTTCCCGATTAGATACTTAATCCAAGGTATGTAATTACCAGGTTTCATACTCATATCTGCACGGTTTTACAGATGATCAGTGGAAGTAAGTTATTGGGAATTAGTTAATCATCCTCATTATATCGGAATTCGTTGTAATTGATGATATTTGAGAAAATCGCATGGGTACAGTTTTCGACCTACGATGCACAGGTTTTGAGTTATTCAACTCGGCGGACTTATACAGAGTATTGTATGTTGTCCAGTGTCCGTCAGGACAAAAGGGTAGGTCCTCGTATTATGTTCTGTTTACTTGTGACTTCTCTAGTTTTATGACAAGTGTTTCGTAGAAATACAATGTCTAAGTTTTGAGAAGTTGTGGGTATAAGAATAAAGTAGAGAACCAGGTATCGCAAGTATCGGGATTCTTCAAAGAAATCGAAGATGTAGATTCTTGTGATTGGTATTCCGATGATAGTAATGGTTTTGAGAAACTTGTTTCTCTTTCGGGTTACTCATAATTGGATGGATTCCTAAGTTGAGTAATGCTGATTAACCTCTCTCCATTAAGTAGTTATGCGCTGGAGACTGCTGCATGATTTGAATCTAGTTCCAATTAAATTAGTGCCTCTGTTTCTATATTGGATATAGAATGGTTCATATCTTAACGATGTTAAGGTACGGGGAGTTGTCCAGCTTATGCTTAAAACCAGACACTGGATAACCCAAAGCACGTTTCTGTAATGGCTGTTTGTGGGTTGACCCTGGCTTTGACGAAGGTTGACATTTCTACCATCTGGAAGATCAATAGTGATATTGTTCTTGACTCGCCACTGTTTTATTAAAATGGAATTTTTCAGAAAACAGTAATGGGAGTATGGTAGAACTGGAAGTGATTCTAGAACCGCAAACGATTACGGAAAATTTAATAGGACCTTTATATTCAATCAGTTTTGACATTCCAATATCCACTCCGCAGATATGGTGGGTAACCTCAGACACCCGAGAGGTACTCCGGTAGCCTCAAGGACGGTGACAGGGAGGTTCTTGTTTACCCAGACTTGACACTACAGTTGTTCCAGACTATGAGACCCGGCAGGGGGATAAGTATAGCGTCGTTCTAAACTAGCTTTAGAAGTGTACGTAGATATTATTCTACCAGAGGGTTATCGTAGTCAGTGGGAGCAGCGGAAGTATAGTGGATAAGTAGCTTATGTCTATTTATAGACTTCAGCAGTTATAGCGGAGATAGATCATCTAATTTTGATGAGACAGTCGTGGCTTTGACTTCATCAGAAAAGGGGATGAACCTGTTAAGAAGGTAGTAGGGTGTGATGTCCTAGTATTTGGATGACGTACATAGAATAGGAAGTATGATTCCTAAACTATGATCGGTTGTACTGTTGTTATCACACAGTTGTTTCTTCACAAAGGACATGGATATAATATCAGACATTCTGGTTACTAGATCTACGGTTTTAGATATTGATTTTGGTGGTTTCCCAATATGGGTACTTTGACAGAATTCTAATAGTTTTTAGAATAGATGACTCCTGGCATGGTGGTGTACCTGCAGGTGATGGTGTCACCCTCTCTAAAGGTGTCTTACAGACTAAAGGAGAGAGGGATGTGCATGATTGGCAGATCACTTGCTTAGGCAATTGAGTCAATCATGAGATGTCAAGTACTACACCAGATGTTGTTTTTGCACTAGATGTGATAAGTTTATATTAATCCAATCCGGAAGAAACAAAAGGAAGCAGTTTTAGAACATAAGTGCTTGTTCTACGGATTTGATGACAGCAGCCTCCTTCGGGAGACGGTTATCATTCCAGGCTTCCAAATTGACATAGATGACAGGGTGATTGTCAGAGTTATAGTTTTTTCTCTGACGAGGGACAGTATTATGGACAGGTGGTCCAAGAGGATACTGTGGGAGGCATGGTGCTGGATACTGATTAGGTTCAGTTATCGTTACAGTCTAAGAAGTTTGGATTTGGAGTTCATTTATGAACTAGGTCTCATCAAATATCCAGACATATTCTTAGAAAGGTATTACTCAATTTGGGAGATGGCTTTCTCCGCGAACTTGAGATTAAGAGAGACATAGAAAGAAACATCAGGGCGGATCCACTCACTGAGGCTATTTCTCGAACACAAGAGTTTTACAAACTAGCTTTGTGAAACTGATTAGTAGAGGAGTTGGATGTTCGGTATCACACGGGATGTGAATATGCGACATCGTAATAATTTGCCATGAGTGCAAGTGGGAGATTGTTGGAGATAGTGCTCTCAAAGTCAATTATTGGATCGCAGGTACGTGGTTGCAATGATTGAGGCAGGACCTATACCGATATGACAGTCTTACTCAAAATGATAGTATGCTATCTGGTTTGTCTTTATCATCGTATATATGCTTTAGTTCACTATTGCATGATGATAGAGCCCATAGGATTCTTGCTTGAGTACCAGCAGTATGATGGCGACCATATACATGGGAGCTGGGGTCTGTAAGCACATCCTTAAAGTGTCCCTAGTCGTGGGAGTTTCGAGACAGGGCATCGATACTCCAGAGTTTACTAGTGTATACAGTCGAGACCCCGACGAGGGGCGATGGCCGATCTCACAAGCCATTGGTGTCAGTAGGATCACCTAAGATGTATACAGGTGCTCATTGAGTTATGAGTACACCGGACAGGACTCGCCGGGAATCTGCTAGTTGGTATTATACATATCGTCAGATAGCAATTCCCTGGTGACATGTGTACAGGTTAGTTCATCGACCTGAGATCGTCATTTGTCTCATGTGAGTTCCCACTGTGCTTAGATTACAACCCTACCACGCTCAAAGGAGTTGTGCAAACAGATTTTAGTTGGGTACAGTCCTGAGCCACATTGGTGGCAAGTGAGCGGATCGTCGGGGATTCGTCTCTCCCGGTATTGGGGGTTCATGTCGCGCAGTGCACGGGTGGCCATCACTAGAAACCCTCGGCCGAGGTAGTGGAGAATTACTGATTTGGATCAGTAGTTTCTCAGGTGGTGATGGGGTTCATGCCGACACGATTTATCGCGTTATTAGGGGTCTGACTTTGTCCACCCCCCTAGACTCGATATGCGATACTCTTTAGACGAATGGACCAGACTGTATATACATTGTCATTGTCAGGCTCAGTAGGGTTTATAGATGAGTTCGCTCGTCAGCTTCCCTTCCAATCAATAAATAGGCAAAACGTTACGTGCAGCTTGTACCTCTGACGTGCTAGTGGTTATACCCAGTGCCAGTGTGTTGATGAGTCATTAGAGTCCCCCATAGACACTTTCCCAAGTTCGGGCGAAACGTTGTAGAGGCCGTATGGTGATATGGCAAGGTTCGGAAAAGGCACGTGCGTTTTCGCACGTGTCGTTTTTCGGGTAGATAATACTGGTAGGCTTTGGTTTAAGCCGGATCCCTGTATTATACTGTGTAGATATAATATCTTTGTCACAGTTACATTTGTATTCGGCCGTAATACAAATATAGGTATGTTTATAGTGATACGGGGTTATCCTGATATTCGTTTCAGGATCACTTTTGTAAGTTGTCAGTTGCCAGTTTTCTATCAGCCGTATTTAACAGTCGGTTAAATGCGGATTTATCTTTTCATGATAAGGGTGAGTCATGGTTCTAGAAGGTTCTAGATTTAGGTGACAAGGCTTGATGATTCATTGTTAGCATTAATTGTGCATTTAATGAAAGGGTGACTAAGGTTAATGAGTCATCCTTTACATTAATGCATTTTTCTTTATGCTATGATATTTTGACCAAGATCATTTGCTTACACTCACCCCCCCTTCTCCTACACTCACCCTCCTTCATCTATAAGTGGCCGGCCATTCTTGATGAATGGTTCATGGTTGTTGTTTGAAAAGATTAAGGATTTTGGTTCATGGAAATTGATATACTTCATTTCTCATTTCTTATCGATCCAAAAGGCAACTTCATTAACCGTTCGTCCATAGCCTTGGACGTAACGAGACAAAGTGTTCTACTCATTCTCTACTTCATCTTTGTCGTCTCTTTTAGCAAACTTGACGATCGAATTGCCTCGGTTCAGAGGCGGGAGCCCGTTTAAAGATCCGTCGACGTGGTGCCACCTGGACGACAAGATTGGTGATTCAGGAGATCGGAGCAGCCGCAACAAAGCGTAGGACGATGGTTAAAGACCGAAGGACTCGGATCATTCGGTATAACGTTTCTACCCCTTTGTAGTTTGTTAGTTTAGCTTTAATGGCAGATCCGGGTTACGGTACACGATAGCGCCAGTTTCGTTAAAAGTTTTTGTTCCGCATTTGTCGTCTGTTAGACGGCCGGGGCGCTACCGTGGACTTACAGTGGTATCAGAGCCTCACCATTAAGCTATACTAACTTGCGCTAACACGTTTAAAATATCGATCGAACGGATTTCGCAAAACTACATTTTTCAAGCACCTGGGTTTCTGTCGATTTTTAAATGGGCCTAAAAATAATTTTACATATCACAGAAAAGTGTGCAGGCTTTTCTAAGAATTATGGAAAAAATGGGCACGCGATCCCTCATTATGACCGCGGAAGCGCGGCCATTCTGTGGGAACAGTGCATCATTTTTTCCAGAATGCTTTATTTTGTAAATTGTGGTTTTTTGGTACTGTTTGTTTGGGCCCAGATTTTGTTACGGTACAGCAGAAGTTTGCGGGGCCCACTTCGGGAAATTTGGTCGATCGAAATTTTAAATTTGTTAGTATACAGTATTTACATTATATCTCCGACCGGGAATGTCATTTGATCGGTAAACCGCGTCTGATTGCTATAGTTCTTTTAGACGGGTTTGCGAACGTGACATTCGCGTTGATGTTCTGTGTTGTGCTGTATTGTTGCGGATATGTCGTGGTGGATAGCAGGGTGCAATGATAGTGCAGTTTGGATTTATTTGTACAATTGATATTGCGGGATGAGTGTCCAACATGTGGACTGCCGTCACTGCCTGTTTGTATAATATTCTTTTGGCGCACGACCGGGTCGAGGTCGATGCACCCGTTGTACATATTTTTTTTTTCTGTACTAGGTTTATCCCGCATAGGAGTGCACGGATAGCCGTGTTCTGGAGGGCAACGGGTCCATATCTCATGGTTTTGAGAGGCAGAGGGCCCTCACTCTAGAATTGGCAGACTATTCGCCGCACTCATAAGGGGGACAGGTTGACCCAAGGAGGGGTGCTCAATTTACCGGATTCCGTGAAGTGCCGGGTGTTCCATTCACTATGCTGTGGGGACCACCTCGCTTCAGCTTTTGGCGGGTAACTTTCCGCACCCGTAGGGGTCTAGGTTTCATTGCACAGGCTATCCACACGACCAGGGGAATGTCACGTTTCAGCAGCGGCTCTGTGAAACCCGGGGATCCCAGATTATCTGTATTATTCTGTGATGCTTATTACTTTTCTGTAATGTTGCATATTATCACGCCTGGAGCGATTATTGTATATTGGTATATATACTATTAGATGTTGTATATGTTTTACATTCGCGCTAGTCCAGCCCCCGCTCTGTCGTTAGTTAAGTAACCTAACGGGTGATGACGGGACCCAGTGGCGAATGCGGATGGCATATATGTACATTATATTTTCGTTTTTTTTCTGGTCCGATTGATTGATGGGACTGCATTGATTCTTATTAATGCAAAGATAAAACAAACCTATATTTGATGTTGTTGGAACAAATTTTAAAAAAGGAGTTATTACAAAGTTGTTTCCTTTTGTTTTGCATAGTGATATTTAGTTGGAAATCCTGCACCTCATTCGACGAGGCAAGGGCTGATATCCCTTCACCGGGACAGAAGTTTACGTCAGGGTAGTAACTTTAATATATTCGATTACAAGTTGCTTCGCATCGCGGTATTCAGTTGGAATATCCTGCACCTCATTCCACGAGGAAAGAGCCTGGATCCCTTCACCGGGAGTGACCTCTTTAGCAAAAGGTTTTCGTCACTATATTTTTAAAAAAAGCTATCAGGTTCCTTCAACGAGATCAAGTTCATTACGTTAAAAGTTTTTAGCCAAAAACCAGCTGTAGCCCTCCGTCATTTCTTATGGATGGTCAGTAGTATTCAAGCTATGTTTGTTGGACCTTAGTGAAGGCATAGTGTTTGGTAGCTGCTGGGTATTCATTTTTAGCTTAGATAAATGCGTTGGTTTACGACAGTCGTATTACTTTGTTGTCCCTTAGTCAAGAGTATGTACGGGTGGGTTCAAATCAACCAGGACAATGACGGGAAGAACTTGACATGTGACTTATGATTTGTTGGCCCTTAGCCAAGGTCATAAGAGCATGGGGTAAAAAAATTACATCGGGAGTTTCAAACATACAACAAACTTGCCCGGCATGCGCATACTTTCTGGAGTGTGATAACTTGAGTGGCTTCCATCAAGTTATCATGCGATAATAGTTGGATCCCAATTCTCACTGATGAGTTAGTTTACTCTTCGGGTGATCCCGACTAATTCTTCTTTCAGGTTTGGAGGAGAATTTGAGATTACAGTGGGAGGTTTCCTGATTAGATAAATTGATAACCATTCTGATCTAGGTTAGAGTGCACGCAGAGTGTTTATTTTCTCTCTCTCTCTCTTTGGCAGCGACCTTTGACCGGCTCTAGACTATGACTCAATGACCAAGTTGACCGAACCTTCTTAAAATACTGGCTTTTGGATTGTCTGAGTTGCATAAGTTATTGCCGCTCCTTCTTTTACCCTTTGTATTTCTCAGAACACCCCGTATAGCTACGGACATCCACTTCCATTGGATAGATCCATCGTATGGTTATATACGAACTCGAAGGGATTTTTTCGAGGATGGATCCAGGTTCAGGAGAAATAGAATTAGTTTATTCAGTTGTCTTTTGTTATCACCTTCTCTCAGGTTGGGAAGGCTCCTTATTTTAGGAGAGTACACCTATTATGCTTATTGGTTAGTCTTCTTCCAAACCATAGGCAGGTGCCGAAAGGTAGGGAATGAAGAAAACCAATTAGCCTAAGTAGGGTGTGCAGAAGGTAATATGTAAAGACAAAATAAATGGATTCGAAAGAGGGCAAAGTAAATTGCGACTGTTATCATTCACGACCAAACCACATACTTCATCGCCACTCCTATTTCACCTTTAATAGAATAAGGTATTATTCAGTTGTCTTTTATCATCACCTTCTCTCAAGATACGAGTACTCCTTGGTTTAGGAGAGTACACCTATTATGCTTACTAGATAGACTTCTTCCAAAGCATAGGCTGGTGCCGAACGGTAGGGAAGGAAGAAAACCATTTAGCCTAACGATGGTGTACAGAAGATAATGAATAAAGATAAATAAAGGGATTTTGAGAGATAGCAAAGAAATATACGGTTTTAGTCATGAACTGATTATGGAAGTGGCATTACTAGGAATACCAGAATACCCCTATGAAACATCTTCATGTTTCAGTTTCACTGTGCATTGTTAATTACAAACTGATTTTCCGATTAGATACTTACTCCAATGTATGTATTTACCAGGTTTCATTCTCATATCTGTATGGCTTTACAGATGATGAGTGGGAGTAAGTTATTGGGAATTAGGTAATCATCCTCATTATATCGGAATTCGTTGTAATTTGTGATATTTGAGAAAATCGCCTGGGTACAGTTTTCGACCTACGATGCACAGGTTTTGAGTTATTCAACTCAGTGGACTTATACAGAGTATTGTATGTTGTCCAGTGTCCGTCAGGACAAAGGGGTAGGTCCTCGTACTATGCTCTGTTTACTTGTGACTTCTCTAGTTTTATGACAAGTGTTTCGTAGAAATACAATGTCTAAGTTTTGAGAAGTTGTGGGTATAAGAATAAAGTAGAGAACCAGGTATCGCAAATATCGGGATTCTTCAAACAAATCGAAGATGTAAATTCTTGTGATTGGTATTCAGATGATAGTAATGGTTTTGAGAAACTTGTTTCTCTTTCGGGTTACTCATAATTGGATGGATTCCTAAGTTGAGTAATGCTGATTAACCTCTCTCCATTAAGTAGTTATGCGCTGGAAACAGCTGCATGATTTGAATATGGTTCCAATTAAATTAGTGCCTCTATTTCTATATTGGTTATAGAATTGTTCATATCTTAACGATGTTAAGGTACGGGGAGTTGTCCAGCTTATGCTTAAAACCAGACACTGGATAACTCAAGGCACGTTTCTGTAATGGCTGTTTGTTGGTTGACCCTGGCTTTGACGAAGGTTGACATTTCTACCATCTGGAAGATCAATAGTGATATTGTTCTTGACTCGCCACAGTTTTATTAAAATGGAATTTTTCAGAAAACAGTAGTGGGAGTATGGTAGAACTGGAAGTGATTCCAGAACCGCAAACGATTACGGAAAATTTCATAGGACCTTTATATTCAATCAGTTTTGACATTCCAATAGCCACTCCGCAGATATGGTAGGTAACCAGAGACACCCGAGAGGTACTCCGGTAGCCTCAAGGACGGTGACAGGGAGGTTCTTGTTTACCCAGAATTGACACTATTGTTGTTCCAGACTATGAGACCCGGCAGGAGGATAAGTATAGCGTCGTTCTAAACTAGCTTTAGAAGTGTACGTAGATATTATTCTACCAGAGGGTTATCGTAGTCAGTGGGAGCAGCGGAAGTATAGTGGACAAGAAGCTTATGTCTATTTATAGACTTCAGTAGTTATAGCGGAGATAGATCATCTAATTTTGATGAGACAGTCATGGCTTTGACTTCATCAGAATAGGAGATGAACCTGTTAAGAAGGTAGTAGTGTATGATGTCCTAGTATTTGGATGACATACACAGAATAGGAAGTAAGATTCCTATACTATGATCGGTTGTACTGTGGTTATCACACAGTTGTTTCTTCACAAAGGACATGGATATAATATCAAAAATTCTGGTTACTAGAACTATAGTTTTAGATCTAGATTTGGGTGGCTTGCCAATATGGGTACTTTGACAGTATTCTAATAGGTTTTAGAATAGATGACTCCTGGTATGGTGGTGTACCTGCAGGTGATGGAGTCACCCTCTATAAAGGTGTCTTAGAGACTAATGGAGAGAGGGATGTCAATGATTGGCAGATCACTTGCTTAGGCAATTGAGTCAATCATGAGATGTCAAGTACCACACCAGATGTTGTTTTTGCACTAGATGCGATAAGTTTATATTAATCCAATCTGGAAGAAACAAAAGGAAGCAGTTTTAGAACATAAGTGCTTGTTCTACGGATTTGATGACGGCAGCCTCCTTCGGGAGACGGTTATCATTCCAGGCTTCCAAGGTGACATAGATAACAGAGTGATTGTCAGAGTTATATTTTTTCCTCTGAAGAGGGACAGTATTATGGACAGGTGGTCCAAGAGGATACTGTGGGAGGCATGGTGCTGGATACTGATTAGGTTCAGTTATCGTTACAGTCTAAGAAGTTTGGATTTGGAGTTCATTTTTGAACTAGGTCTCATTAGATATCCAGACATATTCTAAGACAGGTATTACTCAATTCGGGAGATGGCTTTCTCCGCGAACTTGAGATTAAGAGAGACATAGAAAGAAACATCAGGGCGGATCCACTCACTGAGGCTATTTTTCGAACACAAGAGTTTTACAAACTAGCTTTGTGAAACTGATTAGTAGAGGAGTTGGATGTTCGGTATCACACGGGCTGTGAGTATGCGAAATCGCAATATTTAGCCTTGAGTGCAAGTAAGAGATTGTTGGAGATAGTGCCCTCAAAGTCAATTATTGGATCGCAGGTACGTGGTTGCAATGATTGAGGCAGGACCTATACCGATATGACAGTCTTACTCAAGATGATAGTATGCTATCTGGTTTGTCTTTATCATCGTATATATGCTTTAGTTCACTATTGCATGATGATAGAGCCCATAGGATTCTTGCTTGACTACCAGCAGTATGATGGAGATCATATACGTGGGAGCTGGGGTCTGTAAGCACATCCTTAAAGTGTCCCTAGTCGTGGGAGTTTCGAGACAGGGCATCGATACTCCAGAGTAGACGAGTGTATACAGTCGAGACCCCGACGAGGGGCGATGGCCGGTCTCATAAGCCATTGGTGTCAGTAGGATCACCTAAGATGTATACAGGTGCTCATTGAGTTATGAGTACACCGGACAGGACTCGCCGGGAATCTGCTAGTTGGTATTATACATATCGTCAGATAGCAATTCCCTGGTGATATGTGTACAGGTTAGTTCATCGACCTGAGATCGTCATTTGTCTCATGTGTGTTCCCACTGTACTTAGATTACTACCCTACCACGCTCAAAGGAGTTGTGCAAACAGGTTTTAGTTGGGTACAGTCCCGAGCCACATTGGAGGCAAGTGAGAAGATCGTCGGGGATTCGTCTCTCCCGGTATTGGGGGTTGATGTCGCGCAGTGCAAGGGTGGCCATCACTAGAAAACCTCGGCCGAGGTAGTGGAGAATTACTGATTTGGATCAGTAGTTTCTCAAGTGGTGATGGGCTTCATGCCGACACGATTTATCGCGTTATTAGGGGTCTGACTTTATCCATCCCCCTAGACTCGATATGCTATACTCTTTAGACGAATGGACCGGACTGTATATACATTGTCGCTTTCAGGCTTAGTAGGGTTTATAGATGAGTTCGCTCGTCAGCTTCCTTTCCAATCAATACATAGGCAAAACGTTACGTGCAGCTTGTACCTCTGACGTGCTAGTGGTTATACCCAGTGCCAGTGTGTTGATGAGTCATTAGAGTCCCCCATAGACACTTTCCCAAGTTCGGGCGAAACGTTGTAGAGGCCGTATGTTGTTATGGCAAGGTTCGGAAAAAGCACGTGCGTTTTCGCACGTGTCGTTTTTCGGACAGATAATACCAGTAGGCTTTGGTTTAAGCCGGAACCCAGTATTATACTGTGTAGATATAATATCTTTGTCTCAGTTACATTTATATTCGGTCGTAATACAAATGTGGGTATGTTTATACTAATACGGGGTTATCCTGAAATTCGTTTCAGGATCAGTTTTGGAAGTTGCCAGTTTCCAGTTTTCTATCAGCCGTATTTAACAGTCAGTTAAATGCGGATTTATCTTTTCTTGATAAGGGTGAGTCATGGTTCTAGAAGGTTCTAGATTTAGGTGACAAAGCTTGATGATTCATTGTTAGCATTAATTTTGCATTTAATGAAAGGGTGACTAAGGTTAATGAGTCATCCTTTACATTAATGCATTTTTGTTTATGCTATGATATTTTGATCAAGATCTTTTTCTTACACTCTCCCCCCTTCTCCTACACTCACCCTCCTTCATCTATAAGTGGCCGACCATTCTTGATGAATGGTTCATGGTTGTTGTTTGAAAAGATTAAGGATTTTGGTTCATGGAAATTGATATACTTCATTTCTCATTTCGTATCGATCCAAAAGGAAACTTCATTAACCGTTCGTCCATAGCCTTGGACGTAACGAGACAAAGTTTTCTACGTGGTGCCACCTGGACGACAAGATGATCGAGTTTCCTCTTTTAGTAAACTTGATGATCTAGTTGCCTCGGTTCAGAGGTGGGAGCCCGTTTAAAGATCCGTCGACGTGGTGCCACCTGTTCGACAAGATTGGAGATTCAGGAGATCGGAGCAGCCGCAACAAAGCGTGGGATGATGGTTAAAGACTGAAGGACTCGGATCATTCGGTATAACGTTTCTACCCCTTTGTAGTTTGTTAGTTTAACTTTAATGGCAGATCCGGGTTACGGTACACGATAGCGCCAGTTTCGTTAAAAGTTTTTGTTCCGCATTTGGCGTCTGTTAGACGGCCGGGGCGCTACCGTGGACTTATAGTACCCTTTTGGGGCCAGTATTTACAATGGAAACTCTGGCAAAATTTTCAGAAAAGACTTGTTGTTTTCAAAACGCATAATTCGGCTTATGCTATTAAAACCACTTGCTTTAAAACAAGTTTTCCTTCACTTATTATTTAAAATGGTTTAGATTTCTGGGATTTTTTGGCTTACTTGAATTAGATAGGGTCTTATAGACTTCATATGATTCAAGTGCCAGTCACGTGCCATTTCAAGTCGTGACAAAGTTGGTATCAGAGCGCTAGGTTAACCTTGGTTCGAGTCTATGTTTGACTATGCGGAGCCTAGGGCGTTTGTATATATACGGAATCTTGGCTTGACCTTATGGAACTTAGACTTAGTTGAGGGGGGGTATTAGACTCGAACTTTCGTCCCGTAGGTTGACCTTGGTTGATGGAGTAGGTGACTTAAGGAGAGTGACGTACCGTGTGTATGTTCCGCGGCATACTTACGATACGCTACTCCGCTTAAGAAGCCTTTGGATGTACATTTCTTTGCACAATATTATATTCATTCATGATCTATCCTCATCGATATCAGTTTATGGTTTTGCTGCCACGATTAAACGGGCAGAGAGAGCTATGGCTAGAGTTGCGTCAGTACGAGCTCGTCAAGAACGAGGACTGACCAGGCATGATTCCAGGGACACACGACTTGCATAGATGGATCACTTTTACGAGATTTCTCGGACGTACAGATCAGCACCAGAGGATTGGGCCACTACTAGAGGCCAGCCAGCATGTGAAGACCGTCGATGCACCGACAATTTTGATGATTGAGGCACTGTTCAGCGTGCGGGCAAATGAGCTAGTTGTTGCTGCGAATGACGAGATATCGCCTCAGATGTTGGAGCTATTGCCGCACGAGTTGTACTTAGAGATATGATAGAAGATCACTAGTCACCCAGGGAGGGATGTTTAGGACATGTGGTTCGTTGCCTACCCCGATGCGAGGTCATCATATTGATTGATTCCAGCTAGAGAAGACTTCACGCAGGTACGTTGGGAGTCGATAGAAGACGATCGAATGTCAGAAACCCATTTTTCCAAGTTTAAAGTATTCGGAGAAACATGCAAGTAATTCCGTGGACCCTCTAGAAGAATGAAACCCTAACTCGATATAATGACCATGAGAACGCTATGAAACCTTTGGGTTTGCAGCAGTTCCGTGGTGCCATTAATGAGACTTGGGTTTTCCCTTCTACGGCTGGTCCATAGGTACTGTGGCATGTAATAGAATACTATTAAACCGTACCCAAGATATTGAGCTCTTGGGGGATTATGGAACCTTGACAAATCGATCGAAAGGTTTGACATCATTCAGATATCATGATATGGGATACAATGCTTGGGAGACTCCAGATACGAGTATAGCCGTTGGAGCGCAGTCCATGCAGCCACGAAGAGACGAGTCCGAAGCAGTCGACATTAGAGAAAAGTGGAGTAAGAGGTTCGTACGAGATCTTAATGAGATGACGTTCCACTACACTGACATCAGAGATGTGTTACGCATGCAGAGGCGTTGTACATGGATATATCTTCCAGAAGGAGTCGTGATGAGTATGCAGCCGTTCCGGAACAAGAAACAGATTTAGTAAAAGGTGATAATTTCCGGGCAGTTTGCCAGAAACGAGATTTGAGAGGGACTTCGACAAGATCTTTCTGGAATACTATACGAGAAGATTTGGACCCAGAATCGGTCATATTGCGCACACCAAGTAGGCCAGAGTTCGGCATCGTCAACGAGACATGTTATGAGTGACCATGACAGTTGGCCAGAGATCTTTAGAGGATGTGCTAGAGCGGGACTGATTCCGCGACCTTTGATTTCAGTATTTTGGGTGATTTATTTGCATGATTGAGATTTTGTCCACCACAGTTGCACTTGACTTCGATTTGATGTCATTCGAGATGTTGATTTTATTTCGTACCTATGGTATGCATGCGATTTGACTTATGCTTTCGGCATTGTTTTCATGCACTTTCAGTATTTTGATTCAATTTTGGGCACGCTGATGCACATGGTTGTGAGATTATATACCACGGTATACCTGATTTGGATTTGGATTGAAATGTATTGTATACCGTCGATTTCGACTATGATATTGATGTTGATTTCATGCACTCTGTTCATTTGATTTTGATTCTTGCGCATACTTGACGAGTTTGATGCGATTTTGGTGCACGCCAGATGCACTAAATCGGGATTCTTCGTGCATATCAGATACACCTGATATTGCTGTCAGGCACACCCGTTGCCCTTAACAGATGTTTCGTGCACACCCGTTGCTCTTAGATTTTGTTTCTGTGCACATGTATGGCACATTCATGGATTTCGATTTCAGTGCGCACCAGACGCACGCGGCATTCTATATATATTTTGGGATTGATTTTTCCCATGAGCATCATGTTTTATGATATTTACTATTTGGTATAGTAGCTGAACAGGACTAGTCCGAGGACGGTACCTGAACATATTTTTCCATTCATTGATAGTTATCGAAGGGATTTCTAAAGAAAGAGCTATAGTCTCAGTATTTACCTACGTGTTCGAGATGACACGAAACATTTTATAAAGGTAACCCTTCTAAATTATTTTTCAAAACGGCGGGACGTGTATGTCAAACAAGGGTATATACATATATAGTTATTTTCTTACAATAGACGTCCGCCACTGTGCAGTGATACGCGCATCGCGCAGCGACTTAAAAAGTTTAGGCATGCATTTCTTTCAGATGTTTTAACGATGTTTACATGTATAGTCTGATGTATATCATGTTGGTTTTCGTACTGGGCTTTGACATTGGTGTCTTCGCCATAACTCCGATGATTGCGGGATGCTTGACGGAGTTTTGACTTTGGTTTATTTACTCGTTTTTCATGTGCATGCATTACGCTGCGATATATTTTGTGTATTTATGATTTCGGAGCCCCGACGACATGACCTTTTTACTGAAATGTTTTAGTATTTGAAGGGTTTAAATTTAAATTCGGGGAACGAATTTCTTTAAGGGGGAAGACTGTAACATTTCAGAAAAATAATATATTATTTTTGGGAATTTTTGTAATTAAATAATAAATATATTGAATATTTTATTAGTGCGGTATAATTAAATACCGATAAATCGGGAAAAATTTGGAAAAATTATAGAAATTACTAAAAAGAGGGTGTTTTATTGGATTTAAGAAAATTATGAAATTTTATGATTCATTATACACTATTTTAATGCTAATCACGATTAAATATCGTTAATCGCGCATTAAGCTTGTTTTGTGCAAAACATGCACCATGTCAAATTTCATTTGTTACATTTACAAATACTTGTTACATTCTCTACCATGTTTTAATTTTGGATTCCTATTTAAAAATTTAAAAGAAAACAAAACAAAACAAAAGAAAAAGGAAAATATTAAAGAATTGGGCATGAGCATGAGAGAGAGGGTGAGGGGTCAAACCTTGGGCATGGCACTTGTTATTCATTCCCTCTTCACCTTTTCTCCCTCTTCCTTCTCCTCTCATGGCAGCTCCATGTCCTCCCTCCTCTAAAAAAACCCTCACAACACACTCAAAAACTCATCAAAACATTATCTCCACTTCATTAAAAATATGCACAAGCTCAATACAAACACTTTGGACCAAGAAAAATCGGATTTTGAAGTCTTGGGGCAACTCAAGAATTTTCTTGAGTTGCCAAATGAGGTAATTTCGGCACCATTAGAATAGTATTTCAATTCCTTAAGCATCCATACAAGTTTAGAATCGATATTGTGTAGTTTAGCGAACTTTGAAAATTCCAAGTTAGAGATTAGGGTTTGAATTGATTCCAAAGGTGCAATTGAGGTGTAATTAGGGACTACAACACCTCTAGTGATGGTAAATTGAACTAAAACAGAGACTTAAACCCCAAACCCCAAACCCCAACTAAGAAACCCCGATATCGGGAATTTGTGAGAATTGCGATGTGTTTTGGTGATCTGCTATAACCCGGGTGACCTGAAAAATATTTAGCGAAGACTTAGAGATGTGAAGGCAACCTAGAACCTATACCCAAAATTTGAGACCCCCACTCCAAGTTCTCGGCGCAAATTTACTCATTTTGGCCGCAAATTGTGGCCTGGGTAGAGTGGAAATGATCCGTGTTTGGTCCAGGGCTTTATCTCCGGTAAATTAAACCCTCCATATGTGCAAAATTGGCTAATTTCACTTAGGGTAAAATCTAGGACCATTTTTCTTGAGTTGCTACATTTTTTTGCGACTCCGTCTTAATTTGGGATTCGGTATTTGATTTTTTGTTCCGTCGTCAGATGTTTGTACGTCAGCGACGGGGGTTGTTTGGTGGTTTTGCAGGCGTAGGCTGTTGGTTTAAACCTATGAGCGAACGTGTGCCGTTTTGGTTTTCCGACTTGATTTTAATACGCATTTTTACGATTGTGAATTGGCTGTAGGTACCCCCACGTGGATTTCAAGACGACGAGGATGAGCGTGGCGTCATCGACTCCAGCAAGCGAGGATCAAGTGAGTAGATATATATCTACGGGGGAAGTCGGGTGGATAGCGTATAGCACCCCCACAGCTCGTAATGTATTGTATGGTACATTTTATATGGATATATTTACATGTTTATTTTGAGATTATGATTATCTAGATGGACTTTGGGAGTCATGGATAATTGTAGTATAATTGGATGATAGTGTCGTTAATTAGTTTAGTCGCAAGCCCAAGAATAAAGTTCACACCCACACGCACATACATGCTTACTTTATTTTTACTTGTGCGTATATAGGGATATGTATATATATACACACACACATAGGTATGGGACTATGTATATATATATATATACGTATACTTATACATGGATGATGAGGAATGTTTATGGTACTTGGAGATGAGTCGATGAGATTGGGCATGATGCCATGATATCGGTGATATATTTTGATTTGTATTATGAGATACGACATGAGATTATAGCGGGACTTTAGGCGCGTGTTTTCATACCGCGCATATATATGCAGATGGTATCAGTTTGTACTAGACTTAGATCAGTATCCACCAGTTCATAAGATATGATGATAAGGATACCAGATGAATAATGTGATGAATGTGATATTTGACCCGTACCCAGATTTGGGATGTCGTACGCTGGATTTACCGTACGAGATATTTAAGGATGATAGATCCGCACTCTTGACTCGAGAATGTCATGTTATATATTGTATCGTATGTGTTACTATTGAGGAGGGATGGCCGACTATTATATATATGTATATATATATATCGACTCAGATTTAGGTGGTTTCCATACCCCTTTCGATTGGTTTGTTAGTTGGACCCGTGGTTTACCTAGTAGATGTTAGACTGGACCCGAGTCATACCTATTTCCAAAACTAACGAATCGTGAGTATTTTAAAGTCAGACCAAAGGATACTACGGATATTTCAAAGGATGTACTTTTTCATAAAAACACTGCTGCCCTATTTTCTAAACACCACGATTCGTGCGATTTCAGATACCAAAAACTGTATGACTTGTATATAGGAATGTATATTTCTTTATTGCTGCATTATTAATCATTTACCATTTATTCTACTACTCCCATTGCATTGCATGCTTATATTTATTTTTATTAGAAATGATGAAACCTGTTGTTAGGACACCAGCACCATTTCCGATGACGCGTATGCTCCGCGTACACTCGCTTGCCGGCTCACACACATCTTCAACGGTAATTGCTATGTCACGTACACTTAGAGAAAACTATTTCATTGACATAGTTTGCTAGTTGATAGTTCCTATATGTCATTGATTCATATTCCATTATGCATATGACATATAGCATACCAGTATACCTACATGCTTACACATATGCCTTGACATGCTTACATGCTAGTTACCCATATACCTATATGGTATTGTGCCATTAGTGATAGGTATATACACATATGAGATATAGCCACATGTTCACCTTTATATGATGTTGTATGGATTTGGAGAATTTAGGAACCGCATGATATATTTAATAACTTGTTGCAGTCAAATAGCGATTTTTCCTTATATGCTCATATTACTGTTTTTTGTTGCATATATATTATATTCATGGATTTCGCATTGAGATATGGTTTTCATATGATGTTTTCTTGATTGTTTTACTCCTGCGTATATATATCAGTTGTATGGGACGCTGATATATATATGTGTGTGTTTGTGTGTGTGTGTGTCTGTATGTGTATACCCATCGTATATATATATCAGTGGTATGGGACGTTGTTATATATATACACCGACATCATATATCATCATAATGGTATATGCTAATATACCTATTCATTATATGTGAGGGGCCTATGTGCTCGGGGCCTCTGTGCTCGATATGAGAGGGGCCTAGTGCTCGGGGCCTATGTGCTTGATATGAGAGGGGCATATGTGCTCTAGGCCTATGTGCTCGATATGAGAGGGGCCTATATGCTCGGGGCCTATGTACTCGATATGAGAGGGGCTTATGTGCTCGGGGCCTATGTGCTCGATATTGAGATATTGATATATATATTTTGTGTCGTTGCTTGACACTGATTTTCTGATGATTTCATTGATGATACTTAAATGTTTATACAGAAATCTCACTATATTAAGAAAACAGTTTTCTCATTCATGATGTCTTCTGTTTTCATTTTACCGCATTCATACCTCATATTTACGATATATTCCTACCTCAAGCACTGACACGAGCACATGTGATTACACTTATGCATAGATGTTTATCCTTGCCTTTATATTATGCTTCAGGCCATTTTATCATTGAGGATATATATATTATGATCGTATTGACCTAGGATTGAGTCATACATACGATTTTTGCTCTGTGATATTTTCTACTCACGAGTTGGCAACTCACCCCCGTTGTGCCACAGTTTCTTGCAGGTTTTGCCGTACAGGTTCGTTGTGGCTTTGCTGGCACACTGTTCCTTTTCGGTTGATTGCTTTGGTAGGTGGATTCACTCACATCGTGACCACCCTTGTATTTATTTTTAATCAGTTGTGTCTAGTAACTCCATCAACCAGACTTGTATATTTATTTTAGACTTAGAAAACCGGTTGTTTATTTTTTTTTCGACCGTAGAGTCGGGCTTGTATTATTATGGTTTTCTTGTTGGTTTGAGTTTCCTTTTTGAGTTTTGATCCTCGGCCTTGGCGTTGTATATAATATTGCTTGCGTGGTTGTGACCGTCAATGGACGAAGAGCTAGCTCCTGCTTGGGGATGCCTTTATACATATTATTCATGTTGTACCCTTTTGGGGCCAGTATTTACAAAGGAAGCTCTGTCGAAATTTTCAGAATAGACTTGATGTTTTCAAAACGCATAATTCGGCTTATGCTATTAAAACAACTTGCTTTAAAACAAGTTTTCCTTCACTTATTATTTAAAATGGTTTAGATTTCTGGGATTTTTTGGCTTACTTGAATTAGATGGGGTCCTATAGACTTCATATGATTCAAGTGCCAGCCACGTGCCATTTCGGGTCGTGACATGGGGCCTGAGAGATAGGTATTTATATATGGATTATGATTGCATAATGAGTGATATGTCGTACGAGACATAAATTCCATTGCCCCCCTTGTTTTATAGGTTGATAGAATCCCTATTTTTTTAATGTTGTCGTACGATAGATTACCGCACGCGATGAGTTTTACTTGTTGATTTATCTAGACCCTTAATTAGAGGATGCCGTACGATGGACTGTACCGTACGTGATGTTGTGAGGCTGCATGCCGATTGATAGATTCACCGACTTGGTCATGTTAGATACGTATACCTTATAGCATTTAGTTCACGATGTACATTATGTTGCATTCATGTTATTCTCATTGCATTTCATAAACCTGTGCTAGTACACCTACACCATTATCGATGATGCGTATGTTACACTTACAGAGATTGCCGGCTCACACACTTCATCATCGATAATTCTTATGTCACTCACACAATAAAATTGCTACATCATGCTATGATATACTTTCCATGTTCACATCACTATGCTAGATTGCATGATATACTGGCCATGCTCACACCATTATGCTATGTTGCATGATTTACTTGCTATGATCACATCACTGTTCCATGTTGCATGATATACGGATATGCTTACATTCTGTTATATGTCGCATACATCATGCTTTATGATTATACGCATTGAGATATGCTGATTTCATGAGATTTTGGGATTTGAGAACCGTGGATATTTTTTCAAGAAATTACGTATTGTTTGAAAACCCAGTTTCTATGGATATGATATTTCGATGCGTCCACCATGAGATTTCTCGGTTCTGAGATTTGTGATATATACCCGATGCGAGGAGTAAAGTGGGCCGTATGCGGGTACATGGTGGAGCCCGGTATGGTACCCCGGGGCAAGAAAGGTATGTCGATGGATTAGCCGATGAGCCTGGCAGGGATGTGCACTGCCTGCATGTGACAGTATTTAGACTCGGCGGTTATCTGGAGAATACCAACCGAGGTCATGAGAAGGATTTAGGCCGACCCGTTCTGCCGGAGCCTGCGGGCCGATCCCGCAGACGGAGCCTATTATTCGAGGATTTACATGTCGATGTTGGACACGGGTTTCATGATGTTTCGAGTGTCGATGTTTGACACTCCGGTTCCATGATTTGATGTGTCATTGATGGACACATGTTCTTTGATATCCTCATTTTTACATGTACATGTTTTATGATATTTACATGCATGATATTGTTGTGTCATTGGTTGACACATGGACGAGATCCACTGCATACATGCATTGATTATATTATTTGACGAGATCCACCTGCATACATGCATTAATTATATTTTTGGATGATATCCACTTGCTGATAGGCATTTTATATGTGTTAGCACATATGCAGATACAATCATCCTAGATATCAAAGTATTACCTTTATGATATACTTGACCTAGGAAATAGTTATTTATTTCGATTTCTAGCTGTTGATGTTTTCTACTCACGAGTTGGCAACTTACCCCCGTTGTGCCACAGTACTTGCAGGTTGTCCGGATGGATCAGTAGCGGCATCGCTGGCACACAGCTTGCTTTCGGGTGTTTGGCTTTGGTAGTTGGTACATGTTGGATCGTGCCCGTCTTGTATTTATATTTCATATTTTATCTAGTCAACTCCATCAATCAAACTAGTAATTGTATATGTTGAAGACTTAAAAGACTTGTAGTTGCGAGACTTAAGCGATGGGTTTTATGTTCGCTTTTTGGGTTGATGTCTAGCTTTACTTTATCTTTTGTGTTGATCTTCGCCGTTGGGCGCCGTATACTTCTTATTTATACATGCGGTGGTTGTTTCCACCGTTGGGCATGTTTTGCTCCCGCTTGGGGATGCATTCTTTTTATTCTTTGTACCCGTTTCGAGGCTAGTTTTTACAAAGGAGGTGCTGCCGAATTTTTTATGAAAGAAAAAGAAAAGAAAAATATGTTTAAGGTTTTGTACTTAAGGTTTCCAAGTGTTGTATAAATGTTTTCATTACTTACTTCTGCTGGAAGGTTTAGATTTCTGGGTTTCGGCTTACTTAGGTTACGTTGCGTAATTTAAGTGCCGGTCACGAGCTAATATTTTGGGTCGTGACACTTTCGCATAGTGAACCCATACTAGAGTCCGAGAGATCACTACTAGGAGCGAAGGGACTACTACACAGAGCTATTAAAGTGAAGGACCGGTCTACAAAGGTTGTATTCCTCATTCACTTAATGTAAAGTTGTTTATATGCATAGCTTACTCCTAATCCTCTAGTTAGATCCTTGGTTTGGGTTACTTAGCACACTAAAAAATCTAAATTAGCAGGGTTGATTCCTTCCGAAACCTTGCAGTCGTGCTAGAGAACACTAGAGTGCCTAACCTCAAGTAAAAAGCTTCATGGAAAATACCTAATGCTTGTTCTTTTAACGGTAATATGACGTAAGAAGATTACTTGAAGACGTCTTGTCCAGCCTCAGAAGGGATCAGAGACACCACAGTTGTGGGGCTACTCGAACAGTTGCTTAAAGACTGGATATCGAGGAATATATCAGCCAACACGACGGTACCACGGACTAAAACCCTAGTACCACAAACCTAACGGACCTGTATCATATAAGAATAGAGGTTATCTACATATAACGTTAGGACAAGTTTGCTTGTAAACCCTAGGAAGGTAAACTAAAAATACCCCGAAATGAGTACATGAGCTAGAGACTCTGAAATGAGTGAATAAACAACAAACTCCGAAATGAGTACATAAACTATAGGCTCCGAATGAGTACATAAACTAGAGAGTCCGAAATGAGTGAATGAACTACAAACTCCGAAATGAGTACATAAACTAGAGATTCCTAACTGAGTGAATAAACTACAAACTTCGAAATCAGTGCATAAACTACTTCGCGCCAGATCAAGACATCAAGAAACAGAAAGGTCGAAATTCTAAAAGTTATATACGACAAGCCAACCCGAACACAGCCATATGCTATGCATTACTTTACGCTACTTCACTCACGGGTGTACCTCCGTGAGCTAAGTAGTAGGGGGAAGCATTTGTTCACATCAGTCCAGCATTCACCTATATCTAGATGCATATTTGAATGAGAATTAGCTTTGAAAATATGCTCATTTATGTGTGCGTGTGTATGCGCCATATATGCGCGCATCATTGGCATTCGTACGCAGCGGAAACTCCTAAGGGTAAAGTGCAAAGTATATGTGCAGAGGCAAGATGCCCACATGGATATGTGCTGGGGGTGAAACTTTCAGCGGTCAACAATAAAGAAACATATTTAAATAAACACTTTATTCCACAGGAAAAAAATCACCAAACACGGGATCAAAAGTAAAAGGGTTTACAAAACTATGAATAAATTTTTCTAAAGCCCTCTCAGCCTTCTCCACCATGACGAAGTGGGGATCTTCGCGAGGAGTCACTCCTCCTCGGTCAGCGCCGTGCCTATCTGCAAAGGCAGACATGATGGCCCGCTGAGCCCGTATCTGGCTTAGCAACTGAAAAGTGCGATCCCTCAGAAGCTTGGGAATCAAATCTGCATCATGAAAGCACTCGATCTTGTCCTCCGTTGCGTCGAGCATTGCCGGAGTCTTCTCCGCTGGATGAGGGGGAATGTCAGCAAGCATGGACAGGAAGATCATCCGGAGCCCAATGGAACCGATTGGAAGAGGAGACCCTCTACGAGTTAGGAGCTTGTACATCACCGTGTCACATTGGTCATCCGTAAGAACGGGATTGACCAAACGTGTAGCAAAACGGGGAACAATTCCTTCGATAGGAACCTCCCATGGTTGCCGATGAGCATGTGGACGATTGTAAGCCATGAATCTTGGTCTGTTAAAAATGGTTCTCTCCTTGAGAAAAAGAAGGAAAACATTGCTTCAGATTATAAAGAGAAGCATTTACGTCTAGGCACAGAAAATGTTGTGCATGGTGGAACTATTTCCAAGTCCTGAAAAAAAGGGCATGGGAAAAGAAAGAGTTGACTCATGAAAAGCAGAGAAAGAAGGTGAAACGATTCCTTCGTATCCTATAGCAGCGCCTCACGTGCATGACACGTGAGCGTCGGTGCTAGTATCTTTAGGGTTAAGTCCTATAGGAGCGCTTTACATGTATGACACGTGAGCGCTGGCGCTAGTTCTTTTATATAAAATCACCTCACGTAAAGCACATGTAAGCATTGGTGTAAAAAAAAGGGGAGGGGGACTTTGTCATTCATACCTCAAAGAAATTAATACATTAGTATTGAGCATGATAACAAAAAGAGAGAGAGAGAAAGAAACAAACATCATCAAAATGTCTACAATGGCAAGACACTGAATTTTGGACATGGATTCTCAAACTCAAAACCAAGTTTGAGCAATGCATGTTCAGCCTCATCAACCATTCTTTTGTGCATCTTCTCTCGGATGCAAGCGTCAGGGTCACCACTGATGTCCTCTACCCTCTGATATATTGATACTATCTCTTTTTGTTGAAAGACACGGTACAAGATGGGGACGAGATTATCTCTCTGTTTCTTTGAGATCAACCTTATCAAGTACACTGAATGTACCTTATCCTCAGCATCATTGAGCGCTTGAAGTGGCATAACCTCAAGTCGCCCGGATATAGCTTCCCAGATCGATCCAACGACGATCTTCAAGAGGGAAGAACATCGGGGAAGCAATCAACCGTTATATTCGTTTCGTCGCATTGGGCATCAGTAAACTCCTGGCCTTGACAGCGGCCTTGGATGCAAATCTCCTCATAAGAGATAATCTTTTTAAGATCATACAGATGACCAGCCATGGTAGCTGAAAAGAAAAAACAGTGGAGGGTTAGCGATTAGCAAACTAAAATCACTACAGTCTAAAGAAAAATCAGTGAGCCCCACAAAATCAAGGTGATGGCTCATCAATGATGAGACATGCGCCCATTGTGAGAATCCAAAAGGATTCTCATTAAATGAATATTCCCATTAACAGTGGAGTTAAAAACTCCCAATATCCTTGAAAAGCGAGTTCTGTTAAAAATAACAACAGATTCAAATTTGTAAAGAGGGTATTAAAGCACTAAAAAGGAAAATACTCAAGAACAGGAAGGGGAATAAAATTGCCAAAAGTTCCAAAAAAAATTCAGAGCTAAGCTCTGCAAGAAAAGATGGAAAATTCCTGCAATAGTGGGATTAAATCCTAGAAATCCCCATGATGGGAAACATATGGGAAACATAATGGAATTAAATTCCAAAGACTCTCAAAGATCAGAATCAATGATAGAGTAAAACCCTAAGAAAAGACTAGCGATTCTCGAGGATGCCCATTGATTCAAGACCCACGGTCTACTCAAAAATAAGGAAAAGAAAAAAAGAAAAAGAAAGTTTTTTTTTAAGATCTCTGAGAGATCAGTTCAAGAAAAAATCCAAGCTTTGTCAATGGATTAAAAATCCAAAACAAAAAAGTCTTTTAACAGCTAAGTTCTGTTCATAATCCTTACCAAAATTTTTGGCATATCAGAAGGAGTTTTATGGGCAGAGATTTAAACTCTGAAATGAGAATTAAATTCTGAAGAAAAAAATTCAAGGAAGAAGATGATGAGACATTTGTCATATCAAGGGCTAAAGGCTCTATTTATATGACATAGGGAGGAAGGTTCAACTTCCTAGAAGATCCAACGGTGGTAAAGTGATACTGTTGCACTCACGTGTAAGCCACGTGAGAACAACGGTGGGGGGACATTTGTTCCCCTAAATATTTAAATGTAATAAAAAGAGCTAAGCTCTGTTAAACTTTAATGAGGCAGCGCCTCACGTGCTCCCCACGAGGACGCCAGCGCCAGCGCCAACCCCTTAGGATTAAATTCTATGGTGGCACCGCACGTGGAGCTCATGTGGGCGTCAATGTGCAAAGAACAGGAGTGCCTATCATATACAAGAATTAAATTCTTATGTGACGCCCATGTGGACAACACGTGAGTGCCAGCGCCCAAGTTAAAATAAAGTAGAATTAAATTCTACATGGGTATATTTCGCTAAAAATTGTGATACTCTCTGTTAAGCAGAGCTGATGGATAAAAAATCCAATGGTGATGATAAATCATCAAATAATAAAATTAAATTCTATTAAGAAAAAAATATCTCTCAAATCTTCCAAAGTGAGAAAAATACTCTCGGTTGGATCAAAGATCTAATGATAGAATTAAATTCTATTTTGGGAATATATTTCCCCAATCTTTCTAAATAAAGAATGATTTCTCTCTGTAAAACAGAGAGCCCTTGGATTAAAAATCCAATGGTGATTAAAAATCAACGTTTGACAGAATAAAATTCTGTATATGGAAAATATTTCCCTAATCTTGTTAGAAACAAGAAAATATATTCTGTGAAACAAAAATCACTGGATTAAAGATCCAACGGTGGATAAAATCCTCCGAACAATTTTGAGACCAATTAAATCAATTGGAATCTCTCAATGAGAGATTTTTTATGACCCAAATGTGGCACGTGACCGGCACTTAAATCACGTGACATCTAAAGACGTCGACGCGGTTCAAGTAAGCCGAAACCCGGAATCTAAACCCTTTTGAAAATATTGGAGGTGAGTTTGAAATAGTCAGCAGATGGAATCAGTTTAATTGACATTTAAATTTAACTAAATATGTTTGAAAAGAATCAATGAGGTTTTGAAATTTGACAGCACCTCCTTTGAAAATTTTACGTAAAAACCCGATACAACTACAACAGTAAAATAGCATCACAACGGGAGCTAGCTTCCACGTTTAAACGATGGGGCAACCCAACAATCTATATCAGAAGTCGACTCTAATGAGTGCGACCTCACACTTTCTGAGTCTCGCTTCTAAGTCCACAATTTACCATTTCTATGTTGATAGATTTTCTAGTAGATACAAGAATATATGAATAATCAAGAGTAAGTACGATACAATAATAACCCACTTACCAATCAATCACCGAAAAGAATGTTTGTCCAAGCTGCTGATAATCCAAGCGGTGAAACCTGCAAGAAACTGTGGCACAACGGGATGAGTTGCCAACTCAGTGATTAAAAGTACATCTAAAAGTAGAAATCAAAATGCACGATGATACCTAGGTCATAAGTATACTACTACCAAAATTTGTACTAATATACTATATCATATGCATATATATCATAATGCTACACTAACTGTCATGCGATCCCAAGTTAAATATATATATATATATATAGGTACTGTTCCCCGGATACGTCCTAGTCGAATCCAATAAATGAAATCTAACTGTGTACCTCATGATAACATTCATATCAATATATATGGATGTCCATCATCGACATCGAAATCAGAAATCTTTCGTGTCCAGCATTGACACGTAAATGTAGATACCGTCGACACCATCTCAATAGATGATGGCCACCCGATATCCCTGACCCGGTCGGTATCCTCTGGATATTCTCCGTGCTCAAATCGAACCCCGGCCCGTATCACCTGGATATCTACCGTGCTCGTCTCTATCTCCGGTATCGAGTATCCTCGCTAGGCTCCCCGCCTCAACTGCGGCTATCCTGCCCCTCGGTCTCGATCCGGGTCCACCATGTATCTGACTGTATAGCCCCCCCACTCAGTCCGGATAATAACAAGTCTAGAACCGTATAGGCCCCCTACTCGGTTCAGAATAAAATACTCAGAAAACATAAAGCTCACGGTGGACGCCAACTTATCATATACAAAAATATCACGTAAAGAATGAAAATACTTGCATAAATCATTCTGATGATATATTATATATCTACATATATAACATTGTCCCATACCACCGATATATATTATCAGGAGTAAAATATCCAGAAAATCTATAAAAATCAAATACAACATCTATAGTACTGATATTCGTAATTTACAACAGGTAATAAAGAAAGACTGCAAAATTAAATCATATAGACACAATGATATCAATTCTACTGTGTCATAGCACTACTAATGATGTGTAGTGTAGCATACACGTCTGTGCTCGTGCAGCATGGCAATCATTAGTATTTGTGCAAGTGTTCTAAAGGTGTAATAGTCTACTTATATCAACATCTATATACGTATTACGGAGTATAACAGTTCTACAGTGACATGGCAGTACCAATGAGGTGTGGTGTAACATATACGCATGTGCTCGTGCTACATAGTACTCATTGATAATTGTGCAGTGTTCTATCAGAGTGTTCGTATCACGGAAAAGTATGATGTTGATAAAGATAACGTGAACATGTAAAGTAAAGCTAAGCGTAACTGATAACTTTAACTATCTGCTATGAACTATACCTTTAACTTTGAAAATGGTACGAAACGAAATATAATCTAACTCTACGAGTCTAAAGGAAACTTGGCCGTTATTCGGCATACTAATCTCATCATCATCAATACCGTATAATATTTCGTACAATACCTCGCATTATCACTATATCTCAATTCATCCCCAGTACGACATGTTCATTCATACCAATTTACCAACAAATCCGTAAACTATATGCAAATGAATATCCTGCTAGATGCAAATGAATTCCAATATCAATGTCTTGAATAATAACTAAAAGTACTATATATCATACTACTATTTATAAGGTTGCGGGGGTGCTATACGCCATCCACCCGACTTCCCCCGTAGATGTAAATCTACTCACCAACTTGATGAACTTGCTGAAATCCACGTTGCTAAGTTCGTCAACTCTGTCTCGGAATCCTTCACGATCGCACCTATAATCGTATTTAAAATCACATTGATGTAAATATCATATTGAAAACCAAAACAACGAGCTAAGCACCCGTAGGTTAGAACCTACAGCACACTTATCCCAAAGATGATCAAATGCCCCTGAACTTAACGTACGAACGTCAACGTTTCAGTTGCAGCAAGGAAATACGGAAAATCATATCGAAATGTCAGAAACATTAATAAAACTCAACTAAACATTCCCAGATTTCTCTGTATGATTATTGGGACAAGTCAAACAATACTATAAATCATAATTTACCCATACAAAGCCACATAAGAAAACCCATCACCAAAAACCCAAAAGGGGCCGGCGAGCTCGGAAAAAGGCTAGATGTCGCCGGGTCAAACAATGACTTAAGGGCTCGGGCTTAAAGTTAAGTCTTCTAGTGGTCCTATGATACTTATGGTGTTGCTAGTTTTTCTAGTGATTACACCTATTGGTTCCAGATTCAATATCAGTATGCTAAAACATCGCAAATATCCGAGTTTTTTTTCGATATGTATGCCCTCGAGGAAATTATTGTATAGTACTAGTTTGTATATTACATTTCGGAAGCTTGGAATATATACATGGATTAACGACAGTCTTGCTCGATATTGTAGTATGCTACTTGGTTTGTATCTATTTTAAAATGTGTATATGTTTCTTTTAACATATCGCTAATACATATTTATGGATCCCTTAGGATCTTTGCTTGACTACCGGCGTTGTGATGGCGATCACACTAGTGGGGGCTGGGTAGTCTATAAGCACATCCTTATACAGGTACCTAGTTGTTGGATTATCAAGACAGGGCATCGATACTCCAGAGTAGACTAGTGCATACGCTCCTCATCCCAGCAGGGGAGATGGTATGTCCCATAGCCATCAGTACGTCATACTGGAGATAGTATGCTGGTGCTCGTTAGGTTACGAGTAAACTAGACAGTACTCGTTGGGAACTGTTGGTTGGTATTATACCTATCGTCAGTTAGCAGTCCACTGGTGACATTAGTACAGCTTAGTCCGTTGACTTGACACTGCTACTTCGCCTCAAGTGTGTTCCTACTGTTCTTTGATTGCTACCCTACCACGACTCTATTGAGTCGTGCAAACAGGTAGTAGTTGGGTGCAGTCTCGAAGCACTTGGAGGCAGTGGCGGATAGAAAGGATTCGTCTCTCCCGGTATTGGTGGTTTATATTGCGCTATGTCTAGGAGAGCCATTACACAAAGTCACTAGCCAGGGCAAGTGAGATTTACTGGTAGGTGTTCCAGTAGTTTCTCAGGGTGTTCTGGGCTACAATCGGACACGACTAATACCGCTATTAGGGGTCTGACGTTTACCACCCCCTAGGCCAGATATGCGATATTCTTAGACTAACAGACCGGACTGTATGGAGATTGTCATAGATAGGCTCAGTAGGAGTTCGGATAGGTTTTTCTCATCGACCTTCTTATCGACAGATACCTGGGTAGCTGTTATGCACAGCTAGTGCCGCTGACGTCCTTGTGGTTAAACCAACTACCAGAGTACTGTCAAGTCTTTAGAGTCCCACACAGAGGGTTGTTCACCTTTGGGCGAAACGATGTAGAGGTCGTATGGTTTTACGACAGGGTTCGTTCACATACGCGTACTTGTGCGTGTTTTTTGTTTGGGTAGTTGATACAAGTGGGCTTTGGTTTAAGCCAGATCCTAGTATTTTATTTTGGGTTGGTTCAGTCTCATTGTATTCGTGTTCTTCAGAACACGGATGCGGGTATATGTATACAGTTGACAGAGACAAAAAAGGAGACACCTCAATAGGGTTTTGACCATTGACTTGTTTAAAACCATAATGAGATGAAGGAAATTGATTATTAATTTTAAATAGAGATAATTGTGTCTTGGTTATTTAGTTTGACCATTTGATTTATTGACCATTGTTGACTTAAATATTTTTGTTAAGCAAAAGATATTTTGCTTAGCATTAATGGTGACATGATAATGGTCAAATCAAATGAACCATCACAATTTTGCTAATTAAAATTATTATTCTTTTATCCTAATATGAGAGCTATCTCTTCATTATTTATTGATTCATTCTCTCTCATAGCTCTCTCTCATTCATCCTCTCTCTCAAGCCCTCATCTATCATGTGTTGAGAACCAAGGGCCATTGAGACCAAACCACTAAAATCCCTCTTTACTCACTCTAGGGTTCTTAGTCTAGCACACCAAGCACCCTAGTTACTTCATTTTTGAGGATGGAGCTCAAGGTAGAGGCTTTCGGGTGGATCTTCTTTGACGTGGAGAAGCCGGTGAGGAGGAGCCATCTACAACCACTCCAAGGAGCTCACAACAAGGAGAAGCACCACAAGAAGAGAAGGAGTTCAAGCTTGAGGTATAACTTTATATCATAGTAGATAGAACTCTTTTGTGCAAACTAGGTTTATGGTAAAGATCCGGTTTAGGGTTTATTCTAGCGCCAAGTTTTGTATTGTGGTAAAATTTTTGTTCCGCATTTGGCCATGGAAGTTGGCCGGGGCGCTAGTGTAACCCTTCATGGTAGAGCCAGCCCATAAAACCTAGATTTACAAGAATAAACAATGTAAAAACAACAAAACCGAAACAAGTCCGTAACACCTAAATCCAAACTGCAGTTTCTGTTGTTTTTAAAAAGGCTTCAAATCTTTTTTTAAACAACTGCAGTGTGATCTTTATACTATGAGATGTACCCAGAACAAAAACGAGCCATTTTCACCATGATTGGGCCAGCCAAAACCCTCAAATTTCTGGCCTCCTCGGTTCCAGTATGGTGGAATTGGTTGAATTTTGTTCTGGGCACTTATCTCAAGGAGTTTGGTTTTCTGGTGTTGTTTGTTTTTTGCCCAAATTTGATTCTCTGTTGTTTTCTGTATGGGGCAATTTGAACTGTTTCGAAGTCGTTAAATTTAACACTGTTTAATAGTTTACAGTACATTCACTTTTATCTGCGACCGTGAATGTCACTTGATCGGTAAACTCGTCTGATTGCTATATGTTCTTTTAAACGGATTTGCGAACGTGACATTCGCGTTGATGTTTTGTGCTTGTGCTGTGATTGTGGTTGGATTTTCGTGATGGATAGCATGTGGTGCATTGTTAGTGGTACAGTTTATATTCATTTGTACTTTTGTTATTGCGGGGCGAGCGTCCGACATGTGGACTGCCGTCTTTGCCGGGTTGTATATTTTTTTTTTGGCACGACCGGGTTGAGGTCGATATCACCATTTGTACATATTATTTTCTTTTTCTGTACTAGGATTACCCCGTGGTGGAGTGCACGAATAGCTGTGTTCTAGAAGGAAACAAGCCCGCATCTCATGGAGTTGAGACGGATGGGGCTTCATTCTAGAATTGGCGAGCTATTCGCCGCACTCGCTGGGTGGCCCATTCACTTTGTTGAAGGGGGCTGCCTCACTTCTGGGATCGACGAATAACTTGCCGCGCTCGTAGTGGTCCAGGTTTTCATTGCACAGCTATCCACACGACCGGGAACGTCGGGTTTTATTTGCGGTTCAAATGAAAGCCGGGGCTCCAAGATTATCCACCATTCTGTATTGTTGGCTGAGATTCTGTCATGTTGATTATTATCATGCCTGGGATGAATGTTGTATATACTTATATATATACTAGTAAATGTTGTATATGTTTTACACCCGCGGTAGTCCAGCCCCCGCTCTGTCGTTAGTTAAGTAACCTAACGTGTGATGACGGGGCCCAGTAACGAATGCGGATGGCATATACGTACATTTTATTTTCGTTCTTTATGGTGTGATAGGTTTAGTTGATAGGACCGCATTAATTTTGATTAATGCAAGAAAATAAACCTAAAAGGCGTTGTTGGGACAAATTTCGAAAAACTACAGCTATATTCTTTCGCTTTGCATAGTGTTATTCAGTCATGAATATCCAGTACCTCATTCTACGAGGCAAGAGACGAGATCCCTTCGCAGGGAGTGACCTCTTGAGCTAAAGTCTATAATGTAGATTACTCGGTTTTTTCAAAACCAGAAATTTTCAAAAGGCGGAGCTTAAACCACTCTTTTTCAAAATTGCTCAGGTTCCTTCAACGATATCAAGTTCATTACGTTAATGGGTTTTTTCGCCAAAAACCCAGCCGTAGCCCTCCGTCGTTTCTTATAAGTTATACTTAGCATTCGTGCTGCACTTGTTGACTGTGTTAAGGTGCAGTGAACGGTAGCTGAATATTGCTTATCTGTAGCATACAATGTGATTGGTTAGGACGGTCGTGTAACCTTGTTGACTGTGTAAAGGGTTATACGGGTGGGTTTAATGTAATCATGATAATGCAGGTTGAACTTGACTAGGACTCTTCGATTTGTTGACTGTGTTAAGGTCACTTGGGTCCTAGGGGCAAAAACCACATCGGGAGTTGCAAACATACAGGAAACTTGCAGATTTAGCATACCTTCTGGAGTGTGGTGACTAGAGTGTAAGTCCATGATACCCACCCCGGTACTTACGGGGAGGCGGAAAGACTAAAAAAAAAAGAATTTTTATCACAAGGTAACATTGACTATGCATTAGGATCTTTGCTAAACAATAACTAACAAACTAACTTAGAGTTTTAACTACTAGGTTAGATGATTATACCTTGGTCAGGAACTCCTTCTTCTCCTTGTTGTGAGCTCCTTGGAATGATGCAGATGGCTCCTCCTCACCGGCATCTCAATATCGAAGAAGATCCACCCGAAGGCCACTACCTTGAGCTCCTACTTCAACAATGAAGTAACTAGAGTGCTTGGTTTGCTAGACTAAGAATCCTAGAGTGAGTAGAGAAGTATTTTAGTGGTTTAGTCTCAAAAGCTTTTGATTTTCAACTCATGAAAGATTAAAGCTTTGAAAGAGGAAGAGGAGAGAGCAAACCATGAGAGAGAAAGATAATATGAGAATGAGAGGATAAAGCTCTTATATGAGGAAATATGATAATAATAATATTAATTAAGATAATTGTGATGTTGTATTGATTAGACCTTTATCATGTCACAATTAATGCTAAGCATGCTCAAAGAAAATATCTCTTGCTTAACAAAAATTGTAAGTTTACAGTAGCGCCCCGGCCGTCTAACAGACGCCAAAATGCGGAACAAAAAACTTTTAACAACTGGCGCTATCACATACTATAACCCGGATCTGCCATTAAAGCTAAACTAACAAACTACAAAGTGGGTAGAAATGTTATACCGAATGATCAGAGTCCTTCGGTCTTCAACCATCATCCCACGCTATGTTGCGGCGGCTTCGATCTTCTGAAACTCCAGTCTCGTCGTCCAAGTGGCACCAGGTCGATGGATCTTTAAACGGGCTCCCGCCTCTGAACCGAGACAACTCGATCATCAAGTTTTCTAAAAAAGATGACCAAGATGAAGTAGAGAATGAGTAGAACACTTTGTCTCGTTACGTCCAAGGTTATGGACGAACGGTTAATGAAGTTGCCAATTGGAATCGGGTGAAATGAGAATTGTAGCTATCAAATTTCTATACACCAAACACTATCATAATCTTTTCCCTCAAGTGAACAACCATAACCAAAACCAAGAGAATGGCCGGCCATATAAAGGAGAGGAGCGAGGTGCGTGTAGGAGAGGGGGGTGACCATTACAATTATGAAGAGGATGAGTCATGTAAACACCTAGTGTGAACATATTTAAAGCAAAGGATGATTCATTAAGCAAGTCATCACAACATTAAATGAACACTTAATGCATCAATGACTCACTAGCTTAGTCATCATCCTTGTCACCATCTAGAAGCTTCCACACTCATCTCAAGAAAAGATAAATCCGTCTTTAACCGAATGTTAAATATGGGTGATAGAAAACTGGAAACTGGTGACTTCCAAAAGTGATCCTGAAACGAATTTCAAGATAACCCCGTAACAGTATAAACATACCTGCATTTGTATTACGACCGAATACAAATACAACTGAGACAAAGATATTATATCTACACAGTATAATACTGGGATCCGGCTTAAACCAAAGCCTACCAGTATTATCTGCCCGAAAAATGACACGTGCGAAAACGCACGTGCATTTTCCGAACCCTGCTATAAAACAATACGGCATCTACAACGTTTCGCACGAACTTGGGAATGTGTCTGTGGGGGACTCTAATGACTCATCAGTATACTGGCACTGGGTATAACCATTATCACGTCAGAGGTACAAGTTGTACGTAACGGTTGCCTGTGTATTGATTGGAAAGGAAGCTGACGAGCGAACTCATCCGGAAACCCTACTGAGCCTGACAGTGACAATATCCATACAGTCCGGTTCATTCGTCTATGAGTATCGCATATTAGGCCTAGGGGGTCGGTAAACGTCAGACCCCCAATAGCTGCATAAGTCGTGTCAGAGAGCAGCCCAGAACACCCTGAGATACTACTGGTATACCTACCAGTATATCTCGATTACCCTGGCCAGGGATTTCGTGTAATGGCTCTCCTAAACACAGCGAGATCTCACCCCCAATACCGGGAGAGACGAATCCCCGACGATCTGCTCACTGCCTCCATGTGGCTCGGGACTGTACCCAAAATATACCTGTTTGCACGACTCCTTTGACCCGTGGTAGGGTATAAATCAAAGTACAGTGGGAACTCATACGAGGAAAATGACGACCTCAGGACGATGAACTAACCTGTACACATGTCACCAGGGAACTTCTATCTGACGATATGTATAATACCAACTAGCATGTTCCCGGTGAGTCCTGTCCGGTGTACTCATAACCCAATGAGCACCTGTATACATCTTAGGTAAACCAACTAACACCAATGGCTTGTGAGTTTGGCCACCATCCCTCGTCGGGGTCTCGAATATATACACTAGTCTACTCTGGAGTATCGATGCCCTGTCTCGAAACTCCCACGACTAGGGACTCTTTAAGGATGTGCTTATAGACTCCAGCTCCCACATATATGATCGCCATCATACTGGTGCTAGTCAAGCAAGAATCCTATGGGCTCTATGAACATTTACATGATGATAAAGAAAAACCAGATAGCATACTGTCATCTCGAGTAAGACTGTTCTATCCGTATAGGTCCTCCCTCAATCATTGCAATCAAGTACCTGCAATCTAATAATTGACTTAGAGGGCACTATATCCAACAATCTCCCACTTGCACTTAAGGCTAATTATCACGATGTCGCGTACTCACAGCTCGTGTGATACCGATTATCCAACTCCTCTACTAATCAGTTTCACAAAGCTCGTTTGGAAAACTATTGTGTTCGAGAAATAGCCTCAGTGAGTGGATCCGCTTCGGTGTTTCTTTCTGTATCTCTCCATATCTCAACTTCGCGGAGAAAACCATCTTCCGAATTGAGTAATACCTGTCTTAGAATATGTTTGGATATCTGATGGGACCTAGTTCATAAAAGAACTCTAAATCCAAACATCTTAGACTGTATCGACAACTGAAATTAATCAGTGTCAAGCACCATGCCTCCCACAGTATCCTCTTGGACCCCTTGTCCATGATACTTTCTCTCGTGAGAGGGAAAACTATAACTCTGACAATCACACTATCATCCAGGTCACCTTGGAAGCCTGGAATGATAGCCGTCTCCTTGAGGAGGCCGCCGTCATCAAATCCGTAGAACACACACTTATATTCTAAAACTGCTTCCTTATGTTTCTTCAGGATTGGATTAATATAAACTTATCGCATCTTGTGCAAAAACAACATCTAGTGTGGTACTTGACATCTCTTGATTGACTCAATTGCCTAAGCAAGTGATCTGCCAATCATGAACGTCCCTCACCCCTTTAGTCTGTAAGACACACCTTCAGAGAGGGTGACTCCATCACCTGCAGGTACACCACCATGCAAGGAGTCATCTATTCTAAAAATACTATTAGAATACTGTCAACGTATCCACATTGGGAAACTACCCAAATCTAGATCTAAAAACATAGATCTAGTAACCAGAATGTCAGATATTATATCCATATCCTTTGTGGAGAAACAACTTTGTGACGACCACAGTACAACCGATCGTAGTATAGGAATTTTACTTCCTACTCTGTGTATGTCATCCAAATACCAGGACATCACACCCTACTACCTTCTCAACAGATACCTCCCCTATTCTGATGAAGTCAAACCCATGACTGTTACATCAAAAATAGATGATCTTTCTCCGCTATTTCTGCTCAAGTCTATAAATGGGCACTAGCTACTTGCCCATTATGCTTCCGCTGCTTCCACTGACTACAACAACCCTCTGGCAGAATAATATATATTTGTACTTCTAAAACTAGTTTAGAACGATGCTATACATATCCTTCTTCCGGGTCTCATAGTCTGGAACAACAGTAGTGTCAAGTCTAGGTAAACAAGAACCTCCCTGCTACCTTCCTTGAGGCTACCGGAGTATCTCTCGGGTGTTTGAGGTTACCCACCATATCTGCGGAGTGGCTATTGGAATGTCAAACCTGATTGAATATATAGGTCCTATTAAATTTTCCGTAATCGTTTGCGGTTCTGGAATCACTTCCAGTTCTATCATACTCCCATTACTGTTTTCTGAAAAAATCCATTTTATTAAAACTGTGGCGAGTCAAGAACAATATCACTATTGATCTTCCAGATGGTAAGAAATCAACCCTCGTCAAAGCTAGGATCAACACGCAAACTGTCATTATAGAAACGTGCCTTGAGTTATCCAGTGTCTGGTTTTAAGCATAAACTGGACAACTCCCCTTACCTTAACATCGTTAAGATATGAAGTATTCTATATCTAATATAGAAACTTTGGCACTTATTTAATTGGAACCAGATTCAAATCATGCAGCTGTCTCCAGTGCATATCAACTTAATGGAGAGAGGTTAATCATCATTACTCAACTTAGGAATCCATCCATTTATGAGTAACCTGAAAGAGAAACAAGTTTCTCAAAAACTATTACTATCAACTGAATACCAATCACAAGAATCTACATCTTCGATTTCTTTGAAGAATCCCGATACTTGCGACACTTGGTTCTCTACTTTATTCCTATACCCACAACTTCTCAAAACTTAGACAGTGTATTTCTACGAAACACTTGTCTAAAAACTAGAGAAGTTACAAGTAAACAAAATATAGTACGAGGACCAACCCCTTTGTCCTGATGGACACTGGACAACATACAATACTCTGTATAAGTCTGCTGAGTTGAATAACTCAAAACCTGTGCATCGTAGGTTGAAAAACTGTACCCAGGCGATTTCCTCAAATATCACCAATTACAACGAATTTCGATATAATGAGGATGATCACCTAATTCCCAATAACTTACTCCCACTCATTATCTGTAAAACTATACAGATGTGAGAATGAAACCTGGTAAGTATATACCCTGGAGTAAGTGTTTAATTGGGAAATCAGTTTATAATTAACAATGCACAGTGTAACTGAAACATGAAAATGTTTCGCAGGGGTATCCTGGTATTCTTTAGTAATGCCTCTTCCATAATCCAAATCATGACTTTAACCGTATATTTCCCTGCCATCTTTCCAATTCCCTTTATTTGTCTTTAGTCGTTACCTTCTGTAGACCATCATTAGGCTAAATGGTTTTCTTCCTTCCCTACCGTTTAGCACCAGCCTATGGTTTGGAACAAGAATATCCAGTAAGCATAATAGGTGTACCCTCCTAAAACTTGGAGTACTCGCAACTTGAGAGAAGGTGATGATAAAAGAAAACTGAATAAACCTTATTCCTATTTCTCCTGAACCATATTCCATCCTCGAAAAAATATCCTTCGAGTTCGTATATAACTATACGATGGATTCATCCAATGGATTTGGATGTTCGTAGTGATACGGGTTATTCTGGAGAAATGAAAGGTGAAGTAGGAGTGGCGATGAAATACGTGGTTTGGTCTTGAATGTTAGTAGTCGCAATTTACTTTGTCCTCTTTCTAATTCCTTTATCTTGTCTTTACATATTACTTTCTGCACACCCTACTTAGGCTAATTGGTTTTCTTCATTCCCTACCTTTCGGCACCTGCCTATGGTTTGGAAAAAGACTATCCAATAAGCGTAATAGGTGTACTCTCCTAAACTAAGGAGCTCTCGCAACCTGAGAGAAGGTGATAATAAAATACAACTGAATAAACCAATTCTATTTCTCATGAACCTCGATCCATCCTCGAAGAATTCCCTTCGAGTTCGTATATAACCATATGATGGATCTATACAATGGAAGTGGATGTCCGTAGTAATACGGGGTGTTCTGAGAAATACAAAAGGTAAAAGAAGGAGAGGCAATGACTTATGCAACTATATACAATCCAAAAGCCAGTAAAATAAGAAGGTTCGGTCAACTTGGTCGCCGAGTTATAGTCTAGGGTCGGTCAAAAGTCGCTGCCAAAGAGAGAGAGAGAAGAAACACTCTGCGTGCACTCTAACCTAGATCAGAATGGTTATCACTTTATCTAATTTAGGAAACCTCCCACTGTAATCTCAAATTCTCCTCCAAACCTGAAAGAAGAATCAATCGGGATCACCTGAAGAGTAAACCAACTCATCAGTGGGAATCGGGATCCAACTCTCATTGCATGATAACATGACGGTATCCACTCATGTTAGCACACTCCAGAAGGTATGCTCAAGTTTTTCAAGTTTCCTGTATGTTTGAAACTCCCGATATAATTTTTATCCCATGCTCTTATGACCTTGACGTAGGCCAACAAATCATAAGCCACATTTTAAGTTCTGCCCGTCGTTGTCCTGATTAATTTAGGTCATCTTACATGCCCTTGACGTAGGCCAACATGGCTGTACGTCCGTCCTAAACTAATGCTTCTATCTATGCAACAAATGAATACCCAGCAGCTACCAAACACTATGCCTTGACTAGGCCAACAAACATAGCTTGAATACTACTGCCCATCCATAAGAAATGACGGAGGATTACGGCTGGTTTTTGGCGAAAAACCTTTTAACGTAATGAACTTGATCTCGTTGAAGTAACCTGATAGCTTTTTATAAAATATAGTGGCGAAAAACCTTTGCTAAAGAGATCACTCCCAGTGAAGGGATCTTTTCTCTTTCCTCGTGGAATGAGGTGCAGGATATTCTAACCGAATACCGCAATGCAAAGCAACTTGTGATCGACTATATTTAAGTTATTACCCTGACGTAAACTTCTGCCCAAGGGGTCACTCCCAGTGAAGGGATCTCGGCCCTTGCCTCGTCGAATGAGGTGCAGGATATTCTAACTGAATACCGCTATGCAAAACAAAAGGAAACGTCATTGTAATTTGTTCCAACAACATCGAATATAGGTTTGTTTTATCCTTGCATTGATAAGAATCAATGCAGTCCCATCAATCAATCACACCAGAAAAGAACGAAAATAAAATGTACGTATATGCCATCCGCATTCGTCACTGGGTCCCGTCATCACCCGTTAGGTTACTTAACTAACGACAGAGCGGGGACTGGACTAGCGCGGGTGTAAAACATATACAGCATCTAATAGTATAGATACCAATATACAGTAATCGCTCCAGGCGTGATAATATGCAACATTACAGAAAAGTAATAAGCATCACAGAACAATTCAGATAATCTGGGATCCCCGGGTTTCACAGAGCCGCTACTGAAACCCGACGTTCCCCTGGTCGTGTGGATAGCTTGTGCAATGAAACCTAGACCACTACGGGTGCGGTAAGTTACCCGCCAAAACCTGAAGCGTGGTAGTCCCCACAACATAGTGAATGAAACACCCGGCACTTCACTGAATCCGGTAAATTGAGCACCCCACCTTGGGTCATCCTGTACCCCCTAAGAGTGCGGCGAATAGTCTGCAAATTCTAGAGTGAGGTCCTTTTGTCTCTCAAAGCCATGAGATACGGACCCGTTGCCCTCCAGAACCCGGCTATTCATATACTCTGTCGCGGGGTAAACCTAGTACAGAAATGAAAATAATATACAACGGGCACATCGACCACATCCCGGTCGTGCCCCAAAAGAATAATATACAAGCAGGCAGTGACGGCAGTCCACATGTTGGACGCTCGCCCCGCAATATCAAATGTACAAATAAATCCAAATAGCACTACCATTGCACACTGCAATCCACCACGACAAATCCGCAACATCACAGCACAACACAAAACATCAACGCGAATGTCAAGTTCGCAAACCCGTTTTAAAGAACTATAGCAATTAGATGTGGTTTACCGCTCAAAAGACATTCCCGGTCGGAGATATAAAGTAAGTACTGAAAACTAACACGTTTAAAATTTCGATCGACAAAATTTCCCGAAGTGGGCCCCACGTACATCTGCTGTATAGTAGTAAAATCTAGGCCCAAAGGAAATATTCCAAAACCCACAATTTCCACAAAGAAGCTCTCTGGAAAAAGTTGGTGGGCTGTTCCCACTAAAGCGCCGCGGTTCCGCGGTCAAACCCTAGGTTTGACCGCGGATCCGCGGTGGTATTGTGGGATCACGTGCCCACATTTTTCCAATATGCTTAGAAAAGCCTGCTTAGTTTTCTGTGATATGTAAAATTATTTTTAGAACACTTTTAAAATCGACAGAAACTTTAACCCTGGAATTTGCGGTTTTCGAAAATCCGTTCGATCGATGTGTTAAACGCGTTAGCACAAGTTAGTAAAGCTTAATGGTTAGGCTCTGATACAACTGTAAGTCTACGGTAGCGCCCCGGCCGTCTAACAGACGCCAAAATGCGGAACAAAAAACTTTTAACAACTAGCGCTATCGCATACTATAACCCGGATCTGCCATTAAAGCTAAACTAACAAACTACAAAGTGGGTAGAAATGTTATACCGAATTATCCGAGTCCTTCGGTCTTCAACCATCATACCACGCTATGTTGCGGCGGCTTCGATCTTCTGAAACTCCAGTCTCGTCGTCCAGGTGGCACCACGTCGACGGATCTTTAAACGGGCACCCGCCTCTGAACCGAGGCAACTCGATCGTCAAGTTTGCTAAAAGAGATGACCAAGATGAAGTAGAGAATGAGTAGAACACTTTGTCTCATTACGTCCAAGGATATGGACGAACGGTTAATGAAGTTGCCAATTGGAATAAGGTGAAATGAGAATTGTAGCTATCTAATTTCCATACACCAAAACACCATCATAATATTTTCCCTCAAGTGAACAACCATAACCAAAACCAAGAGAATGGCCGGCCATATAAAGGAGAGAAGGGAGGTGAGTGTAGGAGAAGGGGGGTGACCATTACAATAATGAAGAGGATGAGTCATGTAAACACCTAGTGTGAACATATTTAAAGCAAAGGATGAATCATTAAGCAAGTCATCACAACATTAAATGAACACTTAATGCATCAATGACTCACTAGCTTAGTCATCATCCTAGTCACCATCTAGAAGCTTCCACACTCATCTCAAGAAAAGATAAATCCGTCTTTAACCGAATGTTAAATACGGGTGATAGAAAACTGGAAACTGGCAACTTCCAAAAGTGATCCTAAAACGAATTTCAGGATAACCCCGTAACAGTATAAACATACCTGCATTTGTATTACGACCGAATACAAATGCAACTGAGACAAAGATATTATATCTACACAGTATAATACTGGGATCCGGCTTAAACTAAAGCCTACCAGTATTATCTACCCGAAAAATGACACTTGCGAAAACGCACGTGCATTTTCCGAACCCTGCCATAAAACCATACGGCATCTACAACGTTTCGCACAAACTTGGGAAAGTGTCTGTGGGGGACTCTAATGACTCATCAGTACACTGGCACTGGGTATAACCACTAGCACGTCAGAGGTACAAGATGTACGTAACGGTTGCCTATGTATTGATTAGAAAGGAAGCTGACGAGCGAACTAATCCAGAAACCCTACTGAGCCTGACAGTCACAATATCCGTACAGTCCGGTTCATTCGTCTATAAGTATCGCATATTAGGCCTAGAGGGCCGGTAATCGTCAGACCCCCAATAGCTGCATAAGTCGTGTCAGAGAGCAGCCCAAAACACCCTGAGATACTACTCGTATACCTACCAGTATATCTCGATTACCCTGTCCAGGGATTTCGTGTAATGGCTCTCCTAAACACAGTGCGATCTAACCCCCAATACCGGGAGAGACGAATCCCCGACGATCTGCTCACTGCCTCCATGTGGCTCGGGACTGTACCCAAAATATACCTGTTTGCACAACTCCTTTGATTTGTGGTAGGGTATAAATCAAAGTACAGTGGGAACTCATACGAGACAAATGACGACCTCAGGTCGATGAACTAACATGTACACATGTCACCAGGGAACTGCTATCTGACGATATGTATAATACCAACAAGCAAGTTCTCGGCGAGTCCTGTCCGGTGTACTCATAACCCAATCAGCACCTGTATACATCTTAGGTGAACCAACTAACACCAATGGCTTTGAGACTGGCCACCGCCCCTCGTCGGGGTCTCGAATGTATACACTAGTCTACTCTGGAGTATCGATGCCCTGTCTCGAAACTCCCACGACTAGGGACTTTTTAAGGATGTGCTTATAGACCCCAGCTCCCACATATATGATCGCCATCATACTGCTGGTAGTCAAGAAAGAATCCTATGGGCTCTATCAACATTTACATGATGATAAAGACAAACCAGATAGCATACTGTCATCTCGAGTAAGACTGTTCTATCGGTATAGGTCCTCTCTCAATCATTGCAATCACGTACCTGCGATCCAATAATTGACTTAGAGGGCACTATATCCAACAAAAATATCTAAGTCAACATGAGTCAACAAGTCAAATGGTCAAACGAACATTAGCCATGATACAATTATCTCTAATTAAAACTATTAATCAATTTCCTCTTTCTCATTATGGTTTTGATCAAGTCAATGGTCAAAACCCTAATGAGGTGTCTCCTCATCTGAACCTGTCAACTGTATGTAAATACCCGTATCCGTGTTCCGAGAAACACGAATACAATGAGACTAAACCAATCCAAAATCCAATACTAGGATCCGGCTTAAACCAAAGCCCACTAGTATCTACTGCCCGAACACAGAACACGCATAAGTACGCGTATGTGTACGAACCCTGTCGTAAAACCATACGACATCTACTCATATCGGCCAAAGGTGAACAACCCACTGTGTGGGACTCTAAAGAATCGACACTACGCTGGCAGTGGGTTTAACCACAAGCCACAAGTGGTACTATCTGTACGTAACTGTCCCTAGATAGATGTCGATAAGAAGGCCGATGAAGAAAACCTATCCGAACTCCTACTGAGCCTGAATGTGACAATCTCCGTACAGTCCGGTCTGTTCGTCTAAGAGTATCGCATATCGGGCCTAGGGGGAGGTAAACGTCAATCTCCTAATAGCGGTATAAGTCATGTCGGAATACGGTCCAAAACACCATGAGAAATTACTGGAGTACTTACTAGTAAGTTTCACTTACCCTGGCCAGGGACTTTATGTAATGGCGTTCCGAACACAGCACGATATAAACCCCCAATACCGGGAAAGACGAATCCTATCTAACCGCCACTGCCTCCAAGTGCTTCGGGACTGCACCCAACTACTACCTATTTGCACGACTCAATAGAGCCATGGTAGGGTAGTAATCTAAGAAGAGTGGGAACACACTTGAGGCGAAGCAGCAGTGTCAAGTCGACGGACTAAGCTGTACTCATGTCACCTGGGAACTGTTAACTAATGATAGGTATAGTACCAACAAACAGTTCCCAGTGCGTCATGTCCAGTGTACTCGTAACCTAACGAGTACCAGCATACTATCTCCAGTACGACATACTGATGGCTGTGGGACAGGCCATCTCCCCTTCTGGGATGAGAAGCGTACACACCAGTCTACTCTGGAGTATCGATGCCTTGTCTCGATAATCCTACGACCAGGGACCTGTATAAGGTTTTGCTTGTAGACTACCCAGCCCCCACTTGTTGGACCGCCATCACAACGCTGGTAGTCAAGCAAAGATCCTAAGGGCTCTATCAATATGTTTCAGCGATATGTTAAAAGAAACACATACACATATTAAGATAGATACAAACCAAGTCACATACTACCATATTGAGCAAGAATGTTAATCCGTGTATATATCCCAAGCTTCCAAAATGTAATATACAAATTAGTACTATACAATAATGGCCTCTAGGGCATACCACACTAACAATCTCCCACTTGCACTAAGGCCATGTGCTGGCATATCGAAGACCAATCATCTCGAATAGCCTCTCGAACTGCGTCTGAGGAATAGCCTTTGTGAATGGATCTGCAGTGTTATCCTCTGTAGCAACCCTCCGAGCCTCGATCTCCCGGCGATCCACAATCTCCCTGATCAGGTGATACCGCCTGAAGATGTGTCTGGACTTCTGATAGGACCTTGGTTCCTTTGCTAAAGCTATAGCCCCGTTGTTGTCACAATACAGAGGTATTGGATCAAAAATGGACGGAACCACCTGAAGTTCTGTTAATAACTTCCTTATCCAGACTGCTTCTTTTGCGGCATCAGAAGCTGCGATATACTCCGCTTCCATCGTCGAGTCAGCAACGGTTTCTGTAGGGATCCTAGGCACACTAATGAGGTCTCACATGTGATCAAACATGGCCAATTAAAATTTTACAAGTGCCGAGAAACCCTAATACGGATCGTTAACTAGATGTATAGGCGATGCAATGCAAATAAACGAATTTATAACTAAAGGGAAGGGGCTACAACCTTTGTAGATCCGGTCCTCCACCTCCATGGCTCCGTGATGAAGTCCCCTCGCTGTCCATATCGGATCCCGGACTCTAGCATCGGCTTCATCGGAGAAATGGGCGGGCTATGTCGTCGGCTTCGATGCCGAAGATGATCTACGTCGAGGCAACACAAGATCAAGCTCCAACTTCACCAAGCCATGAAACTTGTGAAGAAAACACCCTTTACTACTTGGAAAGAGGTAGAGGATGAAGAAATTGGAAGTGGGTTCACTTTGGAATTGGATTTCTCACTCATTTTCACAAGTTGCCATTGATGGAGGCAAGCTTTCTTCTTGTTGATGATGAAGAAGAAGAAGAAAGAATATCATAAGTATTTTTCAAAAAGGAAAATAATATGAATACTTATCATATACCAACCATGGTTAGGTGTAGAGAATAGACTATGGTTAGTTTGATTCGTTAGGGTTAAGCATGAAGACAAAATGGTCACTTAGTCAAAGCTTCATGAAGCTTCAACAACAAACAAAGAAAGCCACCATTTTCTCTTTATCTTTTCCAAAATAAATAAATAAGTAAGTAAGTAAGTAAACAAAACCCTAACCATTCATATAACCATGGTTTAATTCTTTACACAAACCCAAGTGAGCATGTATCATCAAACATGATACAAACAAGGGCACAAAAATATATCACATATACAATGTGCACATCAAGTGAGAAAATCCTTTTAAAGTGAACAAATTCTAGTTAATGCAAAGTAATCTATCAAATATATAATTATGCATTAAATCATTAAATCAACACTTGATTTAACGATCCGATCATATCGCATATGACCGACTAATATTCAATGTATCGGCTTATCGAATCAATCCTTGATTCGATAACTAGGTTATATCTCATACAACCAATCGATACATTCATCGCGAGAATAGAATACGGTATCACATACACGCATTATTCTCGGTCCCGCACATATCTCATATGCGCTCCTATTTCGTTTCGCTTGAGCCAGGAAACCTCTGTGTAGGACTCTAAAGACTCGTCAATACGCCGGCAGCAGGTGATGATCATATCAAACACCCACAAGCCGCAAGCGGTCTGCTAAACGTAACGGCCACCCGGGTATTGAGCGATCAGAAGATCGACGAGCAAGCCCGCTCACACTCCTATTAATCCAACCAGTAACACTTACCGTACAGTCCGGTCAGTTCGTCTGATATGTCGCATATCTCGCCTAGGGGTGGTAAACGTCAGACCCCAGTAGCTTGATAAGTCATGCCGACGTGATGTCCATAACAATCGTGAAACTACTGATAACTCTTACCAGTATATCACTGCAACCCTGGCTAGGGATTTCCTGTTATGGCCAGTCGAGCATAGCGCAACATCAACCCACAATACCGGGAGAGACGAATCCCCTTCTATCGCTCATTGCCTCCATGTGAATCGGGACTGTACCCAAAAACCACCTGTTTGCACGACTCAGTAGAGCCATGGTAGGGTGGAAATCAAAGCACAGTGGGAGACACACAAGACTCTATGACGATCTCGGGTCAACAGACTAAGCTGTACCAGTGTCACCAGAGAACTGCCATCTGACGTGAGGTATAATACCATGTGGGAGTTCTCGGCGAGTCCGTTCAGTGTACCCAGTCTCCACTAACCACCCGCATACCATCTCTGATGTCAAACACCAATGGATATGGGATCATCCATCGCCCATCACATGGGTCGAGAAGATATACGCTAGTCTACTCTGGAATATCGATGCCCCGTCTCGATATTCCCACGAATAGGAACAATGAAGGATGTACTCATTGACTACCCAGGCCCCACTAGTATGATCTTCATCATAGTCCTGGAAGTCGAGTACACATCCTAAGGGCTTTATCAACATGTAATCAGAGAGACAGAAAGTATACATGTTAAGATAAAGAGCAACCAGATAGCGTACTATCATGTCGAGCAAGAAAGTCCTACCGATATATGTCCCAGCATCCACTACAATATACATCCAATGTACAGTAATGGCCTCTAGGGCATACATATAACTAACAATCTCCCACTTGTACTAGGGCCATCAGTAGCAGTGGTTGCAGTATCACATACTCAACCATCCCAAAAAAGTCTCTCTTTGGGAAAAGGCCTTCGTGAGTGGATCCGCTGTGTTGTCCTCTGATTCTACTCTCCTTACCTCGATCACCCTGGAGATCAACTATCTCCATGATCAGGTGATGCTGCCTCAGAATATGTCTGGGTCACTGATGGGACCGGGGTTCCTGGGCCAAAGCCACACTTCCATTGTCATACAATGATAGGAACCTAGTTCATCTCATGAACCAATATAGACCCAAACTGCCTCTTTGGTAGTATCTTTAATCGCGATGTTACCAGCCTTTATCGTCTAGTTTGCCACGGTATCTAGCTTGGAACTCTTCCAACATACCTGTAAGTGCACGGCGGCGCCCCGGCCGTCAATCCGACGCCGGAATGCGGAAGCGGTGATAAACTTTGATTTCGCGAACTTAGCAAACCGGCACCACCGCGCACTAAACATCCGGATCGGGCCATTAAACTAGATCTTGCTAACTACAAGACGGGTTAGAGATATACCGAGTGATCCGAGTCCTCCGGTCTTCTAGTCGTCGTCCCGATCTCCTGCGGATACTCCGGTCGTCGCCTCCTCGCCGGAAGGGCACCACATCGCCTGCATCTTTTACGGGCTCCCACGTCAATACCGAGGCAACTCGGGCGCAAAGCTGGAAAGTCGACGCGTCCAAGATTTGCTGTAGGTTAATGTGAGAATGGTGGAGGGAATATACAAGGGAGGTGAGTGTAGGAGAAAAAGAATGGGTGACCACATCCAAAAAGGTAAACCTCTTATCAATCTAAATCCTTTCTAATCTCATAAAGCAAAGAAAAGACTAAGAAAGCATCTCATGATTATCAACCATCATGAAGCCCCACAAATGCATAAAACCCCTCCTTAAATACCAATTTGCACAAATGCAAATTAGTCCCTCCATCGGAAAAGTCCGGCCGGGAAAGAACAAAGGAAAACCGGCCGGAACAGAAAGCAAACTGGCAACTCCAGAAAACTGGTCCCGTAATAAATTACAGGAAAACCCCGATACTGTGCATACACACCCGCATCTGTATTCCGACCGGATACAAATGCAATGAGACAAAATCTACACTGTACTATACTAGGATCCGGCTTAAACCAAAGCCGGCTAGTAATATCCGTTCGATCCTGATCCGTGCAATACCGCACGTATCTGATCGAACCCTGCCATATATCCATACGGCCACTAGTACAAACCGTCCGATCCTGATCCGTGCAATACCGCACGTATCTGATCAGACCCTGCCATATCTCCATATGGCCACTACAGCGTTTCGCCCGAAAGCTTGAGTAACTGAAAGTGTGGTGGACTCTAAAGACTCGTCAATACTATGGCTGTGGATTTAACCACTAGCACGTCAGAGGTATAAGCAATTACGTGACGGGCCGCCAGCTATTGACCAAAAGGGACGTCGATGAGCGAACTCATCCTGACACCCTACTGAGCCTGTCAGTGACAATATCCGTACAGTCCGGTCCGTTCGTCTATGAGCATCGCATGTCGGGCCTAGGGGGTTGGTAAAAGTCAGACCCCCAAAAGCGGTACAAGTCATGTTGGAGTGTAGCCCAGAACACCCTGAGATACTACTGGAATACTTACCAGTAAATCTCCTGCCTTGGCCAAGGACTTCGTGTAATGGCTCTCCTAGACACAGCGCGACCTCACCCCCAATACCGGGAGAGACGAACCCCTGAAGATCCGCTCACTGCCTCCATGTGGCTCGGGACTGTACCCAACTAAAACCTGTTTGCACGACTCCTTTGAGCCGTGGTAGGGTAGTAATCAAAGCACAGTGGGAACTCACACGAGACAAATGACGATCCCCAGGTCGATGAACTAACCTGTACACATGTCACCTGGGAACTGCTATCTGACGTCAGGTATAAGACCAACTAGCATGTTCCCGGCGAGTCCTGTCCGGTGTACTCATAACCCAATGAGCACCTGTATACATCTTAGGTGAACCAACTGACACCAATGGCTTGTGAGACCGGCCACCGCCCCTCGTCGGGGTCTCGACTGTATACACTAGTCTACTCTGGAGAATCGATGCCCTGTCTCGAGACTTCTACGACTAGGGACCTTTTAAGGATGTGCTTATAGACTCCAGCTCTCACTTATATGATCGCCCTCATACTGCTGGCAGTCAAGCAAGAATTCTAGGGGCTCTATCAACGTGCAATAGGGACCTGTCAGGTCACCTAAAGCAGTACACGATGATAAAGGTAAACCAGATAGCATACTATCATCTCGAGTAAGACTGTCCTACCGGGATAGGTCCTCCCTCAATCATTGCAATCACGTGCCTGTGATCCAATAATTGACTCTGAGGGCACTATCTCCAACAATCTCCCACTTGCACTCAAGGCTAATTATTGCGATGTCGCATACTCACAGCCCGTGTGATACCGAACACCCAACTCCTCTACTTGTCCGTCTCACAAAACTCGTTTGCGAAACTATTGCGTTCGAGGAATAGCCTCAGTGAGTGGATCCGCCTTGATGTTTCTTTCTATGTCTCTCTATATCTCAAGTTCGCGGAGAAAGCCTGTCTTAGAATGTCTGGATGTCTGATGGGACCTAGCTCATAAATGAACTCCAAATCCAAATTTCTTAGACTGTACCGTCAACTGAACTTAATCAGTATCCTGCGCCATGCCTCCCTCAGTATTGCCTTGGACCACCTGTCCAAAATACTGCCCCTCGTCAGAAGGAAAAACTGTAACTCTGACAACCTCCTTGTCGTCCAGGTCACCTTGGAAGCCTGGAATGGTAACTGTCTCTCGAATGAGGCTGTCGTTATCATATCCCTCGAACATTCACTTATGTTCTAAAACTGCTTCCGACTGTTTCTCCAGGATTGGATCAATGTCAACTTATTGCATCTAGTGCAAGAACAACATCTGGCGTGGTACTTGACATCTCATGATTGACTCAATTGCCTGAGCAAGTGATCTGCCAATCATGCACATCCCTCTCCCCTTTAGTCTGTAAGACACCTTTAGAGAGGGTGACTCCATCACCTGCAGGTACACTACCGTGCCAGGAGTCTTCCATTCTAAATTCTCTTAGAATGCTGTCTAAGTATCCAGATTGGGAAACCACCCAAATCTAGATCTAAAACCATAGATCTAGTTACCAGTATGTTTGATATAATATCCAAGTCCTATATGGAGAAACTACTGTGTGACGACCATAGTATAACCGATCGTAGTATAGGAATATCATTTCCTACTCTGTGTATGTCATCAAATACCAGGACATCACACCCTACTACCTTCTTAACAGATCCATCCCCTATTCTGATGAAGTCAAACCTATGACTGTCACATCAGAAATTGATGATCTATCTCCGCTATCTGTGCTTTAGTCTATAAATAGACATAAGCCTGATGTCCACCAATGCTTCCGCTGCTCCCACTGACTATGACAACCCTCTGGCAGAGTCATATAGACATGCACTTCTAAAGCTAGTTTAGAACGACTCTATACTCATCCTCTTGCCGGGTCTCACAGTCTGGAACAACAGCAATGGCATGTCTGGGTAAACAAGAACCTCCCTGCCACCATCCTTGAGCATACCGAAGTACCTCTCGAGTGCCTGAGGTTACCCACCATATCTGCGGAGTGGCCAATGGAATGTCAAACCAGATTGAATCTTTAGGTTCTAATCAAATCTCCAGTAATCATTTGCGGTTCTGGAATCACTTCCAGTTCTACCATACTCCCACTACTGTTTTCTGAAAAAAATTCCATTTTATTAAAACTGTGGCGAGTCAAGAACAATATCACTATTGATCTTCCAGATGGTAGAATATCAACCCTCTGCATAGCCCGGGTCAACCTACAAACAGCCATTACAAAAACGTGCCTTGAGTTATCCAGAGTCTGGTTTTAAGCATAAGCCGGACAACTCCCCGTATCTTCACAATGTCAAGATATGAACTGTTCTATATCCAATATAGAAACAGAGGAACTGATTTAATTGAACCAGATTCAAATCATGTAGCTGTCTCCAGTGCATGTCACTAAATGGAAGGAGGCCGATCAGCGTTACTCAACTTAGGAATGCTTCCAATTATGAGTAACCTGAAAGAGAAGCAAGTTCTCTTAACCACTACTATCAACTGAATACCATGTACAAGTATCTACATCTTCGATCACTTTGAAGAATCCCGATGCTTGCAACACCTGGTTCTCTACTTTATTCTTATACCTATAACTTCTCAAAACTTCGACCCTGTGTTTCTACGAAACACCTGTCTAAGAACTAGAGAAGTCATAAGTAAACAGAATACAGTACGAGGACCAACCCCTCTGTCCTCATGGACACTGGACAATATACAATACTCTGTATAAGTCCCCTGAGTCGAATGACTCAATCACTGTGTGTCGTAGGTTGAAAACTGTACTTTTGGTTAAGAAGAATTACACCGATGTTCAATGCTCCTTACCTAACCATCCACTGATATAGGTAATGTCAAAGACATAATTTCGTATATCTCACTCTATAAAAATAGACGTACAGATATATCAATTTGAAATTGGTGCATAACAACGGATATTCAAAACCAAATATTTGCCGACCGGCAAACAACCCAGGTGGCTTCCTCAAATATCACCAATTCCAACGAATCCCGATATAATTGTTAGGTCTACGTTACCTCTCCCGGTACTTTCGGGGTTGCGGAAACGGTAAATCAAAATTTTTCTAAACTTTGTAACATGGACCGTAAAAGCCGGATCTTTGCTAAACTAAACTAGCATACTTGCAAAGAAGAGTTAACTACTCGGCAAAGTGGTTATACCTCAACTTGAACTCCTTCACTTCTTGTGGTTGTTCTTCTTTGATGTTTTTCTCTTCTTGTTGTTCTTCTCATTGCTTGCTCAATGGTTGATCCGGACTTCGGTCACCTCCGCGGCCTCCTTGAGTCGAAGACGATCCACCCGAGAGATGTACACCGAGCTCCACCTCAAGCCGAGGTAACTAGGGCAAGGAGATTGCCAATCTAGAAGCCCTAGGTAGTGTAGAGAGGATGTATGGATGTGTTTGTCAAGTAGAATCCTTTTTCTCTCAACACATGAGATCAAAGGAGAAATCAAGAGGAGGAAGAAGAAGGAGATTTTCTAGCAACCATGGAGCTTCTTATTTCAAGAGAGAGAATGAGCATGAGCAAAATGGAAATCTTAACCAAAAGAAAAGCTAACCATGGTTGCAATAATGCATAAACATCATCATTACAAATCCAATCAAGATAAAGGTGATGGCTACAAATGACATGACCATTATCATAACTAAATAAAAAGAAAACCAAAGAATACTTTAGTTCTTCTAAGAAGGTCCAAGTCAACTTTGGTCAAAAGGTCAACAAAGTCAAGATGGTCAAATGGTCAATGTAATTAGCCATAACAAAATTATCAATGAAAGGATTAGTAAATAATGTCCCCGGCTCATTATAGTTTTGACTAAACGAACTGTCGAAACCCTAATGAGTCCGCCTCAAAATGGTTTTGACCGAATCAACTGTCAAAACCCTAATGAGCCTGCCACATAGTGGTTTTGGCCGAACCAACTGCCAAAACCCTAATGAGGCACCTCCTCCTTCTTCGCTCCAGAAAACTGTGCATACACACCTGCATCCGTATTCCATAGAATGCGGATGCGCAGAAGACAAAACAGATCCATCCGTGCAATACTAGGATCTGGCTTAAACCAAAGCCCACTAGTACTGCCTGCCCGAACATCATACGCACACAAGTGCACGTAAGTGATCGCAGCCCTGCCGTAAAAACCATACGGCCTCTACACGTTTCGCTCAGTGCAGGGAAACTCTCTGTGTGGGACTCTAAAGACTCGACACTACGCTGGCAGTGGGTTAAACCACAGACCGCAAGCGGCACTAGCTGTACGTAACGGTCCCCAGGTAGATGTCGATAAGAAGGCCGATGAGGTAAACCCATCCGAACTCCTACTGAGTCTGTATGTGACAATCTCCGTACAGTCCGGTCTGTTCGTCTGATACATCGCATGTCGGGCCTAGGGGGGCGGCAAGCGTCAGACCCCTAATAGCGGTACAAATCGTGTCGGAGTGAAGCCCAGAACACCCTGAGATAACAATGGAACCTACCAGTATATCTCGCTTGCCCTGGCCAGGGACTACTCGTGTAATGGCTCTCCTAGACACAGCGCGATGTCAACCCCCAATACCGGGAGAGACGAATCCTGTCTAACCGTCACTGCCTCCAAGTGCTTCGGGACTGCTCCCAACTACTACCTGTTTGCACGACTCAGTAGAGCCGTGGTAGGGTAGTAATCAAAGAACAGTGGGAACACACTCGAGGCGAAGTGACAGTGTCAAGTCAGCGGACTAAGCTGTACTCATGTCACCTGGGAACTGATAACTGACGATAGGTCTAATACCAACCATCAGTTCCCAACGAGTCCTGTCCAGTGTACTCGTAACCTAACGAGCACCCGCATACTATCTCAAGTACGACGTACCGACGGCTGTGGGACAGACCGTCTCCCATGCTGGGATGAGAAGCGCATACGCTAGTCTACTCCGGAGTATCGATGCCCTATCTCGGTACTCCCACGACTAGGGACGTGTATATGGATGTGCTTGTAGATTACCCAGCCCCCACGAGTGTGATCGCCATCACAACGCCGGTAATCAAGCAAAGATCCAAAGGGCTCTACTAATGCGTATAGGTGATATAATATATAAACACACAAGTACACATTAAAGCAGAGACAAACCAAGTAGCATACTACTATATTGAGCAAGATTGTCTGTACAACTGTGAATATCCCAAGCTTCCATCAAGTAATATACATACTAGTATGATACAGTAATGGCCTCTAGGGCATATACACTAACAATCTCCCACTTGCACTAAGGCCATGTACTGGCGTATCGAAGACCTATCATCTCGATCAGCCGCTCGAACTGAGTCTGTGGTATAGCCTTCGTGAATGGGTCCGCAGTGTTGTCCTTTGTGTCCACTCTCCGCACCTCGATCTCCTGTCGATCAATGATCTCCCTGATCAGGTGATACCGCCTTAAGATGTGCCTGGATTTCTGATGGGACCTTGGTTCCTTCGCTAAAGCTATAGCCCCATTGTTATCGCAATACACAGGTATCGGGTCAACAATGGACAGAACCACCTGAAGTTCACTAATGAACTTCTTCATCCAGACCGCCTCTTTTGCGGCATCGCTTGCAGCAATGTATTCAGCCTCCATCGTCGAGTCTGCGACGGTATCCTGCTTGGAACTCCTCCAACATACCGCCCCTCCGTTGAGGGTAAACACAAAACCCGAGACAGACTTGCTGTCATCTTTGTCACTCTGGAAGCTTGAATCGGTAAAGGACTCGACCCTGAGGTCTCCATTACCGTAAACCAGGAACATCTCCTTAGTCCTTCTCAAGTACTTGAGAATGTTCTTCACTGCTGTCCAGTGGTCCTCCCCTGGGTCAGACTGATACCGGCTTACCGCGCTCAACGCGTAAGCTACATCTGGTCTTGTACATAGCATCGCATACATTATAGATCCTACCGCCGAAGCGTAGGGTATAGTGCTCATGCGAACCCTCTCCTCGTCAGTCTTAGGAGACATCTTCTTGGAGAGGGTAATTCCGTGCAATGCGGGTATGTTACCGCGCTTGGAACCCTCCATACTAAATCTCTTTAGTACGGTCTCTATGTACCTGGACTGTGAAAGTCCCAACAGTTTCTTGGATCTATCTCTATAGATCTTGATCCCCAGAATGTACGAGGCATCACCCAGGTCCTTCATGGAGAACCTTTGTGACAAAAACAGCTTGACCGATTGTAGCATAGGAATATCATTTCCTATCAAAAGAATGTCGTCCACGTACAAGACTAGGAATACGACAGTTCATCCTACAATCTTCTTATATACACAGGGTTCATCTTCGTTCTTGATGAAATCAAATTCCTTGATTGCCTCATCAAAACAGATGTTCCAGCTCCGCGATGCCTGATTTAATCCATAAATGGATTTAAGCAACTTGCACACCTTTCCGCTGCTCCCACTGTCTACGAAACCTTCTGGTTGATCCATGTAAACGCACTCTTCCAAACAACCGTTTAGAAAAGTCGTCTTAATATCCATCTGCCAGATTTCATAGTCATGGAAAGCAGCAATGGCAAGTAGGATCCGAATGGATTTGAGCATAGCCACCGGAGAAAAAGTCTCGTCATAGTCCAAACCAGGTCTTTGACGAAAACCTTTTGCAACGAGTCTAGCTTTATAGGTTTCCACCTGCCCATCTACACCAAGTTTTCTTTTGTAGATCCATTTGCATCCAACGGGTTTTACCCCAGGTGGAGCAATATCCAAGGTCCACACTTTATTGGCGTACATGGACTCCATTTCAGATTGCATTGCTTCCTGCCACTTATCAGAGTCCCTACTGATAATGGCCTGCCTGAAACTGGTAGGGTCATCTTCTTCCAAGATGCAATCCTCTCGATCCCCGTCTATGAGAAAACCGTAATATCTCTCGGGCGGATGAGAAATCCTACCAGATCTGCGGAGTGGCTGAGGTTCGTCTGGGGTCATTGAATCTTGAGGTTCTGTCAAATTTTCAGTTTCAGTTTGTGGTCACTGAATTTCTTCCAATTCTACCGTGCTCCCACTAATTTCTTTTGCAAGAAACTCCGTTTCTAAGAAAACGGCATGCTGAGCAACAAACACCTTCTGTTCCTCGGTGTGGTAGAATAGATATCCATAACCATTCTTTGGATATCCCACAAACTTACATAAAACTGATCGTGCCTCTAGTTTATCTGGTTTATGCGATTTAACATAAGCCGGACAACCCCATATCTTAGATCTTTTAAGATATGGCCTCTTTCCATTCCATATCTCGAACGGAGTCTTAGGCACAGATTTAGACGGAACATCATTCAATAGGTATGCTGCTGTCAATAGCGCATGTCCCCAAAATGAAAGAGGTAACTCGGCATTACTCATCATGGAGCGAACCATATCCAGTAGGGTACGATTCCTCCGCTCCGAAACACCGTTGTGCTGTGGTGTATAAGGAGGAGTAAGCTGAGAGAGAATACCATTCTCTTTTAAGTAATCTAGGAATTCCGTGCTTAAGTACTCCCCTCCCCTGTCAGACCGGAGGATCTTGATACTTTTGCCTGTCTGGTTCTCTACTTCGTTTCTGAATTCCTTGAATTTCTCAAAAGCTTCAGATTTGTGTTTCATCAGATACACATATCCGAACCTAGAGAGATCGTCAGTGAATGTGATGAAGTACGAGAACCCACCCCTTGCATGTATAGACATCGGACCGCATACATCACTATGTACGAGTCCCAAGAGCTCGGTTGCTCTTTCTCCATGTCCGGTGAACGGAGATTTGGTCATCTTCCCTTTGAGACAGGACTGACAAGTTCCATAAGATGAAAACTTGAACGCATTCAAGAGTCCATCTTTATGCAACTTACTCAGTCTTTTCTCTCCGATATGACCAAGTCTACAATGCCACAAGTAGGATTCATTTGTATCTGAATTCTTCCTCTTGCGTGTGTTTTGTATATTGAGAACTGTATTCTGATTCAGAACGTAGATACCATTACACAGTGTACCCTCTGCAACCAGTACCTTATGAAGGTAAATGTTCATGATATTCTTTTCAAGAACAAAGTTATATCCATCTTTATCGAGTAAAGAAACTGATATGATGTTGCAAACCATGGAGGGTACATAGTAGCAATCGTTCAAAATCATAGTTTTGCCATTTGGCAATACTAGGTGATATTCACCGACGGCTGCCGCATTAACTTGTGCTCCGTTCGCTACTCTGAGCGACATATCACCCGGTGCAACTTTCCTACTTTTTCTCAGTCCTTGCAATAAATTACAGATATGAGATCCTGATCCGGTATCAAGTACCCAGGAGGTAGGGCTGACCGTAAAACAGTTCTCAATTACAAGAACACCTGAAGTAGATGCAAAACCATGCTTCTTCTTCAACTGGGTATCCTGGAAGTCCACACTTTCCTCTTTCCCATTCTCATACTCATGACTGTTGTCACAAGTTAGAGCTGAACCATCTTTCCCCAGTCCCGAATAAGAATTCGGATCGGTCAAGCGATACATTTTATTATCTTGATTAGGGCGTGAAAAGGTTGCTGCCTGGAGAGAGAGAAAAGAAACACTCAGCGTATGCTCTTGCAAGATTAGATTGGTTTATTAATTTATCTAACCAGGATGTCTCCCACTGTTTCCTCAAATTCTTCTTAAAACCTTTTTAAAAGAAGAACTAGCCGGGTTTTAATTCACGTCACAATACTTGCTTGACCTTTCAGCCAGGCTAGTGTCGGTACTTCGAGGGAGGTTTTCCAACGCTTTCGCGAAGTTCCTTAATTAAAGAACCTCTTTTCCCTGGGGGCGTAACCCCGCTAACACCTTTCTAGACACCTACTAGGTTTATAGCATTGATCGTTAAGTGAAATAATCTCCCGAGAGTAAACCAACTCATCAGTGGGATCGGGATCCAACTGTCATTGTGTGATAACCTAGATGGAATCCACTCTAGTCATCACACTCCAGAAGGTATGCTAAATCTGCAAGTTTCAGTTCTTTTGAAACTCCCGATGTGGTTTTTGCCCCTAACTGTTCATGACCTTGACTAGGTCAATAAGCCACAAACTGTTAGACAAGTTCTACCCGTCATAATCCTGATTGCATTAGACCCACCCGTACGTGCCCTTGACTAGGTCAACAAGGCCGCACGACTGTCCTAACCAATCACATTTGCAATCCACAGAAAAATATTATTTAGCTACCGTTCACTACGCCTTGACTAAGTCAACAAACGCAGCACGAATACTAACTAACATTAATCCGAAATGACGGAGGGCTACGGCTGGGTTTTTGGCGGAAAAACCCGTTAACGTATTGAACTTGATATCGTTGAAGGAACATGATTGCACCCTTTTTGAAAATATAGTTGCGAAAACTTTTGCTAAAGAGGTCACTCCCCGTGAAGGGATCTCGGCTCTTTCCTCGTCGAATGAGGTGCAGGATATTCCAAATGAATACCTCGATGCAAAGCAAGAATAATCAACTATAGTGAAGTTATAACCCTGACGCAAACTTTTATCCAAGGGGTCACTCCCGGTGAAGGGATCTCGGCCCTTGCCTCGTCGACTGAGGTGCTGGGCATTCACAACCGAATACCGCGATGCAAAACAAAAAATGAACGTCCTTGCAATAACAGCTTTTTTTGAAAAATTGTTCCAACAACGTCTTTTAGGTTTATTTTTCTTGCATTAGTTCTTTTAATGCGTGATATTCTTGCATTAGTACTTTTAATGCGTCCCATCAATTTAATCCTACCATTGCAGAAAACAACCAAAATATGACGTACGCTTATGCCATATGCATTCGCCACGGGGCCCCGTCATCACCCGTTAGGTTACTTAACTAACGACAGAGCGGGGGCTGGGCTAGCGCGGCTGTAAAACATAAGCAACGCCTAAATAGAAAGCAATGATAGACATTACAGATCACAGATGAATACATTGGATATACTAGCAATCCGCAATCCTTTCGAGCCTGCAAACAAAAGCGGATTACACGGTCGCGGTGAATAGCCAAATACCCCACCCAAGACCCCTACGGGTGCGGCAAACTACCCGCCAAGTACCCGAAGTGAAGCAACCTCCCTCAATGCCATGAGTAGGCCACTCGGCACTTGGAGCTACCCGGTAGTTTGTGCACCCCCTCCATGGGTCTATCCTAGGAGCAAAAACAGTAAAAAGAATTATACAATGACGGCTACAACCCCGACCCGGTTGTGCGGCCAAACAAATAATAATATTACATCAATTTACATTTACAATGAATGAAAGAAAAACAAAAGCTCATCTCACATCCACCCCGGCTATTCACCCGCGACAGTCCAACACATTCATATGCACATTCCAATATCAAACACAGATCATGTATAACCCCGACTAATCGACTTATAGCGATTAGCCGACGTTCAATACATGCAAACATCACAGATATAACCATCATAGTCAAAGTGCAGTGAAGTTCGGAAAAAATACGGAATTATAGGACCCCAAAAGAAAATTTCTTTTCAGGAAAATCTGGGCACATATAATATATTTTAAAAATCCCAAAACCAACACAGACAGACACTGCACGAAAAACGATGCAGAGAAGACGACAAACGGCGGCGGTTCCGCGGCACATGCCTACCTCGTGCGGCGGAACCGCGGCGGTTTGAAAGGAACAGTCGATCGTTTTTCATGGGTGTTCAAATAAAACCCTGAGCCGAATTTTCAAGTATAACAAATCTTGTTTTGACCAGAAAAATTTTTAACAGAAACTTGGATTTTGAAAAAGTTTGGTTTTTGGATTTTTCCGGTTCCGAACTTCGTTACACTTCACTACCAAGCTAGTTTAAGTTTAGTTAGGCTCTGATACCACTGTTAGGTCCACGTTACCTCTCCCGGTACTTTCGGGGTTGCGGAAACGGTAAATCAAAATTTTTCTAAACTTTGTAACATGGACCGTAAAAGCCGGATCTTTGCTAAACTAAACTAGCATACTTGCAAAGAAGAGTTAACTACTCGGCAAAGTGGTTATACCTCAACTTGAACTCCTTCACTTCTTGTGGTTGTTCTTCTTTGATGTTTTTCTCTTCTTGTTGTTCTTCTCATTGCTTGCTCAATGGTTGATCCGGACTTCGGTCACCTCCGCGGCCTCCTTGAGTCGAAGACGATCCACCCGAGAGATGTACACCGAGCTCCACCTCAAGCCGAGGTAACTAGGGCAAGGAGATTGCCAATCTAGAAGCCCTAGGTAGTGTAGAGAGGATGTATGGATGTGTTTGTCAAGTAGAATCCTTTTTCTCTCAACACATGAGATCAAGGGAGAAATCAAGAGGATGAAGAAGAAGGAGATTTTCTAGCAACCATGGAGCTTCTCATTTCAAGAGAGAGAATGAGCATGAGCAAAATGAAAAGCTTAACCAAAAGAAAAGCTAACCATGGTTGCAATAATGCATAAACATCATCATTACAAATCCAATCAAGATAAAGGTGATGGCTACAAATGACATGACCATTATCATAACTAAATAAAAAGAAAACCAAAGAATACTTTAGATCTTCTAACAAGGTCCAAGTCAACTTTGGTCAAAAGGTCAACAAAGTCAAGATGGTGAAATGGTCAATGTAATTAGCCATAACAAAATTATCAATGAAAGGATTTGTAAATAATGTCCCCGGCTCATTATAGTTTTGACTAAACGAACTGTCGAAACCCTAATGAGTCCGCCTCAAAATGGTTTTGACTGAATCAACTGTCAAAACCCTAATGAGCCTGCCACATAGTGGTTTTGGCCGAACCAACTGCCAAAACCCTAATGAGGCACCTCCTCCTTCTTCGCTCCAGAAAACTGTGCATACACACCTGCATCCGTATTCCATAGAATGCGGATGCGCAGAAGACAAAACAGATCCATCCGTGCAATACTAGGATCTGGCTTAAACCAAAGCCCACTAGTACTGCCTGCCCGAACATCATACGCACACAAGTGCACGTAAGTGATCGCAGCCCTGCCGTAAAAACCATACGGCCTCTACACGTTTCGCTCAGTGCAGGGAAACTCTCTGTGTGGGACTCTAAAGACTCGACACTACGCTGGCAGTGGGTTTAACCACAGACCGCAAGCGGCACTAGCTGTACGTAACGGTCCCCAGGTAGATGTCGATAAGAAGGCCGATGAGGTAAACCCATCCGAACTCCTACTGAGTCTGTATGTGACAATCTCCGTACAGTCCGGTCTGTTCGTCTGATACATCGCATGTCGGGCCTAGGAGGGCGGCAAGCGTCAGACCCCTAATAGCGGTACAAGTCGTGTCGGAGTGAAGCCCAGAACACCCTGAGATAACAATGGAACCTACCAGTATATCTCGCTTGCCCTGGCCAGGGACTACTCGTGTAATGGCTCTCCTAGACACAGCGCGATGTCAACCCCCAATACCGGGAGAGACGAATCCTGTCTAACCGTCACTGCCTCCAAGTGCTTCGGGACTGCTCCCAACTACTACCTGTTTGCACGTCTCAGTAGAGCCGTGGTAGGGTAGTAATCAAAGAACAGTGGGAACACACTCGAGGCGAAGTGACAGTGTCAAGTCAGCGGACAAAGCTGTACTCATGTCACCTGGGAACTGATAACTGACGATAGGTATAATACCAACCATCAGTTCCCGATGAGTCCTGTCCAGTGTACTCGTAACCTAACGAGCCCCCGCATACTATCTCAAGTACGACGTACCGACGGCTGTGGGACAGACCGTCTCCCATGCTGGGATGAGAAGCGCATACGCTAGTCTACTCCGGAGTATTGATGCCCTATCTCGGTACTCCCACGACTAGGGACGTGTATATGGATGTGCTTGTAGATTACCCAGCCCCCACGAGTGTGATCGCCATCACAACGCCGGTAATCAAGCAAAGATCCAAAGGGCTCTACTAATGCGTATAGGTGATATAATAAATAAACACACAAGTACACATTAAAGCAGAGACAAACCAAGTAGCATACTACTATATTGAGCAAGATTGTCTGTACAACTGTGAATATCCCAAGCTTCCATCAAGTAATATACATACTAGTATGATACAGTAATGGCCTCTAGGGCATATACACTAACAATAATGAGGATGGTCACCTAATTCCCAATAACTTACTCCCACTCATCATCTGTAAAACCATACAGATGTGAGAATCATACCTGGTAAATACATACCCTGGAGCAAGTGTCTAATTGGGAAATCAGTTTTCTATTAACAGTACACAGTGAAACTGAAACATTGAAATGTTTCGTTGGGGTATCCTGGTATTCCTAGTAATGCCTCTTCCATTATCCAGATTCACAACTGTAACCTTATAATTCTTTGCCTCATCTCCAAATCCCTTTATTTGTCTTTAGTCATTACCTTCTGTACACTCCTTTAGGCCAAATGGTTTTCTTCATTCCCTACCGTTCGGCACCAGCCTATGGTTTTGAAGAAGACTATACAATAAGCATAAAGGGTGTACTGTCCTAATCCTGGGAGCACTCGCAACGCGAGAGAAGGTGAAGATAAAAGACACCTGAATGTACTTTATTCCTATTTCTCCTGAACCAGGATCCATCCCGGAACTGGAACAAGTTCCTTACGAGTTCGTATATAACCATACGATGGATTATCCAATAGACTGGGATCTTCGTAATGATACGGTGTGTCCTGGAGAAATACAAAGGTGATTTTGGATTGGCGAAGAAATACTTGGTTTGGTCGTGAATAGCAGTCGCAATTTACTTTGCCCTCTTACTAATCCCTTGCTTTGTGTGAACTTAATACCTTCTGTATACCGTTTAGGCTAATTGGTTTTCTTCATTCCCTACCGGTCGGCTCCTGCCTATGGTTTGGAAGAAGACTATCCAATTTGCGTAATAGGTGTACTATCTCCTAAACTAAAGAGTACTCGCAACCTGAGAGAAGGTGAAAAGAAAAGACAACTGAATAGTCCTATTCGTTTTCTCCAGAACCAGAAACCATCCTCGAAGTCCTTCGAGTTCGTATATAACCATATGATGGTTTTGTCCAATGGAAGTGGACGTTCGTAGTAATACGGGGTGTTATGGAGAAAAGGGTAAAAGTAGGAGTGGCAATGAGGTCTGCAACTCTGACAATCCAAAAGGCAGTGTTAAGAAAGCTCGGTCAATTTTGGTCACTGAGTCATAGTCTAGGGTCAGGTCAATGGTCGCTGCCAAAGAGAGAGAGAAAAGAAACACTCAGCGTGCACTCTATCCTAGATCAGAATGGTTATCACTTTTTCTAATCAGGAAACCTCCCACTGTACCTCAAATTCTCCTCCAAATCTGAAAGAAGAATTAGTCGGGGTCACCCGAGGAGTAAACCAATACATCAGTGGGAATCGGGATCCAACTATCATTGCATGATAACGTGACGGAATCCGCTCACGGTGTCACATTCCAGAAGGTATGCGCATATCTGGCAAGTTTCAGTACTTTTGAAACTCCCGATGTGATTTCTACCCCATGCTCTTATGACCTTGACTTTGGCCAACATATCATAAGTCACATGTCAAGTTCTACCCGTCATTTTCCAGGTTAATTTGAACCCACCCGTACCTACCCTTGACTTTGGCCAAAATGGCAGTACGACTGTCCCAAACCAACGCATCTATCTATGCTGCATATGAATACCCAACAGCTACCAAACACCGTGCCTTGACTTTGGCCAACATACACAGCTTGAATACTATTAACTATCCATATGAAACGACGGAGGGCTACGAATGGTTTCTGGCGAAAACCTTTAACATAATGAACTTGATATCGTTGAAGGAACTGATAGCTTTTAAAAATATAGTGACGAAAACCTTGGCTAAATAGGTCACTCCCGGTGAAGGGATCTCGGCTCTTTCCCCGTAGAATGAGGTGCAGGATATTCCAACTGAATACCACGATGCAAAGCAAAAGTAATCGGCTATAGTGAAGTTATTGCCCTGACGCAAACTTCTGTCCAAGGGGTCACTCCCGGTGAAGGGATCTCGGCCCTTGCCTCGTCGACTGAGGAGCAGGATATTCCAACTGAATACCACGATGCAAAACAAAAATGAACGCCCTTGCAATAACATCTTTTAGAAAAAGTGTTCCAACAACATCAGATTATGTTTGTTTTTAACTTGCATTGATCCGAATCAACGGAGTCCCATCAATTGATCACACCACAAAGAACGAAAATATACTGATGTACGTATATGCCATCCGCATTCGCCACTGGGTCCCGTCATTACCCGTTAGGTTAGCTAACTAACGACAGAGCGGGGAATGGACTAGCGCGGGTGCAAAACATATACAACATCTATATATACCAACATATTATATTCGCTCAAGGCGTGATAAAATGCAACAATACAGAAATGTATAGCAACACAGAATAATACAGATATCTTGGATCCCCGGGTTTCACAGAGCCACTACTGAAACCCGACGTTCCCCTGGTCGTGTGGATAGCCTGTGCAATGAAATCCTAGACCCCTACAGGCGTGGCAAGTTACCCGCCAAAACCTGAAGCGAGGCAGCCCCCTTCAGCAACGTGAATGGACCACCCAGCACTTCACGGAATCCGGTAACTTGGGCACCCCTCCTGGGTCAATCCTATACCCCCTACGAGTGCGGTGAACAGCCCACCAATTCTAGAGTAAAGCCCCCTACCGTCTCAATGCCATGAGATGCGGTCTTGTTGCCCCTAGAACCCGGCTATCCGTGCACCCCTCCTTGGGGTAATCCTAGTACAGAAAGTAAAATATACATACAACGGGTACATCGACCGCAACCAGGTCGTGCCCCAAAAGAATAATACAATCAGGCAGTGACGGCAGTCCACATGTCGGACGCTCGCCCCGCAATATCAAATGTACATAATACAACAAAAACTGTACTAGCATTGCATCCAGGCTATCCCCCACGACCGATCCGCAACATCACAGCATAACACGGAACATCAACGTGAAAGTCACGTTCGCAAATCCGTCTAACCGGGCTATAGCAGTTAGACAGGATTTACCGATCAAGTGACATTCACGGTCGCAGATATAATGTAAATACAGTGAACTAATGTGTTTAAAATATCCGATCGATTGAATTTTACCAAGTGGGCCCCCAAGCAATACTGTAGCACTCACAGAAATTCTGGGCCCAAACAAAGTATACCAAAACCCCTATTTTCAGCCCACAAGCCCACTGCAAAAAAATGATGACATGAATCCACATTCTTGCGGCGGAACCGCGGCCAAAGAGGGGTTATGGCCGCGGTTCCGCGGTCGTACGGAAGGATCAGGGCACCAAATTTTTCCAGTGTTCTTACGACTTTCAGTACATCACTTTTCTACAACCTGAAAAAATTTTCGAGCCAGAAAAAAATCGACAGAAAACTGATGTGAAGAAAACACGGGTTTTTGGAATTTTGGTCGATCGGAAATGCAAACACATAGAACAAAGCTAGACTATGTTAATGGCGAGGCTCTGATACCACTGTAAGTGCACGGCGGCGCCCCGGCCGTCAATCCGACGCCGGAATGCGGAAGCGGTGATAAACTTTGATTTCGCGAACTTAGCAAACCGGCACCACCGCGCACTAAACATCCGGATCGGGCCATTAAACTAGATCTAGCTAACTACAAGACGGGTTAGAGATATACCGAGTGATCCGAGTCCTCCGGTCTTCTCGTCGTCGTCCCGATCTCCTGCGGATACTCCGGTCGTCGCCTCCTCGCCGGAAGGGCGCCACATCGCCTGCATCTTTTACGGGCTCCCATCTCAATACCGAGGCAACTCGGGCGCGAAGCTGGCAAGTCGACGCGTCCAAGATTTGCTGTAGGCTAATGTGAGAATGGTGGAGGGAATATACAAGGGAGGTGAGTGTAGGAGAAAAAGAATGGGTGACCACATCCAAAAAGGTAAACCTCTTATCAATCTAAATCCTTTCTAATCTCATAAAGCAAAGAAAAGACTAAGAAAGCATCTCATGATTATCAACCATCATGAAGCCCCACAAATGCATAAAACCCCTCTTCAAATACCAATTTGCACAAATGCAAATTAGTCCCTCCATCGGAAAAGTCCGGCCGGGAAAGAACAAAGGAAAACCGGCCGGAACAGAATGCAAACTGGCAACTCCAGAAAACTGGTCCCGTAATAAATTTCAGGAAAACCCCGATACTGTGCAAACACACCCGCATCTGTATTCCGACCGGATACAAATGCAATGAGACAAAATCTACACTGTACTATACTAGGATCCGGCTTAAACCAAAGCCAGCTAGTAATATCCGTTCGATCCTGATCCGTGCAATACCGCACGTATCTGATCGAACCCTGCCATATATCCATACGGCCGCTAGTACAAACCGTCCGATCCTGATCCGTGCAATACCGCACGTATCTGATCGGACCCTGCCATATCTCCATACGGCCACTACAGCGTTTCGCCCGAAAGCTTGAGTAACTGAAAGTGTGGTGGACTCTAAAGACTCGTCAATACTATGGCTGTGGATTTAACCACTAGCACGTCAGAGGCATAAGCCAATACGTGACGGGCCACCAGCTATTGACCAAAAGGGACGTCGAAGAGCGAACTCATCCTGACACCCTACTGAGCCTGTCAGTGACAATATCCGTACAGTCCGGTCCGTTCGTCTATGAGCATCGCATGTCGGGCCTAGGGGGTTGGTAAAAGTCAGACCCCCAAAAGCGGTACAAGTCATGTTGGAGTGTAGCCCAGAACACCCTGAGATACTACTGGAATACTTACCAGTAAATCTCCCGCCTTGGCCAAGGACATCGTGTAATGGCTCTCCTAGACACAGCGCGACCTCACCCCCAATACCGGGAGAGACGAACCCCTGAAGATCCTCTCACTGCCTCCATGTGGCTCGGGACTGTACCCAACTAAAACCTGTTTGCATGACTCCTTTGAGCCGTGGTAGGGTAGTAATCAAAGCACAGTGGGAACTCACACGAGACAAATGACGATCCCCAGGTCGATGAACTAACCTGTACACATGTCACCTGGGAACTGCTATCTGACGTCAGGTATAAGACCAACTAGCATGTTCCCGGCGAGTCCTGTCCAGTGTACTCATAACCCAATGAGCACCTGTATACATCTTAGGTGAACCAACTGACACCAGTGGCTTGTGAGACCGGCCACCACCCCTCGTCGGGGTCTCGACTGTATACACTAGTCTACTCTGGAGAATCGATGCCCTGTCTCGAGACTCCTACGACTAGGCACCTTTTAAGGATGTGCTTATAGACTCCAGCTCTCACTTATATGATCGCCCTCATACTGCTGGCAGTCAAGCAAGAATCCTAGGGGCTCTATCAACGTGCAATAGCGACCTGTCAGGTCACCTAAAGCAGTACACGATGATAAAGGTAAACCAGATAGCATACTATCATCTCGAGTAAGACTGTCCTACCGGGATAGGTCCTCCCTCAATCATTGCAATCACGTGCCTGTGATCCAATAATTGACTCTGAGGGCACTATCTCCAACAATACCGTCCCTTCACTGAGGGTAAAGACAATGCCTGCGACTGACATTCAGTCATCCTTATCACCCTGGAACCTTTCCAGTGATTCTCCCCAGGATCGAGTGATACTATCTTACTATAGCTAGTGAGAATCCTAACATCCATTTGGATTTAGGAGGTATCACTTTGATCCTATCGGAGAATCCATGTGATAAGAGGAGATCGACCGATCGTAGTATAGGAAACTCTTTTCCTATCAAGAGTATGTTGTCCACGTACAATACGAGGATGACTACCTTACTCTCTACTACCGTTTTGTATATACATGGTTCATCTATTATTTTTGATGAAGTCAAATACTTTGACTACCGCATCAAAACAGATGTTCCAACTCCGCGATGCCTGCTTTATCCTGTAAAGCAACCTGCACACGTTTCCGCTGCTCCCACTCTTTACGAAGCCCTCTCGCTGTGTTCTTATAGACGTTCTCTTCTAAATCATTATTTAGAAAAGTAGTCATGGCACCCAACCACCAGATATCGTAGTCATGGTATGTAGCAATGGCAAGTATGATCTGGATGGACTTAAGCATAGTCCCTAGATAAGGTTTCATCATCATCCACACCTGGTTGATGACTAAAACCTTTTACAAGTCTAGTTTTGAAAGTCTCAACTTTTCCATCTACACCAAGTAATCTTCTCAAGATATACTTGCTCCTAATAGGAATTTAACCCTTCAGATATAGCAGCCAAAGTCCATACTTTGCTGGTGTACATAGATTCCATGTCAGATCGCTAAGCATCCAGCCATTCTTACAGAGTCCCTACTCTTGATGGCCTGCTCGAAACTAATTGGGTCATCATCTCATGATGCATTCCTCGCTCCCACTGTCATCGAGAAACCGAGGTATCTCACAGGCGGATGAGGAACCCTACTAGATCGGCGGAGAGGGTTGAGGTTCGTTGGGGACTATAGAATCCTTTGGTCCAGTCAAATCATCAGCTGCAGTTTTGTATAGCTGGAACCTTTCCAGTTCTACAGAACTGACCTTTCCTCGATTTTGTCCGGATTTTTCTTTAGACATAAGCCGGACAACCCCAAATCTTAACTTACTTAAGAGATAGGCTCTTCCCATACCATATCTCATATGGAGTGGTAGGCACTGATTTGATTTGAACCCTATTCAATAGGTATGCAGCTTCTCAAGTGCACAACCCCAAAAGGAAATAGGTAACTCAGTAATGCTCATCATAGAGCACACCATATCTAATATTGTGCGATTGCTCCGCCCTGATACACCGTTGTGCTGTGGTGTATTCAGAGGAGTAATACGGAGAGAGAATCTCATTCTCCTTTAGAATGGTCCAGGAATGCCATGCACATGTATTCTCCTCCCTGATCTTATCATAGGACATAATACTTATACCCGTATTGGTTCTCTACTTCTAACTTATATTCTGTGAATACCTCAAAAGCTTCGGACTTATATTTCAACAGGAACATATGGCTGAATCTTGAGAGATTATCAGAGAATATAATGAAGTATAAAGAACCAGTCCTGGCATGTGTAGACAGGACACCTTACATACATCATCATGTATCAGTCCCAAGAGTTCATTAACTCTTTCTCTGTTTCCAATAAACAGGGCTATGGTCATCTAATCTTTATGACATGACTGGCAAGTTTCACAAGATGTAAATTCAAACTGATTTAAGTATGCATCTAAAATGTAACTTCAGCCAGTCGGGTCGCATTGATGTGACCTAGTCTACAATGCCTCAAGAAGGATTCGTTCATTTCTGAACTCCTCTTCTTGTGTGTGTTCTGTATACTAGGAACTGTAGTTTGATTTAGAACGTCAATGCTTTTAGATAACGTGCCTGAACCGATCAACTTTTGATATAAGAAATGTTCAAAACATTATCCATCAATACAAAATTTTATCATTTCTTTACTAATAAAGAGACTGATATGATTTTGTATATCAGGTTCGGTATCTAATAGCATATGTTCATCAATGTATTAGTAATACAGGGTGACAGTGACCAACAGACTTGGCTGCAACACTTGCCCCGGTTTTTTTCTCATGAAACTTATCACCCGTTCTCAGTTTTTCTATCTTTTTGTAGCCCTATGTAACAGATTACATATCTGGGATCCTGATCCGGTATCAAATACCCAGGATGCGGAGGATACTGAGTAACAGTTCTTTGTAATGAACATACCCGAAGGAGATGCATGATATGCACTTTCTTCGTTTGGGCGGCATAGGAATTCTGGTATTCCCCTATTTCCTGCTCTGTCTTATAACAATTATAAGTTGGAGCGGGACCAACGTTCCCTAGCTCAGTATAACAAGCGGGTTCGGTCAATACATCCAAATTATTATCTTGACTAAGGCGTGATATGGTCGCTACTTGGAGAGAGAGAAAAGAAAACACTCTGCGTGCACTCTTGCAAGATTAGATTGGTTATTTATTTTATCTAATCAGGATGGCTCCCATTGTTTTTATCAAATCTTCCTTCAAACCCTAAAAGGAAAGACTAGCCGGGATTAATTACACTCTACAAGTTCGCCAATCTTTCAGCCAGGCCAGTGTCGGTACTTTGAGGGAGGTTCCCCGTGCTTTCGCACGGACATAATTACAGTAAACCTCGTTTTCCTAGAGGCGTAACCCCGTTGACACCTTTCTAGACACCTACTTGATCGGCTAATTGCAATGTGCAAAACTCTCCCAGGAGTAACAATTACTCGCAGTGGGTATCGGGATCCAACTATCATATAGAAGGTATGCAATCTCATTGTAAGTTTCAACACTTGAAACTCCCGATAAAGATTTTTACCCCTAGCACCTATGACTGTCACGACCCAGAATTGGCCCGTGACGGCCCTAATACTACGCAACGCCTAAAGACGCAACGTAGTAAAAGAAAGCCAAACCCAGAAATCTAAACCAAGAAAATATGGAAAAGATAATATATGTTTTGAAACATTTGAAAATCACAATCCAAATTCTTTAAAAGTCATACTTTCTTTCTTTAAAATTTTAGCAACACCCTTTTTTGTAAAAACCAGCCAAGATGAACACAATACAAATATACAACGCCGTAGCGAAGAAATAAGGACAGTAGAGAGAAAGCTGTATATAAAAGACAACAAATCCACAAGAATACACACTAACGTCCTCACCAAGTTTCTAAGTCAATAATACAATAGTAGACGGAGAGTACAAATACAACGAATATAAAATATGAAATACAGATAAACATCTAACCCACCTAAGCAAAATGGTACTGTGAGCTGATGCGGTATCTGTAGCAAAAGGTGATAGCTGGATAGCTGAATAGAAGAACAACCTGCCTCGACTACTCTGGGGAAAAACCTGAAACACCTGTGGCACAACGGGGATGAGTTGCCAACTCGTGAATAGTATAAAACATATGCAGGTAATCGCAGGAATGCACGTACAGCATGATCTAAGATATGCGATTACAGTAATAACATGTCATGCAAATGCTGAATAAAGGAGAGTACACTAGCAGGTACAATCAATATATGAAGCAATAGTAACATGACAATAATATGCAATCACCATGCAGTAGGGATATGAGAAGGTAAATATGCAACTAGCAAAAGTGTACACTACAAGTACTACCACTATATGAATCTGTGCATAAGGTAGGTAAGTGTGAGGTATAGGGTGGAATATGTCATTTCCACGAAAACCTGACATCGTGGTAGGATCACAATCCATCAAGACACTCAGATCCAAAATCCTCGAATCGGCCCCCCACACTGGGTTCTCACATCACATAGGTCTCCCATCACCTCAAGTACAATATCGAATAGCTCTCCTATATCTCGAATGTACAAGTCGACCATATCTTTCATATCCAATATCCAATCTCAAGGAATCACCTAATAACCCAAGTCAAATCTCAAATAATCTCTAACATCCTAAACATATATATATACAGAAATAAATATGATGGGGGCAATACACATATATTAGCGTCCCATTCCACTAATATTGGTGTAAGGGTATATATAACAACGGCTAAATCCCCTGTTATATATACAAAGGTATTAAAAGAAATATCATGGAAACAGTGTGCCAAACATCGACACAGAAATCCTCGTATATCGGGCTCCGTCAGTCCGGATCGGCCCACGGGGTCCGTCTGCGGTGTCGGCCCTCGGCCCCGGCAGTACAGATCATCCCGCATCCATCTCTCGACTCTGTCCAGTATCCTCCGGACAACTGCCAGGTCCAACCTGTCACCGGTAAGTACTCGCCCGCCTCCAGGCTCAATCGGCAAACCCATCGATCTTCTTGCCGAGGGGAACCGTATCGGGCCCCACCATGTACTCTCATACGGCAACCACACCTCGTATGGAGTATATAATCAGCACCAATAAAACTCATGGTGGACGCGCAAATATCATATCAAGGAAACCGGGTTGTTCAATGTATGCATAATTTCATGAACTTCCGCGGTTCCCAAATCCCGAAAACATCATATAAAATCCAAATAAACAATGTGCAAATAAAGAAATAAATATGTGCGATATATCTGAATATGAGCAGGTAAAAAGTATATAGCTGAACCAGATGTATGCAAAATCAATAAGGTACAGCCAAGTATAGGTATCTACCTATAAGAACTGATGCCGTATACCCCCCTGGGTATAAGTAGCATATGTAGGAAATCCCCCCCGGTATAACTAAAATATCTAAAAGGTATACCTATAGCTGTATCGCAAGGTGTAACTGTACCTATCACTAAAGGCATGATACACTATAGGTATACCGGTAAGCTAGATGTCATGTGTAACAAGCAATAGTATCTATAAGGGGTAGTGTGTGACATGGCAATTATTGACGGTGTGTGTGTAGAATACAATCCGTGCTCGTGCAACATGAACCGTCAATAATATGTGCAGTGTCCTACAGCTGCTAGTCACAGTATAACTATATCAAGGAAATAAAGTAAAGGCGCCATTCTACAATGACGTAGAATGCGCGACAGGTATTTGAATCCTAGCCCAGACGCATAACGCCATGCGGGCGATTCCCCTGTAGATGTTAAATCTACTCACCTACACTCCACGCTGGGTGAATCCTATCATCTGCTCCCCCTGTAGCCGTGTCCGCAGTCCCTGTCTGCAAACCTGCAAATAATACAAGGAAATCACATATAAGCCAAATATTCCGCGAAACGCGATATCGAATCGAAACGAGAAACTCGCGTCGCGAACTAAACGCGCGTGTGCACGATACGCTGAATCGTGTGTGTACGCGTCTAAAGCCATCGCGGCACGCCGCGATACGCTGGATCACAGAACCCACTTACGTATCGCGCGTATCGCGCAAACACAACGGACACCAAAAACGGTATTTGATCCCAGATTTTCCTACAGGTCAAATCTTACAAAACTAGACATGCCAAAACACTACACTACACATCAGAGAACACTACCCAAAACCCCAAGTCCCCAGACCCCTTCCTGGCCGCAATTTGCGGCCAAATTGAGTAAATTTGCGGCCACAGTATGGGGGTAGGGGCTCGTGTTCATGTGGTGTGCTCTAGACCTAGGTAGCATGTCCCAGTATTCTCAATTTTACTCTGTAAGGTCCGGGTCCAAAGCAGATTCCAGATGTCACAATTATCGCTTTAAAACACCAATTTTGCACAAAAAGGAAAACCTATGGTATTTTAGTGTAATCTTGGGATTTCTTAGTGTGAGTGACCCTACTAACACTAAATTAACCTAAGGTAGCTAACAAAATCAACAATTTATCACCACATCTCACAAATCACCAAAACTAGCACTAAATTAGCTTTTTTTAACACTAATCGAGCTAATTAACACATAAGCTACACAAACAAGCAATAGGGTTCAGAAAATATACCCTATGCAACCCTAGGAAGCAGGTGAAGGGGTGTGTGGAGGAGATGATGGCTGCTGCAGTTGCTGGAACTCCACTGCTGCTCCAGAAGTTGCTGCTGATGCTGCTTTGTTGTTGCTGCTGCTTGCTTTGCTGCTGCTGCTTCTCTCTGCTGCTGCTGCTTGCTACAGGTGAGTGTGTGTGTGTGTGTGTTGATGAAGCTGCTGTTGCTGTCTTCTTGATGCTCTTTGTGCTGCTTCAGCTCTTGTAATTGTTGCTGATGGTGCTGCTCTTGCTGCTGCTGCTGATGGGTACTGTGTGTGTGTGTGTGAGAGTGTGAGAGAATGAGAGCAAGGAAATGAGATAGAGAATGAGCACACACAAAAGACCCCCCTCTCACTCTCTCTCTCCTCATTAAATGAGGCATGGCAAAGGCCATGATGCCCCATGCTCTCTCTCTCTCTCCCTCTCAAAGTCAACCATGAACCAAAACAAAACTTCAAAATAAAACCCTTTTTAAAGTCATTTTCACTTTTTAAAACTATCATGACTAATTACAACCATGACACTTAAACAAATATTAAAACTAGATTAGGGAGAAATGGTTAGTTAACCATGCTTGCTAATCATGGTTTAGCTCCAAAAACAACCCTAGTTACATGCACAAGTGTGTGCAAGCCTAGGAAAAATCTAATAAAATACTCAATAAATAGGATAAAATATTTAAAACTTAATTTGGTAAACTTTTTATTAAAAACCACACATTAAAATATAATTAGCTACAAAACACATTCTAAGGTGTTACAATCTCCCCCCTTAAAAGAAATTCGTCCCCGAATTTAATAAATATTCCGATACGCATACCTTCAAAGAGAAGATTAAAATCCTCAAATCTCGCTCGCAGCCTCCCAAGTGACTATCTCACTACACGGCTACGTCCAAGAAAACCCTTCACAGATGGCAAGACCCTTGACCGACGTTTCTCCACCTGTCGAGCCATTAACACACATGGCTGCTGGTGAACGAAAGATCGCGCCCAAGCTAATTGGTCGGGTGCTAAATCATGCGATAAAGGCAATGAAGGTAATTGTAAAGTATCATCACAAGGAATACGGGATGAAAATCCAATAATCTGGGCGGAAGTGCCAATTTAAAGGCAACGGAACTAACTCGCCTATAGGATCTCAGAAGGACCTAAATCCTGGGATAAGCTTCCCAAAATCCAACACGCCATTCATCGAAAAGTCCATAGGAATACATGATCTGTCCCTGCGAACTCGGGTCTATGGCTAACACAGTCGGCATAAGACCTCAGTTGGCAATGGACAATTCCCATCCTGACCTAACACAGCTGGACTAACTCCGAAGTCTCTAGACTAGCTGGGGTCTAAGGTCCTACTTACGCGGAGTCAGAAGAACAATAGACTGGTGATCGACACGACCTAACCCCTAAGCCTAAGGGTGGCCAATTGGAGTGTCTCCTGATAATAGCTATCGAAGGAGAACCCTAACGATGGCGAGTGACGATCCCCAACTGTTGACGACAAACAAAACAAACACATAACTTAACAAAAACAACTGAGCACATTGAGTATAACCGGACGACAAGAATCCGAATGGAGTAACACCCTGACCAAACTTGGGTAGAAACCATAACGAATTTCGTGGAGATCTGCTCCCACTCTTACTTCAGAACGGTAAAAGATTGCAACTCTCCAGCCGGCCTCAGATGCTCGACCCAAGCACACAACAAGACAGACACCTTGAAACGAAACCTGAAACTTCTCCTTACATCCCTGTCCACCCGTAACTATCTCACAAGTCACGTTAAATGTTGGTGGAACTCGAATGCATATAGAGAGTTGACAGATGTGCATGTTCTAGGATTGCACGTCTCGACCCGACGGTGTCAGGTACGTAAACGTGTCCCTAACTTAGCACGTCATTGTCACAAATCAAGGTCTCCGAATCATTACCCAGCCGAATATGCTCAAGTATCATTGACGTACGAGCATCGACGGGCAGTGTCTCGCGAAAACGATTTAAGGGAAGTGGTCGGGCGCGGACATGAGCAAGCTGTCCCCTCCCTAGAGACGAACTTAAGCTGTACTCAACGATCACACAAGGACTGTAAATCTGCAGAAGACTATCACAACAATCGAGTCCGCTGCAGGAAGATGTTCATTAAGCTCTAGTGGTCCGTGGAAAATCTGACACGACTCTCAACCATGTAGTGTCTCTAAATCTCCAACGCAAAACCACCGCGGCCATCTCCAGATCATGAGTGGAATATCCTTCTCGTACTTCCTCCAAATGTAGGGAAGCAAAAGCGATAACTCTATAGTGTCACCTCAGTACACAATCGAGCCCCACTCAAGAAACATTACAGTTACACAACAAGGTCGCCCGAACCAAAAGCAAGAAAGGACTAATGCAGTTGTTAACTGAAACTTCAACTGCCGAAAATTCCGCACACATGCCTAAGTCCAAAGAAAAGAAACTTCCTATCTGGTCAATTCAGTCGATGGTGCAGCACTACTCTAGCAATCCTGCATGAAACGGCGGTAAAAACCTGCTAAGCCCAACAATCTGCGGATCACCGTCCTGCACACATGTCTGGACCTAAGCTGTACGGTCACGATCTCCCTCGAAACCCTACGAAACCGTCTCCCGTGACTACAAGACGTAGGAGTCAACACAAAACAAGCCCGAAGAAACACTCCGAGAATTTAGCAACTGCTGGTACTCTCCCAGTATCTGCTTAACAAATCCTCAGTGCTACTCCTGTCCCTCAAGACACACTTAGATAGACCAGAATGTCGTAAATAACACAACAAAACTTGTCGAGGAACGGCCTGCAGAAATATGGTTCATCATATCTACGAATAATGCTAGGGCATCAGAGAATCCAACGACTCACTGATACACACAAAGCCCGTAGCACGCATAAGGCAGTCTTCAGAATGCCATCATCCCGAATCCGCAATAATGATGACCTGATCCCAACAAACATAGAAAATGTCTCGCACTCTGGAGCTGATCGAAGAAATCGTCACGGCGAGATGAAGGATACCCCATCCGCACCATAAGCCGGTTCAATTAACGATCCGTCGATATACAACCCTCAACTGCCGTCTTTCTCCTCGACGAACAGAAATAGGAGCTTCCCAAAAGCGAAACACTCAAACGCACAAAACTCCCCAACCAAAACTCGGCAGCCGATCCTTTAGCTCCCAAGCTTCGCCGGCTCGTCCGGAACAGCGTCGGAAAAACTCTCGCACGAAGGGAACCCGGTCCAACAATCCCGCTGTGGCTCCGGTATCACGAATGAACGCCAAGAATCCACGACATCTCCTCAGTAGCCGACTAGCGAAAAAGGCTGAATTCAAGCTGTAAGAGGCGGCACAACTATCCATCTGCACAACAAGAACTGACTTGCCGGGAAAAACAAAACCTAACTTGTTTCCTCACGGTATTCCACAGACGCCAAGCACGCAATTAACCAATCCGTGCCCAGGAGAACGTCAAATCCAACCTCTCTAGAAGGATCAAAACGACGGACGAATCTCTATCTCCCATCCGATTGGCACAAAACTGAAATACGTGTCGCGCAACAAAAGAATTGCTGACAGAAGTTAACACCACTACGACTAATCTATCCAACCACGGTACAAGCAAGGAAACAAAAGAATATACCAAAAGAACATATAAATCAAGGGTACCTGAAAACTCCACATTGGACGCCTGCGTGTCCCGATGAGTAGAAGCAAACTGCTGTGTCTGCACTCTACTCGCGGCTGGATGAACTCCTCTGGTAGACTGAGCCCTCTGAGCGAATCTTCCACGTCCACGGCCTCTCTGAAAACGATCCTGACGAGGTGCCAAGGAATAATCCCTGACGAAGTGCTGAAGGCTCCCGCATCGAAAACATCGACGTGCTGACTGCTGACCATCCTGGGGATGAGAGCTGAACGGCTGTCCTCGTCCTAAGCCTCTGCTACTCCCGCGACGGCCATGAAATCTGTTTCGACGACCAAACCTCTGTCTCTGGGCTGGTACGCTGGTACGAGTCCTCCACTGTTAGTGTTTATGCCCTAGAAGGCCATTACTGTATCATACTAGCTTGTATATTACTTAATGGAAGCTTGGGATATTCACATGTATATAACAGTCTTGCTAAACATGGTAGTATGCTACTTGGTTTTTCTATCTTAATATGTGAGTGTACGTATTGATAGAGCTCTTAGGATCTTGCTTGTCTACCAGCGTTGTGATGGCAGTCACACTAGTGGGGGCTGGGTAGTCTACAAGCACATCCTTATTCAGGTCCCTGGTCGTTGGATTATCGAGACAGAGCATCGATACTCCGGAGTAGACTGGTGTGTACGCTTCTCATCCCAGTTGGGGAGATGGTCTGTCCCACAGCCGTCAGTACGTCGTACTGGAGATAGTATACAGGTGCTCGTTAGGTTACGGGTACACCGGACAGGACTCACAGGGGACTGTTGGTTGGTTTGATACCAGTCGTCAGTGAACAGTTCCCAGGTGACATGAGTACAGCGTAGTCCACAGACTTGACACTGCTACTTCGCCTCGAGTGTGTCCCACTGTTCTTAGATTGCTACCCTACCACGGCTCTAAGGAGTCGTGCAAACAGGTAGCAGTTGGGTGCAGTCCCGAGCACTTGGAGGCAGTGGCGGTTAGACAGGATTCGTCCCTCCCGGTATTGGGAGTAGATATCGTGCTGTGTCAGAGAGCCATTACGCAAAGTCCCTGGCCAGGGCAAGCGAGATTTGCTGGTTGGTTCCAGTAGTTTCTCAGGGTGTAATGGGCTTCCCTCCGACACGACTTATACCGCTATTAGGGGACTGACGCTTGCCGCCCCCCTAGGCCCGATATGCGATAGTCTTGGACGAACGGACCGGACTGTATGGAGATTGTCACATCAGACTCAGTAGGAGTTCGGATGGGTTTACTCATCGGCCTTCTTATCGACAACTACCTGGGGACCGTTACGTACAGCTAGTGCCGCTTGCGGTCTGTGGTTAAACCCACTGCCAGCGTAGTAGTCGAGTCTCTAGAGTCCCACACAGAGAGTTTCCTACTCCAGGCGAAACGATATAGTGGTTGCATGGTTTTGCGAAAAAGGGTTCGGACGCATACGTGCGTTTACGCGCGTACGACTTTCGGACAGTTTTTACCAGTCGGCTTTGGATTAAGCCAGTTACTGGTATCCGGTTATTGGATTTTTACAGTCTAAAGTTTTTCCGTATTTTTTGCGGATCGGAGGGGCGTTCTCGTAATTGTACGAGAAGCTTCTAGAAGATGTGACTAAGGAGGTTACTTTGGATGAGGTTGTGAGTCATTGTGGTGATTCATTCATTTCATTAATGCACATTTATTGCTTAATGACTCATGCTAATGAATCACCACTAGATATTTTATGAAGCATGCTTATTCATTTCTTTTATTCATTATTCTTAAATAAGAATGCTTCATAATATATTATGATACACTCTCTCTCCTCTCATTATCTTATCTAATATTCTCTCTCCTCAAGCTCTCATCTTCAAGATACTAATCCTTAATCCTCATGTGTTGAGATCAAAGGTTTAGTTAGACTTAAGCATCCATAACCATCACTCTATCTCATCCTTTCATCTTTGATTAGCAATCAAAGTTGATTAGTTACCTCAAGTGAGAGGTGTAGCTTGGTGTTTTGCTCTCGGGTGGATCGTCTACTACCTAGAGAAGGTCGAGGAGAACAAAGGAGGACACAAAGACGAAGGACTAGTTTCGTTAGGTATAATCCCTTAACACTATAGTTTAGTATAGCTATGTGTTCGGTTATTATTTGTTTAGCTTCGATTCAAGCGGTTGGTCGATGTTCGTTGTTTAAACTTGATCGTTTTTGAAAATTCCGCCTCCCCACAAGTACTGGGGTGTACTACATCGACTTACTGTCGTATCAGAGCCTCGCTAAAAACTAAATAACTTGATCGCAAATTTGTACGAATTTCGAACGGAAAAACGAAGCCGGAAAACCCTAAAAATTGCATGTTTCTGTCGAACTTAAAATGAAGTCCTAAAATTGTTCAGGTGTATTCAGAGAGCATGAAATGAACACAGAAGAACACCCAAAAAATTTGGGCTTCTGATTCGTCTACAGTGCCGCGGAAGGGCGGCGGATCCCACCGATCCGCCGCGCAACCGCGGCCGAGTTGACGAGTCAGGAACTCGTTTTTTTTGGGTGGGTCCTCTCTGGTGTTTGGGGTTTTCTGGAATATTTAATTATTGCTCAGGTTACTGTTTAACAGAGCAGATTTTGGAGCAATATTGATGTTGTTTATTCGATCGAATTGTACAGTATTTGCATATTGGATTATATCTGTGATTGTTTAATGTGTTCGTAAACCTTCCCCAACTGCTAGTATGTCGGTTGGCAGGGGGTTGCACATTTCTGAAATGGTTATATCTGTTTGTGCATATAAACTGTATTGGACTGTTGTGGTGTATAGCCGGGGTTAGCAATGGGTTATTGTTTAATTCATTTGTTGTAAATGTAATTTGTTGTAATATTATTTTTGCGGGGCACTTCCAGGTTGCGGTCGTAGCCACCGTTGTATTATTTCATTTTACTGTTTTTGCTCCTAGGACTGACCCAAGGTGGGGTACACAGACTGCCGGGTGGGTAGTTTGCCGTACCCGTAGGGGTCGAGGGTGGGGTAACGGCTATTCATCACAACTGTGTAATCTGTCTTTTCTTGCAGGCTCAAAAGAAATACAGATTGCTTGCAAATCCAATATTGTTTATCTGTGTTCTGGAATGAATATCATTGCGTCAGACGAATGTAAAATATCTATATTTATGATAGCTATTTAGACGCCACTTATGTTTTACACCCGCGCTAGCCCAGCCCCCGCTCTGTCGTTAGTTAAGTAACCTAACGGGTGATGACGGGACCCCGTGGCGAATGCGGATGGCATAAGAGGACATTGTATTTTCGTTGTTTTCTGCAATGATAGGTTAATGATGGGACGCATTATCTATAATGCAAAGTAAAACAAACCAAAGTTTAAACCGTTGGAACAATTTAAAAGAAACCACTCGGTTATTTTTAAAACAGATATTTTTAAATGCGGAGCTTTAACCACTCCTTTTAAAAGCTATCAGGTTCCTTCGGTTATATCAAGTTCACTACGTTCACGGTTTCGCCAAAACCAGTCGTAGCCCTCCGTCATTTCATTTGGGTATTCAGTAGTATTCAAGCTATGCATTTTGGCCAAAGTCAAGGCATAGTGTTTGGTAGCTACTGGGTTTTCATTTGTTGCATAAGATAGATGAGTTGGTTTGGGACAGTCGTATTACCATTTGACCAAAGTCAGGGGTATATACGGATGGGTTCAAATTGACAAGATAATGACGGGTAGAACTTGACATGTGACTTATGACATTTTGACCAAAGCCAAGGTCATAAGAGCATGGGGCAAAAACTTATATCGGGAATTTCTAAAGAAACTGAAATTTGCAAAGAGATGCATACCATTTTGAGTTTGATGAATGTTGGTAGCATTCCTACAACATTATCAGACGATGATATTTGGATCCCGATCCTACTGTGAGTATATGCTACTTATCAGGATATTCGTCACTTAACGATCAATGCTATAAACCTAGTAGGTGTCCAGAAAAGTGTCAGCGGGGTTACGCCCCCAGAGAAAAGAGGTTATTTAATTAAGGAACTTCGCGAAAGCGTTGGAAAACCTCCCTCGAAGTACCGACACCAGCCTGGCTGAACGGTTAAGCAAGTATTGTACGGTGAGAATAGTCTTGGCTAATTCTTCTTTTATGGTTTGAGGAAGGATTCGAGAAACAGTGGGAGCCATCCAGTTTAGATAAACTAAAAACCATTCTAAACTTGCAAGAGCATCATGCTAAAGAGTTTTCTTCTCTCTCTCCTAATTGCAGCAACCCTGAAAATGACTGGACTTAAGTTACTTTTAGAGAAAAATATACTGACGGGGCCAAACTATAAAGATTGGCTGCGGAATGTCAAGATGGCTTTGACCTATGACAAACTGGGGTACGTCCTCACCGCTACAGCACCTGCTGTCCTTGGTCCCAAATCCAGCAATGCGGATAAGGAAATCCGCAAAACCTGGGATTTAGATTGCGCGAGAGCCAAGTGCATCGTGCTTGCCTCGATGAATAATGAACATCAGAGGAGGCACGAGGATATGTCCCTAGATGGCATATTTCTCCATACAAAGGAACTTTATGGAGAGCAATCTCGTATAGCAAGATACGAGACCTCTAAGAAATTGTTTCGAGCGAGGTTGGCTGTCGGGTCATCAGTAGGTGAACATGTCCTACAGATGATCGGCTATATAGAAGAGCTCGCAGACCTTGGGACGACTTTGGATAATGAGCTCTATACAGACCTTGTTCTCCAGTCCCTTCCTCCCACCTACGCCCAGTTTATCCTCAACTTCAATCTTCAAGGAAAAGAAGTTGAACTTGCGGAACTCCTGAACATGTTAAGGAGTGCAGAGGGCACCTTGCAGAAGGCAAGGGAAACACCCGCTATGTTTGTTGGCGGTGCATCTTCTTCCGGGTCCAAGGCTAGGGCCAAAGGAAGGAAGAAGAAGGCCACACCCAGACCTAGAGGAGGTGTTAGTAAGGTGGGAAAGAAGGGAAAGAAAAAGTTTACAGCACCGGTAGTTGTCCTGGATGAGTGCTTCCATTGTCACAGGAAAGGGCACTGGAAGAAGGATTGCAAGGCGTGGAACGCCAAGAACCAGGAACCGAAGCAAGCTGTGGCTTCGACTTCAGGTGTGTTTGTAATTGAGAATTGTCTGTCAATCAACTCTACTTCCTGGGTATTGGATACCGGATCAGGATCTCATATTTGCAATTCATTGCAGGCTCTGAGAAACCGCAGAGTGCTGAAGGAAGGTGATATGATCCTCAGGGTTGCTAACGGAGCTAGCGTGGGAGCTGCGTCCGTCGGGGATTATCACCTAGGATTGACGAGTGGACACATTTTGGTTTTACATAACTGTTATTTTGTACCCAGCTTAACGTGTAATATCATATCAGTTTCCTTGTTATCAAATAAAGGTTATGATTTCACGTTTGTAAGAGATGTTGTCAACATCCACCTTAATCAAGGTTTGATTGGGTCCGGTACTCTAAATAACGGCATATATGTGTTAAACCAACTCCAAATTTTCAATGTCCAGAACACACTAAAAAGAAAGTGTCCAGATTTAAATAAAGCTTTCTTATGGCATTGTAGACTGGGTCACATCAATGAGAGAAGGTTGACTAAGTTGCATAGAGAAGGATATTTGGACACGTTCGAATATCAAACTTATGACACTTGTCAATCTTGTCTCAAAGGAAAGATGACAAAGACTCCATTCACTAGACAAGGAGTAAGAGCGAGCGAGCTCTTAGGACTCATACACAGTGATGTATGCGGTCCAATGTCTACACATGCGAGAGGTGGTTTTTCCTATTTCATTACTTTCACGGATGATTACTCAAGATACGGATTCATTTATCTGATGAAACATAAATCCGAGGCTTTTGAGAAATTCCAAGAGTATAAGAATGAAGTAGAAAACCAAACCGGCAAAAGTATAAAGACACTTAGATCTGATCGAGGTGGAGAATACTTAAGTGCCGAGTTCCTAGGTTACCTAAAAGAGAAAGGAATTCTCTCTCAGCTTACTCCTCCGTACACTCCACAGCATAACGGTGTATCGGAGAGACGGAATCGAACCCAATTGGATATGGTACGATCCATGATGAGTAATGCTGAGTTACCGCGATCTTTCTGGGGTCATGCGCTAGAATCAGCGGCATATCTTCTGAACAGGGCTCCAACCAAGACTGTGCCTACCACTCCATATCAGATGTGGACTGGGAAGAAACCCCATCTTCAGCATATGAAGATTTGGGGATGTCCAGCTTTTGTTAAAAAGCAGCATGTGGACAAGCTCGAGGCACGATCAGTAAAATGTTTGTTTGTGGGATATCCAAAGAACTCCAAGGGATATTATTTCTATTACGCAGAGGAACAAAAGGTCTTTGTTTCTCGTAATGCCCATTTTCTGGAACATCTGATTTTAGAAATGGAATCAAGTGGGAGCGAAATAGAACTGGAAGAAATTCCAGAAACACAAACAAATACTGAAAGTTTGGTAGAACCGGAAGTTCAAGAGGAACAGAACATTCCCGCACCCCTCCGCAGGAGTAGTAGGCCGTCTCGTCCGCCTGAGAGATACTACGGTTTTCTCATAGACGGGGATAGAGAGGATTGCATCATAGATGATGATGAACCTACTGACTTCCAGCAGGCCATCCAGAGCGGCGACTCGGTACGATGGCTAGATGCAATGCGGACCGAAATGGAGTCCATGTACACCAACAAAGTATGGACTTTGGACATTGCTCCAGATGGGGTAAAACCCATAGGATGCAAATGGATCTTCAAGAAAAAGATTGGTGTAGATGGACAGGTGGAAACCTATAAGGCTAGACTTGTTGCAAAGGGTTTTCGTCAAAGACCTGGTTTGGACTATGACGAAACTTTTTCTCCAGTGGCTATGCTCAAATCCATTCGGGTCCTTCTTGCTATTGCTGCCTTCCATGATTATGAAATCTGGCAGATGGACGTAAAGACGGCTTTTCTGAATGGAAATTTAGAAGAGAGCGTCTATATGGATCAGCCAGAGGGTTTCAATCAGAGTGGGAGCAGCGGGAAAGTATGCAAGCTGCTTAAGTCCATTTACGGACTAAAGCAGGCATCGCGGAGTTGGAACATCTGTTTTGATGAGACAGTCAAAGAATATGACTTTATCAAAAATCCAGATGAACCGTGCATATATAGTAAAGTCGTGGCCAGAAGTGTCGTATTCCTCGTCTTGTACGTGGATGACATTCTATTGATAGGAAATGACATTCCTATGCTACAATCTGTCAAAGGATTCTTGTCACACAGGTTCTCCATGAAAGACCTGGGTGATGCCTCTTACATTCTGGGGATCCGGATCTATCGTGATAGATCCAAGAGGATGTTGGGACTTTCGCAGTCCAGGTATATCGACACTGTACTGAAAAGATTCAGTATGGAAGATTCTAAGCGCGGTAATCTACCGGCTTGTCACGGAATCACCCTCTCCAAAGAGATGTCCCCCAAGACTGATTTGGAAAGGGAACGCATGTCTATTATACCCTACGCTTCTGCGGTAGGCTCTATAATGTATGCGATGTTGTGTACCAGACCAGATGTAGCTTACGCACTGAGCGTGGTAAGCCGGTATCAGTCAGACCCAGGGGAGAAACACTGGATAGCAGTAAAGAACATTCTCAAGTACCTGAGGAGGACTAAGGAGATGTTCTTGGTTTACGGCGGAAAAGACCTCAGGTTGGAGGCCTTTGCTGATTCCGGCTTCCAGAGTGATAAGGACGATTCCAAGTCCATGTCGGGTTATGTCTTTACCCTCAATGGAGGGGCGGTGTGCTGGAAGAGCTCCAAGCAGGACACCGTTGCCGACTCGACGATGGAAGCGGAGTATATAGCTGCTTGCGATGCCGCAAAAGAAGCAGTCTGGATGAAGAAGTTCCTAACAGAACTTCAGGTGGTTCCTACCATAGTTGATCCAATACCTCTGTATTGCGACAACAACGGAGCTATAGCTTTAGCGAAGGAACCAAGGTCCCATCAGAAGTCCAGACACATCTTGAGGCGGTATCACCTGATTAGGGAGATCATTGATCGTCAGGAGATCGAGGTTCGGAGAGTTGCTTCAGAAGAGAACATTGCCGATCCATTCAAAAAGGCCCTTCCTCAGATTCAGTTCGAGCGGCTACTCGAGATCATCGGTCTTCGATACGCCAGTACATGGCCCTAGTGCAAGTGGGAGATTGTTAGTGTTTATGCCCTAGAAGGCCATTACTGTATCATACTAGCTTGTATATTACTTAATGGAAGCTTGGGATATTCACATGTATATAACAGTCTTGCTAAACATGGTAGTATGCTACTTGGTTTTTCTATCTTAATATGTGAGTGTACGTATTGATAGAGCTCTTAGGATCTTGCTTGTCTACCAGCGTTGTGATGGCAGTCACACTAGTGGGGGCTGGGTAGTCTACAAGCACATCCTTATTCAGGTCCCTGGTCGTTGGATTATCGAGACAGAGCATCGATACTCCAGAGTAGACTGGTGTGTACGCTTCTCATCCCAGTTGGGGAGATGGTCTGTCCCACAGCCGTCAGTACGTCGTACTGGAGATAGTTTACAGGTGCTCGTTAGGTTACGGGTACACCGGACAGGACTCACAGGGGACTGTTGGTTAGTTTGATACCAGTCGTCAGTGAACAGTTCCCAGGTGACATGAGTACAGCGTAGTCCACAGACTTGACACTGCTACTTCGCCTCGAGTGTGTCCCACTGTTCTTAGATTGCTACCCTACCACGGCTCTAAGGAATCGTGCAAACAGGTAGCAGTTGGGTGCAGTCCCGAGCACTTGGAGGCAGTGGCGGTTAGACAGGATTCGTCCCTCCCGGTATTGGGAGTAGATATCGTGCTGTGTCAGAGAGCCATTACGCAAAGTCCCTGGCCAGGGCAAGCGAGATTTGCTGGTAGGTTCCAGTAGTTTCTCAGGGTGTAATGGGCTTCCCTCCGACACGACTTATACCGCTATTAGGGGACTGACGCTTGCCGCCCCCCTAGGCCCGATATGCGATAGTCTTGGACGAACGGACCGGACTGTATGGAGATTGTCACATCAGACTCAGTAGGAGTTCGGATGGGTTTACTCATCGGCCTTCTTATCGACAACTACCTGGGGACCGTTACGTACAGCTAGTGCCGCTTGCGGTCTGTGGTTAAACCCACTGCCAGCATAGTAGTCGAGTCTCTAGAGTCCCACACAGAGAGTTTCCTACTCCAGGCGAAACGATATAGAGGTTCCATGGTTTTGCGACAAAGGGTTCGGACGCATACGTGCGTTTACGCGCGTACGACTTTCGGACAGTTTTTACCAGTCGGCTTTGGTTTAAGCCAGTTACTGGTATCCGGTTATTGGATTTTTACAGTCTAAAGTTTTTCCGTATTTTTTGCGGATCGGAGGGGCGTTCTCGTAATTGTACGAGAAGCTTCTAGAAGATGTGACTAAGGAGGTTACTTTGGATGAGGTTGTGAGTCATTGTGGTGATTCATTCATTTCATTAATGCACATTTATTGCTTAATGACTCATGCTAATGAATCACCACTAGATATTTTATGAAGCATGCTTATTCATTTCTTTTATTCATTATTCTTAAATAAGAATGCTTCATAATATATTATGATACACTCTCTCTCCTCTCATTATCTTATCTAATATTCTCTCTCCTCAAGCTCTCATCTTCAAGATACTAATCCTTAATCATCATGTGTTGAGATCAAAGGTTTAGTTAGACTTAAGCATCCATAACCATCACTCTATCTCATCCTTTCATCTTTGATTAGCAATCAAAGTTGATTAGTTACCTCAAGTGAGAGGTGTAGCTTGGTGTTTTGCTCTCGGGTGGATCGTCTACTACCTAGAGAAGGTCGAGGAGAACAAAGCAGGACACAAAGACGAAGGACTAGTTTCGTTAGGTATAATCCCTTAACACTATAGTTTAGTATAGCTATGTGTTCGGTTATTATTTGTTTAGCTTCGATTCAAGCGGTTCGTCGATGTTCGTTGTTTAAACTTGATCGTTTTTGAAAATTCCGCCTCCCCACAAGTACTGGGGTGTACTACATCGACTTACATCCACTGTCCTGGAATATGTGCCTCGTCAACTGGAGCTGTAACCACTGGTACTATGTAGGTGACGGACTGCTGCATGCTGATCGTAAGGGACAGCTGAGTAACAGGGGTGACAACCTCCTGTCGTAGCTCCCGAATGACATCAACCAAAGAACTCAACGTCTGGCGGAAGTCCTGCATCTCTGCTACCAGCATATCCATAGTATAGATCGTAGGCTGCTTCGTCTGCACCTGTGCGATTAGAGTGCCATCCTGGTCAGTACTCGTCTCACCCGAGCCAACTCTGACCTCGGCCCTCGCTGCATCACTCTGAGTCCCCACAGTCTTCGGCGGCAAGGCTATAAATAGATATAAGATGAGATTCGATAAGAATAAGGAAATCAAATCTCAAGGATAGGAATCATCAAAGAAGGAATCTCAAGCAAATTGTACTTAGGTCACTTAAGGCGAAGTACCGCATCGTGGGTATGCTGCAGACATACACACTCTACGTTACTCTGCTTAAACTACCTACTCCATCATACTAAGGTCATCCTACACTCCGAAAGGTAAAACCTAACGCTCTGATACCAACTTTGTCACGACCCAGAATTGGCCCGTGACGGCCCTAATACTACGCAACGCCTAAAGACGCAACGTAGTAAAAGAAAGCCAAACCCAGAAATCTAAACCAAGAAAATACGGAAAAGATAATATAAGTTTTGAAACAATTGAAAATCACAATCCAAATTCTTTAAAAGTCATACTTTCTTTCTTTAAAATTTTAGCAACACCATTTTTTGTAAAAACCAGCCAAGATGAACACAATACAAATATACGACGCCGTAGCGAAGAAATAAGGACAGTAGAGAGAAAGCTGTATATAAAAGACAACAAATCCACAAGAATACACACTAACGTACTCACCAAGTTTCTAAGTCAATAATACAATAGTAGATGGAGAGTACAAATACAACGAATATACAATATGAAATACAGATAAACATCTAACCCACCTAAGCAAAATAGTACTGTGAGCTGATGCGGTATCTGTAGCAAAAGGTGATAGCTGGATAGCTGAATAGAAGAATAGCCTGCCTCGACTACTCTGGGGAAAAACCTGAAACACCTGTGGCACAACGGGGATGAGTTGCCAACTCGTGAATAGTATAAAACATATGCAGGTAATCGCAGGAATGCACGTACAGCAGGATCTAAGTTATGCGATTACAGTAATAACATGTCATGCAAATGCTGAATAAAGGAGAGTACACTAGCAGGTACAATCAATATATGAAGCAATAGTAACATGATAATAATATGCAATCACCATGCAGTTGGGATATGAGAAGGTAAATATGCAACTAACATAAGGGTACACTACAAGTACTACCACTATATGAATCTGTGCATAAGGTAGGTAAGTGTGAGGTATAGGGTGGAATATGTCATTTCGACGGAAACCTGACATCGTGGTAGGATCACAATCCATCAAGACACTCATATCCCAAATCCTCGAATCGGCCCCCCATACCGGGCTATCACATCACATAGGTCTCCCATCACCTCAAGTACAATATTGAATAGCTCTCCTATATCTCGTATGTACAAGTCGACCATATCTTTCATATCCAATATCCAATCTCAAGGAATCACCTAATAACCCAAGTCAAATCTCAAATAATCTCTAACAACCTAAACATATATATATACAGAAATAAATATGATGGGGGCAATACACATATATTAGCGTCCCATACCACTAATATTGGTGTAAGGGTATATATAACAACGGCTAAATCCTCTGTTATATATACAAAGGTATTAAGAGAAATATCATGGAAACAGTGTGCCAAGCATCGACACAGAAATCCTCGTATATCGGGCTCCATCAGTCCGGATCGGCCCACGGGGTCCGTCTGCGGTGTCGGCCCTCGGCCCCGGCAGTACAGATCATCCCGCATCCATCTCTCGACTCTGGCCAGTATCCTCCGGACAACTGCCAGGTCCAACCAGTCACCGGTAGGTACTCGCCCGCCTCTAGGCTCAATCGGCAAACCCATCGATCTTCTTGCCGAGGGGAACCGTACCGGGCCCCACCATGTACTCTCATACGGCAACCACACCTCGTATGGAGTATATAATCAGCACCGATAAAACTCATGGTGGACGCGCAAATATCATATCAAGGAAACCGGGTTGTTCAATGTATGCATAATTTCATGAACTCCCGCGGTTCCCAAATCCCGAAAACATCATATAAAATCCAAATAAACAATGCGCAAATCCAGGAATAAATATGTGCGATATATCTGAATACGAGCAGGTAAAAAGTATATAGCTGAACCAGATGTATGCAAACTCAATAAGGTACAGCCAAGTATAGGTATCTACCTATAAGAACTGATGTCGTATACCCCCCTGGGTATAAGTAGCATATGTAGGAAATCCCCCCCGGTATAACTAAAATATCTAAAAGGTATACCTGTAGCTATATCGTAAGGTGTAACTGTACCTATCACTAAAGGCATGATACACTATAGGTATACCGGTAAGCTAGATGCCATGTGTAACAAGCAATAGTATCTATAAGGGGTAGTGTGTGACATGGCAATTATTGACGGTGTGTGTGTAGCATACAATCCGTGCTCGTGCAACATGAACCGTCAATAATATGTGCAGTGTCCTACAGCTGCTAGTCACAGTATAACTATATCAAGGAAATAAAGTAAAGGCGCCATTCTACAATGACGTAGAATGCGCGACAGGTATTTGAATCCTAGCCCAGACGCATAACGCCATGCGGGAGATTCCCCTGTAGATGTTAAATCTACTCACCTACACTCCACGCTGGGTGAATCCTATCATCTGCTCCCCCTGTAGCCGTGTCCGCAGTCCCTGTCTGCAAACCTGCAAATAAGACATGGAAATCACATATAAGCCAAATATTCCGCGAAACGCGATATCGAATCGAAACGAGAAACTCGCGTCACGAACTAAACGCGCGTGTGCACGATACGCTGAATCGTGTGTGTACGCGTCTAAAGCCATCGCGACACCCCGCGATACGCTGGATCACAGAACCCACTTACGTATCGCGCGTATCGCGCAAACACAACGGACACCAAAAACGGTATTTGATCCCAGATTTTCCTACAGGTCAAATCTTACAAAACTAGACATGCCAAAACACTACACTACACATCAGAGAACACTACCCAAAACCCCAAGTCCCCAGACCCCTTCCTGGCCGCAATTTGCGGCCACAGTATGGGGGTAGGGGCTCGTGTTCATGTGGTGTGCTCTAGACCTAGGTAGCATGTCCCAGTATTCTCAATTTTACTCTGTAAGGTCCGGGTCCAAAGCAGAATCCAGATGTCACAATTATCGCTTTAAAACACCAATTTTGCACAAAAAGGAAAACCTATGGTATTTTAGTGTAATCTGGGGATTTCTCAGTGTGAGTGACCCTACTAACACTAAATTAACCTAAGGTAGCTAACAAAATCAACAAATTATCACCACATCTCACAAATCACCAAAACTAGCACTAAATTAGCTTTTTTTAACACTAATCGAGCTAATTAACACACAAGCTACACAAACAAGCAATAGGGTTCAGAAAATATAACCTATGCAACCCTAGGAAGCAGGTGAAGGGGTGTGTGGAGGAGATGATGGCTGCTGCAGTTGCTGGAACTCCACTGCTGCTCCAGAAGTTGCTGCTGATGCTGCTTTGTTGTTGCTGCTGCTTGCTTTGCTGCTGCTGCTTCTCTCTGCTGCTGCTGCTTGCTACAGGTGAGTGTGTGCGTGTGTGTGTTGATGAAGATGCTGCTGTTGCTATCTTCTTGATGCTCTTTGTGCTGCTTCAGCTCTTGTAGTTGTTGCTGATGGTGCTGCTCTTGCTGCTGCTGCTGATGGGTACTGTGTGTGTGTGTGAGAGTGTGAGAGAATGAGAGCAAGGAAATGAGATAGAGAATGAGCACACACAAAAGACCCCCCTCTCACTCTCTCTCTCCTCATTAAATGAGGCATGGCAAAGGCCATGATGCCCCATGCTCTCTCTCTCTCCCCCTCTCAAAGTCAACCATGAACCAAAACAAAACTTCAAAATAAAACCCTTTTTAAATTCATTTTCACTTTTTAAAACTATCATGACAAATTACAACTATGACACTTAAACAAATATTAAAACTAGATTAGGGAGAAATGGTTAGTTAACCATGCTTGCTAATCATGGTTTAGCTCCAAAAACAACCCTAGTTACATGCACAAATGTGTTCAAGCCTAGGAAAAATCTAATAAAATACTCAATAAATAGGATAAAATATTTAAAACTTAATTTGGTAAACTTTTTATTAAAAACCACACATTAAAATATAATTAGCTACAAAACACATTCTAAGGTGTTACAATGACCTTAACTATGGTCAACAAATCATAAGTACTAGTCAAGTTCTACCCGTCATTTCGTGATTAATTAGACCTACCCAAATGACCGTTAACTAAGGTCAACAATGTCACGCGACTGTCCTAACTAATCGCATCATATGCGGTGTAGGAAGACATCACTTAGCTACCGTACATTGTGCCTTAACTAAGGTCAACAAACACAGCACGAATACTAAGTACTCTACTTCCTAAAATGACGGAGGGTTGCGGATGGTTTTTAAGAAAACCTTTAACGCTTTGAACTTGATCTCGTTGCGGAATCAAATGGTTTTTAAATGGAATGTTTTTGAGGCTTTTCTAGTTTTGCTAAAGGGGTCACTCCCGGTGAAGGGATCGTCGGCCCTTTCCTCGTCGAATGAGGTGCGGGATATATCATATATATCACTGTGCAAAGAAGAAACTATAGAAGCAATCAAAAGACAAACCGAGTGTGTAGCACCTGCCAGTTATTGCTAAAGGAGTCACTCCCGGTGAAGGGGTCTCGGTCCTTTCCTCATCGAATAAGGTGCAAGATGTTCTTCAAGGAACACCGCGATGCAAAGCAAGAACTGTAGCTACCTGTTTTTATTTTGAAATTCGATTCCACAACATCAATTAAGTTTATTTTCTTTCATTAATCTCATTAATGAATATCCCATCATTTAAGTCTACCTAATCATCACAGATAAATATAACGTATGCTTATGCCATCCGCATTCGCCTCGATGTCCCGTCTGCACCGTTAGGTTAGGTAACTAACGCCAGAGCGGGGCAGGGCTAGCGCGGGTGTAAAACATAAGCAACGTCTATATAATATATCATATATACTATATTCTATCTATCTGAACAAATCACATGATCACATCACAGATAACGCAGCAGAAAATATCATATGAAATATTGGATATACTAGGACGTCCGTGTTTTTAATACGAGCCAGTATAAAACTCGGATTCCACGGTCGTGATGAATAGCCAATCCCACACCCCTAGACCCCTACGAGAGCGGCAAGCAACCCTACCAATTCTAGGGTTAGGAGACCCGGAATCGACTCCTCGAGATGGTCTCCCACTGAACCCTAGAACCCGGTTACTTGTGCTCCCCTCCTTGGGTCTATCCTAATGCGGAAATGTAAATAATATACAAACGGTGACATCATCCGCAACCTGGAAGTGCCCCAATAAAAGAATATTACATACAAGTTTTTACATGAATGAAAATGAAAAACACTCATCTCACATGAAAAAACCCCGGCTATTCAAACACGACGATCTAATATAACATATCCAGCAACACATAACATCACATGTCATCAACGTAAGTAAATATGCGCATCCCAATTGTCATTGACATATAGCAAAGAAACCGGCGATATCACATATTACACTTACGGTCACATCAAAGAAAGTGTAAAACTACAACAGTTGGAATCCGCATCCTCTTTAGACATCGCATGCCTAATCAAATGAAATACTTAGACATCATATGCCTAACAATTATAAACCCCGCATTTTAGTCTCATTATCGAAAACTCTTTTCAATATCAAGTCGGGCAATTCAACAGGATTCCCGACATTCTGATCGAATGCTCGTCGCAAACTTGACTAGGCGGCTGCACCCCCGATACCGTCGACGAAGTGCACCAAGGCGGAACACCGCTACCGCGAGCACCCGAACGGATGCTTTCGGCGACGGGGTTCTCCTACAATCACTTGGTCGGGGCTATGGGGTGTAGCTGTCTATTAAGTTTATCCGGCGAGTATCCACGTACGCTACGTAATTGCGATGGACTTTTGATCACATCAAAATTCCGTGGCAACCGATCAAGTGAGACTAAACTGCTATGTTTATAACTTCATTCAGTTATTTCATAACTACTTGTGAATTCCAAATATTGTATCACATTCCGGATAAATAGAAAAATGTTAAACTTTCCGATCGAACAATCGAACACCCAAGTTTTCCCGATACAGCTCAACACATGAAATAAGTCTAAAAACATTCAGTTCGTGCCTCAGTACCAACGGTCCAGCCGTAGAAGGGTCAAGCCAACGCCTCACATGTGGCACGCCGTACTGCCCCAAACCCTAAGGTTCAAAGGGCAATTCAAGACGGTCACATAATCGAGTTAAGGTTTGTTGTCTTCTAGAGGGACCATCGTGTTACTTGCACTACTTGTAACGTCATTAAACTACGGAAAAGTCCAGCAATTGGAAATTTCCCGGCAGGGGAAAATGTGGGTATTTATATACGGTCGAACTTTTTAACATATTCTAAAATTACCCGGAAAAACACACTGACAAAATTTGACAATCCGATCAAAACACCGAGTCCCCAATACAATCCAGAAAACTCAACTCTTGAGTGATATTTAAAAAATCCTAGAAAATCCAGAACCAAAACATAGGAATTACTGTGCAAATATTATTGGACAATGAGACCATACGGCCGCGGAACCGCCGCAGAAGCCATGCTTCTGCCGCTGTTCCGCGGTGGTTTAGATGAATCAGAAGCTCGTTTTGCATCATAATTCTTAGATCTTCCTGCTGAATTTTTTAAGAATTTTTAATCTGGAAAAAACCCAGTTTTTGAAAAAAGTCCAGAGAGCAAATTTGTGTTAGGGTTTCGGTTCGATCGGACTTCAAACTCCGTCTACGCATCGCCTAAGGACATAGCTAGGCTCTGATACCACTGTAGGGCTCCTAGGCACACTAATGAGGTCTCACATGTGATCAAACATGGCCAATTAAAATTTTACTAGTGCCGAGAAACCCTAATACGGATCGTTAACTAGATGTATAGGCGATGCAATGCAAATAAACGAATTTATAGCTAAAGGGAAGGGGCTACAACCTTTGTAGATCCGGTCCTCCACCTCCATGGCTCCGTGATGAAGTCCCCTCACTGTCCATATCGGATCCCGGACTCTAGCATCGGCTTCATTGAAGAAATGGGCGGGCTAGGTCGTCGGCTTCGATGCCGAAGATTATCTACGTCGAGGCAACACAAGATCAAGCTCCAACTTCACCAAGCCATGAAACTTGTGAAGAAAACACCCTTTACTACTTGGCAAGAGGTAGAGTATGAAGAAATAGGAAGTGGGTTCACTTTGGAATTGGATTTCTCACTCATTTTCACAAGTTGCCATTGATGGAGGCAAGCTTTCTTCAAGTTGATGAAGAAGAAGAAGAAGAAAGAATATCATAAGTATTTTTCAAAAAGGAAAATAATATGAATACTTATCATATACCAACCATGGTTAGGTGTAGAGAATAGACTATGGTTAGTTTGATTGGTTAGGGTTAAGCATGAAGACAAAATGGTCACTTAGTCAAAGCTTCATGAAGCTTCAACAACAAACAAAGAAAGCCACCATTTTCTCTTTATCTTTTCCTAAATAAATAAATAAGTAAGTAAATAAACAAAACCCTAACCATTCATATAACCATGCTTTAATTCTTTACACAAACCCAAGTGAGCATATATCATCAAACATGATACAAACAAGTGCACAAAAATATATCACATATACAATGTGCACATCAAGTGAGAAAATCCTTTTAAAGTGAACAAATACTAGTTAATGCAAAGTAATATATCAAATGTATAATTATGCATTAAATCATTAAATCAACACTTGATTTAACGATCCGATCATATCGCATATGACCGACTAATATTCAATGTATCGGCTTATCGAATCAATCCTTGATTCGATAACTAGGTTATATCTCATACAACCAATCGATACATTGATCGCGAGAATAGAATACGGTATCACATACACGAATTATTCTCGGTCCGCACATATCTCATATGCGCTCCTATTTCGTTTCGCTTGAGCCAGGAAACCTCTGTGTAGGACTCTAAAGACTCGTCAATACGCCGGCAGCAGGTGATGATCATATCAAACACCCACAAGCCGCAAGCGGTCTGGTAAACGTAACGGCCACCCGGGTATTGAGCGATCAGAAGATCGACGAGCAAGCCCGCTCACACTCCTGTGAATCCAACCAGTAACACTTACCGTACAGTCCGGTCTGTTCGTCTGATTTGTCGCATATCTCGCCTAGGGGTGGTAAACGTCAGACCCCAGTAGCTTGATAAGTCATGCCTACGTGAGGTCCATAACAATCGTGAAACTACTGATAACTCTTACCAGTATATCACTGCAACCCTGGCCAAGGATTTCCTGTTATGGCCAGTCGAGCATAGCGCAACATCAACCCCCAATACCGGGAGAGACGAATCCCCTCCTATCGCTCATTGCCTCCATGTGAATCGGGACTGTACCCAAAAACCACCTGTTTGCACGACTCAGTAGAGCCGTGGTAGGGTGGAAATCAAAGCATAGTAGGAGACACATAAGACTTTATGACGATCTTGGGTCAACAGACTAAGTTGTACCAGTGTCACCAGAGAACTGCCATCTGACGTGAGGTATAATACCATCTGGGAGTTCTCGGCAAGTCCGTTCAGTGTACCCAGTCTCTACTGACCACCCGTATACCATCTCTGATGTCAAACACCAATGGATATGGGATCATCCATCGCCCATCACATGGGTCGAGAAGATATACGCTAGTCTACTCTGGAATATCGATGCCCCGTCTCGATATTCCCACGACTAGGAACAATGAAGGATGTACTCATTGACTACCCAGGCCCCACTAGTATGATCTTCATCATAGTCCTGGAAGTCGAGTACACATCCTAAGGGCTTTATCAACATGTAATTAGAGAGACAGAAAGTATACATGTTAAGATAAAGAGCAACCAGATAGCGTACTATCATGTCGAGCAAGAAAGTCCTACCTATATATGTCCCAGCATCCACTACAATATACATCCAATGTAAAGTAATGGCCTCTAGGGCATACATATAACTAACAGTTTCCTGTTTGGAACTCTTCCAACAGACCGCCCCTCCATTGAGGGTAAAGACATAGCCCGACATGGATTTGGAGTCATCCTTGTCACTCTGGAAGCTGGAGTCAGCAAAGGCCTCTATCTGGAGGTCATTTCTGCTATAAACCAAGAACATATCCTTAGTCCTTCTCAGGTACTTGAGAATGTTCTTTACCGCTATCCAGTGCTTCTCCCTAGGGTTTTATTGATACTGGCTTACCACACTCAGTGCATAAGCTACATCTGGTCTGGTACACAACATCGCATACATTGTAGAGCCTACCGCAGAAGCGTTGGGTATAATGAACATGCGATCCCTTTCCAAATCAGTCTTGGGAGACATCTCTTTGGAGAGGGTGATTCCGTGACAAGCCGGTAAATTATAACGCTTTGAATCTTCCATACTGAATCTTTTCAGTATGGTGTCGATGTACCTGGACTGCGAAAGTCCCAACATCCTCTTAGATCTATCATGATAGATCTGGATCCCCAGAATGTAAGAGGCATCACCCAGGTCTTTCATGGAGAACCTGTGTGACAAGAACCTTTTGATAGATTGTAGCATAAGAATGTCATTTCTTATCAAGAGAATGGCATCTACGTACAAGACGAGGAATACAACAGTTCATGCTAAAATCTTACTATAAATACACGGTTCATCTGGATTTTTGATAAAGTCAAATTTTTTTACCGTCTCATCAAAACAGACGTTCCAGCTCGGCAATGCCTGCTTTAGTCCATAAATGGACCTAAGCAACTTGCACACTTTTCCGTTGCTCCAACTCTGAATGAAACACTTTGGCTGTTCCATATAGACACGCTCTTCTAAATTTCCATTTAGAAAAGCGGTCTTTACGTCTATCTTCCAAATCTCATAATCGTGGAAGGCAACAATGGAAAGAAGGATCCAAATGGATTTGAGCATAGCCACTGGAGAAAAGGTTTCATCATAGTCCAAACCAGGTCGTTGACGAAATCCTTTTGCAACAAGTCTAGCCTTATAGGTTTCAACCTGGCCATCTACACCAATCTTCTTTCTGAAGATCCATTTGCAGCCTACAGGTTTTACCCCTTCTGGGGCAATGCCCAAAGTCCATACTTTGTTGATGTAAATGGACTCCATCTCGTTCCGCATTGCATCCAACCATTTTACCGAGTCAGCGCTCTGAATGTCTTGCTGGAAGTTAGTCGGCTCATCATTATCAATGATGCAATCCTCTCTATCCCCGTCTACGAGAAAACCGTAGTATATCTCAGGCGGATGAGACAGCCTACTACTCCTGCGGTGAGGTGCGGGAATGTCCTGTTCTTTTGAAATTTTTGGTTCTACCAAGCTTTCAGTAATAGCTTGTGGTTCTGGAATCTCTTCCAGTTCTATTGCGCTCCAACTTGTTTCTTTTTCTAAGAACTGGTGTTCCAGAAAGTGGGCATGACGAGAAACAAAAACCTTTTGTTCCTCTGCGTGATAGAAAAAATACCCCCTGGAGTTCTTTTGGTATCCCCCAAACTTACACAGTACTGAGCGTGTCTCGAGTTTGTCCGCATGCTGCTTTTTAACAAAAGCTGGACATCCCCATATTTTCAGATACTGAAGATAGGGTTTCTTCGCACTCCACATCTGATATGGAGTGGTAGCCACAGTCTTGGTAGGAACTTTTTTCAAAAGATATGCAGCCGAATGTAGTGCATAGCCCTAGAATGATCGCGGTAACTCAGCATTACTCATCATGGAACGTATCATATCCAATAGGGTTCGGTTCCGTCTCTCCGATACACCGTTGTGCTGTGGTGTGTATGGAGGAGTAAGCTGAGAGAGAATTCCATTCTCTTTTAGGTAATCCAGGAACTCGGCACTTAAGTATTAACCACCTCGATCAGATCTCAGTGTCTTGATACTTTTGCCGGTCTGTTTTTCCACTTCATTCTTATTCTCCTGGAATTTTTCAAAGGCCTCGGATTTATGCTTCATCAAGAATACATGTCCATACCTGCAGAAATCATCCGTAAAAGTAATGAAATAGGAGAAACCACTTCTAGCATATGTAGACATTGGACCACACACGTCGCTGTGTATGAGTTCCAAGAGCTCGCTCCCTCTTACTCCGTGTCCAGTAAACGGAGTCTTTGTCATCTTTCCTTTGAGACATGATTGACAAATTGCATAAGATTGATATTCGAATGGATCCAAATATCCTTCTTTATGTAACTTAGTTAACCTTGTCTCATTTATGTGACCAAGTCTATAATGCCATAAGAAAGCATGATTTAATTCTGGAAACTTTCTTTTGTGTGTATTCTGGATATTGAAAATCTGCGGTTGGTTTAATACGTATATACCGTTGCTTAATGTACCCGACCCAATCAAGCCATGATTAAGGTGGATGTTTACAACATCGCTTACAAATGCAAAATCATAACCTTCTTTAGACATTAAAGATACGGATATGATATTTCAAGTCGATCTGGGTACAAAATAATAGTTGCGTAAAACTAAAACATGTCCAGTAGTCAATCCTAAGTGATAATCCCCTACGGACACAACATCCATGCTTGCTCCGTTCGCAACTCTGAGGGTCATATCACCCGCCTTCAAAACTCTACGGCTTCATAACCCCTGCAAAGAATTACAAATATGAGATCCTGACCCGGTATCCAAAACATAGGAAGTAAAGTTGATTGACAGACAGTTTTCAATTACATACACACCTGAAGCCGAAGCTACAGCCTGCTTCGGGTCCTGGTTCTTGGCCTTCCAAGCCCTATAATCTTTCTTCCAGTGTCCTTTCTTATGACAATAGAAGCATTCTTCTTTCCCCACTGTTGGTCCCGCCACTTTTGCCTTCCGCTTGGCTTCCACCTTACTAATATCGCCCCCCGGTTTGGTAGGGGCCTTCTTCTTCTTTCCTTTAGATTTCGCCATAGATTTAGAAGAAGAAGCGCCGCCAACAAATAGAAAGGGAGTTTCACTGACTTTCTGCAGGGTTCCCTCTGTAAGTCCACGTTACCTCTCCCGGTTATTTCGGGCTTGTGGAAATGGTAAAAAACGATTTTTAGGGTTTAGGTAACATGGACTACGAAAACGGATCTTGGCTAAACTACACACTAGCAACCTAACTAGAGATTTATCTACTCGGTTAGGGGTTATAACTTACTTGAACTCCTTCTTCCTGGACACTTTGTAGTGGTTGGATGGTGCTTTCCTCGTCGCCTGCTCTTTTCAAAGATTGATCCACCTGAGGGTTTCTTCCTAGAGCTCCTTTCTCGAACTTTGAGAGAACTAAAGTCTTTGGCTTGCTAGACCTTCAACCTTAGAGTGAGTAGAGAGTGGTTTTAGGTATTTTATCTCAAGGAGAGGTTTCTCAAATCATGAGAATGGATCTCCTTGAACTAGAGGAGGAGGAAGAAGAAGAGAGGAGAGAGAATGGTTATGATAGAATGAGATGGTTTTTTACAACCATAACAATATATGTGATTTAATCAAATTAATAAATTTAATCAAATGAAAAAGTTGATGGAAGGTTTGATGAGACAATTATCATTTCACATTTAATGGTTTTTGCAAAGATCAAAGAGCATCTTTAATGTGTAATGATGATGGTCAATGTTTCAACCAAGGTCAACAAGTCAACCTTGGCCAACAAGTCAACAAACCCATGTTAGCTGTATGTATGCCCTAGAGGCCAGTATTGTACAGATGATGTATATTATATTGGATGCTTGGACATATATAGAGATGACTTTCTTGCTCGATATGATAGTATGCTATCTGGTTACTCTTTATCTTAACTTGTATACTAGTCTCTTTAAACTGTCTTATGGTTACATGTTGGTAAAGCCCTTAGGATGTGTACTTGACTACCTGGACTATGATGCAGATCATACTAGTGGGGACATGGTAGTCCATAAGTACATCCTTCAAGGTCCCTAGTCGTGGGTGTATCGAGACGGGGCATCGATATACCAGAGTAGACTAGCGTATACGCTTCTCGACCCATGAGATAGGCGATGGATGATCCCATATCCATTAGTGTTTGACATCAGAGATGGTATACGGGTGCTCAGTAGAGACTGGGTACACTGGACGGACTCGCAGAGAACTCCCAGATGGTATTATACCTCACGTCAGATGGCAGTTCTCAGGTGACACTTGTACAGGTTAGTCTGTAGACCCGAGATCGTCAAAGTGTCTTGTGTGATTCCCACAGTGCTTTGATCTCCACCTTACCACGTCCATGAGGGCATGCAAAACGGTGGTCTTTGGCTACAGTCCCGAGTCACATGGAGGCAATGAGCGATAGGAGGGGTTTCGTCTCTCCCGGTATTGGGGGTTGATGTTGCGCTGTGCTCGATTGGCCGTAACAGGGAAGTCCCTGGCCAGGGCTGATCAGAGATTTGCTGCTAAGTGTTACCTGTAGTTTCTCGACCCGTTATGAGCCTCACATCGGCACGACTTATCGGTTATTGGGGTCTGACGTTTACCACCCCTAGACTAGATATGCGACATATCAGACGAACAGACCGGACTGTACGGTAAGTGTTACTGGTTGGATTCACAGGAGTGTAAGCGGGCTAGCTCGTCGATCTTCTGATCGCTCGATACCCGGATGGCCGTTACGTTTAGCAGACCGCTTGAGGCTTGTGGGTGCTTGATATGATCCTCATCTGCTACCGGCGTAATGACGAGTCTTTAGAGTCCTACACAGAGGTTTCCTGGCTCAAGCGAAACGAAATAGGAGCGCATATGAGATATGTGCAGGACCGAGAATAATGCGTGTATGTGATACCGTATACCATTCTCGCGATGAATGTATCGAATGGTTAATTCGATATAACCTAGATATCGAATCAAGGATTGATTCGATAAGCCGATACATAGGACACTAGTCGGTTATATGAGATATGACCGGATCGTTAAATCAAGTGTTGATTTAATGATTTAATGTATAATTATATATTTGATATATTACTTTGCATTAACTAGTATTGGTTCATTTTAAATGGATTTTCTCACTTTATGTGCAAGTTGTATATGTGATATACTTTTGTGCACATGTTTGTATCATGTTTGATGATACTTGCTCATTTGGTTAAGTGTAAAGAATTAAACCATGGTTAAAAGATGATTAGGGTTTTGCTTATTCATTTATTTATTTATTTGTTCATTTATTTATTTGGAAATGGTTTAGATAAGAATGGTGGCTTTATTTGTTTCTAGTTGAAGCTTCATGAAGCTTTGACTTCTTAACCATTCTTGTCTTCATGCTTAACCCTAACCCATCCAAGTAACCATGGTCTATTCTCTACACTCTACCCTAGTTAGTATATGATAAGTATTCATTTACTTTTCAATTTGATTAACACTTATCATATTCTATCTACTTCTTCTTCTTCATCTTCAAGAAAGAAAACTAGCCACCATCAATGGCATCTTGAGTTCTAAAGTGAGAAATCCAATTCTAAAGTGGACCCACCTCCTATTTCTTCATCCTCTACCTCTTGCCAAGTGGTTTTGGGTGTTTTCTTCACAAGTTTCACAACTTGGTGAAGTCGGAGCTTGATCCAGTGTAGCCTCGACGTAGATCATCTTCGGCACGAAGCTGACGACCTATTCCGCTCATTTTTTCGATGAAGCCGATGCGAGAGTCCGAGATTCGAGATGGACAACGAGGGGACGACTATGTGGAGCTAAGGAAGTGGATAACCGGATCTACAAAGGTTGTAGCTTCTTATCTTTAGTTAAGTTGTTAACTAGATTCGTATTTCGCCTAAACTTCTAGTCAACGATCCGTATTAGGGTTTCTCGGCACCCGTAAAATTTGAAATTGGGATGGCTGATGCCTTGTGAGACCTCTTGAGAGTGCCTAGGAACCCTACAGTGGTATCAGAGCCTAGCTAGAGCCTTAGGCGAAGTCTAGACGACGTTTGAAACCCGATCGAACCGAAACCCTAAAATCCATGATGCTCTTTGGAAATTTTCTGAAAACTGGGTTTTTTCCAAATTAAAAATATGCAGAAAATTCAGCAGGTCTTTCTAAGAATTTCTGTGAAATACGATCACCCAATTCCTCCAAAGTGCGGCGGAACCGCGGCAGAAGCCTTGCTTCTGCGGCGGTTCCGCGGCAGTATGATGACGTCACCCATCCAGTTTTGCACAGTAATTTCTTTTATTCAATGCTGAGTTCTCTGGGAATTTTTAATATTTATTCAAGAGTTGAGTATTCTGGGTTGTATTGGGGACTCGGTATTTCGATCGGATTATCAAACTTTGTCTAAGTGTTTTCCGGATAATTTTTGAATATGTTAAAAAAGTTCGACCGGATGTAAATACCCAATCTTTCCCCTGCCGGGAAATTTCCAATTGTTGGACTTTTCCATAGTTTAAAGACGTTCGAAGTAGTGCAAGTAACGCGATGGTCCCTCTAGAAGACAACAAACCTTAACTCGATTATGTGACCGTCTTGAACTGCCCTTTGAACGTTCGGGTTTGGGGCAGTACGGCGTGCCACATGTGAGGCGTTGGCTTGACCCTTCTACGGCTGGACCGTTGGTACTGAGGCATGAAGTGAATGTCTTTGAACTTATTTCATGTGTTGATCGGTTTCGGGAAAACTTGGGTGTTTGAATGTTCGATCGGAAATTTTAATATTTTCTATTTAACCGGAATGGGATACAATAATTGGAATTCACAAACAGTTATGAGATAACTGAATGAATGTTATAAATCTAGCAGTTTAGTCCCACATGATATTGAAAAGAGTTTTCGATAATGAGACTAAAATGCGGGGTTTATAATTGTTAGGCATGTGATGTCTAAGTATTTCATTTGATTAGGCATGCGATGTCTAAAAAGGTTGCGAATTCCAACTGTTGTAGTTTTACACTTTCTTTTCTGTGACCGTAAGTGTAATATGTGATATCGCCGGTTTCGTTGCTATATGTCAACGACAATTGGGATGCGCATATTTACTTACGTTGATGACATGTGATGTTATGTGTTGCTGGATATGTTATATTGGATTGTCGTGTTTGAATAGCCGGGGGTCTTTATGTGAGATGAGTGTTTTTCATTTTCATTCATGTAAAAAGTTGTATGTAATATTCTTTTATTTGGGGCACTTCCAGGTTGCGGAAGATGTCACCTTTTGTATATTATTTACTTTTCTGCATTAGAATAGACCCAAGGAGGGGAGCACAAGTAACCGGGTTCTAGGGTCCAGTGGGAGACCAACTCGAGGAGTCGAGTCTGGGTCTCCTAACCCTAGAATTGGTAGGGTTGCTTGCCGCTCTAGTAGGGGTCTAGGGGTGTGGGATTGGCTATTCATCACGACCGTGGAATCCGTGTTTTATACTGGCTCGTATTGAAAACACGGACGTCCTAGTATATCCAATGTTTCATATGTTTTTTCTGCTGCGATATCTGTGTTGTTCTTTGATAGATACTGTATATAGTATATATGATATATTATATAGACGTTACTTATGTTTTGCACCCGCACTAGCCCTGCCCTGCTCTGTCGTTAGTTACCTAACCTAACGGTTCACGAGGGGACATCGAGGCGAATGCGGATGGCATAAGTGTCCGTCGTATTTATCTGTGATGTTTAGGTGACTTAAATGATGGGACTTCATTAATGTGATTAATGAAAGAAAAGAAACCTAAGATGTTGTAGAATCAAATTTTAATTAAAACAGGTAGTTACAGTTCTTGCTTTGCATAGCGGTATATATGATATACCCTGCACCTTATTCGATGAGGAAAGGACCGAGATCCCTTCACCGGGAGTGACTCCTTTAGCAATAACAGGCAGATGCTACAACACTCGGTTTGTCTTTTGATTGCTTTTAAGAGTTTTTGCTTTGCACAGTGATATATATGATATATCCCGCACCTCATTCGACGAGGAAAGGACCGATGATCCCTTCGCCGGGAGTGACTCCTTTAGCAAAACTAGAAAAACCTCAAAAAACACTCCATTTCAAAATTCATTCGATTCTACAACGATATCAAGTTCATTACGGAATAGGTTTTCAGAAAAACCTGTCGTAGCCCTCCGTCATTTCAGATAAAAACTGTTTAGTATTCGTGCTGCGTTTGTTGGCCTTTGTCAAGGCGTAGTGTGCGGTAGCTGAATAGTGCTTATCTGCTTATGCATGTGATGCAGATTGTTTCAGGGTAGTCGTACGACCTTGTTGGCCTTTGTCAAGGGTCGTGCAGGTGGGTTTGATTCAATCAAGAAATGACGGGTTGAACTTGACTAGCATCATATGATTTGTTGGCCTTTGTCAAGGTCATAGGACGCTAGGGGCAAAATATTATCGGGAATTTCAAGTGTTGAAATTTGCAATGAGATTGCACACCTTCTATGAGATAGTTGGATCGCGATACCCACTATGAGTAAGAGTTACTCCTGGGAGAGTTTTGCACATTACAATTAACCGATCAAGTAGGTGTCTAGAAAGGTGTCAACGAGGTTACGCCTCTGGGAAAACGAGGTTTACTTTAATTAGGTCCGTGCGAAAGCACGGGGAACCTCCCTCAAAGTACCGACACTGGCCTGGCTGAAAGATCGACGAAGTTGTAGGGTGTAATTAATCCCGGCTAGTCTTTCCTTTTAGGGTTTGAAGGAAGATTTGATAAAAACCAGTAGGAGCCATCCTGATTAGATTAGATAATAACCAATCTGATCTTGCACGAGCATACGCTAAAGTGTTTTCTTCTCTCTCTCTCCAGGTAGCGACCATGTCATGCCCTAATAAAGATAATAATATGGATGTATTCACCGAACCCGCATGTTATACTGTGCTGGGGAACGTTGGTTCCGTTCTTTCTTATAAGAGTTATAGGACTGAACAGGATATAGGGGAATACCAGGATTCCCATGCCACCCGAATGAAGAAAGTACATGATGATGCATTTTCTTCGGGTGTGTTCGTTACAGAGAACTGTTTCTCCATTTGCTCCACGTCCTGGGTATTAGATACCGGGTCAGGATCCCATATATGTAATCAGTTACAAGGGCTCAGGAAAGGTAGAGAACTTGGAGAAGGTGATAAAGACATTAAAGTTGGAAATGGTGCAATTGTTGCAGCTAAGACTGTCGGGGAATATCACCTTGCATTACCAACTGGTAATACATTGGTACTGAACGAATGCTATTACATGCCGAACCTGATATGCAACATTATATCGGTTTCTTTATTGAGTAAAGAGGGATATAATTTTGTATTACAGGACAATGTTATGAACAATTTCCGTAACCAAAAGTTGGTTGGATCAGGCACGTTGTGCAATGGCATTTATGTTCTAAATCAATCAACACTTCTGAGCATAACAAACACACACAAGAGGAAGAGTTCTGAACTGAACGAATCCTTGTTGTAGGATTGTAGACTGGGTCACATCAATGCGACACGACTAGCTAAGTTGCACAAAGATAGATATTTAAATCCGTTTGAATTTTCATCTTATGACACTTGCCTGTCGTGTCTCAAAGGCAAGATGACCAAAACTCCGTTTACGGGACACGGAGAAAGAGTTACCGAACTCTTGGGACTGATACATAGTGATGTATGCGGTCCCATGTCTACACATGCCAGGGATGGTTCTTCGTACTTCATTACATTCACTGACGATCTCTCTAGATTCGGATATGTGTTCCTGATGAAACACAAATCAGAAGTTTTTGAGAAATTTAGAGAATATAAACAAGAAGTCGAAAACCAAACCGGAAAAAGTATTAAAGTCCTTCGATCTGATCGAGGAGGTGAATACTTGAGCAATGAATTCCTGGACTTCCTAAAAGAGAATGGGATTCTCTCTCAGCTGACTCCTCCATATACACCACAGCACAACGGTGTATCAGAACGGAGGAACCGCACCCTATTAGATATGGTGCGCTCTATGATGAGCACAGCTGAGTTACCTATTTCCTTTTGGGGATATGCGCTGGAAACAGCAGCATACCTATTGAATCAAGTTCCATCTAAATCTGTACCTACCACACCTATGAGATATGGAGTGGGAAGATACCATGTCTTAAACGAGTTAAGATATGGGGTTTCTCGGCCTATGTCAAAAGGCAAAATCCGGACAAACTCGAGGCACGGTCAGTTCTATGCAAGTTTGTGGGATATCCCAAACATTCACATGGATATCTTTTCTACCATACAGAGGAACAAAAAGTGTTTGTTTCTCGACATGCCACCTTTTTGGAAAAGGAATTTCTTGCAAAAGGAATTAGTGGCGATAAGGTAGAACTGGAAGAAATTCCGGCTACACAAACTCAAACTGAAGATTTAGTGGAACCAGAGGATTTAGTAGCTCCCAACGAACCTCAGCCTCTCCGCCGATCTAGTAGGGTTCCTCGCCAACCTGAGAGATACTACGGTTTTCTTATGGATGGTGGGAGCGAGGATTGCATCATGGAGGATGATGACCCAACTAGCTTCGAGCAGGCCATCACGAGTAGGGACTCAGTGAAATGGCTGGATGCTATGCGGTCCGAGATGGAATCCATGTACACCAACAAAGTATGGACTTTGAATGTTGCTCCTGAAGGGGTAAAACCCATTGGGAGCAAGTGGATCTTCAAGAAAAAACTTGGTGTAGATGGGAAAGTGGAGACTTTCAAAGCTAGACTTGTAGCAAAGGGTTTTCGTCAAAGACCAGGTGTGGACTATGACGAGACCTTTTCTCCAGTGGCTATGCTTAAATCCATCCGGATCATGCTTGCCATAGCTGCATATCATGACTACGAAATATGGCAAATGGATGTTAAGACCGCCTTTCTAAACGGTGATTTAGAAGAGTGCGTGTACATGACTAAGCCAGAGGGCTTCGTAGACAGTGGGAGCAGCGGAAAGGTGTGCAAGCTGCTTAAATCCATTTATGGATTAAAGCAAGCATCGCGGAGTTGGAACATCTGCTTTGACATCGTTATCAAAGAGTTTGATTTCGTCAAAAATCCAGATGAACCTTGTATTTACAAGAAGGTGGCAGAGAGTATGGTTGTCTTCCTCGTATTGTACGTGGACGATATACTCTTGATAGGAAATTATATTCCTATGCTGCAATCGGTCAAGCTCTTCTTATCACAAAGATTCTCAATGAAAGATCTTGGTGATGCCTCCTGCATATTGGGAATTAGGATCTATAGAGATAGATCCAAACGGATATTGGGATTGTCCCAATCCAAGTACATTGACACCATACTAAAGAGGTTTAGTATGGAAGAATCCAAACGTGGGAACTTGCCCACGGTCTCTGGAGTCACTCTCTCTAAAGAGATGTCTCCCAAGACTGATTTGGATTGAGCTCGCTGTTGGAGATAGTGCCCTCAGAGTCAATTATTAGGTCACAGGTACGTGATTGCAATGATTGATGGAGGACCAATCCCGGTAGGACAGTCTTACTCGAGATGATAGTATGCTATCTGGTTTACCTTTATCATCGTGTACTGTTTCAGGTGACCTGACAAGTCGCTATTACACGTTGATAGAGCCCCTAGGATTCTTGCTTGACCACCAGCAGTATGAGGGCGATTTAAGTGGGAGCTGGGGTCTATAAGCATATCCTGAAATGGTCCCTAGTCGTGTGAGTTTCGAGACAGGGCATCGATACTCCATAGTAGACTAGTGTATACAGTCGAGACCCCGACGAGGGGCGGTGGCCGGTCTCACAAGCCACTGGTGTCAGTTGGATCACCTAAGATGTATACAGGTGCTCATTGGGTTATGAGTACACCGGACAGGACTCGCCGGGAACATGCTAGTTGGTCATATACCAGACGTCAGATGGCAGTTCCCTGGTGACATGTGTGCAGGTTAGTTCATCGACCTGGGGATCGTCATTTGTCTCGTGTGAGTTCCCACTGTACTTTGATTACTACCCTACCACGGCTCAAAGGAGTCGTGCAAACAGGTTTTAGTTGGGTACAGTCCCGAGCCACATGGAGGCAGTGAGCGTATCTTCAGGGGTTCGTCTCTCCCGGTATTGGGGGTGAGGTCGTGCTGTGTCTAGGAGAGCCATTACACGAAGTCCTTGGCCAAGGCAAGGAGATTTACTGGTAGGTATTCCAGTAGTATCTCAGGGTGTTCTGGGCTACACTCCGACACGACTTGTACCGCTTTTGGGGGTCTGACTTTTACCAACCCCCTAGGCCCGCCATGCGATGCTCATAGACGAACGGACCGGACTGCACGGATATTGTCACTGACAGGCTCAGTAGGGTTGTCAGGCTGTGTTCGCTCACAGACGTCCCTTTTAGTCAATACCTGGTGGCCCGTTACGTATTGGCTTATACCTCTGACGTGCTAGTGGTTAAATCCACAACCAAGGTGTTGAAGAGTCTTTAGAGTCCCCCACATTCTGTAACTTAGCTTTCGGGCGAAAGGTTGTAGAGGCCGTATGGAGATATGGCAAGGTCCGATCTGATACGTGCGGTATTGCACGGATCAGGATCTGACAGTTTGTACTATAGGCCGTATGGTTATATGGCAGGGTTCGATCAGATACGTGCGATATTGCACGGATCAGGATCGAACAGATATTACTAGCCGGTTTTGGTATAAGCCGGATTCTAGTATAGTACAGTGGAGATTTTGTCTCATTGCATTTGTATTTCGGTCGAAATACAGATGCAGGTGTGTATGGACAGTATCGGGGTTTTCCTGTAATTTATTACGGGACCAGTTTTCTGGAGTTGCCAGTTTTCTTTCCATTTCGGCCGATTTCCATTGTTCCGTTCATTGGCCGAAGATTGGTGGAGGAGGGCTTATTTGCATTGTTGCAAATAAGTGTTTATGGAGGGGGTTCTTTGCATATATTTATATCATGATGGTTTCATGATGGAGCCCATCCTTTGACTTCTAGATTTATGATGATGGCTTGACCATTGTAGGTTATGATTGGCTTTTGGAGTGTTGGGTTTTGTTCTTTCATCATCTCTTTTCATCATTGCTTCCACCCACCCCCTTGACCTCTTTCTCTTTCTCTCTCCAATCACACATGGGAAAGGGGGGGCCGGCCATTTTCAATGGAGAAGTGGATTCATTTCATGTGTGGAGAAAATATGATACTCTCATTCTTTTGTATGCTACATTTTTTCCCCACCTCTCTCCAAGTTCTTTTTCCTCCACCACAAAAGGCAATTCCATGAACCCCAAAATGAGACTTCTTCTCTAGATATTCTACAGCATATCTTGGGCACGTCGAGTAGCCGGCTTCGTGCCCGAGTTGCCTCGGCATTGAGGTGGGAGCCCGTAAAAGAAGTAGGCGATGTGGTGCACTTCCGGTGACGAGGAGGAGACGGGACATTTCGCAGGAGGTCGGGACGACGACGAGAAGACCGGAGGACTTGGATCTGTTGGTATACTTCTCTTCCCTATCTTGTAGTTAGTAGCTTAGACTTGTTAATGGTTACGATCCGGATGTTTAGTGCGCGGTGGTGCCGGTTTGCTAAGTCCGCAAAATTAAAGTTTTTCACCGCTTCCGCATTCCGGCGTCGGATCGGCGGCCGGGGCGCCGTCGTGCACTTACAGTGGTATCAGAGCCTCGCCATTAACTTAGTCTAGCTTTGTGTAATGTGTTTGCATTTCCGATCGATCAAAAGTTCCAAAACCGAGTTTTTCAAAGCGACAGTTTCTGTTGAAATTTTTTGGACTCGAAAAATTTTTCAGGTTGTATAAAATTGATGTACTGGAGATTACAAGGATACTGTAAAAATTCGACAGGTTCAGTCGACAGTGCAGGCGCAGAACCGCGGCCAAAAACCCCTTTGGGCCGCGTTTCCGCCGCGCACTGTTGAGATCTCTGCGCCCAATTTCTACAGTGTCTTTGTGGGCTTTAAATATGGGTTTTGGAATATTAAAATTGGGCCAATTATTTCTGTGAGTACTACAGTATTGCTTGGGGCCCACTTGTTAATTATTTGATCAATCGGAAAATTTTGAACACATTTTTCACAGTATTTACATTATATCTGCGACCGTGAATGTCACTCGATCGGTAAATCCGGTCTAACTGCTATAGCCCGGTTAGACGGATTTGCGAACGTGACTTTCACGTTGATGTTTTGTTTTTGCTGTGATGTTGCGGATCGGTCGTGGCGGATAGCCTGGATGCAATGCTAGTACAGTTGTGGTTGTATTATGTACATTTGATATTGCGGGGCGAGCGTCCGACATGTGGACTGCCGTCACTGCCTGTTTGTATTATTATTTTTGGGGCACGGCCAGGTTGCGGTCGTTGTACCCGGTGTATGTATATTTTACTTTCTGTACTAGGATTACCCCAGGAGGGGTGCATGGATAGCCGGGTTCTAGGGGGCAACAAGCCAGCATCTCATGGCATTGAGACGGAGGGGGCTTCACTCTGGAATTGGCGGGCTATTCGCCGCACTCGTAGGGGGTACAGGTTGACCCAGGAGGGGTGCCCAAGTTGCCGGATTCCGTGAAGTGCTGGGTGGTCCATTCACGGTACTGAAGGGGGCTGCCTCGCTTCAGGTTTTGGCGGGTGACTTGCCGCGCCCGTAGGGGTCTAGGATTTCATTGCACAGGCTATCCACACGACCAAGGGAACGTCGGGTTTCAGTAGTGGCTCTGTGAAACCCGGGGATCCCAGATATCTGTATTGTTTCTGTGATGCTGTACATTCTCTGTGATGTTGCATTTCTATCACGCCTTGAACGAATATAATATATTGGTATATATATTAGTAGATGTTGTATATGTTTTACATCCGCGCTAGTCCAGTCCCCGCTCTGTCGTTAGTTAGCTAACCTAACGGGTAATGACGGGACCCAGTGGCGAATGTGGATGGCATATACGTACATCAGTATATTTTCGTTCTTTTTGGTGTGATCAATTGATGGGACTGCATTGATTCGGATCAATGCAAGTTTAAAAACAAACCTAATCTGATGTTGTTAGAACACTTTTCAAAAAGCTGTTTTTGCAAGGACGTTCACTTTTGTTTTGCATTGTGGTATTCAGTTGGAATATCCTGCTCCTCAGTCGATGAGGCAAGGGCCGAGATCCCTTCACCGGGAGTGACCCCTTGGACAAAAAGTTTGCGTCAGGGCAATGACTTCACTATAGCCGATTACTTTTGCTTTGCATCGCGGTATTCAGTTGGAATATCCTGCACCTCATTCTACGGGGAAAGAGCCGAGATCCCTTCACCGGGAGTGACCTCTTTAGCGAAGGTTTTCGTCACTATATTTTAAAAAAGCTATCCGTTCCTTCGACGATATCAAGTTCTTTACGTTAAAGGTTTTCGCCAGAAACCATTCGTAGCCCTCCGTCATTTCAGTTAAATATTCGGTAGTATTCAAGCTATGTATTTTGACCTCACGCCAAGGCATAGTGATTGGTAGCTGCCGGGTATTTATCTGTTGCATAGATAGATGCGTTGGTTTGGGACAGTCGTACTACTATTTTGGCCCACGTCAAGGGTATGTACGTATGGATTCAAATTAACCTGGATAATGATGGGTAGAACTTGACATGTGACTTATGATATTTTGACCTCACGCCAAGGTCATAAGAGCATGGGGCAGAAATCTCATCGGGGGTTTCAAAAGAACTGAAACTTGCCAGATATGCGCATACCTTCTGGAGTGTGACACCGTGAGCGGATTTCGTCACGTTGTCATGCGATGATAGTTGGATCCCGATTCCCACTGATGAGTTGGTATACTCCTCGGGTGATCCCGACTAATTCTTCTTACAGGTTTGGAGGAGAATTTGACGGTACAGTGGGAGGATTCCAGATTAGATAAATCGGTTACCATTCTGATCTAGGTTAGAGTGCACGCTGAGTGTTTCTTTTCTCTCTCTTTTTGGCAGCGACCATTGACCCGACCCTAAGACTTTGACTCAGTGACCAAGTTGACCGAACCTTCTTAACACTGGCTTTTGGATTGTCAGAGTTGCAGACCTCATTGCCACTCCTACTTTTACCCTTTTCTCCAGGACACCCCGTATTACTACGAACGTCCACTTCCATTGGACAAAACCATCGTATGGTTAGATACGAACTCGAAGGGATTTATTCGAGGATGGTTTCCGGTTCTGGAGAAAACGGATAGGACTATTCAGTTGTCTTTTCCTTTTACCCTCTCTCAGGTTACGAGTACTCCTTGGTTTAGGGGTAGTACACCTATTACGCAATTGGATTGTCTTCTTCCAAACCTTAGGCTGGTGCCGACCGATAGGGAATGAAGAAAACCAATTAGCATAACGATGGTGTGCAGAAGGTATTAAGTTAAGACAAAGCAGGGATTAGTAAGAGGGCAAAGTAAATTGCAACAGATATTCACGACCAAACCAAGTATTCCTTCGCCAATCCTAAATCACCTTTGTATTTCTCCAGAACACTCCGTATCACTACGAAGATCCACAGTTTATTGGATACTCCATCGTATGGTTATATACGAACTCGAAAGGAACTTGTTCCAGTTCGGGGATGGATTCTGGTTCAGGAGAATTAGGAATAAGATTTATTCAGGTGTCTTTTATCTTCACCTTCTCTCGCATTGCGAGTGTTCCTAGGATTGGGACAGTACACCCATTATGCTTATTGGATAGTCTTCTTCCAAACCATAGGCTGGTGCCGAACGGTAGGGAAGGAAGAAAACCATTTGGCCTAAAGGGGTGTGCAGAAGGTAATGACTAAAGACATATGAAGGGATTTGGAGAGGTGGCAAAGAATTATATGGTTACAGTCGTGAATAAGGAAGAGGCATTACTAGGAATACCGGGATACCCCATCGAAACATTTCAATGTTTCAGTCTCACTGTGTACTATTAAAGGAAAGCTGATTTCCCGACTAGATACTTACTCCAGGGTATGTATTTACCAGGTATGATTCTCACATCTGTATGGTTTTACAGATGATGAGTGGGAGTAAGTTATTGGGAATTGGGTGATCATCCTCATTATATCGGGATTCTTTGTAATCGGTGATATTTGAGGAAGTCACCTCGGTAGTTTGCCGGTCGGCAAATATTTGGTTTTGAATATCCGCTGTTATGCACCAATTTCAAATTGATATATCTGTACGTCTATTTTCATAGAGTGAGATATACCTTTCTGAAATTATGTCTACGACATTTACCTATATCAGTGGATGGTTAGGTAAGGAGCATTAAACAGCGGTGTAATTCTTCTTAACCATAAGTACAGTTTTCAACCTACGACACACAGTGAATGAGTTATCAGACTCAAGGGACTTATACAGAGTATTGTATGTTGTCCAGGGTCCGTCAGGACAGAGGGGTTGGTCCTCGTACTATATTCGGTTTATTTATGACTTCTCTAGTTTTTAGACAGGTGTTTCTTCGAAACACAGGGTCTGAATTTTGAGAAGTTGTAGGTATTTGAATAAAGTAGAGAACCAGATATTGCAAGTATCGGGATTCTTCAAAGTGATAGAAGATGTAGATACTTGTGTATGGTGTTCAGTTGATAGTAATGACTAAGAGAACTTGCTTCTCTTTCAGGTTACTCATAATTGGAAGCATTCCTAAGTTGAGTGACGCTGATCGGCCTCTTTCCATTTAGTTGACATGCGCTGGAGACAGCTGCATGATTTGAATCTGGTTCAATTAAATCAGTGCCCCTGTTTCTATATTGGATATAGAACAGTTCATATCTTAACGATGTTAAGGTACGGGGAGTTGTCCGGCTTATGATTAAAACCAGACTCTGGATGACTCAAGGCACGTTTCTGTAATGGCTATGACGAGGGTTGACTTTCTACCATCTGGATGAACAATAGCAATATTGTTCTAGACTCGCCACAGTTTTATTAAAAATGGATTTTTTCAGAAAACAGTAGTGGGAGTATGGTAGAACTGGAAGTGATTCCAGAACCACAAACGATTACTGAAGATTTGATAAGGAACCTAAAGATTCAATCTGGATTGACATTCCATTGGCCACTCCGCAGTTTTGGTGGGTAACTTCAGGCACCCGAGAGGTACTACGGTAGCCTCAAGGACGGTGACAGGGAAGTTCTTGTTTACCCACAATTACCATTGCTGTTGTTCCAGGGTGCGAGACCCGGCGGGAGGATGAGTATAGCGTCGTTCTAAACTTTATTTAGAAGTGTACGTCTATATGACTCTGCCAGAGGGTTGTCGTAGTCAGTGGGAGCAGCGGAAGCATTGGTGGACAGGTAGCTTATGTCTATTTATAGACTAAAGCAGATGTAGCGGAGATAGATCATCTATTTCTGACGTGACAGTCATGGGTTTGACTTCATCAGAATAGGGGATGGATCTGTTGAGAAGGTAGTAGTAGGGTATGATATCCTGGTATTTGGATGACATACACATAGTAGGAAAGAAAACTCCTATACTACAATCGGTTATACTTTGGTCGTCACACAGTGTTTTCTCCATATGGGATTTGGACATTATGTCAGACATACTGGTTACTAGATCTATGGTTTTAGATCTAGATTTGGGTGGTTTCCCAATCTGGGTACTTAGACAGCATTCTATGTGTATTTAGGATGATCGACTCCTGGAACGGTAGTGTGCCTGCAGGTAATGGAGTCACCCTCTCTAAAGGTGTCTTACAGACTGAAGTAGAGAGGGATGCGCATGATTGACAGATCACTTGCTTAGGCAATTGAGTCAATCATGTGATGTCAAGTACCATACCAGATGTTGTTCTTGCACTAGATGCAATAAGTTGACATTGATCCAATCCTGGAAAAACAGTCGGAAGCAGTTATAGAACATAAGTGGATGTTCTAGGGATATGATAACGACAGCCTCATTCGGGAGAAAGTTATCATTCCAGGATTCCAAGGTGACATGGACGACAAGGAGGTTGTCAGAGTTATAGTTTTCCTTCTGATGAGGGGCAGTATTTTGGACAGGTGGTCCAAGGGAATACTGAGGATGGCATGGCGCAGGATACTGATTAAGTTCAGTTGGCGATACAGTCTAAGAAGTTTGGATTTGGAGTTCATTTATGAGCTATGTGCCATCAGACATCCAGACACATTCTAAGACAGGTATTACTCTTTTCGGGAGATGGGTTTCTCCGCGAACTTGAGATATAGAGAGACATAGAAAGAAACATCAAGGCGGATCCACTCATTAAGGCTATTCCTCGAACGCAATAGTTTCGCAAACGAGCTTTGTGAGACTGACTAGTAGAGGAGTTGGGTGTTCGGTATCACACGGGCTGTGAGTATGCGACATCGCAATAATTAGCCTTGAGTACAAGTTGGAGATTGTTGGAGATTGTTGGAGATAGTGCCCTCATAGTCAATTATTAGGTCACAGGTACGTGATTGCAATGATTGATGGAGGACCTATCCCGGTAGGACAGTCTTACTCGAGATGATAGTATGCTATCTGGTTTACCTTTATCATCGTGTACTGTTTCAGGTGACCTGACAAGTCGCTATTACACGTTGATAGAGCCCCTAGGATTCTTGCTTGACCACCAGCAGTATGAGGGCGATCATATAAGTGGGAGCTGGGGTCTATAAGCATATCCTGAAATGGTCCCTAGTCGTGTGAGTTTCGAGACAGGGCATCGATACTCCATAGTAGACTAGTGTATACAGTCGAGACCACGACGAGGGGCGGTGGCCGGTCTCACAAGCCACTGGTGTCAGTTGGATCACCTAAGATGTATACAGGTGCTCATTGGGTTATGAGTACACCGGACAGGACTCGCCGGGAACATGCTAGTTGGTCATATACCAGACGTCAGATGGCAGTTCCCTGGTGACATGTGTGCAGGTTAGTTCATCGACCTGGGGATCGTCATTTGTCTCGTGTGAGTTCCCACTGTACTTTGATTACTACCCTACCACGGCTCAAAGGAGTCGTGCAAACAGGTTTTAGTTGGGTACAGTCCCGAGCCACATGGAGGCAGTGAGCGTATCTTCAGGGGTTCGTCTCTCCCGGTATTGGGGGTGAGGTCGTGCTGTGTCTAGGAGAGCCATTACACGAAGTCCTTGGCCAAGGCAAGGAGATTTACTGGTAGGTATTCCAGTAGTATCTCAGGGTGTTCTGGGCTACACTCCGACACGACTTGTACCGCTTTTGGGGGTCTGACTTTTACCAACCCCCTAGGCCCGCCATGCGATGCTCATAGACGAACGGACCGGACTGCACGGATATTGTCAATGACAGGCTCAGTAGGGTTGTCAGGCTGAGTTCGCTCACAGACGTTCCTTTTAGTCAATACCTGGTGGCCCGTTACGTATTGGCTTATACCTCTGACGTGCTAGTGGTTAAATCCACAACCAAGGTGTTGACGAGTCTTTAGAGTCCCCCACATTCTGTTACTTAGCTTTCGGGCGAAAGGTTGTAGAGGCCGTATAGAGATATGGCAAGGTCCGATCTGATACGTGCGGTATTGCACAGATCAAGATCTGACAGTTTGTACTGTAGGCCGTATGGTTATATGGCAGGGTTCGATCAGATACGTGCGGTATTGCACGGATCAGGATCGAACAGATATTACTAGCCGGTTTTGGTATAAGCCGGATTCTAGTATAGTACAGTGGAGATTTTATCTCATTGCATTTGTATTTCGGTCGAAATACAGATGCGGGTGTGTATGCACAGTATCGGGGTTTTCCTGTAATTTATTACGGGACCAGTTTTCTGGAGTTGCTAGTTTGCTTTCCGTTTCCGCCGATTTCCATTGTTCCGTTCATTGGCCGAAGATTGGTGGAGGAGGGCTTATATGCATTGTTGCAAATAAGTGTTTATGGAGGGGGTTCTTTGCATATATTTATATAATGATGGTTTCATGATGGAGCCCATCCTATGACTTCTAGCTTTATGATGATGGCTTGACCATTGTAGGTTATGATTGGCTTTTGGAGTGTTGGGTTTTGTTCTCTCATTATCTCTTTTCATCATTGCTTCCACCCACCCCCTTGACCTCTTTCTCTTTCTCTCTCCAATCACACATGGGAAAGGGGGGGCCGGCCATTTTCAATGGAGAAGTGGATTCATTTCATGTGTGGAGAAAATATGATACTCTCATTCTTTTGTATGCTACATTTTTTCCCCACCTCTCTCCAAGTTCTTTTTCCTCCACCACAAAAGGCAATTCCATGAACCCCAAAATGAGACTTCTTCTCTAGATATTCTACAGCATATCTTGGGCACGTCGAGTAGCCGGCTTCGTGCCCGAGTTGCCTCGGCATTGAGGTGGGAGCCCGTAAAAGAAGTAGGCGATGTGGTGCACTTCCGGCGACGAGGAGGAGACGGGACATTCCGCAGGAGGTCGGGACGACGACGAGAAGACCGGAGGACTTGGATCTGTCGGTATACTTCTTTTCCCTATCTTGTAGTTAGTAGATTAGACTTGTTAATGGTTACGATCCGGATGTTTAGTGCGCGGTGGTGCCGGTTTGCTAAGTCCGCAAAATTAAAGTTTTTCACCGCTTCCGCATTCCGGCGTCGGATCGGCGGCCGGGCCGCCGCCGTGCACTTACACTCGCATGCAAGGGATACCCTATGCTTCGGCCGTAGGCTCTATCAAGTACGCGATGCTATGTACCAGACCCGATGTTGCGTACTCACTAAGTGTAGTGAGCAGGTATCAAGCTGATCCTGGAGAGAGTCACTGGACAGCTGTGAAGAGCATTCTCAAGTACTTGCGAAGGACTAAAGAGATGCTCTTGGTGTATGGTAACGGAGAACTCCAAGTGGAGTCCTTTACCGATTCGAGCTTCCAGAGTGATAAGGACGACTCTAAGTCGCAGTCGGGATTTGTCTTCACCCTTTACAGAGGGGCGGTTAGCTGGAAGAGTTCTACGCAGGAAACCGTGGCAGACTCGACGATGGAGGCTGAATACATCGCTGCCAACGATGCTGCCAAAGAGGCTGTCTGGATCAAGAAGTTCATTACTGAACTTGGAGTGGTTCCATCCATTGAGCATCCAATACCTTTGTATTGCGATAACAATGGAGCGGTGGCTTTGGCCAAGGAACCCAGGTCCCATCAGCGATCCTGGCATATTCTGAGGCGGTATCACCTGATCCGGGAGATAGTTGATCGCCGGGAGATCGAGGTCAGGTGGGTTGACACGAAGAACAACACGGCGGATCCACTCACGAAGGCCATTCCCCAGACACAGTTTGAGAGGCTCTTCGGGATGCTCGGTATGCGATACTACAGCAGATGGCCCTAGTGCAAGTGTGAGATTGTTAGTTGTATGTATGCCCTAGAGGCCAGTATTGTATAGATGATGTATATTATATTGGATGCTTGGACATATATAGAGATGACTTTCTTGCTCGATATGATAGTATGCTATCTGGTTACTCTTTATCTTAACATGTATTCTAGTCTCTTTAAACTGTCTTATGGTTACATGTTGGTAAAGCCCTTAGGATGTGTACTTGACTACCTGGACTATGATGCAGATCATACTAGTGGGGACATGGTAGTCCATAAGTACATCCTTCAAGGTCCCTAGTCGTGGGTGTATCGAGACGGGGCATCGATATACCAGAGTAGACTAGCGTATACGCTTCTCGACCCATGAGATGGGCGATGGATGATCCCATATCCATTGGTGTTTGACATCAGAGATGGTATACGGGTGCTCAGTAGAGACTAGGTACACTGGACGGACTCGCAGAGAACTCCCAGATGGTATTATACCTCACGTCAGATGGCAGTTCTCAGGTGACACTTGTACAGGTTAGTCTGTAGACCCGAGATCGTCATAGTGTCTTGTGTGATTCCCACTGTGCTTTGATCTCCACCTTACCACGTCCATGAGGGCATGCAAAACGGTGGTCTTTGGGTACAGTCCCGAGTCACATGGAGGCAATGAGCGATAGGAGGGGTTTCGTCTCTCCCGGTATTGGGGGTTGATGTTGCGCTGTGCTCGATTGGCCGTAACAGGGAAGTCCCTGGCCAGGGCTGATCAGAGATTTGCTGGTAAGTGTTACCTGTAGTTTCTCGACCCATTATGAGCTTCACGTCGGCACGACTTATCGGTTATTGGGGTCTGACATTTACCACCCCTAGACTAGATATGCCACATATCAGACGAACAGACCGGACTGTACGGTAAGTGTTACTGGTTGGATTCACAGGAGTGTGAGCGGGCTAGCTCGTCGATCTTCTGATCGCTCGATACCCGGATGGCCGTTACGTTTAGCAGACCGCTTGCGGCTTGTGGGTGCTTGATATGATCATCATCTGCTACCGGCGTATTGACGAGTCTTTAGAGTCCTACACAGAGGTTTCCTGGCTCAAGCGAAACGAAATAGGAGCGCATATGAGATATGTGTAGGACCGAGAATAATGCGTGTATGTGATACCGTATACCATTCTCGCGATGAATGTATCGAATGGTTATATTCGATATAACCTAGATATCGAATCAAGGATTGATTCGATAAGCCGATACATAGGATACTAGTCGGTTATATGAGATATGACCGGATCGTTAAATCAAGTGTTGATTTAATGATTTAATGTATAATTATATATTTGATATATTACTTTGCATTAACTAGTATTGGTTCATTTTAAATGGATTTTCTCACTTTATGTGCAAGTTGTATATGTGATATACTTTTCTGCACATGTTTGTATCATGTTTGATGATACTTGCTCATTTGGTTAAGTGTAAAGAATTAAACCATGGTTAAATGATGATTAGGGTTTTGCTTATTCATTTATTTATTTATTTGTTTATTTGGAAATGGTTTAGATAATAATGGTGGCTTTATTTGTTTCTAGTTGAAGCTTCATGAAGCTTTGACTTCTTAACCATTCTTGTCTTCATGCTTAACCCTAACTCATCCAAGTAACCATGGTCTATTCTCTACACTCTACCCTAGTTAGTATATGATAAGTATTCATTTACTTTTCAATTTGATTAATACTTATCATATTCTTGTAAGTCGATGTAGTACACCCCAGTACTTATGGGGAGGCGGAATTTTCAAAAACGATCAAGTTTAAACAACGAACATCGACTAACCGCTTGAATCGAAGCTAAACAAATAATAACCAAACACATAGCTAAACTAAACTAAAGTGTTAAGGGATTATACCGATCGAAACTAGTCCTTCGTCTTTGTGTCCTCCTTTGTTCTCCTCGGCCTTCTCTAGGTAGTAGACGATCCACCCGAGAGCGAAACTCCAAGCTAAACCTCTAACTTGAGGTAACTAATCAACTTTGATTGCTAATCAAAGATGAAAGGATGATGTAGAGTGAAGGTTATGGATTGTTTAGTCTAACTAATCCTTTGATCTCAACTCATGAGGTGTAAGGATTAGGGTTTGAAGATGAGAGCTTGAGGAGAGAGAAGGTGAGAATGAATCTTATGAGAATAGTAAATCTATCATAATATATATGAACCTTTAATATTCATCCATAAAAGAAAAACTAAAATGATGAATAATGAAGTTTCATAAATATCTAGTGGTGATTCATAACCATGACTCATTAAGCATTTATCATGCATTAATGATATGCATGAATCACCCTCATGACTCACTAAACTCATTTAATGCAAATGACACCTAAACCTCCTTAGTCACCACTTCTAGAAGCTTCTCGAGTAATTACGAGAACGCCCCTCCGATCCGTAAAAATACGGAAAAACTTTAGACTGTAAAAATCCAATAACCGGATACCAGTAACTGGCTTAAACCAAAGCCGACTGGTAAAAACTGTCCGAAAGTCGTACGCGCGTAAAAGCACGTATGCGTCCGAACCCTTTGTCGCAAAACCATGCAACCTCTATATCGTTTCGCCTGGAGTAGGAAACTCTCTGTGTGGGACTCTAGAGACTCGACTACTACGCTGGCAGTGGGTTTAACCACAGACCGTAAGCGGCACTAGCTGTACGTAACGGTCCCCAGGTAGTTGTCGATAAGAAGGCCGATGAGTAAACCCATCCGAACTCCTACTGAGTCTGATGTGACAATCTCCATACAGTCCGGTCCGTTCGTCCAAGACTATCGCATATCGGGCCTAGGGGGGCGGCAAGCGTCAGTCCCCTAATAGCGGTATAAGTCGTGTCGGAGTGAAGCCCATTACACCCTGAGAAACTACTGGAACCTACCAGCAAATCTCGCTTGCCCTGGCCAGGGACTTTGCGTAATGGCTCTCTGACACAGCACGATATCTTCTCCCAATACCGGGAGGGACGAATCCTGTCTAACCGCCACTGCCTCCAAGTGCTCGGGACTGCACCCAACTGCCACCTGTTTGCACGACTCCTTTGAGCCGTGGTAGGGTAGCAATCTAAGAACAGTGGGACACACTCGAGGCGAAGTAGCAGTGTCAAGTCTGCGAACTACGCTGTACTCATGTCACCTGGGAACTGTTTACTGACGACTGGTATCAAACCAACCAACAGTTCCCTGTGAGTCCTGTCCGGTGTACCCGTAACCTAACGAGCACCTGTATACTATCTCCAGTACGACGTACTGACGGCTGTGGGACAGACCATCTCCCCAACTGGGATGAGAAGCGTACACACCAGTCTACTCCGGAGTATCGATGCTCTGTCTCGATAATCCAACGACCGGAGACCTGAATAAGGATGTGCTTGTAGACTACCCAGCCCCCACTAGTGTGACTGCCATCACAACGCTGGTAGACAAGCAAGATCCTAAGAGCTCTATCAATACGTACACTCACATATTAAGATAGAAAAACTAAGTAGCATACTACCATGTTTAGCAAGACTGTTATATACATGTGAATATCCCAAGCTTCCATTAAGTAATATACAAGCTAGTATGATACAGTAATGGCCTTCTAGGGCATAAACACTAACAATCTCCCACTTGCACTAGGGCCATGTACTGGCATATCGCAGACCAATGATCTCGAGCAGCCTCTCGAACTGAATCTGAGGAAGGGCCTTCGTGAATGGATCATCAATGTTCTCTTCTGAAGCAACTCTCCGAACCTCGATCTCCTGACGATCAATGATCTCCCTGATCAGGTGATACCGCCTCAAGATGTGTCTGGACTTCTGATGGGACCTTGGTTCCTTCGCTAAAGCTATAGCTCCGTTGTTGTCGCAATACAGAGGTATTGGGTCAACTATGGTAGGAACCACCTGAAGTTCTGTTAGGAACTTCTTCATCCAGACTGCTTCTTTTGCGGCATCGCAAGCAGCTATATACTCCGCTTCCATCGTCGAGTCAGCAACGGTGTCCTGCTTGGAGCTCCTCCAGCACACCGCCCCTCCATTGAGGGTAAAGACATAACCCGACATGGACTTGGAATCGTCCTTATCACTCTGGAAGCCGGAATCAGCAAAGGCCTCCAACCTGAGGTCTTTAGCGCCGTAAACCAAGAACATCTCCTTAGTCCTCCTCAGGTACTTGAGAATGTTCTTTACTGCTATCCAGTGTTTCTCCCCAGGGTCTGACTGATACCGGCTTACCACGCTTAGTGCGTAAGCTACATCTGGTCTGGTACACAACATCGCATACATTATAGAGCCTACCGCAGAAGCGTAGGGTATAATAGACATGCGTTCCCTTTCCAAATCAGTCTTGGGAGACATATCTTTGGAGAGGGTGATTCCGTGACAAGCCGGTAGATTACCGCGCTTAGAATCTTCCATACTGAATCTTTTCAGTACAGTGTCGATATACCTGGACTGCGAAAGTCCCAACATCCTCTTGGATCTATCACGATAGATCCGGATCCCCAGAATGTAAGAGGCATCACCCAGGTCTTTCATGGAGAACCTGTGTGACAAGAATCCTTTGACAGATTGTAGCATAGGAATGTCATTTCCTATCAATAGAATGTCATCCACGTACAAGACGAGGAATACGACACTTCTGGCCACAACTTTACTATATATGCACGGTTCATCTGGATTTTTGATAAAGTCATATTCTTTGACTGTCTCATCAAAACAGATGTTCCAACTCCGCGATGCCTGCTTTAGTCCGTAAATGGACTTAAGCAGCTTGCATACTTTCCCGCTGCTCCCACTCTGATTGAAACCCTCTGGCTGATCCATATAGACGCTCTCTTCTAAATTTCCATTCAGAAAAGCCGTCTTTACGTCCATCTGCCAGATTTCATAATCATGGAAGGCAGCAATAGCAAGAAGGACCCGAATGGATTTGAGCATAGCCACTGGAGAAAAAGTTTCGTCATAGTCCAAACCAGGTCTTTGACGAAAACCCTTTGCAACAAGTCTAGCCTTATAGGTTTCCACCTGTCCATCTACACCAATCTTTTTCTTGAAGATCCATTTGCATCCTATGGGTTTTACCCCATCTGGAGCAAAGTCCAAAGTCCATACTTTGTTGGTGTACATGGACTCCATTTCGGTCCGCATTGCATCTAGCCATCGTACCGAGTCGCCGCTCTGGATGGCCTGCTGGAAGTCAGTAGGTTCATCATCTTCTATGATGCAATCCTCTCTATCCCCGTCAATGAGAAAACTGTAGTATCTCTCAGGCGGATGAGACGGCCTACTACTTCTGCGGAGGGGTGCGGGAATGTTCTGTTCTTCTTGAACCTCTGGTTCTACCAAACTTTCAGTAGCAGTTTGTGGTTCTGGAATTTCTTCCAGTTCTATTTCGCTCCCACTTATTTCCTTTCCTAAAAACTGATTTTCCAGAAAATCGGCATTACGAGAAACAAAAACCTTTTGTTCCTCTGCGTAATAGAAATAATATCCCTTGGAGTTCTTTGGATATCCCACAAACAAACATTTTACTGATCGTGCCTCGAGCTTGTCCACATGCTGCTTTTTAACAAAAGCTGGACATCCCCAAATCTTCATATGCTGAAGATGGGGTTTCTTCCCAGTCCACATCTGATATGGAGTGGTAGGCACAGTCTTGGTTGGAGCCCTGTTCAGAAGATATGCCGCTGATTCTAGCGCATAACCCCAGAAAGATCGCGGTAACTCAGCATTACTCATCATGGATCGTACCATATCCAATAGGGTTCGATTCCGTCTCTCCGATACACCGTTATGCTGTGGAGTGTACGGAGGAGTAAGCTGAGAGAGAATTCCTTTCTCTTTTAGGTAACCTAGGAACTCGGCACTCAAGTATTCACCACCTCGATCAGATCTAAGTGTCTTTATACTTTTGCCGGTTTGGTTTTCTACTTCATTCTTATACTCTTGGAATTTCTCAAAAGCCTCGGATTTATGTTTCATCAGATAAATGAATCCGTATCTTGAGTAATCATCCGTGAAAGTAATGAAATAGGAAAAACCACCTCTCGCATGTGTAGACATTGGACCGCATACATCACTGTGTATGAGTCCTAAAAGCTCGCTCGCTCTTACTCCTAGTCCAGTGAATGGAGTCTTTGTCATCTTTCCTTTGAGACAAGATTGACAAGTGTCATAAGTTTGATATTCGAACGTGTCCAAATATCCTTCTCTATGCAACTTAGTCAACCTTCTCTCATTGATGTGACCCAGTCTACAATGCCATAAGAAAGCTTTATTTAAATCTGGAGACTTTCTTTTTAGTGTGTTCTGGACATTGAAAATTTGGAGTTGGTTTAACACATATATGCCGTTATTTAGAGTACCGGACCCAATCAAACCATGATTAAGGTGGATGTTGACAACATCTCTTACAAACGTGAAATCATAACCTTTATTTGATAACAAGGAAACTGATATGATATTACACGTTAAGCTGGGTACAAAATAACAGTTATGTAAAACCAAAATGTGTCCACTCGTCAATCCTAGGTGATAATCCCCGACGGACGCAGCTCCCACGCTAGCTCCGTTAGCAACCCTGAGGATCATATCACCTTCCTTCAGCACTCTACGGTTTCTCAGTGCCTGCAATGAATTGCAAATATGAGATCCTGACCCGGTATCCAATACCCAGGAAGTAGAGTTGATCGACAGACAATTCTCAATTACAAACACACCTGAAGTCGAAGCCACAGCCTGCTTCGGTTCCTGGTTCTTGGCGTTCCACGCCTTGCAATCTTTCTTCCAGTGCCCTTTCCTGTGACAATGGAAGCACTCATCCTGGCCAACTATCGGTACTGCTTTCTTTTGCTTTCCCTTCCCTCTCACCTTACTAACACCTCCTCTAGGTTTGGGTGCGGCCTTCTTCTTCCTTCCTTTGGCCCTAGCCTTGGACCCGGAAGAAGATGCACCGCCAACAAACATAGCGGGTGTTTCCCTTGCCTTCTGCAAGGTGCCCTCTGCACTCCTTAACATGTTCAGGAGTTCCGCAAGTTCAACTTCTTTTCCTTGAAGATTGAAGTTGAGGATAAACTGGGCGTATGTGGGAGGAAGGGACTGGAGAACAAGGTCTGTATAGAGCTCATTATCCAAAGTCGTCCCAAGGTCTGCGAGCTCTTCTATATAGCCAATCATCTGTAGGACATGTTCACCTACCGATGACCCGACAGCCAACCTCGCTCGAAACAATTTCTTTGAGGTCTCGTATCTTGCTATACGAGATTGCTCTCCATAAAGTTCCTTTGTATGGAGAAATATGCCATCTAAGGACATATCCTCGTGCATCCTCTGATGTTCATTGTTCATCGAGGCAAGCACGATGCACTTGGCTCTCGCGCAATCTAAATCCCAGGTTTTGCGGATTTCCTTATCCGCATCACTGGATTTGGGACCAGGGACAGCAGGTGCCGTAGCGGTGAGGATGTATCCCAATTTGTCATAGGTCAAGGCCATCTTGACATTCCGCAGCCAATCTTTATAGTTTGGCCCCGTCAGTATATTTTTCTCTAAAATTAACTTAAGTCCAGTCATTTTCAGGGTCGCTGCAATTAGGAGAGAGAGAAGAAAACTCTTTAGCATGATGCTCTTGCAAGTTTAGAGTGGTTTTTAGTTTATCTAAACTGGATGGCTCCCACTGTTTCTCGAATCCTTCCTCAAACCATAAAAGAAGAATTAGCCAAGACTATTCTCACCGTACAATACTTGCTTAACCGTTCAGCCAGGCCGGTGTCGATACTTCGAGGGAGGTTTTCCAACGCTTTCGCGAAGTTCCTTAATTAAGTAACCTCTTTTCTCTGGGGGCGTAACCCCGCTGACACTTTTCTGGACACCTACTAGGTTTATAGCATTGATCGTTAAGCGACGAATATCCTGATAAGTAGCATATACTCACAGTAGGATCGGGATCCAAATATCATTGTATGATAATGTTGAAGGAATCCTACCAACATTCATCAAACTCCAAATGGTATGCATCTCTTTGCAAATTTCAGTTTCTTTAGAAATTCCCGATATAAGTTTTTGCCCCATGCTCTTATGACCTTGGCTTTGGTCAAAATGTCATAAGTCACATGTCAAGTTCTACCCGTCATTATCTTGTCAATTTGAACCCATCCGTATATACCCCTGACTTTGGTCAAATGGTAATACGACTGTCCCAAACCAACTCATCTATCTTATGCAACAAATGAAAACCCAGTAGCTACCAAACACTATGCCTTGACTTTGGCCAAAATGCATAGCTTGAATACTACTGAATACCCAAATGAAATGACGGAGGGCTACGACTGGTTTTGGCGAAACCGTGAACGTAGTGAACTTGATATAACCGAAGGAACCTGATAGCTTTTAAAAGGAGTGGTTAAAGCTCCGTATTTAAAAATATCTGTTTTAAAAATAACCGAGTGGTTTCTTTTAAATTGTTCCAACGATTTAAACTTTGGTTTGTTTTACTTTGCATTATAGATAATGCGTCCCATCATTAACCTATCATTGCAGAAAACAACGAAAATACAACGTCCTCTTATGCCATCCGCATTCGCCACGGGGTCCCGTCATCACCCGTTAGGTTACTTAACTAACGACAGAGCGGGGGCTGGGCAAGCGCGGGTGTAAAACATAAGTGGCGTCTAAATAGCTATCATAAATATAGATATTTTACATTCGTCTGACGCAATGATATTCATTCCAGAACACAGATAAACAATATTGGATTTGCAAGCAATCTGTATTTCTTTTGAGCCTGCAAGAAAAGACAGATTACACAGTTGTGATGAATAGCCGTTACCCCACCCTCGACCCCTACGGGTACGGCAAACTACCCACCCGGCAGTCTGTGTACCCCACCTTGGGTCAGTCCTAGGAGCAAAAACAGTAAAATGAGATAATACAACGGTGGCTACAACCGCAACCTGGAAGTGCCCCGCAAAAATAATATTACAACAAATTACATTTACAACAAATGAATTAAACAATAACCCATTGCAAACCCCGGCTATACACCACAACAGTCCAATACAGTTTATATGCACAAACAGATATAACCATTTCAGAAATGTGCAACCCCCTGCCAACCGACATACTAGCAGTTGGGGGAGGTTTACGAACACATTAAACAATCACAGATATAATCCAATACGCAAATACTGTACAATTCGATCGAATAAACAACATCAATATTGCTCCAAAATCTGCTCTATTAAACAGTAACCTGAGCAATAATTAAATATTCCAGAAAACACTAAATATCACAGGGGACCCACACAAAAAATTTGGGATCATGACTCGGCAACTCGGCGGCGGAACCGCGGCGGATCGGTGGGATCCGCCGCGCTTCCGCGGCGCTTTAGCCGAGTCATGGGCCCAATTTTCTTGGGTGTTCACCTGGACCCATGTCAAGCTTTCTGAACATCCCTGAAAAATTTTAGGACATCATTTTGGATTCGACAGAAACTGATTTTTATTAGGGTTTTCCGGCTTCGTTTTTCCGTTCGAAATTCGTACAAATTTGCAACTAGGTTATTTATTGTTTAGCGAGGCTTTGATACCACTGTAAGTCGATGTAGTACACCCCAGTACTTATGGGGAGGCGGAATTTTCAAAAACGATCAAGTTTAAACAACGAACATCGACTAACCGCTTGAATCGAAGCTAAACAAATAATAACCAAACACATAGCTAAACTAAACTAAAGTGTTAAGGGATTATACCGATCGAAACTAGTCCTTCGTCTTTGTGTCCTCCTTTGTTCTCCTCGGCCTTCTCTAGGTAGTAGACGATCCACCCGAGAGCGAAACTCCAAGCTAAACCTCTAACTTGAGGTAACTAATCAACTTTGATTGCTAATCAAAGATGAAAGGATGATGTAGAGTGAAGGTTATGGATTGTTTAGTCTAACTAATCCTTTGATCTCAACTCATGAGGTGTAAGGATTAGGGTTTGAAGATGAGAGCTTGAGGAGAGAGAAGGTGAGAATGAATCTTATGAGAATAGTAAATCTATCATAATATATATGAACCTTTAATATTCATCCATAAAAGAAAAACTAAAATGATGAATAATGAAGTTTCATAAATATCTAGTGGTGATTCATAACCATGACTCATTAAGTATTTATCATGCATTAATGATATGCATGAATCACCCTCATGACTCACTAAACTCATTTAATGCAAATGACACCTAAACCTCCTTAGTCACCACTTCTAGAAGCTTCTCGAGTAATTACGAGAACGCCCCTCCGATCCGTAAAAATACGGAAAAACTTTAGACTGTAAAAATCCAATAACCGGATACCAGTAACTGGCTTAAACCAAAGCCGACTGGTAGAAACTGTCCGAAAGTCGTACGCGCGTAAACGCACGTATGCGTCCGAACCCTTTGTCGCAAAACCATGCAACCTCTATATCGTTTCGCCTGGAGTAGGAAACTCTCTGTGTGGGACTCTAGAGACTCGACTACTACGCTGGCAGTGGGTTTAACCACAGACCGTAAGCGGCACTAGCTGTACGTAACGGTCCCCAGGTAGTTGTCGATAAGAAGGCCGATGAGTAAACCCATCCGAACTCCTACTGAGTCTGATGTGACAATCTCCATACAGTCCGGTCCGTTCGTCCAAGACTATCGCATATCGGGCCTAGGGGGGCGGCAAGCGTCAGTCCCCTAATAGCGGTATAAGTCGTGTCGGAGTGAAGCCCATTACACCCTGAGAAACTACTGGAACCTACCAGCAAATCTCGCTTGCCCTGGCCAGGGACTTTGCGTAATGGCTCTCTGACACAGCACGATATCTTCTTCCAATACCGGGAGGGACGAATCCTATCTAACCGCCACTGCCTCCAAGTGCTCGGGACTGCACCCAACTGCCACCTGTTTGCACGACTCCTTTGAGCCGTGGTAGGGTAGCAATCTAAGAACAGTGGGACACACTCGAGGCGAAGTAGCAGTGTCAAGTCTGCGGACTACGCTGTACTCATGTCACCTGGGAACTGTTTACTGACGACTGGTATCAAACCAACCAACAGTTCCCTGTGAGTCCTGTCCGGTGTACCCGTAACCTAACGAGCACCTGTATACTATCTCCAGTACGACGTACTGACGGCTGTGGGACAGACCATCTCCCCAACTGGGATGAGAAGCGTACACACCAGTCTACTCCGGAGTATCGATGCTCTGTCTCGATAATCCAACGACCGGGGACCTGAATAAGGATGTGCTTGTAGACTACCCAGCCCCCACTAGTGTGACTGCCATCACAACGCTGGTAGACAAGCAAGATCCTAAGAGCTCTATCAATACGTACACTCACATATTAAGATAGAAAAACCAAGTAGCATACTACCATGTTTAGCAAGACTGTTATATACATGTGAATATCCCAAGCTTCCATTAAGTAATATACAAGCTAGTATGATACAGTAATGGCCTTCTAGGGCATAAACACTAACAATTCTATCTACTTCTTCTTCTTCATCTTCAAGAAAGAAAACTAGCCACCATCAATGGCATCTTGAGTTCTAAAGTGAGAAATCCAATTCTAAAGTGAACCCACCTCCTATTTCTTCATCCTCTACCTCTTGCCAGGTGGTTTTGGGTGTTTTCTTCACAAGTTTCACAACTTGGTGAAGTCGGAGCTTGATCCAGTGTAGCCTCAACGTAGATCATCTTCGGCACGAAGCCGACGACCTATTCCGCTCATTTCTTCGATGAAGCCGATGCGAGAGTCCGAGATTCGAGATGGACAGCGAGGGGGACGACTACGTGGAGCTAAGGAAGTCGATAACCGGATCTACAAAGGTTGTAGCTTCTTATCTTTAGTTAAGTTGTTAACTAGATTCGTATTTCGCCTAAACTTCTAGTCAACGATCCGTATTAGGGTTTCTCGGCACCCATAAAATTTGAAATTGGCATGGTTGATGCCTTGTGAGACCTCTTGAGAGTTCCTAGGAACCCTACAACACAACCATGATACAATTTCATTTAATTAATATTATTAATTGATATATCATAAATTCATTAGAGTTTGGAAAAAGACGACTGTCAACTGTGCATACGCACCCGTTCCAAAACCCTAATGAAGAACCTCTTCCTCCGCCTCAAACAACTGTGCATACACACCCGCATTCGTGTTCCGAGGAACATGAATACTATGAGATAAAATTAACCACAAAACATATACTAGGATCCGGCTCAAACCAGAGCCCGCTAGTAATGACTGTCCGGACACCAAACGTGCACAAGTACGCGGATGTGAACGAACCCTGTCGCAAAACCATGCGACCTCTACTCTGTTTTGCCAAAAGGAGAATAACCCTCTGTGTGGGACTCTAATGACTCGACACTACGCTGGCAGTGGGTTTAACCACAGACCGCAAGCGGCACTAGTTGTGCGTAACGGTCCTAAGATAGATACCGATAAGAAGACGGACGAGGTGAAACCCATCTGAACTCCTACTGAGTCTGTATGTGACAATCTCCGTACAGTCCGGTCTGTTCGTCTGATAACCTCGCATGGCGGGCCTAGGGGGCGGTAAACGTCATTCCCCTACTAGCGGTACAAGTCGTGTAGGAGTGTAGCCCAGAACACCTGAGATAACACTAGAAACCTACTAGTCTATCTCGCTTGCTCTGGCCAGGGACTTTGTGTAATGGCTCTCCTAGACACAGCACGATATCAACCCCCAATACCGGGAGAGATGAATCCTGTCTAACCGTCACTGCCTCCAAGTTCTTCGGGACTGCACCCAAAAACTACCTGTTTGCACGACTCCTTTGAGTCGTGATAGGGTAGTAATATAAGTACAGTGGGAACACACTCAAGGCGATGTGACAGTGTCAAGTCAACGGACTAAGCTGTACTGATGTAACCTGGGAACTGATAACTGACGATAGGTATAATACCAACCAACAGTTCCCGACGAGTCCTGTCCAGTGTACTCGTAACCTAACGAGCACCCGCATACTATCTCAAGTACGACGTACTGACGGCTGTGGGACAGACCCTCTCCCAAGCTAGGATAAGAAGCGCATGCGCTAGTCTACTCCGGAGTATCGATGCCCTGTCTCGATAGTCCTGCGACTAGGGACCTGCATAAGGATGTGCTTATAGATTACCAAGCCCCCACGAGTGTGAATGCCATCACAACGCTAGTAATCAAGCAAAGATCCTAAGGGCTCCACTAATGTTTAAAGGCGATATGCTAAAAGAAACACAAGCACACATTGAAGCAGAAACAAACCATGTAGCATACTACCATTTTAAGCAAGAATGTCAATACAAGGTGAATATCCCAAGCTTCCATCAAGTAATATACAATCAAGTATGATACAGTAATGGACTCTAGGGCATATACACTAACAATCTCCCACTTGCACTAAGGCCATGTACTGGCGTATCGAAGACCTATCATCTCGATCAGCCGCTCGAACTGAGTCTGGGGTAAGGCCTTGGTGAATGGATCGGCAGTGTTATCTTCCGTGGCAACTCTCTGAACCTCGATCTCCTGGCGACCCACGATCTCCCTGATCAGGTGATACCGCCTCAAGATGTGTCTGGACTTCTGATGGGACCTGGGTTACTTTGCTAAAGCTATAGCTCCGTTGTTGTCACAATACAGCGGTATTGGATCAACAATTGTAGGAACCACCTGAAGCTCCGTGAGGAACTTCTTCTTCCAGACGGCTTCTTTTGCGGCATCTGCAGCAGTGATATATTCCGCTTCCATCGTCGAGTCAGCAACGGTTTCCTGTTTGAAACTCTTCCAACACAACGCCCCTCTATAGAGGGTACAGACATAACCCGACATGGACTTGGAATCATCCTTGTCACTCTGGAAGCTGGAGTCAGCAAAGGCCTCGACCTGGAGGTCTTATCCTCCATACACCAAGAACATCTCCTTAGTCCTTCTCAGGTACTTGAGAATGTTCTTTACTGCTATCCAGTGTTTCTCCCCAGGGTTTGACTGATACCGGCTTACCACACTCAGTGCATAAGCTACATCTGGTCTGGTACACAACATCGCATACAATATAAAGCCTACCGCAGAAGCGTAGGGTATAATAGACATGCGATCCCTTTCCAAATCAGTCTTGGGAGACATCTCTTTGGAGAGGGTGATCCCGTGACAAGCCGGTAGATTACCGCGCTTCGAATCTTCCATACTAAATCTTTTCAGAATGGTGTCGATGTACCTGGACTGTGAGAGTCCTAGTATCCTCTTGGATCTGTCACGATAGATCCGGATCCCCAGAATGTTTGAGGCATCTCCCATGTCTTTCATGGAGAACCTGTGTGATAAGAACCCTTTGACCGATTGTAGCATAGGAATCTCATTTCCTATCAAGAGAATGTCATCCATGTATAAAACGAGGAATACTACAGTTCTCGATACAAATCTACTATAGATGCATGGTTCATCTGGATTTTTGATAAAGCCAAATTCTTTGACCGTCTCATCAAAACAGATGTTCCAACTCCGCGATACCTGCTTTAGTCCATAGATGGACTTAAGCAACTTGCACACCTTTCCGCTACTCCCACTCTGAATGAAACCCTCTGGCTGGTCCATATAGACACACTCCTCTAAATTTCCATTTAGAAAAGCGGTTTTTACGTCCATTTGCCATATCTCATAATCGTGGAAGGCAGCAATGGCAAGAAGGATCCGAATGGATTTCAGCATAGCCACGGGAGAAAAGGTTTCGTCATAGTCCAAGCCAGGTCTTTGACGGAAACCCTTTGCAACAAGTCTTGCTTGAAAGGTCTCAACATGTCCATCTACACCAATCATCCTTTTGAAGATCCACTTGCATCCTACGGGTTTTACCCCATCTGGAGCAATGTCCAACGTCCATACTTTGTTGGTGTACATGGACTCCATTTCGGTCCGCATTGCATCCAGCTATTTTACCGAGTCAACGCTCTGAATGGCCTGCTGGAAGCTAGTCGGCTCATCACTATCAATGATGCAATCCTCTCAATCCCCGTCTATGAGAAAACCGTAGTATCTCTCGGGCGGATGAGACTGCCTACTACTTCTGCGGAGCGGCGTAGGAATGTCTTGATCTTTCGAACCCTCTGGTTCTACTAAGCTTTCAGTAATAGCTCGTGCTTCTGGAATTTCTTCCAGTTCTATTGCGCTCCCACTTATCTGATTCTCCAAAAACTGAGTTTCCAAGAAGTGGGCATGCCGAGAAACAAAACCCTTTTGTTCCTCTTCGCAATAGAAGAAATATCCCTTGGAGTTCTTTGGATATCCCACTAACTTGCACTGTACTGAGCGTGCCTCGAGATTGTCCGCATTCTGCTTTTTGACAAAAGCTGGACATCCCCATATCTTAATATGATTAAGATAGGGTCTCTTCCCACACCACATCTGATATGGTGTAGTAGGCACAGTCTTAGTTGGAACTCGGTTCAAAAGGTATGCAGCTGATTCTAGCGCATATCCCCAGAATGATCGTGGTAACTCAGCGTTACTCATCATGGACCGTACCATATCCAATAGGGTTCGGTTCCGTCTCTCCGATACACCGTTATGTTGCGGAGTGTATGGAGGAGTAAGCTGAGAGAGAATTCCATTCTCTTTTAAGTAATCCAGGAACTCGGCACTCAAGTATTCACCACCTCAATCAGATCTCAGTGTCTTGATACTTTTGCCTGTTTGTTTTTCTACTTCATTCTTATATTCCTGGAATTTTCCAAAGGCTTCGGATTTATGTTTCATTAAGAAGACATAACCGTACCTTGAAAAGACATCCGTAAAAGTAATGAAGTAAGAATAACCGCTTCGTGCATGCGTAGACATTGGACCGCACACGTCGCTGTGTACGAGTCCCAAGAGCTCGCTCGCTCTCACTCCGTGTTCAGTGAACGGAGTCTTTGTCATCTTTCCTTTGAGACAGGATTGACAAGTTGCATACGATTGATATTCGAACGGATCCAAATATCCTCCTGTATGTAACTTCGTCAACCTTCTCTCATTGATGTGACCCAGTCTACAATGCCATAAGAAAGTCTGATTTATTTCCGGAGACTTTCTTTTGTGTGTATTCTGGACATTGAAAATCTGTGGTTGGTTTAATACGTATATACCATTGCTCAATGTACCTGACCCAATCAGAACTTGATTAAGGTGAATGTTTACAACATTACTTACAAACGCAAATTCATAACCTTCTTTAGAAACCAAAGATACAGAAATGATATTACAAGTTGCGTTGGGTACAAAAAAAGCAATTACGTAAAACCAAAACATGTCCATCTGACATTCCCAAGTGATTGTCCTCCACGGCCTCAGCATCCATGCTAGCTCCGTTTGCAACTTTGAGGGTCATGTCACCTGCTTTCAAAAACCTACGCTTTCTCAACGCCTGCAAAGAATTACAGATATGAGATCCTGATCCGATATCCAATACCCAGGACGTAGTGTTTATTGATAGACAGTTTTCAATAACATACACACCTGAAGCTGAAGCCGCAACTTGCTTCAGATCCTGTGTTCTGGCCTTCCAAGACCTGCAATCTTTCTTCCAGTGTCCACTCTTGTGACAGTAAAAGCATTCTTCCTTATCCACAAGCTTCCCTGCTACCTTTGTTGCTTTTGCCTTTCCCTTCGTATCCTTCTTACTAACACCGCCCCTTGGTTTGGTGGGGGTTTTCTTCTTCTTTCCTTTGGCTTTCGCATTGAACCTAGAAGAGGAAGATCCTCCTACAAACAAAGTGGATGTTTCCCTACCTTTCTATCGGGTGCCCTCTGCACTCCTCAGCATGTTGAGGAGCTCTGAAAGTGCAACTTCCTTTTCTTGCAAGTTGAAATTCAGGATGATTTGGGCGTAAGTGGAAGGAAGGGACTGAAGAATCAAGTTCGTATAGAGCTCATTCTCCAAGGTGGTCCCATGGTCCGCGAGCTCCTCTATGCAGCCAATCATCTTAAGCACGTGTTCGGCTACCGATGATCCGACGGCCAATCTTGCCAAAAACAACTTCTTCGACACTTTGTATCTGGTGATACGAGATTCCTCTCCTTACAGTTCTTTTGTATGGAGAAATATGGATTCGAGGGCCATATTCTCATGCCTCCTCTGATGTTCATTATCCATAGAGGCAAGCACGACACATTTGGCCTTCGCGCAGTCAATTTCCCAGGTCTTACGGATTTCCCTATCCGCGACGCTGGTTTTGGGTCCTAGGACAGGGGGAGCTTTGGTGGTAAGAAGATACCCCAACTTGTCATAAGTGATTGCTATTTTGACATTCCTGAGCCAATCTTTGTAGTTTGGCTCTGTCAGTATGTTTTTATCTAGTAGTAACTTAAGTCCAGTCATGATGTTTGGTCGCTGCAATTAATAGAGAGAGAAGAAACACTTCAGCATGATGCTCTTGCAAGTTTAGAGTGGTTTTTAGTTTGTCTAAACAGGATGGCTCCCACTGTCTCTCGAATCCCTCCTCAAACCATAAAGGAAGAATTAGTCGGGATCAATCTCACCGCACAATACTTGCTTAACCGTTCAGCCAGGCCAGTGTCGGTACTTCGAGGGAGGTTTTCCAACGCTTTCGCAACGTTCCTTAATTTAAGAACCTCTTTTCCCTGGGGGCATAGCCCCGCTAACACCTTTCTAGACACCTACTTGGTTTATAGCATTGGTCGTTAAGTGAGAAAGTTCTGGAGGAGTAGCATATACTCATAGTAGTATCAGGATCCAAATATCACCGCGTGACAAAACTGAAGGAATCCTACCAGAATCATCACACTTCAAATGGTATGCAACACTAGCAAGTTTCAGTTCTTTTGAAACTCCCGATGTGGATTTTTACCCCATGCTCTTATGACCTTGACTTTGGCCAAAATATCATAAGTCACATGTCAAGTTCTACCCGTCATTCTCCAGGTTAATTTGAGCCCACCCGCACATACCCTTGACTTTGGCCAAAATGGTAGAACGACTGCCCCAAACTAACCCATCTATCTATGTTGCACATGAATACCCAATAGCTACCAATCTCTATGCCTTTACTTTGGCCAACATACATAGCTTGAATACTTATTGACCATTCATGTGAAACGACGGAGGGCTACGAATGGTTTTGGCGAAACCGTGAACGTAGTGAACTTGATATAATCGAAGGAACGAGATAGCTTTCAAAGTAGTGGTTCAAGCTCCACATTTAAAAGTTTGGTTTTGAAAAGAACCGATTGGTTTTCAAAGTGTTCCAACGACTTTTACTTGGTTTATTTTTATCTTTCATTAATTCCAATGCGTCCCATCATTTAATCCTACCATTGCAGAAAACAATGAAAATATAACGTACGCTTATGCCATCCGCATTCGCCACGGGGTCCCGTCATCACCCGTTAGGTTACTTAACTAACGACAGAGCGGGGGCTGGACTAGCGCGGATGCAAAACATAAGCAACGCCTAAATAGATATCATATAGATATATATAAACATTCGTCACATGCAATGATAGCCATTCCAGATCACAGATGAATACATTGGATATACTAGGAATCCATAATTCGTACGAGCCTGTAACGAAGAGCGGATTACACGGTCGCGATGAATAGCCACACCCCACCCTAGACCTCTACGGGTGCGGCAAACTACCCACCAAGTATCCGAAGTGAAGCAACCTCCCTCAACGACGTGAGTAGGCCACTCGTCACTTCGAGTTACACGGTAGTTTGTGCACCCCACCTGTAGTCTATCCTAAGAGCAAAAACAGTAAAAAGAAATTATACAATGACGAGTACAACCCCGACCCGGTTGTGCGGCCATACAAATAATATTAAATCAATTTACATATTACAAGAATTGAAAGATAAACAAAACTCTCATCTCACAATTCCCCCCGGCTATTCATCCGCGACAATCCAACGAATTCATATACACATACCATCAACATCACATATCACAGATATGTATAACCCCCACTAATCGACGTATAGCGATTAGCAGACGTTCGATACATATATAACATTACAAATACAACCCATTAGCCAAAGTCTACAGAAAATCGACCAAAAATACGGATTTGTAACCACCCTAAAAACCAACTTGTTCTTTGGAAATTCTGGGCAGAAACAAACCATCCTAAAAATCACAAAATACCCCCAGAAACAAACTGCAGGAGAAACGATCCACGGCCGAGTCAACTCGGCCGCGGATCCGCGGCAGAATCTTCTGCCGCGGAACCGCGGTGAGTTGGTCGGTTCGCTGGATCTTTTTTCTTTCCAGTTCTTTAAAAAGCCTGAGCCGATTTTTAAGATATGATTTATTACTTTTAGAGCAGAAAAAAAAATCGGCAGCAACTTGGTTTTTCCGGGGTGTTTCGCGGTTTTTTGTTCAGACGAAATTCTAAATACTTTGCTATCATGCTAGGGTGTGTTTAGTTAGGCTCTGATAGCACTGTAAGTGCACGTTACCTCTCCCGGTTCTTTCGGGCTTGCGGAAATAGTAAAAAACGATTTTTAGGGTTTAGGTAACATGGACTACGAAAACGGATCTTGGCTAAACTACACACTAGCAACCTAACTAGAGATTTAACTACTCGGTTAGGGGTTATACGTCACTTGAACTCCTTCTTCTTGGACTCTTTGTATTGGATGGTGCTTTCCTCGTCGCCTACTCTTGTCAAAGTTGGATCCACCTTAGGGTTTCTTCCTTGAGCTCCTTTCTCGAACTTTGAGAGAACTAAGGTCTTTGTCTTGCTAGACCTTCAACCTTAGAGTGAGTATAGAGTGGTTTTAGGTATTTTATCTCAAGGAGAGGTTTCTCAACTCATGAGAATGGATCTCCTTGAACTAGAGGAGGAGGAAGAAGAAGAGAGGAGAGAGAATGGTTATGATAGAATGAGATGGTTTTTTACAACCATAACAATATAAGTGATTTAATCAAATTAATAAATTTAATCAAATGAAAAAGTTGATGGAAGGTTTGATGAGACAATTATCATTTCACGTTTAATGGTTTTTGCAAAGATCAAAGAGCATCTTTGATGTGTAATGATGATGGTCAAAGTTTCAACCAAGGTCAACAAGTCAACAAACCCAACCATGATACAATTTCATTTAATTAATATTATTAATTGATATATCATAAATTCATTAGGGTTTGGAAAAAGACGACTGTCAACTGTGCATACGCACCCCTTCCAAAACCCTAATGAAGAACCTCTTCCTCCGCCTCAAACAACTGTGCATACACACCCGCATTTGTGTTCCGAGGAACATGAATACTATGAAATAAAACTAACCCCAAAACATATACTAGGATCCGGCACAAACCAGAGCCCGCTAGTAATGACTGTCCGAACACCAAACGTGCACAAGTGCGCGGATGTGAACGAACCCTGTCGCAAAACCATGCGACCTCTACTCTGTTTTGCCCAAAGGCGAATAACCCTCTGTGTGGGACTCTAAAGACTCGACACTACGCTGGCAGTGGGTTTAACCACAGACTGCAAGAGGCACTTGCTGTGCGTAACGGCCCCCAGGTAGATGCCGATAAGAAGACGGACGAGGTGAAACCCATCTGAACTCCTACTGAGTCTGTATGTGACAAACTCCATACAGTCCGGACTGTTCGTCTGATAACATCGCATGGCGGGCCTAGAGGGCGGTAAACGTCAGTCCCCTACTAGCGGTACAAGTCGTGTCGGAATGTAGCCCAGAACACCTGAGATAACACTGGAAACCTACCAGTCTATCTCGCTTGCCATGGCCCGGGACTTTGTGTAATGGCTCTCCTAGACACAGCGTGATATCAACCACCAATACCGGGAGAGACGAATCCTGTCTAACCATCACTGCCTCCAAGTGCTTCGTGACTGCACCCAAAAACTACCTGTTTGCACGACAATTTTGAGCCGTGGTAGGGTAGTAATCAAAGTACAGTGGGAACACACTCGAGGCGAAGTGACTGTGTCAAGTCAACGGACTAAGCTGTACTCATGTCACATGGGAACTGATAACTGACGATAGGTATAATACCAACCAACAGTTCCCGACGAGTCCTGTCCAGTGTATTCGTAACCTAACGAGCACATGCATACTATCTCAAGTACGACATACTGACGGCTGTGGGACAGACCGTCTCCCAAGCTGGGATAAGAAGCGCATGCGCTGGTCTACTCTGGAGTATTGATGCCCTGTCTCGATAGTCCTGCGACTAGGGACCTGCATAAGGATGTGCTTATAGATTACCCAGCCCCCACGAGTGTGACTGCCATCACAACGCTGGTAATCAAGCAAAGATCCTAAGGGCTCCACTAATGTGTAAAGGCGATATGCTAAAAGAAATACATGCACACATTAAAGCAGAAACAAACCAAGTAGCATACTACCATTTTGAGCAAGAATGTCAATACAAGTTGAATATCCCAAGCTTCCATCAAGTAATATACAATCTAGTATGATACAGTAATGGCCTCTAGGGCATATACGCTAACACCCTCTGCACTCTTCAACATGTTGAGAAGTTCCGGAAGTTCAACTTCTTTACCTAGAATATTAAAATTCAAGATAAACTGGGCGTAGGTGGAAGGAAGGGACTGGAGAATCAAGTCTGTGTACAGCTCGTTCTCTAACGTGGTCCCAAGGTCCGCGAGATCCTCAATATAGCTAATCATCTTAAGGACGTGTTCCCCTAGAGATGATCTGACGGCCAACCTCACTGAAAACAGTTTCTTCGAGGTCTCGTATCTTGCGATACGGGATTTCTCTCCATATAGTTCTTTAGGATGGAGAAGTATGGATTCAAGGTCCATATTCTCATGCCTTCTCTGATGTTCATTGTCAATAGAGGCAAGCACGAGGCACTTGGCCTTCGCGCAGTCAATCTTCCAGGTCTTACGGATTTCCCTATCCGCGACAATAGATTCTGGACCTGGGACGGCGGGGGCCTTAGTGGTAAGGAGATACCCCAACTTGTCATAAGTGATTGCCATTTTGATATTCCTGAACCAATCATTAGAGTTTGGCCCTGTCAGTATGTTTTTATCTACTAATAACTTAAGGCCTGTCATGTTGTTTGGTCGCTGCAATTTGGAGAGAGAAGAGAAACACTTTAGCATGATGCTCATGCAAGTTTAGAGTGGTTTTTAGTTTGTCTAAATAGGATGGCTCCTACTGTTCCTCGAATCCTTCCTCAAAACATAAAAGAAGAATTAGTCAAGATTAATCTCACCGTACAATACTTTCTTAACCGTTCAGCCAGGCCGGTGTCGGTACTTCGAGGGGGGTTTTACGACACTTTCGCGAAGTTCCTTAATTAAATAACCACTTTTCCCTGTGGGCGTAGCCTCGCTAACACCTTTCTAGTCACCTACTTGGTTTATAGCGTTGATCGTTAAGTGAAAAAATCTCCCGAGGAGTAGCATATACTCACAGTAGGATCGGGATCCAAATATCATCGTGTGATAAAGTTGAAGGAATCCTACCAAAATTATCACACTCCAAATGGTATGCAACACTAGCAAGTTTCAGTTTCTTTAGAAACTCCCAATGTGTATTTTTGCCCCTTGCTCTTATGATCTTGACGAAGGCCAACATATCATTAGTCACATGTCAAGTTCTACCCGTCATTACCCTGGTTAATTTGAACCCACCCGCACATACCCTTGACGAAGGCCAAAATGGCAGTACGACTGTCCCAAACCAATGCATCTATCTATGCTACAGTTAAATGTTCATCATCTACCAATCACTATGCCTTGACGAAGGTCAAAATACACAGCTTGAATACTTCTGAACATTTAACTGAAATGACGGAGGGCTACGAATGTTTTTGGCGAAACCGTGAACGTAGTGAACTCGATATAATCGAAGGAACATGATAGCTTTTAAAAGGAGTGGTTTAAGCTCCGCATTTTTAAAAGTTTTGCTGTTTTGAAAAAACCGAGTGGTTTTGAAATTGTTCCAACGATTCAACTTTGGTTTGTTTTCTTTGCATTTATTTAATGTTATCCCATCAATTAATCCTACCATTGCAGAAAACAACGAAAATATAACGTACGCTTATGCCATCCGCATTCGCCACTGGGCCTCGTCATCACCTGTTAGGTTACTTAACTAACGACGGAGCGGGGGCTGAACTAGCGCGGATGTAAAACATAAGCAACGTCTACTAGATATCAGATTTAGATATATACATTCATCAGACGCAATGATAGTCATTCCAGATCTCAGATGAACACATTGGATATGCTAGGAATCTGCGTTTCGTTCAAGCCTACAACGAATGACGGATTACACGGTCGTGATGAATGGCCAAAATCCTATCCTAGACCCCTACGGGTGTGGCAAACTACCCGTCAAATACCAGAAGTGAAGAAATCTCCCTCAACAAAGTGTGTAGGACACTCGGCACATCAAAGTACCCGGTAGTTTGTGCACACAACCTTGGGTCTATCTTAGGAGCAGAAAATAGTAAAAGAAATAATATACAATGGCGGCTACATCCTCAACCCGGATGTGCGACCTAAATATAATATTACGTCAATTTACAATTTACATCGAATGAAAAATGAAAAACACTCATCTCACATCCCCGGCTATTCATCCACGACAATCCAACAAGTTCATATACACAAACCAATAACACAGATCAAAGATATAATCCAATTAGCTAAAGTTTATAGAATTTCGATCGATATTCAAATTTGAAACTACCCTAAATACAAAAATATACTCAAGGGAATCTGGGCAGAAACAAAGTATCTGAAAAATCACAAAACATCAAGCTGGACAATCTGCAGGAAAAATGGGTTGACTCCGTGTCGACTCGGCCGCGGATCCACGGTGAAACGCATGGTTTCGCCGCGCTTCCGCGGCAATCTGACCGAGTCACGAGCTCGTTTTTCTTGGGTGTCCTGGAAAATGCCTGCACGTATTTTTCAGGTCTCTGAAAATATTTTTAGACCTGTTTTCAAAATCGACAGAAAACATAAATTTTTGATGTATTTTGCGATTTGTCTGGGATCGAAGTTCTAAAGACTTTGCTAACATGGTAGTTGTTGTTTTGCTAGGCTCTGATACCACTGTATGTCTATGATACCCAGCTTGGTACTTACGGGGAGGCGAAAAGAGTAAAAAAATTGAATTTTTATCACAAGGTAACATAGACCATGAATTAGGATCTTTTCTAAACAATAACTAACAAACTAACTTAGAGTTTTAACTACTAGGTTAGATGATTATACCTTGGTCTTGAACTCCTTCTTCTCTTTATTGTGAGCTTCTTGGAATGATGTAGATGGCTCCTCCTCACCGGCGTCTTTATATCGAAGAAGATCCACCTTACCTTGAGCTCCTACCTCAACAATGAAATAACTAGAGTGCTTGGCTTGCTAGACTAAGAACCCTAGAGTGAGTAGAGAATTATTTTGGTGGTTTAGTCTCAAAAGCTTTCGATCTTCAACTCATGAAAGTTTAAAGCTTTGAGAGTGGAAGAGGAGAGAGCAAACCATGAGAGAGAAAGATAATATGAGAATGAGAGGATAAAGATCTCATATGAGGTAATATGATAATAATAATATTAATTAAGATAATTGTGATGGTGTATTGATTTGACCTTTATCTTGTCACAATTAATTCTAAGCATGCTCAAAGAAAATATCTCATGCTTAACAAAAATATCTAAGTCAACATGAGTTAACAAGTCAAATGGTCAAACCAACATTAGCCATGATACAATTATCTCTAATTAAAACTATTAATCATTTTCCTTCTTCTCATTATGGTTTTGATCAAGTCAATGGTCCAAACCCTAATGAGGTGTCTCCTCCTTTGCCTCTGTCAACTGTATGTAAATACCAGTGTCCGTGTTCCGAGAAACACGAATATAATGAGACTAAACCAATACTAGGATCCATCCTAAACCAAAGCCCACTAGTATCTACTGCCCGAACACCGAACACGCACAAGTGCGCGTATGTGTACGACCCTGTCGTAAAACCATACGACATCTACTCATATCGCCCAAAGGTGAACAACCCTCTTTGTGGGACTCTAAAGACTCGACACTACGCTGGCAGTGGGTTTAACCACAAGCCGCAAGTGGTACTATCTGTACGTAATGGTCCCCAGGTAGATGTCGATAAAAAGGCCGAAGAGGAAAACCCATCTGAACTCCTACTGTAACACCCGTGCCCAGTGCTACTAATTTCAGTTACCGTTCGAGCGTAGTGCGGCACTTATTTCATTTATCTTGTTTGATTGTTACTTACTGTAAAATTTTACCCGGCAAATTCATTTCTGCATATAACAATTTTTGGCATCTAAAATAAAATTAAAAATATTCATCTTGGCCTGCTTGACACCCCTAACCCCGTTGTATCGTCCGTGCATCGTGTTCTCGTCCCGTTCAGTGAAACGGGCGAGTTTGGACGGCTACGTACATGTACGTTTGTCCGTTTTGGGGGTATGCTTTTTGATCATAAAACACTTCATTTTGAATTTTGGATCCCGCTTAAAATTCTATTATTTCAATTTCAAATTTTTGGATCCGACCCGGGCGCGATTTGGTAATGTTTTACTTTGCGCCAAAATCTCAAATTTAATTATATTTTAACCATCGAATATTTCCTTAAACTTATAATATTTTTATTGTTCCTTATATCTTCTAAATCTCTCTATTTAAAATTTTCCAAACAAACAAATCCCTTCACAACCAATCAAAATCCCTCATTCCCGTGGGCCCCACTCTATTTCTCTCCATCTCTCTTTCTCTCTCCCGCATCTCTCCTCTCTCTCCCCTGTATATCTCTCTCCCTTTTTTTCTCTCTATCTCTCTCTCTCTCTAACTTTTCTCTCTCTCTCCTCTATATTATTTATTTTTCCCTCCTCTTCCTTCGTTTAAAACGCAACCCAAACCCCACGAGAAACGGCCGCCTTGCCCTCGCCGCTGCTGCCCAACGCCGACGACACCATCACCGGCATCCTCGTCCTCGTCATCTCCTCACCATCCTCTCCTTCTCTCTCATCCTCCTTCATCGATTCCAGAGCGCCTGCACACCCCGACCAGCACCGCAGCCACCTGCGTCCCTGCACCCGTTGCACCGCCGTGAGTCGCCGCCGGTGACCCCGTCCTCGTGTCCCTGGCTTCGCAAGCCCCCCTCGGTGAGCTAGCTCCCCTCCTCTTTTCATTTCTTCTTTCTTTCTCTGTAAGTAATTTATTGATCTGGAAATCTCGTTCACTGTCGGCGTAGCCCACCGCCGGAGTTCGTCGACGCCGTCGACCGTCACCACCCGTCCCACAGACCATTGTATGCCTTCCCCCTCCATCATCTTTCCCTTTCTTCTTTATTTTCCCTTTCTTTTCTTGATTGCAACTCTTAACATTCGCTGTTTTTTATCTCGTCGGAATCCGGCCGTGCCGGCGACGTGTCCCGACGTTCCAGTGAGGTACCCCGACCCGTGTGGTTCCATTGTTCGTCGTTTGGGTTCATTCCGTGAACCGTATGCCCGTCGCGAGTTTCCCCGCCGACATTTTACATTCCGTTATTCCCGGTTCGCAACCCGTCGAGGCAAGTAACCCTTGCTACATGCTAAACAATATTTACATATATATTATGACACCCTAAACCTGTAAATTTAACTTTGGTATTATATTTTCCCACATTTTCATATAAAATATTGTTATTTTATCTTTAAACTTGGAACCTACAGTTTGCAATTGAACCTAATAACCACATTTACCTGTTTAATCACATTTTTTAATATTGACATAGCTTATGGCATTTATCTCTATAGTTTTGTTCTATTCGGACACTCGTATGCATTTTAACCTGTAATAGCTGTATTGAACCTTTATATAAATCATTGCACCTCTAAAGTGCTTAAACTTGTTAACCTGATTAAAAGGCCATAATTGTCATACTGCATTCGCATAACATTGAAATCATCTCTGTGACACAACTGACAATTGTACTGCTAATTCAGTGAATCTGCCTATTGCTTACTTCATTGCTTATCTCATGTTGTTGATACCCATGCTTGATTATATATCCGATTGTGAGTACACCTATGATGTGGCTTGCTTCTTGAACTGTCTTGCTACCTACACATTGATTGACCCGACATGGTACCATATATTGCTTGACTTGACATGATGTACCTTAACCAGATCCATTACCTGATCTTGTGTTTAATGCCAACAAACCTGACATGTAGTCCTTATGGACCGTTCCTGTTGTCAATCCAGACAAACCTGTTTACCTGATCCTGTATTGGCATTAGTTTCTTGATTTCAGGATACCTGACTTGACTTGCACATATAACTTGGGGGTATATGGAAATTTAAGGTGAAACCTGACATGTAACTCGACAGTTCACTACCTGTCCTGAGTGTACACATTCCTGTTTTGTGCCTAGCGGCATGTCTCGGTTTCAGCCGAGAATATTGTGGCCGTGGTCCCGGGTATGTACGGGATACTATCGAGTGTACACATTCCTGTTTTATGCCTTGCGGCATGTCTCGGCTGCAGCCGAGAATATTGTGGCCGTGGTCCCGGATATGCACGGGATACTATTGAGTTACATTGATGATTAATCAATTTGGTTTCAAAGACTTTAGAACAGAGAACCTGATAGAACAGTTTAGTTTACCCACTGCACACTACCCTGCACTGCCCTGATTCATATTACTGTTACCCTTGCTTTATTCATGTTTTTATTCGCATTGCCTGTTTATTATGTTATTACCAGATGATTTGACGCGCTGACGTCTGGGTTTTGGATGGCCCAGATTCAGTACCGCTGTCCCAGTCCGAGCAGGAGTACTTCAGCCGACAGGCTGAGTTGTTAGTGTTAGCAGTAGTTAGCTTTTCTTTCCTGCATTTTATTCCTGATGTGAGCCCGCATTATGGGACATACATTCCAGTTATTTTGTATTGGATCTTTCGCTTCCGCATTTATTTATTATTGACTCATGTTATCTTGGATTATGGACAAGTTTTAGATAGTTTTATTTTGTTCTTGATATCTCTACAGCCGTAATGTGACGGTGGAGGGATACTTCCTGCCCACAGGTAGCATGGTTGGCTATGTCACGTGCCCATTTTAGCATACTCTGGGAAGCGGGGCGTGACATGGTTCTTTTGGTATCATAGATAGGTTAGTTGGGTTGATTCTTTTGTAGTTGGGTATTGTACCCAATACACGAATCAGAATACCCGTGTTTAGGAAACATGTCCTGCCACCTTGCCGTTTACCATTCTTGAATCACATTCTTCCTGATTATATCTTTCACGATGTGCAAACTTCCTTTGCATATCGACTCGAAACCTGACTCCTTGTTATCTCTAGGACTTAGGCGACTTGGGTGGAGTTATGTAATTGTGGCTATGATACCGCGGCATAGTTACAATGCGGCACTCTATTTAAGTATCTTGGAGTTCTAGCCTTGTTCTATATATTGAACCTATCATCATGCTAATGTGTGGTGTTTTGATTTCAGGATTATGGCAGATAAGAATTTGAAGACGTACCAAAGGCGTGTGGACGAAGCCGCCATGCTTGGAGTGATAAGGGGAATGCTAGAGAATCAAAAGAGACAGACCGAGCTGATCCAGCAGCAAGCGGAATCGTTTCAGGAAGGTTTGCAGATCGTTCAGCAGTCTGTGAACAATGTTGGAGCTAAACCAGTTGACCGAGTAGGGACCGTAGCAGATTTCAGACGTTTGGGTCCGTCTACATTTACTGGTTTGGAGGAGCCGTTGCCAGCGGAGCAATGGCTAGTTGACACAGAGAATTTGCTTATTGCGGCACAAATTCCGGATGAGAAAAGAGTTGATGTGGTACGCATTCAGTTAGTGGACTACGCCCGAGAATGGCGGCTTGTGGAGGAGAACCGCTTGCCCAAGCCGATCAAGTAGGCGGATTTTTCAAAGTGTTTCCTGGAGAAGTTCTTCCCGCGGACTGCACGGGAGGAAATGGAAGAGAAATTCATCGGGCTAAAGCAGAATGGAGCACCCGTGGATGTGCATGCAGCAGAATGGACAAGACTCAGTAGATTCGCTGGACCTTTAGCTGCCAACGAGGCAGACAGGGCACGAAGGTCCATGCGCAGCTTGGACGTGGACATCCAGCGGCACATTGTCTCCCTGGGTTTGACCACTTTCTCACAAGTAATTGCGGCATCCCTAGAGCAGCAGAGTTTATCTAGGATGAAGGGGAGTTTGCAGTAGACAGCAGTTGCGGTAAAGAAGCCAGCATTTGTACCTAATCGAGCTCATGGTCGCAGAGGTATTCCAGGGGACCGTCGAGGTGTAGCACCCATGAAGAAGCCAGTGATCGTCGATCGAAGAAAGAGCATGACCTGTAACTATTGCAATTTACCTGGCCACATGCAAAAGGATTGTCGAAGGAGGCTGGGAATCTGTTTGGTTTGTAGAGCGGCTGATCACGCCGTTAGTGCTTGTCCGTCGAAGCTTCGTACGAGAGATGATTTTCAGAAGCCTCCGCAGAGACCGTTCCAAGGACAGAAACAGCTGACTCAAGGACATTATCAGGCTCGAGCTTTTACCTTGACAACAGAAGAAGCTAAGGCATCAGGAGAAGTTATTTCAGGTACTCTACTCGTTCGTGGTTTTCTCGCATTAGCGTTATTTGATTCTGGTGCATCCCATTGCTTTATGTCATCCAAGTTTTTAACAACACACTCGATTGGCTGCACGACCCTGTCTAGTTTCTGGGACATACACACTGTGAATGGGAAAATCATAGCTAGTAGGGAATGTAAGGATTGTACAGTTGTTGTGTGCGGACGGGAGCTTTTTGCAGATTTCTTGGTGATTGATACTGGCAGCTATGAAGTCGCCTTGGGAATGGATTTCTTTGGCACTTTCCACGCTCACATTGATTGTAGGGCAAAGAAAGTAATTTTCCAGATTCCCGTACATCCCGAGTTTACCTTCTCTGGTGGAAGCAGTTCTGTCGCGCCAGTCGAGTTTAGGGCTAGGCCGAAAAATGATATTCTTGCAGCAATGGAAGTTGATTTAAGTGAAGAAACGGCTGTTGTTCGCGATTTTATGGACGTGTTTGAAGATATATCGGGTTTACCGCCGAAGCGAGACGTAGAGTTCGCAATTGATCTTATTCCTGGTGCAGCGCCAGTATCCAAAGCGTATTATCCAATGGCACCAGAAGAGTTGGAAGAAGTCAAGAAACATGTTGCTGAATTGCTTGAAAAGGGTTGGATTCGAAGCAGTAACTCGCCTTGGGGAGCTCCAGTTCTTCTAGTAAAGAAGAATGATGGCACAAGAAGGATGTGCATCGACTATCGAGAATTAAACCGGGTTACTATTAAGAACAAGTACCCGATCCCTCGCATTGGCGAACTTTTCGAGCAGCTTAGTGGCGCGAGGGTATTCTCGAAGCTTGGATTTGCGATCCGGATATCATCAGGTCCGAGTGAAAGCAGAAGATATTTGCAAGACGGCATTCCGAACTCGGTATGGACATTACGAATACTTAGTGATGACCTTCGGAGTAACGAATGCGCCGGCAATATTCATGGACTTGATGAACCGAATCTTTTCACCGTTCTTGGACCAGTTTATTGTGGTATTCATTGACGACATTCTAGTTTACTCGAAAAGTTTTGAAGAGCATGCTGAACATTTGAAGATCGCACTACAAACGTTGAGACAAGAGAAGTTATATGCGAAGATGAGTAAGTGCGAGTTTTGGCTGGAGGAAGTAAAGTTTTTGGGGCATGTTATGCATGGCGACGGAATTGCCGTCGATCCAGAAAAGATTGCAGCAGTTCGAGATTGGCCGATTCCAAAGAATGTTGCGGACATAAGAAATTTTCTTGGACTCGCCGGATATTACAGAAGATTTGTGGAGAACTTTGCTCGTCTGGCAGAGCCGTTGACCAAGCTTACGCGCAAGGAGGTACCTTTTGTATGGACGGACAAATGTGCGTTAGCTTTTGAGACGTTGAAGCAGAAGTTGATAACCGCCCCTATTCTGACCTTGCCAGACAATTCCGGAGGATTGGTGATTCACAGCGACGCATCTTGGAAAAGATTGGGATGTGTTTTGATGCAGCATGGAAAGGTTGTATCGTACGCATCAAGACAGTTGAAGACCCATGAGAAGAATTACCCAACTCATGACTTGGAACTTGTGGCTGTGATTTTCGCTTTGAAGATTTGGAGACACTACCTTTTGGGTGAAAGGGTCGAAGTTTTTACTGATCATAAGAGCTTGAAGTATGTGTTCACACAGAAGGAGCTTAATATGAGGCAGCGTAGATGGTTGGAGCTGATGGCTGACTACGATCTTGATCTTAAGTATCATCCGGGGAAGGTAAACGTCGTGCCGGATGCGCTTAGTCGGTTACCAGCAATTCAGGTGTTAACTACGCAGAAGGAGCTCGTTGAAGATTTTCGAAGATTTGACTTGGAGGTTGTGCTACCGCATTCTAATGGACAGTTGATGCAGCTGCAAGTACATTCGTCATTGATCGAGAATATTAAAGCAACACAATCACAGGATCCTAGACTGCAAAAGTTTCGAGAGCAGGTTGAAGCCGGACTACGAACAGATTTATTGATCCACGAAGATGGTTCGTTGAGCTATGTAAGTCGTCTGTATGTGCCAAAAGGAGATATTCGTGAAGAGCTTATGAAGGAGGCACACAGTTCAGCTTATTCTGTACATCCTGGAGGCACAAAGATGTACCGAGATGTTCGACTGCATTTCTGGTGGGAAGGCATGAAGCGGGAGATTGCTCGCTTTGTGGCGAAGTGCTTGGTGTGTCAGCAAGTTAAGGCTGAACATCAAAGGATTGCTGGTTTACTGCAACCACATCCGATTCCTCGGTGGAAGTGGGAACATATAACCATTGATTTCGTGACGGCCTTACCGCGGAGTCCAAAGGGCAACAATGCTGTATGGGTGATTGTTGACCGATTGACCAAGGCAGCTCACTTCATTCCTTTCCGGGTTGGTCAATCAATAGAGACTTTGGCAGAACGGTACATGCAAGAGATTGTAAGATTGCATGGAGTACCGGTGAGCATTGTGTCCGATAGGGACACTCGGTTCTTATCACAGTTCTGGAGGAGTTTACAGGAAAGTTTGGGGACTCGATTGAAGTTTAGCACAGCTTATCATCCTCAAACTGATGGTCAGTCGGAGAGAATGATCCAAACTCTTGAAGATATGTTGAGAGCATGCATGTTAGACTTCAAGGGTTCTTGGGAGGATCATCTACATTTGGTGGAGTTTTCTTACAACAACAGTTTTCAGGCAACTATCCAGATAGCTCCATTTGAAGCTTTGTATGGTCGTAAATGTCGTTCACCAGTTTGTTCGGACGATGTCGGTGAACGAAGATTATTGGGACCAGATTTGGTTGTGCAGACAGTTGAGAAAGTTAACACTATCAGAAATCATATGAAGGCAGTACAAGACAGACAGAAGAGTTGGGCAGACACGTCGAGAAGACCTCTAGAGTTCGCCGTGGGTGATTTGGTGTTCTTGAAGATATCACCAACTAGAGGGGTGATTCGTTTTGGAAGTTGAGTAAAGCTTTGTCCTCGATTCGTTGGACCCTTTGAGATCTTGGAGCGTGTTGGTGAGGTAGCGTATCGTTAGGCGTTACCGCAGTCCTTGGCGAATGTGCACGATATGTTTCACGTATCTCAACTACGAAGGTATGTTCGAGATAAAACGCACGTATCGGATCATTCGGAGTTAACAGTATGAGAAGACTTGACTTTTGAGGAACGACCGATTGAAATCGTGGATCGAAGGGAAAAGGTTCTTAAGAACAAGGTGATTCCTCTTGTGCTTGTTTCTTGGGGTAATTGCTCGCATGGAGAGTCCACTTGGGAACGAGAAGATGAAATACGGCAGAAGTTTCCTCACCTTTTCTTGTAGTTATCTGTCTTTGTATTCTTGGAATTTCGAGGACGAAATTCTTTTTGTAGTTGGGTATAATGTAACACCCGAGCCCAGTGCTACTAATTTCAGTTACCGTACGAGCGTAGTGCGGCACTTATTTCATTTATCTTGTTTGATTGTTACTTACTGTAAAATTTTCCCCGGCAAATTCATTTCTGCATATAACAATTTTGGGCATCTAAAATAAAATTAAAAATATTCATCTTGTCCTGCTTGACACCCCTAACCCCGTTGTAGCGTCCGTGCATCGTGTTCTCTTCCCGTTCAGTGAAACGGGCGAGTTTCGACGGCTACGTACACGTACGTTTGTCCGTTTTGGGGGTATGCTTTTTGATCATAAAACACTTCATTTTGAATTTTGGATCCCTCTTAAAATTCTATTATTTCAATTTCAAATTTTTGGACCCGACCCGGGCGCGATTTGGAAATGTTTTACTCAACGCCAAAATCCCAAATTTAATTATATTTTTACCATCGAATATTTCCTTAAACTTATAATATTTTTACTGTTCCTTATATCTTCTAAATCTCTTTATTTAAAATTTTCCTAACAAACAAATCCCTTCACGGCCAATCAAAATCCCTCATTCCCGTGGGCCCCACTCTATTTCTCTCTCTATCTCTCCCGCATCTCTCCTCTCTCTCCTCTGTATATCTCTCTCCCTCTTATCTCTCTCACTCTCTCTAACTTTTCTCTCTCTCTCCTCTATATTATTTATTTTTCCCTCCTCTTCCTTCGTTTAAAACGCAACCCAAACCCCACGAGAAACGGCCGCCTTACCCTCGCCGCTGCAGCCCAACGCCGACGACACCATCACTGGCTTCCTCGTCCTCGTCATCTCCTCACCATCTCTCTCATCCTCCTTCATCAATTCACGTGCTCCTGCACACCCCGACCAGCGCCGCATCCACCTGCGCCCCTACACCCGTTGCACCGCCGTGAGTCGCCGCCGGTGACCCCGTCCTTGTGTCCCTGGCCTCGCAAGCCCCCCTCGGCGAGCTAGCTCACCTCCTCTTTTCATTTCTTCTATCTTTCTCTATGAGTAATTTATTGATCTGGAAATCTCGTTCACTGTCGGCGTAGCCCACCGCCGGAGTTCGTCGATGCCGTCGACCGTCACCACCCGTCCCACAGACCATTGTAAGCCTTCCCTCTCCATCATCTTTCCCTTTCTTCTTTATTTTCCCTTTCTTTTCTTGATTGCAACTCTTAACATTCGCTGTTTTTGATCTCGCCGGAATCCGGCCGTGCCGGCGACGTGTCGCGACATTCCAGCGAGGTACCCCGACCCGTGTGGTTCCATTGTTCGTCGTTTGGGTTCATTCCGTGAACCGTGCGCCCATCACGAGTTTCACCACCGACATTTTACGTTCCGTTTTTCCCGGTTCGCGACCCGTCGAGGCAAGTAACCCTTGCTACATGCTAAACAATATTTACATATATATTATGACACCATAAACCTGTAAATTTAACTTTGGTATTATATTTTCCCACATTTTCATGTACAATATTGCTATTTTATCTTTTAACTTGGAACCTACAGTTTGCAATTGAACCTAATAACCACATTTACCTGTTTAATCACATTTTTTAATATTGACATAGCTTATGGCATTTATCTCTATAGTTTTGTTCCATTCGGACACTCGTATGCATTTTAACCTGTAATAGCTGTATTGAACCTTTATATAAATCTTTGCACCTCTAAAGTGCTTAAACTTATTAACCTGATTAAAAGGCCATAATTGTCATACTGCATTCGCATAACATTGAAATCATCTCTGTGACACAACTGATAATTGTACTGCTAATTCAGTGAATCTGCCTATTGCTTACTTCATTTCTTATCTCATGTTGTTGATACCCATACTTGATTATATAGCCGATTGTGAGTACACCTATGATATTGCTTGCTTCTTGAACTGTCTTGCTACCTACACATTGATGTACCCGACATGGTACCATATATTGCTTGACTTGACATGATGTACCATGACCTGATCCGTTACCTGATCTTGTGTCTAATGCCAACAAACCTGACATGTAGTCCTCATGGACCGTTCCTGTTGTCTATCCAGACAAACCTGTTTACCTGATCCTGTGTTGGCATTAGTTTCTTGATTTCGGGATACCTGACTTGACTTGCACATATAACTTAGGGGTATGGGGAAATCAAAGGTGAAACCTGACTTGTAACTCGGCAGTTCACTACCTGTCCTGAGTGTACACATTTCTGTTTTGTGCCTAGCGGCAGTTCTCGGTTTCAGCCGAGAATATTGTGGCCGTGGTCCCGGGTATGTCCGGAATACTATCGAGTGTACACATTCATGTTTTGTGGCTAGCGGCATGTCTCGGCTGCAGCCGAGAATATTGTGGCCGTGGTCCCGGGTATGTACGGGATACTATTGAGTTACATCGATGATTCATCAATTTGGTTTCAAAGACTTTAGAACAGAGAACCTGATAGAACAGTTTAGTTTACCCACTGCACACTACCCTATACTGCCCTGATTCATATTACTGTTACCCTTGCTTTATTCAAGTTTATATTCGAATTGCCTGTTTATTATGTTATTACCTGATGATTTGACGCGCTGACGTATGGGTTTTGCATGGCCCAGATTCTGTACCGCTGTTGCTGTCCGAGCAGGAGTACTTCAGCAAACAGGCTGAGCTGTGAGTGTTAGCAGTAGTTAGCTTTTCTTTCCTGCATTATATTCCTGATGTGAGCCCGCATTATGGGACATACATTCCAGTTATTTTGTATTGGATCTTTCGCTTCCGCATTTATTTATTATTGACTCATGTTATCTTGGATTATGGACATGTTTTAGATAGTTTTATTTTGTTCTTGATATCTCTATAGCCGTAATGTGACTGTGGAGGGATACTTCCTACCCACAGGTAGCATGGTTGGCTATGCCACGTGCCCATTTTAGCGTACTCTGGGAAGCGGGGCGTGACACCTACTGAGCCTGAATGTGACAATCTCCGTACAGTCCAGTCTGTTCATCTAAGAGTATCGCATATCGGGCCTAGAGGGGAGGTAAACGTCAGTCCCCTAATAGTAGTATAAGTCGTGTCGGAGTACGGTCCAAAACACCCTGAGAAACTACTGGAGTACTTACCAGTAAGTCTCACTTGCCCTGGCCAGGGACTTTGTGTAATATCGATCCGAACACAGCGCGATATCAACCCCCAATAACGGGAGAGACGAATCCTATCTAATCGCCACTGCCTCCAAGTGCTTCGGGACTGCACCCAACTACTACCTGTTTGCACGACTCAGTAAAGTCATGGTAGGGTAGTAATCTAAGAACAGTGGAAACACACTTGAGGCGAAGCAGCAGTGTCAAGTCGACGGACTAAGCTGTACTCATGTCACCTGGGAACTGTTAACTGACGATCGGTATAGTACCAACCAACAGTTCACAGCGAGTCCTGTCCAGTGTAATCATAACCTAACGAGCACCTGCATACTATCTCCAGTACGACATACTGATGGCTATGGGACAGACCATCTCCCCTCCTGGGATGAGAAGCGTACACACCAGTCTAATCTGGAGTATCGATGCCCTGTCTCGATAATCCTACGACCAGGGACCTGTATAAGGATGTGCTTGTAGACTACCCAGCCCCCACTAGTGTGACTGCCATCACAACGCTGGTAGTCAAGCAAAGATCCTAAGGGCTTTATCAATATGTTTCAGCGATATGTTAAAAGAAACACATACACATATTAAGATAGATACAAACCAAGTAGCTTACTACCATATTGAGCAAGATTGGCAATCCGTGTATATATCCCAACCTTCCAAAATATAATATACAAACTAGTACTATACAATAATGGCCTCTCGGGCATATCACACTAACATAGAGTGGATTCCATCTAGATCATCACACAATGAAAGTTGGATCCCGATCCCACTGATGAGTTGGATTACTTTCGGGAGATTATTTCACTTAACAATCAATTCTATAAACCAAGTAGGTGTCTAGATCGGTGTTAGCGGGGCTACGCCTCCAGGGAAAAGAGGTTATATAATTAAGGAACTTCGCGAAAGCGTTGGAAAACCTCCCTCGACATACCAACACTAACCTGGCTGAAAGGTTAAGCAAGTATTGTGACGTGCGATTAATCCTGACTAGTTCTTCTTTTAAAGGATTGAAGAATAATTTGAGGAAACAGTGGGAGCCATCCTGGTTAGATAAATTAATAACCAATCTAATCTTGCAAGAGCGCATGCTGAGTGTTTCTTTTCTCTCTCTCCAGGTAGCAACCATTTCACGCCCTAATTAAGATAATAAAATGTATCGCTTGACCGATCCGAATTCTTGTTCGGGGATGGGGAACGTCGGTTCGGCTCTAACTTACGACAACAGTCATAAGTATGAGCAAGAGAAAGAGGATTATATGGATTCCTAGGAGACCCCATTGAAGAAGAAGCATACTATTGCATCTACTTCAGGTGTTCTTGTAATTGAAAACTGCTTTTCGGTCAGTCCTACCTCCTGGGTACTAGATACCAGATCGGGATCTCATATCTGTAATTTATTGCAGAGGCTGAGAAAAAGTAGGATAGTTGGACCTGGTGATATGTCTCTCAGGATAGGGAACGGAGCACAAATTAATGTTGCAGCCGTCGGTAAATATCACCTAGTGTTTCCAAATGGCAATACTATGATTTTGAACAATTTCTATTTTGTACCTTCCATGGTTTGCAACATAATATCAGTTTCTTTACTTGATAAAGATGGATATAACTTTGTTCTTGATAGAAATATCATGAACATTACCTTGATAAGGTACTGGTTGCAGAAGGTACACTGTGTTATGGTATCTATGTTCTAAATCAGAATACAGTTCTCAATGTACAAAACTCACGCAAGAGGAAGAGTTCAGATACGAACGAATCCTATTTGTGGCATTGTAGACTTGGTCATATAGGAGAGAAAAGACTGAGTAAGTTACATAAAGATGGACTCTTGAATACGTTCGAATTTTCATCTTAAGAAAATTGTCGGTCTTGTCACAAAAGAAAGATGACAAAATCTCCGTTCAACGGACATGGAGAAAGGGCAGCAGAGCTCTTGGGACTCATACACAGTGATGTATGTGGTCCGTTGTCTATACATGCAAGGGGAGGGTTCTCGTACTTCATCACATTCACTAACGATCTCTTTAGGTTTGGATATGTGTATCTCATGAAACACAAATCTGAAGCTTTTGAGAAATTCAAACAATTTAGAAACGAAGTAGAAAACCAGACTGGCAAAAGTATCAAGATCCGCCGATCGGATAGAGGAGGGGAGTACATAAGCACGGAATTCCTAGAATACTTAAAAGAGAATGGAATTCTCTCTCAACTTACTCCTCCGTATACACCACAGAACAACGGTGTATCGGAGCGGAGGAATCGTACCTTATTGGATATGGTTCGCTCCATGATGAGTAATGCTGGGTTATCTCTTTCATTCTGGGGATATGCACCTCAAACAGCAGCACATCTTTTGAATCAAGTTCCATCCAAATCCGTGCTTAAGACTCCGTATGAAATATAGAGTGGTATGTGTTTGTATCTTAAACATATTAAGATTTGGGGTTGCCCAGCTTATGTCAAAAAGCAGAACCCAGACAAACTTGAGGCACGGTGAGTTTTGTGTAAGTTTGTGGGATACCCAAAAGATTTTAATGGGTATCTATTCTACCAAGCAGAGGAACAGAAGATTATTGTTTCTTGGAACGCCACATTTATGGAAAAAGAATTTCACATTAAAAATATTAGTGGAAGCACGGTAAAACTGGATGAAATTCCAGAGACACAAACTATAACTGAAGATTTGGTGGAACCGCTAGATTCAGTTATACCCGACGAACCTCAGCCACTCAGCAGATCTGGTAGGATTTCTCATCCGCTCGAGAGATACTATGGTTTTCTCACAGACGGGGATCGAGAGGATTGCATCTTGGAAGAAGATGATCCTGCCAGTTTCAGGAAGGCCATTATCAGTAGGGACTCTGATAAGTGACTGTATGCTATGTGATCCGAAATGGAGTCCATGTACACCAACAAAGTATGGACCTTGTGTTAGTGATATGTATGCCCTAGAGGCCATCACTGTACATACGATGTATATTGTAGTGGGTGCTTGGACATATATAGGGAGGACTTTCTTGCTCGACATGATAGTATGCAATCTGGTTGCTCTTTATCTTAACATGTACTCTGATTGTCTCTATGTTACATGTTGATAAAGCCCTCAGGATGAGTACTTGACTACCAGGACTATGATGTAGATCATACTTGTAAGTCCACGTTACCTCTCCCGGCTCTTTCGGGCTTGCGGAAACGGTAAAAAACGATTTTTAGGGTTTAGGTAACATGGACTACAAAATACGGGTCTTGGCTAAATTACACACTAGCAACAAACAAGAGAGTTATCTACTCGGTTGGGGGTTATACCTCAACTTGAACTCCTTCTTCTTGGACTCTTTGTAGTGGTCGGATGGTGCTTTCCTCGTTGCCTTCTCTTGTCGAAAATGGATCCACCTGAGGCTTTCTACCTTGAGCTCCTTTCTCGATCTTGAGAGAACTAAAGTATCCGGCTTGCTAGACCTTCAACCTTAGGATGAGTAGAGAGTGACTTTGGGTGTTTTATCTCCAAGGAAAGGTTTCTCAACTCATGAGAATGATTCTCCTTGAACTAGAGGAGGAGGAAGATGAAAGGAAGAGGGAGAATGGTTATGATAGAATGAGAATAGTTTTTACAACCATAACAATATATGTGAATTATCTAATTAATAATATTAATCTAAAATGAAAAAAATGATGGTTGGTTTGATGAGACCATTATCATATCACATTAAATGTTTTTTGCAAAGATCAAAGAGCATCTTGAAAAGTAATGATGATGGTCAATGATTCAACCATGGTCAACAAGTCAACCGAGGTCAACAAGTCAACAACCCTAACCAAGACAAAATTTCATTTAATTAATATTATTAATTGATATTCCACATATTCATTAGGGTTTGGAAAAAGACAACTGTCAACTGTGCATACACACCTGTTCCGAAACCCTAATGAAAAACCTCTTCCTCCCCCTCAATCAACTGTGCATACACACTCGCATTCGTGTTCCGAGGAACCTGAATACAATGAGATAAAACTAACCCCAAAACATATACTAGGATCCGGCTCAAACCAGAGCCTTTTAGTAATGACTGTCCGGACACCAAACGTGCACAAGTGCGCGGATGTGAACGAGCCCTGTCGCAAAACCATGCGACCTCTACTCTGTTTTGCCCAAAGGCGAATAACCCTCTGTGTGGGACTCTAAAGACTCGACACTACGCTGGCAGTGGGTTTAACCATAGACCGCAAGCGGCACTAGCTATACGTAACGTTCCCCAGGTAGATGCCGATAAGAAGACTGACGAGGTAAACCCTTCTGAACTCCTACTGAGCCTGAATGTGACAGTCTCTGTACAGTTCGGTCTGTTCATCTAAGAACATCGCATGGCGGGCCTAGGGGGCGGTAAACGTCAGTCCCCTACTAGCGGTACAAGTCGTGTCGGAGTGTAGCCCAGAACACCTGAGATAACACTGGAAACCTACCAGTCTATCTCGCTTGGCCGGGCCAGGGACTTTGTGTAATGGCTCTCCTAGACACAGCGCGATATCAACCACCAATACCGTGTAGGGTTCCTAGGCACTCTAGTGAGGTCTCACAAGGCATCAACCATGCCAATTTCAAAAATTATAGGTGCCGAGAAACCCGACTACGGATCGTCGGCTTGATTTCTAGGCGAATAATGAAACTAGTTAACACTTAACTACAATATTACGGAAATACAACCTTTGTAGATCCGGTGCTCCACCTCCATAGCTCCGCAACGAAGACCCCTCGCTGTCCATATTAATTCCCGGGCTCTAGTGTCGGCTTCATCGGAGGAATGGCGAGCTAGGTCGTCGATGTCCATGCCGAAGATGATCTACGTCGAGGCATCGCTAAATCAAGCTCCGACTTCACCAAGTCAAGAAACTTGTGAAGAAAACACACTCTACTACTTAGCAAGAGGTAGAGGATGAATAAATAGGAAGTGGGTAGACTTTAGAATTGGATTTCTCACTCATTTCTATCAATCACCATTGATGGAGCTTGCTTTCTTCAAGTGAAGAAAGGAAGAAGAAGAAGAATTATGTTATGATAAGTTAATTAAAAAAGAAAAGAATAAATAATCCTTATCATAACATGACCATAGTTAAGTGTAGAGAACTAATCATGGTTTAATGCAATGGTTAGGGTTAAGCTAAAAACAAAATGGTCATCAAGTCAAAGCATTAATGAAGCTTCATGAATGAACAAAAGAAATGCCACCATTTTATCATTTCATTTTCTTTTTCCAAAAGAATAAATAAATGAATAAAATGAATAAGCAAATAATAAACCCTAACCATTTCATTAACCAAGGTTTAATTCTTTATACTTAACCAATTTTACATGCACCATCAAACATGATACAAGCATGTGCACAAAATCATATCACATATATAAAGCGCACATCCGAGCGAGAAAATCCATTTAAAGTGAACCGATACTAGTTAATGCAAAGTAATATATCAAATATATAATTATGCATTAAATCATTAAATCAACACTTGATTTAATGATCCGGTCATATCGCATATAACCGACTAGTATCATTACTAACAACTTATCGAATCAACACTTGATCCGATAACCCGGCTATATCGCATATAACCGATCAATGTCACAAATCGCGAGAATCAAATACAGTATCACATACTGGTATCATTCTCGGTCCTGCACATATCTCATATGCGCTCCTATTTCATTTCGCTTGAGCTAGGAAACCTCTGTGTAGGACTCTAAAGACTCGTCAATACGCCGGCAGCAGATGATGATCATATCAAACACCCACAAGCCGCAAGCGGTCTACTAAACGTAACGGCCACCCGGGTATTGAGCGATCAGAAGATCGACGAGCAAGCGCGCTCACACTCCAGTGAATCCAACCAGTAACACTACCGTACAGTCCGGTCTGATCGTCTGATATGTCGCATATCTCGCCTAGGGGTGGTAAACGTCAGACCCCAATAGCTCGATAAGTCGTGTCGATATGAGGTCTATAACAATTCGAGAAACTCTTGGTAACACTTACCAGTAAATCTCAGCAACCCTGGCCAGGGATTTCCTGTTATAGCCAATCGAACACAGCGCAACATCAACTCCCTATACCGGGAGAGACGAATCCCCTCATATCGCTCATTGCCTCCATGTGACTCAGGACTGTACCCAAAAACCACGGTTTTGCATGCCCTCTTGGACGTGGTAAGATGGAGATCAAAGCACAGTGGGAACCACACAAGACTCTATGACGATCTCGGGTCAACAGACTACTCTGTACCAGTGTCACCAGAGAACTGCCATCTGACGTGAGGTATAATACCATCTGGGAGTTCTCGGCGAGTCCGTCCAGTGTACCCAGGCTCTACTGAGCACCCGTATATCTCCTCTGATGTCAAACACCAATGGATATGGGATCATCCATCGCCCATCTGTATGGGTCGAGAAGGTACACGCTAGTCTACTCTGGTATATCGATGCCCCGTCTCGATACACCCATGACTAGGGACTTTGAAGGATGTACTTATGGACTACCATGTCCCCACTAGTATGATCCGCATCATAGTCTAGGTAGTCAAGTACACATCCTAAGGGCTTTACCAACATGTAACAGAGAGACAATCAGTGTACATGTTAAGGTATAGGGTAACCAGATAGCATACTATCATGTCGAGCAAGAAAGTCCTCCCTATATATGTCCCAGCATCCACTACAATATACATCCTATGTACAGTAATGGCCTCTAGGGCATACATATAACTAACAATCTCCCATTTGCACTAGGGCCATCTGTAGCAGTGGTTGTAGTATCTCATACTCAACCATCCCAAAAAAGTCTCTCTCTGGGAATAGGCCTTCGTGAGTGGATCCGCCGTGTTATCCTCTGAATCTGCTCTCCTTGCCTCGATCATGCTGGAGATCGACCATCTCCATGATCAGGTGATACTGCCTTAGAATATGTCTGGATCACTGATGGGACGGGTGTTCCTTGGCATAAGCCACAACTCCATTGTCACACAATGGGAGGAACTAAGTTCATCTCATGAACTAATATACACCCAGACTTCCTCTTTGGTAGCATCTCAAGTAGCGATGTATCCAGCCTTTATCGTCTAGTATGCCACGGTATCTAGCTTGGAACTCTTCAAACATACCGTCCCTTTACTGAGGGTAAAGACAATGCCTGCGACTGACATTCAGTCGTCTTTATCACCCTGGAACCCTTCCAGTGATTCTCCCAAGGATCGATTGATATCGTCTCACTACTACTAGTGAGAATCCTAATATCTAATTAGATCTATCTCATAGATCCAAAACCTAGGATTTAGTAGGTATTACTTTGATCCTATATGGAGAATCCTAGTGATATGCGGAGATCGATCGATCGTAGCATAAGAAACTCCTTTCTTATCAAGAGTATGTCATCCACGTACTCTACGAGGATCGCCACCATACTCCCTACTACCTTTTTGTTTATACAAGGTTCATCTACCATTTTGATGATGTCAACTTCTTTGACTAATCCATCAAAACAGATGTTCCAGCTCCGCGATGCCTGCTTTATCCTATAAAGCATCTTGCACACGTTTCCGCTGCTCCCACTGTTTACGAAGCCCTCTGGCTGTGTACTTATAGACGCACTCTTCTAAATCATCATTTAGAAAAGCAGTCATGACACCCAACCACCAGATATCGTAGTCATGGTATGTAGCCGTGGAAAGTAGGATCTGGATGGACTTAAGCATAGCTACTTGAAAAGGTTTCATCACTATCCAAGCCTGGTCAATAACGAAAACCTTTAACAAGTCTAGCTTTGAAAGTCTCAACCTTTCCATGTACACCAAGTAATCTTCTCAAGATATACTTGCTCCTGATGGGGATTTAACCCTTCAGATATAGCAACCAAAGTCCATACTTTGTTGGTGTATAAGGATTCCATCTCAGATCACTAAGCATCCAGCCATTCTTACAGAGTCTTACTCCTGATGGCCTGCTCGAAACTAGTTGGGTCATCATCTCATGATGCAAACCTCGCTACCACTGTCATAGAGAAACTGAAGTATCTCTCAGGTGGGTGAGGAACCCTACTAGATCGGCGGAGAGGCTGAGGTTCGTTGGAATCTACTGAATCCTTTGGTTCTACCGAATCATCTGCTGTAGTTTGTATAGCTGGAACCTTTCCAGTTCTACATAACTGATGTTTCCTCGAGCTTGTCCGGATTTTGCTTTTAGACACAGGGTGGACAACCCAAATCTTAACTAACTTAAGATATGGGCTCTTCCCTTTCCATATCACATATGAAGTGGTAGGCAACTGATTTGATTAGAACCCTATTCAATAGGTATGCAGCTTCTCAAGTGCATAACCCCCTAAAAGAAAATAGGTAACTCAGTATTACTCATCATAGAGCACACCTTATCATATAGGGTGTATCTTCTCCGCCCCGATATACCATCGTGCTATGGTGTATACAGAGGAGTAATTCTGAGAGAGAATCTCATTCTCCTTTAAAATAGTCCAGGATTTCCGTGCTCAAGTATTCTCCTCCTTGATCTCATCATAGGACAGAATACTTATACCCGTATTTTGGTTCTCTACTTCTCGCTTATATTATGTGAATATCTCAAAAGGTTCGGACTCATGTTTCAACAGGAACATAGATCTGAATCTCGAAAGATCATCAGAGAATGTAATGAAGTACAAAGAATCGGTCTTGGCATGTGTAAACTGGGGACCTACATACATCAACATGTATCATCCCAAGAGTTCACTAACTCTTTCTCTGTTACCAGTAAACGGAGCTATGGTCATCTTATCTTTGTGACATGACTGGTGAGTTTCACAAGATGTAAATTCAAACTGCTTTAAATATGCATCTAAATGTAACTTCAGCTAGTCGGGTCACATTGATATGACCTAGTCTACAATACCTCAAGAAGGATCCGTTCATTTCTGAACTCTTCCTCTTGTGTGTGTTCCGTATACTAAGAACTGTAGTTTGATTTAGAACATCAATGCTTTTAGATAACGTGCCTGAACCGATCAACTTTTGATATAGGAAATGTTCAAAACATTATCCAACAATACAAAATTTTATCGTTTCTTTACTGATAAAGAGACTGATATGATTTTGTATATCAGGTTCGGTATCTAATAACATTCGTTCAGAATCAATGTATTACTATACAGGGTGACAGTGACCAACAGACTTGGCTGCAACACTTGCCCCATTTTCTGCCTCATGAAACTTATCACCCGTTCTCAGTTTTTCTACGTTTTTGTAGCCCTATGTAACAGATTACATATCTGGGATCCTGATCCGGTATCATATACCCAGGATGCGGAGGATACTGAGAAACAGTTCTTTGTAATGAACACACCCGAAGACGATGCATCAGCATGCACTCTCTTCGTTTGGGCGGCACGGGAAATCTGGTATTCCCCAATTTCCTGCTCTGTCTTATAACAATTATAAGTTGGAGCGGGACCAATGTTCCCCAGCTCAGTATAACAAGCGGGTTCGGTCAATAATCCGTATTATTATCTTGATTAAGGCGTGACATGGTCGCTACTAGGAGAGAGAGAGAGAAGAAAACACTCAGCATGCGCTCTTGCAAGAATAGATTGGTTATTATTTTATCTAATCAGGATGGCTCCCACTGCTTTTTATCAAATCTTCCTTCAAACCCTAAAAGGAAAGACTAGCCGGGATTAATTACACACCACAAGTTCGCCAATCTTTCAGCCAGGCCAGTGTCGGTACTTTGAGGGAGGTCCCCCGTGCTTTCGCACGAACCAAATTAATGTAAACCTCGTTTTCCCAGAGGCGTAACCCCGTTGACACCTTTCTAGACACCTACTTGATCGGCTAATTGTAATGTATAAAACTCCCCCAGGAGTAACTCTTACTCGCAGCGGGTATCGGGATCCAACTATCTCATAGAAGGTATGCAATCTCATTGCAAATTTCAACACTTGAAATTCCCGATAATATTTTGCCCCTAACGTGCTATGACCTTGACGAAAGCCAACAAACCATAGCCCGCTATTCAAGTTCAACCCGTACATTTCTTGATCGAATTAAACCCACCCGCACGACCTTTGACGAAAGCCAACAAAGCCGCACGACTACCCTAATCCAATCGCATCGTATGCTAGCAGATAAGCAGCATATAGCTACCGCACACTGCACCTTGACGAAAGCCAACAAATACAGCACGAATACTATAAACAACTTATCTGAAATGACGGAGGGCTACGACAGGTTTTTCTGAAAACCTATTGCGTAATGAACTTGATATCGTTGTAGAATCAAATGATTTTAAAATGGAGTGTTTCTGAGGCTTTTCTAGTTTTTGCTAAAGGAGTCACTCCCGGTGAAGGGATCGTCGGTCCTTTCCTCGTCGAATGAGGTGCGGGATATATCATATATATCGCTGTGCAAAGCAGAACTCTTAAAAGCAATCAAAAGACAAACCGAGTGTGTAGCATCTGCCAGTTATTGCTAAAGGAGTCACTCCCGGTGAAGGGATCTCGGTCCTTTCCTTATCGAATAAGGTGCAGGATATATCACATATACCGCTGTGCAAAGCAAGAACTGTAGCTACCTGTTTTATTTTGAAATTCGATTCTACAACATCTTTAGGTTTCTTTTATTTCATTAATCTCATTAATGAAGTCCCATCATTAAAGTACCTAAACATCACAGATAAATACGACGTATACTTATGCCATCCGCATTCGCCTCGATGTCCCCTCATGCACCGTTAGGTTAGGTAACTAACGGCAGAGCGGGGCAGGGCTAGCGCGGGTGTAAAACATAAGTAACGCCTATATAATATATCATATATACTATATACTGTATCTATCACAGAACATCACATGATCACATCACAGATATCGCAGCAGAAGAAACATATGAAATATTGGATATACTAGGACGTCCGTGTTTTTGATACGAGCCAGTATAAAACACGGATTCCACGGTCGCGATGAATAGCCAAACCCACACCCCAAGACCCCTACGAGAGCGGCAAGCAACCCTACCAATTCTGGAGTTAGGAGACCCGGACTCGACTCCTCGAGTTGGTCTCCCACTGGAATCCAGAACCCGGTTGCTTGTGCTCTCCTCCTTGGGTCTATGCTAGTGCGGAAAAGTAAATAATATACAAACGGTGACATCTTCCGCAACCTGGAAGTGCCCCAATAAAAGAATATTACATACAAGTTTTTACATGAATGAAATTGAAAAACACTCATCTCACATAAAAACCCCCGGCTATTCAAACACGACGATCCAATATAACATATCCAGCAACACATAACATCACATGTCATCAACGTAAGTAAATATGCGCATCCCAATTGTCGTTGACATATAGCAACGAAACCGGCGATATCACATATTAAACTTACGGTCACAGAAAAGAAAGTGTAAAACTACAACAGTTGGAATCCGCAATCTGCATAGACATCGCATGCCTAATCAAATGAATTACTTAGACATCACATGCCTAACAGTTATAAACCTCGCATTTTAGTCTCATTATCGAAAACACTTTTCAATATCAAGTCGGGCAATTCAACAAGATTCTCGACTACCTGATCGAATGCTCGTCGCAAACTTTAGTAGGCGGCCGCACCCCCGATGCCGTCGACGAAGTGCACCAAGGCGGAACACCGCTACCGCGAGCACCCGAACGGATGCTTTCGGCGACGGGGTTATCCTACAGTCACTTGGTCGGGGCTATGGGGTGTAGCTGTCTATTAAGTTTACCGGCGAATATCCGCGTACGCTACGTGATCGCGACGGACTTTTGATCACATCAAAATTCCGTGGTAACCGATCAAGTGAGACTAAACTGCTACGTTTATAACATTCATTCAGTTATCTCATAACTTCTTGTGAATTCCAATTATTGTATCTTATTCCGGATAAATAGAAAATGTCAAACTTTCCGATCGAACAATCGAACACCCAAGTTTTCCCGATACAGATCAACACATGAAACAAGTCTAAAAACATTCATTTCGCGCCTCAGTACCAACGGTCCAGCCGTAGAAGGGTCAAGCCAACGCCTCACATGTGGCACGCCGTACTGCCCCAAACCCGAAGGTTCAAAGGGTAGTTCAAGACGGTCACATAATCGAGTTAAAGCTTGTTTTCTTCTAGAGGGACCATCGTGTTACTTGCACTACTTAGAACGTGATTAAACTTCAGAAATATCCAACACTTGGAAATTTCCCGACAGGGGAAAAATTAGGTATTTATATCCGGTCGAACTTTTTAACATATTCAAAAAAAATTATCCGGAACGACACATAGACAAAGTTTGACAATCCGATCGAATGTATGAACTCCCAATACAACCCAAAATACTCAACTCTTTATTTCAGATTAAAAATTCCCAGGAAAACCAGCACTGAAAAATAGGAGTTACTGTGCGAAATTCAATGGCAGATAAGACAAAAGGGCCGCGGAAGGGCCGCATTAGCACGCTAATGCCGCGGTTCCGCCGCACTTTAGAAAGATCATTAGTTAATTTTTGCATCGTAATTCTTAAATTTACCTGCTGATTTTTCTGCATATTTTTAATTTGCAAAAATCCACATTTTACAAAAATGTCCAGAGAGCATTTTAAAGTCGGGGTTTCGGGTCGATCGGACTTCTAACTCCGTCTACGCATAGCCTAAGGCTCTAGCTAGGCTCTGATACCACTGTAGATCAGGCAGCCACACCATCCAATGGGGTCGCCGTGGCACCAACGGGTCCCTCAGCCGCTACTTTTTACGCATGCCCCCTCACGAGGACTACAACCAGCCGGAACACCTTCCGGTCTCGGGACACCCTGGGGGTAAGAGCCTATGCTTCGCCACACTGTCATACGGTGAGAACCCCCCATAGGTCGACATCCAATGCCTAGTAGCTCTGATAGACCCGTTGGTGCCACGGCGACCCCATTGGATGGGGTGGCTGCCTGACCTACAGTGGTATCAGAGCCTAGCTAGAGCCTTAGGCGATGCGTAGACGGAGTTAGAAGTCCGATAGACCCGAAACCCCGACTTTAAAATGCTCTCTGGACATTTTTGCAAAATCTGGACTTTAAAATGCTCTCTGGACAAATAATAAACCCTAACCATTTCATTAACCAAGGTTTAATTCTTTATACTTAACCAATTTTACATGCACCATCAAACATGATACAAGCATGTGCACAAAATCATATCACATATATAAAGCGCACATCCGAGCGAGAAAATCCATTTAAAGTGAACCGATACTAGTTAATGCAAAGTAATATATCAAATATATAATTATGCATTAAATCATTAAATCAACACTTGATTTAATGATCCGGTCATATCGCATATAACCGACTAGTATCATTAGTAACAACTTATCGAATCAACACTTGATCCGATAACCCGGCTATATCGCATATAACCGATCAATGTCACAAATCGCGAGAATCAAATACAGTATCACATACTGGTATCATTCTCGGTCCTGCACATATCTCATATGCGCTATTATTTCGTTTCGCTTGAGCTAGGAAACCTCTGTGTAGGACTCTAAAGACTCGTCAATACGCCGGCAGCAGATGATGATCATATCAAACACCCACAAGCCGCAAGCGGTCTGCTAAACGTAACGGCCACCCGGGTATTGAGCGATCAGAAGATCGACGAGCAAGTCCGCTCACACTCTAGTGAATCCAACCAGTAACACTACCGTACAGTCCGGTCTGATCGTCTGATATGTCGCATATCTCGCCTAGGGGTGGTAAACGTCAGACCCCAATAGCTCGATAAGTCGTGTCGATATGAGGTCTATAACTATTCGAGAAACTACTGGTAACACTTACCAGTAAATCTCAGCAACCCTGGCCAGGGATTTCCTGTTATAGCCAATCGAACACAGCGCAACATCAACTCCCTATACCGGGAGAGACGAATCCCCTCCTATCGCCCATTGCCTCCATGTGACTCGGGACTGTACCCAAAAACCACCGTTTTGCACGCCCTCTTGGACGTGGTAAGATGGAAATCAAAGCACAGTGGGAACCACACAAGACTCTATGACAATCTCGGGTCAACAGACTACTCTGTACCAGTGTCACCAGAGAACTGCAATCTGACGTGAGGTATAATGCCATCTGGGAGTTCTCGGCGAGTCCGTCCTGTGTACCCAGTCTCTACTGAGCACCCGTATATCTCCTCTGATGTCAAACACCAATGGATATGGGATCATCCATCGCCCATCTGTATGGGTCGAGAAGGTACACGCTAGTCTACTCTGGTATATCGATGCCCCGTCTCGATACACCCACGACTAGGGACTTTGAAGGATGTACTTATGGACTACCATGTCCCCACTAGTATGATCCGCATCATAGTCCAGGTAGTCAAGTACACATCCTAAGGGCTACCAACATGTAACAGAGAGACAATCAGTGTACACGTTAAGGTAAAGGGTAACCAGATAGCATACTATCATGTCGAGCAAGAATGTCCTCCCTATATATGTCCCAGCATCCACTACAATATACATCCTATGTACAGTAATGGCCTCTAGGGCATACATATAACTAACATACCGGGAGAGACGAATCCTGTTTAACCGTCACTGCCTCCAAGTGCTTCGGGACTGCACCCAAAAACTACCTGTTTGCACGACTCTTTTGAGCCGTGGTGGGGTAGTAATCAAAGTACAGTGGGAACACACTCGAGGCGAAGTGACAGTGTCAAGTCAATGGACTAAGATGTACTCATGTCACCTGGGAACTGATAACTGACGATAACTATAATACCAACCAACAGTTCCCGACGAGTCCTGTCCAGTGTACTCGTAACCTAACGAGCACCCGCATACTATCTCAAGTACGACGTACTGACGGCTGTGGGACAGACCGTTTCCCGAGCTGGGATGAGAAGGCATACGCTAGTCTACTCCGGAGTATCGATGCCCTGTCTCGATAGTCCTACGACTAGGGACCTGCATAAGGATGTGCTTGTGGATTACCCAGCCCCCACGAATGTTACTGCCATCACAACGCGGGCAATCAAGCAAAGATCCTAAGGGCTCCACTAATGTGTAAAGGCGATATGCTAAAAGAAACACATAGACACATTAAAGCAGAAACAAACCAAGTAGCATACTACTATTTTGAGCAAGAATGTCAATACAAGGTGAATATCACAAGCTTCTATTAAGTAATATACATACTAGTATGATACAGTAATGGCCTCTAGGGCATATACACTAACAATCTCCCACTTGCACTAAGGCCATGTACTAGCGTATCGAAGACCTATCATCTCGATCAGCCGGTCGAACTGAGTCTGGGGTATGGCCTTCGTGAATGGATCAGCAGTGTTATCTTCCGTAGCAACTCTCCGAACCTCGATCTCCTGGCGACCCACAATCTCCCTGATCAGGTGATACCGCCCCAAGATGTGCCTGGACTTCTGATGGGACCTGTGTTCCTTCGCTAATGCTATAGCCCCGTTGTTGTCGCAATACAGAGGTACTGGATCAACAATGGATGGAACCACCTGAAGTTCTGTTAGGAACTTCCTTATCCAGACGGCTTCTTTCGCGGCATCAGCAGCAGCGATACATACAGCTTCCATCGTCGAGTCAGCAACGGTTTCCTATTTGGAACTTTTCCAACACACCGCCCCTCCATAGAGGGTAAAGACATAACCCGACATGGACTTGGAATCATCCTTGTCACTCTGGAAGCTGGAGTCAGCAAAGGCCTCGATCTGGAGGTCTTTTCCGCCATACACCAAGAACATCTCCTTAGTCCTTTTCAGGTACTTGAGAATGTTCTTTACCGCTATCCAGTGTTTCTCCCCAGGGTTTGACTGATACCGGCTTACCACACTCAGTGCATAAGCTAAATCTGGTCTGGTACACAACATCGCATACATTATAAAGCTTACCGCAGAAGCGTAGGGTATAATAGACATGCGATCCCTTTCCAAATCAGTCTTGGGAGACATCTCTTTGGAGAGGGTGATCCCGTGACAAGCCGGTAGATTACCGCGCTTGGAATCTTCCATACTGAATCTTTTCAGTATGGTGTCGATGTACCTGGACTGTGAGAGTCCTAATATCCTCTTGGATCTGTCACGATAGATCCGGATCCCCAGAATGTATGAGGCATCTCCCAGGTCTTTCATGGAGAACCTGTGTGACAAGAACCCTTTGACAGATTGTAGCATAGGAATGTCATTTCCTATCAAGAGAATGTCATCTACGTATAATACGAGGAATACAACAGTTCTTGCTACAAATCTACTATAGATGCATGGTTCATCTGGATTTTTGATAAAGCCAAATTCTTTGACCGTCTCATCAAAACAGATGTTCCAACTCCGCGATGCCTGCTTTAGTCCATAGATGGACTTAAGAAACTTGCACACCTTTCCGATGCTCCCACTCTGAATGAAACCCTCTGGCTGGTCCATATAGACACACTTCTCTAAATTTCCATTTAGAAAAGCGGTCTTTATGTCCATCTGCCAGATCTCATAATCGTGGAAGGCAGCAATGGCAAGAAGGATCCGAATGGATTTCAGCATAGCCACCGGAGAAAAGGTTTCTTCATAGTCCAAGCCAGGTCTTTGATGGAAACCCTTTGCAACAAGTCTAGCTTTATAGGTCTCAACCTGTCCATCTACACCAATCTTCCTTTTGAAGATCCACTTGCATCCTACGGGTTTTACCCCATCTGGAGCAATGTCCAACGTCCATACTTTGTTGGTGTACATGGACTCCATTTCGGTCCGCATTGCATCCAGCCATTTTACCGAGTCGACGCTCTGAATGGCTTGCTGGAAGCCAGTCGGCTCATCACTATTAATGATGCAATCCTCTCTATCCCCGTCTATGAGAAAACCGTAGTATCTCTGGGCGGATGAGACTGCCTACTACTTCTGCGGAGCGGCGTAGGAATGTCCAGATCTTTCGAACCCTCTGGTTCTACTGAACTTTCAGTAATAGCTCATGGTTCTGGAATTTCTCCCTGTTCTACTGCGCTCCCACTTATCTGATTTTCCAAAAACTCAGTTTCCAAGAAGTGGGCATGACGAGAAACAAAAACCTTTTGTTCCTCTTCGCAATAGAAGAAATATCCCTTGGAGTTCTTTGGATATCCCACAAACTTGCACTGTACTGAGCGTGCCTCGAGCTTCTCCGCATGCTGCTTTCTGACAAAAGCTGGACATCCCCATGTTTTAATGTGATTAAGATAGGGTCTCTTCCCACACCACATCTGATATGTTGTAGTAGGCACAGTCTTAGTTGGAACTCGGTTCAAAAGGTATGCAGCTGATTCTAGTGCATATCCCCAGAATAATCGCGGTAACTCAGCGTTACTCATCATGGACCATACCATATCCAATAAGGTTCGGTTCCGTCTCTCCGATACACCGTTATGTTGCGGAGTGTATGAAGGAGTAAGCTGAGAGAGAATTTCATTCTCTTTTAAGTAATCCAGGAACTCGGCACTCAAGTATTCACCACCTCGATCAGATCTCAGAGTCTTGATACTTTTTCCTGTTTGTTTTTCTACTTCATTCTTATATTCCTGGAATTTTCCAAAGGCTTCGGATTTATGTTTCATTAAGAAAACATATCCGTACCTTGAAAAGTCATCCGTAAAAGTAATGAAGTAAGAATAACCGCTTCGTGCATGCGTAGACATTGGGACGCACACGTCGCTGTGTACGAGTCCCAAGAGCTCGCTCGCTCTTACTCCGTGTCCAGTGAACGGAGTCTTTGTCATCTTTCCTTTGAGACAGGATTGACAAGTTGCATATGATTGATATTCGAACGGATCCAAATATCCTTCTGTATGTAACTTCGTCAACCTTCTTTCATTGATGTGAGCCAGTCTACAATGCCATAAGAAAGTCTGATTTGTTTCCGGAGACTTTCTTTTGTGTGTATTCTGGACATTGAAAATTTGTGGTTGGTTTAATATCTATATACCATTGCTCAATGTGCCTGACCCAATCAGAACTTAATTAAGGTGAATGTTTACAACATTACTTACAAACGCAAATTCATAACCTTCTTTAGAAATCAATGATACAGAAATGATATTACAGGTTGCATTGGGAACAAAAAAGCAATTACGTAAAACCAAAACATGTCCATCTGACATTCCCAGGTGATAGTCCCCCACGGCCTCAGCATCCATGCTAGCTCCGTTTGCATCTTTGAGGGTCATGTCACCTGCCTTAAAAAACCCATGCTTTCTCAACGCCTGCAAGGAAGTATAGATATGAGATCCTGATCCGGTATCCAATACCCTGGACGTAGAGTTTATTGATAGACAGTTTTCAATAACATACACACCTGAAGTTGAAGCCTCAACTTGCTTCAGGTCTTGTGTTCTGGCCTTCCAAGCCCTGCAATCTTTCTTCCAGTGTCCACTCTTGTGACAGTAAAAGCATTCTTCCTTATCCACAAGCTTCCCCGCTACCTTTGTTGCTTTTTCCTTTCCCTTCGTATCCACTTTACTAACACCGCCCTTTGGTTTGGCGGGGGTTTTCTTCTTCTTTCCCTTGGCTTTCGTCTTGGACCTAGAAGAGGAAGATCCTCCTACAAACAAAGTGGATGTTTCCCTACCTTTCTGTAGGGTGCCCTCTGCACTCCTCAGCATGTTGAGGAGTTTTGATAGTTCAACTTCATTTTGCTGTAAGTTGAAGTTCAGAATGAACTGGGCGTAAGTGGAAGGAAGGGACTGGAGAATCAAGTCCGTATAGAGCTCATTCTCCAACATGGTCCCAAGATCCGCGAGCTCCTCTATGTAGCCATTCATCTTAAGTACGTGTTCCGCTACCGATGATCCGACGGCCAATCTTGCCGAAAACAACTTCTTCGACACTTCGTATCTGGCGATACGAGATTGCTCTCCATACAGTTCTTTTGTATGGAGAAATATGGATTCGAGGTCCATATTCGCGTTCCTCCTCTGATGTTCGTTGTCTATAGAGGCAAGCACTAGGCACTTGGCATTCGCGCAGTCGATTTCCCTGGTCTTACGGATTTCTTTATCCGCGACACTGGATTTGGGACCTGGGACAGGGGGAGCTTTGGTGGTAAGAAGATACCCCAACTTGTCATAAGTGATTGCCATTTTGACATTCCTGAGCCAATCTTTGTAGTTTGGCCCTGTCAGTATGTTTTTATCTAGAAGTAACTTAATTCCAGTCATGATATTTGGTCGCTGCAATTTGAAGAGAGAGAAGAAACACTTTAGCATGATGCTGTTGCAATTAGAGTGGTTTTTAATTTGTCTAAACAGGATGGCTCCCACTGTCTCTCGAATCCCTCCTCAAACCATAAAGGAAGAATTAGTCGGGATCAATCTCACCGTACAATACTTGCTTAACCGTTCAGCCAGGCCAGTGTCGGTATTTCGATGGAGGTTTTCCAACGCTTTCGCGAAGTTCCTTAATTAAGTAACCTCTTTTCCCTGTGGGCGTAGCCCCGCTAACACCTTTCTAGACACCTACTTGGTTTATAGCATTGATCGTTAAGTGAGAAAGTTCCGGAGGAGTAGCATATACTCACAGTAGGATCGGGATCCAAATATCATCGCGTGACAAAACTGAAGGAATCCTACCAGAATCATCACACTCCAAATGGTATGCAGCGCTAGCAAGTTTCAGTTCTTTTGAAACTCCCGATGTGGATTTTTTCCCCATGCTCTTATGACCTTGACTTTGGCCAACAAATCATAAGTCACATGGCAAGTTCTATCCGTCATTTTCCAGGTTAATTTGAGCCCACCCGCACATACCCTTGACTTTGGCCAACAAGGTAGAACGACTGCCCCAAACAAACACATCTATCTATGCTGCACATGAATACCCAATAGCTACCAATCACTATGTCTTGACTTTGGCCAACAAACATAGCTTGAATACTTATTGACCATTCATGTGGAACGACGGAGGGCTACGAATGGTTTTGGCGAAACCGTGAACGTAGTGAACTTGATATAATCGAAGGAACGAGATAGCTTTCAAAAGGAGTGGTTCAAGCTCCGCATTTAAAAGTTTGGTTTTGAAAAGAACCTAGTGGTTTTCAAAGTGTTCCAACGACTTATACTTGGTTTATTTTTTTTATTGCATTAATTCCAATGCGTCCCATCATTTAATCCTACCATTGCAGAAAACAACGAAAATATGACGTACGCTTATGCCATCCGCATTCGCCACGGGGTCCCGTCATCACCCGTTAGGTTACTTAACTAACGACAGAGCGGGGGCTGGACTAGCACGGATGCAAAACATAAGCAACGCCTAAATAGATATCATATCGATATGTATAAACATTCGTCACATGCAATGATAGCCATTCTAGATCACAGATGAATACATTGGATATACTAGGAATCCGCAATTCGTACGAGCCTGTAACGAAGAACGGTCTACACGGTCGCGATAAATAGCCAAACCCCACCCTAGACCCCTACGGGTGCGGCAAACTACCCGCCAAGTACCCGAAGCGAAGCAACCTCCCTCAACTCGTGAGTAGGCCACTCGGCACTTCGGAATACCCGGTAGTTTGTGCACCCCACCTTGGATCTATCCTAGGAGCAAAAACAGTAAAAAGAAATTATACAATGGCGGCTACAACCTCACCCCGGTTGTGCGGCCAAATAAATAATATTACATCAATTTGCATATTACAAGAATTGAAAGATAAACAAAACTCTCATCTCACAACCCCCCGGCTATTCATCCGCGACAATCCAACGAATTCATATACACATACCATCAACATCACAGATCACAGATATGTATAACCCCCACTAATCGACGTATGGCGATTAGCAGACGTTCAATATATATATAACATTACAGATACAACCCATTAACCAAAGTCTACAGAATATCGATCAAAATACGGATTTGTAACCAGCCCAAAAGTCAATTTTTTCTCTAGAAAATCTGGGTAGAGAAACAACATGTATTAAAAATCCCAAAACAGCCAACTAAGCACACTGCACCAAACTCGGTCCACGGCCGAGTCAACTCGGCCGCGGATCCGCGGCAAGAAGCATGTTCTTTCCGCGGAACCGCGGCGCTTTGACCGGTTCAGCAGAACAGTTTTTGTGGGTGTCATTAGAAAACCCTGAGCCGATTTTTCATGTATGTTAAATCATTTTTTGAGCAGTATAAAAAATCGGCAGAAAGTTAAATTTTACGGACTTGTTTTGCGAATTTTTTTCCGATCGATATTCTAAATACTTTGCTAACTTGCTAGTTTATGTTTAGCTAGGCTCTGATACCACTGTAAGTCCACGTTACCTCTTCCGGCTCTTTCGGGCTTGCGGAAACGGTAAAAAACGATTTTTAGGGTTTAGGTAACATGGACTACAAAATACGGATCTTGGCTAAACTACACACTAGCAACAAACAAGAGAGTTATCTACTCGGTTGGGGGTTATACCTCAACTTGAACTCCTTCTTCTTGGACTCTTTGTAGTGGTCGGATGGTGCTTTCCTCGTTGCCTTCTCTTGTCGAAGATGGATCCACCTGAGGGTTTCTACCTTGAGCTCCTTTAAGTGTCCGGCTTGCTAGACCTTCAACCTTAGGATGAGTAGGGAGTGACTTTGGGTGTTTTATCTCTAAGGAACGGTTTCTCAACACATGAGAATGATTCTCCTTGAACTAGAGGAGGTGGAAGATGAAAGGAAGAGAGAGAATGGTTATGATAGAATGAGAATAGTTTTTACAACCATAACAATATATGTGAATTATCTAATTAATAATATTAATCCAAAATGAAAAAGGTGATGGTTGGTTTGATGAGACCATTATCATATCACATTAAATGTTTTCTGCAAAGATCAAAGAGCATCTTGAAAAGTAATGATGATGGTCAATGTTTCAACCATGGTCAACAGGTCAACAAGTCAACAACCCTAACCATGACACAATTTCATTTAATTAATATTATTAATTGATATTCCACATATTTATTAGGGTTTGGAAAAAGACAACTGTCAACTGTGCATACACACCTGTTCCGAAACCCTAATGAAAAACCTCTTCCTCCGCCTCAATCAACTGTGCATACACACCCGCATTCGTGTTCCGAGGAACATGAATACAATGAGATAAAAATAACCCCAAAACATATACTATGATCTGGTTCAAACCAGAGCCTTCTAATAATGACTGTCCGGACACCAAACGTGCACAAGTGCACGGATGTGAACGAACCCTGTCGCAAAACCATGCGACCTCTACTCTGTTTTGCCCAAAGGCGAATAACCCTCTGTATGGGACTCTAAAGACTCGACTCTACGCTGGCAGTGGGTTTAACCACAGACCTCAAGCGGCACTAGCTGTACGTAACGGTCCCCAGGTAGATGCTGATAAAAAGACTGACGAGGTAAACCTATCTGAACTCCTACTGAGCCTGAATGTGACAGTCTCTGTACAGTCCGGTCTGTTCGTCTAAGAACATCGCATGGCGGGCCTAGGGGGACGGTAAACGTCAGTCCCCTACTAGCGGTACAAGTCGTGTCGGAGTGTAGCCCAGAACACCTGAGATAACACTGGAAACCTACCAGTCTATCTCGCTTGCCCTGGCCAGGGACTTTATGTAATGGCTCTCCTAGACACAGCGCGATATCAACCCCCAATACCGGGAGAGACGAATCCTGTCTAACCGTCACTGCCTCCAAGTGCTTCGGGGCTGCACCCAAAAACTACCTGTTTGCACGACTCCTTTGAGCCGTGGTGGGGTAGTAATCAAAGTACAGTGGGAACACACTCAAGGCGAAGTGACAGTGTCAAGTCAACGGACTAAGCTGTACTCATGTCACCTGGGAACTGATAACTGACGATAGGTATAATACCAACCAACAGTTCCCGACGAGTCCTGTCCAGTGTACTCGTAACCTAACGAGCACCCGCATACTATCTCAAGTACGACGTACTGACGGCTGTGGGACAGACCGTTTCCCAAGCTGGGATGAGAAGCCCATACGCTAGTCTACTCCGGAGTATCGATGCCCTGTCTCGATAGTCCTACGACTAGGGACCTGCATAAGAATGTGCTTGTTGATTACCCAGCCCCCACGAGTGTGACTGCCATCACAACGCTGGTAATCAAGCAAAGATCCTAAGGGCTCTACTAATGCGTAAAGGCGATATGCTAAAATAAACACATACACACATTAAAGCAGAAACAAACCAAGTAGCATACTATTATTTTGAGCAAGAATATTAATACAAGGTGAATATCCTAAGCTTCCATTAAGTAATATACATACTAGTATGATACAATAATGGCCTCAAGGGCATATACACTAATAATACTAGTGTGGACAGTGCAGTCGCTATGTACTTCCTTATAATATCCCTAGTCGTGGGTGTATCGAGACAGGGCATCGATATACCAGAGTAGACTAGCGTATTGCTTCTCGACCCGTGTAGACGGGCGATGGATGATCCCATATCCATTGGTGTTTGACATCAGAGACAGTATACGGGTGCTCAGTGGAGACTGGGTATACTGGAAGGACTCGCCGAGAACTCCCAGATGGTATTATACCTCACGTCAGATAGCAGTTCTCTGGTGACACTCGTACAGGTTAGTCTGTAGACCCGAGATTGTCATAGAGTATTGTGTGATTCTCACTGTGCTTTGATTTCCATCATACCACGTCCAAGAAAGCGTGCAAAACGGTGGTTTTTGGGTACAGTCCCGAGCCACATGGAGGCAATGAGCGATAGGAGGGGTTTCGTCTCTCCCAGTATAGGGAGTAGATGTTGCGTTGTGCTCGATTGGCTATAACAGGAAGTCCATGGCCAAGGCAGCTTCAGAGATATACAGGTAAGTGTTATCAGTAGTGTAACGTTTTGAAAATCGTTTCGGTGAAATTTTGAAAAAACGGTAAAATAAGGGGTTTTTCTGTAAAAAGTCAAAAATGCAAATATCTTTAATATAAAATTAAATATACATATTCTAGCTATGTAATTGCTAGTATTTGGTGTTTATTGAGCCACTGTGAAATTTCAAATTTTCTGAAAATTTTTCCGAAATTAATTATTTTAATATTATTTTAAGCCGTCACTAATACATTTAATTAGGGAAAATTACAAATTGGAATGAGTTGAAACAAATTTTGTGCATCATAAAACATTAAATAAAATTTTATCATGTGATTTTTGAAATGAAATCGTTTGCCAAAACGGTTTAGAAAATATCGAATAAAAAGGCTTTTTCGGTGAAATTAGTGTTAATGGGAATTGGGGTAATACATTTATCTTTTTCCCTAACCCACACACCCACACCTCACCCTCTCTTCCCCTCCCCATGTGGCCATCCCCACCATGACAGCCCTCCCCCTCTCTCTCTCTCTCCAATCACCAAGAAAAGAAAAGAAAAGAAAGGAAAATGATAGAAAAAGGGTGGACTTTGACTAGATATTACTTTCTCCACCTCACTCTCTCTCCTCCCTCACCAAAACCCCCTCCATTTCTGGCCAAATCTGAACCCCCCCACAGCAGCAGCCCTCCACCAAAATCCCACACCATTTTGCCTCAAAAATCCATTAAAATGCTTCAAAAATCCATGCAAATTCAAAGCAAACTCAAAATCCAAGCTATACCCATTTTCCCTTGGCCTATCTAGCATGGATCTAGGTGTATGGGAGCTATTTTTGAGAGGCTAGATTTCATGATTGATCCATGATCATGAGGTATAATTTAAACCTTATTCATATATTGTTGTTTAATTGCTTCTATGTTAACAAATTTGATGTTTAATTGGGTTTTATTGCAACTTTAGGAAATTCAAGACTAGGGTTTGAATTTAATTAGGGTTTTTATCATTAGTTTATGGTTGTAATGAGGAGATTAACATGTAATTGTAAGCAAAATCTAAGTTGGTTGCTACTTGCTAATTTGTTAAATTAAAATGGTGATAATTTTGCTAAATTGCTAACTAGGTTTTAAAAAATTGTTTAAATATTGGGTCTAAAATTGTGATTAGGTTTTTCATGACTTCATTAACATTATAAAATATAGTTTAATACTTTAGTTCATGAAAATCCAAGCTAGATTGTAGTTTGTGCATTTTTGCTATAAAATTGTTAAAATTTGGGTATTTTGTAAACTAGAATTTTGGGGTTTATGGAATTTAATGAGATTAAATTATGGGAATTGTTTTTATGACTTATTTAAGATATTTAGTGAATATTGTGGCCTCTATATTATTTTATACATCGAGTTTTGTACTAAAACGGTTAATTTTGCTTGCTAGATTTTCGGAAAAATGACTTTTTAAGTGAAATTGGGGTTTTCGTGAGTTTTAACCTATTTTATATTATAATTAGTGTTCGTGTATGTGCAAATGAGTGTGATTGGATTTTTCACGATGGTTTGATCTTTGTACATCGACATCGAGGGTAGGTTGGCTATTCTTGCATGCGTAGGCGATAGGTTTTGACCTATGCGTGATAAGCGTGCCGATTTGATTTTCGTGTGCCGTTTCGATTTCGAATTTGGTTTTAATTTGATACGATGCGTTATGATATGTAGGTACCCCATGTGGACTTCGAGACGACAAGAAAGCACGTGGCGACGTCGGCACCGGCTAGCGAGGACCAGGTGAGTAGATTTATATCTACGGGGAGATGTCGGGTGGATGGCGTATAGCACCCCCGCAGTTCGTAGTGATGTATACGAATACGTATACACACATATATATATTGTTTATATATTGTTTGAGTATATTGATGATAATATGGATATTTGGTGTTCTTGGATGATTTAGTGTCGCGAAACCCTAGTGTAGTGGTCGCACCATACATGCACACACCCACCCATACTTGCATACATTCTTCTTCCATTTGTGTTTACGGGAATATATATATAGTTATGTGTTCACATGGGTATGTGACTATGTGTTCATATACGGATTTGAGGATGATACTTGGGATTGAGATGAGTCGATGAGATTTGTGTTGAGGTTGTGATATCGGTGATGTGGGAGGATTCGTATTTGAGATACGACATGACGTTGTAGCGGGTCCTTGACGTAGTGTTTCACACACGTCCATGCATACTTAGGCGGTATCAGTATTGTACTAGACGTAGATCAGTACCCCGATCATGATATTTGATAAAGAGGATACCAGGTGAATAGTATGTTGAATGTGATATTGACCCGTACCCAGATTTGGGATGCCGTACGACGGATTTACGTACGAGCTATATTGATGATTGATCCGCACTCTTGACTTGGGATGCATGATTATAGATATGGTATCGGATATGGTATTATTGAGGAGGGATCACCGACTATACATATACAGGTATGTATATGTATCGACTCAGATGCTAGGCTGTTTCCTTACCTTTAGTTCAGCCGTATAGTTTAGTGTAGTTGTCAGACTAGATTAGATTTCTACCTATTTCAAAACTAACGGATCGTGGGTATTTTAAAAGACAGGTCAAGGGATCTACGAATATTTCAAAAGACGTATCCTTTATTAAAACCACCGTAGCCCTTATTTTCAAAACCCCACGATTCGTGTTATTTCAAAGGGCACCATTGTTTAGTATTTAGCTCCCGCTCATTATTGTTGTTCGCTCCGCATCGCATGCTTATATTATGATTCATATCCTATTATTAATATCATGCTGTTAGGACACCAGCACCATTACCGATGACGCGTATGTACCACGTACATTTACTTGCCGGCTCACACACATCTTCATCGGTAATTGCCATGTCACGAACATTTTAGAAAATACTATTTCATTTGACATAGGTTGTTAGCTAATAGTTTAGACATGATATTAGTGTACTTGCCTTATATACTAGTTAGACATTGCAGTTATTGCCTACTACTTCATGCATGTTATTATTCACTGTTGTGTCGCATTCATGGATTCTCATGCCTATATTCTCTGTTTACATGCTATTGATGACTTGGATTTGGATTTCATGAGATTTCTTGGATTTGGAGGAAAACAGCAAAACTTGTATAAGCTTCTTCCCTCTCTTTTAAATAAAAAGTAAGGTTTTACCATGATGTATGAGTCGTCCACCATGAGTTTGCTGATGGATTTCGAGACCTGATTCGAGGAGTGCAGGAACCGTTTCGGGTACATGGTGGGCCCGATCCGGTACCCCGGGGCAAGAGGATCGTGTTGTTGATGTTGAGCCTGGTAGGGGAGCACTACCGACCGGTGATATTACCCGACGCGTCGGATATCCGGAGGATACCGTCGTAGTCTTGAGATGGATGGTAGGGGCCGGTCTGGACTAACGGCGCCGTAGATATTGTGATTGAGACATTGAGATTTCGAGATATTGAGGTATAGAGACTGTGATAGAGAGGTATCGAGATATTGGGATTACGTTTTGTGCCGATGCTAGGCACTGTTTTATGCTCATTTCATTATGATACCTCATTTTGAAAATACAAAGGAAATCTCACTAAATTATGAAAACAGTTTCTTCATTTACATGTATTCTGTTTTCATGTATTCATACCTCATTCATATGATATATTGCTACCTGAGTCACTGACACGGGCACATGAGATTACACTCGGGTTAGATATTTACCCTAGCCTTTGTTATAGGCTGCATGTTATATACATATTTGAGGATATATTTTGATCGTATGACCTAGGATGGCGTCATACGTGCGATTCCTATTCGTAGATGTTTTTCTATTCACGAGTTGGCAACTCACCCCCGTTGTGCCACAGTTTCTTGCAGGTTTTGCCGTACATGTTTCATTACGGTTTTGCTGGCACTGCTTCTTTTCGGGTGACTTGCTAGCAGGTGGGTTTATTTGTATCGTACCCACCGTTATACCTTGTATATTATTACTCTGTTGTATCTAGAAGTTCCATCAACCAAACATATATTTATTTCTGAGATAGAGACCAGTGATGTTTATTCTTCAACCTTAGAGTCGCGCGTTGTATTTCTATTGATTTCTTGTTGTTTTGAGTTTTGATCCTCGCCCTTGGCGTTGTATATTATAGTGCTTGTGTGGTTGTGACCGTCGATTGACGAAGAGCTAGCTCCCGCTTGGGGATGCCCTTTTTATTGATTTCGTATACTATTCATGTTGTATCCCGTTTGGGAGCCAGTATTTACAAAGGAGACTCTGCCGAAATTTTCAGGAAATACTTGATGTTTTTAAAACCGCATAACTCGGCTTATGCTATTAAAACTACTTGATTTTAAATTGGTTTTCCTTCACTCTATTACTTTTCTTGGTTTGGATTTCTGGGTTTTCAGCTTACTTAGATTACGTACGCCTCGAGACGTTTCGTAGTTTAAGTGCCGGTCATGTTCCGTACTTTCGGGGCGTGACAAAGTTGGTATCAGAGCGTTAGGTTTTACCTTCGGAGCGTAGGATGACCCTTGGTTGATGGAATAGGTGATTAAAGTAGAGTGACGTACCGTAGGTATGTTCCGCGGCATATTTACGATACGCTACTCCACTTAAGAATCCTTAGGATGTACATTTCTTTGCTGAGTATTATATTCATTCCGATCTAGCCTCATCAGTACCAGTTATGGTTTTGCTGCCACGATTACGGGAAGGGAGAGCTACAGCTAGAGTTACGGTCAGCACGAGCTCGTCACGAACGAGGACTGACCAGGGAGAAATTCCGGCAACACACGATTGCGGAGATGTGTCTTTTTACTGTGTTTCCGCACCACGAGCGTTTGGCGGATCGCCTTTATGAGGTTACTCGGATGTGTTGATCGACACTAGAGGATTGAGCCAATGATAGAGGCCAGCCAGATTTTGATGACCGTTGGTGTATTGCTTACTCATGATGATTGAGGCACTGTTCAGCGTGCAGACGAGTGAGCCTGTTGTTGCTGCGAGAGACGAGATATCGCCCCATATGTTGGAGCTATTGCGGGACGAGTTGTACTAATAGATGATAGAAGGTCGCTAGTCACCCGATGATGAATGACTAGGACAGGTGGTTCGTTCGTCTACCCGATGAGAGGTCATCAGATAGATTGATTCCAGCAAGAGACGACTTCACGCGGAAACGTTGAGAGTCGACAGAGACGATCGAATGTCAGAAACCTATTATTTCAAGTTTAAAGTATTCGGAAGGGCATGCAGGAAATTCTATGGACCCTCTAGAAGAATGAAACCCTAACTCGACTTAATGACCGTGTGAAAGCCTTTGAACCTTCGGGTTTGCGGCAGTTCTACGGCGCCATTAGTGAGGCTTGGGTTTGCCCTTCTACGGCTGTACCACCGATACTGTGGTATGTACTCGATACTATTAAACTGTGCCCAAGATGTTGAGCTCTTGGGGGATTATGAGGTTTTGACGAATCGATCGGATGGTTCGACTTCATTCGGATGCTAGGTGGTGAGATGAATTCTTGGGAGACTCCCGATACGAGGATAGCCGTTGGAGCTCAGTCCATGCAGCCATGATGAGACGAGTCTGAAGCGGTCGACATTAGAGAAAAATGGAGTAAGAAGTTCGTACAAGATCTGGATATGATGATGTTCCCCTCCGCCGACATCAGAGATGCGATGCGCATGCCGAGGCATGGTACTTGGATTTACCTTCCAGAAGGAGTCGCGATGAGTATGCAGTCGTTCCAGAGCAAGATGTAGATATAAGAAAGGACGATGACTTCCGGACAGTTGGCAGAGACGAGACATGGAAGAGATCGTGAGAAGTATTCCTTCTAGGACACTGCTGCAATGATACTTGCACCCAAGATCAGATGTGTCACGTACATTCAGAGAGCCAGAGGCCGACGCCAGTGATATGCTGTCTTACGAGTGGTCGCGATGATTGACCGAGAGATGACCAGAGAAGTGCCAGAACGAAATCATCCCCGTTAGCACACCTGACAGGGCCGATGAGCCGATGGACCGAGAGATTGGTAATTCGCATTGAAGACCTTGACCCAGGAGTGGTCATTGTTACGCACACCAGCAGGCCAGAGTTCATGATCATCGACGAGACGTCCCACAAGTGACCGCGACAGTTGGCCCGAGATTCTTAGAGGATGCACTTGAGCGGTACTATTCCGCCATTATTGATTTCGATATTTTGGGTGATTTATTCGCATGATTTGATTTTGATGATTGAGGATTTACGATCTTTGCACAGTGTTGCACTTGATATCGTTTTCGTTCTTTGGTTTCACATGTTTGTGATTTTACGGTTTTAGACATTTGAGTTGGTTTTGTGCGTATGCATGCACACGATTTGGTTCCTGCACTCTGTATAGTTTATATATACTTGCAGTGCAGTGATACGCCTTTTGTGCACTTAGATGCACTGGACTTCGATTTCGATTGTGATACTCGATATTTGTTTTGTGCACCTTGTGAACCTGATTGGATTTTGCGCATGTTCGGCGCTTGATATTGGATTTCATGATTTCGTGCATGATGGATGCCCCTGGTTTTGGGTTTTCGCGCATGTTGAGCGCATGTCTTGAGATGTGGTTTTGGTGCACACCAGGTGCACTAAATCAAGATTTTTCGTGCATGTCAGATGCACCTGATTTTGCTGTCAGGCACACACGTTGCCTACGACAGATGCTTTGTGCACATCCAATGCACTTAGATATTGTTTCTGCGCGCATGTATGGAACATTTAAGGATTTTGATTTCCGTGCGCACCAGACGCACTTAGTATTCATACGCGTATTTTGGGATTGATTTCTTATGGAGCAGTACGTTTTTATGATGATTGCTATGAGTTTTTGTATTGAGCAGGACTAGTCAGAGGACAGTACCTGAATATATTTTGCATGCATTGATAGTTATTGAAGGGATTTCCAAAAAGCGAGCTATAGCCTCAGTATTTACCTACGTGTCTGATATGACACGAAATGTTTAAAACAAGGAGACCCTTCTAAATTGTTTCCAAAACGGCGGAACGTACATTTCAAACAAAGGTATATATGTATATAGTTATTTTCTTATGATAGACGTCCGCCACTGTGCAGTGTTATACGCGTTGAACAGCGACTTAAAGAGATTTGACTTGCATTTTCTTCAGATACTTACATATATAGATTCGATATTTACATGTATAGTTTCGAGTTATATCATATTTGTTTTGCTTTGGATTTGGCATTGATTTCTTCCCCATGACTTCGATGATTGCGGGATACTTGACGGAGTTTTGATTTGAGTTATATGCTCATTTTTCATGCGCATGCGCTGCGCTACGATTTGTTTTATGTATTTACGATTTCGTAGCCCGGACGACTTGACGGTTTTGCTTAGATGTTTTAGTATTTGGGGGGGGGGAGTTTTAATTTAAATTCGGGGACCGAATTTCTTTAAGGAGGGAAGATTGTAACGTTTTGAAAACGTTTCGGTGAAATTTCGAAAAAACGGTAAAATAAGTGGGTTTTCTGTAAAAAGTCAAAATGCAAATATCTTTATTATAAAATTAAATATACATATTCTAGCTATGTAATTGCTAGTATTTTGTGTTTATTGAGCCACTGGTGAAATTTGAAATTTTCTTAAAATTTTTCCGAAATTAATTATTTTAATATTATTTTAAGCCGTCACTAATACATTTAATTAGTGAAAATTACAAATTGGAATGAGTTGAAACAAATTTTGTGCATCATAAAAGATTAAATAAAATTTTATCATGTGGTTTTTGAAATGAAATCGTTTGCCAAAACGGTTTAGAAAATATCGAAGAAAAAGGCTTTTTTCGGTGAAATTAGTGTTAATAGGAATTGGGGTAATACATTTATCTTTTTCCCTAATCCACACACCCACACCTCACCCTCTCTTCCCCTCCCTATGTGGCCGGCCCCACCATGACATCCCTCCCCCTCTCCCTCTCTCCAATCACCAAGAAAAGAAAAGAAAAGAAAAGAAAGGAAAATGATAGAAAAAGGGTGGACTTTGACTAGATATTACTTTCTCCACCTCACTCTCTCTCCTCCCTCACCCAAACCCCCTCCATTTCTGGCCAAAAATGAACCCCCCCCCCACAGCAGCAGCCCTCCACCAAAATCCCACACCATTTTGCCTCAAAAATCCATTAAAATGCTTCAAAAATCTATGCAAATTCAAAGCAAACTCAAAATCCAAGCTATACCCATTTTCCCTTGGCCTATCTAGCATGGATCTAGGTGTATGGGAGCTATTTTTGAGAGGCTAGATTTCATGATTGATCCATGATCATGAGGTATAATTTAAACCTTATTCATATATTGTTGTTTAATTGCTTCTATGTTAACAAATTTGATGTTTAATTAGGTTTAATTGCAACTTTAGGAAATTCAAGACTAGGGTTTGAATTTAATTAGGGTTTTTATCATTAGTTTATGGTTGTAATGAGGAGATTAACATGTAATTGTATGCAAAATCTAAGTTGGTTGCTACTTGCTAATTTGTTAAATTAAAATGGTGATAATTTTGCTAAATTGCTAACTAGGTTTTAAAAAATTGTTTAAATATTGTGTCTAAAATTGTGATTAGGTTTTTCATGACTTCATTAACATTATAAAATATAGTTTAATACTTTAGTTCATGAAAATCCAAGCTAGATTGTAGTTTGTGCATTTTTGCTATAAAATTGTTAAAATTTGGGTATTTTGTAAACTAGAATTTTGGGGTTTATGGAATTTAATGAGATTAAATTATGGGAATTGTTTTTATGACTTATTTAAGATATTTAGTGAATATTGTGGCCGCTAGATTCGTTTATACATCGAGTTTTGTACTAAAACGGTTAATTTTGCTTGCTAGATTTTCGGAAAAATGACTTTTTAAGTGAAATTGGGGTTTTCGTGAGTTTTAACCTATTTTATATTATAATTAGTGTTCGTGAATGTGCAAATGAGTGTGATTGGATTTTTCTCGATGGTTTGATGTTTGTACATAGACACCGAGGGTAGGTTGGCTATTCTTGCATGCGTAGGCGATAGGTTTTGACCTATGCGTGATAAGCGTGCCGATTTGATTTTCGTATGCCGTTTCGATTTCGAATTTGGTTTTAATGCGATACGATACGTTATGATATGTAGGTACTCCATGTGGACTTCGAGACGACAAGCAAGCACGTGGCGACGTCGGCACCGGCTAGCGAGGACCAGGTGAGTAGATTTATATCTACGGGAAGAAGTCGGGTGGATGGCGTATAGCACCCCCGCAGTTCGTGGTGATGTATACGAATACGTATACACACATATATATATTGTTTGAGTATATTGATGATAATATGGATATTTGGTTTTCTTGGATGATTTAGTGCCGCGAAACCCTAGAGTAGTGGTCGCACCATACATGCACACACCCACCCATACTTGCATACATTCTTCTTCCATTTGTGTTTACGGGAATATATATATAGTTATGTGTTCACATGGGTATGGGACTATGTGTTCATATACGGATTTGAGGATGATACTTGGGATTGAGATGAGTCGATGAGATTTGTGTTGAGGTTGTGATATCGGTGATGTGGCAGGATTCGTATTTGAGATACGACATGACGTTGTAGAGGGTCCTTGACGTAGTGTTTCACACACGTCCATGCATACTTAGGCGGTATCAGTATTGTACTAGACGTAGATCAGTACCCCGATCATGATATTTGATAAAGAGGATACCAGATGAATAGTATGATGAATGTGATATTGACCCGTACCCAGATTTGGGATGCCGTACGACGGATTTACGTACGAGCTATATTGATGATTGATCCGCACTCTTGACTTGGGATGCCTAATTATAGATATGGTATCGGATATGGTATTATTGAGCCGGGATCACCGACTATACATATACAGGTATGTATATGTATTGACTCAGATGCTAGGCGGTTTCCTTAACTTTAGTTCAGCCGAATAGTTTAGTGTAGTTGTCAGACTAGATTAGATTTCTACCTATTTCAAAACTAACGGATCGTGGGTATTTTAAAAGACTGGTCAAGGGATCTACGGATATTTCAAAATACGTATCCTTTATTAAAACCACCGTAGCCCTTATTTTCAAAACCCCACGATTCGTGTTATTTCAAAGGGCACCATTGTTTAGTTTTTAGCTCCCGCTCATTACTGTTGTTCGCTCCGCATCGCATGCTTATATTATGATTCATATCCTATTATTAATATCAAGCTGTTAGGACACCAACACCATTACCGATGACGCGTATGTACCACGTACACTTACTTGCCGGGTCACACACATCTTCATCGGTAATTGCCATGTCACGAACACTTTAGAAAATACTATTTCATTTGACATAGGTTGTTAGCTAATAGTTTAGACATGATATTAGTGTACTTGCCTTATATACTAGTTAGACATTGCAGTTATTGCCTACTACTTCATGCATGTTATTATTCACTGTTGTGTCGCATTCATGGATTCTCATGCCTATATTCACTGTTTACATGCTATTGAGGACTTGGATTCGGATTTCATGAGATTTCATGGATTTGGAGGAAAACCGCAAAACTTGTATAAGCTTCTTCCCTCTCTTTTAAATAAAAAGTGCGGTTTTCCCATGATGTATGAGTCGTCCACCATGAGTTTGCTGATGGATTTCGAGACCCGATTCGAGGAGTGGAGGAACCGTTTCGGGTACACGGTGGGCCCTGTGCGGTACCCCGGGGCAAGAGGATCGTGTTGTTGACGTTGAGCCTGGCAGGGGAGCACTACCGACCGGTGATATTACCCGACGCGTCGGATATCCGGAGGATACCGTCGTGGTCTTGAGATGGATGGTAGGGGCCGGTCTGGACTGACGGCGCCCTAGATATTGTTATTGAGACATTGAGATTTTGAGATATTGAGATACAGAGACTATGATACAGAGATATCGAGATATTGGGATTACGTTTTGTGCCGATGCTAGGCACTCTTTTATGCTGATATCATTATGATACCTCATTTTAAAAATACAAAGGAAATCTCACTAAATTATGAAAACAGTTTCTTCATTTACATGTATTCTGTTTTCATGCATTCATACCTCATTCATATGATATATTGCTACCTGAGGCACTGACACGGGCACATGAGATTACACTCGGGTTAGATATTTACCCTAGCCTTTGTTATAGGCTGCATGTTATATACATATTTGAGGATATATTTTGATCGTATGACCTCGGATGGCGTCATACATGCGATTCCTATTCGTAGATGTTTTTCTATTCACGAGTTGGCAACTCACCCCCGTTGTGCCACAGTTTCTTGCAGGTTTTGCCGTACAGGTTTCATTACGGTTTTGCTGGCTCTGCTTCTTTTCGGGTGACTTGCTAGCAGGTGGGTTTATTTGTATCGTACCCACCATTATACCTTGTATATTATTACTCTGTTGTATCTAGAAGTTCCATCAACCAAACATGTATTTATTTCTGAGATAGAGACCAGTGATGTTTATTCTTCGACCTTAGAGTCGCGCGTTGTATTTCTATGGATTTCTTGCTGTTTTGAGTTTTGATCCTCGCCCTTGGCGTTGTATATTATATTGCTTGTGTGGTTGTGACCGTCGATTGACGAAGAGCTAGCTCCCACTTGGGGATGCCCTTTTTATTGATTTCGTATACTATTCATGTTGTATCCCGTTTGGGAGCCAGTATTTACAAAGGAGACTCTGCCGAAATTTTCAGGAAATACTTGATGTTTTTAAAACCGCATAACTCGGCTTATGCTATTAAAACTACTTGATTTTAAATTGGTTTTCCTTCACTCTATTACTTTTCTTGGTTTGGATTTCTGGGTTTTCGGCTTACTTAGATTACGTACGCCTCGAGACGTTTCGTAGTTTAAGTGCCGGTCATGTTCCGTACTTTCGGGGCGTGACAAGTAGTTTTTTGACCCGTTATGAGCCTTATATCGACACGACTTATCGAGTTACTAGGATCTGGCGTTTACCACCCCTAGACGAGATATGCGACATATCAGGCAAAGAGACCGGATTGTACGGTAGTGTTACTGATTGGATTCACAGGAGTGTGAGAAGAATTGCTTGTTGATCTTCTGATCGCTCAATACCCGGGTGGCCGTTACGTTTGGGAGACCGCTTGCGGCTTGCGGCTTGTGGGTGTTTGATATGATCATCACCTACTGCCGGCGTATTGACGAGTCTTTAGAGTCCTACACAAGGGTTTCCTGGTTCAAGTGAGACGGAGTAGGAGCACATATGTGATATGTGCGGGACCGAAATTGATACGATATGAGAAACCGTATTCTATTCTCGTGATTCATGACATTGATCAGTTGTATGCGATATAGCCGGGTTATCGGATCAAGTGTTGATTCGATAAGTTGTTACACATGATATTAGTCGGTTATAGCCGGATTATTAAATCAAGAGTTGATTTAATAATTTAATATATAATTATATATTTGATATATTACATTACATTAACTAGTATTAGCTCACTTATGATTGTTTTCTCAATTTGTGTGCACATTGTACATATCTGATATGTATGTTTGTGTACATGCATTGTGTCATGGTTGATGATACATGCAAGATGGGTGTATGAGACTTATACCATGATTAGGTTAAATTGGGGTTTTTTTTTCTCTTAAGAATTTAACAAAAGAGATAAACTTAGTCAAAGTTATCAAGCTTGAAGAAGCTTGTAGAAACTTTGACAAAGTCCACTCTTTTGTCATTTGCTTAGATATTACTTAACCCAACCTTTAACCTCACACCTTGGTTAATTCTCTACATGAGTTAAGTATGAGGGATTAACTCAACCATGGTGAATAATTCATATGGATAAGTTTTCATTTGGATGAATTATTCACTTGAGTTCTTCTTCTTCATCTTCTTCCTCCTTAAAAGCTTACAAGCTCTAATGGTGGAATGAGAAAAAGTGTGAAAAAATCAATTCTAAATGAGCCCACTTCCTACTTCATCATCCTCTACTACTTGCCATGTAGTATAGGGTGTTCCCTTCACAATGTTCATGACCTAGTGAAGGAATAGCTTGAGTTAGTGTCTCCCTGACGTAGATCATCTTCGGCCTCGAAGTTTTCGAAGCAAGCACGTTCGTTTCTTCAACATTGCCTCTCTAGAGTCCGGAGCTTGAGATCGCAGCGGAGGGGACTACTACACGGAGCTATTTGAAGTGAAGGACCAGTCTACAAAGGTTGTATTCATAGCTTACTACTTGTTGCAAAGTGTTTGCATATGTTTCCCGTATTATTTCTAGTATACGGTCTATGTTTAAGGTTAGCTAAAACGACAAAATTTTAAATTTGGCATAGACGATGCCTCCCGAAACCTTGTTGCCGTCGTAGGTAACCCAGCAGTGGTATCAGAGCCATGCTAGAAATAAATACGGATTTTGTTAGGTTACGAAACCGAAACAAACTCCGAAACATGAAATGGAAAATCATAGTTTCTGTCGATTGTAGAAGTTGTCAAAAAAATTTGCAAACAAGTACAGAGTGATGTATATGATATATCATGAACACTGTAAAAATTTCAGGGGGTTTCATGCAATAGTGGCCGGCCACCATAGGTGCCATATCGGCCAAATCCGAGCACCCCCCCTGAAATTTTTCCTGTGTTCCAGTGACTTGGTTTTGATGTTTCAGGTGTTGTTTATTTTGGCTAATTTTGCATGTGATGTAATCTTACACTATAAACAATTCAGAGTGTTTCGTATTCGTATTTTTAACATTGTTTTGGGTTATTCGCATGTTGTGTAGACGAAGTTAAAAAGCTCGATCGAATGTCAAAAAACCAATTTTTCCAAGTTTGACGTATTCGAAAAAACATGCAAGTGATTCTTTTGACACTCTGGAAGAACGTAAACCTTAACTCGATTATGTGGCCGTCAAAACCGCCACTTGAACCCTAGGGTTTGTGGTAGTTTAGCATTTCACATGTGAGGCATTGGTTTGACCCTTCTACGGCTGGTTCATTGGTACTGTGGCATCTTCTGGGTATTATTAAAACTGTGGTCAAGTGTTGAGCTGTCGGGAAATTATGGGACTTTGATGAATCGATCGAAGGGTTTAACTTCGTCCGGATATTATGTGATGGGATACAATATTTGGAATCCACAAGTAGTTATGAGATAACTAGAATGAATGTTTTAAATCTAGCAGTTTAGTCTCATTTGATCGGTTGCCACGGGATTTTGATATGATCAAAAGTCCGTCGCAATCACGTAGTGTACGCGGATATTCGCCGGGTAAACTTAATAGATAGCCAGCCACGCCCCATATCCCCGACCAAGTGACTGTAGGAGAACCCCGTCACCAAAAGCATCCGTTCAGGTGCTCGCGGCAGCGGTGTTCCGCCTTAGTGCACTTCGTCGACGGCATCGGGGGGTGCGGCCATCTACTAAAGTTTCCGACGAGCATTCGACCAGGATGTCGGGAATCTTGTTGAATTACCCGACTTGATATTGAAAAGTGTTTTCAAGACCGAGACTAAAATTCGGGGTTTATAATTGTTAGGCATGCGATGTCTAAGGAATTCATTTGGTTAGGCATGAAATCCAATATATGTGATACATTGGGTTTATGATGTCTAAGGTGGTTGCGGATTCCAACTGTTATAGTTTTTCACTTTCTTTTCTGCGACCGTAAGTGTAATATGTGGTGTATCGCCGGTTTCGGTGCTATATGTCAACGACAATTGGGATACGCATATTTACTTACGTTGATGACATGTGATGTTATGTTTTGCTCTGATATGTTATATTGGATCGTCATGTTTTGAATAACCGGGGGTTTTATGTGAGATGGGTTTTTTTATATTCATTCATGTAATATTCATTGTATGTAATATTCTTTTATTGGGGCACTTCCGGGTTGAGGATGATGTCACCATTTTATATTATTTTCTTTTCCGCATTAGGATAGACCTAAGGCGGGGAGCACAAGTAACCGGGTTCTGGAGTCCAGTGGAAGATCATCTCGAGGAGTCAAGACCGGGTCTCCTAACTCTAGAGTTGGTAGGGTTGCTTTCCACTCTCATAGGGGTCTAGGGGTGTGGGATTGGCTATTCATCACGACCGTGGAATCCGTGTTCTATACGGGCTTAAAATAAAACACGGAAATCCTAGTATATCCAATATTTCATATGTTGTTCTTCTGCTGCGATATCTGTGATGTGATCATTTGATATGTTGAAATGGATACATGATATAGTATATGTGATATATTATATAGACGTTGCTTATGTTTTACACCCGCGCTAGCACTACCCCGCTCTGCCGTTAGTAACCTAACGGTGCACGAGGGGACATCGAGGCGAATGCGGATGGCATAAGCGTATGTTGTATTTATCTGTGAAGTTTAGGTAACTTAAAATGATGGGACTTCATTAATGAGATTAATGAAATAAAAGAAACCTAAAGATGATGTGGAATCGAATTTTCAAAAACAGGTAGCTCTAGTTGTTGTTTTGCATAGCGGTGTTCCTTGTAGAACATCAAGCAGCTTATTCGATAAGGAAAGAGCCGAGATCCCTTCACCGGGAGTGACCTCTTTAGCGATAACTGGCAGATGGTACAACCCTCGGTTTGTCTTTTGATTGCTTCTATAGTTTTTGCTTTGCATAGTGCTATTTGTGAAATATCCTGCACCTTATTCGATAAGGAAAGAGCCGACGATCCCTTCACTGGGAGTGACCTCTTTAGCAAAACTAGTAAAAGCCTAAAAAACACTCCATTTAAATCATTTTATTCAACAACGTTATCAAGTTCATTATGCAAAGGGTTTTTATAAAAACCTTTCGTAGCCTTCCGTCATTTCAGATAAGTAATAGTTAGTATTCGTGCTGCGTTTGTTGACCTCTGTCAAGGCGTAGTGTGCGGTAGCTGATTACTGCTTATCTGAATAAGCATATGATGTGATTGATTTTGGGTAGTCGTGCGACCTTGTTAACCTCTGTCAAGGGTCGTACGGGTGGGTTTACTTCAATCAGGAAATGACGGGTTGAACTTGACTAGTTGCCTATGGTTTGTTGACCCCTGTCAAGGTCATAGGACGCTTGGGGAAAAATATTATCGGGAATTTAAAGTGTTGAAATTTGCAATGAGATTGCATACCTCCTATGAGATAGTTGGATCCCGATACCCACTGCGAGTAAGAGTTACTCCTGGCAGAGTTTTACACATTACAATTAGCCGATTAAGTAGGTGTCTAGAAAGTTGTCAACGGGGTTACGCCTCTGGGAAAATGAGGTTTATATTAATTAGGTTCGTACGAAAGCACGGGGAACCTCCCTCAAAGTACCGGTACTGGCCTGGCTGAAAGATTGGCGAATTTGTAGGGTGTAATTAATTCCGGCTAGTCTTTCCTTTTAGGGTTTGAAGGAAGATTTGACTAAAACAGTAGGAGACATCCTGATTAGATATATTGATAACCAATCTAATCTTGCAAGAGCATACACTGAGTGTTTTCTTCTCTCTCTCTCTAGGTAGTGACCATGTCACGCCTTAATCAAGATAATAATACGGATGTATTAACCGAACCCTCTTGTTATACTGCGGTAGGGAACGTTGGTCCCGCTCCAACTTATAAATGTTATAAGACAGAGAAGGAAATAGGGGATTACCAGGATTCCAGTGCCGCCCAAACGATGAAAGTGTATGACGATACATCTTCTTCGGATGTGTTCATTACAGAGAACTGTTTCTCAGTATCCTTTACGTCCTGGGTATGAGATACCGAATTAGGATCCCACAAATATAATCTGTTGAATGGGCTACAAACAGGTAGAGAACTGGGAACGGGTGATAAGTTTCAAGAGATGGAAATGGTGCAAGTGTTGCAGCCAAGTTTGTTGGCAGTTTGTTAGTGTATATGCCCTAGAGGCCACTATTGTATCATACTAGCTTGTATATTACTTAATGGAAGCTTGGGATATTCACAGTTATATTAACAGTCTTGATAAACATGGTTGTATGCTACTTGGTTTTTTCTTTCTTAATATGTGTGTACGTATTGATAGAGCCCTTAGGATCTTGCTTAACTACCAGCGTTGTGATGGCAGTCAAACTAGTGGGGGCTGGGTAGTCTACAAGCACATCCTTTTTCAGGTCCCTACTCGTAGGATTATCGAGACAGGACATCGATACTCCGGAGTAGACTAGTGTGTACGCTTCTCATCCCAGTTGGGGAGATGGTCTGTCCCACAGCCGTCAGTACGTCGTACTCGAGATAGTATACAGGTGCTCGTTGGGTTACGGGTACACCGGACAGGACTTGCCGGGAACTGTTGGTTGGTATTATACCCGTCATCAGTTAACAGTTCCCAGGTGACATGAGTACAGCATAGTCCGCAGACTTGACACTACTACTTCGCCTCGAGTGTGTCCCACTGTTCTTAGATTGCTACCCTACCACGGCTCAAAGGAGTCGTGCAATTAGGTAGCAGTTGGGTACAGTCCCGAGCACTTGGAGGCAATGGCGGTTAGACAGGATTCGTCTCTCCCGGTATTGGTAGTGGATATCACGCTGTGTCTGGAGAGCCATTACGCAAAGTCCCTGGCCAGGGCAAGCGAAATTTACTGGTAGGTTTTCCAGTAGTTTCTCAAGGTGTAATGGACTTCGCTCCGACACGACTTATACCGCTTTTAGGGGACTGACGCTTGCCGCGCCCCTCGGCCCGATATGCGATAGTCCGAGACGAACAGACCGGACTATACGGAGACTGTCACATCAAGCTCAGAAGGAGTTCGGATGGGTTTCCTCATCGGCCTTCTTATCAACATCTACCTGGGGACCGTTATGTACAGCAAAATGATTGTTTTACCTATTCCGCCTTCCCGCAACTCATGGGGTGTACAACGTCGACTTACAGTGGTATCAGAGCCTCGCTAAACCATAACTAACTTGTTAGCAAAGTCGTTAGAATTTGGAACGCAAAACGAACCGGAAAAAACATCATATATATCAAGTTTCTGTCGAATTTAAAATGATGTGTAAAAATTTTTCCGGGACCTCTAAAAATACATGCAGGAAAATATAAGAATATTGGAGAAATTTGGTGTTCTGAATCGGCAACGACGCCGTGGAACCGCGGCCGATCCAAACGATCGGCCGCGGATCCGCTGCCGATCCAAGCGATCGGCCGCGGATCCGCTGCCGAGTTGGGGCCGATTCAACCCAAAATTCCCCATAACTCTTCTGTGATGATTTTGTTCTTTCTGGAATGTTTATTTTCTACTCAAGTCTCAGGTGCACAGAGAAGATTTTGGAGTAGAATCTATTATGCTTGCTCGATCGAAATTCTATGATGTTTGGCTAATTAGATTATATCTGTGATTTGTATAATGTGATCGTAAACCTCCCCTAACTGCTAGTATGTCGGTTGGCAGGGGGTTGCACATTTCTGTAATGATTTTACTGTTTGTGTTTATGAACTTGATTGGATCGTTGCGATGATTAGCCGGGATTTGAGATGGGTTTTAATATTAATTCATTCGATGTAAATTGTAATATGTTGTAATATTCTTTTGCGGGGCACATCCGGGTTGCGGTTGTAGCCACCGTTGTATTGTTTCATTTTACTGATTTTTGCTCCTAGGATAGACCCAAGGTGGGGTGCACAAACTACCAGGTACTTTGGAGTGTTTAGTGGCCTACTCATGATGTTGAGGGAGACCGCTTAACTTTGGGTACATGGCGGGTAATTTGCCATACCCGTAAGGGTCTAGGGTGGGGTAATCGCTATTCATCACAACTGTGTAATCCGTCTTTCGTTGCAGGCTCAAAGGAAACGCGGATTGCTTGCATATCCAATAATGTTCATCTGTAATCTGGAATGCCTATTATTGCGTCTGACGAATGTACAATATCTATATATGATAGCTATTTAGACATCACTTATGTTTTACACCCGCGCTAGCCCAGCCCCCGCTTTGTCGTTAGTTAAGTAACCTAACGGGTGATGACGGGACCCAGTGGCGAATGCGGATGGCATAAGAGGACATTGTATTTTCGTTATTTTCTGCAATGATAGGTTAATGATGGGACGCATTATATTAATGCAAAGAAAATAAACCAAAGTTGAATCGTTGGAATAGTTTAAAAGAAACCATTCGGTTATTTTAAAACAGTGGATATTTTTTTAAATTGCGGAGCTTTAACCACTCCTTTTAAAAGCTATCAGGTTCCTTCGGTCATATCAAGTTCACTACGTTCACGGTTTCGGCAAAACCATTCGTAGCCCTCCGCCATTTCATTTAGGTATTCAGTAGTATTCAAGCTATGTATTTTGACCTAACGCCAAGGCATAGTGTTTGGTAGCTGCTGGGTATTCATTTGTTGCATAGATAGATGAGTTAGTTTGGGACAGTCGTATTATCATTTTGGCCAAACATCAAGGATATGTACGGATGTGTTCAAATTAACAAGATAATGATGGGTAGAACTTGACATGTGACTTATGACATTTTGACCTAACGCCAAGGTCATAAGAGCATGGGGCAGAAATTTATATCGGGAATTTCTAAAGAAACTGAAATTTGCAAAGAGATGCATACCATTTGGAGTTTGATGAATGTTGGTAGGATTCCTTCAACATTATCACACGATGATATTTGGATCACGATCCTACTGTGAGTATATGCTACTCATCAGGAGATTCGTCACTTAACGATCAATGCTATAAACCAAGTAGGTGTCGAGAAAGGTGTCAGCGGGGCTATGCCCCCAGAGAAAAGAGGTTATTTAATTAAGGAACTTCGCGAAAGCGTTGGAAAACCTCCTTCGAAGTACCGACACCGGCCTGGCTGAACGGTTAAACAAGAATTGTACGGTGAGAATAGTCCTGGCAAGTTCTTCCTTTTTGGTTTGAGGAGGGATTCGAGAAACAGTGGGAGCCATCCAGTTTAGATAAACTAAAAACCACTCTAAACTTGCAAGAGCATCATGCTAAAGTGTTCCCTCTCTCTCTCTCATTGCAGCGACCCTAAAACATGACAGGCCTTACGTTACTTTTAGAGAAAAATATATTGACAGGACCAAACTATAAAGATTGGCTGCGGAATGTCAAGATGGCTTAGACTTATGACAAATTGGTGTATGTCCTCACCACTAAGGCACCTGCAGTCCTTGGTCCTAAATCCAGTAATGCGGATAAGGAAATTCACAAAACCTGGAAGTTAGATTGTGCGAAGGCCAAGTGCATCATGCTTGCCTCGATGAATAATGAACATCAGAGGAGGCATGAGGATATGGATCTTGAATCCATATTTCTTCATACAAAGTATATGTATGGGGAGCAATCTAGTATAGAAAGATACGAGACCTCCAAGAACCTGTTTCATGTGAGGTTGGCCGTCGGATCGTCTGTAGGAGATCATGTCCTAAAGATGATTGGCTATACAGAAGAGCTCGCAGACCTGGGGACGACATTGGAGAATGAGCTCTATACAGACTTGATTCTCCAGTCCCTTCCATCCACCTACGCCCAGTTTATTCTGAATTTCAACATTCAAAGAAAAGAAGTTGAACTTCCAGAACACCTTAACAAGTTGAGGAGTGCAGAGGGCACCTTGCAGAAGGCAAGGAAAACACCCGGTATGTTTGTTCGCTGTGCTTCTTCTTCCGGGTCTAAGGCTAGGGCCAAAGGAAGGAAGAATAAGGCCGCCAACAAACCTACAGGAGGTGTTAGTAAGGTGGGAGTGAAGGGAAAGAAAAAGATTGCGGTGCCAGTAGTGGCCAAGGATGAGTGCTTCCATTGTCATAGGAAAGGGCACTGGAAGAAAGATTGCAAGGCGTGGAACGCCAAGAACCAGGAACCGAAGCAAGCTGTGGCTTTGACTTCAGGTGTGTATATAATTGAAAATTGTCTGTCAATCAACTCTACTTCCTGGGTATTGGATACCGGATCAGGATCTCATATATGCAACTCATTGCAGGCACTGAGAAACCGTAGAGTGCTGAAGGTTGGTGATATGACCCTGAAGGTTGCTAACGGAGCTAGCGTGGGAGCTGTGTCCGTAAAGGATTATCACCTGGGATTGACGAGTGGACGTATTTTTGTTTTACATAATTGTTTTTGTGTGCCTAGTTTAACGTGTAATATCATATCAGTTTCCTTGTTATCGAAAGAAGGTTATGATTTCACATTTGTAAGCGATGTTGTTCCACCTTAATCATGGTTTGATTGGGTCCGGTACACTGGATAACGGTATATATGTCTTAAACCAATTACAGATTTTCAATGTCCAGAACAAACTAAAAAGGAAGTCTCCAGATTTAAATAAAGCTTTCTTATGGCATTGTAGACTAGGTCACATCAATGAGACAAATTTAACTAAGTTACAAAGAGAAGGATATTTGGATTGGTTCGAATATTAATCTTATGCCACTTGTCAATCATGTCTCAAAGGAAAGATGACAAAGACTCCATTCACTGGACATGGAGTAAGAGCGAGCGAGCTCTTAGGACTCATACACAGCGATGTATGTGGTCCAATGTCTACACATGCAAGAGGTGGTTTTTCCTATTTCATTACTTTTAAGGATGATTACTCTAGGTACGGATTCATTTTCTTGATGAAACATAAATCCGAGGCTTTTGAGAAATTCCAAGAGTATAAGAATGATGTAGAAAACCAAACCGGCAAAAGTATCAAGAGACTAAGATCTGATCGAGTTCGTGAATACTTAAGTGCCGAGTTCCTAGGTTACCTAAAAGAGAAATGAATTCTCTCTCAGCTTACTCTTCCATACACTCCACAGCATAACGGTTTATCGGAGGGACGGAATCGAACCCTATTGGATATGGTACGTTCCATGGTGAGTAATGCTGAGTTACCGGGATCTTTCCGGGGTTATGCGCTAGAATCAGCAGCATATCTTTTGAACATAGTTCCTACCAAGACTATGCCTACCATACCATATCAGTTGTGGAGTGGGAAAAAACCCTATCTTCAGTATCTAAAGATATGGGGATGTTCAGCTTTTGTTAAAAAGCAGCATGCGGACAAACTCGAGGCACGATCAGTACAGTGTAAGTTTATGGGATATCCAAAGAACTCCAGGGGGTATTATTTCTATTACGCAGAAGAATAAAAGGTTTTTGTTTCTCGTAATGCCTATTTTCTAGAACATCAGTTTTTAGAAAAGGAAACAAGTGGGAGCGAAATAGAACTGGAAGAAATTTCTGAACCACAAACTACTACTGAAAGTTTGGTAGAACCAGTAGTTCAAGTGTTAGTGTTTATGCCCTAGAAGGCCATTACTGTATCATACTAGCTTGTATATTACTTAATGGAAGCTTGGGATATTCACATGTATATAACAGTCTTGCTAAACATGGTAGTATGCTACTTGGTTTTTCTATCTTAATATGTGAGTGTACGTATTGATAGAGCTCTTAGGATCTTGCTTGTCTACCAGCGTTGTGATGGCAGTCACACTAGTGGGGGCTGGGTAGTCTACAAGCACATCCTTATTCAGGTCCCTGGTCGTTGGATTATCGAGACAGAGCATCGATACTCCGGAGTAGACTGGTGTGTACGCTTCTCATCCCAGTTGGGGAGATGGTCTGTCCCACAGCCGTCAGTACGTCGTACTGGAGATAGTATGCAGGTGCTCGTTAGGTTACGGGTACACCGGACAGGACTCACAGGGAACTGTTGGTTGGTTTGATACCAGTCGTCAGTGAACAGTTCCCAGGTGACATGAGTACAGCGTAGTCCGCAGACTTGACACTGCTACTTCGCCTCGAGTGTGTCCCACTGTTCTTAGATTGCTACCCTACCACGGCTCAAAGGAGTCGTGCAAACAGGTAGCAGTTGGGTGCAGTCCCGAGCACTTGGAGGCAGTGGCGGTTAGACAGGATTCGTCCCTCCCGGTATTGGGAGTAGATATCGTGCTGTGTCAGAGAGCCATTACGCAAAGTCCCAGGCCAGGGCAAGCGAGATTTGCTGGTAGGTTCCAGTAGTTTCTCAGGGTGTAATGGGCTTCCCTCCGACATGACTTATACCGCTATTAGGGGACTGACGCTTGCCGCCCCCCTAGGCCCAATATGCGATAGTCTTGGACGAACGGACCGGACGGTATGGAGATTGTCACATCAGACTCAGTAGGAGTTCGGATGGGTTTCCTCATCGGCCTTCTTATCGACAACTACCTGGGGACCGTTACGTACAGCTAGTGCCGCTTGCGGTCTGTGGTTAAACCCACTGCCAGCGTAGTAGTCGAGTCTCTAGAGTCCCCCACAGAAAGTTTCCTACTCCAGGCGAAACGATATAGAGGTCGCATGGTTTTGCGACAAAGGGTTTGGACGCATACGTGCGTTTACGCACGTACGACTTTCGGACAGTTTTTACCAGTCGGCTTTGGTTTAAGCCAGTTACTGGTATCCGGTAATTGGATTTTACAGTCTAAAAGTTTTTCCGTATTTTTGCGCATTGGAGGGGCGTTCTCGTAATTGTACGAGAAGCTTCTAGAAGATGTGACTAAGGAGGTTAAGGTGACATAAGCTTTGGATAAGATTAGTGAGTCATGAGGGTGATTCATCATGGTCATTAATGCACCATAAATGCTTAATGACTCATGTTAATGAATCACCTCTTTTCATTTATGAAGCATGCTTATTCATTTCTATTATTCATTATTCTAAAATAAGAATGCTTCATAATATATTATGATACACTCAATCTCATCTCATTCACTCATCTCACATTCTCTCTCCTCAAGCTCTCATCTTCAAACCCTAATCCTTAATCCTCATGTGTTGAGATCAAAGGAATAGTTAGACTTAAACATCCATTACCTTCACTCTATATCATCCTTTCTTCTTTGATTAGCAATCAAAGTAGATTAGTTACCTCAAGTTAGAGGTGTAGCTTGGTGTTTTGCTCTCGGGTGGATCGTCTACTACCTAGAGAAGGTCGAGGAGAACAAAGGAGGGCACAAGACGAAGGACCGGTTTCATTAGGTATAATCCCTAAACACAATTGATAAGAAACTCTTTGTGTACGGTTATTTATAGTTTAGCTTCGATTCAAGCGGTTAGTCGATGTTCGTTCTTTAAACATGATCGTTTTTGAAAATTCCGCCTCCCCACAAGTACTGGGGTGTACTACATCGACTTACAGTGGTATCAGAGCCTCGCTAAACAATAAATAACTTAATTGCAAATTTGTACGAATTTCGAACGGAAAAACGAAGCCGGAAAACCCTAAATCTGTCAAGTTTCTGTCGAAGTTAAAACGATGTCCAAAAATTTTTCAGGTGCGTTCAGAGAGCTTGAAAAGACACCAGTAGAACACCCAAGAAAAATAGGCCCCTGAATCGCCTAACTCTCCGCGGAACCGTGGCCTCAGCCTACTGAGTCGCCGCGCTTCCGCCGCCGAGTTGGCGAGTCAGGGACCCAATTTTCTTCTGTTGCTTCTCTGTGTAATTAGGGGTTTTCTGGAATATTTTAATTTTGCTCAGGTTTCCAGTATACAGAGCAGATTTTGGAGCAATATTAAAGATGTTTAATCGATCGAAGTTGTACAGTATTTGCATATTGGATTATATCTGTGATTGTTTAATGTGTTCGTAAACCACCCCTAACTGCTAGTATGTCGGTTGGCAGGGGGTTGCACATTTCTGTAATGGTTATATCTGTTTGTGCATATAAACTGTATTGGACTGTTGTGGTGTTTAGCCGGGGTTTAGCAATGGGTTATTGTTTAATTCATTTGTTGTAAATGTAATTTGTTGTAATATTATTTTGCGGGGCACATCCAGGTTGCGGTTGTAGCCACCGTTGTATTATTTCATTTTACTGTTTTTGCTCCTAGGACTGACCCAAGGTGGGGTACACAAACTGCCGGGCGGGTAGTTTGCCATACCCGTAGGGGTCGAGGGTGGGGTAACGGCTATTCATCACAACTGTGTAATCTGTCTTTTCTTGCAGGCTCAAAAGAAATACAGATTGCTTGCAAATCCAATATTGTTTATCTGTGTTCTGGAATGAATATCATTGCATCAGACGAATGTAAAATATCTATATATATTGTAGCTATTTAGACGTCACTTATGTTTTACACCCGCGCTAGCCCAGCCCCCGCTCTGTCGTTAGTTAAGTAACCTAACGGGTGATGACGGGACCCCGTGGCGAATGCGGATGGCATAAGAGGACGTTGTATTTTCGTTGTTTTCTGCAATGATAGGTTAATGATGGGACGCATTATCTATAATGCAAAGAAAAATAAACCATAGTTTTAAATCGTTGGAACAATTTAAAAGAAACCACTCGGTTATTTTAAAAACAGATATTTTTAAATGCGGAGATTTAACCACTCCTTTTAAAAAGCTATCAAGTTCCTTCGGTTATATCAAGTTCACTACGTTCACGGTTTCGCCAAAACCAGTCGTAGCCCTCCGTCATTTCTTATGGATGGTCAGTAGTATTCAAACTATGCTTGTTGGCATACGTCAAGGCATAGATAGATGTGTTGGTTTGAGACAGTCGCATTACCTTGTTGGCATACGTCAAGGGTATATACGGGTGGATTCAAATTAACAAGATAATGATGGGCAGAACTTGACATGTGACTTATGATTTGTTGGCATACGTCAAGGTCATAAGAGCATGGGGCAAAAACTTATATCGGGAATTTCTAAAGAAACTGAAATTTGCAAAGAGATGCATACCATTTGGAGTTTGATGAATGTTGGTAGGATTCCTTCAACATTATCATACGATGATATTTGGATCCCGATCCTACTGTGAGTATATGCTACTTATCAGGATATTCGTCACTTAACGATCAATGCTATAAACCTAGTAGGTGTCCGGAAAAGTGTCAGCGGGGTTACGCCCCCAGAGAAAAGTGGTTATTTAATTAAGGAACTTCACGAAAGCGTTGGAAAACCTCCCTCGAAGTACCGACACCAGCCTGGCTGAACGGTTAAGAAAGTATTGTACGGTGAGAATAGTCTTGACTAATTCTTCTTTTATGGTTTGAGGAAGGATTCGAGAAACAGTGGGAGCCTTCCAGTTTAGATAAACTAAAAACCACTCTAAACTTGCAAGTGCATCATGCTAAAGAGTTTTCTTCTCTCTCTCCTAATTGCAGCGACCCTGAAAATGACTGGACTTAAGTTACTTTTAGAGAAAAATATACTGATGGGGCCAAACTATAAAGATTGGCTGCGGAATGTCAAAATGGCTTTGACCTATGACAAACTAGGGTACGTCCTCACCGCTACGGCACCTGCTGTCCCTGGTCCCAAATCCAGCAATGCGGATAAGGAAATCCGCAAAACCTGGGATTTAGATTGCGCGAGAGCCAAGTGCATCGTGCTTGCCTCGATGAACAATGAACATCAGAGGAGGCACGAGGATATGTCCCTAGATGGCATATTTCTCCATACAAAGGAACTTTATGGAGAGCAATCTCGTATAGCAAGATACGAGACCTCTAAGAACTTGTTTCGAGCGAGGTTGGCTGTCGGGTCATCGGTAGATGAACATGTCCTAAAGATGATCGGCTATATTGAAGAGCTCGCAGACCTTGGGACGACTTTGGATAATGAGCTTTATACAGACCTTATTCTCCAGTCCCTTCCTCCCACCTACGCCCAGTTTATCCTCAACTTCAATCTTCAAGGAAAAGAAGTTGAACTTGCGGAACTCCTGAACATGTTAAGGAGTGCAGAGGGCACCTTGCAGAAGGCAAGGGAAACACCCGCTATGTTTGTTGGCGGTACATCTTCTTCCGGGTCCAAGGCTAGGGCCAAAGGAAGGAAGAAGAAGGCCGCACCCAGACCTAGAGGAGGTGTTAGTAAGGTGGGAGGGAAGGGAAAGAAAAAGAAAGCAGTACCGATAGTTGGTCAGGATGAGTGCTTCCATTGTCACAGGAAAGGGCACTGGAAGAAGGATTGCAAGGCGTGGAACGCCAAGAACCAGGAACCGAAGCAAGCTGTGGCTTCGACTTCAGGTGTGTTTGTAATTGAGAATTGTCTGTCGATCAACTCTACTTCCTGGGTATTGGATACCGGATCAGGATCTCATATTTGCAATTCATTGCAGGCACTGAGAAACCGTAGAGTGCTGAAGGAAGGTGATATGACCCTAAAGGTTGCTAACGGAGCTAGCGTGGGAGCTGCGTCCGTCGGGGACTATCACCTAGGATTGACGAGTAGACACATTTTGGTTTTACATAACTGTTATTTTGTGCCAAGCTTAACGTGTAATATCATATCAGTTTCCTTGTTATCAAATAAAGGTTATGATTTCACGTTTGTAAGAGATGTTGTCAACATCCACCTTAATCATGGTTTGATTGGGTCAGGTACATTAAATAACGGCATATATGTTTTAAACCAACTCCAAATTTTCAATGTCCAGAACACACTAAAAAGAAAGTCTCCAGATTTAAATAAAGCTTTCTTATGGCATTGTAGACTGGGTCACATCAATGAGAGAAGGTTGACTAAGTTGCATAGAGAAGGTTATTTGGACACGTTCGAATATCAAACTTATGACACTTGTCAATCTTGTCTCAAAGGAAAGATGACAAAGACTCCATTCACTGGACAAGGAGTAAGAGCGAGCGAGCTCTTAGGACTCATACACAGCGATGTATGTGGTCCAATGTCTACACATGCGAGAGGTGGTTATTCCTACTTCATTACTTTTACAGATGATTTCTCTAGGTTTGGACATGTCTTCTTAATGAAGCATAAATCCGAAGCCTTTGAGAAATTCCAGGAATACAAGAGTGAAGCGGAAAACCAAACAGGCAAAAGTATTAAGACACTGAGATCTGATCGAGGTGGAGAATACTTAAGTGCCGAGTTCCTAGGTTACCTAAAAGAGAAAGGAATTCTCTCTCAGCTTACTCCTCCATACACTCCACAGCACAACGGTGTATCGGAGAGACGGAATCGAACCCTATTGGATATGGTACGATCCATGATGAGTAATGCTGAGTTACCGCGATCTTTCTGGGGGTATGCGCTAGAATCAGCGATACATCTTTTGAACAGAGTTCCAACCAAAACTGTGCCTACCACACCATATCAGATGTGGAGTGGGAAGAAACCCTATCTTCAGTACCTGAAGACGTGGGGATGTCCAGCTTTTGTAAAAAAGCAGCATCCGGACAAGCTCGAGGCACGCTAAGTAGAGTGTAAGTTTGTAGGATATCCAAAGAACTCTCATGGATATTGTTTCTATTACGCAGAGGAACAAAAGGTTTTTGTTTCTCGTCATGCCCGCTTCTTAGAAACTGAATTTTTAGAAAATCAGAAGAGTGGGAGCGAAATAGAACTGGAAGAAATTCCAGAACCACAAACTGCTACTGAAAGTTTGGTAGAACCGGAAGTTCAAGAAGAACAGAACATTCCCGCATCCCTCCGCAGGAGTAGTAGGCCGTCTCATCCGCCTGAGAGATACTACAGTTTTCTCATAGACGGGGATAGAGAGGATTGCATCATAGATGATGATGAACCTACTGACTTCCAGCAGGTCATCCAGAGCGGCGACTCGGTACGATGGCTAGATGCAATGCGGACCGAAATGGAGTCCATGTACACCAACAAAGTATGGACTTTGGACTTTGCTCCAGATGGGGTAAAACCCATAGGATGCAAATGGATCTTCAAGAAAAAGATTGGTGTAGATGGACAGGTGGAAACCTATAAGGCTAGACTTGTTGCAAAGGGTTTTCGTCAAAGACCTGGTTTGGACTATGACGAAACTTTTTCTCCAGTGGCTATGCTCAAATCCATTCGGGTCCTTCTTGCTATTGCTGCCTTCCATGATTATGAAATCTGGCAGATGGACGTAAAGACGGCTTTTCTGAATGGAAATTTAGAAGAGAGCGTCTATATGGATCAGCCAGAGGGTTTCAATCAGAGTGGGAGCAGCGGGAAAGTATGCAAGCTGCTTAAGTCTATTTATGGACTAAAGCAGGCATCGCGGAGTTGGAATATCTGTTTTGATGAGACAGTCAAAGAATATGACTTTATCAAAAATCCAGATGAGCCGTGCATATATATTAAAGTTGTATCCAGAAGTGTCGTATTCCTCTTCTTGTACGTGGATGACATTCTATTGATAGGAAATGACATTCCTATGCTACAATCTGTCAAAGGATTCTTGTCACACAGGTTCTCCATGAAAGACCTGGGTGATGCCTCTTACATTCTGGGGATCCGGATCTATCGTGATAGATCCAAGAGGATGTTGGGACATTCGCAGTCCAGGTATATCGACACTGTACTGAAAAGATTCAGTATGGAAGATTCTAAGCGCGGTAATCTACCGGCTTGTCACGGAATCACCCTCTCCAAAGAGATGTCTCCCAAGACTGATTTGGAAAGGGAACGCATGTCTATTATACCCTACGCTTCTGCGGTAGGCTCTATAATGTATGCGATGTTGTGTACCAGACCAGATGTAGCTTACGCACTGAGCGTGGTAAGCCGGTATCAGTCAGACCCAGGGGAGAAACACTGGATAGAAGTAAAGAACATTCTCAAGTACTTGAGGAGGACTAAGGAGATGTTCTTGGTTTACGGCGGAACAGACCTCAGGTTGAAGGCCTTTGCTGATTCCGGCTTCCAGAGTGATAAGGACGATTCCAAGTCCATGTCGGGTTATGTCTTTACCCTCAATGGAGGGGCGGTGTGCTGGAGGAGCTCCAAGCAGGACACCGTTGCTGACTCGACGATGGAAGCGGAGTATATAACTGCTTGCGATGCCGCAAAAGAAGCAGTCTGGATGAAGAAGTTCCTTACAGAACTTCAGGTGGTTCCTACCATAGTTGATCCAATACCTCTGTATTGCGACAACAACGGAGCTATAGCTTTAGTGAAGGAACCAAGGTCCCATCAGAAGTCCAGACACATCTTGAGGCGGTATCACCTGATCAGGGAGATCATTGATCGTCAGGAGATCGAGGTTCGGAGAGTTGCTTCAGAAGAGAACATTGCTGATCCATTCACGAAGGCCCTTCCTCAGATTCAGTTCGAGAGGCTACTCGAGATCATTGGTCTACGATATGCCAGTACATGGCCCTAGTGCAAGTAGGAGATTGTTAGTGTTTATGCCCTAGAAGGCCATTACTGTATCATACTAGCTTGTATATTACTTAATGGAAGCTTGGGATATTCACATGTATATAACAGTCTTGCTAAACATGGTAGTATGCTACTTGGTTTTTCTATCTTAATATGTGAGTGTACGTATTGATAGAGCTCTTAGGATCTTGCTTGTCTACCAGCATTGTGATGGCAGTCACACTAGTGGGGGCTGGGTAGTCTACAAGAACATCCTTATTCAGGTCCCTGGTCGTTGGATTATCGAGACAGAGCATCGATACTCCGGAGTAGACTGGTGTGTACGCTTCTCATCCCAGTTGGGGAGATGGTCTGTCCCACAGCCGTTAGTACGTCGTACTGGAGATAGTATGCAGGTGCTCGTTAGGTTACGGGTACACCGGACAGGACTCACAGGGAACTGTTTGTTGGTTTGATACCAGTCGTCAGTGAACAGTTCCCAGGTGACATGAGTACAGCGTAGTCCGCAGACTTGACACTGCTACTTCGCCTCGAGTGTGTCCCACTGTTCTTAGATTGCTACCCTACCACGGCTCAAAGGAGTCGTGCAAACAGGTAGCAGTTGGGTGCAGTCCCGAGCACTTGGAGGCAGTGGCGGTTAGACAGGATTCGTCCCTCCCGGTATTGGGAGTAGATATCGTGCTGTGTCAGAGAGCCATTACGCAAAGTCCCTGGCCAGGGCAAGCGAGATTTGCTGGTAGGTTCCAGTAGTTTCTCAGGGTGTAATGGGCTTCCCTCCGACACGACTTATACCGCTATTAGGGGACTGACGCTTGCCGCCCCCCTAGGCCCGATATGCGATAGTCTTGGACGAACGGACCGGACTGTATGGAGATTGTCACATCAGACTCAGTAGGAGTTCGGATGGGTTTCCTCATCGGCCTTCTTATCGACAACTACCTGGGGACCGTTACGTACAGCTAGTGCCGCTTGCGGTCTGTGGTTAAACCCACTGCCAGCGTAGTAGTCGAGTCTCTAGAGTCCCACACAGAGAGTTTCCTACTCCAGGCGAAACGATATAGAGGTCGCATGGTTTTGCGACAAAGGGTTTGGACGCATACGTGCGTTTACGCACGTACGACTTTCGGACAGTTTTTACCAGTCGGCTTTGGTTTAAGCCAGTTACTGGTATCCGGTTATTGGATTTTACAGTCTAAAAGTTTTTCCGTATTTTTGCGGATTGGAGGGGCGTTCTCGTAATTGTACGAGAAGCTTCTAGAAGATGTGACTAAGGAGGTTAAGGTGTAACGTCTTCAAAATAATAAAATATGATTTTTGGGAAATTTTATAATTTAATATTATTTTAATGAATATTTTAATATTCTGGTATAATTAAATACAGATAAATGGGGAAAAATTATGGAAAATTCTAAAATAAGGTATTTTAAGGAATTGCTTCGTTTTCTGTGCATGCCCCCATTTCCTCTAGTTTTGACCCTGAGTATGTCTAGTTTTGACTGATTCCATCTAGGGTGAAATCTGGGTTGATTTTCCTATGTTGGTGTATAATTTGGGACTTGTTTTAGCATGGATTTTGGTATTTGGTGATTCATTCCTGTCGGGTGGCGTTTGGACGTCAACGACAAGTGGATTTTGATTGTGTTCACATGCGAGTCGATAGGTTTTTACCTATGCGGGTAGCGTGTGCTATTTTGGTTTCCGATGTGATTTTCATGTGCTTTAGCATTGTGATATACTTGTAGGTACCCCGCGTGATGTTGAGGCAAAGGAGGTGAAGATAGCGACATCGGTTTTGGCACACGAGAAGCAATGTGAGTAGATTTATATCTGTGGGGAGAAGTCGGGTGGATGGCGTATAGCACCCCCGCAGTCCGTGGTGATGTATACGAATACATATACACACGAATATTTATTATGTGTTGTTTAGGGTTATTGATGGTAATAATGATATTTTGATGATAAGAATATATTGGTTTAGTTTAGTGCGAACCCTAGAGTAGTGGTTGCACTCACACATACATTTACACACATACTTGCATTCATTCTTTCATTTATTAGAGTGCATATGATGGTGCGTATATCTACACATGGGTATGGGACTATGTGTTTATATACTGGATTTGGGGATAGTATTTGGGATTTGAGATGAGTCGATGAGATTGGGCTTGAGGCCAGGAGATCGGTGATGTGATTTGGTTCGTATTGAGATACGACACGATGTTTAAGCGGGTCTTTTGACGTAGTGATTCTTACACCTGCATGCATACATAGAGGGTATCAATATTGTACTAGACGTAGATCAGTACCCCGATCATGACATTTGATAAAGAGGATACCAGATAAATAGTATGATGAATGTGATATTGACCCGTACCCAGATTTGGGATGCCGTACGACGGATTTACGTACAAGCTATATTTTGATGATTGATCCGCACTCTTGACTTGGGATGTCTGATTATAGATAGGGTATCGGATATGATATTATTGAGGCGGGATCACCGACTAATATATATACATGTATGTATATGTATCGACTCAGATGTTAGGCGGTTTCCTCACCCGTAGCTCTACTTGTTAGTTCAGCCGTATAGTTTAAGATGGTTGTTAGATTAGATTAGACTCCTACCTATTTTAAAAACTAACGAATCGTGGGTATTTTAAAAGACAGCCCAAGGGATCCTACGGATATTTCAAAAGACGTATCTTTTCATAAAAACACCGTAGCCCCTATTTTCAAAACCCCATGATTCGTGTTATTTCAAAAGGCACCAATTGTAGAGGTTATTTTAGATTAATGCAGATTAGTTATAGTTGCGTCTAGTATTCAGCTTCCGCTCATTATTGTGGTTCGCATCGCATCGCATGCTTATATTATGTTTCATACTCCTTTATTGATGTTATGCTGTTAGGACACCAGCACCATTACCGATGATGCGTATGTACCACGTACACTTACTTGCCGGCTCACACACATCTTCATCGGTAATTGCCATGTCACGTACACCTTAGAAAATATTATTGCATCGACATAGGTTGTTAGCTAATAATTTAGACATGATATTAGTGTACTTGCCGTATATGCTAGATTAGACATTGTAATTATTAGTTGTTACATCATGCATGTTATTATTCATGGATTTTTATGCCTGTATGCACTGTTTACATGCTATTGAGGATTGGATTCGGATTTCCATGAGATTTTCTGGATTTGGGGGAAAACCGCAAAACTTATATAAACTTCTTTTCTCTCTTTAAAATAAAAAGTGCGGTTTTCCCATGATGTATGAGTCGTCCACCATGAGTTTGCTGATGGATTTGGAAACCCGATTCGAGGAGACGGATGAACCGTTTCGGGTACATGGTGGACCCGGTAAGGTGCCCCGGGGCAAGAAGCGCGTGGTGATGACGATGTGAGCCTGGCAGGGGAGCACTACCTACCGGTGATTTTACCCGACGCGTCGGATATCCGGAGGATACCGTCGTGGTCTTGAGATGGATGGTAGGGGCCGGTCTGGACTGACGGCGCCCTAGATATTATGATTGAGACATTGGGATTTCGAGATTTCGAGGTACAGAGACTGTGATACAGAGATATCGAGATATTGGGATTACGTTTTGTGCCGATGCTAGGCACTGTTTTATGCTGATTTCATTATGATACCTCAACTAAAAATACAAGGGAAATCTCACTAAATTATGAAAACAGTTTCTTCATTTACATGTATTCTGCTTTCATGCATTCATACCTCATATTCATGACATACTATTACCTGAGGCACTAGCACGAGCACTTGGCACTACATTCACGTATAGAGATTACATTGCCAGTTTAGCATGCTTCAGCTTTATTCATATTGAGGTTTCTTTATATCTGATCGTATTGACCTAGGTTGGGTCATACATTCGATCTCTGCTTGTAGATATCTTTCTATTCACGAGTTGGCAACTCACCCCCGTTGTGCCCCAGTTCTTGCAGGTTTGCCGTACAGTTCTATAGCGGCATTTCTGGCACACTGCTTCCTTTTGGGTGATTTGCTTGGATAGGTGGGTTCTTTTGTATCAGAACCGCCGTTGTATTTATATTATTCATTGTATCTAGAATATCCATCAACCAAAACTCGTTTATTGTTTCAGACCTAGACTAGTGATGTATTATTCGACCATAGAGTCGCGCTTAGTAGTGTTGCGGTTTTCTTGTTTCTTTTGAGCTTTCTTTTGGATTTGATCCTCGCCACTTGGCGTTGTATATTATTGTTGCATGTGTGGTGGTGACCGTCGATTGACGAAGAGCTAGCTCCCGCTTGGGGATGCCTTTATCATTGCATATATTGTTATCCTTGTTATACCCCATTCGGGGCCAGTTTTACAAAAGAAACTCTGCCGAAATTTTTAGAAAAGACTGTACTGTTTTTAAAAATGCATATTCGGCTTAGTTATTTAAAAACCTTGATTTCAAACATGTTTTTCTTCACTTCTTTAAACCAGTTTCTTTACTTATTCTTAAAAATGGTTTTAGATTTCTGGGCTTTTGGCTTACTTGGATCAGATGGAGTCCTATAGACTTCATATGGTTCAAGGGCCAGTCACGTGCTCTTTCGGGTCGTGACAAAGTTGGTATCAGAGCGCTAGGTTGACCTTGGTTCGAGTCTAAGTTTGACTATGTGGAGCCTAGGGCGTTTATATATATACGGAACTTAGGCTTGACCTTACGGAACTTAGACTTGGTCGAGGGGGTATTAGACCCGAACTTTCGTCGTGTAGGATGACCCTTGGTTGATGGAATAGGTAACTAAAGTAGAGTGACGTACCGTTGGTATGTTCCGCGGCATACTTACGACACGCCACTCCGCTTAAGGAACCTTAGGATGTACATATTTTCGAGATCAGTGATCCTCTTTATATCCAGGATTATACATCCATTTGAGATCCCCGATTCTATTAGTTTCATGATCATACCTTTATTGATGCTGTTCCTTCCCATGATCATGTATCCATTTTGGATCTGTTGTTTCCTTTCTTGCCATTGATGTGCTCTCCTTGATACTCGATTGAGGTTCCTGTCACCATGTTTGAGGGCAGTTTGGGCTGCTGCTAGGGTTACGGCCGGTGTGAGCTCGTTTGGTACGAGGGCCGACCATTGTGTTTTCTGGTGACATGGGAACGTCTCGAGTTAGTGTTGGTGATTGTGACCTCTAGTGGAGGCGAGTGCTTGGTCTTGCACCGGATGATCGGGCCATTGTTAGAGCTGCCAGTTGAGAGAGGACTGTTGATGTACAGCATACCTTAGAGATTGTGATGTCGCCTACCGTGCAGACAGATGGACCAGCTGTTGCTGAGATTGACAGGATGTCGCTTCCGAAGCTTACGAGCTGAGATTGCCGTAGCTTTCAGGCAGATATGAGACAGATGACAGCTAGTCTACCCGATTTGAGAGACGAAGGTGATTCGTCCGATTTTGCGCCGGAGCGGGCCCTGATGAGTTGAAGATTTCCAGTGTGGAGAGTCTTACTCAGATCTAGAGCAGACCGACTCAGAGATGACCGCCTATGTATTGCCTTTCCTGGAGGATTGAGGCGCTGTTCGGCGTACAGGAGAATAAGCCAGTTGCTGCTGCAAATGACGAGATGTCGCCCAGATGGTTGGAGCTACTGCAGCGTGAGCATATACTTAGAGAGATGATAGCGAGTCGCTAGTCACCTGAGGATGAATGACTAGGACAGGTGGTTCGTTTGTTTACCGATGCGAGGTCATCAGATAGATTGTTTCCAGCTAGAGACGACTTCACGCAGGTTCGTTGAGAGTCGATAGAGACGATCGAATGTCAGGAGCCCATTTTCCAAGTTTAAAATATACGGAAAGACATGCAGGTGATTCTATGGACTCTCTAGAAGAATGAAACCCTAACTCGACTTAATGACCGTGTGAAAGCCTTTGAACCTTCGGGTTTGCGGCGGTTCCTCGGCGCCATTAGTGAGGCTTGGGTTTGCCCTTCTACGGCTGGACCACCGACGCTGTGGCATGTACTCGATACTATTAAACTGTACCCATGATGTGATCTCTTGGGGGATTATGAGGATCTGACGAGTCGATCGGATGGTTCGACATCTTTCGGATATCGTGATGGGACACTGCTTGGGAGACTCCAGATGCGAGCGTAGCCGTCGGAGCGCAGTTCGTGTAGCCACGATGAGTTAAGTCCGAATCAGTCGACATTGAGCAAGGTGGAGTAAGGAGTTCGTACGAGATTTTGACGAGATGATGTCCCACTCCGCTGACATTAGAGATGTGATATGCACCCCGAGGCGTGGTATATGGATGTATCTTCCAGAGAGAAGCGCGATAGGTATGCAGCCGTTCCGGAATAAGCTTTAGCTTCAGCATTGGATGATGACTTCCGGGCATTTCGGCAGGATTGAGATTTGAGAAAGGAACCTCGACAGGACCTTTCTGGAGTACGTTACGAGAAGACCTAGACCAGGAGTGGTCGTATTGCGCACACCCAGCAGGACAGAGTTCGGCATTGTCGACGAGGTAGTTGACCATGTTCGGATAAAGGAACTTACCCAGATGCGTTGCAGATTGATCAGGGACGGACGAGTGATGAGTATTCCTCCGATGGTTGGGACGTGTTCCCGAGGACCTGTTCGGCCTGACATCCTCTACAGAATGATGAAGCTACAGAATATGCGATTTCGAGTCCGTGCGAGAGACTTCAGATTGACCGTGGCCGAGAATAGTGCAGTGCGTAGTAGCTTGGCGTGACGTCATAGTGGACGACGATAGAGACAGTTGGAACAAGAGGTTCGTGTGAGACACTGATGAGCTGTCATTGCTTCCCGTCGAGACTAGAGACCTGATATGCTTACAGAGACGTTGGAATGTGACCAGTTTCCGAGAAAATATTGTGCTGAGGACACAGGTGTTTTTGAGCGAGAAGAGGTTGTGCAGGAAGCCAGCCTCTGTACAGATCGGCATAGGCATGATCGGAAGAGACCTTGAGCAGGATTCCTTCCAGGACATTGCTGCAATGATGTTTGCACCCAGGATCAGATGTGTGACGTGCTTTCAGAGAGCCAGAGGCCGACGCCAGTGATACGCTGCCTTACGAGCGGTCGTGAGGATTGACCGAAAGGTGACCAGGAAAGTGCCAGAACGGAATCGTTCCTGTCAGTACTCCTGACCGGGCCGATGAGCCGATGGATTGCGAGATTGGTAATCTACAGGAAAGATCAGGAACCAGAGGCAGAGGACGCCAGCCGCGAGCAAGAGGCAAGTAGATATCTTGCGCAGCTAGCATCGGATGTTCCGGTACCTTCTCGACCCTGAAGGATGGTATACCGACGACGGTAATTATGATTTGTGATTTTGTGATTTGATTATCACGTATCCGTTGCTTTGGATTTCGGTATTTTGGGCGATCTATTCACATGATTTAGTCTTGATGACTGAGTTTCATGATATTTGATTTTGTGCACCATGGTTGCACCTACTGGGTATTTATACCTTGTACATAGTTATTACTCTTGAGCTGTTGATTGCGATTTCATGCCTATTTTATACTGGTGATTTGATTTACGCTTCCAGCAGAGTTTCATGTAATTTTAGTGTTTTGATTTTGCACTCGGTATAGCTTATATGTGCTTGTAGTGTATCGATATGTGTTTTGTGCCCGCAGCTGCACACGTTTATGATTTTCTTCATATCTGGATACACTTGGTGTTGCTGCTTACGTATTTGAGTTATTGCTTGGTATTTGTGCATGGGATGCACCAGTTCTATACTTCGTGCATTTGTCGCACCAGTTTTATGTTTCTTGCGTTTATCGCATCAGATTTATATTTCGTGCCTTTGTTGCACCGGATTTATATTTTGTGCATTACGATTGCACCTGACTTCGATTTGATGCCTTTCGGTATGTCGATTTTGATTGTGATATTGATGTGGATTCTTGCACTCCGTGCTTTTGACTGCACTTACGCATATTCGACGTTGCTATTGGATTTTGTGATTCCGTGCATATTGAGTGCGCAGGGTCTAGATTTTCATTCGTGCATGATGGATGCACCGATTTGGATTTTCGTGCATGTTGGGCGCATGTTTTGAGATACGATTTTGGGGCACACCAGATGCACTAAATCGAGATTCTTCGTGCATGTCAGATGCACCTGTTTTGGCTGCCAGGCACACGTTGCCTATGACAGATGCTTCGTGCACACCCGTTGCACCTAGATGTTGTTTTGTGCACATGTTTAGCACATATATGGATTTTGATTTCCGTGCGCACCAGACGCACAAGGTGGTGTTATGTGATTTTTGGGATTTATTCCTTTTGGAGCAGTACATTTTTATGATGTTGGATATTTGCTTTCATACTGAGCAGGACTAGTCAGTGGGCAGTACCTGGATATATTTTGCATGCATCGATAGTTATCGAAGGGATTTCCGAAAAGCGAGCTATAGTCTCAGTATATACCTACGTGTCCGATATGACACGAAACGTTTTAAAAACAAGAAAACCCTTCTAAACTGTTTTCAAAACGGCGGAACGTACCTATTAAACAAAGGATATATATACACATATATAGTTATTTTCTTATGAGAAACGTCCGCCACTGTGCAGTGTTACGCGCATCGCACAGCGACTTAAAAAGATTTGGCATACATTTGCATCAGTCATTTACATGTATAGATTGGATGTCTACATGTATAGTCTTGGTCCATATCATATTGATTTTGTATTGGATTTGACATTGTGTCGTTACCATGACTCCGATGATTGCGGATGCTTGATGGAGTGTTGCTTTTGAGTTATCTGCTCAGTACTCATGCGCATGCATTGCGCTATGATGTTTTATGTATAGATGATTTCGGAGCCCCGATGACTTGGAATTTGTATTGAAATATTTTAGTATTTGGGGGTTTAAATTTAAATTCGGGGACCGAATTTCTTTAAGGGGGGTAGATTGTAACGTCTTCAAAATAATAAAATATGATTTTTGGGAAATTTTATAATTTAATATTATTTTAATGAATATTTTAATATTCTGGTATAATTAAATACAGATAAATGGGGAAAAATTATGGAAAATTCTAAAATAAGGTATTTTAAGGAATTGCTTCGTTTTCTGTGCATGCCCCCATTTCCTCTAGTTTTGACCCTGAGTATGTCTAGTTTTGACTGATTCCATCTAGGGTGAAATCTGGGTTGATTTTCCTATGTTGGTGTATAATTTGGGACTTGTTTTAGCATGGATTTTGGTATTTGGTGATTCATTCCTGTCGGGTGGCGTTTGGACGTCAACGACAAGTGGATTTTGATTGTGTTCACATGCGAGTCGATAGGTTTTTACCTATGCGGGTAGCGTGTGCTATTTTGGTTTCCGATGTGATTTTCATGTGCTTTAGCATTGTGATATACTTGTAGGTACCCCGCGTGATGTTGAGGCAAAGGAGGTGAAGATAGCGACATCGGTTTTGGCACACGAGAAGCAATGTGAGTAGATTTATATCTGTGGGGAGAAGTCGGGTGGATGGCGTATAGCACCCCCGCAGTCCGTGGTGATGTATACGAATACATATACACACGAATATTTATTATGTGTTGTTTAGGGTTATTGATGGTAATAATGATATTTTGATGATAAGAATATATTGGTTTAGTTTAGTGCGAACCCTAGAGTAGTGGTTGCACTCACACATACATTTACACACATACTTGCATTCATTCTTTCATTTATTAGAGTGCATATGATGGTGCGTATATCTACACATGGGTATGGGACTATGTGTTTATATACTGGATTTGGGGATAGTATTTGGGATTTGAGATGAGTCGATGAGATTGGGCTTGAGGCCAGGAGATCGGTGATGTGATTTGGTTCGTATTGAGATACGACACGATGTTTAAGCGGGTCTTTTGACGTAGTGATTCTTACACCTGCATGCATACATAGAGGGTATCAATATTGTACTAGACGTAGATCAGTACCCCGATCATGACATTTGATAAAGAGGATACCAGATAAATAGTATGATGAATGTGATATTGACCCGTACCCAGATTTGGGATGCCGTACGACGGATTTACGTACAAGCTATATTTTGATGATTGATCCGCACTCTTGACTTGGGATGTCTGATTATAGATAGGGTATCGGATATGATATTATTGAGGCGGGATCACCGACTAATATATATACATGTATGTATATGTATCGACTCAGATGTTAGGCGGTTTCCTCACCCGTAGCTCTACTTGTTAGTTCAGCCGTATAGTTTAAGATGGTTGTTAGATTAGATTAGACTCCTACCTATTTTAAAAACTAACGAATCGTGGGTATTTTAAAAGACAGCCCAAGGGATCCTACGGATATTTCAAAAGACGTATCTTTTCATAAAAACACCGTAGCCCCTATTTTCAAAACCCCATGATTCGTGTTATTTCAAAAGGCACCAATTGTAGAGGTTATTTTAGATTAATGCAGATTAGTTATAGTTGCGTCTAGTATTCAGCTTCCGCTCATTATTGTGGTTCGCATCGCATCGCATGCTTATATTATGTTTCATACTCCTTTATTGATGTTATGCTGTTAGGACACCAGCACCATTACCGATGATGCGTATGTACCACGTACACTTACTTGCCGGCTCACACACATCTTCATCGGTAATTGCCATGTCACGTACACCTTAGAAAATATTATTGCATCGACATAGGTTGTTAGCTAATAATTTAGACATGATATTAGTGTACTTGCCGTATATGCTAGATTAGACATTGTAATTATTAGTTGTTACATCATGCATGTTATTATTCATGGATTTTTATGCCTGTATGCACTGTTTACATGCTATTGAGGATTGGATTCGGATTTCCATGAGATTTTCTGGATTTGGGGGAAAACCGCAAAACTTATATAAACTTCTTTTCTCTCTTTAAAATAAAAAGTGCGGTTTTCCCATGATGTATGAGTCGTCCACCATGAGTTTGCTGATGGATTTGGAAACCCGATTCGAGGAGACGGATGAACCGTTTCGGGTACATGGTGGACCCGGTAAGGTGCCCCGGGGCAAGAAGCGCGTGGTGATGACGATGTGAGCCTGGCAGGGGAGCACTACCTACCGGTGATTTTACCCGACGCGTCGGATATCCGGAGGATACCGTCGTGGTCTTGAGATGGATGGTAGGGGCCGGTCTGGACTGACGGCGCCCTAGATATTATGATTGAGACATTGGGATTTCGAGATTTCGAGGTACAGAGACTGTGATACAGAGATATCGAGATATTGGGATTACGTTTTGTGCCGATGCTAGGCACTGTTTTATGCTGATTTCATTATGATACCTCAACTAAAAATACAAGGGAAATCTCACTAAATTATGAAAACAGTTTCTTCATTTACATGTATTCTGCTTTCATGCATTCATACCTCATATTCATGACATACTATTACCTGAGGCACTAGCACGAGCACTTGGCACTACATTCACGTATAGAGATTACATTGCCAGTTTAGCATGCTTCAGCTTTATTCATATTGAGGTTTCTTTATATCTGATCGTATTGACCTAGGTTGGGTCATACATTCGATCTCTGCTTGTAGATATCTTTCTATTCACGAGTTGGCAACTCACCCCCGTTGTGCCCCAGTTCTTGCAGGTTTGCCGTACAGTTCTATAGCGGCATTTCTGGCACACTGCTTCCTTTTGGGTGATTTGCTTGGATAGGTGGGTTCTTTTGTATCAGAACCGCCGTTGTATTTATATTATTCATTGTATCTAGAATATCCATCAACCAAAACTCGTTTATTGTTTCAGACCTAGACTAGTGATGTATTATTCGACCATAGAGTCGCGCTTAGTAGTGTTGCGGTTTTCTTGTTTCTTTTGAGCTTTCTTTTGGATTTGATCCTCGCCACTTGGCGTTGTATATTATTGTTGCATGTGTGGTGGTGACCGTCGATTGACGAAGAGCTAGCTCCCGCTTGGGGATGCCTTTATCATTGCATATATTGTTATCCTTGTTATACCCCATTCGGGGCCAGTTTTACAAAAGAAACTCTGCCGAAATTTTTAGAAAAGACTGTACTGTTTTTAAAAATGCATATTCGGCTTAGTTATTTAAAAACCTTGATTTCAAACATGTTTTTCTTCACTTCTTTAAACCAGTTTCTTTACTTATTCTTAAAAATGGTTTTAGATTTCTGGGCTTTTGGCTTACTTGGATCAGATGGAGTCCTATAGACTTCATATGGTTCAAGGGCCAGTCACGTGCTCTTTCGGGTCGTGACATAAGGTGACATAAGCTTTGGATAAGATTAGTGAGTCATGAGGGTGATTCATCATGGTCATTAATGCACCATAAATGCTTAATGACTCATGTTAATGAATCACCTCTTTTCATTTATGAAGCATGCTTATTCATTTCTATTATTCATTATTCTAAAATAAGAATGCTTCATAATATATTATGATACACTCAATCTCATCTCATTGACTCATCTCACATTCTCTCTCCTCAAGCTCTCATCTTCAAACCCTAATCCTTAATCCTCATGTGTTGAGATCAAAGGATTAGTTAGACTTAAACATCCATTACCTTCACTCTATATCATCCTTTCTTCTTTGATTAGCAATCAAAGTAGATTAGTTACCTCAAGTTAGAGGTGTAGCTTGGTGTTTTGCTCTCGGGTGGATCGTCTACTTCCTAGAGAAGGTCGAGGAGAACAAAGGAGGACACAAGACGAAGGACCGGTTTCATTAGGTATAATCCCTAAACACAATTGATAAGAAACTCTTTGTGTACGGTTATTTATAGTTTAGCTTCGATTCAAGCGGTTAGTCGATGTTCGTTCTTTAAACATGATCGTTTTTGAAAATTCCGCCTCCCCACAAGTACTGGGGTGTACTGCATCGACTTACATCAATGAGAACAGGACATTCCCGCACCCCTCCGCAGGAGTAGTAGGCCGTATCATCCGCCTGAGAAATACTACGGTTTTCTTATAGATGGGAATAGAGTGGATTGCATCATTGATGATGATGAACCTACTTGCTTCCAGTAGGCCATCTAGAGCGGCGACTCGGTACGATGGCTAGATGCAATACGGACCGAAATGGAGTCCATGTACACCAACAAAGCATGGACTTTGGACTTTTGCTCCAGGTGGGGTAAAACCCATAGGATGCAAATGGATCTTCAAGAAAAAGATTGGTGTAGATGGACATGTGGAAACTATTAGTTATATGTATGCCCTAAAGGCTATTACTGTACATTGGATGTATATTGTAGTGGATGCTGGGACATATATAGGTAGGACTTTCTTGCTCGACATGATAGTACGCTATCTGGTTGCTCTTTATCTTAACATGTATACTTTCTGTATCTCTGTTACATGTTGATAAAGCCCTTAGGATGTGTACTCGACTTCCAGGACTATGATGCAGATCATACTAGTGGGGCTTGGGTAGTCCACGAGTACATCCTTCAATGTTCCTAGTCGTGGGAATATCGAGACGGGTCATCGATATTCCAGAGTAGACTAGCGCATATCTTCTCGACCCATGTGATGGGCGATGGATGATCCCATATCCATTGGTGTTTGACATCAGAGATGGTATGCGGGTGCTCAGTGGAGACTGGGTACACTGAACGGACTCGCCGAGAAATCCCAGATGGTATTATACCTTACATCATATGGCAGTTCTCTGGTGACACTGGTACAGCTTAGTCTGTTGACCCGAGATCGTCATAGAGTCTTGTGAGTCTCCCACTGTGCTTTGATTTCCACCCTACCACGGCTCTACTGAGTCATGCAAACAGGTGGTTTTTGGGTACAGTCCCGATTTACATGGAGGCAATGAGCGATAGGAGGGGATTCGCCTCTCCCGGTATTGGGGGTTGATGTTGCGCTATGCACGACTGGCCATAACTGGAAATCCCTGGCCAGGGTTGCAGTGATCTACTGGTAAGTGTTATCAGTAGTTTCACACATGTTATGGACCTTATATCGGCATGACTTATCGAGCTACTGGGGTCTGACGTTTACCATCCCTAGGCAAGATATGCGACATATCAGACGAACAGACCGGACTGTACGGTAAGTGTTACTGGTTGGATTCATAGGAGTGTGAGCGGGCTTGCTCGTCGATCTTCTGATCGCTCAATACCCGGGTGGCCGTTACGTTTAGCAGACCGCTTGCGGCTTGTGGGTGTTTGATATGATCATCACCTGCTGCCGGCGTATTTACGAGTCTTTAGAGTACTACACAGAGGTTTCCTGGCTCAAGCGAAACGAAATAGGAGCGCATATGAGATATGTGCGGGACCGAGAATAATGCGTGTATGTGATACTGTATTCTATTCTCGCGATGAATGTATCGATTGGTTGTATGCGATATATCCTAGTTATCGAATCGAAGATTGATTCGATAAGTCGATACATCGGATATTAGTCGGTCATATGCGATATAACCGGATCGTTAAATCAAGTGTTGATTTAATGATTTAATGTATAACTATATATTTGATATATTACTTTGCATTAACTAGTATTGGTTCACTCAAGTTTTGTGTACTAGTTTGTATCATGTTTGATGATACATGCAAATAAGGGTGTGTATGATTAAACCATGGTTATGTAATGGTTAGGGTTTTGATTTTCTTAACTATTTATTTTATCTATTCATTTATTTTAGCAAGGAAATTGAAATGGTTTTTTGCTTTGTCTTTTCATTGAAGCTTCATGAAGCTTTGAAAAGTTCAACCAATTTTGTTTCTTTTGCTTAACCTAACCATTCACCTAACCCTAGTTTATTCTCTACACTTAACCATGGTTGCATTATGATAACCATCACTTGTTTTTTTCCAATTATTGAGAATTCTTTTTCCTTGATCTTCTTCTTCTTCTTCAAGAGGAAAAAGAAAACCCTTGCTTGAAAAAGATAAAGTGATGATTCCAAGTGAGAAATCAAAATCCAAAGTGAACCCACTTCCTATTTCTTCATCCTCTACCACATGCCAAGTAGTATAGGGTGTTTTCTTCACAAGTTTCATGGCTTGGTGAAGTTGGAGCTTGATCTTGAGTTGCCTCGACGTCGATCATCTTCGGCATCGAAGTCGACGACCTAGCCCGATTTTTTCTCCGATGAAACCACCGTGAGAGTCTAGGATTCCGATGGGTATAGCGGAGGGACGTCATCACGGAGCCTAGGAAGTGGAGGACCGGATCTACAAAGGTTGTAATCACTTTCCTCTTAGTTAAAGTTGTTAACTCGCATTGCATCGCCTTATCATCTAGTTAACGATCTAGTTTAGGGTTTCTCGGCACATAGGAAACTGTTGAATTGGCCATGTTTGATGGGTTGTAGAACCTCTAGTGTGTGCCTAGGAATCCTACAGTGGTATCAGAGCTTAGCTAGAGGCTTAGGCGATGCGTAGACGGAGTTTGAAGTCCGATCGAACCGAAACCCTAATCTCAAATTGCTCTCTGTACACTTTTTGAAATCTGGGTTTTTTCCAGATTAAAAATGCTTAAAAAATTCAGCAGGAAGTTCTAAGAATTACAGTGCAAAATGACAAAGTGATACGCCCAAAGAGCCGCGGAAGCGCGGCAGAAGCTTGGCTTCTGCGACGGTTCCGCGGCAATATGATGACATCAGCCTTCAATTCTCGCACAGTAATTTGTTTCTTTAGGTGCTGAGTTTTCTGGGAATTTTTAATTTGCACTCAAGAGTTGAGTTTTCTGGGATGTTTTGGGGCTTCGATGATTCGATCGGAAATTTCAAACTTTGTCTATGTCTTTTTCCGGGTAATTTTAGAATATGTTAAAAAGTTCGACCGAATATAAATACCCACTTTTTCCCCTGCCGGGAAATTTCCAATTGTTGGATTTTTCCGTAGTTTAATGATGTTCCAAGTAGTGCAAGTAACGCGATGGTCCCTCTAGAAGACAACAAACCTTAACTCGATTATGTGACCGTCTTGAACCGCCCTTTGAACCTTAGGGTTTGGGGGCAGTACGGCGTGCCACATGTGAGGCGTTGGCTTGACCCTTCTACAGCTGGACCGTTGGTACTGAGGCACGAAGTGAATGTTTTTAAACTCATTTCATGTGTTGAGCTGTTTCGGGAAAACTTGGGTGTTCGATTGTTTGATAGAAAAGTTTAACATTTTCTATCTTATCCGGAATGTGATACAATAATTGGAATTCACAAGTAGTTATGAGATAACTGAATGAATGTTATAAACATAGCAGTTTAGTCTCACTTAATCGGTTGCCACGGAATTTTGATGTGATCAAAAGTCCGTCGCAATCACGTAGCGTACGCGGATAATCGCCGGGTAAACTTAATAGACTGATACACCCCATAGCCCCGACCAAGTGACTGTAGGAGAACCCCGTCGTCGAAAGCATCCGTTCGGGTGCTCGGAGCAGCGGTGTTCCGCCTTAGTGCACTTCGTCGACGGCATCGGGGGTGCGGCCATCTACTAAAGTTTGCGACGAGCATTCGATCTGAATGTCGGGAATCCTGTTGAATTGTCCGACTTGATATTGAAAAGTGTTTTCGATAATGAGACTAAAATGCGGGGTTTATAATTGTTAGGCATGCGATGTCTAAGGAATTCATTTGGCTAGGCATACGATGTCTAAAGAGTTTGCGGATTCAAACTGTTGTAGTTTTACACTTTCTTTTCTGTGACCGTAAGTGTAATATGTGATATCGCCGGTTTCGTTGCTATATGTCAACGACAATTGCGATGCGCATATTTACTTACGTTGATGACATGTGATGTTATATGTTGCTGGATATGTTATATTGGATCGTCGTGTTTGAATAGCCGGGGGGGGTTTTATGTGAGACGAGTGTTTTTCATTTTCATTCATGTAAAAACTTGTATGTAATATTCTTTTATTAGGGCACTTCCAGGTTGCGGAAGATGTCACCGTTGATGTATATTATTTACTTTTCCGCATTAGGATAGACCCAAGGAGGGGAGCACAAGTAACCGGGTTCTGGGGTCCAGTGGGAGACCATCTCGAGGAGTCGAGTCCGGGTCTCCTAAACCTAGAATTGGTATGGTTGCTTGCCGCTCTCATAGGGGTCTAGGGGTGTGGGATTGGCTATTCATCACGACCGTGGAATCCGTGTTTTATACTGGCTCGTATTGAAAACACGGACGTCCTAGTATATCCAATATTTCATATGATATTTTCTGCTGCGTTATCTGTGATGTGATCATGTGATATGTTCAGATAGATATTATATATAGTATATATGATATATTATATAGACGTTGCTTATGTTTTACACCCGCACTAGCCCCGCCTTGCTCTGGCGTTATTTACCTAACCTAACGGTGCAGACGGGACATCGAGGCGAATGCGGATGGCATAAGCGTACGTTATATTTATCTGTGATGTTTAGGTGGACTTAAATGATGGGATATTCATTAATGAGATTAATGAAAGAAAATAAACCTAATTGATGTTGTGGAATAGAATTTCAAAATAAAAACAGGTAGCTACAGTTCTTGCTTTGCATCGCGGTGTTCATTGTAGAACATCCTGCACCTTATTGGATGAGGAAAGGACCGAGATCCCTTCACCGGGAGTGACTCCTTTAGCAACAACTGGCAGATGCTACAACCCTCGGTTTGTCTTTTGATTGCTTCTATAGTTTCTGCTTTGCACAGTGATATATATGATATATCCCGCACCTCATTCGACGAGGAAAGGGCCGACGATCCCTTCACCGGGAGTGACCCCTTTAGCAAAACTAGAAAAGCTTCAAAAACATTCCATTTAAAAACCATTTGATTCCGCAACGAGATCAAGTTCAAAGCGTTAAAGGTTTTCATAAAAACCATTCGCAACCCTCCGTCATTTTAGGAAATAGAGTACTTAGTATTCGTGCTGTGTTTGTTGACCTTAGTTAAGGCACAGTGTACGGTAGCTAAGTGATGTCTTCCTACACCGCATATGATGCGATTAGTTAGGACAGTCACGTGACTTTGTTGACCTTAGTTAAGGGTCATATGGGTGGGTCTAACTAATCACGAAATGACGGGTAGAACTTGACTAGTGCTTATGATTTGTTGACCATAGTTAAGGTCATAGGTGCTAGGGGTAAAAACCATTATCGGGAGTTTCAAGTGTTGAAATTTGCAATGAGATTGCATACCTTCTATATGATAGTTGGATCCCGATACCCACTGCGAGTAATTGTTACTCCTGGGAGAGTTTTGCACTTTGCAATTAGCCGATCAAGTAGGTGTCTAGAAAGGTGTCAACGGGGTTACGCCTCTGGGAAAACGAGGTTTACTGTAATTAGGTCCGTGCGAAAGCACGGGGAACCTCCCTCAAAGTACCAACACTGGCCTGGCTGAAAGATTGGCGAACTTGTAGAGTGTAATTAATCCCGGCTAGTCTTTCCTTTTATGGTTTGAAGGAAGATTTGATAAAAACAGTGGGGGCCATCCTGATTAGATAAAATATATAACCAATCTAATCTTGCAAGAGCGCATGCAGAGTGTTTTCTGTAAGTCCGTGCTACCTCTCCCGGTACTTTCGGGCATGCGGAATTTGATGAAAAACAAGTTTCTAGAGGTGGCAACATGGACTCAAAACCGGATCTTTATTAAACTTCTAACAAACAACCTAACTAAGAGTTGTTAACTACTTGGTTAGGGGGTTATACCTTTCTTTCTTCTACTCCTTTTTCTTCAAGCCTCGATGGTTGTCCGGATCGGCTTCACCCCGTCGTCTCCTTGCGCCGAAGATCGATCCACCTGAAAGCTTCTACCTTTGGCTTCTTCTTCGATCTTTGAAGAAACTAGTTCAATCGGTTTGCCAAACCTTGTGAACTAGAGTGAGTAGAGGAGAGTGTGTTGGGATTTTCTCTATGGTTCTTGGTTCTCAACACATGAGACAAGTGAACAATAGACTAAAGAGAGGGAGAGCAAGAGGAAGAAGATGAGAGCTCAAGAACACAAGAGAGAGAATGAAAATGATAGAATGAGAAAGATTTTTCTCTCTTGGCACTCATAATCTAAAGCCATCATCACAAATCATAGCAATCAAGTATTATGTGATGGTTAAAGCTACAATAGCCATATCATTTCATGCACTCATTTTTCACAAGAGAAACAAGCAAGTAAAAAGTCTTTGCCATGAAATGATAGCCATTTTCATCATGATGGTCAACTAGTCCAACCTAGTCAACCGGTCAACAAAGTCAACAAGTCAACAAAGTCAACCCCTCAACAACCATGTCACCATAATACTTAATTAATATTATTGTTAATTACATATCATATTCTCATTAGGGTTGAGAAAAAATCAATAGTCAACAGTCAACAGTCAACAACCCTAATGAGAATCCTCTGCCTCTGTCTCTCCGTCAACTGTGCATTCACACCCGCATCCGCGTTCCGAGGAACACGATTCATACTAGATAAATCCAATCCCAAAACGTACACTAGGATATAGCTTAAACCAAAGTCCGCTAGTGTCAACTGTCCGGACACTGTACGTGCATAAGGGCACGGATGTGACCGAACCCTGTCGCAAAACCATGCGACCTCTACTCTTTTATCTAAAGGCGAATAGCTTTCTGTGTGGGACTCTAAAGACTCGACACTACGCTGGCAGTGGGTTTAAACACAGACCGCAAGCGGCACTAGCTGTGCGTAATGGTCCCCAGGTAGATGCCGACAAGAAGACAGACGAGGTGAAACCCATCTGAACTCCTACCGAGCCTGAATGTGACAGTCTCCGTACAGTCCGGTCTGTTCGTCTGATACATCGCATGGTGAGCCTAGGGGGCGGTAAACGTCAGTCCCCTAATGGCAGTACAAGTCGTGTCGGAGTGAAGCCCAAAACACCCTGAGATAACCCTGGAAGCCTACCAGTATATCTCGCTTGCCCTGGCCAGGGACTACTCGTGTGATGGCTCTCCTAGACACAGCGCGATGTCAACCGCCAATACCGGGAGAGACGAATCCTGTCTAACCCTCACTGCCTCCAAGTGCTTCGGGACTACACCCAACTACTATCTGTTTGCACGACTCCTTTGAGCCGTGGTAGGGTAGTAATCAAAGTACAGTGGGAACACACTCGTGGCGAAGTGACAGTGTCAAGTCAGCGGACTAAGCTGTACTCATGTCACCTGGGAACTTATAACTGACGATAGGTATAGTACCAACCGGTCAGTTCCCGACGAGTCCTGTCCAGTGTACTCGTAACCTAACGAGCACCCGTATACTATCTCCGGTACGACGTACTGATGGCTGTGGGACAGACCATCTCCCACACTGGGATGAGAAGCGCATACGCTAGTCTACTCCGGAGTATCGATGCCCTGTCTTGATAGTCCTGCGACTAGGGACCTGTATAAGGATGTGCTTATAGATTACCCAGCCCCCACTATTATGACTGCCATACAACGCTAGTAATCAAGCATAGATCCTAAGGGCTCCACTAATGTGTATAGGTGATATACTAAAATAAACACATGTACACATTGAAGTAGAAACAAACCAAGTAGCATACTTCTATTTTGAGTAAGATTGTATATACAACTGTGAATATCCCAAGCTTCCATTAAGTAATATACAAACTAGTATGATACAGTAATGGCCTCTAGGTCATATACACTAACAATCTCCCACTTGCACTAAGGCCATGTACTGGCGTATCGAAGACCTATCATCTCGATCAACCGCTCGAACTGAGTCTGGGGCAAGGCCTTGGTGAATGGATCTGCAGTATTATCTTCTGAAGCAACCCTCCGAACCTGGATCTCCTGGCGATCCACGATCTCCCAGATCAGGTAATACCGCCTCAAGATGTGTCTGGATCTCTGATGGGACCTGGGATCCTTCGCTAAAGCTATAGCCCCGTTGTTGTCGCAATACAGAGGTATTGGATCAACAATGGACGGAACCACCTGAAGTTCTTTCAAGAACTTCCTCATCCAGACAGCTTCTTTTGCGGCATCAGATGCAGCGATGTATTCCGCTTCCATCGTCGAGTCTGCAACGGTTTCCTGTTTGGAACAACACACCGCCCCTCCGTTGAGGGTAAAGACAAAACCCGACATGGACTTGGAATCATCCTTGTCACTCTGGAAGCTGGAGTCAGCAAAGGCCTCGATCTGGAGGTCTTTTCCGCCATACACCAAGAACATCTCCTTAGTCCTTCTCAGGTACTTGAGAATGTTCTTTACCGCTATCCAGTGTTTCTCCCCAGGGTTTGACTGATACCTGCTTACCACACTCTGTGCATAAGCTACATCCGGTCTGGTACACAATATCGCACACATTATAGAGCCTACCGCAGAAGCGTAGGGTATAATAGACATGCGATCCCTCTCCAAATCAGTCTTGGGAGACATCTCTTTAGAGAGGGTGATCCCGTGACAAGCCGGTAGTTTACCGCGTTTGGAATCTTCCATACTGAATCTTTTCAGTATGGTGTCGATGTACCTGGACTGTGAAAGTCCTAATATCCTCTTGGATCTATCACGATGGATCCGGATCCCAAGGATGTTTGAGGCATCGCCCAGGTCTTTCATGGAGAACCTGTGTGACAAGAACCCCTTGACAGATTGTACCATAGGAATGTCATTTCCTATTAAGAGAATGTCATCCACGTATAAAACGAGGAATACTACAGTTCTCGCTACAAATCTACTATAGATGCATGGTTCATCTGGATTTTTGATAAAGCCAAATTCCTTGACCGTCTCATCAAAACAGATGTTCCAACTCCGCGATGCCTGCTTTAGTCTGTAAATGGACTTAAGCAACTTGCACACCTTTCCGCTGCTCCCACTCTGAATGAAACCCTCTGGCTGGTCCATATAGACAAACTCCTCTAAATTTCCATTTAGAAAAGCGGTCTTTAAGTCCATCTGCCAAATCTCATAATCGTGGAAGGCAGCAATGGCAAGAAGGATCCGAATGGATTTCAGCATAGCTACTGGAGAAAAAGTCTCGTCATAGTCCAAACCAGGTCTTTGACGAAAACCCTTTGCAACCAGTCTAGCTTTACAGGTCTCAACCTGTCCATCTACACCAATCTTCCTTTTGAAGATCCACTTGCATCCTACGAGTTTTACCCCGTCTGGAGCAATGTCCAACGTCCATACTTTGTTGGTGTACATGGACTCCATTTCGGTCCGCATTGCATCCAGCCATTTTACCGAGTCGACGCTCTGAACGGCTTGCTGGAAGCTAGTAGGCTAATCATAATCTATGATGCAATCCTCTCTATCCCCGTCTATGAGAAAACCGTAGTATATCTCGGGCGGATGAGACTGCCTACTACTTCTGCGGAGCGACGTTGGAATGTCCTGTTCTTTTGAACCCTCTGGTTCCACTAAGCTTTCAGTAATGGCTCGTGGTTCTAGAATTTCTTCCAGTTCTACTGTGCTCCCACTTATCTGGGTTTCCAAAAACTCAGTTTCCAAGAAGTAGGCATGACGAGAAACAAAAACCTTTTGTTCCTCTTCGAAGTAGAAGAAATATCCCTTGGAGTTCTTTGGATATCCCACGAACTTACACTGTACTGAGCGTGCCTCGAGCTTGTCCCCATGCTGCTTTTTAACAAAAGCTGGACATCCCCATGTCTTAATGTGCTTAAGATAGGGTCTCTTCCCACACCACATCTCATATGGTGTAGTAGGCACAGTCTTAGTTGGAACTCGGTTCAAAAGGTATGCAGTTGATTCTAGCGCATACCCCCAGAATGATCGCGGTAACTCAGCGTTACTCATCATGGACCGTACCATATCCAATAGGGTTCGGTTCCGTCTTTCCGATACACCGTTATGTTGCGGAGTGTATGGAGGAGTAAGCTGAGAGAGAATTCTGTTCTCTTTTAAGTAGTCCAGGAACTCGGCACACAAGTATTCACCACCTCGATCCGATCTTAGAATCTTGATACTTTTGCCGGTTTGTTTTTCTACTTCATTCTTATATTCCTGGAATTTTCCAAAGGCTTCGGACTTATGTTTCATTAAGAAGACATAACCGTACCTTGAAACGTCATCCGTAAAAGTAATGAAGTAAGAATAATCGCTTTGCGCGTGTGTAGACAATGGACCGCACACGTCGCTGTGTACGAGTCCCAAGAGCTCGCTCGCTCTTACTCCGTGTCCAGTGAACGGAGTTTTTGTCATCTTTCCTTTGAGACAAGATTGACAAGTGGCATATGATTGATATTCGAACGGATTCAAATATCCTTCTGTATGCAACTTCGTCAACCTTCTCTCATTGATGTGACCCAGTCTACAATGCCATAAGAAAGTCTGATTTATTTCCGGAGACTTTCTTTTGTGTGTATTCTGGACATTGAAAATCTGTGGTTGGTTTAATACGTATATACCATTGCTTAATGTACCTGACCCAATCAGAACTTGATTAAGGTGAATGTTTACAACATTGCTTACAAACGCAAATTCATAACCTTCTTTAGAAACCAAAGATACAGAAATGATATTACAAGTTGCGTTGGGTACAAAAAAGCAATTACGTAAAACCAAAACATGTCCATATGACATTCCCAGGTGATAGTCCCCCACGGCCTTAGCATCCATGCTAGCTCCGTTTGCAACTTTGAGGGTCATGTCACCTTCCTTCAAAACCCTACGATTTCTCAACGCCTGCAATGAATTACAGATATGAGATCCTGATCCGGTATCCAATATCCAGGAAGTAGAGTTTATTGAAAGACAGTTTTCAATAAGATACACACCTCAAGCTGAAGCCGCAACCTGCTTCAATTCCTGTGTCCTGGCTTTCCAAGCCCTACAATCATTCTTCCAGTGTCCCTTCTTATGACAATAGAAGCATTCCTCTTTATCCACAAGCTGCCCCGCTTTCTTTGTTGCCTTTGCCTTTCCCTTCGTATCCACTTTACCAACACCGCCCCTTGGTTTGGCGGGGGCTTTCTTCTTCTTTCCCTTGGCTTTCGCCTTGGACCTAGAAGAGGAAGATCCTCCTACAAACAAAGTGGATGTTTCCCTACCTTTCTGTAGGGTGCCCTCTGCACTCCTCAGCATGTTGAGGAGTTCTGAAAGTTCAACTTCTTTTTCTTGTAAGTTGAAGTTCAGGATAAACTGGGTGTAAGTGGAAGGAAGGGACTGGAGAATCTAGTCCGTATAGAGCTCGTTCTCTAACGTGGTCCCAAGTTCCGTGAGATCCTCAATAAAGCCAATCATCTTAAGCACGTGTTCTGTTACCGATGATCCGATGTCCAACCTTGCCGAAAATAACTTCTTCGACACTTCGTATCTTGCGATACGAGATTGCTCTCCATACAGTTCTTTTGTTTGGAGAAATATGGATTCGAGGTCCATATTCTCGTGCCTACTCTGATGTTCGTTGTCCATAGAGGCAAGTACGAGGCACTTGGCCTTCGCGCTATCAATCTCCCAAGTCTTACGGATTTCCTTATCCGCGACGCTGGAGGTAGGACCTGGGACATGGGGAGCTTTGGTGGTGAGAAGATACCCCAGCTTGTCGTAAGTGATTGCCATTTTGACATTCCTGAGCCAATCTTTGTAGTTTGGCCCTGTCAGTATGTTTTTATCTAGAAGTAACTTAAGTCCAGTCATGTCGATTGGTCGCAGCAATTAAGAGAGAGAAGAAGAAACACTCAGCATGATGCTCTTGCAAGTTTAGAGTGGTTTTTAGTTTGTCTAAACAGGATGGCTCCCACTGTTTCTCGAATCCCTCCTCAAACCAAAAAGTAAGAATTAGTCAGGATCAATCTCACCGTACAATACTTGCTTAACCGTTCGGCCAGGCTGGTGTCGGTACTTCGAGGGAGGTTTTCCAACGCTTTCGCGAAGTTCCTTAATTTAAGAACCTCTTTTCCCTGGGGCGTAGCCCCGCTAACACCTTTCTAGACACCTACTAGGTTTATAGCATTGATCGTTAAGTGAGAATTTCCCGAGGAGTAGCATATACTCACAGTAGGATCGGGATCCAAATATCATCGCGTGACGAAACTGAAGGAATCCTACCAGAATCATCACACTCCAAATGGTATGCAACACTAGCAAGTTTCAGTTCTTTTGAAACTCCCGATGTGGATTTTTGCCCCATGCTCTTATGACCTTGACTTTGGCCAACAAATCATAAGTCACATGTCAAGTTCTACCCGTCGTTCTCCAGGTTAATTTGAATCCACCCGTACCTACCCTTGACTTTGGCCAACAAGGCAGTACGACTGTTCCAAACCAACGCATCTATCTATGCTGCGCATGAATACCCAATAGCTACCAATCACTATGCCTTGACTTTGGCCAACAAACATAGCTTGAATACTATTGACTATCCATGTGAAACGACGGAGGGCTACGAATGGTTTTGGCGAAACCGTGAACGTAGAGAACTTGATATAATCGATGGAACGAGATAGCATTTAAAAGGAGTGGCTCAAACTCCGCATTTTAAAAGTTTGTTTTGAAAAGAACCGAGTGGTTTTTCGAAAGTGTTCCAACGACTTTTACTTGGTTTATTTTCTTGCATTAGTTCTTTTAATGCGTGATATTCTTGGATTAGTTCTTTTAATGCGTCCCATCATTTAATCCTACCATTGCAGAAAACAACCAAAATATGACGTACGCTTATGCCATTCGTATTCGCCACGGGGCCCCGTCATTACCCGTTAGGTTACTTAACTAACGACAGAGCGGGGGCTGGGCTAGCGCGGCTGTAAAACATAAGCAACGCCTAAATAATATCATATATAGATATACATTGCAATGATAGCCATTTCAGATCACAGATGAACACATTGGATATACTAGGAACCCGCAATTCGTACGAGCCTGTAACGAAAAGCAGATTACACGGTCGCGGTGAATAACCAAAACCCCACCCAAGACCCCTACGGGTGCGGCAAACTACCCGCCAAGTACCCGAAGTGAAGCAACCTCCCTCAACCCCGTGAGTAGGCCACTCGGCACTTCGGCATACCCGGTAGTTTGTGCACCCCCTCCATGGGTCTATTCTAGGAGCAAAAACAGTAAAAAGAAATTATACAATGACGGCTACAACCCCGACCCGGTTGTGCGGCCATACAAATAATTATTACATCAATTTACAAATTTACATGAATTGAAAGAAAAGAAAACTCTCGTCTCCCAACCCCCGGCTATTCACCCGCGACAACCCAGTGAATTCATATACACAAACCAATAACATTACAGATCACAGATTTGTATAACTCCCACTAATCGACATATAGCGATTAGCAGACGTTCAATACAAATATCACATCACAGAAAAACCCGTCAGCTTAAGTCTTTAGAAGTTCGATCAGAAAATACGGATTTTTAGGCCCCAAACACAAAATTTTCGTTCTAGAAAATCTGGGCTGAAAAGACATATTCCAAAAATCCCAAAACAACCCCAGAAATACACTGCACTAAATTTGGACCTCGGCCGAGTCAACTCGGCCGCGGAACCGCGGCGGGAGCATGTTCCCGCCGCGTTTCCGCGGCGCTTTGATCGGTTCGTGGGACCAAATTTTGTGGTTATTCTATAAAATGCCTGAGCCGATTTTTAAGATGAAATTTATCAATTTTTGAACAGAAAAAAAATCGGCAGAAACTTGACATATCTGCTTCGTTTCGTGACTTTTTCTTTGATCGATCTACTAGTTACTTTGCTAACATGTTAGATAGAGTTTAACCAGGCTCTGATACCACTGTAAGTCCATGCTACCTCTCCCGGTACTTTCGGGCATGCGGAATTTGATGAAAAACAATTTTCTATAGGTGGTAACATGGACTCAAAACCGGATCTTTGTTAAACTTCTAACTAACAACCTAATTAAGAGTTGTTAACTACTTGGTTAGGGGGTTATACCTTTCTTTCTTGAACTCCTTCGTCTTCAAGCCTCGATGGTTGTCCGGATCGGCTTCACCCCGTCGTCTCCTTGCGCCGAAGATCGATCCACCTGAAAGCTTCTACCTTTGGCTTCTTCTTCGATCTTTGAAGAAACTAGTTCACTCGGTTTGCCAAACCTTGTGAACTAGAGTGAGTAGAGGAGAGTGTGTTGGGATTTTCTCTATGGTTCTTGGTTCTCAACACATGAGACAAGTGAACCATAGACTAAAGAGAGGGAGAGCAAAAGAAAGAAGATGAGAGCTCAAGAACACAAGAGAGAGAATGAAAATGATAGAATGAGAAAGACTTTTCTCTCTTGGCTCTCATAATACAAAGCCATCATCACAAATCATAGCAATCAAGTATTATGTGATGGTTTAAGCTACAGTAGCCATATCATTTCATGCACTCATTTTTCACAAGAGAAACAAGCAAGTAAAAAGTCTTTGCCATGAAATGATAGCCATTGTCATCATGATGGTCAACTAGTCCAACCTAGTCAACCGGTCAACAAAGTCAACCCCTCAACAACCATGTCACCATAATACTTAATTAATATTATTGTTAATTACATATCATATTCTCATTAGGGTTGAGCAAAAAGTCAATAGTCAACAGTCAACAGTCAACAACCCTAATGACAATCCTCTGCCTCTGTCTCTCCGTCAACTGTGCATACACACCCGCATCCGCGTTCCGAGGAACACGAATACTTACTGGATAAATCCAATCAGAAAACGTACACTAGGATCTGGCTTAAACCAAAGCCCGCTAGTGTCAACTGTCCGGACACTGTACGTGCATAAGTGCACGGATGTGACCGAACCCTGTCGCAAAACCATGCGACCTCTACTCTTTTATCTAAAGGCGAATAGCTTTCTGTGTGTGACTCTAAAGACTCGACACTACGCTGGCAGTGGGTTTAACCACAGACCGCAAGCGGCACTAGCTGTGCGTAACGGTCCCCAGGTAGATGCCGACAAGAAGACTGACGAGGTGAAACCCATCTGAACTCCTACCGAGCCTGAATGTGACAGTCTCCGTACAGTCCGGTCTGTTCGTCTGATACATCGCATGGCGGTCCTAGGGGGGCGGTAAACGTCAGTCCCCTAATAGCGGTACAAGTCGTGTCGGAGTGAAGCCCAAAACAACCTGAGATAAAACTGGAAGCCTACCAGTATATCTCGCTTGCCCTGGCCAGGGACTACTCGTGTAATGGCTCTCCTAGACACAGCGCGATGTCAACCCCCAATACCGGGAGAGACGAATCCTGTCTAACCGTCACTGCCTCCAAGTGCTTCGGGACTGCACCCAACTACTACCTGTTTGCACGACTCATTTGAGCCGTGGTAGGGTAGTAATCAAAGTACAGTGGGAACACATTCGAGGTGAAGTGACAGTGTCAAGTCAGCGGACTAAGCTGTACTCATGTCACCTGAGAACTGATAACTGACGATAGGTACAGTACCAACCGGTCAGTTCCCGACGAGTCCTGTCCAGTGTACTCGTAACCTAACGAGCACCCGTATACTATCTCCGGTACGACGTACTGATGGCTGTGGGACAGACCATCTCCCACACTGGGATGAGAAGCGCATACGCTAGTCTACTCCGGAGTATCTATGCCCTGTCTCGATAGTCCTACGACTAGGGACCTGTATAAGGATGTGCTTATAGATTACCCAGCCCCCACTAGTGTGACTGCCATCACAACGCTGGTAATCAAGCAAAGATCCTAAGGGCTCCACTAATGTGTATAGGTGATATACTAAAATAAACACATGTACACATTGAAGTAGAAACAAACCAAGTAGCATACTACTATTTTGAGCAAGATTGCATATACAACTGTGAATATCCCAAGCTTCCATTAAGTAATATACAAACTAGTATGATACAGTAATGGCCTCTAGGGCATATACACTAACATTTTCTTCTCTCTCTCTCTCCAGGTAGCGACCATATCACGCCTTAATCAAGATAATAATATGGATGTATTGACCGAACCCGCTTGTTATACTGAGCTGGGGAATGTTTGTCCCGCTCCCACTTATAATTGTTATAAGACAGAGAAGGAAATAGGGGAATATCAGAATTCCTATGCCGTCCAAACAAAGAAAGTGCATATGATGCATCTCCTTCGGGTGTGTTCATTACAAAGAACTGTTTCTCAGTATCCTCTGCATCCTGGGTATTTGATACCGGATCAGGATCCCAGATATGTAATCTGTTACATAGGACTACAAAAAGGTCGAAAAACTGAGAACGGGTGATAAGTTTCATGAGACAGAAAACGGGGCAAGTGTTGCAGCCAAGTCTGTTGGTCACTGTCACCCTGTATTACCAATACATTGATTCTGAACAAATTCTATTAGATACCGAACCTGATATACAAAATCATATCAATCTCTTTATTAGTACAGAAATGATAAAATTTTGTATTGATGGATAATGTTTTGAACAGTTCCTATATCAAAAGTTGATCGGTTCATGCACGTTATCTAAAAGCATTGATGTTCTAAATGAAACTACAGTTCCTAGTATACAGAACACACACAAGAGGAAGAGTTCAGAAATGAACGATTCCTTCTTGAGGCATTGTAGACTAGGTCATATCAATGTAACCTGACTAGCTTAAGTTACATTCTAGATGCATATTTAAATCAGTTTGAATTTACATATTGTGAAACTTGCCAGTCATGTCACAAAGATTAGATGATCGTAGCTCCGTTTATTGGAAACGGAGAAAGAGTTAGTAAACTCTTGGGACTAATACATGATGATGTATGTATGGTCTCCTGTCTACACATGCCATGATTGGTTCTTTATACTTCATTACATTCTCTGACAGTCTCTCAAGATTCAGACATATGTTCCTGTTGAAACATAAGTCCGAAGCTTTTGAGATATTCACAGAATATAAGTTGGAAGTAGAGAACCAAAATACAGGTATAAGTATTATGTCCTATGATAAGATCAGGGAGGAGAATACTTGAGCATGGAATTCTTGGATATTCTTAAAGAAAATGAGATTCTCTCTCAGTATTACTCCTCTGAATGCACCACAGCACAACGGTGTATCGGGGTGGAGCAATCGCACCATATTGGATATAGTGTGCTCTATGATGAGTACTACTGAGTTACCTATTTCCTTTTGGGGTTGTGCACTTAAGAAGCAGCATACCTATTGAATTGGGTTCGAATCAAATCAGTGCATACCACTCCATATAAGATATGGTATGGGAAGAGCCTATCTCTTAAGTAAGTTAAGATTTGGGATTGTCCGGCTTATGTCAAAAGCAAAATTCGGACAAGGTCGAGGCAAGGTCAGTTCTGTAGAACTGGAAAGGTTCCAGCTATACAAAACTGCAGCGATGATTTGATAGAACCAAAGGATTCAATAGTTCCCGACGAACTTCAGCCTCTCCGCCGATCTGGTAGGGTTCCTCACCTGCCTGAGAGATACCTCAGTTTCTCGATGACAGCGGGAGCGAGGAATGCATCATAAGATAATGACCCAACTAGTTTCGAGCAGGCCATCGAGAGTAGGGACTCTGTAAGAATGGCCGGATGCTTATTGATCTGAGATAGAATCCATGTACACCAGCAAAGTATGGACTTTGGCTGCCATATCTGAAGGGTTAAATCCCCATCAGGAGCAAGTATATCTTGAGAAGATTACTTGGTGTAGATGGAAAAGTTGAGACTTTCAAAGCTAGACTTGTTAATGGTTTTCGTCATCAACCAGGCATGGTAATGATGAAATCTTTTCCAGGGACTATGCTTAAGTCCATCCAGATCCTACTTGCTATTGCTACATACCATGACTACGATATCTGGTGGTTGGGTGACATGACTGCTTTTCTAAAATTATGATTTAGAAGAGAACGTCTATAAGAACACAGCCAGAGAGCTTCGTAAACAGTAGGAGCAGCGGAAACGTGTGCAAGTTGCTTTACAGAATAAAGCAGGTATCGCGGAGTTGGAACGTCTGTTTTGATGTGGTAGTCGAAGTGTTTGACTTCATCAAAATGGTAGATGAACCTTGTATGTACAAAAAGGTAGTAGAGAGTAAGGTGGTCATCCTCGTATTGTATGTAGACAACATACTCTTGATAGGAAAAGAGTTTCCTATACTACGATCGGTCGATCTCCTCTTATCACAAGGATTCTCCAATAGGATCAAAGTGATACCTCCTAAATCCTGGGTTTTGGATCTATGAGATAGATCTAAATGGATGTTAGGATTCTCACTAGTTGTAGTGAGATGGTATCAGTTGATCCTAGGGAGAATCACTGGAAGGGTTCCAGGGTGATAAAGACGACTGAATGTCAGTCACAGGCATTGTCTTTACCCTCAGTAAAGGGACGGTATGTTGGAAGAGTTCCAAGCTAGATACCGTGGCAAACTAGACGATAAAGGATGGTAACATCGCTTTTAAAGATACTACCAAAGAGGCAGTTTGGGTATATATTGGTTCATAAGATGAACTGGGTTCCCACCATTGTGTGACAATGGTAGTGTGGCTTTGGCCCAGGAACCCCGGTCCCATCAGTGACCCAGATATATTCTGAGGCAGCATCACCTGATCATGGAGATAGTTGATCTCCAGGGTGATCGAGGTTAGGAGAGTAGACTCAGAGGACAACACTGCTGATCCACTCACAAAGGCCTTTTCCCAAAGAGAGACTTTTAGGTGATGGTTGAGTATTAGATACTACACCTACTCCTACCGATGGCCCTAGTGCAAGTGGGAGATTGTTAGTTATATGTATGCCCTAGAGGCCATTACTGTACATTGGATGTATATTGTAGTGGATGCTGGGACATATATAGGTAGGACTTTCTTACTCGACATGATAGTACGCTATATGGTTGCTCTTTATCTTAACATGTATACTTTCTGTCTCTCTGTTACATGTTGATAAAGCCCTTCGGATGTGTACTCGACTTCCAGGACTATGATGCAGATCATACTAGTAGGGTCTGGGTAGTCCATGAGTACATCCTTCAATGTTCCTAGTCGTGGAAATATCGAGACGGGGCATCGATATTCCTGAGTAGACTTGCGCATATCTTCTCGACCCATGAGATGGGCGATGGATGATCCCATATCCATTGGTGTTTGGCATCACAGATGGTATGCGGGTGCTCAGTGGAGACTGGGTACACTGAACGGCCTCGCCGAGAACTCCCAGATGGTATTATACCCCACGTCAGATGGCAGTTCTCTGGTGACACTGGTACAGTTTAGTCTGTTGACCCGAGATCGTCATAGAGCCTTGTGTGTCACCCACTGTGCTTTGATTTCCATCCTACCACGGCTCTACTGAGTCGTGCAAACAGGTGGTTTTTGGGTACAGTCCCGATTCACATGGAGGCAATGAGCGATAGGAGAGGATTCGTCTCTCCCGGTATTGGGGGTTGATGTTGCGCTATGCACGACTGGCCATAACTGGAAATCCCTGGCCAGGGTTGCAGTGATCTACTGGTAAGTGTTATCAGTAGTTTCACATATGTTATGGACCTTATATCGGCTTGACTTATCGAGCTACTGGGGTCTGACGTTTACCACCCGTAGGAGAGATATGCGACATATCAGACGAACAGACCGAACTGTACGGTAAGTGTTACTGGTTTGATTCACAGGAGTGTGAGCGGGCTTGCTCGTCGATCTTCTGATCGCTCAATACCTGGGTGGCCATTACGTTTAGCAGACCGCTTGCGGCTTGTGGGTGTTTGATATGATCATCACCTGCTGCCGGCGTATTGACGAGTCTTTAGAGTCCTATACAGAGGTTTCCTGGCTCAAACGAAACGAAATAGGAGCGCATATGAGATATGTGCGGGACCAAGAATAATGCGTGTATGTGATATCGTATTCTATTCTCGCGATGAATGTATCGATTGGTTGTATGCGATATAACCTAGTTATCGAATCGAAGATTGATTCGATAAGTCGATACATCGGATATTAGTCGGTCATATGCGATATGACCGGATCGTTAAATCAAGTGTTGATTTAATGATTTAATGTATAACTATATATTTGATATATTACTTTGTATTAACTAGTATTGGTTCACTCAAGATTGATTTTCTCACTTGATGTGCACATTGTATATATGATATAGTTTTGTGCACTAGTTTGTATCATGTTTGATGATACATGCAAATAAGGGTGTGTATGATTAAACCATTGTTATGTAATGGTTAGGGTTTTGATTTTCTTAACTATTTATTTTATTTATTCATTTATTTTAGCAAGGAAATTGAAATGGTTGCTTGCTTTGTCTTTTCATTGAAGCTTCATGAAGCTTTGAAAAGTTCAACCAATTTTGTTTCTTTTGCTTAACCTAACCATTCACCTAACCCTAGTTTATTCTCTACACTTAACCATGGTTGCTTTATGATAACCATCACTTGTTTTTTTCCAATTATTGAGAAATCTTTTTCCTTGATCTTCTTCTTCTTCAAGAGGAAAAATAAAACCCTTGCTTGAAAAAGATAAAGTGATGATTCCAAGTGAGAAATCAAAATCCAAAGTGAACCCACTTCCTATTTCTTCATCCTCTACCACTTTCCATGTAGTATAGGGTGTTTTCTTCACAAGGTTCATGGCTTGGTGAAGTTGGAGCTTGATCTTGAGTTGCCTCGACGTAGATCATCTTCGGCATCGAAATCGACGACCTAGCCCGATCTTTTCTCTGATGAAACCACCGCGAGAGTCTAGGATTCCGATGGGTACAGCGGAGGGACGTCATAACGGAGCCTAGGAAGTGGAGGACCGGATCTACAAAGGTTGTAATCACTTTCCTCTTAGTTAAAGTTGTTAACTCGCATTGCATCGCCTTATCATCTAGTTAACGATCTAGTTTAGGGTTTCTCGGCACATAGGAAACTGTTGAATTGGCCATGTTTGATGAGTTGTAGAACCTCTAGTGTGTGCCTAGGAATCCTACAGAAACCTATAAGGCTAGACTTGTTGCAAAGGGTTTTCGTCAAAGACCTGGTTTGGACTTTGACGAGACTTTTTCTCCGGTGGCTATGATCAAATCCATTCGGGTCCTTCTTGCTATTGCTGCCTTCCATGATTATGAGATCTGGCAGATGGACGTAAAGACAGCTTTTCTAAATGGTAATTTTGAAGAGTGTGTCTATATGGATCAGCCAGAAGGCTTCAATCAGAGTAGGAGCAGCGGGAAAGTATGCAAGTTGCTTAAGTCCATTTATGGACTGAAGCAGGCATCGCGGAGTTGGAACATCTGTTTTGATGAAACGGTCAAAGAATATGACTTTATCAAAAATCCAGAAGAACCATTTATATATAGTAAAATTGTAGCACGAACTGTCGTATTCCTCGTCTTGTACGTGGATGATATTCTATTGATAGGAAATGACATTCCTATGCTACAATCTGTCAAAGGATTCTTGTCACACAAGTTCTCCATGAATGACCCGGGTGATGCCTCTTACATTCTGGGGATCCGGATCTATCGTGATAGATCCAAGAGGATGTTGGGACTTTTCGCAGTCCAGGTATATCAACACTATACTGAAAAGATTCAGTATGGAAGATTCTAAACGCGGTAATTTACAGACTTGTCACGGAATCACCCTCTCCAAAGAGATGTCTCCCAAGACTGATTTTTGGAAAGGGATCGCATGTCGATTATACCCTACGCTTCTGCGGTAGGCTATAATGTATGCGATGTTGTGCACCAGACCAGATGTAGCTTAGGCACTGAGCGTGGTAAGCAGGTATCAGTCAGACCCACGGGAGAAGAACTGGATTGCAGTAAAGAACATTCTCAAGTACCTGAGAAGGACTAAGGAGATGTTCTTGGTTTACGGCGGAAAAGACCTCAAGATCGAGGCCTTTGCTGATTCCGGCTTCCGGAGTGATAAGGATGACTCCAAGTCCATGTCAGGTTATGTCTTTACCCTCAATGGAGGGGCGGTATGCTGGAAGAGCTCCAAGCAGGACACCGTTGCAGACTCGACGATGGAAGCGGAGTATATTGCTTCTTGCGATGCCGCAAAAGAAGCGGTCTGGATGATGAAGTTCCTAACAGAACTTTAGGTGGTTCCTACCATTGTTGATCCAATACCGCTGTATTGCGACAGCAACGGAGCTATAGCTTTAGCGAAGGAACCCAGGTCCCATCAGAAGTCCAGACACATCTTAAGGCGGTATCACCCGATCAGGGAGATCATAGATCGCCTGGAGATCGAGGTCCGGAGAGTTGCTACAGAGGAGAACATTGCTGATCCATTCACAAAGGCCTTATCTCAGATTCAGTTCGAGAGGCTACTCGAGATGACCGGTCTTCGATATGCCAGTACATGGCCCTAGTGCAAGTGGGAGATTGTTAGTGTATATGCCATAAGGGCCATTATTGTATCATACTAGCTTGTATATTACTTAATGGAAGCTTGGGATATTCACAGTTATATTAATAGTCTTGCTAAACATGGTAGTATGCTATTTGGTTTTTTCTATCTTAATTGTTAGTGTTTATGCCCTAGAAGGCCATTACTGTATCATACTAGTTTGTATATTACTTAATGGAAGCTTGGGATATTCACATGTATATAACAGTCTTGCTAAACATGGTAGTATGCTACTTGGTTTTTTTATCTTAATATGTGAGTGTACGTATTGATAGAGCTCTTAGGATCTTGCTTGACTACCAGCGTTGTGATGGCAGTCACACTAGTGGGGGCTGGGTAGTCTACAAGCACATCCTTATTCAGGTCCCTAGTCGTTGGATTATCGAGACAGAGCATCGATACTACGGAGTAGACTAGTGTGTACGCTTCTCATCCCAGTTGGGGAGATGGTCTGTCCTACAGCCGTCAATACGTCGTACTGGAGATAGTATACAGGTGCTCGTTAGGTTACGGGTACACTGGACAGGACTAACAGGGAACTGTTGGTTGGTTTTATACCAGTCGTCAGTGAACAGTTCCCAGGTGACATGAGTACAGCATAGTCCGCAGACTTGACACTGCTACTTCGCCTCGAGTGTGTCCCACTGTTCTTAGATTGCTACCCTACCACGGCTCAAAGGAATCGTGCAAACAGGTAGCAGTTGGGTGCAGTCCCGAGCACTTGGAGGCAGTGGCGGTTAGAAAGGATTCGTCTCTCCCGGTATTGGGAGTTGATATCGCGCTGTGTTAGAGAGCCATTACGCAAAGTCCCTGGCCAGGGCAAGCGAGATTTGCTGGTAGGTTCCAGTAGTTACTCAGGGTGTAATGGGCTTCCCTCCGACACGACTTATACCGCTATTAGGGGACTGACGCTTGCCGCCCCCTAGGCCCGATATGTGATAGTCTTGGACGAACGGACCGGACTGTAAGGAGATTGTCACATCAGACTCGGTAGGAGTTCGGATGGGTTTCCTCATCGGCCTTCTTATCGACATCTACCTGGGGACCGTTACGTACAGCTAGTGCCACTTGCGGTCTGTGGTTAAACCCACTGCCAGCGTAGTAGTCGAGTCTCTAGCGTCCCACACAGAGGGTTTCCCTACTCCAGGCGAAACGATATAGAGGTCGTATGGTTTTACGACAAGGGTTCGGACGCATACGTTCGTTTACGCGCGTACGACTTTCGGACAGTTTTTACCAGTCGGCTTTGGTTTAAGCCAGTTACTGGTATCCGGTTATTGGATTTATACAGTCTAAAGTTTTTCCGTATTTTTGCGGAAAGGAGGGGCGTTCTCGTAATTGCGCTAGAAGCTTCTAGAAGGTGGTGACTAAGGAGGTTAAGGTGGCATAAGCAATGAATGTGATTAGTGAGTCATATGGATGATTCATCCATGTCATTAATGCATGATAAATGCTTAATGACTCATGGAGTGAATCATCACTAGATATTATCAAGCATGGTTGCTAAATTCATTTCTTATTCTTTTCTTGATAAAAGAAATGCTTGATATATATTATCATAACACATTATTCTCACTTCATTATTATCCTCACCTTCTCTCTCCTCAAGCTCTCTCTCTTCAAACCCTAATCCTCCCCTCTCATGTGTTGAGTACAAGGATTAGTTAGACTACTTAATCCATAACCCTCTCTATATTTCACCTAGCTTCTTTGATTAGCACTTAGAGAAGTTTAGTTGCCTCAAGTTTAGAGGCTAAGCTTGGAGTAAAGTTCTCGGGTGGATCGTCTACTACTTCGAGAAGGCCGAGGAGGAGGTGGAGTTCGCAAAGACGAAGGACACGATTCGTTAGGTATAATCCCTAAACATAGTAGCATAGAAACTCTATGTTTTAAGTTAGTTATCGTTTAGCTTCGATTCAAGCGGTTAGTCGATGTTTGTTCACTAAACAAGTTCGTTTTTGAAAATTCCGCCTCCCCACAAGTATTGGGGTGTTGTACATCGACTTACAGTGGTATCAGAGCCTCGCTAAACAATAAATAACTTACTTGCAAATTTGTATGAATTTCGAACGGAAAAAACGAAACCGGAAAAGTCCGAAATCACAAGTTTCTGTCGATTTTTAAATGAAGTCCAAAAATTTTTCAGGGAGGTTCAGAAAGCTAGAAAAGACAGTAGAAGAACACCCAAAAAATTTGGGGTCGTGAATCGACCAACGCGCCGCGGAACCGCTGCGGATCCCACCGATCAGCCGCGATTCCGCCGCCGCGCTGGTGAGTCATGAACCCAAATTTCTTGTGTGGGTCCTCTGTGTGATTTGGTATTTTCTGGAATATTTAATTTTTGCTCAGGTTTCATATTTGCAGAGCAGTATTGGAGCAAAATTAAAAGTGTTTAATCGATCGAAATTATACAGTATTTGCTTGTTGGATTATATCTGTGATTGTATAATGTGTTCGTAAACCTCCCCTAACTGCTATTATGTCAGTTGGCAGGGGGTTGCACATTTCCGAAATGGATTTTATCTGTTTGTGCATATGAACTGTGTTGGACTGTTGTGATGTTTAGCCGGGGTTATGCGATGGGTTATTATTTAATTCATTTGATGTAAATGTAATTTGTTGTAATATTATTCTGCGGGGCACATCCAGGTTGCGGTTGTAGCCACCGTTGTATTATTTCATTTTACTGTTTTAGCTCCAAGGACAGACCCAAGGTGGGGTGCACAAACTGCCGGGCGGGTTGTTTGCCGCACCCGCAGGGGTCGTGGGTGGGGTAATGGCTATTCATCACAACTGTGTAATCCGTATTTTGTTGCAGGCTCAAAACAAACACGGATTGCATGCAAATCCAATTAAGTTCATCTGTGATCTGGAATGAATAACATTGCGTCAGACGAATGTAAAATATCTATATATATGATAGCTATTTAGACGTCACTTATGTTTTACACCCGCGCTAGCCCAGCCCCCGCTCTGTCGTTAGTTAAGTAACCTAACGGGTAATGACGGGACCCCGTGGCGAATGCGGATGGCATAAGAGGACGTTGTATTTTCGTTGTTTTCTGCAATGATAGGTTAATGATGGGGCGCATTATCTATAATGCAAAGAAAAACAAACCAAAGTTTTAATCGTTGGAACAATTTAAAAGAAACCACTCGGTTAATTTTAAAAACAGATATTTTTAAATGCGGAGCTTTAACCACTCCTTTTAAAAGCTATCAGGTTCCTTCGGTTATATCAAGTTCACTACGTTCACGGTTTCGCCAAAACCAGTTGTAGCCCTCCGTCATTTCTTATGAATGGTCAGTAGTATTCAAGATATGTTTGTTTGTCCCTTAGTCAAGACATAGTGATTGGTAGCTGCTGGGGTATTCATTTGTTGCATAGATAGATGAGTTGGTTTGGGACACTCGTATTACTTTGTTTGGCCCTTAGTCAAGAGTATATACGGATGGGTTCAAATCAACAGGATAATGATGGGCAGAACTTGACATGTGACTTATGATTTGTTGGCCCTTAGTCAAGATCATAAGAGCATGGGGCAAAAATCAATATTGGGAATTTCTAAAGAAACTAAAATTTGCAAAGAGATGCATACCATTTGGAGTTTGATGAATGTTGGTAGGATTCCTTCAACATTATCATACAATGATATTTGGATCATGATCCTACTGTGAGTATATGCTACTTATCAGGGTATTCGTCACTTAACGATCAATGCTATAAACCATGTAGGTGTACAGAAAGGTGTCAGCGGGGTTACGCCCCAGAGAAAAGAAGTTATTTAATTAAGGAACTTCGCGAAAGCATTGGAAAACCTCCCTCGAAGTATCGACACTAGCCTGGCTGAACGGTTAAGCAAGTATTGTACGGTGAAAATAGTCCTGGCTAATTCTTCTTTTATGGTTTGAGGAAGGATTCGAGAAACAGTGGGAGCCATCCAGTTTAGATAAAATAAATACCACTCTAAACTTGCAAGAGCATCATGCTAAAGAGTTTTCTTCTCTCTCTCCTAATTGCAGCGACCCTGAAAATGACTGGACTTAAGTTACTTTTAGAGAAAAATATACTGACAGGGCCAAACTATAAAGATTGGCTGCGGAATGTCAAAATGGCTTTGACCTATGACAAATTAGGGTACGTCCTCACCGCTACGGCACCTGCTGTCCCTGGTCCCAAATCCAGCAATGCGGATAAGGAAATCCGCAAAACCTGGGATTTAGATTGCGCGAGAGCCAAGTGCATCGTGCTTGCCTCGATGAACAATGAACATCAGAGGAGGCACGAGGATATGTCCCTAGATGGCATATTTCTCCATACAAAGGAACTTTATGGAGAGCAATCTCGTATAGCAAGATACGAGACCTCTAAGAACTTGTTTCGAGCGAGGTTGGCTGTCGGGTCATCGGTAGGTGAACATGTCCTAAAGATGATCGGCTATATTGAAGAGCTCGCAGACCTTGGGACGACTTTGGATAATGAGCTTTATACAGACCTTATTCTCCAGTCCCTTCCTCCCACCTACGCCCAGTTTATCCTCAACTTCAATCTTCAAGGAAAAGAAGTTGAACTTGCGGAACTCCTGAACATGTTAAGGAGTGCAGAGGGCACCTTGCAGAAGGCAAGGGAAACACCCGCTATGTTTGTTGGCGGTACATCTTCTTCCGGGTCCAAGGCTAGGGCCAAAGGAAGGAAGAAGAAGGCCGCACCCAGACCTAGAGGAGGTGTTAGTAAGGTGGGAGGGAAGGGAAAGAAAAAGAAAGCAGTACCGATAGTTGGTCAGGATGAGTGCTTCCATTGTCACAGGAAAGGGCACTGGAAGAAGGATTGCAAGGCGTGGAACGCCAAGAACCAGGAACCGAAGCAAGCTGTGGCTTCGACTTCAGGTGTGTTTGTAATTGAGAATTGTCTGTCGATCAACTCTACTTCCTGGGTATTGGATACCGGATCAGGATCTCATATTTGCAATTCATTGCAGGCACTGAGAAACCGTAGAGTGCTGAAGGAAGGTGATATGACCCTAAAGGTTGCTAACGGAGCTAGCGTGGGAGCTGCGTCCGTCGGGGACTATCACCTAGGATTGACGAGTAGACACATTTTGGTTTTACATAACTGTTATTTTGTGCCAAGCTTAACGTGTAATATCATATCAGTTTCCTTGTTATCAAATAAAGGTTATGATTTCACGTTTGTAAGAGATGTTGTCAACATCCACCTTAATCATGGTTTGATTGGGTCAGGTACATTAAATAACGGCATATATGTTTTAAACCAACTCCAAATTTTCAATGTCCAGAACACACTAAAAAGAAAGTCTCCAGATTTAAATAAAGCTTTCTTATGGCATTGTAGACTGGGTCACATCAATGAGAGAAGGTTGACTAAGTTGCATAGAGAAGGTTATTTGGACACGTTCGAATATCAAACTTATGACACTTGTCAATCTTGTCTCAAAGGAAAGATGACAAAGACTCCATTCACTGGACAAGGAGTAAGAGCGAGCGAGCTCTTAGGACTCATACACAGCGATGTATGTGGTCCAATGTCTACACATGCGAGAGGTGGTTATTCCTACTTCATTACTTTTACAGATGATTTCTCTAGGTTTGGACATGTCTTCTTAATGAAGCATAAATCCGAAGCCTTTGAGAAATTCCAGGAATACAAGAGTGAAGCGGAAAACCAAACAGGCAAAAGTATTAAGACACTGAGATCTGATCGAGGTGGAGAATACTTAAGTGCCGAGTTCCTAGGTTACCTAAAAGAGAAAGGAATTCTCTCTCAGCTTACTCCTCCATACACTCCACAGCATAACGGTGTATCGGAGAGACGGAATCGAACCCTATTAGATATGGTACGATCCATGATGAGTAATGCTGAGTTACCGCGATCTTTCTGGGGTTATGCGCTAGAATCAGCGGCATATCTTTTAAACCAGGTTCCAACCAAGACTGTGCCTACCACACCATATCAGATGTGGAGTGGGAAGAAACCCTGTCTAAAACATTTTAGGACATGGGGGTGTCCAGCTTTTGTAAAAAAGCAGCATTCGTACAAGCTCGAGGCACGCTCAGTACAGTGTAAGCTTATGGGATATCCAAAGAACTCCAAAGGATATTATTTCTATTACGCAGAGAAACAAAAGGTTTTGTTTCTCGTCATGCCCACTTCTTAGAAACTGAATTTTTAGAAAATCAGAAGAGTGGGAGCGCAGTAGAACTGGAAGAAATTCCAGAACCACAAGCTTCTACTGAAAGTTTGGTAGAACTAGAGGTTCAAGAAGAACAGGACATTCCCGCACCCCTCCGCAGGAGTAGTAGACCGTCTCATCCGCCTGAGAGATACTACGGTTATCTCATAGATAGGGATAGAGAGGATTGCATCATAGATGATGATGAACCTACTGACTTCCAGCAGGCCATCCAGAACGGCGACTCGGTACGATGGCTAGATGCAATGCGGACCGAAATGGAGTCCATGTACACCAACAATGTATGGACTTTGGACTTTGCTCCAGATGGGGTAAAACCCATAGGATGCAAATGGATCTTCAAGAAAAAGATTGGTGTAGATGGACAGGTGGAAACCTATAAGGCTAGACTTGTTGCAAAGGGTTTTCTTCAAAGACCTGATTTGGACTATGACGAAAATTTTTCTCCAGTGGCTATGCTCAAATCCATTGGGGTCCTTCTTGCTATTGCTGCCTTCCATGATTATGAAATCTGGCAGATGGACGTAAAGACGGCTTTTCTGAATGGAAATTTAGAAGAATGCGTCTATATGGATCAGCCAGAGGGTTTCAATCAGAGTGGGAGCAGCGGGAAAGTATGCAAGCTGCTTAAGTCCATTTATGGACTAAAGCAGGCATCGCGGAGCTGGAACATCTGTTTTGATGAGACAGTCAAAGAATATGACTTTATCAAAAATCCAGATGAACCGTGTATATATAGTAAAGTTGTAGCTAGAAGTGTCGTATTCCTCATCTTGTACGTGGATGGCATTCTATTAATAGGAAATGACATTCCTATGCTACAATCTGTCAAAGGATTCTTGTCACACAGATTCTCCATTAAAGACCTGGGTGTTGCCTCTTACATTCTGGGGATCCGGATCTATCATGATAGATCCAAGAGGATGTTGGGACTTTCGCAGTCCAGGTATATCGACACTGTACTGAAAAGATTCAGTATGGAAGATTCTAAGCGCGGTAATCTACCGGCTTGTCACGGAATCACCCTCTCCAAAGAGATGTCTCCCAAGACTGATTTGGAAAAGGAACGCATGTCTATTATACCCTACGCCTCTGCGGTAGGCTCTATAATGTATGCGATGTTGTGTACCAGACCAGATGTAGCTTACGCACTGAGCGTGGTAAGCCGGTATCAGTCAGACCCAGGGGAGAAGCACTGGATAGCAGTAAAAAACATTCTCAAGTACCTGAGAAGGACTAAGGAGATGTTCTTGGTTTACGGCGGAAAAGACCTAAGGTTGGAGGCCTTTGCTGATTCCGGCTTCCAGAGTGATAAGGACGATTCCAAGTCCATGTCGGGTTATGTCTTTACCCTCAATGGAGGGGCGGTGTGCTGGAAGAGCTCCAAGCAGGACACCGTTGCTGACACGACGATGGAAGCGGAGTATATAGCTGCTTGCGATGCCGCAAAAGAAGCAGTCTGGATGAAGAAGTTCCTAACAGAACTTCAGGTGGTTCCTACCATAGTTGATCCAATACCTCTGTATTGCGACAACAACGGAGCTATAGCTTTAGCGAAGGAACCAAGGTCCCATCAGAATTCCAGACACATCTTGAGGCGGTATCACCTGATCAGGGAGATCATTGATCGTCAGGAGATCGAGGTTCGGAGAGTTGCTTCTGAAGAGAACATTGCTGATCCATTCACGAAGGCCCTACCTCAGATTCAGTTCGAGAGGCTACACGAGATCATTGGTCTTCGATATGCCAGTACATGGCCCTAGTGCAAGTGGGAGATTGTTAGTGTTTATGCCCTAGAAGGTCATTACTGTATCATACTAGTTTGTATATTACTTAATGGAAGCATGGGATATTCACATGTATATAACAGTCTTGCTAAACATGGTAGTATGCTACTGGGTTTTTCTATCTTAATATGTGAGTGTACGTATTGATAGAGCTCTTAGGATCTTGCTTGACTACCAGCGTTGTGATGGCAGTCACACTAGTGAGGGCTGGGTAGTCTACAAGCACATCCTTATTCAGGTCCCTAGTCGTTGGATTATCGAGACAGAGCATCGATACTCCGGAGTAGACTAGTGTGTACGCTTCTCATCCCAGTTGGGGAGATGGTCTGTCCCACAGCCGTCAGTACGTCGTACTGGAGATAGTATACAGGTGCTCGTTAGGTTACGGGTACACCGGACAGGACTCACAGGGAACTGTTGGTTGGTTTTATACCAGTCGTCAGTGAACAGTTCCCAGGTGACATGAGTACAGCATAGTCCGCGGACTTGACACTGCTACTTCGCCTCGAGTGTGTCCCACTGTTCTTAGATTGCTACCCTACCACGGCTCAAAGGATTCGTGCAAACAGGTAGCAGTTGGGTGCAGTCCCGAGCACTTGGAGGCAGTGGCGGTTAGACAGGATTCGTCTCTCCCGGTATTGGGAGTTGATATCGCGCTGTGTCAGAGAGCCATTACGCAAAGTCCCTGGCCAGGGCAAGCGAGATTTGCTGGTAGGTTCCAGTAGTTTCTCAGGGTGTAATGGGCTTCCCTCCGACACGACTTATACCGCTATTAGGGGACTGACGCTTGCCGCCCCCTAGGCCCGATATGCGATAGTCTTGGACGAACGGACCGGACTGTATGGAGATTGTCACATCAGACTCAGTAGGAGTTCGGATGGGTTTCCTCATCGGCCTTCTTATCGACATCTACCGGGGGACCGTTACGTACAGCTAGTGCCGCTTGCGGTCTGTGGTTAAACCCACTGCCAGTGTAGTAGTCGAGTCTCTAGAGTCCCACACAGAGGGTTTCCCTACTCCAGGAGAAACGATATAGAGGTCGTATGGTTTTACGACAAGGGTTCGGACGCATACGTGCGTTTACGCGCGTACGACTTTCGGACAGTTTTTACCAGTCGGCTTTGGTTTAAGCCAGTTACTGGTACCCGGTTATTGGATTTATACAGTCTAAAGTTTTTCCGTATTTTTGCGGAAAGGAGGAGCGTTCTCGTAATTGCGTTAGAAGCTTCTAGAAGGTGGTGACTAAGGAGGTTAAGGTGGCATAAGCAATGAATGTGATTAGTGAGTCATATGGATGATTCATCCACGTCATTAATGCATGATAAATGCTTAATGACTCATGGAGTGAATCATCACTAGATATTATCAAGCATGGTTGCTAAATTCATTTCTTATTCTTTTCTTGATAAACGAAATGCTTGATATATATTATCATAACTCATTATTCTCACTTCATTATTATCCTCACCTTCTCTCTCCTCAAGCTCTCCCTCTTCAAACCCTAATCCTCCCCTCTCATGTGTTGAGTACAAGGATTAGTTAGACTACTTAATCCATAACCCTCTCTATATTTCACCTAGCTTCTTTGATTAGCACTTAGAGAAGTTTAGTTGCCTCAAGTTTAGAGGCTAAGCTTGGAGTAATTCTCTCGGGTGGATCGTCTACTACTTCGAGAAGGCCGAGGAGGAGGTGGAGTTCGCAAAGACGAAGGACACGATTCGTTAGGTATAATCCCTAAACATAGTAGCATAGAAACTCTATGTTTTAAGTTAGTAATCGTTTAGCTTCCATTCAAGCGGTTAGTCGATGTTTGTTCACTAAACAAGTTCGTTTTTGAAAATTCCGCCTCCCCACAAGTATTGGGGTGTTGTACATCGACTTACATTAATATGTGTGTACGTATTGATAGAGCCCTTAGGATCTTGTTTGACTACCTGCGTTGTGATGGCAGTCACACTAGTGGGGGTTGGGTAGTCTACAAGCACATCCTTTTTCAGGTCCCTAGTCGTAGGATTATCGAGACAGGGCATCGATACACCGGAGTAGACTAGTGTGTACGCTTCTCATCCCAGTTGGGGAGATGGTATGTCCCACAGCTGTCAGTACGTCGTACTGGAGATAGTATACAGGTGCTCGTTGGGTTACGGGTATACCGGACAGGACTCGCCGGGAACTGTTGGTTGGTATTATACCCGTCGTCAGTTAACAGTTCCCAGGTGACATGAGTACAGCATAGTCCGCAAACTTGACACTGCTACTTCGCCTCCAGTGTGTCCCACTGTTCTTAGATTAGTACCCTACCATGGCTCAAAGGAGTCGTGCAAACAGGTAGCAGTTGGGTGCAGTCCCGAGCACTTGGAGGCAGTGGCGGTTAGACAATATTCTTCTCTCCCGGTATTGGGAGTTGATGTCGCGCTGTGTCTGGAGAGCCATTACGCAAAGTCTCTGGCCAGGGCAAGCGAGATTTACTGGTAGGTTTTCCAGTAGTTTCTCAAGGTGTAATGGGCTTCGCTCCGACACGACTTATACCGCTTTTAGGGGACTGACGCTTGCCGCCCCCTAGGCCCGATATGCGATAGTCCTAGATGAATAGACCGGACTGTACGGAGATTGTCATATCAGGCTCAGTAGGAGTTCGGATGGGTTTCTTCATCGGCCTTCTTATCGACATCTACCTGGGGACCGTTACGTACAGGTAGTGCCGCTTGCGGTCTGTGGTTAAACCCACTGCCAGCGTAGTAGTCGAGTCTTTAAAGTCCCACACAGAGACTTTCCCTGCTCCGGGCGAAACGATATAAAGGTCGTATGGTTTTACGTCAAGGGTTCGGACGCATACGTGTTTTTACGCACGTACGATGTTCGGACAGTTTTTACTAGCCGGCTTTGGTTTAATCTAGATTCTAGTATCGGATTATTGGATTTATACAGTCTAAAGTTTTTCCGTGTTTTCACGGATAGGAGGGGCGTTCTCGTAATTTGGCGAGAAGCTTCTAGAAGGATGATGACTTGGGGGTTAAGGTGGCATAAGCATTTATTGATTTAGTGACACATTTGTGTGATTCATTCATGCAGTTAATGGTGCATTAAATGGCTAAGGACTCATGAGATGAATCACACATAATGAATAAATGAAGCATGATGATAAATCATTTAATTTATTTATTTGATAAATCATTATGCTTCATTTATTCAAGATAAGTTATTATTTCATATCATTCTCATCCTCACCTTCTCTCTACTCAAGCTCTCTCTCTTCAAACCCTAATCCTACCCTCTCATGGGTTGAGATCAAGGATTAGTAAGACTCATTAATCCATAATCATACTCTATATTCCTTAGGTGACTTTGATTAGCAATTAGAGTAACCTAGTTACCTCAAGATTAGAGGCAAAGGTTGGAGTAGAAGCTCTCGGGTGGATCGTCTATTACATAGAGGAGGCCGACGAGGAGGTGGTTAACGAGAAGAAGAAGGACTTGGTTAATTAGGTATAATCTTCTTTCATAGTAGCTAATTATTCCTATGATAGTGTTAGTTATAGTTTAGCAAAGATTCTTTTGGTTAGTCGATGTTGTTTCAAACAAAATGATTGTTTTACCTATTCCGCCTCCCCGCAACTCGTGGGGTGTACAACGTCGACTTACACAGTTATCACCCTGTATTACCAAATACATTGATTCTGAATGAATGTTATTAGATATCGAACCTGATATACAACATCGTATCAGTCTCTTTATTAGTAAAGAAGGATATAATTTTGTATTGTTGGATAATGTTTTGAACATTTCCTATATCAAGATTTCATAGGTTCAGGCACGTTATCTGAAAGCATAAACGTTCTAATTCAAACTACTGTTCTTAACGTATAGAACACACAAAAAAGGAAGAGTTCAGAAATGAACGAATCCTTCTTGAGGCATTATAGACTAGGTTATATCAATGCGACCCGACTAGCTATGTTACATAAAGATACATATTTAAATCAGTTTGAATTTATATCTTGTGAAACTTTCCAGTCATGTCACAAAGATAAGATGACCATAGCTCCGTTTATAGGAAACGGAGAAAGAGTTAGTGAACTCTTGGGGATTGATACATGATGATGTTTCTACGTCTCCTGTCTACACATGCCAGGATTGGTTCTTTGTACTTCATTACATTCACTGATGATCTCTCAATATTCGCACATGTGTTCCTGTTGAAACACAAGTCTGAAGCTTTTGTGAAATTCAAGGAATGTAAGTCAGAAGTAGAGAACCAAAATGGGTATAAGTATTATGTCCTATGATGAAATCAGGGAGGAGAATACTTGAGCACGGAATTCCTGGACTATTCTAAAGGAGAATGAGATTCTCTCTCAGCCTTACTCCTCCGTATACACCACAGCACGTTGGTGTATCGGGGCGGAGCAATCACACCCTATATGATATGGTGTGCTCTATGATGAATACTACTGAGTTGCCTATTTTCCTTTTGGGGGTTATGCACTTGAGAAGTTGCATACCTATTGAATAGGGTTCCAATCAAATCAGGTGCCTACCACTCCATATGTGATATGGTATGGGAAGAGTCCATCTCTTAAGGATGTTAAGATTTGGGGTTGTCCGGCCTATGTCTAAAAGCAAAAACCGGACAAGCTCGAGGAAAAGTCAGTTTTGTGGAAGTTTGTTGGATATCCCAAGCATTCGCAGGGGAATATCTTCTACCACACTGAAGGGCAAAAGATGTTTTGTTTCTCAGCATGCCACCTTTGGGAAAGAGAATTTCTTGTGAAGAAATTAGTGGTCATGAGGTAGAACTGGAAGAAGTTCCATCTATACAAACTACAGCTGATGATTCGGTAGAACCGAAGGATTCAATAGTTCCCGACGAACTTCAGCCTCTCCGCCGATCTAGTAGGGTTCCTCATCCACTTGAGAGATACTTCGGTTTCTCTATGACAGTGGGAGCGAGGATTGCATCATGAGATGATGACCTAACTAGTTTCGAGCAGGCCATTAGGAGTGGGGACTCTGTGAGAATGGATGGATGCTAAGCGATCTGAAATGGAATCCATATACACCAACAAAGTATGGACTTTGGTTGCTTTATCAGAAGGGTTAAATCCCTATCAGGAGCATGTATATCTTGAGAAGATTACTCGGTGTATATAGAAAAGTTGAGACATTCAAAGATAGGCTTATTGCAAAAGGTTCTCGTCATCGACCATGTATGGTTTATGATGAAACCTTTTCTCCAGAAGCTATGCTTAAGTCCATCCAGATGCTACTTGCCACTGCTACATACCTTGACTACGATATCTGGCGGTTGGGTGTCGGGACTGCTTTTCTAAATAGTGATTTAGAAGAGAGCGTCTATAAGTACATGGCCAGAGGGCGTTGTAGACAGTGGGAGCAGCGGAAACGTGTGGAAGTTGCTTTATGAGTTAAAGCAGGCATCGCGGAGTTGGAACATCTATTTTGATGTGGTAGTCAAAGAGTTTGACTTCATCAAAATGGTAGATGAACCTTGTATATACAAAACGGTAGTAGGAAGTTTGATGATGATCCTCGTATTGTACGTGGATGACATACTCTTGATAGGAAAGTTGTTTCCTATTCTACGCTCGGTCAATCTCCTCTTATCACAAGGATTCTCCATATAGGATCAAGATGATACCTCCTAAATCCTGGATTTTGGATCTATGAGATAGATCTAAATGGATGTTAGGATTCTCACTATTTGTAGTGAGATGGTATCAATCGATCCTGGGGAGAATCACTGGAAAGGTTCCAGGATGATAAGGACGATTGAATGTCAGTCACAGGCATTGTCTTTACCCTCAGTGGAGGGACGGTATGTGGAAGAGTTCCAAGCTAGATACCGTGGCATACGAGACGATTAAAGGCTGATACATTGCTACCAAGGATGCTACCAAAGGGGCAGTCTGGATATATATAATTTCATGAGATGAACTTCGTTCCTACCATTGTGTGACAATGGACTTGTGGCTTTGACCTAGGAACCCCCATCCCATCAGAGATCCAGACATATTCTTAGGCGGTATAACCTGATCATGGAGATGGATGATCTCCAGGGAGATCGAGGTCAAGAGAGCAAACACAGAGGAGAACAGCGCGGATCAACTCAAGAAGGCCTATTTCCCATTTGATACTTTTATGGGATGGTTGAGTATGAGATACTTCAACCACTGCTGATTGTTGGGTATGAAATACTACAACAGATGGTCCTAGTGCAAGTGGGAGATCGTTAGTGATATGTATGCCTTAGAGGCCATTACTGTACATACGATGTATATTGTAGTGGGTGCTTGGACATATATAGGGAGGACTTTCTCGCTCGACATGATAGTATGCTATCTGGTTGCTCTTTATCTTAACATGTACTGCGATTGTCTCTATGTTACATGTTGATAAAGCCCTTAGGATGTATACTTGACTACCAGGACGATGATGTAGATCATACTAGGGAGGACAGTGTAGTCGCTAAGTACATCCTTCAAATGTCCCTAGTCGTGGGTGTATAGAGACAGGTCATCGATATACCAGGGTAGACTTGAGTATAGCTTCTCGACCTATGTAGATGGGCAATGGATGATCCCATATCTAATGGTGTTTGACATCAGAGACACTGTATGGGTGCTCAGTGGAGACTGGGTACACTAGACGGACTCGCCGAGAACTCGCAGATGGTATTATACCTCACGACAGATGGCAGTTCTCTGGTGACACTGGTACAGGTTTGTCTGTAGACCCGAGATCGTCATAGAGTCTTGTGTGATTCCTACTGTGCTTTGATTTCCATCATACCACGTCCAAGAGGGCGTGCAAAATGGTGGCTTTTGGGTACAGTCCCGAGTCACATGGAGGCAATGAGCAATAGGAGGGGTTTCGTCTCTCCCGGTATAGGGAGTAGATGTTGCGCTGTGCTCGATTGGCTATAACAAGAAGTCCTTGGCCAAGGCAGCTTCAGAGATATACTGGTAAGTGTTATCAGTAGTTTCTCAACCCGGTATGAGCCTCATATCGACACGACTTATCGAGTTACTGGGGTCTGGCGTTTACCACCCCTAGACGAGATATGCGACATATCAGACGAAGAGACCGGACTGTACGGTAGTGTTATTGATTGGATTCATAGGAGAGTGAGCAGGCTTGCTTGTTGATCTTCTGATAGCTCAATACCCGGGTGGCCGTTACGTTTGGCAGACCGGTTGCGGCTTATGGGAGTTTGAGATGATCATCACCTACTGTCGGCGTATTGACGAGTCTTTAGAGTCTTACACAGGGGTTTCCTGGCTCAAGCGAAATGGAGAAGGAGAACATATGTGATATGTGCGGGACCGAGATTGATACGATATGAGATACCGTATTCTATTCTCGCGATTCGTGATATTGATTGGTTGTATGCGATATAGCCGGGTTATCGGATCAAGTGTTGATTCGATAAGTTGTTACACATGATATTAGTCGGTTATAGCCGGATTATTAAATCAAGAGTTGATTTAATAATTTAATGTATAATTATATATTTGATATATTACATTACATTAACTAGTATTAGCTCACTTATGATTTGTTTTCTCACTTTGTGTGCACATTGTACATATGTGATATGTATGTTGTGTACATGCATTGTGTCATAGTTGATGATACATGCAAGATGGGTGTATGAGACTTATACCATGATTAGGTTAAATTAGGGTTTTGTTTTTATCTTAAGAATTTAACAAAAGAGATAAACTTAGTCAAAGTTATCAAGCTTGTAGAAGCTTGTCGAAACTTTGACAAAGTCCACTCTTTTGTCATTTGCTTAGGTATTACTTAACCCAACCTTTATCCTCACACCTTGGTTAATTCTATACATGAGTTAAGCATGAGGGATTAACTCAACCATGGGTGAATAATTCAAATGGATAAGTTTTCATTTGGATGAATTATTCACTTGAGTTCTTCTTCTTCATCTTCTTCCTCCTCAAAAGCTTACTAGCTCTAATTGTGGAATGAGAAAAAGTGTGAGAAAATCAATTCTAAAGTGAGCCCACTTCCTACTTCCTCATCCTCTACTACTTGCCATGTAGTATAAGGTGTTCTCTTCACAAAGTTCATGACCTAGTGAAGAAATAGCTTGAGTTAGTGTCTCCCCGACGTAGATCATCTTCGGCCTCGAAGTATTCGAAGCAAGCACGCTCGTTTCCTCTCTAGAGTCCGGAGCTTGTGATCGAAGCGGAGGGGACTACTACACGGAGCTATTAGAAGTGAAGGACCAGTCTACAAAGGTTGTATTCCTAGTCACTACTTGTTGCAAAGTGTTCGCATATGTTTCCCGTATTATTTCTAGTATACGATCTATGTTTAGGGTTGGCTAAAACGACGAAATTTTAAATTTGGCACGGACGAAGCCTCCCGAAACCTTGCTGCCATCGTAGGTAACCCAAAACCTTGGATATTGCTCCACCTGGGGTAAAACCCGTTGGATGCAAATGGATTTACAAAAGAAAACTTGGTGTAGATGGGCAGGTGGAAACCTATAAAGTTAGACTCGTTGCAAAAGGTTTTCGTCAAAGACCCGGTGTGGACTATGACGAAACTTGTTCTCCAGAGGCTATGCTCAAATCCATTCAAATCCTACTTGCCATTGCTGCCTTCCATGACTATGAAATCTGGCCGATGGATGTAAAAACGGCTTTTCAAAACGGCGGTTTGGAAGACTGCGTTTATATGGATCAGCCAGAAGGCTTTGTAGACAGTGAGAGCAGCGGTAAGGTGTACAAGTTGCTTAAATCCATTTATAGATTAAAGCAGGCATCGCGGAGATGGAACATCTGTTTTGATGAAACAGTCAAGGAATTTGACTTCATAAAGAACGAGGATGAGCCATGTATTTATAAGAAGATTGTAGGACGAACTGTCGTATTCCTAGTCTTGTACGTGGACGACATTCTTTTAATAGGAAATGACATTCCTATGCTACAATCGGTCAAGCTATTCTTATCACAACGGTTCTCCATGAAGGACCTGGGTGATGCCCCGTGCATTCTTGGGATCAAGATCTACAGGGATAGATCCAAGAGATTACTGGGACTTTCACAGTCCAGGTACATAGAGACCGTATTAAAAAGATTTAGTATGGAAGATTCCAAACGCGGTACTGTACCCGCATTGCATGGAATTGTTAGTTATATGTATGCCCTAGAGGCCATTACTGTACATTGGATGTATATTGTAGTGGATGCGGGAACATATATAGGTAGGACTTTCTTGCTCGACATGATAGTACGCTATCTGGTTGCTCTTTACCTTAACATGTATACTTTCTGTCACTCTGTTACATGTTGATAAAGCCCTTAGGATGTGTACTCGACTTCCAGGACTATGTTGCAGATCATACTAGTGGGGCCTGGATAGTCCATGAGTACATCCTTCAATGTTCCTAGTCGTGGGAATATCGAGACGGGGCATCGATATTCCATAGTAGACTAGCGTATATCTTCTCGACCCATGTGATGGGCGATGGATGATCCCATATCCATTGGTGTTTGACATCAGAGATAGTATGCGGGTGCTCAGTGGAGACTGGGTACACTGAACGGACTCGCCGAGAACTCCCAGATGGTATTATACCTCACGTCAGATGGCAGTTCTCTGGTGACACTGGTGCAGCTTAGTCTGTTGATCCGAGATCGTCATAGAGACATGTGTGTCTCCCACTGTGCTTTGATTTCCACCCTACCACGGCTCTACTGAGTCGTGCAAACAGGTGGTTTTTGCGTACAGTCCCGATTCACATGGAGGCAATGAACGATAGGAGAGGATTCGTCTCTCCCGGTATTGGGGGTTGATGTTGCGCTATGCTCGACTGGCCATAACAGGAAATCCCTGGCCAGGGTTGCAGTGATATACTAGTAAGAGTTATCAGTAGTTTCACGATTGTTATGGACCTTACATCGGCATGAATTATCGAGCTATTGGGGTCTGACGTTTACCACCCCTAGGCGAGATATGAGACATATCAGACAAACAGACCGGACTGTACGGTAAGTGTTACTGGTTGGATTCACAGGAGTGTGAGCGGGCTTGCTCGTCGATCTTCTGATCGCTCAATACCCGGGTGGCCATTACGTTTAGCAGACCGCTTGCGGCTTGTGGGTGTTTGATATGATCATCACCTGCTGCCGGCGTATTGACGAGTCTTTAGAGTCCTACACAGAGGTTTCCTGGCTCAAGCGAAACGAAATAGGAGCGCATATGAGATATGTGCGGGACCAAGAATAATGCGTGTAAGTGATATCGTATTCTATTCTCGCGATGAATGTATTGAATGGTTGTATGCGATATAACCTAGTTATCGAATCGAAGATTAATTCGATAAGTCGATACATTGGATGTTAGTCGGTCATATGCGATATGACCGGATCGTTAAATCAAGTGTTGATTTAATGATTTAATGTATAATTATATATTTGATATGTTACTTTACATTAACTAGTATTTGTTCACTTAAGATGGATTTTCTCACTTGATGTGCACATTGTATATATGATATAGTTTTGTGCACTAGTTTGTATCATGTTTGATGATACTTGCAAACTTGGGTGTGTATGATTAAACCATGGTTATGTTAATGGTTAGGGTTTTGATTTAGGGTTTTGATTTACTTATTTATTTATTCTCTTTATTCATTTTGTCAAAGGAAAATGAAATGGTGGCTTGCTTTGTTTTTTGTTGAAGCTTCATGAAGCTTTGAAGAAGTAACCATTTTGTTTCTTTCCTTTAACCTAACCATTCAACTTAACCCTAGTTTATTCTCTACACTTAACCATGGTTGCAATATGATAAGGGTCACTTGATTTTCTATTTTAGTTAATTCATTTCTTTATCATTTCTTTCTTCTTCTTCTTCTTGATGAAGAAAGAAAAGCTTTCTACAAAAATGTCAAGTGATGAAATCAAGTGAGAAACCCAAATCCAAAGTGAACCCACTTCCTATTTCTTCATCCTCTACCACTTGCCAAGTAGTATAAGGTGTTTTCTTCACAAGTTTCATGACTTGGTGAAGTTGGAGCTTGATCTTGAGTTGCCTCGACTTAGATCATCTTCGGCATCGAAGTCGACGACCTAGCCCGATCTTTTCTCCGATGAAACCACCGCGAGAGTCTAGGATTCCGATGGGTATAGCGGAGGGACGTCATCACGGAGAAAGGATGTGGAAGACCGGATCTACAAAGGTTGTAGTCACTTCCTTTTTAGTTAAAGTTGTTAACTTGCATCTTTATCGCCTATCCTCTAGTTACGATCTTGCTTAGGGTCACATGGCACATAGAAATTTTTTGAATTGTCCATGTTTGATCACTCGTAAAACCTCATGTGTGTGCCCAGGAACCCTACAGTGGTATCAGAGCCTAGCTAGAGTCTTAGGCGATGAGTAGACGGAGTTAGAAGTCCGATCGAACCGAAAACCTAATCCAAATCCGCTCTCTGTACATTTTTTTAAATCGGGGATTTTTGTGAATTAAAAATTCTCAGAAAATAGAGCAGGAAATTCTAAGAGTTACTGTAGAAAACGAACCCCTAACTCCACTAGATAGACGCGGAACCGCGGCCTTACCATGCTATTTGCGGCGGTTCCGCGGCCGTATGTACTGATTAGGGATTAAGTTTTATACAGTAATGCCCGTATCTGTTTCCTCTATTCTCTGGGATGTATTAATCTGCACTCAAGAGTTGAGTTTTCTGGGTTTTATTGGGGACTCGGTGTTTCGATCGGATTGTCTAATTTTGTCTATGTGTTTTTCCGGGTAATTTTAGAATATGTTAAAAGGTTCGACCAGATGTAAATACCCAATTTTTCCCCTGCCGGGAAATTTCCAATTGTTGGATTTTTCCGTAGTTTAATGACGTTCTAAGTAGTGCAAGTAACGCGATGGTCCCTCTAGAAGACAACAAACCTTAACTCGATTATGTGACTGTCTTGAACTGCCCTTTGAACCTTAGGGTTTGGGGCAGTACGGCGTGCCACATGTGAAGCGTTGGCTTGACCCTTCTACGGCTGGACTGTTGGTACTGAGGCACGAAATGAATGTTTTTAAACTTATTTCATGTGTTGAGCTGTTTCGGGAAAACTTGGGTGTTCGATTGTTCGATCGGATAGTTTAACATTTTCTATTTATCTGGAATGTGATACAATACTTGGAATCCACAAGTAGTTATGAGATAACTGATCTGAATGTTATAAACATAGCACTTTAGTCTCACTTGATCGGTTGCCACGGAATTTGATGCGATCAAAAGTCCGTCGCAATCACGTAGCGTACGCGGATACTCGCCGGGTAAACTTAATAGACAGCCTCACCCCATAGCCCCGACCAAGTGACTGTAGGAGAACCCCGTCGCCGAAAGTATCCGTTCGGGTGCTCGCGGTAGCGGTGTTCCGCCTTGGTGCACTTCGTCGACGGCGTCGGGGGTGCGGCCGCCTACTAAAGTTTGCGACGAGCATTCGATCAGGATGTCGGGAATCTTGTTGAATTGCCCGACATTATATTGAAAAGTGTTTTCGATAATGAGTCTAAAATGCTGGTTTTATAATTGTTAGGCATGCGATGTATAAGGGATTCATTTGATTAGGCATGCGATGTCTAAAGAGTTTGCGGATTCCAACTGTTGTAGTTTTACACTTTCTTTTCTGTGACCGTAAGTGTAATATGTGATATCGCCGGTTTCGTTGCTATATGTCAACGACAATTGGGATGCGCATATTTACTTACGTTGATGACATGTGATGTTTTGTGTTGCTGGACATGTTATATTAGATCGTCGTGTTTGAATAGCCGGGTTTTTTTTATGTGAGATGAGTGTTTTTCATTTTCATTCATGTAAAAACTTGTATGTAATATTCTTTTATTGGGGCACTTCCAGGTTGCGGAAGATGTCACCGTTTGTATATTATTTACTTTTCCGCATTAGGATAGACCCAAGGAGGGGAGCACAAGTAACCGGGTTCTAGGGTCCAGTGGGAGACCATCTCGAGGAGTCGAATCCGGGTCTCCTAACCCTAGAATTGGTAGGGTTGCTTGCCGCTCTCGTAGGGGTCTAGGGGTGTGGGATTGGCTATTCATCACGACCGTGGAATCCGTGTTTTATACTGGCTCATATTAAAAACACGGACGTCCTAGTATATCCAATATTTCATATGATATTTTCTGCTGCGTTATCTGTGATGTGATCATGTGATTTGTTCAGATAGATATAGTATATAGTATATATGATATAATATATAGACGTTGCTTATGTTTTACACCCGCGCTAGCCCTGCCTCACTCTAGCGTTAGTTACCTAACCTAACGGTGCAGACGGGACATCGAGGCGAATGCGAATGGCATAAGCGTACGTTATATTTATCTGTTATGTTTAGGTGGACTTAAATGATGGGACATTCATTAATGAGATTAATGAAAGAAAATAAACCTAAAAGATGTTGTGGAATCGAATTTCAAAATAAAAACAGGTAGCTACAGTTCTTGCTTTGCATCGCGGTGTTCCTTGAAGAACATCCTGCACCTTATTCGATGAGGAAAGGACCGAGATCCCTTCACCGGGAGTGACTCCTTTAGCAATAACTGGCAGATGCTACACACTCGGTTTGTCTTTTGATTGCTTCTATAGTTTCTGCTTTGCACAGTGATATATATGATATATCCCGCACCTCATTCGACGAGGAAAGGGCCGACGATCCCTTCACGGGGAGTGACCCCTTTAGCAAAACTAGAAAAGCCTCAAAAACATTCCATTTAAAAACCATTTGATTCCGCAACGAGATCAAGTTCAAAGCGTTAAAGTTTTTTCATAAAAACCAGCCGCAACACTCCATTATTTTAGGAAGTAGAGTACTTAGTATTCGTGCTGTGTTTGTTGAGCAAAGTCAAGGCACAGTGTACGGTAGCTAAGTGATGTCTTCCTACACCGCATATGATGCGATTAGTTAGGACCGTCGCGTGACTTTGTTGACCTTAGTTAAGGGTCATGTGGGTGGGTCTAATTAATCACGAAAAGACGGGTAGAACTTGACTAGTACTTATGATTTGTTGACCATAGATAAGGTCATAGGTGCTAGGGGCAAAAACCATTATCGGGAGTTTCAAGTGTTGAAATTTGCAATGAGATTGCATACCTTCTATGTGATAGTTGGATCCCGATACCCACTGTCAGTAATTGTTACTCCTGGGAGAGTTTTGCACTTTACAATTAGCCGATCAAGTAGGTGTCTAGAAAGGTATCAACGGGGTTACGCCTCTGGGAAAATGATGTTTATTGTAATTAGGTCCGTGCGAAAGCACGGGGAACCTCCCTCAAAGTACCGACACTGGCCTGGCTGAAAGATTGGCGAACTTGTAGAGTGTAATTAATCCTGACTAGTCTTTCCTTTTAGGGTTTGAAGGAAGATTTGATAAAAACAGTGGGAGCCATCCTGATTAGATAAAGTATATAACCAATCTATTCTCGCAAGAGCGCACGCAGAGTGTTTTCTTCTCTCTCTCTCCAGGTAGCGACCATATCACGCCTTAATCAAGATAATAATATGGATGTATTGACCGAACCCGCTTGTTATTCTGAGCTGGGGAACGTTGGTCCCGCTCCAACTTATAATTGTTATAAGGCAGAGCAGGAAATAGGGGAATACCAGGATTCCCATGCCGCCCAAACGAAGAAAGTGCATGAGATGCATCTCCTTCGGATGTGTTCATTATAAAGAACTTTTTCTCAGTATCCTCTGAATCCTGGGTATTTGATACCGGATCAGGATCCCAGATATGTAATCTGTTACATAGGGCTACGGAAAGGTAGAAAACTGAGAACGGGTGATAAGTTTCATGAGACAGAAAACGGGGCAAGTGTTGCAGCCAAGTCTGTTGGTCACTGTCACCCTGTATTACAGATACATTGATTCTGAACAAATGCTATTAGATACCGAACCTGATATACAAAATCATATCAATCTCTTTATTTTTTAAAGAAGGATATAATTTTGTATTGTTGGATAATGTTTTGAACATTTCCTATATCAAAAGTTGATCGGTTCAGGCACGTTATCTAAAAGCATTGATGTTCTAAATCAAACAACAGTTCCTAGTATACAGAACACACACAAGAGGAAGAGTTCAGATATGAACGGATCCTTCATGAGGCATTGTAGACTAGGTCATATCAATGCGACCCGACTGGCTGAAGTTACATTTAAGATGCATATTTAAATCAATTTGAATTTACATCTTGTGAAACTTGCCAGTCATGTCGCAAAGATTAGATGACCATAGCTCTGTTTATTGGAAACAGAGAAAGAGTTAGTAAACTCTTGGGACTGATACATGATGATGTATGTAAGGCCCCCTGTCTACACATGCCAGGACCGGTTCTTTGTATTTCATTACATTCTCTGATAATCTCTCAAGATTCAGACATATGTTAATGTTGAAACACAAGTCCGAACCTTTTGAGATATTCACAGAATATAAGTTAGAAATTGAGAACCAAAAACTGGGTATAAGTATTATGTCCTATGATAAGATCAGGGAGGAGAATACTTGTGCATAGAATTCCAGGATTATTCTAAAGGAGAATAAGATTCTCTCTCGGTGTTACTCCTCTAATTATACCACAGCACAACGGTGTATCAGGGCGGAGCAATCGCACCGTATTAGATATGGTGTGCTCTATGATGAGTACTACTGAGTTACCTATTTCCTTTTGGGGTTGTGCACTTAAGAAGCAGCATACCTATTTAATTGGGTTCGAATCAAATCAGTGCCTACCACTCCATATAAGATATGGTATGGGAAGAGCCTATCTCTTAAGTAAGTTAAGATTTGGGATTGTCCGGCCTATGTCAAAAGCAAAATCCGGACAAGATCGAGGCAAGGTCAGTTCTGTAGAACTGGAAGGGTTCCAGCTATACAAAACTGCAGCTGATGATTTGACAGAACCAAAGGATTCAATAGTCCCCGACGAACCTCAGCCTCTCCGCCGATCTGGTAGGATTCCTCACCTGCCTGAGAGATACTTCGGTTTCTCGATGACAGTGGGAGCGAGGAATGCATCATGAGATGATGACCCAACTATTTTCGAGCAGACCATCTAGAGTGGGGACTCTGTAAGAATGGCTGGATGCTCAGCGATCTGAGATGGAATCCATGTACACCAACAAAGTATGGACTTTGGTTGCTATACCTGAAGGGTTAAATCCCCATCAGGAGCAAGTATATCTTGAGAAGATTACTTGGTGTAGATGGAAAAGTTAAGACTTTCAAAGCTAGACTTGTTAAAGGTTTTCGTCATCGACCAAGCATGGATAATGATGAAACCTTTTCCAGGGATTATGCTTAAGTCCATCCAGATCCTACTTGCCATTTCTGCATACCATGACTATGATATCTGGTGGTTGGGTGCCATGACTGCTTTTCTAAAATGATTTAGAAGAGAACATCTATAAGAACACAGCCAGAGGGCTTCGTAAACAGTGGGAGCAGCGGAAACGTGTGCAAGTTGCTTTACAGAATAAAGCAGGCATCGCGGAGTTGGAACGTCTGTTTTGATGTGGTAGTCAAAGTGTTTGACTTCATCAAAATGGTGGATGAACCTTGTATATACAAAAAGGTAATAGAGAGTAAGGAGATTATCCTCGTATTGTACGTGGACAACATACTCTTGATAGGAAAAGAGTTTCCTATGCCACGCTCGGTCAATCTCCACTTATTACAAGGATTCTCCATACAGGATCAAAGTGGTACCTCCTAAATCCTGGGATTTGGATCTGTAAGTCTACGGTAGCGCCCCGGCCGTCTATAGACGCCAAATGCGGAACAAAAACTTTTTAACTCGCGCTATCGTATACTATAACCCGGATCTGCCATTATTGCTAAACTAACAAACTGTAAAGAGAGTAGAAAGGTTATACCGAACGATCCGAGTCCTTCGTTCTTTAACCATCATCCCACGCTCCGTTGCGGCTGCTCCGATCTCGGTGATCTCCGATCTGCTCGTCCAGGTGGCACCATGTCTACGATTCTTTAAACGGGCTCCCGCCTCTGACTCGAGGCAACTCGGTCGTCAAGTTTGCTAAAAGAGAAGACCAAGATTGAAGTAGAGAATGAGTAGAAGACTTTGTCTTGTTCCGTCCAAAGCTATGTACGAACGGTTAATGAAGTTGCCATTTGAATCGGGTGATGGAATGAAATGAGCAATGAAATTTCCATACAGCCCAAAACTATCATAATCTTTTCACAACCATCAAGTGAGAGTGAGTGGGAGGGGAAAGGGGCCGGCCATCTTATAGGAGGTGGGGGGGTGAGTGTAGGAGGAGGGAGGTGACCACAAGAACAAATATCATGTGTGAACACAAAGTGTGAACACAAAGTGTGAACACAAAGTATGAATACATTAAATGCAACCAATGAAACATCAACACCATTCAACCTAGTCACCTCTTCTAGAAACTTCTAGAACCTTCCACACTAATCTCAAGAAAAGATAAATCCGTCTTTAACCGAATGTTAAAAGACGGCTGATAGAAATTTGGAAACTGGCAACTTACAAAAGTGATCCCGAAACGAATTTCAGGATAACCCCGCAACTGTATAAATATACCCGCATTTGTATTACGACCGAATACAAATTCAACTGAGACAAAGATATTATATCTACTCAATATAATACTCGGATCCGGCTTAAACCAAAGCCGACCAGTATCATCTGCCCGAAATCTGACACGTGCTTAAACGCACGTGCATTTTCCGAACCCTGCCATAAAACCATACGGCCTCTACAACGTTTCGCCCGAACTTGGGAAACTGTCTGTGGGGGACTCTAATGACTCGTCAGTACCCTGGCAGTGGGTTTAACCACAAACCATCAGCGGCACTAGCTATGCGTAACTGCTGCCTATGGACTGATCTCAAGGGAGGCCGATGAGCGAACTCATCCGGAAACCCTACTGAGCCTAACAGTGACAATGTATATATAGTCCGGTCCGTTCGTCTATGAGTATCGCATAGCTGCCTAGGGGGCTAGTAACGTCAGACCCCCAATAGCAGTATAAGTCGTGTCGGAGTGTAGCCCAATAACACCCTGAGATACTACTGGAGTACCTACCAGTAAATCTCCTGCCACGGCCGTGGGCTTTGTGTAATGGCTCTCCTAGACACAGCACGATCTCGCCCCCAATACCGGGAGAGACGAATCCCCTGCCGATCCGCTCACGTGCCTCCATGTGGCTCGGGACTGTACCCAAAAACTACCTGTTTGCATGACTCCTTTGAGCCGTGGTAAGGTAGAAATCAAAGCACAGTGGGAACTCACACGAGACAAATGACGACCTCAGGTCGATGAACTAACCTGTACACATGTCACCAGGGAACTGCTATCTGACGATATGTATAATACCAACTACCAGATTCCCGGCGAGTCATGTCCGGTGTACTCATAACCCATTGAGCACCTGTATACATCTTAGGTGATCCAACTGACACCAGTGGCTTGTGAGACCGGCCACCGCCCCTCGTCGGGGTCTCGACTGTATACATTAGTCTACTCCGGAGTATCGATGCCCTGTCTTGAAACTCCCACGATTAGGGACCACAATTAAGGATATGCATATAAACCACCCAATTCTCACGTATATGATCGCCATCATACTGTTGGTAGTAAAGCAAGATCCTAAGGGCTCTATCAAAGTGTAACATGTAATCAGTCACCTGAACATGTACACGACTGATAAAGGAAAACCAGATAACATACTATCATCTCGAGTAAGACTGTCCTACCGGTATAGGTCCTCCGCAATCATTGCAATCACGTACCTGCGATCCAATAATTGACTCTGAGGGCACTATCTGCAACAATCTCCCACTTGCACTTAAGGATAATTATTGCGATGTCGACTACTCACAGCTCGTGTGTAACCGAACATCCAACTCCTCTACTAATCAGTTTCACAAAGCCCGTTTGTAAAACTATTGTGTTCGAGAAATAGCCTCATTGAGTGGATCCGCCTAGATATTTCTTTCTATATCTCTCTTAATCTCAAGTTCGCGGAGAAAGCCATCTCCCGAACTGAGTAATACCTGTCTTAGAATATGTCTGGATATCTGATGGGACCTAGTTCATAAATGAACTCCAAATCCAAACTTCTTAGACTGTATCGATCACTGAACCTAATCAGTATCCTGCACCTTGCCTCCCACAGTATACACTTGGACCATCTGTCCATAATACCGTCCCTCGTAAGAGAGAAAACTATAACTCTAACAATCACTCTGTCACCCAATTCACCTTTGAAGCCCAGAATGATAACGGTCTCCCGAAGGAGTCTGCCGTCATCAAATCCGTAGAACATGTACTTATGTTCTAAAACTGCTTCCTTATGTTTCTCCAGGATTGGATTAATACAAGCTTATCGCATCAAGTGCAAAAACAACATCTGGTGTGGTACTTGACATCTCATGATTGACTCAATTGCCTAAGCAAGTGATCCGTCAATCATGCCCATCCCTCTCCCCTTTAGTCTGTAAGACACCTTTAGAGAGGGTGACTCCATCACCTGCAGGTACACCACCATGCCAGGAGTCATTTATTCTAAATACCATTAGAATATTGTCAAAGTACCCACATTGGGAAACTACCCAAATCCAGATCTAAACCATAGATCTTGAAACCATACTGTCTGATATTATATCTATATCCTGTATGGAGAAACAACTGTGTGACGACCACAGTACAACCGATCGTAGTGTAGGAATTTTACTTCCTACTCTGTGTATGTCATCCAGGTACCATGACATCACACCCTACTACCTTCTTAACAGATCCATCCCCTATTCTGATGAAGTCAAACCCATGACTGTCACATCAAAATTAGATGATCTATCTCCGCTATAACTGCTCAAGTCTATAAATAGATATAAGCAACTTGCCCACTATGCTTCCGATGCTCCCACTGACTACGAAAACCCTCCTACCGGGTCTCATAGCCTAGAACAACAGTAGTGTCAAGTCTGGGTAGATAAGAACCTCCCTGTCACCGTCCTTGAGGCTACCGGAGTACCTCTTGGGTGTCTGAGGTTACCCACCATATCTGCGGAGTGGCTAATGAAATGTCAAACCTGATTGAATATATAGGTCCTATTAAATTTTCCGTAATCGTTCGCGGTTCTGCAATCATTTCCAGTTCTACCATACTCCCACTACTATTTTCTGAAAAAGATCCATTTTACTAAAATTGTGGCGAGTCAAGAACAATATCACTATTGATCTTCTAAATGGTAGAATATCAACCCTCGTTATAGCCAGGATCAACCAACAAACAGCCATTACAGAAACGTGCCCTGAGTTATCCAGAGTCTGGTTTTAAGCATAAGCTGGTGTAACGTTTCAGAAATCGTTTTGCGAATTTTCCCGTTTTAGGGCAAAATTGTCGGTTTTTCCCGTTTTAACCCGATTTCGATCAAACGACCGTATAAGCTTACCGGCACCTATTTTAGCTAAAATAAAGCTTGTGCGCGAACTTTAGGGGTATTTGGGAGGTTTTGGTTCAGATAGTTTTTTTCCCAAATAAAATATTATTTTAAGCGGTATTTTGTGCACGTAAATCGGGAAAATTTTTATTTTGTGAATAAATTAATTTTGTCTCTAGAATTATTTTAGAAGGTTCTTTTTAAATATCTAGAATTTTTTTGGTGACTAATGGTTTGGATTTAAAAAGAAAAAAAAAGAGTGAAAGGTGGCAAAAATAGCATTTTTTATATTATTTACACTCTTTCCTAGCTATTTCCTCACAAATTATTCACAAAAATACCCCCTCACCCACATGGCCGACCCTTATCTCCAATTTCTTTCCAAAATATTTCCCAAGCTCATTTCTTCATGATTTCTTCAAAATTCTTCAAGAAAAATTCCAAAATAAATCCACAAAAATCCTCAATAAATATAAAACCATCTTTTCCTTCACTAATCCTTCTTGGTTCTTCAACAAGCTTGGGTTTTGATGCTAAGATGAAGGATTAAGCTTCATTTTGGTGTTCTTAGGGAGGTATAATTCTTACATTAATCCTTTTATACTTGCTTTAATCTTAAAACTAGCTAATTTAGTTAACTATTTAAGTGGTTAGTTTAGCTTTTAATTCATGATTAATTCATTATGTTTGGTTTAAGAAATTCATGTTAGGGTTAAATTTTGATTAAGTGATTAGTGTTTAATTCAAGTGTTAACTTGTGTTTTGGAAAAGATTAATCTAGTAGAAAGTGTTAAAATTTGTTAATAAGCATTTTGTTTAATTAAGCAAAATTGCTTACTAGATTTTTGCTAAAACTTATTTAAGAAAGTTTAAAAATATAGGATTGGTTTAGATAGCTTAGTTAAGCTATTTTAAGGTATTTGTAATTGTTAGATTTGTGTTATTTTGAATCTAGTGCGATATATTGCGATAGGTTGCTTACTAGATTTCGGGGTTTTTCCGACGTAGGGTTCTTTTGGTAGTTGCGAGCTTATATCCAGTGTATTCCTCGTAATTTTTGTGTTGTGTTGCGCGATCGGGACGATCGGGGTCCAGAATTGGTGTTTTGTAGTTTAGCGACCCCAATTAGGGTTTTGGCCGGTATCGTGCGCGATAGATGCGCTAAGCGCGCAGTGTAATTTTCCGGGCGTTTTCGTCGCGTTTCGTTGTCTTTTCGTCATTGTAAAATATATGCTTATGTGATGTGTTTATGAAATTTTAGGTTCGCAGGCGGGGACTTCGGACGCTACGACAAGGGGAAAACAGGTGGTAGGCTTCACCTAGCTTGGAGCGTTGGTGAGTAGATTTAACATCTACAGGGGAATCGCCCACATGGCATTATGCGTCTGGGCTAGAAATATTTACATTGTCGCATATTCTATGTCATGTTTAGAATTGCGCATTTACCCTATTAGTTAGATTGTAGTGTGCCTGGACTAGTAGTAGTAGGACACTGCATATATTATTGACGATTTATGTTGCACTAGCACTGTTTGTATGCTACACACACCGTCAATAATTACCATGTCACACACATAACCACTTATAGATGTTATATTTCTTGGTTAGGGACATTGTGACATTGATTCATATTTCTTATCACATTGACATACAGTTATCTGTTTACCTATAGGGTATTGTACCATTAGTGATAGGTACATACACACCTAAGGACATAGCTACAGGTGTACTTGCATTTTATACTTTACTTATACCTGATAGGTATATCACATCATAATATAGGAAGATACCTATATTTCTGCTATACCATTCATGTGTTCATTTATATCTGGTGAATGCTATGCTTTTCTTTTATACGCTTTCATTACAGTTTTTATGTTGCGTATACTTTATTCATGGATTATCGCATTGTTATATGGATTTTTCATGATGTTTTCTGGATTTGGGAACCGTGGTAGTTCATGAAATTATGCATACATTGAAAAACCCGGTTTTCTTGATATGATATTTTAGCAGCCACCATGAGATTTATCGGTGCTGAGATATATACCCTACGCGAGGAAAGTAGGGATCCGTGTATGGGTACATGGTGGGGCCCGAAGGTACCCTGAAGCAAGAACGTTGTCGCTGTGTGAGTCGACATCGCGGTGCTAGGAGATGAGGCTTAGGGGAACCATACTTTCCGATGACAGGACCATTGACTCATCGGCTATCGAGTGGATACCGACGGGAGTCATGTACGTATGGATACGTCGAGAGGCGAGGGTCAGAGCTAGGCACTCGAGCTTTCGGGATAGCGTATGATACGTACCTATCAGGGGGCCAGTCATGGAGACAGCACCTGATGGATCAGTATTTCTGTGTCGATGCTTGGCACATTGGTTTCATGATATTTCCAATTACTCTTTTGTATATATAACAGGGGATTGAGTCGCTGTTATATATACCCTTACACCAATATTAGTCGAATGGGACGCTAATATATGTGTATTGCCCTCATCATATTTATTTATGACATTACATTAGGATGTTAGAACTGTGCTCGAGATTTGATTTGGGACTTAAGAGATTCATTGGGATTGGATACTTATATTGTACATACGAGATATGTGAGATCCACTTGCTGTTGTATATTTGATATATGTGAGATATACTGATATTGTACATACGAGATATGTGAGATCCACTTGATGTTGTACATTCGATATATGTGATATATACTTGATGTCGTACATTCGAGATATGTGAGATATACTTGATATTGCACATACGAGATATATGAGATCTACTTGCTGTTGTACATTCAAAATATGTGAGATATACTTGATATTGTACATACGAGATATGTGAGATCCACTTGATGTTGTACATTTGATGTATGTGAGATATACCTGATATTGTACATACTAGATAGGTGAGATCTACTTGATGTTGTACATTCGATACATATGCGAGATATACTTGATATTATGCAGTTGAGGCGATGTGACACTTAGATGATATGAGAGCCAATTTGGGGGCTGATTTGAGGAATTGGGATTTTGATTTGTCTTGCTGGATTGTGATCCTACCACGACGTCAGGATTCTGTGGAAATGACATATTTCACTCCATACCTCATCTTTATATACTTGTGCACTGTTCCATGTATTAGGAGTACCTATGAGTGTACCTTTCATGAGTGTTGCACATTTACTTTCTCATATCCCCAGTGCATGATTATTGCATACTGTTGTCATATCATTATTGCTTTATATATTGATGGTACTTGTTAGTGTACTTTCCATTATTTCGTACTCATGACCAGTTATTACTGCAATTGTCATATATTAGATTCATGTTGTACGTACATTCTTGCGATTACCTGCATATGTTATTTACTATTCACGAGTTGGCAACTCACCCCCGTTGTGCCACAGGTGTTACAGAGTGTTCCCCAGAGTAGTCGAGGCTGGCTATTCATCTATCATCTTTTGCTACGGATATCGCATCAGCTCACAGTGTGCAGTTTGATTAGGTGGGTTTTGTGGTTATTCGTTGTATTGTATATTCGTTGTATCCCTGTACTCTCCATCTACTATTTTCATATTGACTTAGAGACTTGGTGAGGACGATGTTGTATATTATGTTGGATTTGTTGTCTTTTATACAGTTTCCTTTCTATCGTCTACTATTTCTTCGCTACGGCGTCGTATATTTGTTGTGGCGGTTGTTTTCCGCCTTTGGGCGTGGATTTGCTCCCGTTTGGGATGCTTTACTTTATATTTATGTTGTACCCATTTTTGGGGCTAGCTTTTACAAAGAAGGTGCTGCCAAAATTTTAAAGAAAAAGTGGACTCTTTTAAAAAATTTGGGTTGTGATTTCAAATGTTTCAAAAACTTTTTATTATCTTTTCCGTATTTTTATGGTTTAGATTTCTAGGTTTTGGCTTTCTTTTACTGCGTTACGTCTGGAGGCGTTGCGTAGTATTAGGGCCGTCACGTGCCAATTTCGGGTCATGACAAAGTTGGTATCAGAGCGCGGTTTTACCTTTCGGAGTATAGGATGACCTTGGTATGATGGAGTAGGTAACCTAAGCGGAGTAACGTAGTGTGTGTATGTCTGCAGCATACTCACGATGCAGTATTTCGCTTAAAGTGCCTATGTACAAATTGCTTGAAATTCGTTCTTTGATGATTCATATCCTTGTGATTCGATTTCCTTGTTCTTATCGAATCCTATATCTATTTATAGCCTTGCCTCCGATGACTATGGGGACTCAGAGTGGTGCAGCGAGGGCCGAAGTCAGAGTTGGCTCGGGTGAGACGAGCACTGACCGGGATGGCACTTTTGTTGCACAGGTGCAGACGGTTCAGCCTTCGACAGATCAGCTCGCTAGGCTTGTGACAGAGATGCAGGACTTGCGCCAGACGATAAGATCATTGGTTGATGCCATTCCAGCGCAGCGACAGGAGGTTGACACCCCTGTTACTCAGTTGTTCCTTGGGATCAGCATGCAGCATACTGACACTTACGTAGCACCAGTGGATGTAGCCCCAGTCGACGAGACACATATTCCAGAGACTTTGCGAGTTCCAGGACAGTGTAGGACTCGTACCAGTGTACCAACCCAGAGACAGAGGCTTAGTCGTCGAGACAGATTTCGTGGCCGCCGTGGGAGTAGCAGAGGCTTTGGACGAGGACAGTCGTTCAGCTCTTATCCCCAGGAGGGTCAGCAGCCATCGTATGGATGTTTCCGATGCGGGAGCCTTCATCACTTCATCAGGGATTGCTCCTTAGCGCCGCGTCAGAGTCATGTTCTCAGAGGTCGTGGGAGCGAAAGGTTTGCTCTGAGGGGTCAGTCTGGCAGAGGAAGAGTTTTAGCAGTTCCGGGTAGAAGGCAGACACGAGAGTTTGTTTCTACTCATCCGGACGCACAGGCGTCCAATGCAGAGTTTTCAGGTATCCTTGTTCATGTTCTTTGATGTACTTGTTGGTTTTTCGCACTTTGTGCCGTGGTTGGGACGAGGATCGTGTTAGTTAGATCAGCCGTTTTGTTGTGTTCACTTCTGTCAGCGATTCTTTTGTTGCGCGACACGTATTTCAATGGTATGCCTATCGGTGGGGAGATTTTGCCGTCATTGGATCCTTCTAGAGATGTTGGATTTGACGTTCTCCTGGGCATGGATTGGTTAGCTACGTGTTAGGCGTCTATGGACTACCATGTGGAAACAGTCAGGAATTGTTTTCCCGGCGAGTCAGTTCTTGTTGTGCAGGTGGATAGTTGTGCCTCCTCTCACAGCTTGAATTCAGCCTTTTTCGCTAGTCAGCTTTGGAGGAGATGTCGTGGATTCTTGGCGTTCATTCGAGATACCAGAGCCACAGTGGGATTGTTGGACCGGGTAGTTATCGTGCGAGAGTTTTCCGACGATATTCCAGGAGAGCTAGCGAAATTAAGGGAGCTTAAGGATCTGCTGCAGAGTTGTTTGTTGGGAGGTTTGTGTGTCCGAGTGTTTCGCTTTTGGGAGCTCCTATTTCTGTTCGTCAAGGAGAAAGATGACAGATTGTGGTTGTGGATTGATAGATCGTCAATTGAACCGGCTTACGGTGCGGTTAGGTATCATTTACCTCGCTTTGACGATTTCTTCGATCAGCTCCAGAGTGCGAGACTTTTTCTAAGTTTGTTTGGGATCAGGTCATCATTGTTGCGGGTTCGGAGTGGTGGCATTCCGAATACTGTTTTTATGCGTGCTATGGGCAGTTTGTGTTTTGGTGATGTCGTTGAACTCGCCAATGCCCTAGCAGCATTTGTAGTCATGATGCACCAGATTTCTTCAGGCCGTTCCTCGACCAGTTGCTGTTGTGTTTTGGCGACATTCTGGTCTATACTTTGTGTCTTGAGGAACAGGAGCAGCACTTGAGAATTTGTTTTGCAGACATTGGGAGAGCCCCAGCTGTTTGCTAGATTCTCGGAGTGTTCCTTCAGGCTTGTTTGTGTTGACTCCTAGGTCTTGTAGTTACGGGAGACGGTTTCGTATGGTTCCGAGGGAGATCGAGACCGTACAGCTTAGGCCCGGACTTGTGTGCAGGACGGAGGTCCTTTGATTTTGGGCTTAGCACGTTTTTACAGCCGTTTCGTGCAGGATTACTAGCGTATTGTTGCACCGTTGACTGTACAGACCTGAAAGTAGGTTCTTTTCTTTGGACTGAGGCATGTGTATAGAGTTTTCGGCAGTTGAAGATTCAGTTAGCAACTGCATCAGTTCTTTCTTTTGATTCGGAGTCTGTGATTGTGACAAGGTTGTGCTAAGTTAGGAATGCGTTTATGTACCTGATGTTATCGGGTAGAGACGTGAAATCCTAGAGCAAGCACATCAGTCAACTCTCTATGTTCATTCAAGTTCCGCCAATATTGACGTGACTAGTGACATAGTTACGGGTGGACAGGAATGTAAACAGAAATTTCAGGTTTCGTTTCAAGGTGTTTGTCTTGTTGTGCGTTTGTGTTAATTGTTTGCGGAAGTTGGGATCGTCACTCGCCATTGTTAGGATACTTCTTGATAGCTGTTATCAGGAGACATTCCAATTGGCAACCTTTAAGTTTTGTTTGTTAGGTGGTGTCGATCTCCAGTCTGTTTTTCTGACTCTGCATAGCAGGAATTTTTGGACCCCAGCTAGTCTAGAGACTTCGGAAATTATCCGGCTGTTTCAGGTAAGGATGATGACAGTCCTGTGCGGACAGAGGTCTTATGCCGACCATGGTGATCGCAGGCTCGAGTTCGCTGTAAGAGATCATGTATTCCTACGGATTTTTCCGATGAAGGACGTGTTGAGTTTTGGGAAGCTTACCCAGAATTGTCGGTCCTTTCCAGATCCTTAAAGTGAGTTAGTTCTGTTGCCTTTAATTTGGTACTTCCGCCCAGATTATTGAGTATTCACCCCGTATTCCTTGTGTCGATACTTTGCAATTTCCTTCATGACCTTTCTCACATGATTCAGCACCAGACCATTTAGCTTGGATGCGATCTTTCGTTCACCAGCAGCCAATTGTGTTAATGGCTAGGCGGGTGGAGAAACTTCGGTCAAGGGTCTTGCCATCTGTGAATGGTTTTCTTCGACGTAGCCGTATAGTGAGGTAATCACTTGGGAGGCTGCGAACGAGATATGCGAGTTTAGTAATCCTCTCTTTGAAGGTACGCTTAGTGAAAATTTTAAATTCGGGGACGAATTTTTATAAGGGGGGAGATTGTAACTTTTCATAAATCATTTTGCGAATTTTCCTGTTTTAGGGCAAAATTGTCGGTTTTTCCCGTTTTAACCCGATTTCGATCAAACGACCGTATAAGCTTACCGGCACCTATTTTAGCTAAAATATAGCTTGTGCGCGAACTTTAGGGGTATTTGGGAGGTTTTGGTTCAGATAGTTTTTTTCCGAAATAAAATATTATTTTAAGCGGTATTTTGTGCACGTAAATCGGGAAAATTTTTATTTTATAAATAAATTAATTTTGTAACTAGAATTATTTAAGAAGGTTCTTTTTAAATATCTAGATTTTTTTTGGTGACTAATGGTTTGGATTTAAAAAGAAAAGAAAAGAAAAGAGTGAAATGTGGCAAAAATAGCATTTTTTATATTATTTACACTCTTTCCTAGCTATTTCCTCACAAATTATTCACAAAAATACCCCCCTCACCCCCATGGCCGACCCTTATCTCCAATTTCTGTCCAAAATATTTCCCAAGCTCATTTCTTCATGATTTCTTCAAAATTCTTCAAGAAAAATTCCAAAATAAATCCACAAAAATCCTAAATAAATATAAAACCATCTTTTCCTTCACTAATCCTTCTTGGTTCTTCAACAAGCTTGGGTTTTGATGCTAAGATGATGGATTAAGCTTCATTTTGGTGTTCTTGGGGAGGTATAATTCTTACATTAATCCTTTTATACTTGCTTTAATCTTAAAACTAGCTAATTTAGTTAACTATTTAAGTGGTTAGTTTAGCTTTTAATTCATGATTAATTCATTATGTTTGGTTTAAGAAATTCATGTTAGGGTTAAATTTTGATTAAGTGATTAGTGTTTAATTCAAGTGTTAAATTGTGTTTTGGAAAAGATTAATCTAGTAGAAAGTGTTAAAATTTGTCAATAAGCATTTTGTTTAATTAAGCAAAATTGCTTACTAGATTTTTGCTAAAACTTATTTAAGAAAGTTTAAAAATATAGGATTGGTTTAGATAGCTTAGTTAAGCTATTTTAAGGTATTTGTAATTGTTAGATTTGTGTTATTTTGAATCTAGTGCCATATATTGCGATGGTTGCTTACTAGATTTCGGGGTTTTTCCGACGTAGGGTTCTTTTGGTAGTTGCGAGCTTATATCCAGTGTATTCCTCGTAATTTTTTTGTTGTGTTGCGCGATCGGGACGATCGGGGTCCAGAATTGGTGTTTTGTAGTTTAGCGACCCCAATTAGGGTTTTGGCCGGTATCGTGCGCGATAGATGCGCTAAGCGCGCAGTGTAATTTTCCGGGCGTTTTCGTCGCGTTTCGTTGTCTTTTCGTCATTGTAGAATATATGCTTATGTGATATGTTTATGAAATTTTAGGTTCGCAAGCGGGGACTTCGGACGCTACGACAAGGGGAAAACAGGTGGTAGGCTTCACCTAGCTTGGAGCGTTGGTGAGTAGATTTAACATCTTCAGGGGAATCGCCCGCATGACGTTATGCGTCTGGGCTAGAAATATTTACATTGTCGCATATTCTATGTCATGTTTAGAATTGCGCATTTACCCTATTAGTTAGATTGTAGTGTGACTGGACTAGTAGTAGTAGGACACTGCACATATTATTGACGATTTATGTTGCACTAGCACTGTTTGTATGCTACACACACCGTCAATAATTACCATGTCACACACATAACCACTTATAGATGTTATATTTCTTGGTTAGGGACATTGTGACATTGATTCATATTTCTTATCACATTGACATACAGTTATCTGTTTACCTATAGGGTATTGTACCATTAGTGATAGGTACATACACACCTAAGGATATAGCTACAGGTGTACTTGCATTTTATACTTTACTTATACCTGATAGGTATATCACATCATCATATAGGAAGATACCTATATTTCTGCTATACCATTCATGTGCTCATTTATATCTGGTGAATGCTATGCTTTTCTTTTATACGCTTTCATTACAGTTTTTATGTTGCGTATACTTTATTCATGGATTATCGCATTGTTATATGGATTTTTCATGATGTTTTCTGGATTTGGGAACCGTGGTAGTTCATGAAATTATGCATACATTGAAAAACCCAGTTTCCTTGATATGATATTTTAGCAGCCACCATGAGATTTATCGGTGCTGATATATATACCCTACGCGAGGAAAGGAGGGATCCGTGTATGGGTACATGGTGGGGCCCGGAGGTACCCTGAAGCAAGAACGTTGTCGCTATGTGAGTCGACATCGCGGTGCTAGGCGATGTGGCTTAGGGGAACCATACTTTCCGGTGACAGGACCATTGACTCATCGGCTATCGAGTGGATACCGACGGGAGTCATGTACGTATGGATACGTCGAGAGGCGAGGGTCAGATCTAGGCACTCGAGCTTTCGGGATAGCGTATGATACGTACCTATCAGGGGGCCAGTCATGGAGACAGCACCTGATGGATCAGCATTTCTGTGTCGATGCTTGGCACATTGGTTTCATGATATTTCCAATTACTCTTTTGTATATATAACAGGGGATTGAGTCGCTGTTATATATACCCTTACACCAATATTAGTGGAATGGGACGCTAATATATGTGTATTGCCCTCATCATATTTATTTATGACATTATATTAGGATGTTAGAACTGTATTGGAGATTTGATTTGGGACTTAAGAGATTCATTGGGATTGGATACTGATATTGTACATACGAGATATGTGAGATCCACTTGCTGTTGTACATTTGATATATGTGAGATATACTGATATTGTACATACGAGATATGTGAGATCCACTTGATGTTGTACATTCGATATATGTGATATATACTTGATGTCGTACATTCGAGATATGTGAGATATACTTGATATTGCACATACGAGATATATGAGATCTACTTGCTGTTGTACATTCAAGATATGTGAGATATACTTGATATTGTACATACGAGATATGTGAGATCCACTTGATGTTGTACATTTGATGTATGTGAGATATACCTGATATTGTACATACTAGATAGGTGAGATCTACTTGATGTTGTACATTCGATACATATGCGAGATATACTTGATATTATGCAGTTGAGGCGATGTGACACTTAGATGATATGAGAGCCAATTTGGGGGCTGATTTGAGGAATTGGGATTTTGATTTGTCTTGCTGGATTGTGATCCTACCACGATGTCAGGATTCCGTGGAAATGACATATTTCACTCCATACCTCATCTTTATATACTTGTGCACTGTTCAATGTATTAGGAGTACCTATGAGTGTATCTTTCATGAGTGTTGCACATTTACTTTCTCATATCCCCAGTGCATGATTATTGCATACTGTCGTCATATCATTATTGCTTTATATATTGGTGGTACTTGTTAGTGTACTTTCCATTATTTCGTACTCATGACCTGTTTTTACTGCAATTGTCATATATTAGATTCATGCTGTACGTACATTCTTGCGATTTTCTGCATATGTTATTTACTATTCACGAGTTGGCAACTCACCCCCGTTGTGCCACAGGTGTTACAGAGTGTTCCCCAGAGTAGTCGAGGCTGGCTATTCATCTATCATCTTTTGCTACGGATACCGCATCAGCTCACAGTGTGCAGTTTGCTTAGGTGGGTTTTGTGGTTATTCGTTGTATTGTATATTCGTTGTATCCCTGTACTCTCCATCTACTATTTTCATATTGACTTAGAGACTTGGTGAGGACGATGTTGTATATTATGTTGGATTTGTTGTCTTTTATACAGTTTCCTTTCTATCGTCTTCTATTTCTTCGCTACGGCGTCGTATATTTGTTGTGGTGGTTGTTTTCCGTCTTTGGGCGTGGATTTGCTCCCGTTTGGGATGCTTTACTTTATATTTATGTTGTACCCATTTTTGGGGCTAGCTTTTACAAAGAAGGTGCTGCCAAAATTTTAAAGAAAAAGTGGAAAATTTTAAAGAATTTGGGTTGTGATTTCAAATGTTTCAAAAACTTTTTATTATCTTTTCCGTATTTTTATGGTTTAGATTTCTGGGTTTTGGCTTTCTTTTACCGCGTTACGTCTGGAGGCGTTGCGTAGTATTAGGGCCGTCACGTGCCAATTTCGGGTCGTGACAGCTGGACAACTCCCCGTACCTTAACATCTTTTAAGGTACGAACTATTCTATATCCAATATAGAAACTTTGGCACTTTATTTAATTGGAACCAGATTCTAATCATGCAGCTGTCTCCAGTGTATATCACCTTAATGGAAAGAGGCTAATCAGCATTACTCAACTTAGGAATCCATCCAATTATGAGTAACCTGAAAGAGAAACAAGTTTCTCAAAACCATTACTATCATCTGAATACCAATCACAAGAATCTACATCTTCGATCTCTTTGAAGAATCCCTATACTTGTGATACCTGGTTCTCTAGTTTATTCTTATACCCACAACTTCTCAAAACTTAGACCTTGTATTTCTACGAAACACTTGTCCAAAAACTAGAGAAGTCATAAGTAAACAGAACATAGTACAAGGACCTACCCCTTTGTCCTGATGGACACTGGACAACATACAATACTCTGTATAAGTCCGCTGAGTTTGAATAACTCAAAACCTATGCGTCGTAGGTGGAAAACTGTACCCTTGCGATTTCCTCAATTATCACCAATTACAACGCATTCCGATATAATGAGGATAATTACCTAATTCCCAATAACTTACTCCCGCTCATCATCTATAAAACCATACAGATATGAGAATGAAACCTGGTAAATACATACCCTTGGAGTAAGTATCTAATCGGGAAAACAGTTTTCTTTTAACAATGCACTGAAACATGAAAATGTTTCGTAGGGGTATCCTGTTATTCATAGCAATGCCTCTTCCATAATCCAATTCATGACTTTAACCGTATATTTCACTGCCATCTCTCCAAATCCCTTTATTTGTCTTTAGTCGTTACCTTCTGTACACCGTCATTAGGCTAAATGGTTTTCTTCCTTCCCTACCGTTCGGCACCAGCCTATGGTTTGGAAGAAGACTATCCAGTAAGCATAATAGGTGTACCCTCCTAAACCAAGGAGTACTCTTATCTTGAGAGAAGGTGATGATAAAAGACAACTGAATAATAGCTTATTCTTTTAAAGATAAAATAGGAGTGGCGATGAAGTACGCGGTTTGGTCGTGAATGATAATAGTCGCAATTTACTTTGCCCTCTTTCTAATCCCTTTATTTTGTCTTTACATATTACCTTCTGCACACCCTGCTTAGGCTAATTGGTTTTCTTCATTCCCTACCTTTCGGCACCTGCCTATGGTTTGGAATAAGACAATACAATAAGCGTAATAGGTGTACTCTCCTAAACCAAGGAGCTCTCACAACCTGAGAGAAGGTGATAATAAAAGACAACTGAATAAACCAATTCTATTTCTCGTGAACCTTGATCCATCCTCGAAGAAATCCCTTCGAGTTCGTATATAACCATACGATGGATCTATCCAATGGAAGTGGATGTCCGTAGTAAATCGGGTGTTCTGAGAAATGAAAAGGGTAAAAGAAGGAGTGGCAATGACTTATGCAACAAAGACATTCCAAAAGCCAGTAAATTAAGAAGGTTCGGTCAACTTGGTCACTGAGTCATAGTCTAGGGTCGGTCAAAGGTCGATGCCAAAGGGAGAGAGAAAAGAAACACTCCGTGTGCACTCTAACCTAGATCAGAATGGTTATCACTTTATCTAATCCGGAAACCTCCAACTGTCCTGTCAAATTCTCCTCCAAACCTGAAAGAAGAATTAATCGGGATCGCCCGAAGAGTAAACCAACTCATCAGTGCGAATCGGGATCCAACTCTCATCGCATGATAATGTGATGGAATGCATCCACGTTACTCATACTCCAGAAGGTATGCGCATACTTGGCAAGTTTCAGTTTCTTTAGAAACTCCCGATATGATTTTTGCCCCATGCTCTTATAACCTAGGCGTTAGGTCAAAATGTCATAAGTCACATGCCAAGTTCTACCCGTCACTATCTTGTTAATTTGAACCCACCCGCACATGTCCTTGGCGTTAGGTCAAAATGGCAGAACGGCTGTCCCAAACCAACTCATCTATCTATGCAACAAATGAATACCCAGCAGCTACCAAACACTATGCCTTGGCGTTAGGTCAAAATACATAGCTTGAATACTACTGAATACCCAAAATAAGTGACGGAGGGCTATGACTGGTTTTTGGAGAAAAACCTTTAATGTAACGAACTTGATATCGCTGAAGGAACCTGAAAGCTTTTTAAAATATAGTGGCGAAAACCTTTTGCTAAAGAGGTCACTCCCGCCGAAGGGATCTCGGCTCATTCCTCGTGGAATGAGGTGCAGGATATTCCACTGAATACCGCGATGCAAAGCAACTTGTAATCGACTATAGTGAAGTTATTACCATGACGCAAACTACTGCCCAAGGGGTCAGTCCCGATGAAGGGATATCGGCCCTTGCCCCGTCGAATGAGGTGCAGGATATTCCACTGAATACCGCTATGCAAAAAAAAAGGAAACGACTTTGCAATAACACTTTTTAAATTTGTTCCAACAACTGTAAACAGGTTTGCTTTACTTTGCATTGATCAGAATCAACGCAGTCCCATCAATATTCACACCAGAAAAGAACGAAAATAAAATGTACGTATATGCCATCCTCATTCGTCACTGGGTCCCGTCATCACCCGTTAGGTTACTTAACTAACAACTGAGCGGGGAATGGACTAGCGCGGGTGTAAAACATATACAACATCTAATAGTATATAAACCAATATACAATAATCGCTCCAGGCATGATAATATGCAACATTACAGAAAAGCAATAAGCATCACAGAACAATACAGATAATCTGGGATCCCCGAGTTTCATAGAGCCGCTGCTGAAACTTGACGTTCCCCTGGTCGTGTGGATAGCCTGTGCAATGAAACCTACACCCCTACGGGTGCGACAAGTTACCCGCCAAAACCTGAAGCGAGGCAGCCCCCTACAGCAAAGTGAATGGACCAATCTGCACTTCACGGAATCCGGTAACTTGAGCACCACTCCTTCGGTCAACCTGTACCCCCTACGAGTGCGGCGAATAGTCTGCCAATTTTAGAGTGAGGCCCCTCTGCCTCTCAAAGCTATGAGATGCGGACCCGTTTCCCTCCAAAACCCGGCTATCCGTGCATTCCGTCGCGGGGTAAAACCTAGTACAGAAATGAAAAATATGTACAACGGGTACATCGACCGCAACCTGGTCGTGCCCCAATAGAATATTATACAACAGGCGGTGATGGCAGTCCACAAGTTGGACGCTCGCCCCGCAATATCAAATGTACAAATAAATCCAAACTGCACTATCATTGCACACTGCTATCCACCACGACAAATCCGCAACAACACTGCACAACACAGAACATCAACGCGAATGTCACGTTCGCAAACCCGTCTAAAAGAACTATAGCAATCAGACGCGGTTTACCGATCAAATGACATTCCCGGTCGGAGATATAATATAAGCACTGTAAACTAACATGTTTAAATTTCGATCGACTAAATATCACGAAGTGGGCCCCACGAACATCTGTTGAACAGTAACAAAATCTGGGCCCAAAAGATATATACCAAAAACCTCAAATTCCAACATAGAAGCTACTGTGCAAATTTGGGGGCATGATCTCACATGATGGCCGCGGATGCACGGTCAAACCATAGGGTTGACCGTGATTCCGCGGCGTTCTTGTCGAATCACGGGCCCAAATTTGTAAGGTGTGTTTATAAAACCCTGCACAACTTTCTGTGATATGTAGAATAATTTTTGCAACCCTTTAAAAATCAACAGAAACTGTGAACATGAAATTTTGCAGTTTTTGATATTCGGTCCGATCGATGTTTTAAACGCGTTAGCACAAATTAGTAAAGCAAAATGGTGAGGCTCTGATACCATTGTAAGTCTACGGTAGCGCCCCGGCCGTCTACAGACGCCAAATGCGGAACAAAAACTTTTTAACTGGCGCTATCATATACTATAACCCGGATCTTCCATTATTGCTAATCTAGCAAACTGTAAAGAGAGTAGAAAGGTTATACCGAATGATCCGAGTCCTTTGTTCTTTAACCATCATCCCACGCTCCGTTGCGGCTGCTCCGATCTCGTCGATCTCCGATCTGCTCGTCCAGGTGCCACCACGTCAACGATTCTTTAAACGGGCTCCCGCCTCTGACTCGAGGCAACTCGGTCGTCAAGTTTGCTAAAAGAGACGACCAAGATTGAAGTAGAGAATGAGTAGAAGACTTTGTCTCGTTCCGTCCAAAGCTATGGACGAACGGTTAAAGAAGTTGCCATTTGAATCGGGTGATGGAATGAAATGAGCAATGAAATTTCCATACACCCCAAAACTATCATAATCTTTTCACAACCATCAAGTGAGCGTGAGTGAGAGGGGAAAGGGGCCGGCCATCTTATAGGAGGTGGGGGGTGAGTGTAGGAGGAGGGAGGTGACCACAAGAACAAATATCATGTGTGAACACAAAGTGTGAATACATAGTGTGAACACAAAGTATGAATACATTAAATGCAACCAATGAAACATCAACACCATTCAATCTAGTCACCTCTTCTAGAAACTTCTAGAACCTTCCACACTCATCTCAAGAAAAGATAAATCCGTCTTTAACCGAATGTTAAAAGACGGCTGATAGAAAAAACTGGAAACTGGCAACTTCCAAAAGTGATCCCGAAACGAATTTTAGGATAACCCCGTAACTGTATAAATATACCCGCATTTGTATTACGACCGAATACAAATGCAACTGAGACAAAGATATTATATCTACTCAATATAATACTCGGATCCGGCTTAAACCAAAGCCGACCAGTATCATCTGCCCGAAATCTGACACGTGCGTAAACGCACGTGCATTTTCCGAACCCTGCCATAAAACCATACGGCCTCTACAACGTTTCGCCCGAACTTGGGAAACTGTCTGTGGGGGACTCTAATGACTCGTCAGTACCCTGGCAGTGGCTTTAACCACAAACCGTCAGCGGCACTAGCTATGCGTAACGGCTGCCCATGGACTGACCTCAAGGGAGGCCGATGAGCGAACTCATCCGGAAACCCTACTGAGCCTAACAGTGACAATGTATATACAGTCCGGTCCGTTCGTCTATGAGTATCGCATATCTGCCTAGGGGGCTAGTAACGTCAGACCCCTAGTAGCAGTATAAGTCATGTCGGAGTGTAGCCCAATAACACCCAGAGATATTACTGGAGTACCTACCAGTAAATTTCCTGCCACGGCCGGGTGCTTTGCGTAATGGCTCTCCTAGACACAGCACGATCTCGCCCCCAATACCGGGAGAGACGAATCCCCTGCCGATCCGCTCACGTGCCTCCATGTGGCTCGGGACTGTACCCAAAAACTACCAGTTTGCATGACTCCTTTGAGCCGTGGTAGGGTAGAAATCAAAGCACAGTGGGAACTCACACGAGACAAATGACGACCTCAGGTCGATGAACTAACCTGTACACATGTCACCAGGGAACTGCTATCTGACGATATGTATAATACCAACTAGCAGATTCCCGGCGAGTCCTGTCCGGTATACTCATAACCCAATGAGCACCTGTATACATCTTAGGTGATCCAACTGACACCAGTGGCTTGTGAGACCGGCCACCGCCCCTCGTCGGGGTCTCGACTGTATACACTAGTCTACTCCGGAGTATCGATGTCCTGTCTCGAAACTCCCACGACTTGGGACCACAATTAACGATATGCATATAAACCACCCAACTCTCACGTATATGATCGCCATCATACTGTTGGTAGTAAAGCAAGATCTTAAGGACTCTATCAAAGTGTAACATGTAATCAATCACCTGAACATGTACACGACTGATAAAGGCAAACCAGATAGCATACTATCATCTCGAGTAAGACTGTCCTACCGGTATAGGTCCTCCGCAATCATTGCAATCACGTACCTGCGATCCAATAATTGACTCTGAGGGCACTATCTCCAACAGGATCTATGAGATAGATCTAAATGGATGTTTGGATTCTTACTAGCTCTAGTGAGATGGTATCAATCGATCCTGGGGAGAATCACTGGAAGGGTTCCAGGGTGATAAAGTCGACTGAATGTCAGTCACAGGCATTGTCTTTATCCTCAGTAAAGGGACGGTATGTTGGAAGACTTCCAAGCTAGAAACCGTGGCATACTAGACGATTAAGGCTGGATACATCGCTAATTAAGATACTACCAAATAGGCAGTTTGGGTGTATATTGGTTCATAAGATGAACTAGGTTCCCACCATTGTGTGACAATGGAAGTGTGGCTTTGGCCCAGGATCCCAGGTCCCATCAGTGACCCAGACTTATTCTGAGGCAGCATCACCTGATCATGGAGATAGTTGATCACCAGGGTGATCGAGGTTAGGAGAGTAGACTCAGAGGACAACACGGCGAATCCACTCACAAAGGCTTTTTCCCAGAGAGAGACTTATATGGGATGGTTGAGTATTAGATACTACAACCAATGCTACAGATGGCCCTAGTGCAAGTAGGAGATTGTTAGTTATATGTATGCCCTAGAGGCCATTAATGTACATTGGATGTATATTGTAGTGGATGCTGGGACATATATAGGTAGGACTTTCTTGCTCGACATGATAGTACGCTATCTGGTTGCTCTTTATCTTAATATGTATACTTTCTGTCTCTCTGTTACATGTTGATAAAGCCCTTAGGATGTGTACTCGACTTCCAGGACTATGATGCAGATCATACTAGTGGGGCCTGGATAGTCCATGAGTACATCCTTCAATGTTCCTAGTCGTGGGAATATCGAGACGGGGCATCGATATTCCAGAGTAGACTAGCGTATATCTTCTCGACCCATGTGATGGGCGATGGATGATCCCATATCCATTGGTGTTTGACATCAGAGATGGTATGCGGGTGCTCAGTGGAGACTGGGTACACTGAACGGACTCGCCGAGAACTCCCAGATGGTATTATACCTCACGTCAGATGGCAGTTCTCTGGTGACACTGGTGCAGCTTAGTCTGTTGACCCGAGATCGTCATAGAGTCTTATGTGTCTCCCACTGTGCTTTGATTTCCACCCTACCACGGCTCTACTGAGTCGTGCAAACAGGTGGTTTTTGGGTACAGTCCCGATTCACATGGAGGCAATGAGCGATAGGAGGGGATTCGTCTCTCCCGGTATTGGGGGTTGATGTTGCGCTATGCTCGACTGGCCATAACAGGAAATCCCTGTCCTAGGTTGCAGTGATATACTGGTAAGAGTTAACAGTAGTTTCACGATTGTTATGGACCTTACATCGGCATGACTTATCGATCTATTGGGGTCTGACGTTTACCACCCCTAGGCGAGATATGCGACATATCAGACGAACAGACCGGACTGTACGGTAAGTGTTACTGGTTGGATTCACAGGAGTGTGAGCGGGCTTGCTCATCGATCTTCTGATCGCTCAATACCCGGGTGGCCGTTATGTTTAGCAGACCGCTTGCGTCTTGTGGGTGTTTGATATGATCATCAACTGCTGCCGGCGTATTGACGAGTCTTTAGAGTCCTACACAGAGGTTTCCTGGCTCAAGCGAAACGAAATAGGAGCGCATATGAGATATGTGCGGGACCGAGAATAATGCGTGTATGTGATATCGTATTCTATTCTCACGATGAATCTATTGAATGGTTGTATGCGATATAACCTAGTTATCGAATCGAAGATTGATTCGATAAGTCGATACATTGTATATTAGTCGGTCATATGCGATATGACCGGATCGTTAGATCAAGTGTTGATTTAATGATTTAATGTATAATTATATATTTGATATATTACTTTACATTAACTAGTATTTGTTCACTTAAGATGGATTTTCTCACTTGATGTGCACATTGTATATATGATATAGTTTTGTGCACTAGTTTGTATCATGTTTGATGATACATGCAAACTTGTGTGTGTATGATTAAACCAGGGTTATGTTAATGGTTAGGGTTTTGATTTACTTATTTATTTATTCTATTTATTCATTTTGGAAAAGTAAAATGAAATGGTGGCTTGCTTTGTCTTTTGTTGAAGCTTCATGAAGCTTTGAAGAAGTAACCATTTTGTTTCTTTCCTTTAACCTAACCATTCAACTTAACCCTAGTTTATTCTCTACACTTAACCATGGTTGCAATATGATAAGGGTCATTTGATTTTCTATTTTAGTTAATTCATTTCTTTTTCATTTCTTTCTTCTTCTTCTTCTTGATGAAGAAAGAAAAGCTTTCTACAAAAATGTCAAGTGATGAAATCAAGTGAGAAACCCAAATCCAAAGTTAACCCACTTCCTATTTCTTCATCCTCTACCACTTGCCAAGTAGTATAGGGTGTTTTCTTCACAAGTTTCATGGCTTGGTGAAGTTGGAGCTTGATCTTGAGTTGCCTCGACGTAGATCATCTTCGGCATTGAAGTCGACGACCTAGCCCGATTTTTTCTCCGATGAAACCACCGCGAGAGTCTAGGATTCCGATGGGTACAGCGGAGGGACGTCATCACAGAGCCAAGGAAGTGGAGGATCGGATCTACAAAGGTTGTAGTCACTTCCTTTTTAGTTAAAGTTGTTAATTTGCATCTTTATCGCCTATCCTCTAGTTACGATCTTGCTTAGGGTCACTTGGCACATAGAAATTTTTTGAATTGGCCATGTTTGATCACTTGTAGAACCTCATGGGTGTGCCTAGGAACCCTACAGGAATCACCCTCTCCATGAAGATGTCTCCCAAGAATGACAAGGAGAGGGTTCGCTTGGGCACTATACCCTATGATTCAGCGGTAGGATTGATAATGTATGCAATGCTTTGTAAAAGACCAGATATAGCTTACGCGCTGAGCGTGGTGAGCCGGTATCAGTCAGACCCAGGTGACAACCATTGGACGGTAGTGAAGAACATTCTCAAGTACCTGAGAAGGACTAAGGAGATGTTCTTGGTTTATGGTAATGGAGACCTCAGGGTCGAGTCCTTTACCGATTCAAGCTTCCAGAGTGACAAGGACGACAGCAAGTCTGTCTTGGGTTTTGTGTTTACCCTCAATGGAGGGGCGGTGTGTTGGAGGAGTGACAAACAGGATACCGTCGCAGACTCGACGATGGAGGCTGAATACATTGCTACAAGCGATGCCGCAAAAGAGGCGGTCTGGATGAAGAATTTCATTAAAGAACTTCGGGTGGTTCCGTCCATTGTGTAAGTCTACGCTAGCGCCTCGGCAGTCTACAGACGCCAAATGCGGAACAAAAACTTTTAAACTGGCGCTATCGTATACTTTAACCCGGATCTGCCATTATTGCTAAACTAACATACTGTAAAGAGTGTAGAAAGATTGTACCGAACGATCCGAGTCCTTCGTTCTTCAACCATCATCCCACGCTCCGTTGTGGCTGCTCCGATCTCGTCGATCTCCGATATCCTCGTCGAGGTGGCACCACATGATCGATTCTTTAAACGGGCGCCCTCCTCTGACTTTAGGCAACTCGATCGTCAAGTTTGCTAAAAGAGACGACCAAGAATGATGTAGAGAATGAGTAGATGACTTTGTCTCACTTCGTCCAAATCCGTGGACGATCGGTTAATGAAGTTGCCATGGAAATCGGGTGATGGAATGAAATGAACTGTAAAATTCCATACACCCCGAATACTATCATAATCTTTTCTAACCAAAATGAAACATCAAGTGAAGTGAGGAGAGAGAGGGCCGGCCATTTATAGCAAGAGGGAGGTGACCGTAGGAGAGGGGGGTGACCACAAGAGAAAGCTTCTCACTTCAAAATATCTTAAGCAATCCAAAAGGTATTAATGGTAAATGGTGACTCATTAAACACATCATCAAAAACCCATTAATGCACTAATGAGTCATGAAGCCTAGTCATCATCTAGAACCTTCTAGAAGCTTCTAGAAGCACTGACTCACCATATCTGAAGAAAAGATAAATCCGTCTTTAACAGAATGTTAAAAGACGGCTGATAGAAAATTGGAAACTGGCAACTTCCAAAAGTGATCCTGAAACGAATTTCAGGACAACCCCGAAACTGTATAAATATACCCGCATTTGTATTACGACCAAATACAAATGCAACTGAGACAAAGATATTATACCTACTCAATATAATACTCGGATCCGGCTTAAACCAAAGCCGACCAGTATTATCTGCCCGAAAAATAACACGTGCGTAAACGCACGTGCATTTTCCGAACCCTGCCATAAAACCATACGGCCTCTACAACGTTTCGCCCGAACTTGGGAAACTGTCTGTGGGGGACTCTAATGACTCGTCAGCACAATGGCAGTGGGTTTAACCACAAACCGTCAGTGGCACTAGCAATGCGTAACGGCTGCCCATGGACTGACCTCAAGGGAAGCTGATGAGCGAACTCAAGGGAGGCCGATGAGCGAACTCATCCAGAAACCCTACTGAGCCTAACAGTGACAATGTATATACAGTCCGGTCCGTTCGTCAATGAGTATCGCATATCTGCCTAGGGGGCTAGTAACGTCAGACCCCCAATAGCAGTATAAGTCGTGTCGGAGTGAAGCCCAATAACACCCTGAGATACTACTGGAGTTCCTATCAGTAAATCTCCTACCATGGCCATGGATTTGTGTAATGGCTCTCCTAGACACAGCACGATCTCGCCCCCAATACCGGGAGAGACCCCCTGCCGATCCGCTCACGTGCCTCCATGTGGCTCGAGACTGTACCCAAAAGCTACCTGTTTGCACGACTCCTTTGAGCCGTGGTAGGGTAGAAATCAAAGCACAGTGGGAAATCACACGAGACAAATGACGACCTCAGGTCGATGAACTAACCTGTACACATGTCACCAGGGAACTGCTATCTGACGGTAGATATAATACTAACTAGCAGATTCCCGGCGAGTCCTGTCCGGTGTACTCATAACCCAATGAGCACCTGTATACATCTTAGGTGATCCAACTGACACCAGTGGCTTGTGAGACCGGCCACCGCCCCTCGTCGGGGTCTCGACTGTACACACTAGTCTACTCCGGTGTATCGATGCCCTGTCTCGAAACTCCCACGACTAGGGACCACAATTAAGGATATGCGTATAAACTACCCAACTCTCACGTATATGATCGCCATCATACTGTTGGTAGTAAAGCAAGATCCTAAGGGCTCTATCAAAGTGTAACATGCAATCAGTCACCTGAACATGTACACGACTGATAAAGGCAAACCAGATAGCATACTATCATCTTGAGTAAGACTGTCCTACCGGTATTGGTCCTCCGCAATCATTGCAATCACGTACCCGCGATCCAATAATTGACTATGAGGGCACTATCTCCAACAATCTCCCACTTGCACTCAAGGCTAATTATTGCGATGTTGCGTACTCACAGCCTGTGTGAAACCAACACCCAACTCCTCTACTAATCAGTTTCACAAAGCCCGTTTGTAAAACTATTGTGTTCGAGAAATAGCCTCAGTGAGTGGATCCGCCTAGAAGTTTCTTTCTATATCTCTCTTAATCTCAAATTCGCGGAGAAAGCCATCTCCCGAAACGAGTAATACCTGTCTTAGAATATGTCTGGATATCTGATGGGACCTTGTTCATAAATGAACTCCAAATCCAAACTTCTTAGACTGTATCGATCACTGAACCTAATCAGTATCCGGCACCATGCCACCCACAGTATCCTCTTGAACCACCTGTCCATAATACTGTCCCTCTTCGTCAGAGGGAAAAACTATAACTCTGACAATCACTCTGTCAACCATGTCACCTTTGAAGCCTGGAATGATAACTGTCTCCCGAAGGAGGCTGCCGTCATCAAATCCGTAGAACATGTACTTATGTTCTAAAACTGCTTCCTTATGTTTTTCCAGGATTGGATTAATACAAACTTATTGCATCTAGTGCAAAACCAACATTTGGTGTGGTACTTGACATCTCATGATTGACTGAATTGCCTAAGCAAGTGATCTGCCAATCATGCACATCCCTCTCTCCTTTAGTCTGTAAGACACCTTTAGAGAGGGTGACTCCATCACCTGCAGGTACACCACCATGCTAGGAGTCAACTATTCCAAAAACCATTACAATATCTGTCAAAGTACCCACATTAGGAAACTACCCAAATCCAGATCTAAAACCATAGATCTAGAAACCAGAATGTCAAATATTATATCTATATCCTGTCTGGAGAAACAACTGTGTGACGACCACAGTACAACCGATCGTAGTATAGGAATTTTACTTCCAACTCTGTGTATGTCATCCAGATACCATGACATCACACCCTACTACCTTCTTAACAGATCCATCCCCTATTCTGATTGAAGTCAAAACCATGACTGTCACATCAAAATTAGATGATCTATCTCCGCTATAACTGCTCAAGTCTATAAATAGATATAAGCTACTTGCCCACTATGCTTCCGTTGCTCCCACTGACTACGACAACCCTCCTACCGGGTCTCATATCCTGGAACAACAGTAGTGTCAAGTCTGGGTAGATAAGAACCTCCCTGTCACCGTCTCTGAGGCAACCGAAGTACCTCTCGGGCGTCTGAGGTTACCTACCATACCTGCGGAGTGGCTATTGGAATGTCAAACCTGATTGAATATATAGGTCCTATTAAATTTTCCGTAATCGTTCGCGGTTCTGGAATCACTTCCAGTTCTACCATACTCCCACTACTGTTTTCTGAAAAAGATCCATTTTACTAAAACTGTGGCGAGTCAAGAACAATATCACTATTGATCTTCCAAATGGTAGAATATCAACCCTCGTCATAACCAGGGTCAACCCACAAACAGCCATCACAGAACCGTGCCCTGAGTTATCCAGAGTCTGGTTTTAAGCATAAGCTGGACAACTACCCGTACCTTAATATCTTTTAAAGTACGTACTATTCTATATCCAATATAGAAACTTTGGCACTTATTTAATTGGAACCATATTGAATCCATGCAGCTGTCTCCAGTGCATATCTACTTAATGGAAAGAGGCTAATCAGCATTACTCAACTTAGGAATCCATCCAATTATGAGTAACCTGAAAGAGAAACACGTTTCTCAAAACCATCACTATCATCTGAATACCAATCACAAGAATCTACATCTTCGATCTCTTTGAAGAATCCCGATATTTGTGATACCTGGTTCTCTACTTTATTCTTATACCCACAACTTCTCAAAACTTAGACCTTGTATTTCTACGAAACACTTGTCTAAATAATAGAGAAGTTATAAGTAAAAAGAACATAGTACGAGGACCTACCCCTTTGTCCTGATGGACACTGGACAACATACAATACTCTGTATAAGTCCGCTGAGTTAAACAACTCAAAACCTGTGCGTCGTAGGTAGAAAACTGTACCCTGGCGATTTCCTCAAATATCACCAATTACAATGAATTCCGATATAATGAGGATGATCACCTAATTCCCAATATCTTACTCCTAATCATCATCTGTAAAACCATACAGATATGAGAATGAAACCTGGTAAATACATACCCTTGGAGTAAGTGTCTAATCGGGAAAACAGTTTTTCCTTTAACAATGCACTGAAACATGAAAATGTTTCGTAAGGGTATCCTGGTATTCATAGCAATGCCTTTTCCATAATCCAATTCATGACTTCAACCGTATATCTCTTTGCCATCTCTCCAAATCCCATTTATTTGTCTTTAGTCGTTACCTTCTGTACACCATCGTTAGGCTAAATGGTTTTCTTCCTTCCCTACCGTTCGGCACCAGCCTATGGTTTGGAAGAAGACTATCCAGTAAGCATAATAGGTGTACCCTCCTAAACCAAGGAGTACTCGCAACTGAGAGAAGGTGATGATAAAAGACAACTGAATAATACCTTATTCTTTTAAAGGTGAATTAGGAGTGGCGATGAAGTACGCGGTTTTGGTCGTGAATGATATCAGTCGCAATTTACTTTGCCCTCTTTCTAATCCCTTTATTTTGTCTTTACATATTACCTTCTGCACACCCTTCTTAGGCTAATTGGTTTTCTTCATTCCCTACCTTTCGGCACCAGCCTATGGTTTGGAATAAGACTATCCAATAAGCGTAATAGGTGTACTCTCCTAAACCAAGGAGCTCTCGCAACCTGAGAGAAGGTGATAATAAAAGACAACTGAATAAACCAATTCTATTTCTCCTGAACCTGGATCCATCCTCGAAGACGTCCCTTCGAGTTCGTATATAACCATACGATGGATCTATCCAATGGAAGTGGATATCCGTAGTAATACGGGTGTTCTGAGAAATTCAAAGGGTAAAAGAAGGAGTGGCACTGACTTATGCAACATAGACAATCCAAAAGCCAGTATTTTAAGAAGGTTCGGTCAACCTGGTCACTGAGTCATAGTCTAGGGTCGGTCAAAGGTCGCTGCCAAAGAGAGAGAGAGAAAAGAAACACTCTGCGTGCACTCAAACCTAGATCAGAATGGTCATCACTTTATCTAATCCGGAAACCTCCCACTGTCCTGTCAAATTCTCCTCCAAACCTAAAGAAGAATCAATCGGGATCACCCGAAGAGTAAACCAACTCATCAGTGGGAATCGGGATCCAACTCTCATCGCATGATAACGTGATGGAATGCATCCACGTTACTCATACTCCAGAAGGTATGCGCATACTTGGCAAGTTTCAGTTTCTTTAGAAACTCCCGATATAGTTTTTGCCCCATGCTCTTATAACCTTGGCGTTAGGTCAAAATGTCATAAGTCACATGCCAAGTTCTACCTATCACTATCTTGTTAATTTGAACCCACCCGCACATGCCCTTGGCGTTAGGTCAAAATGGCAGAACGGCTGTCCCAAACCAACTCATCTATCTATGCAACAATTGAATAACCAGCAGCTACCAAACACTATGCCTTGGCGTTAGGTCAAAATACATAGCTTGAATACTACTGAATACCCAAAAGAAGTGACGGAGGGCTACGGCTGGTTTTTGGCGAAAAACCTTTATAGTAGTGAACTTGATATCGCCGAAGGAACCTGATAGCTTTTTAAAATATAGTGGCGAAAACCTTTTGCTAAAGAGGTCACTCCCGGTAAAGGGATCTCGGCTCTTTCCTCGTGGAATGAGGTGCAGGATATTCCACTGAATACCGCTATGCAAAGCAACTTGTAATCGACTATAGTGAAGTTATTTCGCTGACGCAAACTTCTGCCCAAGGGGTCAGTCCCGGTGAAGGGATATCGGCCCTTGCCCCGTCGAATGAGGTGCAGGATATTCCACTGAATACCGCTATGCATAACAAAAGGAAACGTCTTTGCAATAACACTTTTTAAATTTGTTCCAACAACTGTAAACAAGTTTGTTTTAACTTTGCATTGATCAGAATCAACGCAGTCCCATCAATCGATCACACCAGAAAAGAACGAAAATAAAATGTACGTATATGCCATCCGCATTCGTCACTGGGTCCCGTCATAACCCGTTAGGTTACTTAACTAACGACAGAGCGGGGACTGGACTAGCGCGGGTGTAAAACATATACAACATATAATAGTATATAAACCAATATACAATAATCGCTCCAGGCGTGATAGTATGCAACATTACAGAAAAGTAATAAGCATCACAGAACAATACAGATATCTAGGATCCCCGAGTTTCACAGAGCCGCTGCTGAAACTCGACGTTCCCCTGTCGTGTGGATAGCCTGTGCAATGAAACCTAGACCCCTATGGGTGCGGCAAGTTACCCGCCAAAACCTGAAGCGAGGCAGCCCCTACAACATAGTGAATGGACCACCCAGCACTTCACGGAATCCGGTAATCTTGAGCACCCCTCCTTGGGTCAACCTGTACCCCCTACGAGTGCGGCGAATAGTCTGCCAATTCTAGAGTGGGACCCTTCTGCCTCTCAAAGCCATGAGATGCGGACCCGTTGCCCCTCAGAACCCGGCTATCCGTGCACTCCGTCGCGGGGCAAAACCTAGTACAGTAATGAAAAATAGTACAATAGGTACCTCGACCGCAACCTGGTCGTGCCCCAAAAGAATATTATACAACAGGCAGTGACGGCTGTCCACAAGTTGGACGCTCGCCCCGCAATATCAAATGTACAAATAAACTCAATCTGCACTATCATTGCACACTTCTATCCACCACGACAAATCCGCAACATCACAGCATAACACAGAACATCAACGCGAATGTCACGTTGGCAAACCCGTCTAAAAGAACTATAGCAATCAGACGCGGTTTACCGATCAAATGACATTCCCGGTCGGAGATATAATGTAAGCACTGTAAACTAACGTGTTTAAATTTCGATCGACCAAAGACCAAATATCAAAAAGTGGGCCCCACGACTTACTGGTGAACAGTAACAAAATCTGGGCCAAAACGATATTTATCAAAAACCCCAAAATCCAACAGAGAAGCCACTGGAAAAATTTTGGAGCACGAGCTCACCACGTGGCCGCGGATGCGCGGCCAAACCATGGGTTTGGCCGCGTTTCCGCGGCTGCTTGGAGGAGTCACGTGCCCAAATTTTGTCGTGATTCTTAGAAAAGCCTGCACAAATTTTTAAGACATACAGAATTAATTTTTGAGACCATTTAAAATCAACAGAAACTGTCGGCTTGGAATTTTGTAATTTTCGATTTCCGGTTCGATCGATGTTTTAAACGCGTTAGCACAAGTTAGTATAGCAAAATGGTGAGGCTCTGATACCACTGTAAGTCTACGCTAGCGCCCCGGCAGTCTGCAGACGCCAAATGCGGAACAAAAACTTTTAAACTGGCGCTATCGTATACTTTAACCCGGATCTGCTATTATTGCTAAACTAACATACTGTAAAGAGTGTAGAAAGATTGTACCGAACGATCCGAGTCCTTCGTTCTTCAACCATCATCCCACGCTCCGTTGTGGCTGCTCCGATCTCGTCGATCTCCGATATCCTCGTCGAGGTGGCACCACATGATCGATTCTTTAAACGGGCTCCCGCCTCTGACTTGAGGCAACTCGATCGTCAAGTTTGCTAAAAGAGACGACCAAGAATGATGTAGAGAATGAGTAGATGACTTTGTCTCACTTCGTCCAAATCCGTGGACGATCGGTTAATGAAGTTGCCATGGAAATCGGGTGATGGAATGAAATGAACTGTAAAATTCCATACACCCCGAATACTATCATAATCTTTTCTAACCAAAATGAAACATCAAGTGAAGTGAGGAGAGAGAGGGCCGGCCATATATAGCAAGAGGGAGGTGACCGTAGGAGAGGGGGGTGACCACAAGAGAAAGCTTCTCACTTCAAAATATCTTAAGCAATCCAAAAGGTATTAATGGTAAATGGTGACTCATTAAACACATCATCAAAAACCCATTAATGCACTAATGAGTCATGAAGCCTAGTCATCATCTAGAACCTTCTAGAAGCTTCTAGAATCACTGACTCACCATATCTGAAGAAAAGATAAATCCGTCTTTAACAGAATGTTAAAAGACGGCTGATAGAAAACTGGAAATTGGCAACTTCCAAAAGTGATCCTGAAACGAATTTCAGGACAACCCCGAAACTGTATAAATATACCCGCATTTGTATTACGACCGAATACAAATGCAACTGAGACAAAGATATTATACCTACTTAATATAATACTCGGATCCGGCTTAAACCAAAGCCGACCAGTATTATCTTCCCGAAAAATAACACGTGCGTAAACGCACGTGCATTTTCCGAACCCTGCCATAAAACCATACGGCCTCTACAACGTTTCGCCCGAACTTGGGAAACTGTCTGTGGGGGACTCTAATGACTCGTCAGCACCATGGCAGTGGGTTTAACCACAAACCGTCAGCGGCACTAGCAATGCGTAACGGCTGCCCATGGACTGACCTCAAGGGAAGCTGATGAGCGAACTCAAGGGAGGCCGATGAGCGAACTCATCCAGAAACCCTACTGAGCCTAACAGTGTCAATGTATATACAGTCTGGTCCGTTCGTCAATGAGTATCGCATATCTGCCTAGGGGGCTAGTAACGTCAGACCCCCAATAGCAGTATAAGTCGTGTCGGAGTGAAGCCCAATAACACCCTGAGATACTACTGGAGTACCTACCAGTAAATCTCCTACCATGGCCATGGATTTGTGTAATGGCTCTCCTAGACACAGCACGATCTCGCCCCCAATACCGGGAGAGACGAATCCCCTGCCGATTCTCTCACGTGCCTCCATGTGGCTCGGGACTGTACCCAAAAGCTACCTTTTTGCACGACTCCTTTGAGCCGTGGTAGGGTAGAAATCAAAGCACAGTGGGAACTCACACGAGACAAATGACGACCTCAGGTCGATGAACTAACCTGTACACATGTCACCAGGGAACTGCTATCTGACGGTAGATATAATACTAACTAGCAGATTCCCGGCGAGTCCTGTCCGGTGTACTCATAACCCAATGAGCACCTGTATACATCTTAGGTGATCCAACTGACACCAGTGGCTTGTGAGACCGGCCACCGCCCCTCGTCGGGGTCTCGACTGTACACACTAGTCTACTCCGGAGTATCGATGCCCTGTCTCGAAACTCCCACGACTAGGGACCACAATTAAGGATATGCGTATAAACTACCCAACTCTCACGTATATGATCGCCATCATACTGTTGGTAGTAAAGCAAGATCCTAAGGGCTCTATCAAAGTGTAACATGCAATCAGTCACCTGAACATGTACACGACTGATAAAGGCAAACCAGATAGCATACTATCATCTTGAGTAAGACTGTCCTACCGGTATAGGTCCTCCGCAATCATTGCAATCACGTACCCGCGATCCAATAATTGACTATGAGGGCACTATCTCCAACACATTGTTGACCCAATACCTTTGTATTGCGATAACAATGGGGCTATAGCTTTAGCGAAAGAACCACGGTCCTATCAGAAATCCAGACACATCTTAAGGAGGTATCACCTGATCAGGGAGATCATTGATCGCCAGGAGATCGAGGTACGGAGAGTGGACACTAAAGACAACACGGCGGATCCATTCACAAAGGCCCTCCCTCAAACACAGTTCGAGCGACTTTTTGAGCTATTGGGTATGCGGTACGCCAGCAGGTGGCCTTAGTGCAGACGTTGGGTATGCGGTACACCAATTACTGGCCTTTAGTGCAAGTGGGAGATTGTTGGATATGTATGCCCTAGAGGCCATTATTGTATAGTACTAGTTTATATATTACATTTTGGAAGCTTGGGATATATACATGGATTGAAGACAGTCTTGCTCGATATTGTAGTATGCTGCTTGGTTTGTATCTATCTTAATATGTATATATGTTTATTTTAACATATTTCTAATACATATTGATGGAGCCCTTAGGATCTTTGCTTGACTACCGGCATTGTGATGGCGATCACACTTGTGGGGGTTGGGTAGTCTATAAGCACATCCTTATACAGGTCCCTAGTCGTAGGATTATAAAGACAGGGCATCGATACTTCCGAGTAGACTGGTGCATATGCTTCTCATTCCAGCAGGAGAGATGGTCTGTCCCACAGCCATCAGTACGTCGCAGTGGAGATAGTATGCAGGTGCTCATTAGGTTACGAGTACACTGGACAGGACTCGTTGGGAACTGTTGGTTGGTATTATACCTATCGTCAGTTAGCAGTTCCCAGGTAACATGAGTACAGCTTAGTCCATTGACATGATACTGCTACTTCGCCTCAAGTGTGTTCCCAGTGTTCTTTGATTGCTACCCTACCACGGCTCTATTGAGTCGTGCAAACAGGTAGTAATTGGGTGCAGTCCCGAAGCACATGGAGGCAGTTCCGAAGCACTTGGAGGTAGTGGCCGTTAGACAGGATTCATCTCTCCCGGTATTGGGGGTTGATATCGTGCTGTGTCTAGGAGAGCCATTACACAAAGTCCCTGGCCAGGGCAAGTGAGATTTACTGTACGGAGATTGTCACAGATAGGCTCAGCAGGAGTTTGGATGGGTTTTACTCATCGGCCTTATTATCGACAGATACCTGGGTAGCCGTTACGCACAGATAGTGCCGCTGATGTGCTTGTGGTTAAACCCACTGCCAGAGTACTGTCGAGTCTTTAGAGTCCCACACAGAGGGTTGCTCACCTTTGGGCGAAACGGTGTAGAGGTCGTATGGTTTTACGACAGGGTTCGTTCACATACGCGTACTTGTGCGTGTTTGGTGTTCGGGAAGTTGATACTAGTGGGCTTTGGTTTAAGCCAGATCCTAGTATTTGATTTTGGGTTGGTTCAGTCTCATTGTATTCGTGTTCTTCGGAACACGGATGCGGGTATATGTATACAGTTGACAGAGACAAAGAAGGAGACACCTCATCAGGGTTTTGACCATTGACTTGATTAAAACCATAATGAGATGAAAGAAATTGATTACTAATTTTAATTAGAGATAATTGTGTCATGGTTATTTAGTTTGACCATTTGACTTGTTGACCATTGTTGACTTAGATATTTTTGTTAAGCAAAAGATATTTTGCTTAGCATTAATGGTGACATGATAATGGTCAAATCAAATGAACCATCACAATTTTGCTAATTAAAATTATTATTCTTTTATCCTAATATGAGAGTTATCTCTTCATTATTCATTGATTCATTCTCTCTCATAGCTCTCTCTCCTTCATTCTCTCTCTCAAGCCTCATCTCTCATGTGTTAAGAACCAAGGGCCATTGAGACCAAACCACTAAAATCCCTCTCTACTCACTCTAGGGTTCTTCGTCTAGCACACCAAGCACCCTAGTTACCTCATTGTTGAGGTTGGAGCTCAAGGTAGAGGCCTTCGGGTGGATCCTCTTTGACATGGAGAAGCCGGTGAGGAGGAGCCATCTGCAACCACTCCAAGAAGCTCAAAACAAGGAGAAGCACCACAAAAAGAGAAGGAGTTCAAGCTTGAGATATAACTTTCAATCATAGTAGATAGAACTCTTTTGTGCTAACTAGGTTTATGGTAAAGATCCGGTTTAGGGTTTATTCTAGCGCCAAGTTTTGTATCATAGTAAAAATTTTGTTCCGCATTTGGCCATGGAAGTTGGCCGGGGCGCTAGTGTAACCATTCAAGTTTTTGATACCGCACATACAAATTATGCTACGTGCGAATATCGTGAGTTAACGGAACTTAAGTTAATCTGAGCTAACACTTTTTCTGGTCGTAACAGGTAAAAACAGAACTCGAGATACGATATATCTGTGTCGTTTATAGAATTTTAACCCTATTTATAGATATTAGCTTCCAAATATCATATACTAATAAACCAACTTAAACTAGCAATACCAAACATCCTAATACATATACATAGAGCTACCCTAAAAATCCCCATACCCAACTCCCATAAAAATCCGGCGAGCTCGGATTTTTGGCAATTGTTGCCTGCCAAAATCCGAGGGAATGGGTCCGTCTTCCTATGGGTTATTCTAAGTCAAATAAACATGATGTGGGTACTGTTTGGTTATGTTAATTATTATGTAAACTACAACAGATTTTACACAGAGCCTATATTTACCAAAATACGATATTTCCGATATCCGATTACAACATTTAAACTTTTCAGAACTAGAATTCTATAGAGTTTAGAGATTATACCTACAGAAGATGACTGAAAAGGATTCCTCCAAGATGCACAACTCAAAGATCCTAGCTTGATGGTTGGGGTGAAATCCTTAGCACCTAGTTCTTCTGCTCTTCTCTCTTTTCTTTTCTTTTGTGTGTTCTAAAATGTTTTCTTTCCCTATACCAGTTTATTTGCCCAAACTTAATATATATCAAGTGAAACAATTGGTACAATTTAAGGATGAGAAGAGATATGGTAGTAGGTGGTGTCACCATACAAGATGGTGGTGCTTTCATGCAAGGAGGAGGTGTGAACTTGAGATTCACATGGAGTTGTAGTTTATGTGAGGTTCAACTAATCCTAACCACGACCTAACATCGTTACAAAAAAATCCTACACAATATCAAATCTCATAATGAAGCTAAAAATTTCACTAAAAGCCCTCATGACACTTCTTATTGTAAAAACAAACTATTTCTTTACTAATCTATTCTATCACATTTTAAAAGACCTTTTTATTACAAACACAATAAAAATAAATGTTTTAAATAAATAAATAAAATAATTAATTATCTAAAATATTTCAAAATGTTACAATATCCCCCCTTAAGAAAATTCGGTCCCCGAATTTAAATTAAATCCCCTTCTTAAAACATTTTTTCCTTAATCCAAGCTACTCAAATTCAAAACAATTTTCCGGGGTCCAACTTAAAACATACAATGTTCATGCAGAAAACGAAACTCCAAATTCCCACATGATCTAAAACGCATCATAACGCAACTATGTGCATGAAACCTCAAAACATATAAAACTCACAAAACTGTAACTCTAGCGGGCGCTATGAGAATTACTCCAGTTATGATGAAATTTGCCAAATACGGAAACCGTTGTGTATGCTAAGTACACAATCAATGCCATAATCGTAATGCAATATCGGTGCACACTACCAAGCGAAAATGTATAAATCATATCTATAACATATCCTATCAAGTGCAAAGCATGGAAACAAAATCAACCCTAATGGGTTTGCATGCAAAACTGAACCACACATCACGGTGTGCACGAAAACAAAACAGCGTTAAGTGTAACACGCGTGCACGAAACGATATCCACTGCATACACTGTGCAGGGAACAAAGTGTACAACATAGTATCAAGTTCATCGGGGTGCACAAAATCAAAATCAAGTGCATCAGAGTGCACAAAAATCAAAACGTGCAACTGGTGTACTCGAAAACATAACAAGTATACCTAGGGTATATATATATATATATATATAATGTCTTAACCATATGCACCTGAGGTGCACGGAAGTTATCAGTTTAGTGCATCCGGTGTACACAACACTACAGTCGAGTGCAGTCACCTCACACAAAATCTCAAACAAGTGCACCTGGTGTGCATAAAATATAAATCAAAGTGAAATCACTATGCACGGAAATCTCATCAAGTGCGCCTGGTGTGCACAAAACATAATATAACCCTCAAATCCTCAAAAATATATATATCAAATTAATGGACGTTGAGTTGTCCCTTCTTAAATATTGAAAATGAATTATTTTAGATCATAAAAACGTAATTCGAACTCAAAGGACATCGAAGCCTATCCTATTCAATGTCAGAAGGTGTTTATACCACCGAAATTGGCATAGCAAGGATTACTACTTGCCGTCTGCCACGTTCTAACCTTCTTTATCTCTGGATTCTGATTCTTCTTGAGGATCTTTAATGTCAGGGTCTCTTCATACAATCGTTCGGTGAGGAGCAACGACACAATCAGTCTTACTGCTGATACCCCTCGACACATCTTCTTGGAAAGAAATCCAGTCTTTCGTAAAGCAACATGCTAATGACTGAAATCTCTATCCTCTTCTCCTGTGCTAAAAACTAATCTTTGGTCCAATCTTACTTATTATCAATTTTCAGAAAGAACTCCTTCAAGTCCCCTGCTGATCTCAGCTATCCAGCCAGCCCGAAACTAGCACTCATTACTGAATTCACTTTCTCTTCAGTAACAACTGTCATTTCTTATGATTTTCCCTGAAAGTGTGGTCGTACTTGCTTCTGCTTTTGCTTTGAATCTTCGATATCAACTGTGAAGAACAACTGTCCACTGAAACTATCCGCAAATCTCCTGTTCCATAAATTTCCAATATCAACCACTTAAGAAACGTATCACGATAATCAAGCGAGTTGCAAGTCATACTCGATTATGTCCTTGCCCGGAGTCTTACAAGACTTCCAAAAACACGAATCTGGCATCTATGATACTCTATAGAAGAATCTGGCCAAGCTCACCTTCGAAAACTTGTCCTAATTTGTCGGAGGAACACGATCTCTTTCTCGAGCGACTTGCATCAGGTCTGAGTAAGATCCATCGGAAAAGTCTAATAAATTTCACCGAGCACGTATCGGAGCGTTACAACGGATTAAAAGTCCTAACCATCCCTCATCGTAATGGCTACAAATTCTTCTGATCCCTCTATACTTGTAAACAACGTCAACTTTTATCTTCATGAACTCTGGATTCAACATCTCAATAACCTTAGCAACGATTGGTACCGCTGTCTGAACAGTACACAACGTCACGATCTTCGGAGAGGAGAAACATCATGCCTCATGTCCGGCTGACTTTCAGCAACGACTCAGCCATCTGGTACAGATACCGAAGAAACTCGCTTCAACATTAGAACTCGATCAATTATGAATAAACGACATGTCTCTATATCACCTCACCCTGGTTGGTCCTTGTCCCCGACAAGTCTACTCTGGCCGTATCTCTAACTGCAGCCCTTTCGGCTCCCATAAACATGGTGACTGAAACAATCAACATGCACTGACGATGATAGATCAACGGAATGAATAGAAGGAAGATCTCAAGATATAACTCCTAAGGTAACTTAGGCGGAGTATCATATCGTAGATATACCGCGGAACATATGTACGGTTCGTCACACTACTTAGTACCTACTCCATCAACCAAGGTCATCCTATATGATGAAAGTTCTGGTATAAGACCCCCAAAGTCAAGTCTAAGTCCTCTAAGGTAATATCTAGGTAACAAGTGCATGCCTAGACCGCATATAGCCAACCTAGACTCGAACAAAGGTTAAACCAAACGCTCTGATACCAACTTTGTCACGACCCAAATGTGGCACGTGACCGGCACTTAAATCACGTGACATCTAAAGACGTCGACGCGGTTCAAGTAAGCCGAAACCCGTAATCTAAACCCTTTTGAGAATATTGGTGGTGAGTTTAAAATAGTCATCAAATGGAATCAGTTTAATTAACATTTAAATTTAACTAAGTTTGTTTGAAAGGCATCTATGACGTTTTGAAATTTGACAGCACCTCCTTTGAAAATTTTACAGAAAAACCCGATAGAACTACAACAGTAAAATAGCATCCCAACGGGAGCTAGCTTCCACGTCCAAACGACGGGGCAGCCCAACAATCTATATCAGAAGTCGATTCCAAAGAGTGCGACCTCACACTTTCTAAGTCCACAATATATCATTTCTAAGTTGATGGAGTTTCCACTATATACAAGAATATAAGAATAATCAAGAGTGAGTACGATACAATAATAACCTACTTACCAATCAATCACCGAAAAGAATGTGTGCCCAAGCCGCTTATAATCCAAGCAGAGAAACCTGCAAGAAACTGTGGCATAATGGGGATGAGTTGCCAACTCAGTGAATAAAAGTACATCTAAAGGTAGAAATCGAAATGCACGACGATACCTAGGTCATAAGTATAGTACTACCAAAATCTGTACTAATATACTATTGATATTCATATATATCATAATGCAACACTAACTGTCATGCGATCCCAAGTAGAATATATATATAGGTACTGTTCCCCGGATCAGTCCTAGTCGAATCCAATAAATGAAATCTAACTGTGTACCTTATGATAACAATCATATCAATATATATGGATCTCCAGCATCAACATCGAAATCAGAAATCTCTCGTGTCCAGCATCGATACGTAAATGCAGATACCATCGACACCAACTCAATATATGATCGCCATCCGATATCCCTGGCCCGGTCGGTATCCCCTGGATAGACGTCGTGCTCAAATCGAACCTCAGCAGTGTCCCCTGGATATCTGCCGTGCTCTTCTCTATCTCCGGTATAGAGTATCCTCGCTAGGCCCCCCGCCTCAACTGTGGCTATCCTGTCCCTCGGTCTCGATCTGGGTCCACCATGTATCCGATTATCTAGCCCCCCCCCACTCAATCCGGATAATAACAAGTCCGAAACCGTATAGCCCCCCCACTCGTTTCGGAATAAAATACTCAGAAAACATAAAGCTCATGGTGGATGCCAACTCATCATATACAAAAATATCACGTAAAGAATGAGAATACTTGCATAGATCATTCTGATAATATATTATATATCTACATATATAACAGTGTCCCATACCACCGATATATATCATCAGGAGTAAAATATCCAGAAAATCCATAAGAATCAAATACAACATCTATAATACTGATATTCGTAATTTACAACAGGTAATAAAGAAAGACTGCGAAATTAAATCATATAGGCACAATGATATCAAATCTACTGTGTCATGGCACTACTAATGATGTGTAGTGTAGCATACGCGTCTGTGCTCGTGCAGCATGGCAATCATTAGTAGTTGTGCAAGTGTTCTAAAGGTGTAATAGTCTACTTATATTAACATCTAAATACGTATTACGGAGTATAACAGTTCTACAGTGACATGGCAGTACCAATGAGGTGTGGTGTAACATATACGCATGTGCTCGTGCAACATAATACTCATTGATAATTGTGCAGTGTTCTATCAGAGTGTTCGTATCACGGAAAAGTATGACGTTGATAAAGATAACATGAACATGTAAAGTAATGCTAAGCGTAACTAATAACTATAACTATCTGCTATGAACTATAACTTTAACTTTGAAAATGGAACGAAACGTTGGTTTTAAGATAAGGAAGCTACCTTAAGTTAAAATAGATATTCGTTTTGGAAATTGGTATCGCATCCTTGTATTTTATCATAAAAAGAGAAACGAATCGTAGTTTTTAAAAGAATATAGTTCATACCAGTATTACATCCTAAAACGGAATATAATCTAACTCTACGAGTCTAAAGGAAGCTTGACCGATATTTGGCATACTAATCTCATCATCATCAATACCGTATAATATCTCGTACAATACCTCGCATTATCACTATATCTCAATTCATCCCCAGTACGGCATGATCCTTCGTACCAATTTATCAACCAATCCGTAAACTATATGTAAATGAATATCCAACTAGATGCAATTGAATTCAAATATCCATGTCTTGAATAATGACTAAAACTACTATATATTATACTACTATTTATAAGGTTGCGGGGGTGCTATACGCCATCCACCCGACTTCCCACGTAGATGTAAATCTACTCAACAACTTGATGAGCTTGATGAAATCCACGTTGCTAAGTTCGTCAACTCCGTCTCAGAATCCTTCGAGATCACACCTATAATCGTGTTTAAAATCACATCGATGTAAACATCATATTTAAAACAAAAATAACGAGCTAAGCACCCGTAGGTTAGAACCTACAGCTCACTTATCCCAAAGATGATCAAATGCCTCTGAACATAACGTACGAACGTCAACGTTTCAGTTGCAGTATGGAAATACAGAAAATCATATCGAAATGTCATAAACATTAATAAAACTCAACTAAACATTCCCAGATTTCTCTGTATGAATATTGGGACAATTCAAACAATAATAAAAATCATAATTTACCCATACAAAGCCACATATGAAAACCCATCACCAAAAACCCAAAAGGGGCCGGCGAGCTCGGAAAAAGGCTAGATGTCGCCGGGTCAAACAATGACTTAGGGGCTCGGGCTTAAAGTTAAGTCTTCTAGTAGTCCTATGATACTTATGGTGTTGCTAGTTTTTCTAGAGATTACACCTATTGGTTCCAGATTCAATATCAGTATGCTAAAACAACGCAAATATCCTAGTTTATGATACTGCACATACTAATTATGCTACGTGCGAATATCGAGAGTTACTGAACTTAAGTTAATCTGAGCTAACCCTTTTTCTGGTCGTAACAGGTAAAAACAGAACTCATGATACGATATATCCGTGTCGTTTATAGAATTTTAACCCCCTTTACAGATATTACCTTCCAGATATCATATACTGATAAACTAACTTAAACTAGTAATACCAAACATCCTAATACATATACATAAAGATACCCTAAAAATCCCCATACTCAACTCCCATAAAAATCCGCCGAGCTCGGATTTTTAGCAATTATCGCCTGCCAAAATCCGACGGAATGGGTCCGTCTTCCTATGGGTTATTCTAAGTCAAATAAATTAGATGAGGGTACTGTTTGGTTATGTTAATTATTATCTAAACTACAGTAGATTTTACACAGAGCCTATATTTACCAAAATACGATATTTCCGATATCCGATTTCTACATTTAAACTTTTCAGAACTAGAATTCTATAGAGTTTAGAGATTATACCAACAAAAGATTACTGAAAAGGATTCCTCCAAGATGCACAACTCAAAGATTCTAGCTTGATGGTGGGGGTGAAATCCTTAGCACCTAGTTCTTCTTCTCTTCTCTCTTTTCTTTTCTTTTGTGTGATCTAAAATGTTTTCTTTCTCTAAACCATTTTATTTGCCCTAACTTAATATATATGAACTGAAACAATTGGTACAATTTAAGGATGAGAAAAGATAAGGTAGTAGGTGGTGTCACCATACAAGATGGTGGTGCTTTCATGCAATGAGGAGGTGTGAACTTGAGATTCAATTGGAGTTGTGGTGTATGTGAGGTTCAACTAATCCTAACCATGACCTAACATCTTTACAAAAAAATCCTCACACAATATCAAATCTCATAATGAATCTAAAAATTTCACTAAAACTCCTCATGACACTTCTTATTGTAAAAACAAACTATTTCTTTACTAATCTATTCTACCACATTTTAAAAGACCTTTTTATTACAAACACAATAAAAATAAATGGTTTAATTAAATAAATAAAATAATTAATTATCTAAAATATTTCAAAATGTTATAGATTTTCTCAAAACTAATTAACAATTTGCTTGTTCTATAGAAAGGACCCGAGATCTCAAGTCTCAAAGACATAGACATATAGAGGGAACTCCCCATAATCTTCTACAAAAAAAACACATACAGAAGGCTCACGTGAAAAACATAAGAACTTAGTTCTGAAAGAAAATCTGGGCCTAGACATTCAAAAAAAGATCTTGGTGAACATTAATAGTCAAAATACTATTAATAGAGATTCAATCTCCAAAAAAAAAAGAATCAGCGACTCACATGAAAAACAAGCGAGCTCCCGAAAGATTCCCAAAACAACGGATCAACGACTCATGTGAAAAATACGTGGGTGCCCAAAACAAAAGGCCAGAGCCTCACGTGAAACACACATGAGCGCTCAGTAGAGCGCTTAGCACTTCATACACAGCCAAAACGGCTGAGTGCTTAGAACTGATTGGGCAGCGCCCATTGTAGGATTCCTAGGCACTCTAACAAGATTCTACAAGGCACCAACCATGCCCGATCCAAAAATTAGCCGTGCCGAACAACCCTAACCAAGATCGTATACTAGAGATTATGCGAAAACTAGGAAGTTAAACACTTTAACTGTAAGTGAAAAGGATTACAACCTTTGTAGATCCGGTCCTTCACTTCTAAAGCTCCGTGTTGATGTCCTTTCGCTGCGATCATCGAGATCCCGGACTTAAATGATGGTTTCCTCCGAGAAATGAGCGGATTAGGTCGTTGACTTCGAGGCCGAAGATGATCTACGTCGAGGAGACTCAAACTCAAGCTCCATCTTCACTAGGTCAAGAACTTTGTGAAGAGAACACCCTAAACTAAATGGAAAGTGGTAGAGGATGATGAAATAGGAAGTGGGTTCACTTTGGATTTGGATTTCTCACTCTATTTCTGTTAGTTATATGTATGCACTAGAGGCCATTACTGTACACTGGATGTATATTGTAGTGGATGCTGGGACATATATAGGGAGGACTTTCTTGCTCGACATGATAGTATGCTATCTGGTTGATCTTTACCTTAACGTGTATGTTCATATCAGATTTTTGCATTTTCATACCGCCCAATTTTTATCACTTTGCATATCGGTAGATACTCTTGAGCCGTGTTTGCTAGTCAATTGCAGGTTACTGGTTCTCGGTTCTAAAAACGGTGAAATTCATGGAAAACACGAAAAAAGTCCGGGTTCCTGCCAACCACAGATAAAACACGGTCTCCGCCCTTTATCCGTATGTTGCCAGATATCAGTAGGAAGACAAAATGTCAAATCAATGCACAAGGCTCAATGGTAGCACAAAATCCAAGAGATCTACGCGGAGCTCGAGGCAATCATAACAAAATCTTGACAAAAAGTCCACCTTTTTGATCAGCAGAATTCTGGAAAATTCGTGAAGCAATTAGGTGAAAATACATATACCAGAATGCAGTACACACCAAACCAGGCTAGCACCAAAAAGATGTAGGCCCAACTCCTCTAAACGGCCGCGGAAGCGCGGCCAAATGGGGGTTTTGGCCGCCCTTCCGCGGCCATCTTGGCGCCAAACAGTTAGGGTTTTCTGGGGCACTTTGGTCTTTTCCTATGTGCTCTGTTGTTTGCCCTAGATTTTCATTTTATGGCCTATAAATAGCCCAGAAGTTGTGAAGGAAGAGGTCCAATTCTTGTATTTCTTTTTGATAGGTTTTAGTTACATGTTCTTCTTCCTCTTCTCACCTCTTCTCCATTAAACTTGTAAGTGAGCTTTTGAGTGAAGAGTGATGAATAAAGAAGACCATTTTTATTATCATGCTTGTCTCTTTCTTTACTTGTTGTAATTGTTGCAATTTTAATTGTTAAGTAGTTGTTGTTATTTGTTTGATTGTTTCTTTCTTCTCTCTTTTCCTTTATCCTTCATATGACAATGATACTTACGCTTGATCCTCGCCAAGGTGAGGTCGCAAATAATTAGTCGTATTCTTCTAATCTCCTTCTTTCTATCTTCCTCTTTGTTTTGTTTTGTTTTTCCTTATCATGAAGTGTGAGTAGTTTTATACTTGTTAGGGTAGGATAAGGGAAGTTTGAGAGAAGGAAATCTCTCTCACTCTTTCCTTGCCCAACAACTTAAATCAACTCCCGTTAATTGAACTACAATCCGCTCCTTACGGCACCCTATCCTACAAGATAGCGGTGATTCCGTAGTGAGACCGGTTGTGGTTGAATTAACCGGAGGTTATGGATAAGAGCCAAGAACGGACGGACAAGCACCAAAAGGAAGGACTCTGCGTTGGAAAGCCTAGCTTATACTCGCAAGTTCCTTCCTAGTCGTGCTAATCCCCGTTGTTGCCGATTACCGTAACACCGATATTAAGTGGGGCAACGAACGATGTGGAGACTCCTAACTCTAACTAACCTAATCCTAACCCTAACAAGCTCTCTTTAAATATCAACTTAACACTTAGATAACCACAACAAAATCTGAACAACCGGACTTAACTCGTTAAAACACTTTGAAAAAGACTCCCATCTCCCTGCGGACGACCCGTACTCAACCGGCTAGCTACAAGCCAAACCGTCTTGATTGCGGTATTTAAAACTAAAACTTGACACGCACTTATCCTATCAATCAGTGTACACAGGCTGTCTCTCTATTACATGTTGGTAAAACCCTTAGGATGTGTGCTTGACTACCTGGACTATGATGCGGATCATACTAGTGGGGACATGGTAGTCCATAAGTACATCCTTCAAAGTCCATAGTCGTGGGTGTATCGAGACGGGGCATCGATATACCAGAGTAGACTAGCGTGTACCTTCTCGACCCATACAGATGGGCGATGGATGATCCCATATCCATTGGTGTTTGACATCAGAGATGATATACGGGTGCTCAGTAGAGACTGGGTACACTGGACGGACTCGCCGAGAACTCCCAGATGGTATTATACCTTACGTCAGATGGCAGTTCTCAGGTGACACTCGTACAGAGTAGTCTGTTGACCCGAGATCGTCATAGAGTCTTGTGTGGTTCCCACTGTGCTTTGATTTCCATCTTACCACGTCCAAGAGGGCGTGCAAAACGGTGGTTTTTGGATACAGTCCCGAGTCACATGGAGGCAATGAGCGATAGGAGGGGATTCGTCTCTCCCGGTATAGGGAGTTGATGTTGCGTTGTGTTCGATTGGCTATAACCGGAAATCCCTGGCCAGGGTTGCTGAGATTTACTGGTAAGTGTTACCAGTAGTTTCTCGAACTGTTATAGACCTCATATCGACACGACTTATCAAGCTATTGGGGTCTGACGTTTACCACCCCTAGGCGAGATATGCGACATATCAGACGATCAGACCGGACTGTACGGTAGTGTTACTGGTTGGATTCACTGGAGTGTGAGCGGGCTTGCTCGTCGATCTTCTGATCGCTCAATACCCGGGTGGCCGTTACGTTTAGCAGACCGCTTGCGGCTTGTGGGTGTTTGATATGATCATCATCTGCTGCCGGCGTATTGACGAGTCTTTAGAGTCCTATACAGAGGTTTCCTGGCTCAAGCCAAACGAAATAGGAACGCATATGAGATACGTGCGGGACCGAGAATAATGCGTGTATGTGATACCGTATTTCATTCTCGCGATCAATGTGTCGAATGGTTGTATGCGATATAACCTAGTTATCGATTCAAGCGTTGATTCGATAAGCCGATACATTGTATACTAGTCGGTTGTGTGCGACATGACCGGATCATTGAATCAAGTGTTGATTTAATGATTTAATGCATAATTATATATTTGATATATTAATTTGCATTAACTAGTATTGGTTCACTTTAAATGGATTTTCTCACTTGTTTGTGCACATTGTATATATGATATATTTTTTGTGCGCAAGATTGTATCATGTTTGATGATACATGCTAGTTTGGGTTTGTGTAAAGAATTAATACATGGTTACTTAAGTGGCTAGGGTTTCATTTTCTTTTCTCATTTATTTATCTATTTATTCATTTTGGAAAAAGAAAAGCATAAAGGGAAAATGGTTGCTAAATTTGTTTTCTAGTTGAAGCTTCTTGAACATTTGACCAAAGTGACCATTTTGTCTCATGCTTAACCCTAACCACTCTATTTAACCCTAGTTGATACTCTACACTTCACCATGGTTAGATTATGATAAGCATTCCTTTTATTTTCTATTTGGAATAACTTATCATAAAATATTCATCTTCTTCTTCTTCATCACTTGAAGAAAGCTTACTTCATCAATGGTGATTGATGAAAAAGTAAGAGAAATTCAATTCTAAAGTCTACCCACTTCCTATTTCTTCATCCTCTACCTCTTGCCAAGCAGTAGAGTGTGTTTTTTTCACAAGTTTCATGACTTGGTGAAGTGAGAGCTTGATCTAGTGATGCCTCGACGTAGATCATCTTCGGCACGAAGCCGACGACCTTGCCCGCCTATTTCTCCGATGAAGCTAACGCGAGAGTCCAAGATCGGATTTGTACAGCGGAGAGGACTTCTTCATGGAGCTATGGAGGTGGAGAAACGGATCTACAAAGGTTGTATTTCCGTTCTTTTAGTTTAATTGTAAACTAGTTTCTTTTTCGCCTAGACATCTAGCTAACGATCCGTAGTCTAAGGTTTCTCGGCACCGTAATTTTTGAAACGGGCATGGTTAATGCCTTGTGAGACCCCTTGAGAGTGCCTAGGAAACCTACAGTGGTATCAGAGCTACTAAGCATTGGATGTCGACCTATGGGGGGTTCTCACTGTGTGACAGTGTGGCGAAGCATAGGCTCTTACCCCTAGGGTGTCCCGAGACCGGAAGGTGTTCCAGCGGGTTGTAGTCCTCGCGAGGGGGCATGCGTAAAAAGTAGCGGCTGAGGGACCCGTTGGTGCCACGGCGACCCCATTGGATGGGGTGGCTGCCTGACCTACAGTGGTATCAGAGCCTAGCTAGAGCCTTAGGCGAAGTTTAGACGGAGTTTGAAGTCCGATCGAACCGAAACCCAACCCCAAAAATTGCTCTCTGTACTTTTTCTAAAATCATGGATTTTTCCAAATTAAAAATATGCAGAAAACTCAGCAGGGTATTCTAAGAATTACGGCGCAAAATTTATTGCATGAACAGTGTAATCGGCGGCGGAACCGCGGCATAAGCCTAGCTTATGCGGCGGTTCCGCGGCCTAAGTGTGACGTCAGCCCTAACAATTTGCATAGTAATTCATTGATTCAGGTGCTGAGTTCTCTGGGTATTTTTAAAATTTATTCAAGAGTTGAATTTTCTGGGGTTGTTTTGGGGATTCGGTGTTTCGATCGGAGTATCAAATTTTGTCTGTGTCGCTTTCCGGATAAATTTTAGAATATGTTAAAAAAGTTCGACCGGATAAAAATACCCAATTTTTCCCCTGTCGGGAAATTTCCAAGTGTTGGATCTTTCCGTAGTTTAAAGACGTTCTAAGTAGTGCAAGTAACACGATGGACCCTCTAGAAGACAACAAACCTTAACTCGATTATGTGACCGTCTTGAACTGCCCTTTGAACCTTCGGGTTTAGGGCAGTACGGCATACCACATGTGAGGCGTTGGCTTGACCCTTCTACGGCTGGACCGTTGGTACTGAGACACGAACTGAATGTTTTTAGACTTGTTTCATGTGTTGATCTGTATCGGGAAAACTTGGGTGTTCGATTGTTCGATCGGAAAGTTTGACATTTTCTATTTATCCGGAATGGGATACAATAATTGGAATTCACAAGTAGTTATGAGATAACTGAATGAATGTTATAAACATAGCAGTTTAGTCTCATTTGATCGGTTGCCACGGAATTTTGATGTGATCAAAACTCCGTCGCAATCACGTAGCGTACGCGGATACTCACCGATAAACTTAATAGACAGCCTCACTCCATAGCCCCGACCAAGTGACTGTCGGAGAACCCCGTCGCCGAAAGCATCCGTTCGGGTGCTCGCGGTGGCGGCATTCCGCCTTGGTGCACTTCGTCGACGGCGTCGGGGGTGCGGCCGCCTACTAAAGTTTGCGACGAGCATTCGATCAGGATGCCGGGAATCTTGTTGAATTACCCGACTTGATATTGAAAAGTGTTTTCGATAATGAGACTAAAATGCGGGGTTTATAATTGTTAGGCATGTGATGTCTAAGTAATTCATTTTGTCAGGCATGCGATGTCTGAGGTGGTTGCGGATTCCAACTGTTGTAGTTTTACACTTTCTTTTCTGTGACCGTAAGTGTAATATGTGATATCGCCGGTTTCGTTGCTATATGTCAACAACAATTGGGATGCGCATATTTACTTACGTTGATGACATGTGATGTTATGTGTTGCTGGATATGTTATATTGGATCGTCGTGTATGAATAGCCGGGGGTTTTATGTGAGATGAGTGTTTTTCATTTTCATTCATGTAAAAACTTGTATGTAATATTCTTAGATTAGGGGCACTTTCAGGTTGCGGAAGATGTCACCGTTTGAATATTATTTACTTTTCCACACTAGGATAGACCCAAGGAGGAGGGCACAAGTAACCGGGTTCTGGAGTCCAGTGGGAGACCAACTCGAGGAGTCGAGTCCGGGTCTCCTAACTCTAGAATTGGTAGGGTTGCTTGCCGCTCTCGTAGGGGTCTAGGGGTGTGGGTTTGGCTATTCATCGCGACCGTGGAATCCGTGTTTTATATTGGCTCGTATTGAAAACACGGACGTCCTAGTATATCCAATATTTCATATGATTCTTCTGCTGCGATATCTGTGATGTGATCATGTGATGTTCTGTGATAGATACAGTATATAGTATATATGATATATTATATAGGCGTTACTTATGTTTTACACCCGCGCTAGCCCTGCCCCGCTCTGCCGTTAGTTACCTAACCTAACGGTGCACGAGGGGACATCGAGGCGAATGCGGATGGCATAAGTGTACGTCGTATTTATCTGTGATGTTTAGGTAACTTAAATGATAGGACTTCATTAATGAGATTAATGAAATAAAAGAAACCTAAGATGTTGTAGAATCGAATTTCAAAATAAACAGGTAGCTACAGTTCTTGCTTTGCACAGCGGTATATATGATATATCCTGCACCTTATTCGATAAGGAAAGGACCGAGATCCCTTCACCGGGAGTGACTCCTTTAGCAATAACTGGCAGATGTTACAACCCACGGTTTGTCTTTTGATTGCTTTTAAGAGTTTTTGCTTTGCACAGTGATATATGTGATATATCCCGCACCTCATTCGACGAGGAAAGGACCGACGATCCCTTCACCGGGAGTGACTCCTTTAGCAAAACTAGAAAAGCCTCAAAGACACTCCATTTCAAAATTCATTCGATCCTACAACAATATCAAGTTCATTACGCAATAGGTTTTCAGAAAAACCTGTCGTAGCCCTCCGTCATTTCAGATAAGTACTAGTTAGTATTCGTGCTGCGGTTGTTTGGCCTCCGTCAAGGCGTAGTGTACGGTAGCTAACTAGTGCTTATCTGCTAGCATATGATGCGATTGGATTAGGGTATTCGTACGGCGTTGTTTGGCCTACGTCAAGGGTCGTGCGGGTGGGTTTAATTCAATCAGGAAATGACGGGTTGAACTTGACTAGCGGACTATGGGTAGTTTGGCCTCCGTCAAGGTCATAGGACGCTAGGGGCAAAATATTATCGGGAATTTCAAGTGTTGAAATTTGCAATGAGATTGCATACCTTCTATGAGATAGTTGGATCCCGATACCCGCTGCGAGTAATTGTTACTCCTGGGAGAGTTTTATACATTACAATTAGCCGATCAAGTCGGTGTCTAGAAAGGTGTCAACGGGGTTACGCCTCTGGGAAAACGAGGTTTACATTAATTAGGTTCGTGCGAAAGCACGGGGGACCTCCCTCAAAGTACCGACATTGGCCTGGCTGAAAGCTTGGCGAACTTGTAGTGTGTAATTAATCCCGGCTAGTCTTTCCTTTTAGGGTTTGAAGGAAGATTTGATAAAAAGCAGTGGGAGCCATCCTGATTAGATAAAATAATAACCAATCTATTCTTGCAAGAGCGCACGCTGAGTGTTTTCTTCTCTCTCTCTCCAGGTAGCGACCATGTCACGCCTTAATCAAGATAATAATACGGATAATTGACCGAACCCGCTTGTTATACTGAGCTGGGGAACGTTGGTCCCGCTCCAACTTATAATTGTTATAAGACAGAGCAGGAAATTGGGGAATACCAGATTTCCCATGCAGCCCAAACGAAGAGAGTGCATGTTGATGCATCATCTTCGGGTGTGTTCATTATAAAGAACTGTTTCTCAGTTTCCTCCGCATCCTGGGTATATGATACCGGATCAGGATCCCAGATATGTAATCTGTTACATAGGGCTACAAAAGGGTAGAAAAACTGAGAATGGGTGATAAGTTTCATGAGGCAGAAAACGGGGCAAGTGTTGCAGCCAAGTCTGTCGGTCACTGTCACCCTGTATTACCAATACATTGATTCTGAATGAATGTTATTAGATACCGAACCTGATATACAAAATCATATCAGTCTCTTTATTAGTAAAGAAATGATAAAATTTTGTATTGTTGGATAATGTTTTGAACATTTCCTATATCTTCAGGCACGTTATCTAAAAGTATTGACGTTCTAAATCAAACTACAGTTCTTAGTGTACCGAACAAACACAAGAGGAAGAGTTCAGAAATGAACGGATCCTTCTTGAGGTATTGTAAACTAGGTCATATCAATGCGACCCGACTAGCTGGAGTTACATTTAGATGCATATTTAAATCAGTTTGAATTTACATCTTGTGAAACTCGCCAGTCATGTCACAAAGATAAAATGACCATAGCTCTGTTTATTGGAAACAGAGAAAGAGTTAGTGAACTCTTGGGATGATACATGTTGATGTATAAAGGTCCCCTGTCTACACATACCTGGTAAGGTTCTTTGTACTTCATTACATTCTCTGATAATCTCTCGAGATTCAGACATATGTTCCTGTTGAAACACAAGTCTGAACCTTTTGAGATATTCACAGAATATAAGATAGAAGTAAAGAACCAATACGGGTATAAGTATTATGTCCTATGATGAGATCATGGAGGAGAATACTTGAGCACGGAAATCCAGGACTATTTTAAAGGAGAATGAGATTCTCTCTCAGAATTACTCCTCTGTATACCCCATAGCACGATGGTATTTCGGGGCGGAGCAGATACACCCTATTTGATATGGTGTGCTCTATGATGAGTACTACTGAGTTACCTATTTCCTTTTGGGAGTTATGCACTTGAGAAGCTGCATACCTATTGAATAGGGTTCCAATCAAATCAGTTGCCTACCATCTCATATGTGATATGGAAAGGGAAGAACCCATCTCTTAAGATAGTTAAGATTTGGGATTGTCCGGCCTATGTCTAAAAGCAAAATCCAGCTCGAGGCAACGTCAGTTATGTAGAACTGGAAAGGTTCCAGCTATACAAACTACAGCAGAAGATTTGGTAGAACCAAAGGATTCAGTAGATTCCAACGAACCTTAGCCTCTCCGCCGATCTAGTAGGGTTCCTCACCCACCTGAAAGATACTTTGGTTTCTCTATGACAGTGGGAGCGAGGATTGCATCATGAGATGATGACCCAACTGGTTTTGAGCTGGCCTTAAGGAGTAAGACTCTGTAAGAATGGCTGGATGCTTAGCGATCTGAGATGGAATCCTTATACACCAACAAAGTATGGACTTTGGTTGCTATATCTGAAGGGTTAAATCCCCATCAGGAGCATGTATATCTTGAGAAGATTACTTGGTGTAGATGGAAAAGTTGAGACTTTCAAAGCAAGACTTGTTAAAGGTTTTCGTCATTGACCAGGCGTGGATAATGATGAAATCTTTTCCAGTACCTATGCTTAAGTCCATCCAGATCCTACTTGCCACGGCTACATACCATGACTACGATATCTGGTGGTTGGGTGCCATGACTGCTTTTCTAGATGTTGTTTTAGAAGAGTGCTTCTATAAGTACACAGCCAGAGGGCTTCGTAGACAGTGGGAGCAGCGGAAACGTGTGCAAGATGCTTTATAGGATTAAAGCAGGCATCGCGGAGTTGGAACATCTGTTTTGATGGATTAGTCAAAGAAGTTGACATCATCAAAATGGTAGATGAACCTTGTATAAACAAAAAGGTAATAGGGAGTATGGTGGTGATCCTCGTAGAGTACGTGGATGACATACTCTTGATAAGAAAGGAGTTTCTTATGCTACGCTCGATCAATCTCCGTTTATCACAAAGATTCTCCGTATAGGATCAAAATGATACCTCCTAAATCCTGAGTTTTGGATCTATGAGATAGATTTAATTGGATGTTAGGATTCTCACTAGTTGTAATGAGATGGTATCAATCGATCCTGGGGAGAATCGCTGGAAGTGTTCCAGGGTGATAAAGACGACTGAATTTCAGTCGCAGGCATTGTCTTTACCCTCAGTAAAGGGACGGTATGTTGGAAGAGTTCCAAGCTAGATACCGTAACATACTAGACGATAAAGGAAGGATACATCGCTACTTAAGATGCTACCAAAGAGGCTGTTTGGGTGTATAATGGTTCATGAGATGAACTACGTTCCTCCCATTGTGTGACAATGGAGTTGTGGCTTATGCCAAGGAACGCAGGTCCAATCAGTGATCCAGACATACTCTAAGGCAGTATCACTTGATCATGGAGATGGTTGATCTCTAAGGGATCGAGGTAAGGAGAGTAGACTCAGAGGACAACACGGCGGATCCACTCACGAAGGCCTATTCCCAGAGAGAGACATTTATGGGATGGTTGAGTATGAGATACTACAACCACTGCTACAGATGGCCCTATTGCAAGTGGGAGATTATTAGTTATATGTATGCCCTAGAGGCCATTACTGTACACTGGATGTATATTGTAGTGGATGCTGGGACATATATAGGGAGGACTTTCTTGCTCGACATGATAGTATGCTATCTGGTTGATCTTTACCTTAACGTGTACACAGGCTGTCTCTCTATTACATGTTGGTAAAGCCCTTAGGATGTGTGCTTGACTACCTGGACTATGATGCGGATCATACTAGTAGGGACATGGTAGTCCATAAGTACATCCTTCAAAGTCCCTAGTCGTGGGTGTATTGAGACGGGGCATCGATATACCAGAGTAGACTAGTGTGTACCTTCTCGACCCATACAGATGGGCGATGGATGATCCCATATCCATTGGTGTTTGACATCAGAGATGATATACGGGTGCTCAGTAGAGACTGGGTACACTGAACGGACTCGCCGAGAACTTCCAGATGGTATTATACCTTACGTCAGATGGCAGTTCTTAGGTGACAATGGTACAGAGTAATCTGTTGACCCGAGATCGTCATAGAGTCTTGTGTGGTTCCCACTGTGCTTTGATTTCCATCTTACCACGTCCAAGAGGGCGTGCAAAACGGTGGTTTTTGGGTACAGTCCCGAGTCACATGGAGGCAATGAGCGATAGGAGGGGATTCGTCTCTCCCGGTATAGGGAGTTGATGTTGCGCTGTGTTCGATTGGCTATAACCGGAAATCCCTGGCCAGGGTTGCTGAGATTTACTGGTAAGTGTTACCAGTAGTTTCTCGAACTGTTATAGACCTCATATCGACACGACTTATCGAGCTATTTGGGTCTGACGTTTACCACCCCTAGGCGAGATATGCGACATATCAGCCGATCAGACCGGACTGTACGGTAGTGTTACTGGTTGGATTCACTGGAGTGTGAGCGGTCTTGCTCGTCGATCTTCTGATCGCTCAATACCCGGGTGGCCGTTACGTTTAGCAGACCGCTTGCGGCTTGTGGGTGTTTGATATGATCATCATCTGCTGCCGGCGTATTGACGAGTCTTTAGAGTCCTACACAGAGGTTTCCTGGCTCAAGCGAAACGAAATAGGAGCGCATATGAGATATGTGCGGGACCGAGAATAATGCGTGTATGTGATACCGTATTTCATTCTCGCGATCAATGTGTCGAATGGTTGTATGCGATATAACCTAGTTATCGATTCAAGCGTTGATTCGATAAGCCGATACATTGTATACTAGTCGGTTGTGTGCGACATGACCGGATCATTGAATCAAGTGTTGATTTAATGCATAATTATATATTTGATATATTACTATGCATTAACTAGTATTGGTTCACTTTAAATGGATTTTCTCACTTGTTTGTGCACATTGTATATATGATATATTTTTTGTGCGCAAGATTGTATCATGTTTGATGATACATGCTAGTTTGGGTTTGTGTAAAGAATTAATCCATGGTTACTTAAGTGGTTAGGGTTTCATTTTCTTTTCTCATTTATTTGTCTATTTATTCATTTTGGAAAAAGAAAAGCATAAAGGGAAAATGGTTGCTAAATTTGTTTTCTAGTTGAAGCTTCTTGAACATTTGACCAAAGTGACCATTTTGTCTCATGCTTAACCCTAACCACTCCATTTAACTCTAGTTGATTCTCTACACTTCAACATGGTTAGATTATGATAAGCATTCCTTTTATTTTCTATTTGGAATAACTTATCATAAAATATTCATCTTCTTCTTCTTCATCACTTGAAGAAAGCTTACTTCATCAATGGTGATTGATGAAAAAGTGAGAGAAATCCAATTCTAAAGTCTACCCACTTCCTATTTCTTCATCCTCTACCTCCTGCCAAGTAGTAGAGTGTGTTTTCTTCACAAGTTTCATGACTTGGTGAAGTGAGAGCTTGATCTAGTGATGCCTCGACGTAGATCATCTTCGGCACGAAGCCGACGACCTTGCCCGCCTATTTCTCCGATGAAGCTAACGCGAGAGTCCAAGATCGGATTTGTACAGTGGAGAGGACTTCTTCATGGAGCTATGGAGGTGGAGAAACGGATCTACAAAGGTTGTATTTCCGTTCTTTTAGTTTAATTGTAAACTAGTTTCTTTTTCGCCTAGACATCTAGCTAACGATCCATAGTCTAGGGTTTCTCGGCACCGTAATTTTTGAAACGGGCATGGTTGATGCCTTGTGAGACCCCTTGAGAGTGCCTAGGAAATCTACAATTTCTTCACTTGAAAATTTCTAGCAAGCATTTCTTCTTCTTGACGAAGAAGAAGAAGAAAGAAAAGAATATGAATGAATTATGTAAAAAGAATAATCAAGTGAAGTCTATCATAATGCAACCATGGGTGAGTTTACCTTTGTAGAGACTAAACCATAGTTTGAGGTAATGGTTTGGTTAATGAAAATCTTATGCAAAACAAAATGAGTGGATTTTGTAAAAGATGCTTAAAAGCTTCATGAAGCTTCAAGCCAAGACAAAGAAAACCACCATTTTGTTTTACCAAAATAATTAAAAACCCAAACCATTATCTTAAATATGGTGTAAGTCATACACACACCCAAGTTTGCATGTTTCATCAATCATGATACAAACTAGTGCATAAACATATATCACATATACAATTTGTGCACTTAAAGTGAGAAAGTGAATCTTAAGTGAACAACTACTAGTTAATGTAAAGTAATATATCAAATATATAATTATATTTTAAATCATTAAATCAAAACTTGATTTAATGATCCGGTCATATCGCATATAACCAACTAATATCTTGTGTATCAATATATCGAATCAACACTTGATTCGGTAACCCGGCTATATCTCATATAACCGTCCTATGATACAAATCGCGAGAATAGAATTCAGTATCACATACTGGTATTATTCTCGGTCCCGCACATATCTCATATGCGCTCCTATTTCGTTTCGCTTGAGCTAGGAAACCTCTGTATAGTACTCTAAAGACTCGTCAATACGCCGTCAGTTAGTGGCGATCATATCAATCACCCACAAGCCGCAAGCGGTCTGCTAAACGTAACGGCTACCCGGGTATTAAGCAATCAGAAGATCAACGAGCAAGCCTGCTCACACTCCTGCGAATCCAATCAGTAACTCTTACCGCACAGTCCGGTCTATTCGTCTTATATGTCGCATATCTCGCCTAGGGGTGGTAAACGTCAGACCCGAGTAGCTTGATAAGTCATGCCGAAGGAAGGTCCATAACAAGCATGAAACTACTGATAACACGTACCAGTAAATCAGTGCAACCCTGGCCAGGGATTTCCAGTTATGGCCAGTCGAGCATAGCGCAACATCAACCCCCAATACCGGGAGAGAAGAATCCCCTCCTATCGCTCATTGCCTCCATGTGAATCGGGACTGTACCATAAAACCACCTGTTTGCACGACTCAATAGAGCCGTAGTAGGGTGGAAATCAAAGCACAGTGGGAGACACACAAGACTCTATGACGATCTCGGGTAAACAGACTAAGCTGTACCAGTGTCACCAGAGAACTGCCATCTGACGTGAGGTATAATACCATCTGGGAATTCTCGGCGAGTCCGTTCAGTACACCGAATCTCCACTGAGCACCCGCATACCATCTCTGATGTCAAACACCAATGGATATGGGATCATCCATCGCCCATCACATGGGTCGAGAAGATATATGCTAGTCTACTCTGGAATATCGATGCCCTGTCTCGATATTCCCACGATTAGGAACATTGAAGGATGTATTCATGGACTACCCAGGCCCCACTAGTATGATCTACATCATAGTCCTGCAAGTCGAGTACACATCCTAAGGGCTTTATCAACATGTAATAGAGAGACGGTAAGTATACATGTTAAGATAAAGAGCAACCAGATAACGTATTATCATGTCGAGCAAGAAAGTCCTACCAATATATGTCCCAACATCCACTACAATATACATCTTATGTACAGTAATGGCCTCTAGGGCATACATATAACTAACAATCTCCCACTTGCACTAGGGCTATCTGTAGCAGTGGTTGTAGTATCTCATACTCAACCATCCCATAAAAGTCTCTCTCTAAGAAAATGCCTTTGTGAGTGGATCCGCTGTGTTGTCCTCTGAGTATACTCTCCTAATCTCGATCACCCTGGAGATCAACTACCTCCATGATCAGGTGATACTGCCTTGGAATATGTCTGGGTCACTGATGGGACCGTAGTTCCTGGGTCAAAACAACACTTCTATTGTCATACAATGGTAGGAACCTAGTTCATCTCATGAACTAATATACACCCAAACTGTCTCTTTGGTAGTATCTTTGATAGCGATGTCACCAGCCTTTATCTTCTAGTTTGCCACGGTATCTAGCTTGGAACTCTTACAACATACCGTCCCTCCACTGAAGGTAAAGACAATGCCTGTGACTGACATTCAGTCGACCTTACCATCCTGGAAGCTGTCCAGTGATTCTCCCCAGGATTGATTGATACCATCTCACTACACCTAGTGAGAATCCTAACATCCATTTAGATCTATCTTTTAGATCCAAATCACAGGATTTAGGAGGTATCACCTTTATCCTATTTGGAGAATCCTTGTGATAAGAGGAGATTGACCGTGCGTAGCATAGGAAACTCTTTTCCTATCAAGAGTATGTCATACACGCACAATACGAGGATCGCCACCATACTCCCTACTACCTTTTTGTATATACAAGGTTCATCTACTACTTTGATGAAGTCAAACTCTTTGATTACCACATCAAAATAGACGTTCCAACTTCGCGACGCCTGCTTTAACCTGTAAAGCAACTTGCACACGTTTCCGCTGCTTCCACAATTTACGAAGCCCTCTGACTGTGTTCTTATAGACATTCTCTTCTAAATCAATATTTAGAAAAGCAGTCATGACACCCAACCACCAGATATTGCAGTCATGGTATGCAGCAATGGCAAGTAGGATCCGGATGGACTTAAGCATATCCACTGGAAAAGGTTTCATCATTATCCATGCCTGGTCGATGACGAAAACCTTTAACAAGTCTAGATTTGAAAGTCTCAATTTTTCCATCTACATCAAGTAATCTTCTCAAGATATACTTGCTCCTGGTGGGGATTTAACCCTTCAGATATAGCAACCAAAGCCCATACTTTGTTGGTGTACATGGATTCCATCTCAGATCGCTAAGCATCCGGCCATTCTTACAGAGTCCCTACTCTCGATGGCCTGCCCGAAACTAGTTGGGTCATCATCTCATGATGCATTCCTCGCTCCCACTGTCATCGAGAAACCGAAGTATCTCTCAGGCGGATGAGGAACCCTACCAGATCGGCGGAGAAGGTGAGGTTCGTCGGGGACTATTGAATCCTTTAGTTCAATTCAAATCAACAGTTGTAGTTTGCATAGCTGGAAATCCTTCCAGTTCTACAGAACTGACCTTGCCTCGATCTTGTCCGGATTTTGCTTTTGACATAGGCCGGACAACCCCAAATCTTAACTTGCTTAACAAATGGGCTCTTCCCATACCATATCTCATATGGAGTGGTAGGCATTGATTTGATTGGAATCCAATTCAATAGGTATGCAGCTTCTCAAGTGCACAACCCCCAAAAAGGAATTCGGTAACTTAGTAATACTCATCATAGAGCACACCATATCTAATATGGTGTGATTGCTCTGCCCCGATACACCGTTGTGCTGTAGTGTATTCATAGGAGTAATACTGAGAGAGAATCTCATTCTCCTTTAGAATAGTCCAGGAATTCTATGCACAAGTATTCTCCTCCCTGATCTCATCATAGGACATAATACTTCTACCCGGTTTTGGTTTTCTACTTTGACTTAAATTCTTTGAATTTCTCAAAAGCTCCAGACATGTGTTTCAACAGAAACATGTGTCCGAATCTTGAGAGATCATCAGTTAATGTAAGGAAGTACAAAGAACCAGTCCTGGCATTTGTAGACAGGGAACCTTCATACATCACTATGTATCAGTCCCAAGAGTTTATCAACTCTTTCTCTGTTTCAAGTAAACGGAGCTTATGGTCATTTTATCTTTGTGACATGACTGGAAAGTTTCACAAGATGTAAATTCAAACTGATTTAAATATGCATCTCAATGTAACTTAGCTAGTCGGGTCGCATTGATGTGACCTAGTCTACAATGCCTCAAGAAGAATTCATTCATTTCTGAACTCTTCCTCTTGCGTGTGTTCTGTACGTTAGGAACTGTGGTTTCATTTAGAATGTAAATGCTTTTACATAACGTGCCTGAACCGATCAACTCTTGATATAGGAAATGTTCAAATCATTATCCAACAATACAAAATTATATCCTTTCTTTAGTAAATAAAGAGACCGATATGATGTTGTATATCAGGTTCGGTATCTAAAAACATTCGTTCAGAATCAATGTATTTGGAAATTCAGGGTGATAACTGCCAACACTTTGGCTGCAACAATTGCACCATTTTCAACACTAGAAACTTATCACCCGTTCTCAGTTCTCTACCTTTCTGTAGCCCATATAACAGTTTATATATATTTAGGATCCTGATCCGGTATCAAATACCCAGGACGTAGAGGATACTGAGAAACAGTTCTTTGTAATGAACACACCCGAAGGAGATGCATCTCATTCACTTTCTTCATTTGGGCGGCATGGGAATCCTGGTATTCCCCTATTTCCTGCTCGGTCTTATAACAATTATAAGTTGGAGCGGGACCAACGTTCCCCAGCTCAGTATAACAAGCGGGTTCGGTCAATTCATCCATATTATTATCTTGATTAAGGCGTGACAGGGTCACTACCTGGAGAGAGAGAGAAGAAAACACTCTGCATGCGCTCTTGCAAGATTAGATTGGTTATATATTTTATCTAATCAAGATGGCTCCCACTGTTTCTATCAAATCTTCCTTCAAACCTTAAAAGGAAGACTAGCCGGGATTAATTACACTCTACAAGTTCGCCAATCTTTCAGCCAGGCCAGTGCCGGTAGTTTAAGGGTGGTTCCCCGTGCTTTCGCACGGACCTAATTAAATTAAGCCTCGTTTTCCCAGGGGCGTAACCCCGTTGACACCTACTTGATCGGCTAATTATAAAGTGCAAAACTCTCCCAGGAGTAACAATTACTCGTAGTGGGTATCAGGATCCAACTATCAAATAGAAGGTATGCAATCTCATTGCAAATTTCAACACTTGAAACTCCCGATAATGGTTTTTACCCGTAGTACTTATGACATTGGCTATGGTCAACAAATCATAAGCACGAGTCAAGTTCTACCCGTCATTTCGTGATTAATTAGACCCACCCACATGACCCTTGGCTAAAGTCAACAAAGTCACATGACTGTCCTAACTAACGGCATCATATGATGTATAGGAAGACATCACTTAGCTACCGCACACTACGCCTCGGCTATGGTCGACAAACGCAACACGAATACTAAGTACTCTACTTCCTAAAATGACGGAGGGTTGCGGATGGCTTTTAGGAAAACCTTTAACGCTTTGAACTTGATCTCGTTGCGGAATCAAATGGTTTTTAAATGGAGTGTTTTTTAGGCTTCTGCTAGTTTCGCTAAAGAGGTCACTCCCGGTGAAGGGATCTCGGCTCTTTCCTCGTCGAATGAGGTGCATGATATTCACAATACCACTATGCAAAGCAAGAACTAGAAAAGCAATCAAAAGACAAACCGAAGGTTATAGCATCTTCTAGTTATTGCTAAAGAGGTCACTCCCGGTGAAGGGATCTCGGCTCTTTCCTTATCGAATAAGGTGCTGGATGTTCTACAAAGAACACTGCTATGCAAAGCAACAACTAGAGCTACCTAATTTTTGAAATTCGATTCCACAGCATTTTTTAGGTTTATTTTCTTTCATTAATCTCATTAATGAATGTCCCATCATATAGGTTACCTAAACATCACAGATAAATACAACGTACGCTTATACCATCCACATTCGCCTCGATGTCCCATTATGCACCGTTAGGTTAGGTAACTAACGGCATAGCAGGGCAGGGCTAGTGCGGGTGTAAAACATAAGCAACGTCTATATAATATATCATATATACTATATACAGTATCTATCTGAACATATCATATGATCACATCACAGATAACGCAGCAGAAAACAACATATGAAATATTGGATATACTAGGATGTCCTTGTTTTATTCTGAGCCTATATAAAACACAGATTCCACGGTCGTGATGAATAGACAATCCCACACCCCTAGACCCCTACGAGAGTGGCAAGCAACCCTACCAATTCTAGAGTTAAGAGACCCGGACACGACTCCTCGAGATGGTCTCCCACTGGACCCTAGAACCCGGTTACTTTTGCTCCTCTCATGGGTCTATCCTAATGCGGAAAAGTAAATAATATACAATGGTGACATCATCCGCAGCCCGGAAGTGCCCCAATAAAAGAATATTACATACAATGAATTTTACATGAATGAAAAAGAAAAAATTCTCATCTCATATAAAACCCCCGGCTATTCAAACACGACGATCCAATATAACATATCCAGCAACACATAACATCACATGTCATCAACGTAAGTAAATATGCGTATCCTAATTGTCGTTGATGTATAGCAACGAAACCGGCGATACACCACATATTACACTTACGGTCGCAGAAAAGAAAGTGTAAAACTACAACAGTTGGAATCCGTAACTTCTTTAGACATCGCATGCCTAACCAAATGAATTCCTTAGACATCGCATGCCTAACAATTATAAACCCCGCATTTTAGTCTCATTATAGAAAACTCTTTTCAATATCATGTCGGGCAATAAAACAAGATTCCCGACATTCTGATCGAATGCTCGTCGCAAACTTTAGTAGACGGCCGCACCCCCGATACCGTCGACGAAGTGCACTAAGGCGGAACACCACTGCCACGAGCACCCGAACGGATGCTTTTGGCGACGGGGTTCTCCTACAGTCACTTGGTCGGGGCTATGGGGTGTAGCTGTCTACTAAGTTTACCCGGCGAGCATCCGCGTACGCTACGTGATTGCGACGGAGTTGTGATCACTTCAAAATTCCGTGGCAACCGATCATCTGAGATTGAATTGCTAGATTTATAACATTGAAATCCGTTATCTCATAACTATTTGTGGATTCCAAATATTATATCACATTCCAGATAACTAGACAATGTTAAACTTTCCGATCGAATAATCAAAGACCCAAGTTTTCCCAAATAGTTCTCAACACTTGAAATTAGTTTAAAAACATCCATTACATGCCATAGTACCAATGGTCCAGCCGTAGAAGGGTCAAGCCAACGCCTCACATGTCTCACTCCGTACTGCCCCAAACCCTAAGGTTAAAAAGGCAGTTCAAGACGGTCACATAATCGAGTTAAGGTTTGTTGTCTTCTAGAGGGTCCATCGCATTACTTGCACGACTTAGAACGTTCTTAAACTACGGAAAAATCAAACACTTGGAAATTTTCCGGCAGGGGAAAAAGTGAGTTATTGATATCCATTCGAACTTTTCAACACGTTCTAAAAATTACCCGGAATAACACATAGACGAATTAAAACTTTCCGATCGAATCAATGAGCTCCCAATACAATCCAGAAAACTCAACACTTGAGTATAAATTAAAAATTCCCATAAATCTCAGGAAATTAGTACAGAAGTTACTGTGTAAGAAGCGCACCAAAAAAGCACTGTAGCGCCGCGGAACCGCCGCGGAAGGCATGTTCCTGCCGCGGTTCCGTGGCGCTTTAAGCGTATTACTGGATCGTTTTTCACACAAGGCCTTAGAATTCCCTGCTGATTTTTTTGAGCATTTTTAATTCACAAAAAATCACAATTTCAAAAAATGTCCAGAGAAGGGTTTGAATTAGGGTTTCGAGGTTCGATCAGACTTTTAACTTCGTCTAGACTACGCCTAAAGCTCTAGCTAGGCTCTAATACCACTGTAGGGTTCCTAGGCACTCTAAGAAGATTCTACAAGGCATCAAACATGCCCGATCCAAAAATTAGCCGTGCCGAACAACCCTAACCAAGATCGTATACTAGAGATTATGCGAAAACTAGCAAGTTAAACACTTTAACTCTAAGTGAAAGGGATTACAACCTTTGTAGATCCGGTCCTTCACTTCTAAAGCTCCGTGTTGACGTCCCTTCGCTGCGATCATCGAGATCCCGGACTCGAGTGATGGTTTCCTCGGAGAAATGAGCGGGCTAGGTCGTTGACTTCGAGGCCGAAGATGATCTACGTCGAGGAGACTCAAACTCAAGCTCCATCTTCACTAGGTCAAGAACATTGTGAAGAGAACACCCTAAACTAAATGGCAAGTAGTAGAGGATGATGAAATAGGAAGTGGGTTCACTTTGGATTTGGATTTCTCACTATATTTCTTCACTTGAAAATTTCTAGCAAGCTTTTCTTTTTCTTGAATAAGAAGATGAAGAAAGAAAAGAATATGAATGAATTTTGTAAAAAGAATAATCAAATGAAGTCTATCATAATGCAACCATGGGTGAGTTTACCTTTGTAGAGACTAAACCATAGTTTGAGGTAATGGTTTGGTTAATGAAAATCTTATGCAAAACAAAATGAGTGGACTTTGTCAAAGATGCTTAAAAGCTTCATGAAGCTTCAAGCCAAGACAAAGAAAAACCACCATTTTGTTTTACCAAAATAATTAAAAACCCAAACCATTATCTTAAATATGGTGTAAGTCATACACACACCCAAGTTTGCATGTATCATCAATCATGATACAAACTAGTGCATAAAGATATATCACATATACAATTTATCCACATAAAGTGAGAAAGTCAATCTTAAGTGAACAAATACTAGTTAATGTAAAGTAATATATCAAATATATAATTATACATTAAATCATTAAATCAACACTTGATTTAATGATCCGGTCATATCGCATATAACCGACTAATATCTTGTGTATCAATATATCGAATCAACACTTGATTCGGTAACCCGGCTATATCTCATATAACCGTCCGATGATACAAATAGCGAGAATAGAATTCATTATCACATTCGTTTCACTTGAGCTAGGAAACCTCTGTCTAGGACTCTAAAGACTGGTCAATACGCCGGCAGTAGGTGGCGATCATATCAATCACCCATAAGCCGCAAGCGGTCTGCTAAACGTAACGGCCACCCGGGTATTGAGCGATAAGAAGATCAACGAGCAAGCCTGCTCACACTCCTGCGAATCCCATCAGTAACACTTACCGCACAGTCCGGTCTGTTCGTCTGATATGTCGCGTATCTCGCCTAGGGGTGGTAAACGTCAGACCCCAGTAGCTTGATAAGTCATGCCGATGTAAGGTCCATAACAAGCATGAAACTACTGATAACACTAACCAGTACATCAGTGCAACCCTGGCTAGGGATTTCCAGTTATGGCCAGTCGAGCATAGCACAACATCAACCCCTAATACCGGGAGAGACGAATCCCCTCCTATCGCTCATTGCCTCCATGTGAATCGGGACTGTACCCAAAAACCACCTATTTGCATGACTCAATAGAGCCGTGGTAGGGTGGAAATCAAAGCACAGGAGGAGACACACAAGACTCTATGACGATCTCGGGTCAACAGACTAAGCTGTACCAGTGTCACCAGAGAACTACCATCTGACGTGAGGTATAATACCATCTGGGAGTTCTCGGCAAGTCTGTTCAGTGTACCCAGTCTCCACTGAGCACCCGCATACCATCTTTGATGTCAAACACCAATGGATATAGGATCATCCATCGCCCATCACATGGGTCGTGAAGATATACGCTAGTCTACTGTGGAATATCGATGCCCCATCTCGATATTCCCACTACTAAGAACATTGAAGGATGTACTCTTGGACTACCCAGGCCCCACTAGTATGATCTACATCATAGTCTTGCAAGTCGAGTACACATCTTAAGGGCTTTATCAACATGTAATAGAGAGACAGTAAGTATACATGTTAAGATAAAGAGCAACCAGATAGTGTACTATCATGTCGAGCAAGAAAGTCCTACCTATATATGTCCCAGCATCCACTACAATATACATCTTATGTACAGTAATAGCCTCTAGGGCATACAAATAACTAACACCCATCCCCTCACGTGAAGCACACGTGGGTGCTTAAGAAAATAAAAGAGACAACGCCACACGTGCTCCTTACGTGGAGGCCATATAAAATGTTCTTAGCACTATATATATATTCAGTCAAAATGACTGAGTGCTTAGCACTGATTGGGCAGCGCCCATAACTAAAGGCTTCACATGATACTCATGTGAGCGCCAGAGCTTCAAACAAGTGCTTAGCACTTCTGCATAAAAGAGGGGGGCTAAACAAACAGAGCCCAAATAAGGGCTTAGCACTTTTGAACAAAAAAAAGACTAAGCAGATTAAACCCAAATTAGCTAAAAGTCTTTCTAAAGCCGCTGAGCCCAAATGCTCTGTTGTTGGATCTTAAACAAAAAATGATACTTAAAATGTTGCTAAGTTGATTTTCGTCTCAAATAGGACTAACGTATCTTTAGTTAAAAATAAATTAAGCTCAAGTGCTCATCTTCTTAAGTTGATCTTAATCTCATACTAGATTAACGATCCATAAATAAAAAAAATAATTTAAAGTAAAGGAATATATAACCTAAGTTCAAAACCCAAACCCAAATCTAAAATATACGGATTTGGACTGATTCGTGCTCTACGGGTGACGACATAAACTAGTCTCCATATACAATCCACGGGCAACCAAAATAAACAAAAACACACACGACACGAAGTAAACTGCTGGAGCAGGAGTGTAACGTTTTGAAAATCGTTTCGGTGAAATTTTGGAAAATCGGTAAAATAAGGGGGTTTTCTGTAAAAAGTCAAAATACAAATATCTTTATTATAAAATTAAATATACATATTCTAACTATGTAATTGCTAGTATTTGGTGTTTATTGAGCCACTGGTGAAATTTAAATTTTTCTGAAAAAAAAAATATTTTATTATTATTTTAAGCCGTCGCTAATACATTTAATTAGGAAAAATTACAAATTGGAATCAGTTGAAACAAATTTTGTGCATCATAACACATTAAACAAAATTTTAAAATGTTGTTTATGAAACAAAATGGTTTGCCAAAACGGTTTAGAAAATATCGAAGAAAAATGGCTTAATTAGTGAAATTAGTGTTAATGGGAATTGGGGTAATACATTTATCTTTATTCCTAACCTACACACCCACACCTCACCCACTCTCCCCTTCCCCATGTGGCCGGCCCACTTTGACAGCCCCTCCCTCTTTTTCTCTCTCCAATCACCTCCTTTTGAATAGAAAAGAAAAGAAAAGAAAAGAAAGTGATAAAAGTAAAGGGTGGACTTTGACTTTCCCCCACTTTCTCCACCTCACTCTCTCTCCTCCCTCACCCCCTCCAATTTCTGGCCAAAACCCAAAGGCCCCAACAGCAGCCCCCCCCTTCCTTCTTCTCCTCTCTTTTCCATCAAAAAAATTGTCAAAAAATCATGTAAAACCTCACCGAAATCAAAATCCAACTCCTACACATTTCTCATTTGCCTATCTAGAATGGATCTAGGGGACAAGGTTTCAATTTGGGAGGCTATGGGTGCTTGTGGATATTTAAATGTTTTTGGGTATAATTCTTAACCTTATGGCTTATTGTTGTTAATTAAGATAAGCTATCTTATTCAAGTGTTGATTTGGGTGTAATTGCTAGTTTAGGATATTCTAGAATAGGGTTTGATTGGGATTAGGGTTTGTAAAATTCAAGTGAGGGTTTCTAGCATTAGATTATGGTTCTAATGAGTGTTTAGCATGTTAATAGTATGCAAAACTAAACCTTGTTGCTTATTGCTAGATTGTTAAATTTAAATTGTCCTAATTATGATTGTTTTGCAAACTAGATTTTTGTAATTAATATTAAGAGTGAGATTAAAATCGAGATAACGGTTGTGTGGCTTAGTTAACATGTTTTAATGAGAATTATGGCCACTAAAATTGTTAAAATATTTAAAGTTGATTAAAACACCAAGTTTTGAGCTAAAATGGAAAATTGTGCAAATTTTGTTAACTAGGTTTTGTAAATATATATTTTCATAAGAATAAATTATTGGGATGGTTTATATGACTTGGTTATGATATTGAGTGGATATTGCGGCCGCTAGATTTGTTAAAACGTCGAGTTTTGTACTAAAACGGGTAATTTTTCTTGCTAGATTTTCGGAAAAATGGCTTTTAAAGTGAGTTTGGGGTTTTTGTGAATTTTAACCTATTTTATAGTATAATTAGTGCTTGTGATCGTGCAAATGAGTGCGTTTGGGTTTTTCTCGATGGTTTGGCGTTTGTACGCCGAAGTCGAGGGTTTTTGAGTTGAATTGTGAAAGCAACCATAGGTTTTGACCTATGTGGGATTCGTGTGTCATTTTGGGTCATGAGTCGGATTTTAATGCGATACGGTTCGTTATGATATGTAGGTACCCCATGTGGACTTCGAGACGACAAGCAAGCGCGTGGCGACGTCGGCACCGGCGAGCGAGGACCAGGTGAGTAGATTTATATGTATGGGGAGAAGTCGGGTGGATGGCGTATAGCACCCCCGCAGTCCGTTGTGATGTATACGAATACGCATACACACATATATATTGATTATTTATTATTGAGTTATTGATGATAAAGATAGATTTAGGGTGTGAATGGATTGGTTTAGTGTTGCGAGACCCTAGAGTAGAGGTTGCACCAAATTTACACACACAGACCCATACTTGCATACATTCTTCTTCATATGTGCTTATATGGGGTTATATAGTTTTGTGTTCACCTGGGTATGGGACTATGTGTTCATATACTGGATTTGAGGATAGTACTTGGGATCTGAGATGAGTCGATGAGATTTGATTTGAGGTCGTGAGATCGGTGATTTGGCACGGTTCGTATTTGAGATACGACATGACGTTGTAGCGGGTCCTTTGACGTAGTGTTTCACACACGTGCATGCATACGTAGGTGGTATCAGTATTGTACTAGACATAGATCCGTACCCGGATTATGATCTTTGATAAAGGGGATACCAGATGAATAGTGTGATGAATGTGATATTGACCCGTACCCAGATTTGGCGATGCCGTACGACGGATTTACGTACGTGCTATATATTGATGATTGATCCGCACTTTTGACTTGGGATGTCTGATTTTAGATATGGTATCGGATATGATATTATTGAGGCGGGATCACCGACTAATATATATACAGGTATGTATATGTATCGACTCAGATGTTAGGCGGTTTCTTTACCCTTAATTCAGCTTGTTAGTTCATCCGTATAGTTTAGTGTAGTTGTCAGACTAGATTAGATTCCTCCCTATTTAAAAAACTAACGGATCGTGGGTATTTTAAAAGACAGGTCAAGGGATTATACGGATATTTCAAAAAGACGTATCTTTTCTTAAAAACACCGTAGCCCTTATTTTCAAAACCCCACAATTCGTGTTATTTCAAATGGAACCACTGTGGAACTCATATTTTATTAAATGAAGATTAGTTATCGTTGTGTCTAGTATTCAGCTCCCGCACGTTATTGCTGTTCGCTCCACATCACATACTTATTTTGTGATTTCATATTCCATTATTGATATCATGCTGTTAGGACACCAGCACCATTACCGATGATGCGTATGTACCACGTGCACTTACTTGCCGGCTCACACACTTCTTCATCGGTAATTGCCATGTCACGTACACTTAGAAAATACTATTACATTGACATAGCCTGTTAGCTAATAGTGTAGACATGATATTAGTGTACTTGCCTTATATGCTAGTTTAGACATTGTAGTTATTGCCTGCTTCTTCATGCATGTTATTATTCATTGTTATGCCGCATTCATGGATTCTCATGCATATATTCACTATTTTACGAGCTATTGAGGTTTTGGATTCAGATTTCCACGAGATTTTCTGGATTTGGTGGAAAACCGCAAAACTTATACAAACTTCTTCACTCTTTTTAAATAAAAAGCGCAGTTTTCCCATGATGTATGAGTCGTCCACCATGAGTTTGCTGATGGATTTCGAGACCAGATTCGAGGAGATGGAGGAACCATTTCGGGTACATGGTGGACCCAGTGCGGTACCCGGGGGCAAGAGGATCGCAGATGATGGCGTTGAGCCTGGCAGGGGAGCACTACTGAGCGGTGATTTTACCCGACGCGTCGGATATCCGGAGGAAACCGTAGTGGTCTTGAGATGGATGGTAGGGGCCGGTCTGGACTGACGGCGCCCTAGATATTGTGATTGAGACATTGAGATTTTGAGATATTGAGGTACAGAGATTGCGACACAGATATATCGAGATATTTGGATACTTGTTTTGTGTCAATGCTAGGCACTGTTTATGTTGATTTCATTTATGATACCTCATTTTAAAAATACAGAAATCTCACTAATTTATGAAAGCAGTTTTCTTCAGTACATGCATTCTGTTTCATGCATTCATACATCATCCATATGATACATTGCTACCTGAGGCACTGACACGGGCACATGGGATTACACTCGGGTTAGATAATTACCGTAGCCAATGTTATAAGCTGCTGGTTATTTTATTTGAGGATATATTATGATCGTATGACCTAGGATTGCGTCATACATGCGATTCATGTTCGTAGATGTATTCTATCAACGAGTTGGCAACTCACCCCCGTTGTGCCCCAGTTTCTTGCAGGTTTTGCCGTACAGATTTCATTACGGCTTGCTGGCACTGCTTCTTTCGAGTGACGTGCTAGTATGTGGGTTTATTTGTATCGTACCCATCATTATACGTTGTATATTATTATTCAGTTGTATCTAGAAGTTCGATCAACCAAACAAGTATTTATTTTTGAGATAGAGACCAATGATGTTATTCTTTCGACCTTAGAGTCGCGCGTTATATTTCTGTGGATTTCTTGTTGTTTTGAGTTTCCTTTCGAGTTTTGATCCTCACCCTTGGCGTTGTATATTGTATTGCTTGTGTGGTTGTGACCGTCGATTGACGAAAAGCTAGCTTCCGCTTGGGGATGCCTTTTATTGATTTCATATACTATTCATGTTGTATCTCGTTTGGGGGCCAGTATTTACAAAGGAGACTCTGCCGAAATTTTCAGGAAATATTTGATGTTTTTTAAAAACGCATAATTCGGCTATGCTATTAAAACTACTTGATTTAAATTGGTTTTCCTTCACTCTACTACTTTTCATGGTTTGGATTTCTGGGTTTTCGGTTTACTTAGATTACGTGCGCCACGAGACGTTTCGTAGTTTAAGTGCCGGTCATGTTCCGTACTTTCGGGTCGTAACAAGAAGAAAGTGGTTATTGCAACGCGATGACGTAATTAACTGCAAGGGCTTGCGCCTATAGGGAAGAGCGTCCCCACAATAAAAAAAAACCCTCACAAATGAGGGGAAATCTGATGAAGTTTTCTACAACGGCTGCATCTATCCAAACCTCGGATATACGGTGCCATAAATCAACTTGGTATCTTCGGAGAGGTTGGGGAATAAGTCTAAATAGTATCTGCCCCCAAATTCTGGCCAGATGATCTATCCTAATTCGTCTCTGTTCTTGGCGATGAACAATCCATATTGGAACACTATCCAATACACTGATCCTCAGATGAAGCTAAACTCAAAAACTCTGATAGCATCTCTGTCATCCAGGTCACTTTGGAAGCCTTAATCGATAACCGCCTTTCAGAGGAGGCTGTCGTTACCTTATACCAAGAACATCCACTTATGTTCTTTGTCGCTTCCTTTTGTTTGTCGAGGATTGGATTAATATATGCTTGCTATAGCAAGTGTATAAGCAATATCTGGTATTGTACAAGTCATTGCATGATTGACTCAATTGCCTAAGCAAATGATATGTCATTCATACCAGTCTCTCTCTTCATCAGTCTAAAAGACATCCCTTTTAGAGAGGATGACTGTATCACATGCGGGTACACCACCATGCCAGGAGTCGTCCAGTCTAAAATACTTTTAGAATGCTGTCCAAGTACCCAATTGGGAAACATTCTAAAACTAGAATCCTTGATATATTATCTATCTGGTTTTATACAAAACATTGCATGATTGACTCAATTGCCTAAAATATGATATAGCATTCATGATAGTCCCTCTCCTCATCAGTCTGGAAGACATCTCTTTGGAGAGGGTGACTCCATCATCTGCGAGTACAGTACCACGCTAGAAGTCATCCATTCTAAAATAATTTTAGAATGTTGTCTAAGTACCCGATTTGGGAAACAACTCAAATCTAGATCTAGTCAACATAATTCCTGATATACTATCCACATCCAACGTAGAGAAAACACTATGTGCCAGCCATAGTTTGATCGATTATCGTATAGGAAAATCACTTCGTATTTGTAGTATGTCAACCAGGACAGTACTCCCTACATCTTTCTTACTAGGTTCATCTATTGTTTTGATGAAGTCAATCACCTTGACTGTCACATCAAAACAAATGATCTACCTTCGCTCTCCTTTCTTTATTTTACGAATAGACACAAGCAACACGCACAACTTCTGTTGCTGCCACTGACTACTATAACCCTCTGGCAGAGTCATATATACGTGCACTTCTAAATACCTATTTGGAATGACGTTATAGTCATCTATCTGCTAGATATCTTAGCCAAGAATAGCATCAATTCCAAGTCATATCCATACGAACTTCAGCATAAACACTGAAGTAAAAGTCACATCACAATCCACAATGGGTATTTGATAAAAACTCTTCACAACAAGTCTAGCCGTATTAGGTTAGTACCTTTCCACCAACACATATCTTGAAAGATCTACTTGCTCCTAATGGGCTTCATCCCTTCAGGAGCACCCAGCAAAGTCCAAAATCCATGACTTGCTCAAATGTGTGGAGTCCATCTTGGGTATGAAATATCTGGTCACCTGGAAGTTACCACTTTCGATGACCTGCTGATAATAAGTAGGGGGAATAGCAGTGCCAAGTCATATCCATATGGACTTCAGCATAGACACTGAAGTAAAAGTCTCATCAGAATCCACAACGGGTATTTGATGAAAACTTTTTACAATAAGTCCAGTCTTATTAGGTTAGTACTTTTCCACCTGCACAGATCACGAAAGATCTACTTGGTCCTAATGGGTTTTACCTATTCAGGAGCACCCAGCAAAATCTAAAATCCATGATCTTCTTAAATGCGTGGAGTCTATCTTGGATATGAAGTATCTAGTCACCTGGAAGTCACCACTTCCTATGACCTGCTGACAACTAGTAGGACCATCATCACTATGATGCTGACCTCCCTGTCACCGTCTACGAGAAAACTGAAGTATCTCTCGGCTGTCTGAGGTCACCTCCTAAAATCTGCGGAGTGGCTAACGGTTTGTCAAGTCAAATTGAATCCTTAGATTCTACTAAATTTTCGGTAACCATTTGTGGTTCTGGAATCACTTCCGATTCTACTATACTCTCATTAGTTTATTTTGCAAAAATATTGCTTTTATAAAAAGGTGGCGAGTCAAGAACAATATAACTACTGATCTTGAAAATGGTAGAAACAAAATCCTAGCGAATTCTTGGGATAATACACAAATCGCCATTACCGAAGCGTGCCTTGAGTTTGTCAGGATTCTTCTTTTAAACAAAAACCAAATAACTTCATCTTCTAACAACCTCAAGATATGTAACCATTCTATGTCCATATAGAATCAAGGCACTAATTTAGATGGAACCAGATTCAAAAGTCATGCAGCTGTTTCCAGTGCATATCACCTAATGGAAAAAGTTCAATACATCATTACTCATCATGGAGCGCACCTACGGATGAGGCGAGAGAATCAAGTTCTCAATACTATGATGGAATACTTAGTATAAGTACCTATATCTTCGATCACCTAGAAGAATCCTGATAGTTCCAACGTATGGTTCTCTACTTTATTCTTATATCTATAAACTTCTCAAAATCCTTGGACCTTGCATTACAACGAATGCGTGTCTAAAACCAGAGAACACATAGGTAAACTTGAATGAACTAAGAGTACCAACCCCTTGTCCCGAATGACATTGGAAAACATACATTTTCATGTATATGTCCTAATAGTATACTAACGCAAACTCCGTGTACTGTAAGCAAAAACTATATCTTGGTAAAGAATGTGTTGCACCGTTATTCAATGCACCTTACCTTATACTCAACTGGTAAAAGTAAATGCTCATAACAAAATTTTCAAAATGTATATCTCACTTTATAAAATAAAGGTACATATATTGAATTTTAAAATTTGGTGCATAACAATGGTTATTCGAAACCAAATATTTTCCGTTTAAGCAAAGTCAGGCAATTTAATCCAATATCACCAATTACAATGAATTTTGATATTGAGGATCTGATTGTCTAATTCCCAATATTCTACTCCCACTCATCATCTGTAACACCGTACAAATGTGAGATCCTAATCTGGTAAATACATACTCTTGATTCAGAATTGATTGGTAAAACAGTTCTCTTTTACAAGTACCCAAAAATACTGAAACATGAAAATGTTTCATAGGGGGTAGTCAGGTATTCCTAGTAATGCCTTTTCCGTTATCCAGATTTATGACAGTAGTCGCAATTTTCTTTGCCTTCACTTCAATCCCTTTATATGTCTCTACATCTTACCTTCTTCACACCACACATATACTAATTGATTTTCCCCCTTCCCTACCTTTCGGCACCAGACTAAGGTTTGGAAGAAGACCATTCAATAAGCGTAATAGGTGTACTCTCCTAATACAAGAAGATCTCGCAACCTAAGAGAAGGTAAAGGGAAGAGACAACCGAATAATCCTATTCAAATTTCACCAGAACCTGTGGCCATCCTCGACTGAAGTAACTTCTTTGAGTTCGTATGTAACTATACAAATGCCGTTCCAAGCAATATAGATCATCATAGTGATACGAATTATTCTAAAGAAATGGAAAGGGTAAAGTAGGAGTAGCAGGGATATATGCGACTTTGTCGCGAATCAAGACTAGGCAAAGGTTAAGGGTGTAGGAATGTTCGGTTAACTAGGTTCATGAGTTTTTAAGGTAAGTCATGGGTCGTTGTACCAGAGAGAGAGAAAAGAAACACTCAGCATGCACACTATCAAGATTATATTGGTTTTCACTTTATCTAATCAAGATGGCTCCCACTGTTTTCTCGAATTCTCCTTCAAACCCTAAAAGGAAAACTAGTCGGGGCTATTTACACATTACAAGTTCGCTAACCGTTCAGCCAGGCCAGTGTTGGTACTCTGAGGGAGGTCCCCTGTGCTTTCGCATGGACCTAATTAATAACCTCAATTATGCAGAGGCATAACCTCATTAACATTTTCTAGACACCTAATAGGTTGGCTAATTGTGAAGTAAGAAATCTCCCGAGGAGTAATGCATACTCATCAGTGGGAATCGGGACCCAACTATCATCTTGTGTCAACCTGACGGAATCCACTAAAGTTACCAAACTCCAGAATGTATGCGCATGCCTGATAAGTTTACCATATATTTGAAAATCCCGATATGCTTTTTGCCCCTAGGATCTATGTAACCTTGATAAGGTCAACAAGTCAAAGGATCCCAGTCAAGTTTCAACCCGTCATTATCCTGATTGCATTAGACCTACCCGCACAGACCATTAACAAGCTCAACAAAGTCGAATGATTGTCCTAACCAATCCACATATCCATGCGACAGAAAAGTATTATAATGCTACCGCACATTACACCTTGACGAATGGCAACGACAAATGTAGCAAGAATACTAAGCAATAGAAATCTGAAATGACGGAGGGCTATGGCTGGTTTCTGACGAAAAAACATTAACGTGATGAACTTGATATCTTTGAAGGAACTCGAGTGGGTTTGAAATGGAGTGGTTTAAGCTCCACTTTTTAAAACTAGTAACATAAACCTTTGCTTAAGAGCGAACTTCCAATGAAGGGATCAGGGCTTTACCCTGATAGAATGAGGTGCGGGATATTCCTAAATGAATACCTATATGCAAAACAAAAGAATACGACTATGAGTTTTGAAGAAAACCGAGTAGTTTTAAAATTGGTTCCAACAACATTATTTAGGTTTATTTTCCTTGCATTATTCAGATAATGCGTTCCCATCATTTTAAGTTTCCATGCCACAAAAGAAACAACCAAAATAACATGCTATTTATATGCCATCAGCATTCTCCACGGGGCCCCGTCATTCACCGTTACTTAACTAACGACAGAGTGGGGGCAGGACTAGCGCAGATGCAAAACATATAGAAGTATCTACTAAATATATATATCTCAACATCGCCGGCACATAACAGTCATCATAGGCAGATAAAAATCATCACAGGTATGCGAACAACAATATGGAATAGCGGAAAATCTAGAAGCCCTACGTTTCGTTTGAGCCGTAAATGAGACACGACGTTCCCCGGTCATGTGGATAGACAATGCAATGAAGAACCTAGACCCCTACCAGTGCGGTAAGTTACCCGCCAATCTCGGAAGTGAGGCAACCCCAATCAACAAAGTGAATGGGTCACCCAGCACTTCACAGAATTCGGTAACTTGAGCACCCCTCCGTGGGTCAACCTATACCCCCTACGAGTCTGGCGAATAGCCCGCCAATTCTAGAGTAAGGCCCCCCGGTCTCAACGCCATGAGATACGGGCCCATTGCCTTCTAGAACCCGACCATTCGAGCACTCCTCTGCAGTGTAATCCTAGTACAGAAAAGAAAAATATTTACAAAATTGGTGACAGCGACCTCAACCCGGTCGTGCCCCAATAAAAGAATATACAAACTGGCAGAAACGGTAGTCCACATGTCGGACGCTCGCCCCGCGGTAATGAATATACAAATGAATCTGAACTGTACATCTAACATTGCACACAAGGCTATCCGTCACGACAATCCATCCATAACATTAGTGCAACACAGAACATCAACGTGAATAACTTGTTCGTAAACCCATCTGATTGTACAAATAGCAACCAGTCGGATTATACCGTACTATGATATTCACAGTCGCAGAAACTAACAAATGTATTGAAAAAACACGAATTCAAAATTTTGATCGATTAAAACTTTCCGCATTGGCCCTAAGTACAAACCAGTACTCAAACAAATCTGGGCCAAAACCAAATATACCAAAAATCACATTTCCATAATCTAGAGCAATAGAAAGATTTTGGGGCACAACGACCAAAACTTGACCGCGGAACTGTAGGGTTACAAGGCACTGTCACAAGGGTCTATAAGGCATAAACTATGCCCGATTTAAAATTTAGACATGCTGAACAACCCAAAGCGTGGATCTTTACGAGATAATTAGGGTTAAACATGCAAGTAAACATCTTTACAACTAAGAGTGAGGGATTACAACCTTTGTAGTCCGCTCCTGTTAGTTATATGTATGCCCTAGAGGCCATTACTGTACATAAGATGTATATTGTAGTGGATGCTGCGACATATATAGGTAGGACTTTCTTGCTCGACATGATAGTACGTTATCTGGTTGCTCTTTATCTTAACATGTATACTTATTGTCTCTCTGTTACATGTTGATAATGCCCTTAGGATGTGTACTCGACTTGCAGGACTATGATGTAGATCATACTAGTGGGGCCTGGGTAGTCCATGAGTGCATCCTTCAATGTTCCTAGTCGTGGGAATATCGAGACGGGGCATCGATATTCCAGAGTAGACTAACGTATATCTTATCGACCCATGTGATGGGCGATGGATGATCCCATATCCATTAGTGTTCGACATCAGAGATGGTATGAGGGTGCTCAGTGGTGACTGGGTACACTGATCGGACTCGCCGAGAACTCCCAGATGGTATTATACCTCACGTCAGATGGCAGTTCTCTGGTGACACTGGTACAGCTTAGTCTGTTGACCCGAGATCGTCATAGAGTCTTGTGTGTCTCCCACTGTGCTTTGATTTCCACCGTACCACGGCTCTACTGAGTCGTGCAAACAGGTGGTTTTTGGGTACAGTCCCGATTCACATAGAGGAAATGAGCGACAGGAGGGGATTCGTCTCTCCCGGTATTGGGGGTTGATGTTGCGCTATGCTCTACTGGCCATAACTGGAAATCCCTGGACAGGGTTGCACTGATTTACTGGTAAGAGTTATCAGTAGTTTCATTCTTGTTATGGACCTTACATCGGCATGACTTATCAAGCTGCTGGGGTCTGACGTTTACCACCCTTAGGCGAGATATTCGACATATCAGACGAACAGGCCGGACTGTGCGGTAAGTGTTACTGATTGGATTCGCAGGAGTGTGAGCTGGCTTGCTCGTTGATCTTATGATCGCACAAGACCTGGGTGGCCGTTACGTTTAGCAGATCGCTTGCGGCTTGTGGGTGATTGATATGATCACCGCCTACTGCCGGCGTATTGACGAGTCTTTAGAGTCTTACACAGAGGTTTCCTGGCTCAAGCAAAACGAAATAGGAGCGCATATGAGATATGTGCGGGACCGAGAATAATACCAGTATGTGATACTGTATTCTATTCTCGCGATTTGTATCACCGGACGGTTATATATGTGATATCGCGGTGCTACCGAATCAAGTGTTGATTCGATACATTGATACACTAGATATTAGTCGGTTATATGCGATATGACCGGACCATTAAATCAAGTATTGATTTAATGATTTAATGTATAATTCTATATTTGATATATTACTTTGCATTGACTAGTATTGGTTCACTTAAGATTGATTTTCTCACTTGATGTGCATAAGTTGTATATGTGATATACGTTTGTGCACTAGTTTGTATCATGATTGATGATACATGCAAACTTGGGTGTGTGTATGACTTACCCCATGTTTAAGATAATGGTTTAGGTTTTTAATTATTTTGGTAAAACAAAATGGCGGCTTTCTTTGTCTTTGCTTGAAGCTTCATGAAGCTTTCAAGCATCTTTGACAAAGTCCACTAATTTTGTTTTGCATAAGATTTTCATTAACCAAACCATTACCTCTAACCATGGTTTAGTCTCTATAAAGGTTAACACACCCATGGTTGCATCATGATAGACTTCACTTGATTATTCATTTTAAAAATAATTCATTCATATTCTTTTCTTTCTTCTTCTTCTTCTTCAAGAAGAAGAAAGCTTTCTAGAATTTTTCAAGTGAAGAAAAAGAGTGAGAAATCCAAATCCAAAGTGAACCCACTTCCTATTTCATCATCCTCTACTACTTGCCATTTAGTTTAGGGTGTTCTCTTCACAAAGTTCTTGACCTAGTGATGATGGAATTTGAGTTTGAGTCTCCTCAACGTAGATCATCTTCGGCCTCGAAGTCAACGACCTAGCCCGCTCATTTCTCCGAAGAAACCATCGCTAGGGTCTGGGATCCCGATGATCGAAGCGAAGGGACGTCAACACGTAGCTTTAAAAAAGAAGGACCGGATCTACAAAGGTTGTAATCCCTTTCACTTGTAGTTAAAATGTTTAACTTGCTTTTAGTTTCGCCTAATCTCTAGTATACGATCTTGCATAGGATTGTTCGGCACATAAAAATTTGAATCGGGCATGTCTGATGCCTTGTTGATTCTTGTTAGAGTGCCTAGGAACGCTACAGTGGTATCAGAGCCTAGCTAGAGCTTTTGGTGAAGTGTAGACGAAGTTAGAAGTCCGATCGAACTCGTAAACCCCGACGAATACCCTTCTCAGGACAATTTTCAAAACTGTGATTTTTTATGAATTAAAGATGCTCAGAAAATTAAGCAGGAAAAACTAAGAATTACTGTGAAGTACAGCCCACTGATTCGTCTATATGACCGTGGAACCACGGCCAAACCAAGGGTTTGGCGGCGGTTCCGCGGCCCAAATTATGACTTAGTCTCTCATACTTCATATATTTATTCTTAGGTCTTTTCTTGTCAATTTTTTCTGGGAATTTTTTAATTCCACTCAAGTATTGAGTTTTCTTAGGGTTGTATTGGGGACTCGTTGATTCGATCGGATAATTTAACTTTGTTTAGTTTGTCCGGGTAATTTTTAGATCATGTTAAAAAGTTCGACCGGATATCAATAACTCACTTTTTCCCCACCCGGAAAATTTCCAAATGTTGGATTTTTCCGTAGTTTAAGAACGTTCTAAGTCGTGCAAGTAACGCGATGGACCCTCTAGAAGACAACAAACCTTAACTCGATTATGTGACCGTCTTGAACTGCCTTTTGAACCTTAGGGTTTGGGGAAGTACGGCGTGCCACATGTAAGGCGTTGGCTTGACCCTTCTACGGCTGGACCGTTGGTACTGTGGCATGAAGTGGATGTTTTTAAACTTATTTTAAGTGTTGAGCTTTTCGGGAAAACTCGGGTGTTTGATTATTCGATCTGAAAGGTTAACATTGTCTATTTATGTGGAATGTGATACAATATTTGGAATCCACAAGTAGTTATGAGATAACTATTTTGAATGTTATAAATCTAGCAGTTTAGTCTCACTTGATCAGTTGCCACGGGATTTTGATGTGATCAAAAGTCCGTCGCAATCACGTTGTGTACGTGGATACTCGCCGGGTAAACTTAATAGACAGCTACACCCCATAGCCCCGACCATGTGACTGTAGGAGAACCCCGTCGCCAAAAAGCATCCGTTCGGGTGCTCGCGGCAGCGGTGTTCCGTCTTAGTGCACTTCGTCGACGGTATCGGGGGTGCGGCCGTCTACTAAAGTTTGCGATGAGCATTCGTTCTGGATGTCGGAAATCTTGTTGAATTGCCCGACTTGATATTGAAAAGAGTTTTCGATAATGAGACTAAAATGCCGGGTTTATAATTGTTAGGCATGCGATGTCTAAGGAGGTTGCGGATTCCAACTGTTGTAGTTTTGCTCTTTCTTTTCTGTGACCGTAAGTGTTGTATGTAGTTGTATCACCGGTTTTCGTTGCTATACGTCGACGATAATCGGTGTATGCATACTTACTTACGTTGATGACATGTGATGTTATGCGTTGCTGGATATGTTATATTGGATCGTCGTGTTTGAATAGCCGGGTTTTTTTATGTGAGATGAGATTTTTTCATTTTCATTCATGTAAAATTCTTTGTATATAATATTCTTTTATTGGGGCACTTCCGGGTTGAGGATGATGTCACCATTGTATATTATTTACTTTTCCGCATTAGGATAGACCCAAGGAGGGGGGCACAAGTAACCGGGTTCTAGGGTCCAGTGGGAGACCATCTCGAGGAGTCGAGTCCAGGTCCCCTAACTCTAGAATTGGTAGGGTTACTTGCCGCTCTCGTAGGGGTCTAGGGGTGTGGGATTGGCTATTCATCACGACCGTGGAATCCGTGTTTTATACATGCTCAAAATAAAACACGGATGTCCTAGTATATCCAATATTTCATATGATATTTTCTGCTGCGTTATCTGTGATGTGATCATGTGATATGTTCAGATAGATATTGTATATAGTATATATGATATATTATATAGACGTTGCTTATGTTTTACACCCGCGCTAGCCCTGCCCCGCTCTGTCGTTAGTTACCTAACCTAGCGGTGCAGACGGTACATCGAGGCGAATGCGGATGGCATAAGTGTACGTTGTATTTATCTATGATATTTAGGTGGACTTAAATGATGGGACATTCATTAATGAGATTAATGAAAGAAAATAAACCTAAAATGATGTTGTGGAATCGAATTTCAAAAATCAGGTAGCTCTAGTTGTTGCTTTGCATAGTGGTGTTCTTTGTAGAACATCCAGCACCTTATTCGATAAGGAAAGAGCCGAGATCCCTTCACCGGGAGTGACCTCTTTAGCAATAACTAGCAGATGCTACAACCTTTGGTTTGTCTTTTGACTGCTTTTCTAGTTCTTACTTTGCATAGTGGTATTGTGAATATCCTGCACCTCATTCGACGAGGAAAGAGCCGAGATCCCTTCACCGGGAGTGACCTCTTTAGAGAAACTAGCAAAAGCCTCAAAAACACTCCATTTGAAAACCACTTGATTCTACAGCGAGATCAAGTTCAAAGAGTTAAAGGTTTTATTAAAAACCATCCGCAACCCTCCATCATTTTAGGAAGTAGTGTACTTAGTATTCGTGCTTTGTTTGTTGACCATAGTCAAGTCACATTGTACGGTAGCTAAGTGATGTCTTCCTACACATCATATGATGCAATTAGTTAGGACAGTCGCGTGACTTTGTTGACCTTAGTTAAGGGTCATGTGGGTGGGTCTAATTAATCATGAAATGACGGGTAGAACTTGACTAGTGCTTATGATTTGTTGACCATAGTTAAGGTCATAAGTGCTAGGGGTAAAAACCTTTATCGGGAGTTTCAAGTGTTGAAATTTGCAATGAGATTGCATACCTTCTATATTATAGTTGGATCCTAATACACATTGCGAGTAATTGTTACTCCTGGAAGTGTTTTGCACTTTACAATTAACCGATCAAGTAGGTGTCTAGAAAGGTGTCAACGGGGTTACGCCCTTGGGAAAACGAGGTTTATTTTAATTAGGTCCGTGCGAAAGCACGGGGAACCTCCCTCAAAGTTCCGGCACTGGCCTGGCCGAAAGATTGGCGAACTTGTAGAGTGTAATTAATCCCGGCTAGTCTTTCTTTTAGGGTTTGAAGGAAGATTTGATAAAAACAGTGGGAGCCAACCTGATTAGATAAAATATATAACCAATCTAATCTTGCAAGAGCGCACGCAGAGTGTTTTCTTCTCTCTCTCTCCAGGTATCGACCATGTCACGCTTTAATCAAGATAATAATATGGATGTATTGACCGAACCCGCTTGTTATACTGAGCTGGGGAACGTTGGTCCCGCTCCAACTTATAATTGTTATAAGACAGAGCAGGAAATTGGGGATTACCAGAATTCCCGTGCCGCCCAAATGAAGAAAGTGCATGATGATGCATCTTTTTCGGGTGTGTTCATTATATAGAACTGTTTCTCAGTATCCTTTACGTCATGGGTATGAGATACCGGATCAGGATCCCGCATATGTTATCTGTTACATGGGCTACAGATAGGTAGAGAACTGAAAACAGGTGATAAATTTCAAGAATTGGAAACAGTGCAATTGTTGCAGCCAAAGTGTTGGCAGTTATCACCCTGTATTACCAGAATACACTGTATCTGAACGAATGTTATTAGATACCGAACCTGATATACAACATCATATCAGTCTCTTTATTTACTAAAGAATAATATAATTTTGTATTGTTGGATAATGTTTTGCACATTTCCTATATTAAGAGTTGATCGGTTCAGGCACGTTATCTAAAAGCATATACATTCTGAATCAGACCACAGTTCTTAACGTACAGAACACACACAAGAGGAAGAGTTCAAAAATGAACGATTCCTTCTTAAGGTATTGTAGACTAGCTCATATCAATGTGACCCGACTAGCTGAAGTTACATATTAGATGCATATTTAAATCAAATTAAATTTACATCTTGTGAAACTTGCCAGTCATGTCACAAAGATAAGATGACCATAGCTCTGTTCACTCGAAACAGAGAAAAAGTTAGTGAACTTTTGGGACTGATACATAGTGATGTATGTAGGTCCCCAGTCTACATATACCAGGACTGGTTCTTTGTACTTCCTTACATTCACTGATGATCTCTCAAGATTCGGACACATGTTCCTGTTGAATCACATGTCTGAAGCTTTTGAGGAATTCAAAGAATATAAGTCAGAAGTAGAGAACCAAAACGGGTATAAGTATTATGTCCTATGATGAGATCAGGGAGGAGAATACTTGTGCATGGAATTCTTGGACTATTCTAAAGGAGAATGAGATTCTCTGTCGGTGTTACTCCTCTGAATACACCATAGCACAACGGTGTATCAGGGCGGAGCAATCGCACCCAATGAGATATGGTGCACTCTATGATGAGTACTACTAAGTTACCTATTTCCTTTTGGGGGTTGTGCACTTGAGAAGCTGCATACCTATTGAATTCCAATCAAATCAATGCCTACCACTCCATATGAGATATGGTATGGGAAGAGCCCATCTCTTAAGTAAGCTAAGATTTGGGATTGTCCGGCCTATGTCAAAAGCAAAATCCGGACAAGATCGAGGCAAGGTCAGTTCTGTAGAACTGGAAGGAGTTCCAGCTATACAAACTACAACTGATGATTTGACAGAACCAAAGGATTCAATAGTCCCCGACGAACCTCAGCCTCTCCGCCGATCTGGTAGGGTTCCTCATCCGCCTGAGAGATACTTCGGTTTCTCGATGACAGTGGGAGTGAGGAATGCATCATGAGATGATGACCCAACTAGTTTCGAGCAGGCCATCGAGAGTAGGGACTCTGTAAGAATGGATGGATGCTTAGCAATCAGAGATGGAATCCATGTACACCAACAAAGTATGGACTTTGGATGCTATATCTGAAGGGTTGAATCCCCATCAGGAGGAAGTATATCTTGAGAAGATTACTTGGTGTAGATGGAAAAGTTGAGACTTTCAAAGCTAGATTTGTTAATGGTTTTCGTCATCAACCAGGCCTGGATAATGATGAAACCTTTTCCAGTGGCTATGCTTAAGTCCATCCGGATCCTACTTAACATTGCTACGTACAATGACTACGATATCTGGTGGTTGGGTGTCATGACTATTGATTGGTAGAGTTTTTGCATGTTCAAGTTTATCACCGCAATCAAGACGGTTTCGCTTGTAGCTAGCCGGTTGAGTACGGGTCGTCCGCAGGGAGATGGGAATCTTTTTCCATGTGCTTTAACGAGTTAAGTCCAAATGTCCAGGTTTGTTTGAGATTAAGTATGTGCTAAAATGATATATAAAGAAAGCTTGTTAGGGTTAGGATTAGGTTAGTTTGAGTTTGGAGTCGCTCACTTCTTTCGTTTCCACTCTTAATATCGGTGTTACGGTAATCGGCAACAACGGGGATTAGCACGACTAGGAAGGAACTTGCGAGTATAAGCTAGGCTTTCCAACGCTTAATTTCTTCCTTTTGGTGCTTGCCCGTCAGTTCTTGGCTCTTAGCCTTAACCTCCGGTTAATTCAACCACAACCGGTCTCACTAAGGAATCACCGCTATCATGTAGGATAGGGTGCCGTAGGGAGCGGATTGTGGTTCAATTAACGGGAGTCCGAATTAAGATGTTGGGCAAGGAAAGAGTGAGAGAGATTTACTTCTCTCAAAATTTCCTTATCCTACCATAACAAGTAAGAAAACTACTCACCCATTATAAGAAAAAAGAGAATACAACAAAAGGAGGAAGATAGAAAGAAGGAGGTTAGAAGATTACAACTAGCTATTTGAGACCTCACCTTGGCAAGGATCAAGCTTAAGCATCATTATTGTTAAGGATAAAGAAAAAGAGAACAAGAAAGAAACAAACAGCAAATAACGACACTAGATTAGCAAATGAAAAATACAAGCAATTATAATTAACAATAAGACAAGCATGGTAACAAAAAGAACTCTTTATTCATCACTTCACTCACAAAAGCTCACTACAAGGTTTTAATGGAGAAGAGAAGAAGAACAACAACATGTATTCTAAAATCTAAATACAAGAATAAGCACCCTTGGCTTTGGCAAGTTCTGGACTATTTATAGGCAGGGAACTATAAACCTAGGGCAACAAACTGACTCCATATAGAATGACCAAAATACCCCTGAAACCTCATCCACTGCGGAGCCCGTACGGCCGCGGTTCCACGGCCTAAGCATGCTTATGCCGCGGAACCGCGGCCCTTTAGTGGTGTTAGGCCAAGAAATTTGGTGGTTTTCCCTTATTTTTAGTACTGTTCGGTGTGGTATATGTTTTTTCTCAGAATCTCTTCATAATATTTCCAGAATTTCAGCAGAACAAAAGGTGATGTAATGTGGATCTTTTGTCATGATTTTTCTTAAGCTCCGCGTAGATATGTTGGATCTTGTATTGCCATTGAGCTTTGTGCTTGAAAATGACATTGATTTGCAATTTTGTCCGTTAAACTGGTGTGCGGCAACATACGGATAGAGAGCGGAGACCCGTGTTTTATCTGTGGTTGGCAGTAATCCGGAATTTTCGTGCTTTTCCATGAATTTCACTATTTAGAGCTGAGAACCTGTATCCTGCAATTGACTAGCAAACACGGCTCAAGAGTACCTACCGATAAGCAATGTGATAAAAATTAGGCGGTATAAAAATGCAAAAATCTGATATGAACAACTATTTTTCTAATTACTGATTTAGAAGAGAACGTCTATAAGTACACAGCTAGAGTGCTTCGTAAACAGTGGGAGCAGCGGAAACGTGTCCAAGTTGCTTTACAGAATAAAGCAGGCATCGCGGAGTTGGAACATCTGTTTTGATGTGGTAGTCAAAGAGTTTGACTTCATCAAAATGGCAGAAGAACCTTGTATATACAAAAGGGTAGTAGAGGGTAAGGTGGTCATCCTCGTATTGTACGTGGACAACATACTCTTGATAGGAAAAGAGTTTCCTATGCTACGATCGGTCAATCTCCTCTTATAACAAGGATTCTCTATATAGGATCTATGTGATACCTCTTAAATCCTAGGTTTTATATCTATGAGATAGATCTAAATGGATATTAGGATTCTCACTAGGTAAAGTGAGATGGTATCAATCGATCCTGGGGAGAATCACTGGAAAAGTTCCAGGGTGATAAGGACGACTGAATGTCAGTCGCAGGCATTGTCTTTACCCTCAGTGGAGGGATGGTATGTTGGAAGAGTTCCAAGCTAGATACCGTGGCAAACTAGACGATAAAGGCTGGTGATATCGCTATCAAAGACACTACCAAAGAGGCAGTTTCGGTATATATTAGTTCATGAGATGAACTAGGTTCCTACCATTGTGTGACAATGGAAGTGTGGCTTTTGCCCAGGAACCCCGGTCCCATCAGTGACCCAGACATATTCTGAGGCAGCATCATCTGATCATGGAGATAGTTGATCTCTAGGGTGATCGAGGTTAGGAGAGTAGACTCAAAGGACAACACGGCGGATCCACTCACAAAGGCTTTTTCCCAGAGAGAGACTTTTATGGGATGGTTGAGTATGAGATACTGCAACCACTGCTACAGATGGCCCTAGTGCAAGTGGGAGATTGTTAGTTATATGTATGCCCTAGAGGCCATTACTGTACATAAGATGTATATTGTAGTGGATGCTGGGGACATATATAGGTAGGACTTTCTTGCTTGACATGATAGTACGCTATCTGGTTGATCTTTATCTTAACATGTATACTTATTGTCTCTCTGTTACATGTTGATAAAGCCCTTAGGATGTGTACTTGACTTGCAGGACTACGATGTAGATCATACTAGTGGGGCCTGGGTAGTCCATAAGTACATCCTTCAATGTTCCTAGTCGTGGGAATATCGAGACGGGGCATCGATATTCCAGAGTAGACTAGCGTATATCTTCTCGACCAATGTGATGGGCGATGGATGATCCCATATCCATTGGTGTTTGACATCAAAGATGGTATGCGGGTGCTCAGTGGTGACTGGGTACACTGAACGGACTCTCCGAGAACTCTCTGATGGTATTATACCTCACGTCAGATGGCAGTTCTCTGGTGACACTGGTACAGCTTAGTCTGTTGACCCGAGATCGTCATAGAGTCTTGTGTGTCTCCCACCGTGCTTTGATTTACACCCTACCACGGCTCTACTGAGTCGTGCAAACAGGTGGTTTTTGGGTACAGTCCTGATTCACATGGAGGCAATGAGCGATAGGAGGGGATTCGTCTCTCCCGTTATTGGGGGTTGATGTTGCGCTATGCTCGACTGGCCATAACTGGAAATCCCTGGCCAGGGTTGCACTGATTTACTGGTAAGTGTTATCAGTAGTTTCAAGCTTCTTATGGACCATACATCGGCATGACTAATCAAGCTGCTGGGGTCTGACGTTTACCACCCTAGGCGAGATATGCGACATATCAGACGAACAAGCTGGATTGTGCGATAAGTGTTACTGATTGGATTCGCAGGAGTGTGAGCAGGCTTGCTCGTTGATCTTCTGATCGTTCAATACCCGGGTGGCCGTTACGTTTAGCAGACCGCTTGCGGGTTGTGGGTGATTGATATGATCACTGTCTACTGCCGGCGTATTGACGAGTCTTTAGAGTCCTACATAGAGGTTTCCTGGCTCAAGCGAAATGAAATAGGAGTGCATATGAGATATGTGCGGGACCGAGAATAATACCAATATGTGATACTGTATTCTATTCTCGCGATTTGTATCACCGGACGGTTATATATGTGATATAGCCGGGCTACCGAATCAAGTGTTGATTCGATACATTGATACACTAGATATTAGTCGGTTATATGCGACATGACCGGACCATTAAATCAAGTATTGATTTAATGATTTAATGTATAATTCTATATTTGATATATTACTTTGCATTGACTAGTATTGGTTCACTTAAGATTGATTTTCTCACTTGATGTGCATAAGTTGTATATGTGATATACGTTTGTGCACTAGTTTGTATCATGATTGATGATACATGCAAACTTGGGTGTGTGTATGACTTACCCCATGTTTAAGATAATGGTTTAGGTTTTTAATTATTTTGGTAAAACAAAATGGTGGCTTTCTTTGTCTTTGCTTGAAGCTTCATGAAGCTTTCAAGCATCTTTGACAAAGTCCACTAATTTTGTTTTGCATAAGATTTTCATTAACCAAACCATTACCTCTAACCATGGTTTAGTCTCTATAAAGGTTAACACACCCATGGTTGCATCATGATATACTTCACTTGATTATTCATTTTAAAAATAATTCATTCATATTCTTTTGTTTCTTCTTCTTCTTCTTCAGGAAGAAGAAAGCTTTTTAGAATTTTTCAAGTGAAGAAAAAGAGTGAGAAATCCATATCCAAAGTGAACCCACTTCCTATTTCATCATCCTCTACTTGTTGCCATTTAGTTTAGGGCGTTCTCTTCACAAAGTTCTTGACCTAGTGAAGATGGAGTTTGAGTTTGAGTCTCCTCGACGTAGATCATCTTCGGCCTCGAAGTCAACGACCTAGCCCGATCATTTCTCCGAAGAAACCATCGCTAGGGTCCGGGATCCCGATGATCGCAGCGAAGGGACGTCAACACGGAGCTTTAGATGTGAAGGACCGAATCTACAAAGGTTGTAATCCCTTTCACTTATAGTTAAAATGATTAACTTGCTTTTAGTTTCGCCAAATCACTAGTATACGAATCGGCACATAAAAATTTGAATTGGGCATGTTTGATGCCTTGTTGAACCTTGTTAGAGTGCCTAGGAACCCTACAGCTTCTTCACTTGATAAGCTCCGAGTAGTAGTCCCTTCGCCGCGATCCATGATCTCCCGGACTCAAGAGAAGCTCCACAACCCGAATGATCCATGCTTGCTTGAAGTCTTCCTACTCAAAGATGATCTACCTTGAAGTTTCTTTAACTCAAGCTCTCACTCTCTAATCAAGTATTAATGAGATGAACTCCCCAATCTAGTTGGCTAGATTAGATGAGGATGATGAAGTGGGATTTATGCTCTCTTTTATTTTTTATTTCTCACACTAATTCATCACAAATTCAAAAGCTACAAAGCTTTTTTTGGAGGAAGAAGAAGGTGAAGTCTTTTGTGATGAACTATGAAAAATTACTATGCACACAAATGAACCTAAAGTTAATCATATGAATCATTAACTCATGTAGAGAGCTTACTAGGGTTTAGGGTGTGGGTTGGGTTAAATAATATCATAGCAAAATATCTTAGCAAGAAACAAAATAAAAACTTCTAGAAGAATCTAGAAATGATTAACCAAAATCAAACCCTAACAATGTTTAATCTCCACTAATCATGTTGCATTTGTAATCATAACTTGTTACAATATTATATATCAAATATATAATATATTTTTGTAACATAAGAAAATAATACAATTAACATATATCGCATATACATCAATGTATTATCTGGTGAGAAAATAAATAATAAAGCGAGCCAATATTATATAATGTAATGTAATATATCACATATATAATTATACATTAAATTATCGAATCAACACTTGATCCGACAATTCGGCTATATCGAATATAACTGACTAATATATCATGTACCGATTCATCGAATCAACACTTGATCCGATGACCCGGCTGATATCAAATATCGCCGGCCAATATCATACATCGCAAGAATAGAATACGGTATCTCATATCGTATTATTCTCGATCCCGCACATATCACATATGTGCTCCTACTCCGTTTTCCATGAGTTAAGAAACCTCTGTGTAGGACTCTAAAGAATCGTCAATACGCCGGTAGCAGGTGATGATCATATCAAACACCCACAAGCTGCAAGCGGTCAGCTAAACGTAACAGCCACCCAGGTATTGAACGATTAGAAGATCAACAAGCAAGCCTGTACATTCTCCCGTGAATCCAATCAGTAACACTCCCGTACAGTCCGGTCTCTTCGTCTGATATGTCGCATATCTCGTCTAGGGGTGGTAAACGTCAGACCCCAGTAACCGATAAGTCGTGTCGATGTGTGGCTCATAACAGGTCGAGAAACTAATGGTAACACTTACCAGCAAATCTCTATATCAGCCCTGGCCAGGGACTTCCAGTTATAGCCAATCGAACACAGCACAACATCAACTCCCTATACCGAGAAAGACGAATCCCCTCCTATCGCACATTGCCTCCATGTGATTCGGGACTGCACCCAAAATCCACCTTTTTGCACGCCCTCTTGGAGGTGGTAAGGTGGAAATCAAAGCACAGTAGGAATCACATAAGACTCTAGGACGATCTCGGGTTTACAGACTAACCTGTACTAGTGTCACCAGAGAACTGCCATCTGACGTGAGGTATAATACCATCTGGGAGTTCTCGGCGAGTCTATGCAGTGTACCCAGTCTCTACTGAGCACCCTGTTAGTTGTATGTATGCTCTAGAGGCCAGTATTGTACAGATGATGTATATTATATTGGATGCTTGGAAATATATAGATAGGACTTTCTTGCTCGATATGATAGTATGCTATCTGGTTGCTCTTTATCTTAACATGTATACTTGTCTCTTGATATTGTCTTATAGTTACATGTTGGTAAAGCCCTTAGGATGTGTACTTGAGTACCTAAACTATGATGCAGATCATACTAGTGGGGATAGAATAGTCCATAAGTACATCCTTCAAGGTCCCTAGTCGTGGGTGTATCGAGACGGGCCATAGATATACCAGAGTAGACTAACGTATAGCTTCTCGACCCATATAGATGGGAGATGGATGATCCCATATCCATTAGTGTTTGACATCAGAGATGATATACAGGTACTCAGTGGAGACTGGGTACACTGGACGGACTCGCTGAGAACTCCGAGATGGTATTATACCTCACGTCAGATGGCAGTTCTCTGGTGACACTTGTGCAGGTTAGTCTGTAGACCTGAGATCGTCATAGAGTCTTGTGTGATTCCCACTGTGCTTTGATTTGCACCTTACCACGTCCAAAAGGGCGTGCAAAATGGTTGTTTTTGGGTACAGTCCCGAGTCACATGGAGGCAATGAGCGATAGGAGGGGTTTCGTCTCTCCCGGTATTGGGGGTTGATGTTGCGCTGTGCTCGATTGGCCATAACAGGGAAGTCCCTGGCCAGGGATGATTTAGAGATTTACTGGTAAGTGTTACCAGTAGTTTCTCGACCCCTTATGAGCCTCACATCGGCACGACTTATCGGTTGTTGGGGTCTGACGTTTACCACCCCTAGACTTGATATGCGATATATCAGACGAGGAGACCGGACTGTACGGGAAGTGTTACCGGCAGGCTTTTACAGGAGTTAGAGCGGGCTTGCTTGCTGATCTTCTGATCTCTCAATACCCGGGTAGCCGTTACGTCCAGCTAGTACCGCTGACGGCTTGTGAGTGTTTGATGTGATCATCACCTACTGCCGGAGTATTGACTAGTCTTTAGAGTCCTGAATAGAGGTTTTACTGGCTCAGGCAAAACGAAATAGGATCACGTATGTGATATATGCGGGACCGAGAATAATGTGTGTATGTGATACCGTATTCTATTCTCGCGACTTTTTGTATCGGTCGGTTATATATGATTTAGCCGGGTTATCGAATCAAGTGTTGATTCGATAAGTCGATACAATGGATGTTAGTCGGTTATATGAGATATGACCAGATTATTAAGTCAACTATTGATTTAATAATTTAGTGTATAATTGTATATTAGATATATACTAGTTTACATTAACTAACACTTGTTCACTTAAGGATTTTTCTCACATGTGCACAATTTAATATATATATGTGATATATATTAAAATGTGTTTTCTTTTTGTATCATGGTTCATGATACAACATTCATGGGTGTATGAGACTTACACCATGCTATTTGTTTTGTTGGGTTTAATGTATTTAAAGTAATTACAAAATTAGAAAATGCATGAAGCTTGTGGAAGCTTGTGGATGCATTGACTAAAGTCCGCTAAGTTTGTTTTTAATTTAGATTTTTGTTAACCTAACCATCACACTTAGCCATGATTAAGTCTCTACATGAGTTAGTATATGATACTCACTCACCATGGTTAGCTTACTTACTTGATCATTATCTTTCTCATTTCATTTCTTCATCTTCTTCCTTGAGCTAGAAAGCTCTCTAGGGTTTGATCCAAAGTGAGTAGTGATTGATCTCAAAAACTATCTATTAACCGCAATCAAGAACGGCGTCGCGTTGCAGCTAGGCGGTGAATACGGGTCGGTCCACAGGGATGTTGTGAATTTCCTAGTCACTCTTACGAGTTAATTACGAACGGTGTGAATGGATTAATTAAATCTAAAAACTAAATTAATCTAGGGCAATTGAATTAAAGATCTAACTATCTAACTAGGGCAAAGAATTAAATTTAATCTAGGGCATAGTATGAAAAATTACCTAGGGCAAGAATTGAAATTAATTACTTACTTTACAGATGGCTCTCTCCAAACATCAACACAAGACTTGTCAGATCTGATTTTCTGAAATGAAAAGAGGCATCGATGCTCTCCAAAAGAAATCTAAATTTTATTGATAAAAAGAGGCATAGGGAGGCATAGCCTTTACAAGATTTAGAGTTCCTATTTATAGAGGATAGGAACCCTAGGGTTACAATTGACTCGCACATCTGTTTTTTACAAAAATACCCCCTAAGAAAAAGACCTAATCAACGCCCCGCGCACCGCTACCAAAATCCACCGACACGGGCACTACATGGCCGCGGAACCGCGGCCCGAGGCATGGTTTGGCCGCGGTTCCGCGGCCAAATAAGGGATTTGGTCTCTGTATTTTTCTGTGCAGGCTTGTCTTGACTGGTACTTCCTGTTTCTGTAGGTCTTTTCTTAGATTGGATTCTATGTAGATCCTTCTATTTGTTGGTTGTTGTTCCACTTTTGCGTCGTCTTTTACCTTTTTCACTGTTTTAGATACAAGAATTTGTAACCTGTAACATGTAGCAGACATGCGTCAAAAGCACCTGTTTATTTATAAAATGAATAAGAATGGGGAGTATAATAATGCAATATTATGGTATGAACAAATACCCCCAAACTTATCTTTTGCTCGTCCTCGAGCCAACTTAATTTTTATTCTCGACAAAAACCTAACCGCACTTTCGCAAGGAAACGCGATTGCACTGAGCTCGTGCAACAAGTCGTTAAACCTCTAGGTGTCCCTAGTAGGAGGATTGTTGTCTCCTGAGGGTTTTCAGCAGATACTACCCACAAAATCCTATCAATTTGACTTTTCGACTTTAATTCTCCAATTAGGTTTTCTAACAAGGAATTCTATTATCGTCGACTCGTAAATTATCCACCCATATTCTTCACACTTCCTCATCATTTAACTTAAAATCATATATGTTCTACAGACCTACTTAGCTTTCGACATTTCTTAAGTTTTCATTCTAGGGTTCCATCTCCACTTAGGAATTTCTATCAACTCTACTAAAGATACAAGTTCTATTTTTCACTCCTTTCTCTCATCTAAACTCCAATCACATATCCCTACATGTGTGTATAAATCACCCCTACACTTGGAAATTCAAATCAAGCAATCATACCCTTGTCCGTTGTCCAAAGTACTTTTTAATTGGTGAATTTTTAATTGAATTTTTTCTTACACATCCTTCATGCGACCGTTAATACTTCTTGAGGTGCCAACAACCGATTACAAGATGCGTTTGCACTTTAAATCGTACTTCCTAGTCTTGCAATACCCAAGGTTTTAGCAGTGACTCCCAAACCAGTTGGTCTAAGGCACTAGGTGATGAAGCACTCTCGCTAAATATTTTTCTATTTTTACAACCTTAAGTAATCACAAAAACCAGTGTTCATTTTTTTTCTTTATTCACTTTTTTTCTTTTATTTTCATAGTACTAAGGACTTTAGACAAAAGCATTTCAAGGTCTCTTCTACTATTCCAAGTTTTAAGGTGCGTGATTGTGCAAATTGTAGGGTATACATTTTCAGAATCTAGACTTAAGCTAGGAACTATTTTTCAAACTTATACTCTAATAAGAACATCAATACTTTTCCTTCGTTTCGACTTAGCCCAAGAAGTGAACCCAAAATTGCCTATTTCTAAATAAACTACAAAGACATATACTCTCTGCCGTTAAACTTTAAGGAAGGTTATTTTTAGGGTTTTTAATTTACTAAATCTAAGATCTATTTGTTCCTAGCCAATTAACCTATCTGTCAAACTTTAGTCAAAAAAGCCAAAATTGAATACAATAATTTTTATAATTTTTGAAATTTTCAAATTTTTATGGGTTTTAAAATAAGTATGCAAATGCAAATATATGTACAAATAAATGCGAAGGATGAAGTCGTACCGAGCATACCCCCAAACTTAAACTTGACAGTGTCCTCACTGTCATGCTACACAGAGGGTCAAAATGTCGGCACCCCCCTGTTTATTTATGTATAATTTTTTTTTATTTTATTGTTTTGAAATTTTTATGTTATTTTTTTATTAGAAAAAGAAAACAAAAAAAATATATGTACATATATACAACAAGGTTCCCTCCAAACTTAAGCTTGGCCTTACACAAGCCAAAGGTTAGCACCAACCATTCAAAAATCTTGTCGTGGTAATGATCTAGTTGGTGAAAGAATGGAATGGAAATAAAAGAAATGAGAAACACACGAGACTCTGTGGAAAGAAGAGTGGAATATGGTCTCTGTGGAGGAGAAGAAGGGCGGAAAAGAGAAAGAAGGGTCACGCGATCTTGAGGGTGTAAATCGAGTGAATAAATTAGCGCAATTTGTGATGACCGAAGTGTGAGAACTGATTGTGCTAATCTATCAACTCGTCGTGAAATGGGGTCAAATCCCTCAAGATTCGCAAGAAAACATGGGTACGCCGAACTTGGTATAGGAGATGAAAGCGTAATGGTCTCTTGTAAGGTCAGAACGATAGGAAGGACGAAAGGGAGTGAATTAGTGATAGTATCATTCTCACCGTAGTAAACTGTCTCGAACATGAAAGATTCCATTAATGGTTCGAAACTACTGTAAGCAACCGAGTCTGATGGTTCAACTAACTCATCTGAAAATGTAAAAGACTCAAACTCGGGCGGTGAATCATCAACATCGTCCGAAAAAGTAAAACGCTCGTAAGTGTTATCGTCTGTGAGAACTGTGTCAGATTCAAAGGAAAACTTTTCAAGCTCACAGTATTCAAGCGTGGTCGGAACGATGGAAAGGAAAGAGGGTGATATAACAGTTAAAGGTTCAGGAGGATGAATTGGAAAATCCGACACATCAAACAAAAATGGTTCAACCTCAATATTATCCTCAAGACTCTCCTCAATACTATCCTCATAATTCTCCTCAATATTTAACTCATCCATTCCATTATCATCAAAATCAAGACGCATATGAGGTTCGGGAGAAATATCTAATGACCCGAGATGATGAGTTGAACATTAAATTTCAATCAAATCGACAGGTTCATCATCCGAAATATTCCCGGCGTCTATATCCTCAATCAAGTGAAAATCAATTTTTTCTGACTCCTCATCAAAAGCATGGATACTTATCAATTCAGGTTCTAGATTGGAGATGTAAAGGTCAAACGGATTAGGTGCGGTTTCACTCGAAAGGGGTTCCTCACAATTTGGCAAATCAAGCACTACAAAGTCGCACAACTCATCATTTTGGACACATGTTTGAAAATTAGAGTTGTTGGATTCAATTGGGTATGGGTAGGTTTGATTTGGAAATCCTCTCGCATTCTCTCTCTCTCCAACCGCCTCCTTATACATTGAAAAATTTGAAGCTAGTTGAAAACTAGCTGCCGGTTCACAAGGTTGTCTAAGGGCGGTAATGGATGCTTCCACATTCTTAGCCATTTTGTTTGTTGCTAAGATATAAGCCTCCAACGACTCTTCCAAACTAGACTTGGGTGGTAAGGGGGTTTCGGTAAAAGATTCGAAATTGTGTGGATATATGAAACTCCTAAAAGGCTGTGTAGAAACAGTGTCTAGTGAAGGTGGGAAAGTCGGGTAGGACTGGTAGGAATTGGATGGTTGGAAAGGAGTAGGGTCAACATGTGGATAAAAAGATGAATGGACTTGTTGATCCCTAGAACTAGATGTGTGGAGAGGGGTGAAAGATCGGCTACGAGATTGAGCAATATGCTCAGCAATGGACATCGGTTTAGGAGTTACAGCTGGACTCGAAAAAGTGGCATCAACATATGAAGGTGGTGATGGTTGACTTGGTTGACACAAAGTGGGTTGCAAAGTCAAACTATTTCTCCTAGACGCTTCTATTTGATCTTTCAAAGATATTTTTGGCATGGAGGGATCTTCTTTAAATCGACCGAAACAATTGACGTACGACGCAAAGTTAGGTTCGGGATACCAAAGTTCGGTAAGAGATTTATGATGTGGGGTACCCATGATGTCAGAAGGAGAAGAGAAAGAAGGTGGGTGTAAGTGGGGTGCAAGGATTTCTTAGCGACAAAATTTTGCAAGTTTTTATAAAAAAAATTCCTCTTATTTTTTTTATTTGTTTTGCAAATATTTTCGATGAAGGGCTTAGACACAAACGCAATCAACCACAAATGCACAATCAGGCCTAGATCTAGGGTCACCTAGGTCAGCTAGACAGCTCCTAACTGTTCCAAAGGGCTAGAGATAGGACCTCAAACCGCTTCTTCACCGCCAATTGCGCCAGGTAAGTGCCAGGTAAGTGGGAGGCTCCCCGCTACAAGTAGCGGTCCTGATTAAGTAACCACTTGCCTTGAAACACTTGCCTAGACACCGCAAAGTCAGGTTAGGATTAACGGCCGATGCCTATGACTAGTCCTCTGTCCTATTGAGCTCGAAGTCCTTAGGGCTTACTCTAGTATTATTTTAATTAAAGATTGGTCAATGCAAATGCCTTATGTGATTTCTGGGGTCCTGGGAAGGGTGATGAAATCCCCACCCAATTTGAATTGGTCAAAAGCCCCTTAAAGTCAGTTTTAAAGATATGCAAAATAGTAAATCACTTGCAATCAAAGATTTTTATTTTATGCGGCGCAAAGAATCCTGCACAAGATTTGTTATTTGGAAGGGAAGACTTTTTAATGCGCCAAAAATCCTGCAGGAGATTTGAAAAAAGATATATTTTAGGTTGCATAGGGGGGAAATGGAAACAAACAGTGAAAATTTCGCGCGATGACGTCAGCATGACGCGGCGCTTCAGCGGTGGGAGCGCGCTTGTGCGGCGGAATGGCGGCGGTACGGAGGCTTCAGGTCTCCAAAAAAATTGTGCTGTTCTGATTTTCCAACCTTTTTCTGTTCTGATATATCTTTTTCTGTTTCGAACTCTGGATTTTTCCAGATCCGTCTCGATTGTAGATCCTGCAAAATTCAAACAAAAAATACGCCTCACAAAATACAAAGATGATAAATTTTTATATTTTTTGATTTTTCAGTTTTTAGATTTTTTTAATTAAGACTAACCCGAAATTGCAAAAAGAAAATAACACGCCATCCCCGGCAACGGCGCCAATTGATTGATCTCAAAAACTATCTATTAACCGCAATCAAGAACGGCGTCGCTTTGGAGCTAGCCGGTGAATACGGATCGGTCCGCACGGATGTTGTGAATTTCCTAATCGCTCTTACGAGTTAATTACGAACGGTGTGAATGGATTAATTAAATCTAAAAACTAAATTAATCTAGGGCAATTGAATTAAAGATCTAACTATCTAACTAGGGCAAGGAATTAAATTTAATCTAGGGCAGAGAATGAAAAATTACCTAGGGCAAGAATTGAAATTAATTATTTACTTTACAAATGGCTCTCACTAAACATCAACACAAGAGTTGTCAGATCTGAATTTCTGAAATGAAAAGAGGCATCGATGCTCTCCAAAATAAATCTAAATTTTATTGATAAAAAGAGGCATAGCCTTTACAAGATTTAGAGTTCCTATTTATAGAGGATAGGAACCCTAGGGTTACAATTGACTCGCACATCTGTTTTTTACAAAAATACCGCGTAAGAAAAATACCTATTCAACGCCCCGCGCACCGCTACCAAAATCCACCAACACGGGCACTATATGGCCGCGGAACCGTGGCCCGAGGCATGGTTTGGCCGCGGTTCCGCGGCCAAATAAGGGATTTGGTCTCCGTATTTTTCTGTGCAGGCTTGTCTTGACTGGTACTTCCTGTTTCTGTAGGTCTTTTCTTAGATTGGCTTCTATGTAGATCCTTCTATTTGTTGGTTGTTGTTCCACTTTGCGTCGTCTTTTACCTTTTTCACTGTTTTAGATCTAAGAATCTGTAACCTGTAACATGTAGCAGACATGCGTCAAAAGCACCTATTTATTTATAAAACGAATAAGAATAGGGAATATAATAATGCAATATTATGGTATGAACAAGTAGCATTGTGAGAAATAAAATTCTAAAGAGAACCCACTTCCTATTTCTCCATCCTCTACTATACTAGCACTTTAGTTTAGGGTGTTTGCTTCACTAATTCTCTAGTTAGTGAAGTGGTAGCTTGAGTCGGTATTCCCTCGACGTAGATCATCTTCGGCCTCGAAGACTTCAAGCAAGGACGCATCTTTCACCTCGTGATGCCATGCAAGAGCCCGGGAGAACCATGATCGCACCGAAGTTACGACGACAAGGAGCTTTAGAAGTGAAAGACCGATCTACAAAGGTTGTATTTTGTATTCACTTAGTCATAGAAGCTATTTACTTGCATGTGAAACCCTAATTTTCTAGCAATGATCTTGTTTAGGGTTGTTAGGGACGGCTAAAATTTTAATCGGGCATGGTTGATACTTTCTTAATACTTGTTAGAGTGCCTAGTAACCCTACAGTGGTATCAGAGCCTAGATAGAGCATTAGGCGTCGTGTTTCGAAGTTAAAACTCCGATTGAACCCCGATACGACAAACTAGACCCCCTCTCTGGAAAAATTTTGAAAACTGTGATTTTTCTGAATTAAAAATACATAAAAAATTCAGCAGGGAAATATAAGAAACACTGTGAAAAACGAGACAGTAAGCCGTACAATTGGCCGTGGAACCGCGGCAATACCCTACTTGCGCCGCGGATTCGCGGCCGTACATAAGACTTACTGCCTCGTTTTGACACAGTGACATCCGTAGGTAAAAGTGCTATTTTCTGGGTATTTTGTTATCTGACTCATGTGTTGAGTAATATGAGGTTTATTTTGTATTCGTCGATTCGATCGGAAAATTTAATTTCGTTATGTTTTCCGGATATTTAGAAACTATTAAAATGTTTGAACGAATATCATTAACTCAATTTTTCCCGGCACGAAAAATTTTCAAGTGTTGAATTTTTATCGAGTTTAATCTTTCGGAAAAACGTGCATGTAACATGATGGACCCTCTAGAAGAACACAAACCTTAACTCAATTATGTGACCGTCTGAACCGCCTCTAAACCTTAGGGTTTGGGGCGGTACGGCGTGCCACATGTGAGGCGTTGGCTTGACCCTTCTACGGCTGGACCATTGCTACTGTGACGTATTTTGGAATTTTTGAACTCCGCTCATGTGTTGAGCTATTTAGCAAATTTTGGGTATTTGATTATCTGTTCGGAAAGTTTAATACTGTCTATTTATCTGAAATGTGATAAAATATGTGGAATTCATAAAGTTAGGCATGAAATGCAAAGTATGTGATATTTCGGATTTACGATGTCTAAAGAGATTGTGGATTCCAAATGTTGTAGTTTTACAGTTTCTTTTCTGCGACCGTAAATGTAATATGTGATATCGCCGGTTTCGTTACAATATGTCAACGACAATTGGGATGCGCATATTTACTTACGTTGATGACATGTGATGTTATGTGTTGCTGGATAGGTTATATTGGATCGTCGCGTTTTGAATAGCCGGGGGTTTTATGTGAGATGAGAGTTTTTTATTTTCATTCATGTAAAATTAAATGTATGTAATATTCTTTTATTAGGGCACTTCCAGGATGAGGTTGATGTCACCATTTGTATATTATTTACTTTTCCGCACTAGGATAGACCCAAGGAGAAGAGCACAAGTAACCGGGTTCCAGAGTCCAGTGGGAGACCAACTCGAGGAGTCGAGTTCGGGTCTCCTAACTCTAGAATTGGTAGGGTTTCTTACCTCTCTCGTAGGGTTCTAGGGGTGTGGGTTTGGCTATTCATCACGACCGTGTAATCCGTGTTTTATAGAGGCTCAAATAAAACACGGACGTCCTAGTATATCCAACGTTTCATATGTTTCTTCTACTGCGATATCTGTGATGTGATCATTTGATATGTTATGATAAATACTTGTATATAGTATATATGATATATTATATAGACGTTACTTATGTTTTAAACCCACGCTAGCCCTGCCCCGCTCTGTCGTTACTTACCTAACCTAACAGTGCACGAGGGGACATCGAGGCGGATGCAGATTGCATAAGTGTACGTCGTATTTATCTGTGATGTTTAGGTGACTTGAATGATGGGAATTCATTAATTTGATTAATGAAATAAAAGAAACCTAAAATATGTTGTAGAATCAAATTTTCAAAAAGGGTAGCTACAGTTTTTTGCTTTGCATAGCGATATATATGATATATCCTGCACCTTATTCGATGAGGAAAGATCCGAGATCCCTTCACCGGGAGTGACCTCTTTAGCAAAACTGGCAGATGCTACAACACTCGGATTGAATTTTGATTGCTTTTAGAGTTTTGCTTTGCATAGTGATATATATGATATATCCTGCACCTTATTCCATAAGGAAAGAGCCGAGATCCCTTCACCGGGAGTGACCTCTTTAGAAAAATTAATGAAAGCCTCAAAATCACTCCATTTCAAAATTCACTCGATTCTACAACGATTTCAAGTTCATTACGCAATAGGTTTTCAGAAAAACCTGGCGTAGCCCTCCGTCATTTCAGATAAGTCCTACTCAGTAATCGTGCAACGTTTGTTGGCCTGCGTCAAGGCGTAGTGTGCGGTAGCTAACTAGTATTTATCTTCTTGAGCATATGAAGCAGATTGGATTTAGGGTAGTCGTGTGATTTTGTTGGCCTGCGTCAAGGGTCATGCTGGTGAGTTTAATTCAATCAAGAAATGACGGGTTGAACTTGACTAGCGTACTGTGGTTTGTTGGCCTGCGTCAAGGTCATGGGACGCTAGGGGCAAAATATTATCGGGAATTTCAAGTGTTGAAATTTGCAATGAGATTGAATACCTTCTATGAGATAGTTGGATCCCGATACCCACTGCGAGAAATTGTTACTCCTGGGAGAGTTTTACACAGGACAATTAGCCGATCAAGTAGGTGTCTAGAAAGGTGTCAACGAGGTTACGCCATTGGGAAAACGAGGTTTACTTTAATTAGGTCCGTGCGAAAGCACGGGGAACATCCCTCAATGTACCGACACTGTCCTGGCTGAAAGATTGGCGAAATTATAGAGTGTAATTAATCCCGGCTAGCCTTTCTTTTTAGGGTTTGAAGGAAGATTTGATAAAAATAGTGGGAGCCAACCCGATTAGATAAAATAATAACCATTCTAATCTTGCAAGAGCATACGCTAAAGTGTTTTCTTCTTTCTCTCTCCAGGTAGCGACCATATCATGCCTTAATCAAGTTAATAATATGGATGTATTGATCGAACCCGCATGTTATACTGTACTGGGGAACGTTGGTTCCGTTCTTTGTTATAAGAGTTATAGGACTAAACAGGATATAGGGGAATACCAAGATTCCCATGCCACCCGAATGAAGAAAGTACATGTTGATGCATTTTCTTCGGGTGTGTTCGTTACAGAGTACTGTTTCTCCATTTGCTCTACGTCCTGGGTATTGGATACCGGGTCAGGATCCCATATATGTAATCAGTTACATGGGCTTAGGAAAGGTAGAGAACTTGGAGAAGGTGATAAAGACATAAGGGTTGGAAATGGTGCAATTGTTGCAGCTAAAACCATCGGGGAATATCACCTTATATTGCCAACTGGTAATATACTGATTTTGAATGAATGCTATTACATGCCGAACCTGATAGGCAACATTATATCGGTTTCTTTATTGAGTAAAGAAGGATATAAATTTGTATTACAGGATAATGTTATGAACATTTTTCTAAACCAAAAGTTGGTTGGATAAGGCACGATGTTCAATGGCTTTTATGTTCTAAATCAATCAACAGTTCTAAGCATAACAAACGCATACAAGAGGAAGAGTTCAGAACTGAACGAATTCTTCTTGTGGAATTGTAGACTGGGTCACATCAATGCGACACGACTAGCTAAGTTGCATAAGGATGGATATTTGAATCCGTTTGAATTTTCATCTTATGACACTTGCCAGTCTTGTCTCAAAGGCAAGATGACCAAAACTCCGTTTACGGGACACGGAGAGAGAGTTACGGAACTCTTGGGACTGGTACATAGTGATGTATGCGGCCCCATGTCTACACATGCGAGGAATGGTTCTGCGTACTTCATTACATTCACTAACGATCTCTCTAGATTCGGATATGTGTTCCTGATGAAACACAAATCAGAAGCTTTTAAGAATTTAGAGAATATAAACAAGATGTCGAGAACCAAACCGGAAAAAGTATTAAAATCCTTCGATCTGATCGAGGAGGTGAATACTTGAGCAATGAATTCCTGGACTTCCTTAAAGAGAATGGGATTCTCTCTCAGCTAACTCCTCCATATACACCACAGCACAACGGTGTATCGGAACGGAGGAACCACACCCTATTATATATGGTGCGCTCTATGATGAGCACAGCTGAGTTACCTATTTCCTTCTGGGGGTATGCACTGGAAACAACTGCAGACCTTTTGAATATGGTTCCCACCAAATCTGTGCCAACCACTCCATATGAGATATGGAAAGGAAAGAGACCATGTCTTAATTATGTTAAGATATGGGGTTGTCCAGCATATGTAAAAACGCAAAATCCGGACAAACTCGCTGCAAGGTCCTTTCTGTGTAAGTTTATTGGATATCCCAAATATTCGTGGGGGTATATCTTCAACCACACCGAGGAACAAAAGGTGTTTGTTTCTCGACATGCCACCTTTTTAGAAAAGGAATTTCTTGAAAAAGAGATTAGTGGCAAGGAGGTAGAACTGGAAGAGGTTCCAGCAATACAGACTACGACAGAAGATTTGCTTGAACCGGAGGATTCGGCAGTTCCCAACGAACCACAGCCTCTCCGCTGATCTAGTAGGGTTCCTCACCCACCTGAGAGGTACTACGATTTTCTCATGGATGGTGGGAGCGAGGATTGCATCATGGTTGATGATGACCCAACTAGCTTCGAGCAGGCCATCACGAGTGGGGACTCAGTGAAATGGCTGGATGCAATGCGGTCCGAGATGGAATCCATGTACACCAACAAAGTATTGACTTTGGAAGTTGCTCCTGAAGGGGTAAAACCCATTGGGAGCAAGTGGTTTTCAAGAAAAATCTTGGTGTAGATGGGAAAGTGGAGACTTTCAAAGCTAGACTTATTGCAAAGGGTTTTCGTCAAAAACCAGGTATGGACTATGACGAAACCTTTTCTCCAGTGGCTATGCTTAAATCCATCCGGATCATGCTTGACATCGCAGCATATCATGACTACGAAATCTGGCAAATGGATGTTAAGACCGGCTTTCTAAACGGTGATTTAGAAGAGTGCGTGTACATGACTCAGCCAGAGGGCTTCGTAGATAGTGGGAGCAGCGGGAAGGTGTGCAAGCTGCTTAAATCCATTTATGGATTAAAGCAAGCATCGCGGAGTTGGAACATCTGCTTTGACGTCGTTATCAAAGAGTTTGATTTGGTCAAAAACGTAGATGAACCTTGTATCTACAGGAAGGTGGCAGAGAGTAAGGTTGTCTTCCTCGTATTATACGTGGATGACATACTGTTGATAGGAAATGACATTCCTATGCTGCAATCGGTCAAGCTCTTCTTATCAAAAAGATTCTCAATGAAAGATCTAGGGGATGCCTCCTACATCTTGGGTATTAAGATCTATAGAAATGTTAGTGTTTATGCCCTAGAAGGCCATTACTGTATCATACTAGCTTGTATATTACTTAATGGAAGCTTGGGATATTCACATGTATATAACAGTCTTGCTAAACATGGTAGTATGCTACTTGGTTTTTCTATCTTAATATGTGAGTGTACGTATTGATAGAGCTCTTAGGATCTTGCTTGTCTACCAGCGTTGTGATGGCAGTCACACTATTGGAGGCTGGGTAGTCTACAAGCACATCCTTATTCAGGTCCCTGGTCGTTGGATTATCGAGACAGAGCATCGATACTCCAGAGTAGACTAGTGTGTACGCTTCTCATCCCAGTTGGGGAGATGGTCTGTCCCACAGCCGTCAGTACGTCGTACTGGAGATAGTATGCAGGTGCTCGTTAGGTTACGGGTACACCGGACAGGACTCACAGGGAACTGTTGGTTGGTTTGATACCAGTCGTCAGTGAACAGTTCCCAGGTGACATGAGTACAGCATAGTCCGCAGACTTGACACTGCTACTTCGCCTCGAGTGTGTCCCACTGTTCTTAGATTGCTACCCTACCACGGCTCAAAGGAGTCGTGCAAACAGGTAGCAGTTGGGTGCAGTCCCGAGCACTTGGAGGCAGTGGCGGTTAGACAGGATTCGTCCCTCCCGGTAATGGGAGTAGATATCGTGCTGTGTCAGAGAGCCATTACGCAAAGTCCCTGGCCAGGGCAAGCGAGATTTGCTGGTAGGTTCCAGTAGTTTCTCAGGGTGTAATGGGCTTCCCTCCAACACGACTTATACCGCTATTAGGGGACTGACGCTTGCCGCCCCCCTAGGCCCGATATGCGATAGTCTTGGACGAACGGACCGGACTGTATGGAGATTGTCACATCAGACTCAGTTGGAGTTCGGATGGGTTTCCTCATCGGCCTTCTTATCGACAACTACCTGGGGACCGTTACGTACAGCTAGTGCCGCTTGCGGTCTGTGGTTAAACCCACTGCCAGCGTAGTAGTCGAGTCTCTAGAGTCCCACACAGAGAGTTTCCTACTCCAGGCGAAACGATATAGAGGTTGCATGGTTTTGCGACAAAGGGTTCGGACGCATACGTGCGTTTACTCGCGTACGACTTTCGGACAGTTTTTACCAGTCGGCTTTGGTTTAAGCCAGTTACTGGTATCCGGTTATTTGATTTTTACAGTCTAAAGTTTTTCCGTATTTTTGCGGATCGGAGGAGCGTTCTCGTAATTGTTCGAGAAGCTTCTAGAAGATGGTGACTAAGGAGGGTTATGTGTCATATTCATTGAATGAGTTTATGAGTCATGGTGGTGATTCATTCATTTCATTAATGCACATTTATTGCTTAATGACTCATGCTAATGAATCACCACTAGATATTTTATGAAGCATGATTAATCATCACTCTTTATTCTTTTCATATTATTAGAAAATGCTTCATATATGATATGATACTCATAAACTTATATCATAATATTATTCACATTCTCTCTCCTCAAGCTCTCACTCTTCAAAAGACTAATCCTCACCCTCATGTGTTGAGATCTAGGATTAGTTAGACTTAACAATCCATAACCATCACTCTATCTCAATCTATCTTCTTTGATTAGCAATCCAAGAAGGTTAGTTGCCTCAAGTTTAGAGGCTAAGCTTGGAGTTTTGCTCTTGGGTGGATCGTCTACTACCTAGAGAAGGCCGAGGAGAACAAGGAGATGGTAAAGACGAAGGACTAGTTTCGATAGGTATAATCCCTAAGCATAGTAGTTTAGAACAACTATATGTTTGGTTAGTTATCGTTTAGCTTCGATTTAAGCGGTTAGTCGATGTTCGTTCTTTAAACATGATCGTTTTTGAAAATTCCGCCTCCCCACAAGTACTGGGGTGAAGTACATCAACTTACAGTGGTATCAGAGCCTCGCTAAACAATAAATAACTTGATTGCAAATTTGTACGAATTTCGAACGGAAAAACGAAGCCGGAAAACCCTAAAATATTTCAGTTTCTGTCGAGTTTAAAATGATGTCCTAAAATTGTTCAGGGTTGCTCAGAAAGCTAGAAAAGAGTCCAGGAGAACACCCATGAAATTCGAGCCCATGACTCGGCTAAAGCGCCGCGGAAGGGCGGCGGATCCCACCGATCCGCCGCGGTTCCGCGGCCGAGTTGCCGAGTCATGGACTCATCTTTCATGTGTGGGTCCTCTCTGGTATTTGGGGTATTCTGGAATATTTTAATTTTGCTCAGGTTTCCAGTATACAGAGCAGATTTTGGAGCAATATTAAAGATGTTTAATCGATCGAAATTGTACAGTATTTGCATATTGGATTATATCTGTGATTGTTTAATGTGTTCGTAAACCTCCCCTAACTGCTAGTATGTCGGTTGGCAGGGGGTTGCACATTTCTGAAATGGTTATATCTGTTTGTGCATATAAACTGTATTGGACTGTTGTGGTGTTTAGCCGGGGTTTAGCAATGGGTTATTGTTTAATTCATTTGTTGTAAATGTAATTTGTTGTAATATTATTTTGCGGGGCACATCCAGGTTGCGGTTGTAGCCACCGTTGTATTATTTCATTTTACTGTTTTTGCTCCTAGGACTGACCCAAGGTGGTGTACACAAACTGCCGGGCGGGTAGTTTGCCGTACCCGTAGGGATCGAGGGTGGGGTAACGGCTATTCATCACAACTGTGTAATCTGTCTTTTCTTGCAGGCTCAAAAGAAATACAGATTGCTTGCAAATCCAATATTGTTTATCTGTGTTCTGGAATGAATATCATTGCGTCAGACGAATGTAAAATATCTATATATATTGTAGCTATTTAGACGTCACTTATGTTTTACACCCGCGCTAGCCCAGCCCCCGCTCTGTCGTTAGTTAAGTAACCTAACGGGTGATGACGGGACCCCGTGGCGAATGCGGATGGCATAAGAGGACGTTGTATTTTCGTTGTTTTCTGCAATGATAGGTTAATGATGGGACGCATTATCTATAATGCAAAGAAAATAAACCAAAGTTTTAATCGTTGGAACAATTTAAAAGAAACCACTCGGTTATTTTTAAAACAGATATTTTTAAATGCGGAGATTTAACCACTCCTTTTAAAAGCTATCAGGTTCCTTCGGTTATATCAAGTTCACTACGTTCACGGTTTCGCCAAAACCAGTCGTAGCCCTCCGTCATTTCATTTGGGTATTCAGTAGTATTCAAGCTATGCAGTTTTGGCCAACGTCATGGCATAGTGTTTGGTAGCTGCTGGGTATTCATTTGTTGCATAGATAGATGAGTTGATTTGGGACAGTCGTATTATCATTTGGCCAACGTCAGGGATATATACGGATGGGTTCAAATTAACAAGATAATGATGGGTAGAACTTGACATGTGACTTATGACATTTTGACCAACGCCAAGGTCATAAGAGCATGGGGCAAAAATCCATATCGGGAATTTCTAAAGAAACTGAAATTTGCAAATAGATGCATACCATTTTGAGTTTGATGAATGTTGGTAGCATTCCTACAACATTATCAGACGATGATATTTGGATCCCGATCCTACTGTGAGTATATGCTACTTATCAGGATATTCGTCACTTAACGATCAATGCTATAAACCTAGTAGGTGTCCAGAAAAGTGTCAGCGGGGTTACGCCTCCAGAGAAAAGAGGTTATTTAATTAAGGAACTTCGCGAAAGCGTTGGAAAACCTCCCTCGAAGTATCGACACCGGCCTGGCTGAACGGTTAAGCAAGTATTGTACGGTGAGAATAGTCTTGGCTAATTCTTCTTTTATGGTTTGAGGAAGGATTCGAGAAACAGTGGGAGCCATCCAGTTTAGATAAACTAAAAACCACTCTAAACTTGCAAGAGCATCATGCTAAAGAGTTTTCTTCTCTCTCTCCTAATTGCAGCGACCCTGAAAATGACTGGACTTAAGTTACTTTTAGAGAAAAATATACTGACGGGGCCAAACTATAAAGATTGGCTGCGGAATGTCAAAATGGCTTTGACCTATGACAAACTGGGGTACGTCCTCACCGCTACGACACCTGCTATCCCTGGTCCCAAATCCAGCAATGCGGATAAGGAAATCCGCAAAACCTGGGATTTAGATTGCGCGAGAGCCAAGTGCATCGTGCTTGCCTCGATGAACAATGAACATCAGAGGAGGCACGAGGATATGTCCCTAGATGGCATATTTCTCCATACAAAGGAACTTTATGGAGAGCAATCTCGTATAGCAAGATACGAGACCTCTAAGAACTTGTTTCGAGCGAGGTTGGCTGTCGGGTCATCGGTTGGTGAACATGTCCTAAAGATGATCGGCTATATAGAAGAGCTCGCAGACCTTGGGACGACTTTGGATAATGAGCTCTATACAGACCTTATTCTCCAGTCCCTTCCTCCCACCTACGCCCAGTTTATCCTCAACTTCAACATTCAAGGAAAAGAAGTTGAACTTGCGGAACTCCTGAACATGTTAAGGAGTGCAGAGGGCACCTTGCAGAAGGCAAGGGAAACACCCGCTATGTTTGTTAGCGGTGCATCTTCTTCCGGGTCCAAGGCTAGGGCCAAAGGAAGGAAGAAGAAGGCCGCACCCAAACCTAGAGGAGGTGTTAGTAAGGTGGGAAAGAAGGGAAAGAAAAAGTTTGCAGCACCGGTAGTTGGCCTGGATGAGTGCTTCCATTGTCACAGGAAAGGGCACTGGAAGAAGGATTGCAAGGCGTGGAACGCCAAGAACCAGGAACCGAAGCAAGCTGTGGCTTCGACTTCTGGTGTGTATGTAATTGAGAATTGTCTGTCGATCAACTCTACTTCCTGGGTATTGGATACAGGATCAGGATCTCATATTTGCAATTCATTGCAGGCACTGAGAAACCGTAGAGTGCTGAAGGAAGGTGATATGATCCTCAGGGTTGCTAACGGAGCTAGCGTGGGAGCTGCGTCCGTCGGGGATTATCACCTAGGATTGACGAGTGGACACATTTTGGTTTTACATAACTGTTATTTTGTACCCAGCTTAACGTGTAATATCATATCAGTTTCCTTGTTATCAAATAAAGGTTATGATTTCACGTTTGTAAGAGATGTTGTTAACATCCACCTTAATCATGGTTTGATTGGGTCAGGTACTCTAAATAACGGCATATATGTTTTAAACCAACTCCAAATTTTCAATGTCCAGAACACACTAAAAAGAAAGTCTCCAGATTTAAATAAAGCTTTCTTATGGCATTGTAGACTGGGTCACATCAATGAGAGAAGGTTGACTAAGTTGCAAAGAGAAGGATATTTGGACACGTTCGAGTATCAAACTTATGACACTTGTCAATCTTGTCTCAAAGGAAAGATGACAAAGACTCCATTTACTGGACAAGGAGTAAGAGCGAGCGAGCTCTTAAGACTCATACACAGTGATGTATGTGGTCCAATGTCTACACATGCGAGAGGTGGTTATTCCTACTTCATTACTTTTACAGATGATTTCTCTAGGTATGGATATGTTTTCTTAATGAAACATAAATCAGAGGCCTTTGAGAAATTCCTGGAATACAAGAGTGAAGCGGAAAACCAAACAGGCAAAAGTATTAAGACACTGAGATCTGATCGAGGTGGAGAATACTTAAGTGCCGAGTTCCTAGGTTACCTAAAAGAGAAAGGAATTCTCTCTCAGCTTACTCCTCCATACACTCCACAGCACAACGGTGTATCGGAGAGACGGAATCGAACCCTATTAGATATGGTACGATCCATGATGAGTAATGCTGAGTTACCGCGATCTTTCTGGGGATATGCGCTAGAATCAGCGACATATATTTTGAACAGAGTTCCAACCAAAACTGTGCCTACCACACCATATCAGATGTGGAGTGGGAAGAAACCCTATCTTCAGTATATAAGGATTTGGGGATGTCCAGCTTTTGTCAAAAAGCAGCATGTGGACAAGCTCGAGGCACGTTCAGTACAGTGTAAACTTGTGGGATATCCAAAGAACTCCAAGGGATATTATTTCTATTACGCAGAGGAACAAAAGGTTTTTGTTTCTCGTCATGCCCACTTCTTAGAAACTGAATTTTTAGAAAATCAGAAGAGTGGGAGCGAAATAGAACTGGAAGAAATTCCAGAACCACAAGCCACTACTGAAAGTTTGGTAGAACCAGAGGTTCAAGAAGAACAGAACATTCCCGCACCCCTCCGCAGGAGTAGTAGGCCGTCTCATCCGCCTGAGAGATACTACGGTTTTCTCATAGACGGGGATAGAGAGGATTGCATCATAGAAGATGATGAACCTACTGACTTCCGGCAGGCCATCCAGAGCGGCGACTCGGTACGATGGCTAGATGCAATGCAGACCGAAATGGAGTCCATGTACACCAACAAAGTATGGTCTTTGGACTTTGCTCCAGATGGGGTAAAACCCATAGGATGCAAATGGATCTTCAAGAAAAAGATTGGTGTAGATGGACAGGTGGAAACCTATAAGGCTAGACTTGTTGCAAAGGGTTTTCGTCAAAGACCTGGTTTGGACTATGACGAAACTTTTTCTCCAGTGGCTATGCTCAAATCCATTCGGGTCCTTCTTGCTATTGCTGCCTTCCATGATTATGAAATCTGGCAGATGGACGTAAAGACGGATTTTCTGAATGGAAATTTAGAAGAGAGCGTCTATATGGATCAGCCAGAGGGTTTCTATCAGAGTGGGAGCAGCGGGAAAGTATGCAAGCTGCTTAAGTCTATTTATGGACTAAAGCAGGCATCGCGGAGTTGGAACATCTGTTTTGATGAGACAGTCAAAGAATATGACTCTATCAAAAATCCAGATGAACCGTGCATATATAGTAAAGTTGTAGCCAGAAGTGTCGTATTCCTCGTCTTGTACGTGGATGACATTCTATTGATAGGAAATGACATTCCTATGCTACAATCTGTCAAAGGATTCTTGTCACACAGATTCTCCATGAAAGACCTGGGTGATGCCTCTTACATTCTGGGGATCCGGATCTATCGTGATAGATCCAAGAGGATGTTGGGACTTTCACAGTCCAGGTATATCGACACTGTACTGAAAAGATTCAGTATGGAAGATTCTAAGCGCGGTAATCTACCGGCTTGTCACGGAATCACCCTCTCCAAAGAGATGTCTCCCAAGACTGATTTGGAAAGGGAACGCATGTCTATTATACCCCACGCTTCTGCGATAGGCTCTATAATGTATGCGATGTTGTGTACCAGACCAGATGTAGCTTACGCACTAAGCGTGGTAAGCCGGTATCAGTCAGACCCAGGGGAGAAACACTGGATAGCAGTAAAGAACATTCTCAAGTACCTGAGGAGGACTAAGGAGATGTTCTTGGTTTACGGCGGAAAAGACCTCAGGTTGGAGGCCTTTGCTGATTCCGGCTTCCAGAGTGATAAGGACGATTCCAAGTCCATGTCGGGTTATGTCTTTACCCTCAATGGAGGGGCGGTGTGCGGGAAGAGCTCCAAGCAGGACACTGTTGCTGACTCGACGATGGAAGCGGAGTATATAGCTGCTTGCGATGACGCAAAAGAAGCAGTCTGGATGAAGAAGTTCCTAACAGAACTTCAGGTGGTTCCTACCATAGTTGATCCAATACCTCTGTATTGCGACAACAACGGAGCTATAGCTTTAGCGAAGGAACCAAGGTCCCATCAGAAGTCCAGACACATCTTGAGGCGGTATCACCTGATCAGGGAGATCATTGATCGTCAGGAGATCGAGGTTCGGAGAGTTGCTTCAGAAGAGAACATTGCTGATCCATTCACGAAGGCCCTTCCTCAGATTCAGTTCGAGAGGCTGCTCGAGATCATTGGTCAACGATATGCCAGTACATGGCCCTAGTGCAAGTGGGAGATTGTTAGTGTTTATGCCCTAGAAGGCCATTACTGTATCATACTAGCTTGTATATTACTTAATGGAAGCTTGGGATATTCACATGTATATAACAGTCTTGCTAAACATGGTAGTATGCTACTTGGTTTTTCTATCTTAATATGTGAGTGTACGTATTGATAGAGCTTTTAGGATCTTGGTTGTCTTCCAGCGTTGTGATGGCAGTCACACTAGTGGGGGCTGGGTAGTCTACAAGCACATCCTTATTCAGGTCCCTGGTCGTTGGATTATCGAGACAGAGCATCGATACTCCGGAGTAGACTAGTGTGTACGCTTCTCATCCCAGTTGGGGAGATGGTCTGTCCCACAGCCGTCAGTACGTCGTACTGGAGATAGTATGCAGGTGCTCGTTAGGTTACGGGTACACCGGACAGGACTCACAGGGAACTGTTGGTTGGTTTGATACCAGTCGTCAGTGAACAGTTCCCAGGTGACATGAGTACAGCGTAGTCCGCAGACTTGACACTGCTACTTCGCCTCGAGTGTGTCCCACTGTTCTTAGATTGCTACCCTACCACGGCTCAAAGGAGTCGTGCAAACAGGTAGCAGTTGGGTGCAGTCCCGAGCACTTGGAGGCAGTGGCGGTTGGACAGGATTCGTCCCTCCCGGTATTGGGAGTAGATATCGTGCTGTGTCAGAGAGCCATTACGCAAAGTCCCTGGCCAGGGCAAGCGAGATTTGCTGGTAGGTTCCAGTAGTTTCTCAGGGTGTAATGGGCTTCCCTCCGACATGACTTATACCGCTATTAGGGGACTGACGCTTGCCGCCCCCCTAGGCCCGATATGCGATAGTCTTGGACGAACGGACCGGACTGTATGGAGATTGTCACATCAGACTCAGTTGGAGTTCGGATGGGTTTCCTCATCGGCCTTCTTATCGACAACTACCTGGGGACCGTTACGTACAGCTAGTGCCGCTTGCGGTCTGTGGTTAAACCCACTGCCAGCGTAGTAGTCAAGTCTCTAGAGTCCCACACAGAGAGTTTCCTACTCCAGGCGAAACGATATAGAGGTTGCATGGTTTTGCGACAAAGGGTTCGGAAGCATACGTGCGTTTACGCGCGTACGACTTTCGGACAGTTTTTACCAGTCGGCTTTGGTTTAAGCCAGTTACTGGTATCCGGTTATTGGATTTTTACAGTCTAAAGTTTTTCCGTATTTTTGCGGATCGGAGGGGCGTTCTCGTAATTGTTCGAGAAGCTTCTAGAAGATGGTGACTAAGGAGGGTTATGTGTCATATTCATTGAATGAGTTTATGAGTCATGGTGGTGATTCATTCATTTCATTAATGCACATTTATTGCTTAATGACTCATGCTAATGAATCACCACTAGATATTTTATGAAGCATGATTAATCATCACTCTTTATTCTTTTCATATTATTAGAAAATGCTTCATATATGATATGATACTCATAAACTTATATCATAATATTATTCACATTCTCTCTCCTCAAGCTCTCTCTCTTCAAAAGACTAATCCTCACCCTCATGTGTTGAGATCTAGGATTAGTTAGACTTAACAATCCATAACCATCACTCTATCTCAATCTATCTTCTTTGATTAGCAATCCAAGAAGGTTAGTTGCCTCAAGTTTAGAGGCTAAGCTTGGAGTTTTGCTCTCGGGTGGATCGTCTACTACCTAGAGAAGGCCGAGGAGAACAAGGAGATCGTAAAGAAGAAGGACTAGTTTCGATAGGTATAATCCCTAAGCATAGTAGTTTAGAACAACTATATGTTTGGTTAGTTATCGTTTAGCTTCGATTTAAGCGGTTAGTCGATGTTCGTTCTTTAAACATGATCGTTTTTGAAAATTCCGCCTCCCCACAAGTACTGGGGTGAAGTACATCGACTTACAAGAAATAGATCCAAATGGATTCTGGGATTGTCCCAATCCAGGTACATTGACACCATACTAAAGAGGTTTAGTATGGAAGAATCCAAGCGTGGGAACTTACCCACGATCTCTGGACTCACTCTCTCCAAAGAGATGTCTCCCAAGACTGATTTGGAGAGAGCTCGCATGCAAGGGATACCCTATGCTTCGGCTGTAGGCTCTATCATGTACGCGATGCTATGTACCAGACCCGATGTAGCATACTCACTAAGTGTAGTGAGTAGGTATCAAGCTGATCCTAGAGAGTCTCACTGGACAGCTGTGAAGAGCATTTTCAAGTACTTACGAAGGACTAGGGAGATGCTCTTGGTGTATGGTAACGGAGAACTCCAAGTGGAGTCCTTTACCGATTCGAGCTTCCAGAGTGATAAGGACGACTCTAAGTCGCACTCGGGATTTGTCTTTACCCTTTACGGAGGGGTGGTTAGCTGGAACAGTTCCAAGCAGGAAACCGTGGCAGACTCGACGATGGAGGATGAATACATCGCTGCCAACGATGCTGCCAAAAGGGCTGTTTGGATCAAGAAGTTCATTACTGAACTTGGAGTGGTTCCATCCATTGTGCATCCAATACCTTTCTATTGTGATAACAATGGAGCGGTGGCTTTGGCCAAGGAACCCAGGTCCCATTAGTGATCCAGGCATATTCTGAGGCGGTATCACCTGATCCGGAAGATAGTTGATCACCGGGAGATCGAGGTCAGGAGGGTTGACACGAAGAACAACACTACGGATCCACTCACGAAGGCCATTCCCCAGATACAGTTTGATAGACTCTTCGGGATGCTAGGTATGCGATACTGCAGCAGCTGGCCCTAGTGCAAGTGGGAGATTGTTAGTTGTATGTATGCCCTAAAGGCCAGTATTGTACAGATTATGTATATTATATTGGATGCTTGGACATATACAGAGAGGACTTTCTTGCTCGATATGATAGTATGCTATCTGGTTGCTCTTTATCTTAACATGTATACTTGTCACTTGATACTGTCTTATAGTTACATGTTGGTAAAGCCCTTAGGATGTGTACTTGACTACCTGGACTATGATGCAGGTCATACTAGTGGGGACAGAATAGTCAATAAGTACATCCTTCAAGGTCCATAGTCGTGGGTGTATCGAGACGGGGCATCAATATACCAGAGTAGACAAGCGTATAGCTTCTCGACCCATATAGATGGGCGATGGATGATCCCATATCCATTGGTGTTTGACATCAGAGATGATATACGGGTGCTCAGTGGAGACTGGGTACACTAGACGGACTCGCTGAGAACTCCCAGATGGTATTATACCTCACGTCAGATGGCAGTTCTCTGGTGACAGTTGTGCAGGTTAGTCTGTAGACCCGAGATCTTCATAGAGTCTTGTGTGATTCCCACTGTGCTTTGATTTCCACCTTACCACGTCCAAGAGGGTGTGCAAAACGGTGGTTTTTGGGTACAGTCCCGAGTCATATAGAGGCAATGAGCGATAGGAGGGGTTTCGTCTCTCCCGGTATTGGGGGTTGATGTTGCGCTGTGCTCGATTGGCCATAACAGGGAAGTCCCTGGCCAGGGCTGATTTAGAGATTTACTGGTAAGTGTTACCAGTAGTTTCTCTACCCGTTATAAGCCTTACATCGACACGACTTATCGATTGTTGGGGTCTGACGTTTACCACCCCTAGACTTGATATGCGACAAATCAGACGAGGAGACCGGACTGTACGGGAAGTGTTACCGGCAGGCTTTTACAAGAGTTGGAGTGGGCTTGCTTGCTGATCTTCTGATCGCTCAATACCCGGGTAGCCTTTACGTCCATCTAGTACCGCTGACGGCTTGTGGGTGTTTGATGTGATCATCACTTACTGCCGGAGTATTGACGAGTATTTAGAGTCCTACATAGAGGTTTTACTGGCTCAGGCAAAACGAAATAGGAGCACGTATGTGATATGTGCGGGACCGAGAATAATGCGTGTATGTGATACTGTATTCTATTCTCGTGACTTTCTGTATCGGTCGGTTATATATGATTTAGCCGGGTTATCGAATCAAGTGTTGATTCGATAAGTCAATACAATGGATGTTAGTCGGTTATATGAGATATGACCGGATTATTGAGTCAAGTGTTGATTTAATAATTTAGTGTATAATTGTATATTGGATATACTAGTTTACATTAACTAACACTTGTTCACTTAAGGATTTTTCTCACATGTGCACACTTTAATATATATATGTGATATATATTAAAATGTGTTTTCTTTTTGTATCATGGTTGTTGATACAACATTCATCGGTGTATGAGACTTACACCATACTATTTGTTATGTTGGGTTTAATGTATTTAAAGTAATTACAAAATTAGTGGAAAATTAGAAAATGCATGAAGTTTGTGGAAGTTTGTGGATGCATTGACTAAAGTCCACTAAGTTTGTTTTTACTTTAGATTTTTGTTAACCTAACCATCACACTTAGCCATGATTAAGTCTCTACATCAGTTAGTATATGATACTCACTCACCATGGTTAGCTTACTCACTTGATCATTATCTTTCTCATTTCATTTCTTCATCTTGTTCCTTGAGCTAGAAAGCTCTCTAAGGTTTGATCCAAAGTGAGTAGCATTGTGAGAAATAAAATTCTAAAGAGAACCCACTTCCTATTTCTCCATCCTCTACTAGACTAGCACTTTAGTTTAGGGTGTTTGCTTCACTAATTCTCTAGTTAGTGAAGTGGTAGCTTGAGTCGGTATTCCCTCGACGTAGATCATCTTCGGCCTCGAAGACTTCAAGCAAGGACGCATCTTTCGCCTCGTGAAGCCATGCAAGAGCTTGGGAGAACCATGATCGCACCGAACGGACTACGACAAGGAGCTTTAGAAGTGAAGGACCGATCTACAAAGGTTGTATTTCGTATTGACTTGGTCATAGAAGCTATTTACTTGCATGTGAAACCCTAATTTTCTAGCAAAGATCTTGTTTAGTGTTGTTAGGCACGGCTAAAATTTTAATTGGGCATGGTTGATGCTTTCATAACCCTTGTTAGAGTGCTTAGTAACCCTACACACCCGTACACCATCCTTGATGTCAAACACCGATGGATATGGGATCATCCATCGCCTATCATATGGGTCAAGATACGTATACGCTAGTCTACTCTGGTGTATCGATGCCCTGTCTCGATACACCCTCGACTAGAAACAGTTATATGATGTACTCATTGACTACCGTGGCCCCACTAGTATGATCTCATCATAGTCTCAATAGTCGAGTACATATCCTAAGGGCTTTATCAACATATGAGAGTAAGGCAGTAAACTAATATAAGTCAACAGGTTAAGATAAAGAGAAACCAAATAGCATACTATCATGACGAGAAAGAAAGTCCTCTCTATATATATCCTAGCATCCATTATAATATACATCATATGTACAACAATGGCCTCTAGAGCATATATATAACTAACAATCTCCCACTTGCACTAAGACCAGCTGTTGTAGTTTCTCATACCTAACATCCCGAATAACCTCTCAAACTGTATCTGGGGAATGTCCTTCGTGAGTGGATCCGCAGTGTTGTCCTTCGTATCAACTCTCCTGACCTCGATCTCCCGGCGATACACTATCTCCCTGATCAGGTGATACCGCCTCAGAATATGTCTGGACTTCTGATGGGACCTGGGTTCCTTGGCCAAAGCCACAGCTCCATTGTTATCACAATACAAAGGTATTGGATGCTCAATGGATGGAACCACGCCAAGTTCAGGGATGAACTTCTTTATCCAGACAGCCTCTTTGGCAGCATCGTTGGCAGCGATGTATTCATCCTCTATCGTCGAGTCTGCAACGGTATCCTGTTTGGAATTCTTCCAACACACCGCCCCTCCGTTGAGGGTAAAGACAAATCCCAAGTGCGACTTAGAGTCGTCCTTATCACTCTGGAAGCTGGAATCGGTAAAGGACTCCACTTGGAGTTCTACGTTACCATACACCAAGAACATCTCTTTTTTCCTTCGCAAGTACTTGAGAATATTCTTCACAGCTGTCCAGTGACTCTCTCCAGGATCTGCTTGATACCGACTCACTACACTTAGTGAGTATGTTACATCGGGTCTGGTACATAGCTTCGCATACATGATAGAGCCTACTGCCGAAGCATAGGGTATCCCTTGCATGCAAGCTCTCTCTAAATCATTCTTGGAAGAAATCTCTTTAGAGAGAGTGAGTCCAGAGATCGTGGGTTGGTTCCCACGCTTGGATTCTTCCATACTAAACCTCTTTAGTATGGTGTCAATGTACCTGGATTAGGACAATCCCAATATCCGTTTAGATCTATCTCTATAGATCATAATTCCCAGTATGCAGGAGGCATCACCTAGATCTTTCAATGAGAATCTTTATGATAAGAAGCGCTTGACTAATTGCAGCATAGGAACATCATTTCCTATCAAGAGTATGTCATCGACGTACAATACGAGGAAGACAACCTTACTCTCTGTAACCTTCTTATATATACAAGGTTCATCTACGTTTTTGATGAAGTCAAACTCTTTGACTACAACATCAAAGCAGATGTTCCAACTCCGCGATGCTTGCTTTAACCCATAAATGGATTTAAGAAGTTTGCACACCTTTCCGCTGCTCCCACTATCTACGAAGCCCTCTGGCTGAGTCATGTACACGCACTCTTCTAAATCACCGTTTAGAAAGGCGGTCTTAACATCCATTTGCCAGATTTCGTAGTCATGGTATGCAGCAATGGCAAGTAAGATCCGGATGGACTTAAGCAAAGCCACCGGAGAAAAGGTTTCGTCATAATCCACTCCTGGTCATTGACGAAAACCCTTTGCAAGAAGTCTAGCTTTGAAAGTCTCAACTTTTCCATCTACACCAATTTTCTTTTTAAAGATCCATTTGCTCCCAATTGGTTTTACCCCTTCAGGAGCAACTTCCAAAGTCTATACTTTGTTGGTGTACATGGATTCCATCTCATATCGCATTGCATCCATCCATTTCACAGAGTCACCACTCGTGATGGCCTACTCGAAACTAGTCGGGTCATCATTTTCCATGATGCAATCCTCGCTCCCACCATCAATGAGAAAACCGTAGTATCTCTCAGGTGGATGAGAAACCTTACTAGATCAGCGGAGTGGCTGGGGTTCGTCGGGAACTACTGAATCCTTGGTTCCAATAAATAATCAGTTATGGTTTGTGGTGCTGGAACCTCTTCCAGCTCTACCTCTTCGCCACTAATTTCTTTTGCAAGAAATTCCTTTTTCAAAAAGGTGGCATGTTGGGTAACAAACACTTTTTGTTCCTCAGCGTGGTAGAAAAAATATCTTTGAGAATTCTTTGGATATCCCACAAACTTGCAAAGAACTGATCGTGCCTCGAGTTTTTCCGGATTTTTCCTTTTGACATAGGACAGACAACCCCATATCTTAACTCATTTAAAATATGGTCTCTTCCCACTCCATATCTCATATGGTGTGGTAGGTACAGATTTAGATGGAACTAGATTTAATAGGTATATGGCTGTCTCAAGCGCGTACCCCCAAAAGGAAATAGGTAACTCAGCATCATTCATCATAGAGCGTACCATATCTAATAGGGTGCGATTCGTCCACTCCGATACACCGTTGTGCTGTGGTGTATAAGGAGGAGTAAGCTGAGAGAGAATCCCATTCTATTTTAGAAAATCTAGGAACTCATTGCTCCAGTATTCTCCTCCTCGATCAGATCGAAGGATCTTAATACTTTTGCCCGTTTGGTTCTCTACTTCGTGCTTATATTCTTTGAATTTCTCAAAAGCTTCAGACGTGTAATTCATCAGGAACACATGTCCGTATCTTGAGAGATCGTCAGTGAATGTAATGAAGTAGGAATTCCTGGTGTGTGTAGACATGGGACCGCATACATCACTATGTACCAGTCCTAATAGTTCCGTAACTCTTTCTCCACGTCCACTAAACAGAGTTTTGGTCATTTTTCCTTTGAGACAAGAATGGCAAGTATCATAAGATGATAATTCGAACGGATTCAAATATCCATCCTTATGTAACTTAGCTAGCCGTGTCGCATTGATATGACCACGTCTACAATGCTATAAGAAGGATTCGTTCATTTGTGAACTCTTCCCCTTGTGTGTGTTATGTATATTAAGGACTGTATTTTGATTGAGAACGTATATTGTTGGAGATAGTGCCCTCAAAGTCAATTATTAGATCGCAGGTACGTGATTGCAATGATTGAGGCAGGACCTATACCGATATGAGAGTCTTGCTCAAGATGATAGTATGCTATCTGGTTTGTCTTTATCATCTTATACATGCTATTGCATGATTGATAGAGCCCATAGGATTCTGCTTGACAGCCAGCAGTATGATGGTGATCATATACGTGGAAGCTGGGGTCTATAAGCACATCCTTAAAGTGTCCCTAGTCGTGGGAGTTTTCGAGACAGGGCATCGATACTCCTGAGTAGACTAGTTTATACAGTCGAGACCCCGACGAGGGGCGATGGCCGGTCTAACAAGCCATTGGTGTCAGTAGGATCACCTAAGATGTATGCAGGTGCTCATTGGGTTATAAGTACACCGGACAGGACTCGACGAGAATCTGCTAGTTGGTATTATACATATCGTCAGATAGCAATTCCTTGGTGACATGTGTACAGGTTAGTTCATCGACCTGAGATCGTCATTTGTCTCGTGTGAGTTCCCACTGTGCTTAGATTACTACCCTACCACGCTCATAGGAGTTGTGCAAACAGGTTTTAGTTGGGTACAGTCCCGAGCCACATTGGAGGCAAGTGAGCGGATCGTCGGGGATTCGTCTCTCCCGTTATGGGGGTTGATGTCGCGCAGTGCACGGGTGGCCATCACTAGAAATCCTCGGCCAAGGTAGTGGAGAACTACTGATTTGGATCAGTAGTTTCTCAGGTGGTGATGGGCATCATGCCGACACGATTTATCGTGTTATTAGGGGTCTGACTTTATCCACCCCCCTAGACTCGATATGCGATACTCTTTAGACGAACGGACTGGACTGTATATACATTGTCACTGTCAGGCTCAGTAGGGTTTATAGATGAGTTCGCTCGTCAACTTCCCTTCCAATCAATACATAGGCAAAACGTTACGTGCAGCTTGTACCTCTGACGTGCTAGTGGTTATACCTAGTGCCAGTATGTTGATGAGTCATTAGAGTCCCCCACAGACACTTTCCAAAGTTCGGACGAAACGTTGTAGAGGCCGTACGGTGATATGGCAAGGTTCGGAAAAAGCACGTGCGTTTTCGCACGTGTCGTTTTTCAGGCAGATAATATTGGTAGGCTTTGGTTTAAGCCGGAACCCAGTATTATACTGTGTAGATATAATATCTTTATCTCAGTTGCATTTGTATTCGGTCGTAATACAAATGCGGGTACGTTTATACTGATACGGGGTTATCCTGAAATTCGTTTCAGGATCACTTTTAGAAGTTGCCAGTTTCCAGTTTTCTATCAGCCGTATTTGACATTCGGTTAAATGCGGATTTATCCTTTCATCTTTTGGGTGAGTCATGGTTCTAGAAGATTCTAGAAATGGTGACTAGGATTAGTGACTCATCATTTGCTTTAATTGTGAGGTGAGGTGTTAAGTGAGGTGGATTAACTCATTTATTGTGTTCATACCACTCATTCTTTGTTCATGATAAATATCTTTGATATTTTTCTTTGATCTTTTGCTTACACTCACCATCCCCTCTCCTACACTCACCCTCCCTCTTCTATAAGTGGACGGCCCCTCTTGTGAGGATGGGATGGTTTTTTTATTTGCTTGAGAGAAAAAGATTATGATAGTTTAGTGTATGGAAATTTCATATAGTTCAATTTCCATTCACCCGATTCCAATTGGCAACTTCTTTTAACCGTTCGTCCATAGCCTTGGACGTAACGAGACAAAGTATTCTACTTATTCTCTACTTCATCTTGGTCATCACTTTTGGCAAACATGACGATCGAGTTGCCTCGGTTCAGAGGCGGGAGCCCGTTTAAAGATCCGTCGACGTAGTGCCACTTGGACAACGAGACCGGAGATCGAGCAAGTTCGGATCAGTTACAACATAGCGTGGGCTGATGGTTGAAGACCGAAGGACTCGGATCATTCGGTATAACAATTCTACCCTCTTTACAATTTTTTAGTTTAGCTTTAATGGCAGATCCGGGTTACGGTACACGATAGCGCCAGTTTCGTTAAAAGTTTTTGTTCCGCATTTGGCGTCTGTTAGACGGCCGAGGCGCTACCGAGGACTTAGAGTGGTATCAGAGCCTCACCATTAAGCTATACTAACTTGTGCTAACGCGTTTAAAAGATCGATCGAACGGAATTTCCGAAACTACAATTTTCTACACTAAAGTTTCTGTCGATTTTTAAAAGGGTCTAAAAATTATTTTAAGCATCACAGAAAAACATGCAGGCTTTTTGAAGAAAACTCCAGAAATTTGATTCTCTGATTCGTCCGTTACGGCCACGGAACCGCCGCCAAAGCCATGCTTTGGCCGCGGATCCATGGCCATATTGGAGCTTCAGAGGGTCATATTTCTTCTGTTGTTTCTTCTGAGAAAATTATGGTTTCTGGTATATATATTTTGGGCCCAGATTTTGTTACTGTACAGCAGATGTACGTGGGGCCCACTTCGGGAAATTTGGTCGATCGAAATTTTAAATTTGTTAGTATGCAGTATTTACATTATATCTCCGACCGGGAATGTCATTTGATCGGTAAACCGCGTCTTATTGCTATAGTTCTTTTAGACGGGTTTGCGAACGTGACATTCGCGTTGATGTTCTGTGTTCTGCTGTGATGTTGCGGATATGTCGTGGTGGATAGCAGGGTGCGATGATAGTGCAGTTTGGATTTATTTGTACATTTGATATTGCGGGGCGAGTGTCCAACATGTGGACTGCCGTCACTGCCTGTTTGTATAATATTATTCTGGGGCACGGCCGGGTCGAGGTCGATGTACCCGTTATACATATTTTTATTTCTGTACTAGGTTTATCCCGCGAAGGAGTGCACGGATAGCCGGGTTTTGGAGGGCAACGGGTCCGTATCTCATGGCATTGAGAGGCAGAGGGACCTCACTCTAGAATTGGTAGACTATTCGCCGCACTCGTAGGGGTACAGGTTGACCAAAGGAGGGGTGCTCAATTTACCGGATTCCGTGAAGTGCCGGGTGTTCCATTCACTATGTTGTGGGGGACTACCTCGCTTCAGGTTTTGGCGGGTAACTTGCCGCACCCGTAGGGGTCTAGGTTTCATTGCACAGGCTATCCACACGACCACGGGAACGTCAGGTTTCAGGAGCGGCTCTGTGAAACCCGGGGATCCCAGATTATCTGTATTGTTCTGTAATGCTTATTACTTTTCTGTAATGTTACATACTATCACGCCTGGAGCGATTATTGTATATTGGTATATATACTATTAGATGTTGTATATGTTTTACACCCGCGCTAGTCCAGCCCCCGCTCTGTCGTTAGTTAAGTAACCTAACGGGTGATGACGGGACCCAGTGGCAAATGCGGATGGCATATACGTACATTATTTTTTCATTCTTTTCTGGTGTGATTGATTGATGGGACTGCATTGATTCTTATCAATGCAAGGATAAAAACAAACCTATGTCTAATGTTGTTGGAACAAATTTTAAAAGGTGTTATTACAAAGATGTTTCCTTTTGTTTTGCATAGTGATATTCAGTTTAGAATATCCTGCACCTCATTCGACGAGGCAAGGGCCGAGATCCCTTCACCGGGAGTGTCCCCTTGGGAAGAAGTTTACGTCAGGGTAGTAACTTCAATATAGTCGATTACAAGTTGCTGTGCATAGTGATATTCAGTTTAGAATATCCTGCACCTCATTCGATGAGACAAGGGCCGAGATCCCTTCACCGGGAGTGACCCCTTGGGCAGAAGTTTACGTCAGGGTAGTAACTTCAATATAGTCGATTACAAGTTGCTTTGCATCGCGGTATTCAGTTGGAATATCCTGCACCTCATTCCACGAGGAAAGAGCCGAGATCTCTTCACCGGGAGTGACCTCTTTAGTAAAACGTTTTCGTCACTATATTTTATAAAAAGCTATCTAGTTCTGAGCAGTCGAAAATACTTGCATCTTTTAACCGGTAATTTCCCTATCATTTGCACTCATATAGAAGTGTTCGGCATTCATATCGCACATATTAGCAAATCAGTCGTTAAATATCAGATTGCATGTGTTAGACTCTAAAATCGGCACTATAAAGGAAATTGACTACCTTTCATAGCATGGCATCATTCCTATATATCGCAACTTGTGTTTCGAAGTCTGGGTAGGACATTACAAAAGATCGGTCATATTTACAAACAAAGACTGCTAAAGAATACGCCAACTCAAGGATTTTGAATCTGGTATTGTTCTAAGAAGCATTCAGAGATTTAACATATCCGAAAATACATCAAAATACAGAAGAAGCCAGCACTGGATGTTGAAGCCCTAAGGCAGCCAAGTGGCCGTGGAACCGCGGCCGGAGCCGCCTTGTGCCGCGGTTCCGCGGCGGATTGTCGACGTCACCTCCTCATTTTCAAGACATAACTCCTAACTCATCTCCTATGGTTCTTCAAGCCACTACATTTTTCAGAAGACCCCAGAAGCTTCTGCCAGTTCAGCAAACATAGGGTTTCTAAGCTAAACATTCCAAGCTTAAAGTCTAAGCTAAGCTCCTAACTAACTTACAACAAACTTTTGGAGGGAATTGCAAATTCAAAACCTAGACCTAGGGTTTGGGAAACCTATAAATAGACCCTTAGGCTCACTTGTAAAAGGATCCCATACATGATCTTAGATATCATCTCATATCATTAGATCAATTCTTCTATATTCCTAATTCTTTACCTCTTACACCATCTTCTTCCACAAGTCTAGTGACAAGACTTGTGCGAAACCCTAACCCTAATTCCAATCCAAATTCAAGATCCCGAGTACCAATCAAGCGAGAAGCCCTTCAACCTTTTAGGAGCGGAGCCGATCTTCAATCGAGCAAGTGATCCAAGCCGATCCGCGACTCACGGAGACGAGCGAAGCCAAATCGACGATCGAGTTCTTCCTCTTGTAGTTCTTGAGCGAATGTAATGAAATTGTTGATATAAATAAAAGGTGAAATTCTTTAATCTTGCTTTCTTTAAATTCTTGCATCATGATTCGATCTCAATTTGTAATTGTAGTTCTTGTTGTGATGTTTGAGTAAAACCCTGCTAGTAAAGGAGTCGAGAAGATCAATAGAATGATGATGTAACAAATCTTAATACGATTCTTAAGTCCTACGAGTTTTGTAAACCCTAGCAAGTTCAAGAATCGATGACCTAGTTTCGTTGCGATGCTTTCTTAATTGTTATCGCTCGAAATTGGGACCTACGATCGTTTCTTGAATTTACTAGAGGCTAGAATGTGAATGATATCGACGAAAGAACAAGGGATAAATGATGAAACCCTAGTTTCACTAGAAATCCCGAATTCTCGTCGATCATCATCGATCTAGTATCAATTCATCGAAGGATATGAATACGTCATCGTAAGATTACATCACATCTATAGATCCGATCGATTCTTACGAGCCTCATTTCGATTCTTGATATTTGGTTGGAAAAATCATCAAACTCTCAATTCTTGATTCTATCTTTTTCTTATTATTAGATCTATATTTTCTAATTCTTGAACTTCAACAATAAATCATGAATTGTTTTCTTTTCTTTTCTTTAAGTTTCGACTCATCTAATTCAAAAAACGAACGATTACACTTTCCCTGTGGACGATCCGCACTCACTAACAATCTACATCCGACGCCGTAGTGATTGCGGTCAAATATTTTTGGTTGTGATTTCTTTACAATTTTCATACTACACAACGAGAAAATTCATTTCTATCAAATGGCGCCGTTGCCGTGGATCATTTGATAAACACAACAAAAATCAGCAATCAATGGCGCCGTTGCCGGGGATCATTTGATTTGATATACAACACAAGAATTTCTTCAATCAAATGGCCCCGTTGCCGGGGATCATTTGATTTAATACACACAAACAAGAATTCAATTCAATCAAATAGCGCCGTTGCCGGGGATTGTGCGCTAATTGTTCGTATTTTTAAATTTGAGTTGAAAAGTTTATTCCATTATAATTTTTAGATCAAAATTCGCGCAAACACTAATACGAGTTGTTGTGATTTCTGCGAGGAAATCTGGAATCATTGGAGTTGTGGAAATTTTTTTCAGAAAATACCAGAGAGCTGAGGAGTTCAAGGGGAACAGTACAAAAAATTTCATAGAAGTGATCTCTTCATATGACCGCGATTCCGCGGCATTAGCAAGCATTTGCCGCGGATCCGCCGCGTGGTGACGTCATCAATCAACCAAAATTTCTCTGTAAGCTTCTCACTTTCTTATCTCCTCCCTCATCTGCTCCAATTAACATTTTGTGCAGGTTTCTTTGCAAATAATCGCAGCGCCGCGCAAAAAGCAAAATAAATTGGGCGTATTTTGATTTTGTGGTTGTTTGCATAATTAATACGGGCATTAAGGGGCAACGACCAAATCCAGATTACGTGGGGAGTTCATTACCCTTGCTAAGCCCCAAAAATCACAAACTTGCATCCGCATTGACCTTCATTAACTAAAAAAGATCTAGAAATGACTCTAAGGACCGTCGCGCTCACTTAGGACAGAAGAAGGCCGTGGGTAATTCATTGCTTATCCGCGTTTCTCTTGTGGTGTCTAAGGCAAGTGTGTCGAAGGCTAGTGGTTATTAATTAGGCCCACTACTTACGTAGTGGAGTACCTTCCCACTTACCTGGCACTTACCTGGCCACAGGGGGACAAAGAGGCAGTGGAGGATTGATCCTGCGACTTGTCTTTTGGCAGTTAGGAGCGGTCTAGAGTTTTGACCAAGGTGACCAATAGAATTAGGGTTTTATGTGTTGCATTTGTTGTATTGCATCATATTTTTCAAAAATCCGTCCAATTTTCAAAACAAACATCGCATTCATTCATCTTTCCCCTAATTATAATTCACGCTGCCACTTGTACTAACCCTTTTTAGTGCAAGATAGGCTGGACAACGGGATTCTAGTGCCTGTTAGTCCGCGTTCCCTCATCGACCCTAAAGTCGGTATTTCTACACTTACCTTTTCTTTACCCATCACCACACCCACACTGATGGATCCTACTCCATCAAATTTCTTTACCACTACCCTGCCGCCGTCCGTTGGTGCGCAGAATCCACCTCGTATCTCTCTCCAAGAGAGGTGCTATCCTACACGAAGTCCCCTTTCTACATGTCTTTCCATTCCACCCGCCAACGGGGAAAATTTTCAAATAAAACCCCAATACATCAACCTTCTACCAAAATTTCACGGTCTCGAGTCTGAGGACGCATACGTGTTTATCATGAAATTTGAAAATGTATGCGCAATGATGGGTACCTCACAGCTGTCTGTGGATGCTATGCGTCTTCGTCTTCTCCCATTTACCTTGTGCGATTTAGCCGAGAAGTGGCTATATAACACTACCGCACATTCCATTTCAAATTGGGAAGACTTCGTCAAAGCATTCCTTAAGAAATTTTTTTACCCACATCACAAAACAGCTCGAGTCCGTAGCGAAATTTATCAATTCACCCAGCTTCCAAATGAAACATTTTCAAAATGTCTTGAACGCTTCAAGGATCTGTTAGTCCAATGTCCACATCACGGCATCCCGAGATAGGATCTGTGCCGAATCATTTATGAGGGCATTAATCCTTAACACAAGACAGACCCTTGAATCCATGTGTCAAGGTAACTTTATGACTAAAGATGATGGGGAAGCCTGGAACTTTCTAGAAGATTTCGCTGAAAAATCTTTACAGTGGGAGGGTGTGAGTCAATCGTCTAGGGATGGCAATGATGTTTCCATAGGAATTAGAGCTGACATTTCAGCTATACAAAAGAAACTCGAGACTATGGAAAATAAATTTTTAGCCGTCCTAAGTCAAATATCACTCTCCAAAACTGTATGTGGTTGTTGTTCTGATCCATCACATCTCACATAAGAATGTCCACGAAATTCTCTGTTTCAAGGTCACGAGCACATCAATTCTGCTTACCAACAAGGACCTAGAAACGACCCTTTTTCTTCCACATATAAGCAGGGTTGGAGGAATCACCCTAACTTTGCTTGGAACCAATCACAATCTCAAAACACGGTTCCAACTCAAAACAATTTCCAAAGGGTCCCTCCACCACAACAGCAACCACTACAATTGAGTCAGCACCCCTTCCAAGCACAAAATTTCCAAAATCCGGTCAACACACATGCACCGTCTAGTCCTTTGCAATTGACCGGTACAGATAATACCTCTGCACTAGCACAAACCTTGGATACTTTCATGAAACAATCCATCCAAGGTACGGCAAGTTTGCAATCTTCCTTCGGGAATGTGATGAAGATCATTATCTCTCAAAATGAGAACATCAAATCGATGGAAGAACAAATTGCACAACTAAAAGCCGAAATGCGTGCAAGAGAGAAAGGGAAACTATCAGCTCAACCTTTACCCAATCCTGGCTATTCACATCATGTGGATGCAATCACGTTGAGATCTGGAAGAGTGCTTGACAATCACCTTGGGAAAGAGATTGATGACACAGAAAAATCTATCCATGACACCCCGGCTGAGACCTTTCCTTCCACTTCTACTTCTAATTCTAACCCCAGTTCTTCTACCCCACCACCTTCTTGCGAGCCTATTCTTCATTTCCCAAAAGGCTCGCCACCTCAGCCCATCTCTTCTATTTCTCCACGGACGATCCCCACTTCTATTTTGGGATCGGGTCCACAAACACTTCCTTCTCCTATGCTGGACCCAGCGCTTATTGCTAAAGCACCTTATCCTAATCGGTTAAGGGCTAACAGATCGAGTCCACATATGGAGAAGATTATGGACATGTTTAAGCAAGTTAACATCAACATCCCTCTCCTAGATGCTATCCAATAAGTTCCGTCCTATGCGAAAACTCTTAAGAACTTGTGCACTAGGAAAAGGAAGACTCAAGTGCCCAAGAAGATTTTCATGGCAAAGACTGTAGACACGGCTTTCCCCCGGCAATTACAGAGGAAACGTAAGGATCCTGGATATCCTACTATTTCCATTTCTACCGGGGAAAAACACATCAACCGTGCTCTACTACACCTTGGCGCTAGTGTTAACTTGCTTCCATACTCAGTTTATGAGCAACTAGGTATCGGAGAGTTGAAGCCAACCCATTGCACTCTCTAGATGGCTGACCGATCAATCACCAAACCTACGGGTGAACTGGAGGATGTGTTAATAAAAATCGGGGAATTTGTATTCCCTGTGGATTTTATTGTAATTGATACACAGCCTGTAGCGAACCCACGGAATCAAATTCCGGTGATTTTAGGTCGCCCCTTTTTGGCCACTTCCAACGCTATCATCAACTGTCGTAATGGTTCTATGACCCTATCTTTCAAGAATAGGTCAATAGAGCTGAACATTTACAATTTGGGAAGTGTACCCTCCGAACCTACTGCTCATGTCTGTTCTGTCGACTTAATAGATGTCGACAGCAGCGAATTTGATGATCCTCCTGATACTGATCTTGATTCTTTTCATACGTTGTTGTTTGACCCAACTATGTATTTTACACATACGGACTCTTCCACCGAGATGTCCGGGTCAACAACTAACATAGATTATGAAATGCTTTTAGAGTCTGAAGATCACCCCGCACTTTGTAATGACATTATTCATCGGGGTATTGATGGAAATTTTGAGGAAATATTCGCTGATAAACTCGCATTTTTGAATGACACGGGTGTTGAGATGAATCATGTCCCAATCATTGAAATTGAACCTCCACCCCTTCCTCTGAACTGTAAAAAGAATGCGAGTAATCCATCACATTCATTGCATCGTCTCTCCAAAATGAGACGCACACACATTCTATTCCACCACTTACCCTTTCCCCACTTCTTCTTCCACCAACCAGAGCACTGCATTGATAAAAATTTTGAATGGTTGGTGTTAACCTTCGGTCTTTGCAAAGCTTGGCATCGACCAATGATTTTTGACCCCCTCATATGATTTTCAAAAGATTAACATTGCATAACTCAAGTTTGGGGGGGGGTACATTTTTTCTGGCTCCTGAAAAGAAAATTTTTACAAAATGATGAGCCAAGAATAGGTTTGGGGGAGGGTCTTCACTTAAATATTTTGCCCCCACGAATAAATTCCTCCCAAGCTTACAGGTTTTTTCGAGAATTAGCAGAAGGCAACAGTGAGGACACTGTTGACACCAAGTTTGGGGGAGGTTTGTGCTTATTTTCGCATCATTTGCATCATACTTTGCATAAGCACAAAACATTTTTTTGAAAACCTATATAAATTTAAAAAAATTTCAAATATAAAAATATTTTTGTACATAAATAAGATAATAAAAGATTAGATAGTGAAAAATTACATCCATGAGATTAGAAAAATTTAAGAAAACCAAGAAAATTAGAAGTTTTCTTATAAGAACTAGTAATAAGTAGTTATGAGCCGTTGTCCCAAGGGTTAGTAAGATGAAGGAAGTCACTAATCTGAGGATAAAAATAAGTCTGAAAAATAGTTTCTATTCTGGAAGCCAAACATTTTGAACGTTGATACCCTGCTATTCGCACTTACACACGTCTTGAAGCCTGGGATAGTAGAGGATACCTTGAAATGCTCTTGTCTTAAAGCCAAAAGTATGAAGGAAATAAAAAAAATGAAGAAAATATAAATTGGTGAGAAAAATGAACACAGTTTTGTTATCGCCAAGGCAGCAATAAAAAAATATATCGAGGGTGCCTCTTCACCTAGTGCCCTAAGGCCAACTGGTCTGGGAGTCACTGCTAAGCCTTAGGTGGTGCAAGACGAGGAAAATACACCAAATAAGCAAGCACATGAGTAATCTGTGGGTTAGTACCTCAATAAGTATTAACGGTCGCATGAAAGTGTGTGAGTAATCTCATCTAAATATTCATTAATTAAAAAGTACTGAGGCTGATGGGCAAGAGTGTGATAGCTTGAATTGAATTCTCCGGGTGTAGGGATGTCCTTTACACACACGCAGGGTGATATGATCGATGTTTGGAAGAAAGATAGGAATGAAGAATAAGACGATGTTTTATTGAGGGAGGACGTGATTTCTAACATCTTTTCATGACCATTAAGATAGGGCTCATGACAACCGAAAAGCTAGCTTAGTTGGAAACCCTAATTTTCAAGGCTTTTCTTCTACGATTCTTTTCTTTAAATGTAATATTCATGATCTTTCTTTTATTATTGGATTTTGTGGGTGCAATCCGCTGAAAACTCTCAGGAGACAATGCTCCTCCTACTAGGGACACCTAGAGGTTTAAAGGCTTGTTGCACGTGCTCAGTGCAATCGTGCTGCCTACGAAAGTGTGCTAGTTAGTTTTTCTCTTTCTTTATTTCCTCCTTCTCTTTTTAAAAAGTTCGCTCGAGACGATCGAAAATAAGTTTGGGGGAATTTGATCAGTCGAAAATACTGCATCTTTTAACCGGCAATTTCCCTATCATTTGCATTCATATAGAAGTGTTCGGCATTCATATCGCACATATTAGCAAATCAGTCATTAAATATCAGATTGCATGTGTTAGACTCTAAAACCGGCAATATAAAGGAAATTGACTGCATTTCATAGAAAGGAATCATTCCTATATATCGCAACTTGTGTTTCGAAGTCTGTGCAGGACATTACAAAAGATCGGTCCCATTTACAAACAAAGAATGCTAAAGAATACGCCAACTCAAGGATTTTGAATCTGGTATTGTTCTAAGAAGCATTCAGAGATTTAACATATCAGAAAATACATCAAAATACAGAAGAAGCCAGCACTGGAAGTTTGAAGCCCTAAGGCAACCAAGAGGCCGCGGAACCGCGCTGGAGCCGCCTTCTGCCGCGGTTCGCGGCGGATTGTCGACGTCACCTCCTCATTTTCAAGACATAACTCCTAACTCAGCTCCTATGGTTCTTCAAGCCACTACATTTTCCAGAAGTCCCCAGAAGCTTCTGCCAGTTCAACAAACTTAGGGTTTCTAAGCTAAACATTCCTAGCTTAAAGTCTAAGCTAAGCTCGTAACTAACTTACAACAAACTTTTGGAGGGAATTGCAAATTCAAAACCTAGACCTAGGGTTTGGGAAACCTATAAATAGACCCTTAGGCTCACTTGTAAAAGGATCCCATACATGATCTTAGATATCATCTCATATCATTAGATCAATTCTTCCATATTCCTAATTCTTTACCTCTTACACCATCTTCTTCCACAAGTCTAGTGACAAGACTTGTACGAAACCCTAACCCTAATTCCAATCCAAATTCAAGATCCTGAGTACCAATCAAGCGAGAAGCCCTTCAACCTTTTAGGAGCGGAGCCGATCTTCAATCGAGCAAGTGATCCAAGCCGATCCGCGACTCACGGAGACGAGCGAAGCCAAATCGACGATCGAGTTCTTCCTCTTGAAGTTCTTGAGCGAATGTAATGAAATTGTTGATATAAATAAAAGGTGAAATTCTTTAATCTTGCTTTCTTTAAATTCTTGCATCATGATTCGATCTCAATTTGTAATTGTAGTTCTTGTTGTGATGTTTGAGTAAAACTCCGCTCGTAAAGGAGTCGAGAAGATCAATAGAATGATGATGTAACAAATCTTAATACGATTCTTAAGTCCTACGAGTTTTGTAAACCCTAGCAAGTTCAAGAATAGATGACCTAGTTTCGTTGCGATGCTTTCTTGATTGTTATCGCTCGAAATTAGGGACCTACGATCGTTTCTTGAATTTACTAGAGGCTAGAATGTGAATGATATCGACGAAGGAACAAGAGATAAATGATGAAACCCTAGTTTCACTAGAAATCCCTAATTCTCGTCGATCATCATCGATCTAGTATTAATTCATCGAAGGATAAGAATACGTCATCGTAAGATTACATCACATCTATAGATCCGATCGATTCCTACGAGCCTCATTTCGATTCTTGATATTTGGTTGGAAAAATCATCAAACTCTCAATTCTTGATTCTATCTTTTTCTTGTTATTAGATCTATATTTTCTAATTCTTGAACTTCAACTATAAATCATGAATTGTTTTGTTTTCTTTTCTTTAAAATTTCGACTCATCTAATTCAAAAGACGAATGATTACACTTTCCCTGTGGACGATCCGCACTCACTAACAATCTACATCCAACACCGTAGTTGATTGCGGTCAAATATTTTTGGTTGTGATTTTTTTACAACAATCATACTACACAACGAGAAAATTCATTTCAATCAAATGGCGCCGTTGCCGGGGATCATTTGATAAACACAACAAAAATCATCAATCAAATGGCGTAGTTGCCGGGGATCATTTGATTTGATACACAACACAAGAATTTCATCAATCAAATGGCTCCGTTGCCGGGGATCATTTGATTTGATACACACAAACAAGAATTCAATTCAATCAAATGTCGCCATCAGCGATATCAAGTTCATTACGTTAATGGTTTTTCGCCAAAAACCAACCGTAGCCCTCCATCATTTCTTTTGCATAGTCAGTAGTATTCAAGCTAAGTATACTTGGCCCTTAGTCAAGACATAATGATTGGTAGCTACTGGGGTATTCACATGTTGCATAGATAGATGCGTTGGTTTGGGACAGTCGTATTACTATACTTGGCCCTTCGTCAGGATTATGTATGGGTGGGTTCAAATTGACCTGGATAATGATGGATGGAACTTGACATGTGACTTATGAGATATTTGGCCATTAGTCAAGGTCATAAGAGCATGGGGCAAAAATTTATATCGGGAGTTTCAAACATACAGGAAACTTGCCAAGCATGCGCTTACCTTCTGGAGTATGATAACTTGAGTGGCTTCCATCAAGTTATCATGCGATGATAGTTGGATCCCGATTCCCACTGATGAGTTGGTTTACTCTTCGGGTGATCCCGACTAATTCTTCTTTCAGTTTTGGAGGAGAATTTGAGATTACAGTGGGAGGTTTCCTGATTAGATAAATTGATAACCATTCTGATCTAGGTTCGAGTGCACGCAGAGTGTTTCTTTTTCTCTTTCTCTCTTTGGCAGCGACCTTTGACCGACCCTAGACAATGACTCAGTGACCAAGTAGACCGAACCTTCTTAATATACTGACTTTTGGATTGTCTATAGTTGCCTAAGTCATTGCCGCTCTTTCCTTTACCCTTTGTATTTCTCAGAACACCCCGTATTACTACGGATATCCACTTCCATTGGATAGATCCATCGTATGGTTATATACGAACTCGAAGGGACTTTTTCGAGGATAGATCCAGGTTCAGGAGAAAAAGAATTAGTTTATTCAATTGTCTTTTATTATCACCTTCTCTCAGGTTACGATGGCTCCTTAGTTTAGGAGAGTACACCTATTACGCTTATTGGATAGTCTTATTCAAACCATAGGCTGGTGCCGAAAGGTAGGGAATGAAGAAAACCAATTAGCCTAAGTAGGGTGTGCAGAAGGTAATAACTAAAGACAAAGTAAAAGAATTAGAAAGAGGGCAAAGTAAATTGCAACTGTTATCATTCACGACCAAACCGCGTACATCATCGCCACTCCTATTTCACCTTTAAAAGAATAAGGTATTATTCAGTTATCTTTTATCATCACCTTCTCTCAAGATACGAGTACTCATAGGTTAAGGAGGGTACACCTATTATGCTTACTGGATAGTCTTTTTCCAAACCTTAGGCTGGTGCTGAACGGTAGGGAAGGAAGAAAACCATTTAGCCTAATAAAGGTGTACAGAAGGTAACGACTAAAGACAAATAAAGGGATTTGGAGAGATGGCAATGAAATATACGGTTAAAGTCAGGAATATGATTATGGAAGAGGCATTACTAGGAATACCAGGATACCGTTACGAAACATTTTTCATGTTTCAGTTTCACTGTGCATTATTAATGGAAAACCGATTTCCCAATTAGATACTTACTCAGGGTATGTATTTACCAGGTTTCATTCTTATATCTGTATGGTTTTACAGATGATGAGTGGGAGTAAGTTATTGGGAATTAGGTGATTATCCTCATTATATCGGAATTTGTTGTAATTGGTGATATTTGAGAAAATCGCCTGGGTACAGTTTTTAACCTACGATGCACAGGTTATGAGTTATTCAACTCAGCGGACTTATACAGAGTATTGTATGTTGTCCAGTGTCCGTCAGGACAAAGGGGCAGGTCCTCGTACTATGTTCTGTTTACTTATAACTTCTCTAGTTTTTAGACAAGTGTTTCGTAGAAATGCAATGTCTAAGTTTTGAGGAGATGTGGGTATAAGAATAAAGTAGAGAACCAGGTATCGCAAGTATCGGGATTCTTCAAAGAAATCGAAGATGTAGATTCTTGTGATTGGTATTCAGATGATAGTAATAGTTTTGAGAAACTTGTTTCTCTTTCAGGTTACTCATAATTGGATGGATTCCTAAGTTGTGTAATGCTGATTAGCCTCTCTCCATTAAATTGTTATGCACTGGAGACAGCTGCCTGATTTGAATCTATTTCCAATTAAATTAGTGCCTCTGTTTCTATATTAGATATAGAATGGTTCATATCTTAACGATGTTAAGATAAGGGGAGTTGTCCAGCTTACGCTTAAAACCAGACACTGGATAACTCAAGGCACGTTTCTGTAATGGCTCTTTGTAGGTTAACCCTGGCTTTGATGAAGGTTGACATTTCTATCATCTGGAAGATCAATAGTGATATTGTTCTTGACTCGCCACAGTTTTATTAAAATGGATTTTTTCAGAAAACAGTAGTGGGAGTATGGTAGAACTGGAAGTGATTCCAGAACCGCAAACGATTATGGAAAATTTAATAGGACCTATATATTCAATCAGTTTTGATATTCTAATAGCCACTCCGCAGATATGGTGGGTAACCTCAGACACCCGAGAGGTACTCAGGTAGCCTCAAGGACGGTGACAGGGAGGTTCTTGTTTACCCAGACTTGACACTACTGTTGTTCCAGACTATGGGACCCGGCAGGAGGATAAGTATAGCGTCGTTCTAAACTAGCTTTAGAAGTGCACGTGTATTTTATTATGCCAGAGGGTTGTTGTGGTCAGTGGGAGCAGCGGAAGCATAGTGGGCAAGTAGCTTATGTCTATTTATAGACTTGAATAGTTATAGCGGAGATAGATCATCTAATTTTGATGAGACAGACATGGCTTTGACTTCATCAGAATAGGGGATGGATCTGTTAAGAAGATAGTAGGGTGTGATGTCCTGGTATTTGGATGACATACACAGAGTAGGAAGTAAAATTCCTGTACTACGATCGGTTGTACTGTGGTCGTCACACAGTTGTTTCTCCAGACAGGATATGGATATAATATCAGACATTCTAGTTTCTAGATCTATGGTTTTAGATCTAGATTTGGGTAGTTTACCAATGTGGGTATTTTGATAGTATTTTAGAACAGAAGACTCCTGGCATGGTGGTGTACCTGCAGGTGATGGAGTCACCCTCTCTAAATGTCTTTTATAGACTAAAGGGAAGAGGGACGTGCATGATTGGCAGATCACTTGCTTAGGCAATTGAGTCAATCATCAGATATCAAGTACCACACCAGATGTTTTTGCACTAGATGCGATATGTTTATATTAATCCAATCCTAAAGAAACATAAGGAAGCAGTTTTAGAACATAAGTGCTTGTTCTACAGATTTGATGACGGCAGCCTCCTTAGGGGGAGACGGTTATCATTCCAGGCTTCCAAGGTGACATGGATGACAGAGTGATTGTCACAGTTATAGTTTTCCCTCTGACGAGGGACAGTATTATGGACAGGTGGTCTAATAGGATACTATGGGAGGCATGGTGCTGGATACTGATTAGGTTCAATTATCGATACAGTCTAAGAAGTTTGGATTTGAAGTTCATTTATGAACTAGGTCCCATCAGATATCCAGACATATTCTAAGACAGGTATTACTCGATTCAGGAGATGGTTTTCTCCGCGAATTTGAGATTTAGAGAGATATAGAAAGAAACATCAGGGCGGATCCACTCACTGAGGCTATTTCTCGAACACAAGAGTTTTACAAACTAGCTTTGTGAAACTGATAAGTAGAGGAGTTGGATGTTCGGTATCACACGGGTTGTGAGTATGCGACATCGCAATAATTAGCTTTGAGTACAAGTGGGAGTTGTTGGAGATAGTGCCCTCAAAGTCAATTATTGGATCGCAGGTGCGTGATTGCAATGATTGAGGCAGGACCTATACCGATATGACAGTCTTGCTCAATATGATACCTTGCTATCTGGTTTGTCTTTATCATCGTATACATGCTATTGCATGATTGATAGAGCCCATAGGATTCTGCTTGACAGCCAGCAGTATGATGATGATCATATACGTGGGAGCTGGGGTCTATGAGCACATCCTTAAAGTGTCCCTAGTCGTGGGACTTTTCGAGACAGGGCATCGATACTCCAGAGTAAACTTGTGTATACAGTCGAGACCCCGACGAGGGGCGATGGCCGGTCTCACAGGACATTGGTGTCAGTAGGATCACCTAAGATGTATACAGGTGCTCATTGGGTTATGAGTACACCGGATAGGACTCGCCGGGAATCTGCTAGTTGGTATTATACATATCGTCAGATAGCAATTCCCTGGTGACATGTGTACAGGTTAGTTCATCGACCTGAGATCGTAATTTGTCTCGTGTGAGTTCCCACTGTGCTTAGATTACTACCCAACCACGCTCAAAGGAGTTATGCAAACAGGTTTTAGTTGGGTACAGTTGTAAGTCTACGCTAGCGCCCCGGCCGTCTACAGAAGCCAAATGCGGAACAAAAACTTTTTAACTGGCGCTATCGTATACTTTAACCCGGATCTGCCATTATTTCTAAACTAACAAACTGTAAAGAGTGTAGAAAGGTTATACCGAACGATCCGAGTCCTTCGTTCTTCAACCATCATCCCACGCTCCGTTGCGGCTGCTCCGATCGCGTCGATCTCCGATATTCTCGTCGAGGTGGCACCATATGATCGGTTCTTTAAACGGGCTCCCGCCTCTGACTCGAGGCAACTCGATCGTCAAGTTTGCTAAAAGAGACGACCAAGAATGATGTAGAGAATGAGTAGATGACTTTGTCTCACTTCGTCCAAATCCGTGGACGATCGGTTAATGAAGTTGCCGAGGGAATCGGGTGATGGAATGAAATGAGCTGTGAATTCCATACACCCCAAATACTATCATATCTTTTCTACAAATGAAAACATCAAGTGAAGTGAGGAGGAGAGAGAGGGCCGGCCTCATATAGGGAGGGGGTGAGTGTAGGAGAAGGGGGGGTGACCACAAGAATGATCCTTATCATCACAAAATATCTTAAGCAATCCAAAAAGTATTAATTAAAACAATGAGTCACTAAAACCTAGTCACCCATTAATAAATGCAAAGATGAGTCATGAACCTAGTCACCATCCTTGTCACCACTTCCAGAAACTTCTAGAACACAGACTCACCTCATCCAAGAAAAGATAAATCCGTCTTTAACCGAATATTAAAAGACGGCTGATAGAAAACTGGAAACTGGCAACTTCCAAAAGTGATCCTGAAACGAATTTCAGGACAACCCCGAAACTGTATAAATATACCCGCATTTGTATTACGACCGAATACAAATGCAACTGAGACAAAGATATTATACCTACTCAATATAATACTCGGATCCGGCTTAAACCAAAGCCGACCAGTATCATCTGTCCGAAAATCGACACGCGCGTAAACGCACGTGCATTTTCCGAACCCTGCCATAAAACCATACGGCCTCTACAACGTTTCGCCCGAACTTGGGAAACTGTCTGTGGGGGACTCTAATGACTCGTCAGTACCCTGGCAGTGGGTTTAACCACAAATCGTCAGCGGCACTAGCTATGCGTAACGGCTGCCCATGGACTGACCTCAAGGGAGGCTGATGAGCGAACTCAAGGGAGGCCGATGAGCGAACTCATCCAGAAACCCTACTGAGCCTAACAGTGACAATGTATATACAGTCTGGTCCGTTCGTCAATGAGTATCGCATATCTGCCTAGGGGGCTAGTAACGTCAGACCCCCAATAGCAGTATAAGTCGTGTCGGAGTGAAGCCCAATAACACCCTGAGATACTACTGGAGTACCTACCAGTAAATCTCCTGCTATGGCCATGGACTTTGTGTAATGGCTCTCCTAGACACAGCACGACCTCGCCCCCAATACCGGGAGAGACGAATCCCCTGCCGATCCGCTCACGTGCCTCCATATGGCTCGGGACTGTACCCAAAAACTACCTGTTTGCACGACTCCTTTGAGCCGTGGTAGGGTAGAAATCAAAGCACAGTGGGAACTCACACGATACAAATGACGACCTCAGGTCGATGAACTAACCTGTACACATGTCACCAGGGAACTGCTATCTGACGTTAGATATAATACTAACTAGCAGATTCCCGGCGAGTCCTGTCCGGTGTACTCATAACCCAATGAGCACCTGTATACATCTTAGGTGATCTAACTGACACCAGTGGCTTGTGAGACCGGCCACCGCCCCTCGTCGGGGTCTCGACTGTACACACTAGTCTACTCCGGAGTATCGATGCCCTGTCTCGAAACTCCCACGACTAGGGACCAAAATCAAGGATATGCGTATAAACCACCCAACTCTCACGTATATGATCGCCATCATACTGTTGGTGGTAAAGTAAGATCCTAAGGGCTCTATCAAAGTGTAACATGTAATCAGTCACCTGATCATGTACACGACTGATAAAGGCAAACCAGATAGCATACTATCATCTCGAGTAAGACTGTCATACCGGTATAGGTCCTCCGCAATCATTGCAATCACGTACCTGCGATCCAATAATTGACTATGAGAGCACTATCTCCAACAATTTCCCACTTGCACTCAAGGCTAATTATTGCGATGTTGCGTACTCACAGCCCGTGTGAAACCAACACCCAACTCCTCTACTAATCAGTTTCACAAAGCCCGTTTGTAAAACTATTGTGTTCGAGAAATAGCCTTAGTGAGTGGATCCGCCTAGAAGTTTCTTTCTATATCTCTCTTAATCTCAAGTTCGCGGAGAAAGCCATCTCCCGAATCGTGTAATACCTGTCTTAGAATATGTCTGGATATCTGATGGGACCTAGTTCATAAATGAACTCCAAATCCAAACTTCTTAGACTGTATCGATCACTGAACCTAATCAGTATCCTGCACCATGCCACCCACAGTATCCTCTTGGACCACCTGTCCATAATACTGTCCCTCTTCGTCAGAGGGAAAAACTATAACTCTGACAATCACTCTGTCAACCATGTCACCTTTAAAGATTGGAATGATAACCGTCTCCCGAAGGAGGCTGCCGTCATCAAATCCGTAGAACATGTACTTATGTTCTAAAACTGCTTCCTCATGTTTCTCCAGGATTGGATTAATACAAACTTATTGCATCTAGTGCAAAACCAACATTTGGTGTGGTACTTGACATCTCGTGATTGACTCAATTGCCTGAGCAAGTGATCTTCCAATCATGCACATCCCTCTCCCCTTTAGTCTATACGACACCTTTAGAGAGGGTGACTCCATCACCTGCAGGTACACCACCATGCTAGGAGTCAACTATTCCAAAAACCATTAGAATATCTGTCAAAGTACCCACATTGGGAAACTACCCAAATCCAGATCTAAAACCATAGATCCAGAAACCAGAATGTCAAATATTATATCCATATCCTGTCTGGAGAAACAACTGTGTGACGACCACAGTACAACCGATCGTAGTATAGGAATTTTACTTCCTACTCTGTGTATGTCATCCAAATACCATGACATCACACCATACTACCTTCTTAACTGATCCATCCCCTTTTCTGATTGAAGTCAAACCCATGACTGTCACATCAAAATTAGATGATCTATCTCCGCTATAACTGCTCAAGTCTATAAATAGATATAAGCTACTTGCCCACCATGCTTCCGTTGCTCCCACTGACTACGACAACCCTCCTACCGGGTCTCATAACCTGGAACAACAGTAGTGTCAAGTCTTGGTAGATAAGAACCTCCCTGTCACCGTCCTTGAGGCTACCGGAGTACCTCTCGGGTGTCTGAGGTTACCTACCATATCTGCGGAGTGGCTATTGGAATGTCAAACCTGATTGAATGTATAGGTCCTATTAAATTTTCCGTAATCGTTCGCGGTTCTGGAATCACTTCCAGTTCTACCATAATCCCACTACTGTTTTCTGAAAAAGATCCATTTTACTAAAACTGTGGCGAGTCAAGAACAATATCACTATTGATCTTCCAAATGGTAGAATATCAACCCTCGTCATCGCCAGGGTCAACCCACAAACAGTCATTACAGAAACGTGCCCTGAGTTATCCAGAGTCTGGTTTTAAGCATAAGCTGGACAACTCCCCGTACCTTAATATCTTTTAAGGTACGAACTATTCTATATCCAATATAGATACTTTGGCACTAATTTAATTGGAACCATATTCAAACCATGCAGCTGTCTCCAGTGCATATCAACTTAATGGAAAGAGGCTAATCAGCATTACTCAACTTAGGAATCCATCCAATTATGAGTAACCTGAAAGAGAAACACGTTTCTCAAAACCATCACTATCATCTGAATACCAATCACAAGAATCTACATCTTCGATCTCTTTGAAGAATCCCGATACTTGTGATACCTGGTTCTCTACTTTATTCTTATACCCACAACTTCTCAAAACATAGACCTTGTATTTCTACGAAACACTCGTCTAAATACTAGAGAAGTTATAAGTAAACAGAACATAGAACGAGGACCTACCCCTTTGTCCTGATGGACAATGGACAACATACAATACTCTGTATAAGTCCGCTGAGTTAAACAACTCAAAACCTGTGCGTTGTAGGTGGAAAACTGTACCCTGGCGATTTCCTCAAATATCACTAATTACAACGAATTCCGATATAATGAGGATAATCACCTAATTTCCAATATCTTACTCCCACTCATCATCTGTAAAACCATACAGATATGAGAATGAAACCTGGTAAATACATACCCTTGGAGTAAGTGTCTAATCGGGAAAACAGTTTTTCCTTTAACAATGCACTGAAACATGAAAATGTTTCGTAGGGGTATCCTGGTATTCATAGTAATGCCTCTTCCATAATCCAATTCATGACTTCAACCGTATATTTTATTGCCCTCTCTCCAAATCCCTTTATTTGTCTTTAGTCGTTACCTTCTGTACACCATCGTTAGGCTAAATGGTTTTCTTCCTTCCCTACCGTTCGGCACCAGCCTATGGTTTGGAAGAAGACTATCCAGTAAGCATAATAGGGGTACCCTCCTAAACCAAGGAGTACTCGCATCTCGAGAGAAGGTGATGATAAAAGACAACTGAATAATACCTTATTCTTTTAAAGGTGAAATAGGAGCGGCGATGAAATACGCGGTTTTGGTCGTGAATGATATCAGTCGCAATTTACTTCGCCCTCTTTCTAATCCCTTTATTTTGTCTTTACATATTACCTTCTGCACACCCTACTTAGGCTAATTGGTTTTCTTCATTTCCAACCTTTCGGCACCAGCCTATGGTTTGGAATAAGACTATCCAATAAGCGTAATAGGTGTACTCTCCTAAACCAAGGAGCTCTCGCAACCTGAGAGAAGGTGATAATAAAAGACAACTGAATAAACCAGTTCTATTTCTCCTGAACCTGGATCCATCCTCGAAGAAGTCCCTTCGAGTTCGTATATAACCATACGATGGATCTATCCAATGGAAGTGGATATCCGTAGTAATACGGGTGTTCTGAGAAATTCAAAATGTAAAAGAAGGAGTGGCAATGACTTATGCAACTCAGACAATCCAAAAGCCAGTATTTTAAGAAGGTTCGGTCAACCTGGTCACTGAGTCATAGTCTAGGGTCGGTCAAAGGTCGCTGCCAAAGAGAGAGAGAAAAGAAACACTCTGCGTGCACTCTAACCTAGATCAGAATGGTTATCACTTTATCTAATCCGGAAACCTCCCACTGTCCTGTCAAATTCTCCTCCAAACCTAAAGAAGAATCAATCGGGATCACCCGAAGAGTAAACCAACTCATCAGAGGGAATCGGGATCCGACTCTCATCGCATGATAACGTGATGGAATGCATCCACGTTACTCATACTCCAGAAGGTATGCGCATACTTGGCAAGTTTCAGTTTCTTTAGAAACTCCCGATATGATTTTTGCCCCATGCTCTTATAACCTTGGCGTTAGGTCAAAATGTCATAAGTCACATGCCAAGTTCTGCCCATCACTATCTTGTTAATTTGAACCCACCCGCACATGCCCTTGGCGTTAGGTCAAAATGGCAGAACGGCTGTCCCAAACCAACTCATCTATCTATGCAACAATTGAATACCCAGCAGCTACCAAACACTATGCCTTGGCGTTAGGTCAAAATACATAGCTTGAATACTACTGAATACCCAAAAGAAGTGACGGAGGGCTACGGCTAGTTTTTGGCGAAAAACCTTTAACGTAGTGAACTTGATATCGCTGAAGGAACCTGATAGCTTTTTAAAATATAGTGGCGAAAACCTTTTGCTAAAGAGGTCACTCCCGGTAAAGGGATCTCGGCTCCTTCCTCGTGGAATGAGGTGCAGGATATTCCACTGAATACCGCTATGCAAAGCAACTTGTAATCGACTATAGTGAAGTTATTACGCTGACGCAAACTTCTGCCCAAGGGGTCAGTCCCGGTGAAGGGATATCGGCCCTTGCCCCGTCGAATGAGGTGCAGGATATTCCACTGAATACCGCTATGCATAACAAAAGGAAACGTCTTTGCAATAACACTTTTTAAATTTCTTCCAACAACTGTAAACAGGTTTGTTTTACATTGCGTTGATCAGAATCAACACATGTCCCATCAATCGATCACACCAGAAAAGAACGAAAATAAAATGTACGTATATGCCATCCGCATTCGTCACTGGGTCCCGTCATCACCCGTTAGGTTACTTAACTAACGACAGAGCGGGGACTGGACTAGCGCGGGTGTAAAACATATACAACATCTAATAGTATATAATCCAATATACAATAATCGCTCCAGGCGTGATAATATGCAACATTACAGAAAAGTAATAAGCATCACAGAACAATACAGATATCTGGGATCCCCGGGTTTCACAGAGCCGCTGCTGAAACCCGACGTTCCCCTGTCGTGTGGATAGCCTGTGCAATGAAACCTAGACCCCTACGGGTGCGGCAAGTTACCCGCCAAAACCTGAAGCGAGGAAGCCCCCTACAGCATAATGAATGGACCACCCAGCACTTCACGGAATCCGGTAAGCTTGGGCACCCCTCCTTGGGTCAACCTGTACCCCCTATGAGTGCGGCGAATAGTCTGCCAATTCTAGAGTGGGACCCCTCTGCCTCTCAAAGCCATGAGATGCGGACCCGTTGCCCCTCAGAACCCGGCTATCCGTGCACTCCGTCGCGGGGCAAAACCTAGTACAGTAATGAAAAATAGTACAATAGGTACATCGACCGCAACCTGGTCATGCCCCAAAAGAATATTATACAACAGGCAGTGACGGCAGTCCACAAGTTGGACGCTCGCCCCGCAATATCAAATGTACAAATAAACTCAAACTGTACTACCATTGCACACTGCTATCCACCACGACAAATCCGCAACATCACAGCACAATACAGAACATCAACGCGAATGTCACGTTCGCAAACCCGTCTAAAAGAACTATAGCAATCAGACGCGGTTTACCGATCAAATGACATTCCCGGTCGGAGATATAATGTAAGCACTGTAAACTAACGTGTTTAAATTTCGATCGACCAAATATCAAAAAGTGGGCCCCACTGCTTACTGGTGAACAGTAACAAAATCTGGGCCAAAACAATATTTACCAAAAACCACAAAATCCAGAGAAGAACCCACTGACAAAATTTGGTGCACTGATCCCATCATATGGCCTTAGATGCGCGGCTAAACCATGGGTTTGGCCGCTCATCCGCGGCTCTTTAGGGAGATCACGTGCTCAAATTTTGCACGTGTCCTTACAAAACCCTGCACAGATTTTTAAGACATTTAGAATTAATTTTTGAGACCATTTAAAATCAACAGAAACTGTCGAGCTAGGATTTTGCAATTTTCGATTTCCGGTTCGATCGATATTTTAAACGTGTTAGCACAAGTTAGCATAGCAAAATGGTTAGGCTCTGATACCACTGTAAGTCTACGCTAGCGCCCCGGCCGTCTACAGACGCCAAATGCGGAACAAAAACTTTTTAACTGGCGCTATCGTATACTTTAACCCGGATCTGCCATTATTTCTAAACTAACAAACTGTAAAGAGTGTAGAAAGGTTATACCGAACGATCCGAGTCCTTCGTTCTTCAACCATCATCCCACGCTCCGTTGCGGCTGCTCCGATCGCGTCGATCTCCGATATCCTCGTCGAGGTGGCACCACATGATCGGTTCTTTAAACGGGCTCCCGCCTCTGACTCGAGGCAACTCGATCGTCAAGTTTGCTAAAAGAGACGACCAAGAATGATGTAGAGAATGAGTAGATGACTTTGTCTCACTTCGTCCAAATCCGTGGACGATCGGTTAATGAAGTTGCCGAGGGAATCGGGTGATGGAATGAAATGAGCTGTGAATTCCATACACCCCAAATACTATCATATCTTTTCTACAAATGAAAACATCAAGTGAAGTGAGGAGGAGAGAGAGAGGGCCGGCCTCATATAGGGAGGTGGGTGAGTGTAGGAGAAGGGGGGGTGACCACAAGAATGATCCTTATCATCACAAAATATCTTAAGCAATCCAAAAGGTATTAATTAAAAGAATGAGTCACTAAAACCTAGTCACCCTTTAATAAATGCAAAGATGAGTCATGAACCTAGTCACCATCCTTGTCACCACTTCCAGAAACTTCTAGAACACTGACTCACCTCATCCAAGAAAAGATAAATCCGTCTTTAACCGAATGTTAAAAGACGGCTGATAGAAAACTGGAAACTGGCAACTTCCAAAAGTGATCCTGAAACAAATTTCAGGACAACCCCGAAACTGTATAAATATACCCGCATTTGTATTACGACCGAATACAAATGCAACTGAGACAAAGATATTATACCTACTCAATATAATACTCGGATCCGGCTTAAACCAAAGCCGACCAGTATCATCTGTCCGAAAATCGACACGTGCGTAAACGCACGTGCATTTTCCGAACCCTGCCATAAAACCATACGACCTCTACAACGTTTCGCCCGAACTTGGAAAACTGTCTGTGGGGGACTCTAATGACTCGTCAGTACCCTGGCAGTGGGTTTAACAACAAACCGTCAGCGGCAATAGCTATGCGTAACGGCTGCCCATGGACTGACCTCAAGGGAGGCTGATGAGCGAACTCAAGGGAGGCCGATGAGCGAACTCATCCAGAAACCCTACTGTGCCTAACAGTGACAATGTATATACAGTCCGGTCCGTTCGTCATTGAGTATCGCATATCTGCCTAGGGGGCTAGTAACGTCAGACCCCCAATAGCAGTATAAGTCGTGTCGGAGTGAAGCCCAATAACACCCTGAGATACTACTGGAGTACCTACCAGTAAATCTCCTGCCATGGCTATGGACTTTGTGTAATGGCTCTCCTAGACACAGCACGACCTCGCCCCCAATACCGGGAGAGACGAATCCCCTGCCGATCCGCTCACGTGCCTCCATATGGCTCGGGACTATACCCAAAAACTACCTGTTTGCACGACTCCTTTGAGCCGTGGTAGGGTAGAAATCAAAGCACAGTGGGAACTCACACGAGACAAATGACGACCTCAGGTCGATGAACTAACTTGTACACATGTCACCAGGGAACTGCTATCTGACGGTAGATATAATACTAACTAGCAGATTCCCGGCGAGTCCTGTCCGGTGTACTCATAACCCAATGAGCACCTGTATACATCTTAGGTGATCCAACTGACACCAGTGGCTTGTGAGACCGGCCACCGCCCCTCGTCGGGGTCTCGACTGTACACACTAGTCTACTCCGGAGTATCGATGCCCTGTCTCGAAACTCCCACGACTAGGGACCAAAATCAAGGATATGCGTATAAACCACCCAACTCTCACGTATCTGATCGCCATCATACTGTTGGTGGTAAAGCAAGATCCTAAGGGCTCTATCAAAGTGTAACATGTAATCAATCACCTGATCATGTACACGACTGATAAAGGCAAACCAGATAGCATACTATCATCTCGAGTAAGACTGTCATACCGGTATAGGTCCTCCGCAATCATTGCAATCACGTACCTGTGATCCAATAATTGACTATGAGGGCACTATCTCCAACAACAGTCCCGAGCCACATTGGAGGCAAGTGAGCGGATCGTCGGGGATTCGTCTCTCTCGGTATTGGGGGTTGATGTCACGCAGTGCACGGGTGGCCATCACTAGAAATCCTCGGCCGAGATAGTGGAGAATTACTGATTTGGATCAGTAGTTTCTTAGGTGGTGATGAGCTTCATGCCGACACGATTTATCGCGTTATTAGGGGTCTGACTTTATCCACCCCCCTAGACTCGATATGCGATACTCTATAGACGAACGGACCGGACTGTATATACATTGTCACTTTCAGGCTCAGTAGGGTTTATAGATGAGTTCCCTCGTCAGCTTCCCTTCCAATCAATACATAGGCAAAACGTTACGTGCAGCTTGTACCTCTGACGTGCTAGTATTTATACCAAATGCCAGTGTGTTGATGAGTCATTAGAGTCCCCCACAGACACTTTCCCAAGTTCGGGCGAAACGTTGTAGAGGCCGTATGGTGATATGGCAAGATTCGGTCGTAATACAAATGCGGGTATGTTTATACTGATACGGGGTTATCCTGAAATTCGTTTCAGGATCACTTTTGGAAGTTGCCAGTTTCCAGTTTTCTATCAGCCGTATTTGACATTCGGTTAAATGCGGATTTATCCTTTCGTCTTTTGGGTGAGTCATGATTCTAGAAGATTCTAGAAATGGTGACTAGGATTAGGGACTCGTCATTTGCTTTAATTGTGAGGTGAGGTGTTAAGTGAGGTGGATTAATTCATTTATTGTGTTCATACCACTCATTTTCTGTTCATGATAAATATCTTTGATATTTTTCTTTGATCTTTTGCTTACACTCACCCTCCCCTCTCCTACACTCACCCTCCCTCTTCTATAAGTGGCCGGCCCCTCTTGTTAAGAAGGGATGGTTTTTTCATTTTCTTGAGAGAAAAAGATTATGATAGTTTAGTGTATGAAAATTTCATATAGTTCAATTTCTATTCACCCGATTCCAATTGGCAACTTCCTTTAACCGTTCGTCCATAGCCTTGGACGTAACGAGACAAAGTATTCTACTTATTCTCTACTTCATCTTGGTCGTCTCTTTTGGCAAACTTGACGATCGAGTTGCCTCGGTTCAGAGGCTGGAGCCCGTTTAAATATCCGTCGACGTGGTGCCACTTGGACGACGAGACCGGAGATCGAGCAAGTTCGGATCAGTTGCAACATAGCGTGGGATGATGGTTGAAGACCGAAGGACTCGGATCATTCGGTATAACAATTCTACCCTCTTTACAATTTGTTAGTTTAGCTTTAATGGCAGATCCAGGTTACGGTACACGATAGCGCCAGTTTCGTTAAAAGTTTTTGCTCCGCATTTAGCGTCTGTTAGACGGCCGGGGCGCTACCGTGGACTTACATATATGCCATTATGTAACGAGCCTGATCCAATCAACTTTTGATTTAGGAAGAAGTTCATAACATTATCCTGTATTACAAAATTATATCCTTCTTTACTTAATAAAGAAACTGATATAATGTTACACATCATGTTCGGTATATAATAGCACTCGTTCAGAATCAATGTATTACTACTTGGTAATACAAGGTGATATTCACCAACTGCCTTGGCTGCAATATTTGCACCATTCCCTACTTGTACGGAATGATCACCCTTTCCCAGTTCTCTACCTTTACATAGCCCACGTAACAATTTACATATGTGGAATCCCGATCCGGTATCTAATACCCCGGACGTAGGGTGAACTGAGAAACAATTCTCAATAACTAACACACCCGAAGAAGATGCATCAGCATGCTTGTTCTTCGTTTGGGCGGCGTGAGAATCCAGATATTCACCTATTTCCTGCTCAGTCTTATAACACTTATAAGAAAGAACGGGACAAACATTTCCCTGCTCAGTATAATAAGCGGGTTCAGTCAATACATCCATATTATTATCTTGATTAAGGCCTGACATGGTCGCTTCCTGGAGAGAGAGAGAATAAAACACTTTAGCGTATGCTCTTGCAAGATTAGACTGGTTATTATCTTATCTAATCAGGACGTCTCCCACTGTTTTTATCAAATCTTCCTTCAAACCCTAAAAGGTAAGATTAGCCGGGATTAATTACACCTTACAAGTTCGCCAATCTTTCAGCCAGATTAGTGTTGGTACTTTGAGGGAGGTTCCCCGTGCTATCGCACGGACCTAATTAAAATAAATCTCATTTTCCCAGAGGCATAACCCCGTTAACACCTTTTAGACACCTACTTGAATGTCTAATTGTCCTGTGTAAAATTCTCCCACGAGTAACTCTTACTCGCAGTGGGTATCGGGATCCAACTATCTCATTGAAGGTATGCAATCTCATTGCAAATTTCAACTCTTGAAATTCCCGATAATTCTTTTACATCTAGCGATTTATGACCTTGACTAAGTCAACAAACCATAAATCGCAAGTCAAGTTCAACCCGTACATTTCCCGATTGAATTAAACCCACCCGTACGACCCTTGACTAAATCAACGAGGCCGAACGACTACCCTAATACAATCGCATCTCATGCTTTAGCAGATAAACAGTATTTAACTACCGTACACTATGCCTTGACTAAGTCAACAAACACAGCACGAATACTAAATATTATTTATCTGAAATGACGGAGGGTTACGACAAGTTTTTATAAAAACCTTTTGCGTAATGAACTTGATATCGTTGTAGAAACAAGTGATTTTGAAAAAAAGGAGTGTTTTTGAGGCTTTACCATTTTCGCTAAAGTGGTCACTCCCGGTGAAGGGATCTCGGCTCTTTCCTCATCAAATAAGGTGCAGGGTATATCATATATATACCGCTGGGCAAAGCAAGAACTATATAAGCTGTCAAAAACTAAACCGCGAGTTTGTAGCATCTGCCAGTTTTGTTAAAGAGGTCACTCCCGGTGAATGGATCTCGGCTCTTTCCTCATGGAATAAGGTGCAGGGTATGTCATATATACCGCTGTGCAAAGCAAAAATGTAGCTATCCTTTTTATAAAGATTTGATTCTACAACATCTTTTAGGTTTCTTTTCTTTCATTAATCGCATTAATAAAATCCCATCAATTAATGCTTCCTAAGCATAACACAAGAAACGAAAGCAGTAATATTTATATATCAACATATATATATAGTATAAGCATTCGTCTCCGGCAGTAATATGATCTCATCACAGAACATTGCAGCAGAAGATAACATATGAAATATTGGATATACTAGGACGTCCGTGTTTTATTTCGAGCCTGTTTAAAACACGGATTCCACGGTCGCAATGAATAGCCAAACCCACATCCCTAGACCCCTACGAGAGCGGCAAATAACACTGCCAATTCTAGGGTTAGGAGACCCGGTCTCAACTCCTCGAGATGGCCTCCCACTGGACCCTAGAACCCGGTTACTTATGCTCCCCTCCTTGGGTCTACATAATGCGGAAAAGTAAATAATATACAATGGTGACAACAACCTCAACCTGGAAGTACCTCAATAAAAGAATATTACATACAAATGAATTTTACATGAATGAAAATAAAAACCCTCATCTCACATAAAACCCCCGGCTATTCAGAACACGGCGATCCAATATAACATATCACAGCAACACATAATATCTCATATCATCAAAGTAAGCAAGTATGTGTATCCCGATTGTCGTTGATGTATAGCAACGAAGACGGCGATACACCACATACTACGCTTACGGTCACAGAAAAGAAAGTGTAAAACTACAACATTTGGAATCCACAATCACTTTAGATATCTTAAATCCGAAATATCACATACTTCGCATTTCATGCCTAACTATATGAATTCCACATATTGTATCACATTCCAGATAAAAAGACAAAGTTAAACTTTGCGATCGAATAATCAAATACCCAAGATTTCCCAAATATCTCAACACTTGAGCGGAGTTCAAAAATCCCAGAACATGTCACGGCCCCAATGAACCAGCCGTAGAAGGGTCAAACCAACGCCTCACATATGGCACGCTAAACCACCATAAACCCTAGGGTTCAGTGATAGTTTTGACGGTCACATAATCAAGTTAAGGTTACGTTCATCTAGAGGGTCCACATATATGCTTGCATGTTTTTCCGAAAGTTTTAAACTCAAGAAAAATTCAACACTTGAAAGTTTTTCGTGTCGGGAAAAAGTGAGTTAATGCTATCCTAAATTATCCGGAAAACAGAACGAAGTTAATCTTTCCGATCAAATCAACGATTACAAAATATCCCCAGAAAACTCAACACGTGAGTAAGATTAAAAATACCCAGAAGCATGTACAAATACCTACGGATGAACCCTAAAAACACGTGTCACTGATACCAAAGTTCGGCCGTGGAACCGCAGCGCGAAGCAAGTTCCTGCCGCGGTTCCGCGGCGACTTGAGGGTATTGGGGGCTCGTGTTTCACAGTAATCCTTAGAATTCCCTGGTGATTTTTTTGAGTATTTTTAATGCAGAAAAAATCCCATTTTCAAAAAATTTCCAGAGAGGGGGTCAAAACCGACGTTTCGGGGTTCGATCGGACTTTTAACTTCGTATACACTTCGCCTAATACTCTAGCTTGGCTCTGATGCCACTCTAAGGTTACAAGGCACTGTCACAAGGGTCTATAAGGTATCAACCATGCCCGATTTAAAATTTAGATGTGCCGAACAACCCAAAGCGAGAATCTTTGCTAGATAATTAGTGTTAAACATGCAAGTAAACATCTTTACAACTAAGAGTGAGGGATTACAACATTTGTAGTCCGCTCCTTCGCTTCATAAGCTCGGAGTAGTGGTCCCTTCACCGCGATCCATGATCTCCCGGACTCGAGAAAAGCTCCACAACCCGAATGATCCATGCTTGCTTGAATTCTTCGTACTCAAAGATGATCTACCTTGAAGTTTCTTTAACTCAAGATCTCACTCGCTAATCAAGTATTAATGAGATGAACACCCTAATCTAATTGGCTAGATTAGATGAGCATGATGAAGTAGGATTTATGCTCTCTTTTATTTTCTATTTCTCACAATAATTCATCACAAATTCAAAAGCTACAAAGCTTTTTTTGGAGGAAGAAGAAGGTGAAGTCTTTTGTGATGAACCATGAAAAATCACTATGCACACAAATGAACCTTGAGTTAATCATATGAATCATTAAATCATGTAGAGAGTTTACTAGGGTTAAGGGTTTGGGTTGGGTTAAATAATATCATAGCAAAATATCTTAGCAAGAAGCAAAATAAAAACTTCCAGAAGCATCTAGAAATGATTAACCCAAATCAAACCCTAACCATGTTTAATCTCCACTAATCATGTTGCATTTGTAATCATAACATGTTAAAACATTATATATCACATATATAATATATTTTTGTAACAAAAGAAAATAATACGATTAACATATATCGCATATACATCAATGTATTATCCGGTGGGAAAATGAAATAATAAAGGGAGCCAATATTAGATAATGTAATGTAATATATCACATATATAATTATACATTAATTTATCGAATCAACACTTGATCCGACAATCCGGCTATATCGAATATAACCGACTAATATATCATATACCGATTCATCGAATCAGCACATGATCCGATGACCCGGCTGATATCAAATATCGCCGGCCGATATCATATATCGCGAGAATTAAACACAGTATCTCATATCGTATTATTCTCGATCCCGCACATATCACATATGTGCTCCTACTCCATTTTGCCTGAGTCAAGAAACCTCTATGTAGGACTCTAAAGAATCGTCAATACGCCGGTAGCAGGTGATGATCATATCAAACACCCACAAGCTGCAAGCTGTCAGCTAAACGTAACAGCCACCCAAGTATTAAGCGATCAGAAGATCAACAAGCAAGCATGTACATTCTCCAGTGAATCCAATCAGTAACAGTCTCGTACAGTCCGGTCTCTTTGTCTGATATGTGGCATATCTGGTCTAGGGGTGGTAAACGTCAGACCCCAGTAACCGATAAGTCATGTCGATGTGAGGCTCATAACAGCTCGAGAAACTACTAGTAACACTTACCAGTAAATCTCTATACCAGCCCTGGCCAGGGAATTCCAGTTATAGCCAATCGAACACAGCACAACATCAACTCCCTATACCGGGAGAGACGAATCCCCTCCTATCGCTCATTGCCTCCATGTGATTCTAGACTGTACCCAAAAGCCACTGTTTTGCACGCCCTCTTGGACGTGGTAAGGTGGAAATCAAAGCACAGTGGGAATCACACAAGATTCTATGACGATCTCGGGTCTACAGACTAACCTGTACCAGTGTCACCAGAGAACTGCCATCTGACCTATGGTATAATACCATCTGGGAGTTCTCGACGAGTCCGTCCAGTGTACCCAGTCTCTACTGAGCACTCGTACACCATCCTTGATGTCAAACACCGATGGATATGAGATCATCCATCACCCATCATATGGGTCAAGATGCGTATACGCTACTCTACTCTGGTGTATCGATGCCCTGTCTCGATACACCCTTGACTAGGAACAGTTATAGGATGTACACATTGACTACCGTGGCCCCACTAGTATGATCACATCATAGTCCCAGTAGTCGAGTACATATCCTAAGGGCTTTGTCAACATGTGAGAGTAAGACAATAAACTAATATAAGTCAACAAGTTAAGATAAAGAGAAACCAAATAGCATACTATCATGACGAGCAAGAAAGTCCTCTCTATATATGTCCAAGCATCTATTATAATATACATCATATGTACAACAATGGCATCTCGGGCATATATATAACTAACAGGAACCACGACCAAATGGCATGTTGGGCGGCGGTTCCGCGGTCTAATTTTGGGCTTATGTGCCCAAATTTCTTTCTGGTCTCTATATTTCCCTGCATATAATTTTAATGCAATCTGAACAACTTTTTGAACAACTTTAAAATTCGAACAACGGGCATTGATTTAGAAACACGATTCAGAAAATCCATCTATCGAAACTCTAAATAAGTGCAAACTAGCTAGTTAGGGTTTGAAGAGTACTCTGATACAATATTTGGGTTCAGTGCCCGCGCCGCGGAAGCCGCGGCCGAGGCGGAAGCGAAAACAAAAAAAATTCATGAGCACCAAACACCCGTAACCTAAGAAATCGATCGAAAATCTTAAACTAGCAAACTAGAAAAGCAAGCGCTGAGAAACTAAAACCTTTGTCGCGTGTCCATCCAATTATGGAAGACCCCTCCAAGCTCGTAGACGTCGGGAACGGGCTTGAAAATCGACCACTATCGCCGAAAACGATCCACCCGAGGGAAAACCGGAAGAGGTCTAACCAAGGATCCAAACTTGCTAGGTGTGGATGGTCGGCGATGTAGGAATATTTCACTAAAAATTTCTCTCTAAACCCTTGCTCAAGGGAGAGCAAGAAGAAGAAGGAGAAGAGGAGAAGATAGAATGGTTGCTCTTACTTGCAACCATAAATCATGAACTCATGAAGCATGTGAGGAAAAGAATCTCCAAGTGTGTAATGAAAAATCAATCTCTCTTGTAGAAAAGAATGGCTACTATAAAATCCAACCATGGTGCAATAGTGCATCCAAATCATTTTATCAATAAAAAACCCAAGCCATGCTTTTCTACATGTTCACAACTGTGCTTCTTGTCTCATCACTTTCCACCTCATTTTCCATATTTTTTTTCTAAATAGAAAAATAAATATGTGTCCTTCTTCGAGAAGCATTCCCGTATAAATACGAAATACTTACCTGGTATATGTATTATTACATATACGCATGACCGTATAAAAATACGGATAACACCAAAGAGAGAAAATGACTAGTGAACAATAATACTAAAATATATATCAAAAAATATTTATAAATTATTAAATCAAAACCTGATTTAATAATACGGCTTAATCCTAAGCCGGCTGGTATTATCAACTGTCTGATTAAAGTCTGTGTATCATATACACGTATTTAATCGGAAGCCTGAACGTACCAACATACGGCTCCAACATCTATTGCCTAAACCGGGAAAACCCTCTTTGTGGGACTCTGAAGACTCGACAATACATGGCAGTGGGTTTAACCACAAGCACGTCAGCGGCACTAGTTGTACGTAACAGCTACCCAGGTACTTGCCAAAGGAGGGTCGACAATTAAGTACGTCCTTACCCTACTGAGCCTAAATGTGACAATCTCCGTACTGTCCGGTATCTTTATCAAAGAGAATCGCATATCGGGTTGATGGGATGGATAACATCAGACCCTTACTAACCCGATAAGTCGTGTATGAGTCAAGCTTATCACCAACAGAGATATTATTGATCAACTAAATGTAAATCTCATCCACCGTGGCCATAGATTTCTGGTGATAGCCAACTGAACACAGCTCGACATCGACTCCTAATACCAGGAGAGCAGAATTCCTAACAATTGATCATTGCCTCCATGTGGCTCGGGACTGTACCCAACTAAAACCTGTTTACACGACTCCTTTGAGCCATGGTAGGTTAGTAATCAAAGTAAAATGGGAACTCACGCGAGACAAATGACGATTTCAAGTCAAAGGATTAAGCTGTACTCATGCCACCTGAGAACTTCCATCTGACGATAGATATAATACCATCTAGAAGTTCTCGTCGAGTCCGTTCGGTGTACTCATGCCACCTTAGAACTTCCATCTGACGATAGATATAATACCATCTAGAAGTTCTCGAAGAGTCCGTCAGGTGTACTCACCTCCATTGAGCACCTAATGGCTTGTGAGACCGGCCACCGGCCCTCGTCGGGGTATAGAAACGTATACACTAGTCTACTCCGGAATATCAAATCCCAGTCTCAATACTCTCACGACTAAGGACATTTAAGAATGTGCTTTTAGACAACCTGTAGCATTACTAGGCACTCTCACAAGGGTCTACAAGGCATCAACCATGCCCGATTTAAAATTTAAGCGTGACGAAAAACCCTAACCAAGATCTTTAAACTAGAGATTAGGCGAAACAAAGCATGTTAAAAACTTTAACATCTAAGAGTTTAGGATTACAACCTTTGTAGTCCGGTCTTTCATTTCTAAAGCTCCGTGTTGAGGTCCCTTCGCTGCGATCATCGAGTTTCCGGACTCTAGAGAGGCTCCACGAAGAGAAAGATGTAAGCTTGCTTCCGATCTTCGATAACAAAGATGATCTACCTTGAAGTTTCTTTAACACAAGCTCTTACCCACTAAATGAAGTGAACACCCTAATCTAAATGGCTAGGATAGATTAGGATGATGAAGTAGGATTTTAGCTATCATTTGTTTTCTTAATCTCACCCATTTTCATCACAAAGATCAAAGCTAGAAAGCTTTGCAAAGGAGGAGGAAGAAGAAGAATCAATAATAATCCTTTTGTGATAAATAATGAATTGTTATGATAACAACAAAATGCAACCATGGTTGACCAAAGAAAAGGCTAACCTATGTAGAGAGTTAACTAGGGTTAAAGGGTGTGGGTTGGGTTTGGAAATATCTTACAAAATATCAACACAAATATCTTTGCAAGAAACAAAGTAAAAAGATCTAGAAGCTTCTAGAAAACAATAACCCAAATCAAATCCTAACCATGTTTAATCTCCACTAATCATGTTGCATTAGTAATCATAACTTGTTACAATATTATATATCACATATATAATATTTATAGTAACAAAATAAAATAATACAATTAACATATATCGCATATATATCAATATATTACCCGATGAGAAAATGAATCAATTAGTGAGCTAATATTAGTTAATGTAATTTAATATATCAAATATATAATTATACATTAAATTATCGAATCAACACTTTATCCGATAATCCGGCTATTTCACAAATAACCGACTAATATAATTTGTATTAGTTCATTGAATCAACACTTTATCCGATGACCCGGCTATATCACATATACCCGGCTGATATCTTATATCGCAAGAATCTAATACGGTGTCACGTACACGTATTATTCTCGGTCCCTCACATATCACATAAGTTCTCCTACTCCGTTTCTCCTGAGCCAAGAAACCTCTGTGTAGGACTCTAAAGAATCGTCAATACGCCAGCAGTAGGTGCTGATCATATCAAACACCCACAAGCTGCAAGCGGTCAGCTAAACGTAACAGCCACCCAGGTATTGAGCGCTCAGAAGATCAACAAGCAAGCCTGTACATTCTCCTGTGAATCCAGTCAGTAACACTCCCGTACAGTCCGATCTCTTCATCTGATATGTCACATATCTTGCCTAGGGGTGGAAAACGTCAGACCCCAGTAGCTTGATAAGTCGTGTCGATATGAGGTCTATAACCGTTCGAGAAACTACTGATAACACTTACCAGTAAATCTCAGCAACCCAGGCCAGGGATTTCCAGTTATAGCCAATCGAACACAGCACAACATCAACTCCCTATACCGGGAGAGACGAATCCCCTCCTATTGCTCATTGTGTTCATGTGATTCGGGACTGTACCCAAAAGCCACCTTTTTGCACGCCTTCTTGGACGTGGTATGATGGAAATCAAAGCACAGTGGGAATCACCCAAGACTCTATGACGATCTCGGGTCTACAGACTAACCTGTACCAGTGTCACCAGAGAACTGCCATCTGACGTGAGGTATAATACCATCTGGGAGTTCTCGGCGAGTCCGTCCAGTGTACCCAGTCTCTACTGAGAAACCATACACCATCCTTGATGTCAAACACCGATGGATATGGGATCATCCATCACCCATCATATGGGTCAAGATGCTTATACGCTAGTCTACTCTGGAGTATCGATGCCCTGTCTCGGTACTCCCACGACTAGGAACATTTGAAGGATGTACTTGACGACTACACCGTCCCTACTAGTATGATCCGCATCATAGTCCTGGTAGTCTAGTACTCATCCTAAGGGCTTTATCAACATGTAACATAGAGACAATCAGAGTATATGTTAAGATAAAGAGCAACCAGATAGCGTACTATCATGACGAGCAAGAAAGTCATCTCTATATATGTCCAAGCAACCACTACAATATACATCATATGTACAGTAATGGCCTCTAGGGCATACATATAACTAACAATCTCCCACTTGCACTTAGGCCATCTGTTGTGATATCACATACCCAATAATTAGCTGTGGTTGAAGTATCTCATACTCAACCATCCCATGAAAGTCTCTACTGGGAAAAAAGGCCTTTGTGAGTGGATCCGCGCTGTTGTCCTCTGTGTCTGCTCTCCTAACCTCGATCTCCCTGGAGATCAACTATCACCATGATCAGGTGATACTACCTAAGAATTATATCTGGATTTCTGATGGGACGGGGGTTCCTTGGCATAAGCCACAACTCCATTGTCACACAATGGTAGGAAAGAAGCTCATCTCATGAACTTATATCTATCCAGACTGCCTCTTTGGTAGCATCTTTGGTAGTGATGTATCTTTCCTTTAATCGTCTAGTAAGTCATGGTATCTAGCTTGGAACTATTCCAACATACCGTCCCTCCACTGAGGGTAAAGACAATGCCTGCGACTAACATTCAGTCATCCTTATCACCCTGGAACCTTTCCAGTGATTCTCCCCAAGATCGATTGATACCATCTCACTATACCTAGTGAGAATCCTAACATCTAATTATATCAATCTCATAGATATAAAACCCAGAATTTAGGAGGTAACACTTGATCCTTATGGAGAATCCTTGTGATAAGCGGAGATTGACCGAGCGTAGCATAGGAAACTCCTTCCCTATCAAGAGTATGTCATCCACGTACTCTACGAGGATCACCACCATACACCCTACTACCTTTTTGTATATACAAGGTTCATCTACCATTTTGATGAAGTCAAACTCTTTGACTACCACATCAAAACAGACGTTCCAAGTCCGCGATGCCTGCTTTATCACATAAAACATCTTGCACACGTTTCCGCTGCTCCCACTGTCTACGAAGCCCTCTGGCTGTGTACTTATAGACGCTCTCTTCCAAATCATCATTTAGAAAAGCAGTCATGACACCCCAACCGCCAGATATCGTAGTCATGGTATGTAGCCGTGGCAAGTAGAATCTGGATGGACTTAAGTATAGCTTTGAAAGTCTCAACTTTTCCATGTACACCAAGTAATCTTCTCAAGTTATACATGCTCCTGATAGGGATTTAACCCTTCAGATAAAGCAACCAAAGTCCATACTTTGTTGGTGTATAAGGATTCCGTCTCAGATGGCTAAGCATCCAACCATTCTTACAGAGTCCCACTCCTAATGGCCTGCTCGAAACAAGTTGGGTCATCATCTCATGATGCAATCCTTGCTCCCACTGTCATAGAGAAACCGAAGTATCTCTCAGGTGGATGAGGAACCCTACCCGATCGGCGGAGAGGCTAAGGTTCGTTGGAAACTATGGAATCCTTTGGTTCTACCAAATCATCAGCTGCAGTTTTTATAGCTGGAACTCCTTCCAGTTTTACCTCATCACCACTAATTTCTTCATAGGAAATTCCCTTTCACAAAGGTGGCATGCTGAGAAAAAAAACATCTTTTGTTCCTCAGTTTGGTAGAATATATTCCCTTGCGAATGCTTAGGATATCAAACAAACTTCTACATAACTGACTTTGCCTCGAGCTTGTCCGGATTATGCTTTTAGACATAGGCTAGACAACCCCAAATCTTAACAAACTTAAGATATAGGCTCTTCCCTTTCCATATCACATATGAAGTGGTAGGCAACTGATTTTATTTGAACCCTATTAAATAGGTATGCAGCTTCTCAGGTGCATAACTCTCAAAAGGAAATAGGAAACTCAGTAGTACTCATCATAGAGCACACCATATCACATAGGGTGCGATTGCTCCGCCCCGATACACCAACGTCCTATGGTGTATACGGAGGAGTAATGCTGAGAGAGAATCTCATTTTCCTTTAGAATAGTCCAGAAATTCCGTGCTCAAGTATTCTCCTCCTTGATCTCATCAAAGGACATAAAACTTATACTCGTTTTTGGTTCTCTACTTCTAACTTATATTTTGTGAATATCTCAAAAGGTTCAAACTTGTGTTTCAATAGGAACATATGTCTGAATCTTGAGAGATCATCAGAGAATGTAATGAAGTACAAAGAACCGGTCCTGACATAAGTAGACAGGGGACCTTTATACATCAGCTTGTATCAATCCCAAGAGTTCACTAACTCTTTCTCTGTTTCCAAAAAACGGAGCTGTGGTCATCTTATCTTTATGACATGACTGGAATGTTTTACAAGATGTAAATCCAAACTAATCTAAATATGCATCGTTATGTAACTTCAGCTAATCGGGTCACATTGATATGACCTAGTCTACAATGCCTCAAGAAGGATTCGTTCATATCTGAACTCTTTCTCTTGTGTGTGTTCTGTATACTAAGAACTGTGGTTTGATACGTCAATGGTTTTAGATAACGTGCCTGAACCGATCAACTCTTGATATAGAAAATGTTCAAAGCATTATCCAACAATACAAAATTAAATCCTTCTTTACTAATAAAGAGACTGATATGATGTTGTATATCAGGTTCGGTATCTAATAACATTCGTTCAGAATCAATGTATTCTGGTAATACAGGGTGATAACGACCAACAGACTTGGCTGCAACACTTGCACCGTTTCTATCTCATGAAGCTTATCACCCGTTCTCAGTCCTCTACCTATCTGTAGCCCATGTAACAAATTACATTTGCGGGATCCTGATCCGGTATCTCATACCCAGGACGTAAAGAATACTGAGAAACAGTTCTCTGTAATGAACACACCCGAAGAAGATGCATCAGCATGCACTTTCTTCGTTTGGGCGGCACGGGAATTCTGGTAATCCCCTATTTCCTGCTCTGTCTTATAACAATTATAAGTTGGAGCGGGACCAACGTTCCCTAGCGCAGTATAACAAGCGGGTTCAGTCAGTACATCCATATTTTTATCTTGATTAAGGGGTGATATGGTCGCTACCTGGAGAGAGAGAGAAGAAAACACTCAGCGTATGCTCTTGCAAGATTAGAATGGTTATTTAATATACCTAATCAGGATGTCTCCCACTGTTTTGGTCAAATCTTCCTTCAAACCCTAAAAGGAAAGACTAGCCGGGATTAATTACACGCTACAAGTTCTCCAATCTTTCTGCCAGGCCAGTGCCGGTAATTTGAGGGAGGTTCCCCGTGCTTTCGCACGGACCTAATTAAAGTAAACCTCGTTTTCCCATGGGCGTAACCCCGTTGACACCTTTCTAGACACCTACTTGATCGGCTAATTGTAATGTGTAAAACTCTCCGAAGAGTAACGCTTACTCGCATCGGGTATCGGGATCCAACTATCTCATAGAAGGTATGCAATCTCATTGCAAATTTCAACACTTGAAATTCCCAATAAAATTTTGCCCCAAGCGTCCTGTGACCTTGACGGAGGTCAACAAACCATAGGCTGCTAGTCAAGTTCAACCCGTCATTTCCTGATTGAAGTAAACCCACCCGCACGACCCTTGACAGAGGTTAACAAGGTCGTACGACTACCCTAAATCAATCTCATCATATGTTTATACAGATAAGCACTAATCAGCTACCGCACACTAAGCCTTGACAGAGGTCAACAAACGTAGTACGAATACTAACTATTACTTTTCTGAAATGACGGAGGGCTACGACGGGTTTTATGAAAACCCATTGCGTAATGAACTTGATATCGTTGTAGAATCGAGTGATTTTGTAAAGGAGTGTTTTTAGGCTTTTCTAGTTTTTCTAAAGAGGTCACTCCCGATGAAGGGATTGTCGGCTCTTTCCTTATCGAATAAGGTGCGGGATATTTCACAAATACCGCTATGCAAAGCAAAAACTATATAAGCAATGAAAAGACAAACCGTAGTGTGTAGCATCTGCTAGTTTCGCTAAAAAGCTCACTCCCGGTGACGGGATCTCGGCTCTTTCCTTATCGAATAAGGTGCTGGATGTTCTACAAGGAACACCGCTATGCAAAGCAAGAACTAGAGCTACCAGTTTTTAAACAAGTTTCTATAACATCTTTTGGTTTCTTTTAGTTTCATTAATCTCATTAATGAAGTCCCATTTTATTATGATTCACAAGCATCATATTTGAAACGAAATCTGCAATATAACATATATCTCATATATATAATATAAACATTCGTCTCAGGCAGTAATATGATCTCATCACAGAACATTGCAGCAGAAGAACATATATGAAATATTGGATATACTAGGACGTCCGTATTTTAATACGAGCCTATATAAAACACGGATTCCATGTTCGCGATGAATAGCCAAACCCACATCCCTAGACCCCTACGAGAGTGACAAGCAACACTGCTAATTCTAGGGTTAGGAGACGCGGTCTTGACTCCTCGAGATCGTCTCCTACTGGACCCTAGAACCCGGTTACTTGTGCTCCCCGCCTTGGGTCTACCTAATGTGGAAAAGTAAATAATATACAATGGTGACATCATTTTCAGCCCGGAAGTGCCCCAATTAAAGAATATTACATACAAATGAATTTTACATGAATGAAAAAGAAAAGCTCCCATCTCACATAAAACCCCCGGCTATTCAAAACGCGACGATCCAATATAACATATCACAACAACACATAATATCACATATGTTAGTGTATATGCCCTAGGGGCCATTATTGTATCATACTAGTTTGTATATTACTTAATGGAAGCTTGGGATATTCACATGTATATAACAGTCTTGCTAAACATGGTAGTATGCTACTTGGTTTTTCTATCTTAATATGTGAGTATACGTATTGATAGAGCTCTTAGGATCTTCCTTGACTACCAGCGTAGTGATGGCAGTCACACTAGTGGGGGCTGGGTAGTCTACAAGCACATCCTTATTCAGGTCCCTAGTCGTCGGATATCGAGACAGGGCATCGACACTCCGGAGTGGACTAGTGTATACGCTTCTCATCCCAGTTAGGGAGATGGTCTGTCCCACAGCCGTCAGTACATCGTACTGGAGATAGTATGAAGGTGCTCGTTAGGTTACGGGTACACCGGACAGGACTCACGGGGAACTGTTAGTTGGTTTTATACCAGTCATCAGTGAACAGTTCCCAGGTGACATGAGTACAGCATAGTCAGCAGACTTGACACTGCTACTTCACCTCGAGTGTGTCCCACTGTTCTTAGATTGCTACCCTACCACGGCTCAAAGGAGTCGTGCAAACTGGTAGCAGTTGGGTGCAGTCCCGAGCACATGGAGGCAGTGACGGTTAGACAGGATTCGTCTCTCCCGGTATTGGGGGTTGATATCGCGTTGTGTCAGAGAGCCATTACGCAAAGTCCCTGGCCAGGGCAAGCGAGATTTGCTGGTAGGTTCCAGTAGTTTCTCAGGGTGTAATGGGCTTCGCTCCGACACGACTTATACCGCTATTAGGGGACTGACGCTTGCCGCCCCACTAGGCCCGATATGCGTTAGTCTTAGACGAATAGACCGGACTGTACGGAGATTGTCACATCAGACTCAGTAGGAGTTCGGATGGGTTTCCTCATCGGCCTTCTTATCGACATCTACCTGGGGACCGTTACGTACTGCTAGTGCCGCTTGCGGTCTGTGGTTAAACCTACTACCACCGTAGTAGTCGAGTCTCTAGAGTCCCACACAGAGAGTTTCCCTACTCCAGGCGAAACGATATAGAGGTCGTATGGTTTTACGACAAGGGTTCGGACGCATACGTGTGTTTACGCACGTACGACATACGGACAGTTTTTACTAGCCGGCTTTGGTGTAAGCCAGTTTCTAGTATCCGGTTATTGGATTTATACAGTCTAAAGTTTTTCCGTGTTTTCACGGATAGGAGGGGCGTTCTCGTAATTGCGCAAGAAGCTTCTAGAAGTTGGTGACTTGGGGGTTAATGTGGCATAAGCATTAAATGGGATTAGTGAGTCATATGAGTGATTCATCCATGTCATTAATGCATCATAAATGCTTAATGACTCATGGAGATGAATCACCCTTAGATATTTATCAAGCATGGTTGTAAATCCTTTATTTTCTTTTATTGGATAAATAATAATGCTTGATATATATTATGATACATCATTATCTCATCTCATTCTCTTGCTCACTTTCTCTCTCCTCAAGCTCTCCCTCTTCAAACCCTAATCCTCATTTCTCATGTGTTGAGTACAAGGATTAGATTAGACTACTTAATCCTTAACCATTCTCTATATCACCTAGGTTGCTTAGATTAGCGATTTAAGAAACCTAGTTACCTCTAGTTTGAGGTGAAGCATGTAGTAAAGCTCTCGGGTGGATCTTCTACTACTTAGAGAAGGCCGGAGAGGACGTGGAGAACGACCAGACGAAGGACTCGGTTCTACAGGTATAATCACTTTTCATAGTAGTTGTTAACTCCTATGTTTGTTGTTAGTTATTGTTTATGCAAAGATTCTCGGTTAGTCGTTGTTTACGTTTTAAACAAGATCGTTTTTCATTTTTCCACCTCCCCGCAAGTCATGGGGTGTTGTACATCGACTTACAACATATCATCAACGTAAGTAAATATGCGTATCCCAATTGTCGTTGATGTATAGCAACGAAACTGGCGATACACCACATATTACACTTACGGTCGCAGAAAAGAAAGTGTAAAACTACAACAGTTGGAATCCGAAACCTCTTTAGACATCTCATGCCTAACCAAATGAATTCCTTAGGCATCGCATGCCTAACAATTATGAACCCAGCATTTTAGTATCATTATCGAAAACTCTTTTCAATATCAAGTCGGGAAATTCAACAAGATTCCCGACATCCTGATGGAATGCTCGTCGCCAACTTTAGTAGACGGCCGCACCCTCGGATGCCGTCGATGAAGTGCACTAAGGCGGAACACCGCTGCCGCGAGCACCCGAACGGATGCTTTTGGCGACGAGGTTCTCCTACAGTCACTTGGTCGGGGCTATGGGGCGTGGCTGTCTATTTAGTTTACCCGGTGAGTATCCGCGTACGCTACGTGATTGCGACGGACTTTTGATCGCATCAAAATTCCATGTCAACCGATCATCTGAGAATAAACTACTAAATTTATAACATTCAAATTAGTTATCTCATAACTACTTGTGGATTCCAAATATTGTATCACAATCCCGATAAATAGACAATGTTAAACTTTCCGATAGAATAATCAAACACCCAAGTTTTCCCAAATAGTTCTCAACACTTGAAATTAGTTTAAAAACATCCATCACATGCCACAGTACCAATGGTCCAGCCGTAGAAGGGTGAAACTAACGCCTCAAATGTGGCAACGCCGTACTGCCCCAAACCCTAAGGTTTAGAGGCAGTTCAAGACGGTCACATAATTGATTTAAAGTTTGTATTCTTCTAGAGGGTCCACCGCATTACTTGCACGACTTAGAACGTTCACAAACTACGGAAAAATCCAACACTTGAAAATTTTCCGGCAGGGGAAAAAGTGAGTTATTGATATCCGGTCGAACTTTTTAACACGTTCTAAAATTACGCGGGAAAAATTAAATGAAGTTAAACTTTCCGATCGAATCAACGAGTTCCCAATACAACCCAGAAAACTCAACACTTGAGTAAGAATTAAAAATTCCCAGAAGCGTCAGGAAACACATACGGACGTAACTGTACAAAAAAAAACCCTAATCCCACTGTAGCGCCGCGGAACCGCCGCGCAAGCCTTGGTACGGCCTCGGTTCCGCGGCGCTTTAATGGTATTGGTGGCATGTTTTTCACTGTAATTCATATATTTCCCTGCTGAATTTTTTGAGCATTTTTAATATGAAAAGAATCAACTTTTTGAAAAATTTCCAGAAACTAGGGTTTTACGGGTATTCGGAGTTCGATCGAACTTTAAACTTCGTCTAGACTTTGCCTAAAAGTCTAGCTTGGCTCTGATACCACTGTAGCGTTACTAGGCACTCTCACAAGGGTCTACAAGGCACCAACCATACCCGATTTAAAATTTAGACGTGCCGAACAACCCTAACCAAGATCTTTAAACTAGAGATTAGGTGAAACAAAGCATGTTAAACACTTTAACATCTAAGCGTTTGGGATTACAACCTTTGTAGTGCGGTCCTTCACATCTAAAGCACTGTGTTGAGGTTCATTCACTGCGATCATCGAGTTTCCGGACTCTAGAGAGGCTCCACGAAAAGAAAGATGCAAGCTTGCTTCCGATCTTCGATAACAAAGATGATCTACATTGAAGTTTCTTTAACACAAGCTCTCACTCACTAAATGAAGTGAACACACTAATCTAAATGGCTAGGATAGATTAGGATGATGAAGTAGGATTTTAGCTCTCATTTTTTTCCTTAATCTCACCCATTTTCATCAGAAAGATCAAAGCTAGAAATCTTTGCAAAGGAGGAAGAAGAAGAAGAATCAATAATAATCCTTTTGTGATGAATAATGAATTGTTGTGATAACAACAAAATGCAACCATGGTTGACCAAAGAAAAGGCTAACCTATGTAGAGAGTTAACTAGGGTTAAAGGGTGTGGGTTGGGTTTGGAAATATCTTCAAAATATCAACACAAATATCTTTGCAAGAAACAAAGTAAAAAGTTCTATAAAGCTTCTAGAAAACATTAACCCAAATCAAACCCTAACCATGTTTAATCTCCACTAATCATGTTGCATTAGTAATCATAACTTGTTACAATATTATATATCACATATATAATATTTATAGTAACAAAATAAAATAATACAATTAACATATATCGCATATATATAAATGTATTACCCGATGAGAAAATGAATCAATTAGTGAGCTAATATTAGTTTATGTAATTTAATATATCAAATATATAATTATACATTAAATTATCGAATCAACACTTGATCCAATAATCCGGCTATTTCAAAAATAACCGACTAATATAATCTGTATCAGTTCATCGAATCAACACTTGATCCGATGACCCGGCTATATCACATATACCCGGCCGATATCTCATATCGCGAGAATCTAATACGGTATCACATACACGTATTATTCTCAGTCTCGCACATATCACATATGTGCTCCTACTCCGTTTTGCCTGAGCCAAGTATCCTCTGTTTAGGACTCTAAGGAATCGTCAATACGCCGGCAGTAGGTGATGCTCATATCACGACCCGCAGGGTACGGAACGTGACTGGCACTTAAGTTACGAAACGTCTCAAGGCGACCGTAAAATGAGTAAGCCAGAGCCCAGAAATCAAAACCAAATAAGCAGAAGAGTGAAGGAAAAACCAATCAATTGAAAGCGAGTTTATCAAGTAAGTCATATCAAGCTTTTTAAAAAAAACAATAGCAATTTTTCCGAAAATTTCGGCAGAGTCTCCTTTGTAAATACTGGACCCCAAAATGGGTACAACAAGAATATATATAAATACAACAAATAAGGCATCCCCAAGCGGGAGCTAGCTCTTCGCCACAAGGAGGTCACAAATCCCATGCAATGTAAATCAGCAATGTGCAGAAATAAATATAAGAAGCACAAGTAAAACAGCATGTCGACTCAAGTGAGCTCGACCCCAAAATACAGCATAAAAAGCCCACAAATCTCATGGTCTAGTCTCTAAGTCAATATACAACAATACTGGTAGATACAGTAGATGGAGTACTCTAGATACAAGAATATACAAGGTGGTAGAAAATAATAATACAACCCACCTACGAGCAAAAGCCTCGAGTCCAGGCAAAAGAGGCAAAAGAAGCAAGTGCGCCCGCCGCTACTGTACTGACGGAGCTGACCCGTAAAAGGCTGTGAAACAACGGGGGTGAGTTGCCAACTTGTAAGTAATAAATAACATCTATATAGGCTATCGCAAGCATGCACACAAGCATCCTAGCATCTATAATACAGGTATGGCAGGATATACTAACAGGTATGTATGCAACATGAATGTACTAGCAGGTATGAAATGCAATATGAATCAACTCATGATCTGAATATATAGGTACAAGAAGTCATGTTTTTCATTTAGGAATCTCTTTTCTTTTAAATATCAGCACAATACCAATAGAATCAACAAGAATCTGTGTCCAGCATCGACACCTCAAAACTGTCTCAAATCTCATATATCCATATCGTAGTATCTCTGGCCTCAGCCGTCAGGCTGACCCATCTCAAATATCAATATCTTAACATCTCGTGGCCACGGTCGGTATCCTCTGGATATCCGCCGTGCCAAAAAGTCACCGGTAGGTAGTCTATCCCCTGCCAGGCTCAACGTCAACAACACGACCTTCTCGCCCCGGGGTACCTTACCGGGCCCACCATGTACCCGAGACGGTTCATCCAACTCCTCGAAACGGGTCTCGAAAACCACAACAAACTCATGGTGGACGACACTTACATCACTAGAAAACCGCAATTTACATATTTTAAAAGGTAATAAGTTTAGATATTTTGTGGCTTTCCCCCGAAATCCAAAAATATCATAAAATCTCAAGAAATCCTCATAAATGCATATGTCACTGATAATGAATGCATATGGTATCAATAATCAAGTTGCGATGTATGATTAACAGACTAGGCATGAACAAATAATATGGTGATGTACATGCACATGAATAGCAATCCTACTATTTCATTTTAAGGAATTAAAGGCAATAGCACCGGTTTAAGCATCAATTATAGTAAAAGGTTTCAAATTATAGGTTATCTAGTGTGGTGGCATGGCAATTACCAGGGCGTGTGTGTACGCATGAATAGTGCTCGTGCTGCATATAAAAACCCTGGCAATGGTGCAGGTGTCCTATAGAATGGGTTCGCATATGTATGTCAAATAAAGCATGGATGTATGTCACGACCCGAAAGTACGGAACATGACCGGCACTTAAACTACGAACGTCTCAAGGCATACGTATTCTAAGCCGAAAACCCAGAAATCCAAACTAATAAGAGTAGTAGAGAGTAGGAAAACCAATTTAAATCCAGAAGTTATAATAGCATAAGCCGAATTATGCGGTTTTTAAAAACATCAAGTATTTTCTGAAAATTTCGGCAGAGTCTCCTTTGTAAATACTGGCTCCCAAACGGGATACAACATGAATAGTATACGAAATCAATAAAAGGCATCCCCAAGCGGGAGCTAGCTCTTCGTCAATCGACGGTCACAACCACACAAGCAATATAATATACAACGCCAACGGCGAGGATCAAAAACTCAAAGGAAACTCAAAACCACAAGAAATCTGCAGAAATAGACGCGCGACTCTAAGGTCGAAAGAATAACATCACTGGTCTCTATCTCAAAAATAAATACATGTTTGGTTGATGGAATTTACTAGATACAACTGAATAATATAATACAAGGTAATATGATGGGCACGATACCAATGAACCCACCTACTAACAAATCACCCGAAAGAAACTATGCCCGCAAGCCGTAATGAAACCTGTACGGCAAACCTGCAAGAAACTGGGGCACAACGGGGGTGAGTTGCCAACTCGTGAATAGAAAAACATCTACGAACAGAAATCGCATATATGACGCAATCCTAGGTCATACGATCATAATATATCCTCAAAAATATATAACCAGCAGCCTATAACAAGGCTAGAATAAATATCTAACCCGAGTGTAATCTTATGTGCCCGTGTCAGAGCCTCAGGTAGCAATATATCATATGAATGAGGTATGAATGCATGAAAATAGAATACATGTAAATGAAGAACTGTTTTCATAATTTAATGAGATTTCCTTTGTATTTTTAAAATGAGGTATCATAATGAAATCAGCATAAAACAGTGCCCAGCATCGACACAAAACAAGTGTCCAAATATCTCGATATCTCTGTATCACAATCTCTGTACCTCAATATCTCAAAATCAATATCTAGGGTGCCGTCAATCCAGATCGGCCCCTACCATCCATCTCAAGACCACGACGGTATCCTCTGGATATCCGACGCGTCGGGTAATATCACCGGTCGGTAGTGCTCCCCTGCCGGGCTCAACGTCAACAACACATTCCTGTTGCCCCGGGGTACCGCACCGGGCCCACCATGTACCCGAAACGGTTCCTCCACTCCTCGAATCGGGTCTCGAAATCCATCAGCAAACTCATGGTGGACGACTTATACATCATGGGAAAACCGCACTTTTTATTTTAAAAGAGAGAAAAGGTTTATTTATGTTTTTGCGGTTTTCCTCCAAATCCAGAAAATCTCATGGAATCCGAATCCAAAACCTCAATAACACGTAAAATAGTGAATATATGCATGAGAATCCATGAATGCGGCATAACAATGAATAATAGTATGCATGAAGTAGCAGGTAATAACTATAATGTCTAAACTATTAGCTAACAGGCTATGTCAAGCAATAATATTTCTAACGTGTACGTGGCATTGCAATTACCGATGAAGACGTGTGTGAGCCGGCAAGTAAGTGTACGTGGTACATACGCATCATCGGTAATGGTGCTGGTGTCCTAACGGCATGATATCAATAATGGAGTATGAAACATAATATAAGCATGCGATGCGAAGGGAACCACAATAATGAGCGGGAGCTGAATACTAGACGCAACTATAACTAATCTGCATTAATATAATATAAGTCCTACAAATGGTGCCTTTTGAAATAACACGAATCATGGGGTTTTGAAAATAGAGGCTACGGTGTTTTTATGAAAAGATACGTCTTTTGAAATATCCGTAGGATCCCTTGGGCTGTCTTTTAAAATGCCCACGATTCGTTAGTTTTTGAAATAGGTAAGAATCAAATCTAATCTAACAACTAAACTAAACTAAAGGTCTAAGCTAACCAGCTGGACTACAGGTAAGGAAACTGCCTAACATCTGAGTCGATTCATATACATACCTGTATATATATTAGTCGGTGATCCCGCCTTAATAATATCATATCTGATACCATATCTATAATCAGACATCCCAAGTCAAGAGTGCGGATCAATCATCAAAATATAGCTCGTACGTAAATCCGTCGTACGGCATCCCCAAATCTGGGTACGGGTTAATATCACATTCAATCACACTATTCATCTGGTATCTTCTTTATCAAATATCATGATCCGGGACAATGTCCTACGTCTAGTACAATACTGATACCGCCTAAGTATGCATACAGGTGTAAGAATTGCTACGTCAAAAGACCCGCTAAAACATCATGTCGTATCTCAATACGAACCAAATCATATCACCGATCTTCTGGCCTCAAGCCCAATATCATCGACTCATCTCAAATTCCAAATACTATCCTCAAATCCGGTATATGAACACATAGTCCCATACCCATATGAACACATAAATATATACTCCCATATACGCACATATAAAAGAAAGAATGTATGCAAGTATGTGCGTGTGTGAGTGCGACCACTACTCTAGGGTTTCGCAACTACACTAAACCAATCCAAAAATACCAAATATCCATCTTATCATCAATAATCTCAACAACATATAATCAATATCTGTGTGTATACGTATTCTTATACATCACCACGAACTGCGGGGGTGCTATACGCCATCCACCCGACTTCTCCCCGTAGATATAAATCTACTCACCTGGTCCTCGTTCGCCGGTGCCGACGTCGCCACGCGCTTGCTTGTCGTCTCGAAGTCCACATGGGGTACCTACATATCATAACGCACCGTATGGTATTAAAATCCGACTCATGACCAAAACTACGCACGAATCCCACATAGGTCAAAACCTATGGTTGCTTTCACAAATCAACCCAAAAACCCTCGACGTCGGCGTACAAATGCTAAATCATCGAGAAAAACCCAAATACACTCATTTGCACATCCACGAACACTAATTTTAATATAAAATAGGTTAAAATTCACAAAAACACCAATTTCACTTAAAAAGTCATTTTTCTGAAAATCTAGCAAGCACAATTCGCCGTTTTTGTACAAAACAATATGTTTAAATAAATCTAGTGGCCATAATACTTATTAAATATCTTAAATAAGTCATAAAAACAATTTCCATAATTTAATCTCATTAAATTCCATTAACCCCAAAATTCTAGTTTACAAAATACCCAATTTTTTAACAATTTATAGCAAAAATGCACAAACAACAATTTAGCTAGGATTTTCATGAACTAAAAGCATTAAACCACTCAATATATTATCTATAATGACATGAAACCATAATTATAATTTAATCTAAAGCATTTAATAATTTTCCAAAACTCTAGTTAACAAAATAACTTAATTAGGGCATTTTATAAGTAATGGTTTGGAATTAACAACTAAATTAGCTTTCTATAAAACATAAGATGTTAATCCACAACACAAAACCATCCACAATTTATCATAACCCATTTCCACAACAAAACCCTAACTTGAAATCTTTAATCATGCAATTAAACTTATCAAAACCTAATTAAGCACTTAGTTAACTTAGATTAAAGCAACTAGATAACAAATTTTAAAAAAAGCATGAGATTATACCTCCCATGATGAGATCAAGCTCAAGATCTAGCCTCCTAAAATGCCATTTTGATCCCTACATCCATGCTAGAATGGTTAATGAGAAATGGGTAGGAGTTGGATTTTGATTTTGAAATTTTGTGGATTTTTATGCATTTTTTTGGATTTTTTTGAAGAGAAAGTGAGATGAAGAAGTGAGGGCTGTTCTAAATGGGAGGGGGCTCGGCCAAATGCAGGTGGGGAGAGGAGAGAGAGGGTGTGGGGAGTTGGGGAAAGTTTCACAAAGTCAAAAGACCACACAAACAACAACAACACATACTCCAATTACTATATTTTAATCCTTATCATATTGAACTTTTAAAATGAGATGAAAACAAAAATGAGGGGGGGAGTGGGTTGTTCCAGCAGTGGTGGGGCCGGCCATGATGGAGAGGAATGAGTGAGAGAGATTTTACAAAGAAATTCTATGCAAAAAGACCCCCCACAAGCTCAAAATTGCAAGTTTTAACTTAAATTAATTATTTTTTTGTTCTCCATAATAAAAACCCATTAAAACTAGAAATAAAATACTAAAAATTTATATTACAACTAGATTTTAATTAACATGATTTTAAATATTAAAAATAGCCTATTTAAATTTGTATTTATCGCTAATTTAATGTATTTTCTTACCGGCTTAAAATAATATTAAAATAATAATTTTTTCAGAAAATTTGAAATTTCACCAGTGGCTCAATAAACACCAAATACCAGTAATTACATAGCTAGAATATGTATATTTAATTTTATAATAAAGATATTTGCATTTTGATTTTTTTACAGAAAACCCACTTATTTTACCGTTTTTTTCGAAATTTCACCGAAACGATTTTCAAAACGTTACAATATTCCCCCCTTAAAGAAATTCGGTCCCCGAATTTAAATTAAAACTTCCCCCAAATACTAAAATATTTCAGCCAAAACCATCAAATCGCCGGGGCTCCGAAATCATAAATACATAAAACAAATCGTAGCGCAACGCATGCGCATGAAAAATGAGCATATAACTCAAATCAGAACTCCGTCAAGCATCCCGCAATCATCGGAGTCATGGGGAAGACATCAATACCAAATCCAAAGCAAAACCAATATGATATAACTCGAAACTATACATGTAAAATATATTCAGGTACTGTTCTCTGACTAGTCCTGCTCAGTACGAAAACACATAGCAATATCATAAAAACGTACTGCTCTATAAGAAAAATCAATCCCAAAATACGCGTATGAATACTACGCGCGTCTTGTGCGCACGGAAATCAAAATCCAAACATGTGCGATACATATGCACAGAAACAACATCTAAGTGCATCGGGTGTGCACGAAACATCTGTCGTAGGCAACATATGTGCCTGACAGCAAAATCAGGTGCATCTGACATGCACGAAAAATCTCGATTTAGTGCATCTGGTGTGCACCAAAATCACACTTCAAAACATGCGCCCAACATGCGCGAAAATCCAAATCAGGTGCATCCATCGTGCACGAAATCATGAAATCCAATATCAAGTGCCGAACATGCGCAAAATCAAATCAGGTGCACAAGGTGCACAAAACAAATATCGAACATCACCATCGAAATCAAAGTCCAATGCATCTAAGTGCACAAAAGGCGTATCACTGCACTGCAGGCATATATAAACTATACAGAGTGCAGGAACCAAATCGTGTGCATGCATACCCACAAAACCAACTCAAATGTCTAAAACCGTAACATCACAAACATGTGAAACCCAAGCACGAAAACGATATCAAGTGCAACACTGTGCAAGGATCGTAAATCCTCAATCATCAAAATCAAATCATGCGAATAAATCACCCAAAACATCGAAATAAATAATGGCGGAAAAGTACCGCTCAAGTGCATCCTCTAAGAATCTCGGGCCAACTGTCGCGGTCACTAGTGGGACGTCTCGTCGATGATCATGAACTCTGGCATGCTGGTGTGCGTAACAATGACCACTCCTGGGTCAAGGTCTTCACTGTGAATTACCAATCTCACGATCCACCGGCTCATCGGCCCTGTTAGGTATGCTAACGGGGACGATTCCGTTTTGGCACTTTTCTGGTCATCTCTCGGTCAATCCGCACGACCACTCGTAAAGCAACATGTCACTGGAGTCGGCCTCTGGCTCTCTAAATGCACGTGACACATCTGGTCCTGGGTGCAAATATCATTGCAACATTGTCCTGAAAGGAATCCTACTCAAGGTCTCTTCTAGTCTAATCTCTGCCAACTGTCCGGGAGTCATCGTCCTTTACTATATCTGCTTCTTGTTCCGAAACGGCTGCATACTCATCGCGACTCCTTCTGGAAGGTATATCCAAGTACAATGCCTCGGCTTGCGTATCACATCTCTGATGTCGGCGGAGTAGAACGTCATCTTATCTAGATCTCGTACGCACCGCTTACTCCACTTTTCTCTAAGGTCGACCGCTTCGGACTCGTCTCGTCGTGGCTGCATGGAATGAGCTCCAACGGCTATCCTCGTATCGGGAGTCTCCCAAGAAATGCATCTCACCACCTAGCATCCGAATTAAGTCGAGCCATCCAATCGAGTCGTCAAAACCTCATAATCCCCCAAGAGCTCAACATCTTGGGTGCAATATAATAGTATCGAGTACATACCACAGCATCGGTGGTCCAGCCGTAGAAGGGCAAACTCAAGCCTCACTAATGGCGCCGTGGAACCGCCGCAAACCCGAAGGTTCAAAGGCTTTCACACGATCATTATGTCGAGTTAAGGTTTCATTCTTCTAGAGGGACCATAGAATTGCCTGCATGTCTTTCCGACTACTTTAAACTTGGAATAATAGGTTTCTGACATTCGATCGTCTCTGTCGACTCCCAACGTCTCCGCGTGAAGTCATCTCTAGCTGGAATCAATCTATCTGATGACCTCGCATCGGGATAGGCGAACGATCCACATGTCCTAGTCATTCATCCTCGATGACTAGCGACCTTCTATCATCTCTTAGTACAACTCGTTCTGCACTAATTCCAGCATCTGGGGCAATATCTCGTCGTTCGCTGCATTAACTGGCTCGCTCGTCTGCACGCTGAACAGTACCTCGATCATCATGAATAAGCAACACATCAACGGTCATCAAAATCTGGCTGGCCTCTATCATTGGCTCATCCTCTAGTATCGATCAGCACATCCGAGTAACCTCATAAAAGCGATCCGCCAAACGCTCGTGGCGCGGAAACACAGTAAAAAGACACATCTCTGCAATCGTGTGTTGCCGGAATTGGTCCTGGTCAGTCCTCGTTCGTGACGAGCTCGTGCTGACCGCAACTCTATCTGTAGCTCTCCCTGCTCGTAATCATGGCAGCAAAACCATAACTGGTACTGATGACGCTAGATCGGAATGAATATAATACTGAGCAAAGAAATGTACATCCTAAGGCTTCTTAAGTGGAGTAGCGTATCGTAAATATGCCGCGGAACATACCAACGGTACGTCACTTTACTTTAGTCACCTATTCCATCAACCAAGGGTCATCCTACGCTCCGAAGGTAAAACCTAACGCTCTGATACCAACTTTGTCACGACCCGAAAGTACGGAACATGACCGGCACTTAAACTACGAACGTCTCAAGGCGTACGTATTCTAAGCCGAAAACCCAGAAATCCAAACCAATAAGATTAGTAGAGAGTAGGAAAACCAATTTAAATCCAGAAGTTTTAATAGCATAAGCCGAATTATGCTGTTTTTAAAAACATCAAGTATTTTCTGAAAATTTCGGCAGAGTCTCCTTTGTAAATACTGGCTCCCAAACGGGATACAACATGAATAGTATACGAAATCAATAAAAGGCATCCCCAAGCGGGAGCTAGCTCTTCGTCAATCGACGGTCACAACCACACAAGCAATATAATATACAACGCCAACGGCGAGGATCAAAAACTCAAAGGAAACTCAAAACCACAAGAAATCTGCAGAAATAGACGCGCGACTCTAAGGTCGAAAGAATAACATCACTGGTCTCTATCTCAAAAATAAATACATGTTTGGTTGATGGAATTTACTAGATACAACTGAATAATATAATACAAGGTAATATGATGGGCATGATACCAATGAACCCACCTACTAACAAATCACCCGAAGGAAACTATGCCCGCAAGCCGTAATGAAACCTGTACGGCAAACCTGCAAGAAACTGGGGCACAACGGGGGTGAGTTGCCAACTCGTGAATAGAAAAACATCTACGAACAGAAATCGCATATATGACGCAATCCTAGGTCATACGATCATAATATATCCTCAAAAATATATAACCAGCAGCCTATAACAAGGCTAGGATAAATATCTAACCCGAGTGTAATCTCATGTGCCCGTGTCAGTGCCTCAGGTAGCAATATATCATATGAATGAGGTATAAATGCATGAAAATAGAATACATGTAAATGAAGAACTGTTTTCATAATTTAATGAGATTTTCTTTGTATTTTTAAAATGAGGTATCATAATGAAATCAGCATAAAACAGTGCCCAGCATCGACACAAAACAAGTGTCCAAATTTCTCGATATCTTTGTATCACAATCTCTGTACCTCAATATCTCAAAATCAATATCTAGGGTGCCGTCAATCCAGATCGGCCCCTACCATCCATCTCAAGACCACGACGGTATCCTCCGGATATCCGACGCGTCGGGTAATATCACCGGTCGGTAGTGCTCCCCTGCCGGGCTCAACGTCAACAACACATTCCTCTTGCCCCGGGGTACCGCACCGGGCCCACCATGTACCGGAAACGGTTCCTCCACTCCTCGAATCGGGTCTCGAAATCCATCAGCAAACTCATAGTGGACGACTCATACATCATGGGAAAACCGCACTTTTTATTTTAAAAGAGAGAAAAGGTTTATTTATGTTTTTGCGGTTTTCCTCCAAATCCAGAAAATCTCATGGAATCCAAATCCAAAACCTCAATAACACGTAAAATAGTGAATATATGCATGAGAATCCCTGAATGCGGCATAACAATGAATAACAGTATGCATGAAGTAGCAGGTAATAACTACAATGTCTAAACTATTAGCTAACAGGCTATGTCAAGCAATAATATTTCTAAGGTGTACGTGGCATGGCAATTACCGATGAAGATGTGTGTGAGCCGGCAAGTAAGTGTACGTGGTACATACGCATCATCGGTTATGGTGCTAGTGTCCTAACGGCATGATATCAATAATGGAGTATGAAACATAATATAAGCATGCGATGCGAAGGGAACCACAATAATGAGCGGGAGCTGAATACTAGACGCAACTATAACTAATCTGCATTAATATAATATAAGTCCAACAAATGGTGCCTTTTGAAATAACACGAATCATGGGGTTTTGAAAATAGAGGCTACGGTGTTTTTATGAAAAGATACGTCTTTTGAAATATCCGTAGGATCCCTAGGGCTGTCTTTTAAAATGCCCATGATTCGTTAGTTTTTGAAATAGGTAAGAATCGAATCTAATCTAACAACTAAACTAAACTAAAGGTCTAAGCTAACCAGCTGGACTACAGGTAAGGAAACTGCCTAATATCTGAGTCGATTCATATACATACCTGTATATATATTAGTCGGTGATCCCGCCTTAATAATATCATATCTGATACCATATCTATAATCAGACATCCCAAGTCAAGAGTGCGGATCAATCATCAAAATATAGCTCGTACGTAAATCCGTCGTACGGCATCCCCAAATCTGGGTACGGGTTAATATCACATTCAATCACACTATTCATCTGGTATCTTCTTTATCAAATATCATGATCCGGGACAATGTCCTACGTCTAGTACAATACTGATACCGCCTAAGTATGCATACAGGTGTAAGAATTGCTACGTCAAAAGACCCGCTAAAACATCATGTCGTATCTCAATACGAACCAAATCATATCACCGATCTTCTGGCCTCAAGCCCAATATCATCGACTCATCTCAAATTCCAAATACTATTCTCAAATCCAGTATATGAACACATAGTCCCATACCCATATGAACACATAAATATATACTCCCATATACGCACATATAAAAGAAAGAATGTATGCAAGTATGTGCGTGTGTGAGTGCGACCACTACTCTATGGTTTCGCAACTACACTAAACCAATCCAAAAATACCAAATATCCATCTTATCATCAATAATCTCAACAACATATAATCAATATCTGTGTGTATACGTATTCGTATACATCACCACGAACTGCGGGGGTGCTATACGCCATCCACCCGACTTCTCCCCGTAGATATAAATCTACTCACTCGATCCTCGTTCGCCGGTGCCGACGTCGCCACGCGCTTGCTTGTCGTCTCGAAGTCCACATGGGGTACCTACATATCATAACACACCGTATCGTATTAAAATCCGACTCATGACCAAAACGACGCACGAATCCCACATAGGTCAAAACCTATGGTTGCTTTCACAAATCAACCCAAAAACCCTCGACGTCGGCGTACAAATGCCAAATCATCGAGAAAAACCCAAATACACTCATTTGCACATTCACGAACACTAATTTTAATATAAAATAGGTTAAAATTCATAAAAACACCAATTTCACTTAAAAAGTCATTTTTCTGAAAATCTAGCAAGCACAATTCGCCGTTTTTGTACAAAACATGATGTTTAAACAAATCTAGTGGCCATAATACTTATTAAATATCTTAAATAAGTCATAAAAACAATTTCCATAATTTAATCTCATTAAATTCCATTAACCCCAAAATTCTAGTTTACAAAATACCCAATTTTTTAACAATTTATAGCAAAAATGCACAAACAACAATTTAGCTAGGATTTTCATGAACTAAAAGCATTAAACCACTCAATATATTATCTATAATGACATGAAACCATAATTACAATTTAATCTAAAGCATTTAATAATTTTCCAAAACTCTAGTTAGCAAAATAACTTAATTAGGGCATTTTATAAGTAATGGTTTGGAATTAACAACTAAATTAGCTTTCTATAAAACTTAAGATGTTAATCCACAACACAAAACCATGCACAATTTATCATAACCCATTTCCACAACAAAACCCTAACTTGAAATCTTTAATCATGCAATTAAACTCATCAAAACCTAATTAAGCACTTAGTTAACTTAGATTAAAGCAACTAGATAACAAATTTTAACAAAAGCATGAGATTATACCTCCCATGATGAGATCAAGCTCAAGATCTAGCCTCCTAAAATGCCATTTTGATCCCTAGATCCATGCTAGAATGGTTAATGAGAAATGGGTAGGAGTTGGATTTTGATTTTGAAATTTTGTGGATTTTTAAGCATTTTTTTGGATTTTTTTGAAGAGAAAGTGAGATGAAGAAGTGAGGGCTGTTCTAAATGGGAGTGGGCTCGGCCAAATGCAGGTGGGGAGAGGAGAGAGAGGGTGTGGGGAGTTGGGGAAAGTTTCACAAAGTCAAAAGACCACACAAACAACAACACATACTCCAATTACTATATTTTAATCCTTATCATATTGAACTTTTAAAATGAGATGAAAACAAAAATGAGGGGGGGAGTGGGCTGTTCCAGCAGTGGTGGGGCCGGCCATGATGGAGAGGAATGAGTGAGAGAGATTTTACAAAGAAATTCTATGCAAAAAGACCCCCCACAAGCTCAAAATTGCAAGTTTTAGCTTAAATTAATTATTTTTTTGTTCTCCATAATAAAAACCCATTAAAACTTGAAATAAAATACTAAAAATTTATATTACAACTAGATTTTAATTAACATGATTTTAAAGATTAAAAATAGCCTATTTAAATTTGTATTTATCGCTAATTTATTGTATTTTCTTTCCGGCTTAAAATAATATTAAAATAATATTTTTTTCAGAAAATTTGAAATTTCACCAGTGGCTCAATAAACACCAAATACCAGTAATTACATAGCTAGAATATGTATATTTAATTTTATAATAAAGATATTTGCATTTTGATTTTTTACAGAAAACCCACTTATTTTAGCGTTTTTTTCGAAATTTCACCGAAACGATTTTCAAAACGTTACAATGTAGTTACTAATATTGCTAGAAATCTTAAACTACTTAAACTATAGGGCGACTTGCGCCATCCAAACGATAGTCCCCCGTAGATGTTATATCTACTCACCGGAATCCTCAGCTAGCTACGTCCAATCACCGCTTTCCCGTTTCGTGCCGCGTTCGAAGTCTCCGCGACCGAACCTGGAATTTTCATCAATACAAAACATAAGCTTACATATCATGAAATGTCGCAAATCCCAAACGAAAATATCCACGTTCACAGGCTAGGCACAACGTGCACAGGGTGCGCGGAACACACACGAAAATCACAAAAACTAACTCTAATCGTCGATTTGGGACGCCGGCAAAACCAAAACCCGATCACACAAAATTCCGCACTCACACATCCTAAATGCCGTAGAATATGCTAAAAATATAATCAAGTTATCACAATTAATTCATCACATAATTTTATATAAAAACTAGTAAGCATTTACATTAAAAAAAAAACGGTGCAAACATCGCCGATTGCGACAAAAAGACTACAACCTACCATAAACATCCAACCGCATAACTAGTTAGCCACTACACTAAAATTACAACACAACAACCATGCTTCAACCTATATCCATACACAAACCCCTTTCTTGATTTTTATAACCAACAATTTAAATCCAATTTCACACTTGAAAAACCAAAATTAATACATATCGAAGCCCACTTAAGCAAAGTAATCTCTTAAATTATGTTTGCATAAAACTAGATAACAAAATAACTTAATTAACTAATTAATGGTTTCTAAAACCCTAGTTAAAATTCAAACCATGGACTAAAAAAAACTAGATTAGAAATTAGCTATAATTTTAACACTAAAACAATTTTCAAGTTCTAATTAGCACACATTAAACTACAAATTAGCCAAGGATTGAAATTATACCTCAAACTAGAGATCTCGCAAGAACAATATGCCTCCATAGATGGCTTCATAGCACCATGACCCAAGTTATAAAACCCAAGGTGAAAGGAATAAGGAATGGGAATTAACTTGTGAGATTAAATTTTGATTTTTGAAGCAATATTTTGATGAAATTTGAAAGAGAAAGAGAAGAGGAAATGGAGGGGATTTCCAGCAAAACTCTCGGCCAGAGGGAGAGGTGAGGGATGGTGTGGGTGTTGTGAGAAATGCCCAAGTCAAAGCCATCCCATACCTCACTAAAAACCATCTCAAATTAATATATTTTAATCCTACACTTGCATTCTATTCTCACATAACAAATGAGTAGAAGAAAATTATTGAGGAGGGGGAAAAATTCTGCAGTGGGCTCGGCCCATGTGAGGTGAGGAAATTGTGAGAGGTTGCTAAAAAAGATCCAAGCAAAAAGGCCCCCCTACAAGTTCATATTTGCAAGTTAAGCTTAAATAATTATATTTTTGTTTTCCATAATAAAAACCCATTAAAACTTGAAATAAAATAACAAAAATTTATATTACAACTAGATTTTAATTAACATGATTTTAAAGATAAAAATTAGCCCATTTAAATTTGTTTTTATCGCTAATTTAATTTATTTTTTTTAACCGGTTTAAAATAATATTAAAAATTGAAAAATTAGGGAAAAATTTTAAATGACCAGAAATTTATAAGTAACTAATTAGCTACTAAAAACTAGAAATTACCTAACCAAATTAGGTATAATTAGGCCAAAACTGCAAAATAAGAAAAAAGACGATTTACGGAAAAATACCAAAACGACTTTTCAAGGCGCTACAATCTTCCACCCTTAAAGAAATTCGGTCCCCGAATTTAAAAATCTAGCTACACGTACCTTCAAAGAGATGGGAATATTTCTTCCTCATCTCGCCCTCGGTCTCCCAGGTGACCTCCTCGCTGCTCGGGCCACGCCAAAGGACCTTGATGGTTGGTATAACTTTCGATCTCAACTTCTTCACCTGCCGATCCAGGATGACCACCGGCTGCTCTGCAAAAGAAAGGTCGCGCTCTAGCTGGACTGTTGGGTGCTGAATCGCATGCGAAGGGTCGTGAAGGTACTTGCGGAGCATCGAAACACAGAAGACGGGGTGAACATCGGGAAAGCTGGGTGGAAGCGCCAAACGATACGCAACTGCGCCGACACGCTCGAGGGTCTCGAAGGGACCTACAAATCTGGGACTAAGCTTTCCTTTTCGCCCAAATCGCATCACGCCCTTCATCGGAGAGACCCTCAGAAAAACATGATTGCCAACAGCGAACTCTAGCCTGCGACGGCGCCTGTCTGCATACGATTTCTGCCTACTCTGAGCCGCTCTCATCCGATCTCGAATCAACTGTATCTTCTCGGTCGTCTCCTCCACAAGCTGCGGCCCCAAAATACTGCCCTCACTGAGCTCTGTCCAACAGACGGGCGATCTGCATCTCCTCCCATACAATGCCTCGAAAGGAGCCATCTGAATAGTATCCTGGAAGCTGTTGTTGTAGGAGAACTCCACTAACGGTAAATGATTATCCCAGCTACCACCAAAGTCCAAAACGCACGCTCGGAGCATGTTCTCGAGAGTCTGAATGGTCCGCTCTGACTGGCCGTCGGTCTGCGGATGAAATGTTGTGCTGAAACTCAAACGGGTGCTCAATGCCTCCTGAAGTCTCTACCATAGTCGGCTGGTAAACTGGGTGCCTCTGTCGGACACGATACACGTCGGGACTCTATGCAGTCGTACAATCTCGTCGATGTATATCTGGGCATACTGAGCAAAACCGAAAGTCGTCTTCACTGGCAGGAAGTGAGCCGCATTCGTCAATCAATCTACGATCACCCAAATGGAGTCATACCCTCGACTGGTCCTGGGTAGACCCACGATGAAGTCCATAGAAATCTGCTCCCATTTCCACTCTGGAATGAGCAAAGGCTGCAACTCTCCCGCGGGTCTCTGGTGCTCGGCCTTGACTTGCTGACAAGTCAGGCATCTCGACACGAAATCAGTGACGTCCCTCTTCATTCCATCCCACCAGTAAACATCTCGCAAATCGTGGTACATCTTGGTGGAACCGGGATGAACGCTATACCTCGATCTATGCTCCTCCTCAAGAATCTCACGCCGCAGTCCCTCAGAATCTTGTACGCACAGTCGAGTCCCAAATCGCAGTACTCCCTGATCATCGATCACGAACTCGGAATCTCTTCCCTGTCTAATCTGCTCCATGATCTCTAAAAGACGGTCATCGCTGGGCTGTGCCTCTCGAATACGGTCAAGTAACTGCGGACGTGCACGAACATGCGCAAGCTGTCTCCCTGTCGGAGTGAACTCGAACTCAACCCGGTTGTCGCATAAAATCTGCCAATCTGCCAACGACTGCCTCTGCACTGCGCGCAAACAAGATAGACTACCCCCGGGCCTCCTGCTCAAAGCATCCTCCACTACATTAGCCTTGCCCGGGTGATACAAAATCTCGCAATCGTAGTCCTTTACTAGTTCCATCCAACGGCGCTATCTAAGATTCAGGTCTCGCTGCTGAAATATATACTTTAAGCTCTTGTGATCAGTGAATATCTGACACGACTCGCCGTATAGGTAATGTCGCCAGATCTTAAGTGCAAAGACCACTGCAGCCATCTCCAAATCGTGAGTGGGGTAGTTCTGTTCATGTTTCTTCAACTGCCGTGAAGCATACGCGATCACCCTGTCCTGCTGCATCAATACGCACCCTAGCCCCACTCGTGAAGCGTCACAATAAACCACGAATCCGCCTGATCCTGAAGGCAAAGATAATACCGGCGCCGTAGTCAAACAAGTCCGTAGCTGCTGAAAACTGTGCTCGCACTCCTCCGTCCAAACGAAAGGAACTCCCTTCCGGGTCAATCCAGTCAAAGGTGCAGCAATACGGGAGAAATCCAGAACGAATCCCCTGTAGTAGCCAGCCAGGCCTAGGAAACTGCGGATCTCCGTAACTGATGTCGGTTTGGGCCACTGCTGAACGGCCTCAATCTTCTTCTGGTCCACACATATGCCATCTCTCGTAATCACGTGACCCAAGAATCCGACGCTGTCCAACCAGAATGCACACTTGGAAAATTTTGCGAAAAGCTGGTGCTCCCTCAAAGTCTGCAACGTAATCCGCAAGTGCTGCTCGTGCTCCTCTCTGCTCCGGGAGTACACCAAGATATCGTCGATAAACACGATGATGAACAAGTCAAGATACGGCCTGAATGTACGGTTCATCAAATCCATGAATGCAGCTGGGGCGTTGGTGAGTCCGAACGACATTACCGAAAACTCATAGTGGCCGTAGCGCGTACGGAAAGCTGTCTTCGGTATATCCTCCTGTCGAACTCGCAGCTGATGGTATCCTGATCGCAAGTCGATCCTCGAAAAATATCCCGCACCCTGAAGCTGGTCGAAAAAATCATCAATGTGTGGCAACGGATATCTGTTTCGCACGGTAACCTTGTTCACCTGGCGGTAGTCGATACATAAGCGCAAACTTCCGTCCTTCTTCTTGACAAACAGGACCGGAGCACCCCACGGAGAAACACTAGGTCGAATAAGCCCTTTATCTAACAAATCCTGCAACTGATCCTTCAGCTCTCTAAGCTCTGTCGGGGCCATCCGATAAGGCGGTATAGAAATAGGCCCCGAGCCGGGAATCAAATCGATGCAGAACTCAACATCACGCTCAGGCGGTAGCCCAGGCAGCTCATCAGGGAAAACATCAGGGAACTCACAAACAACCGGGACCCGATCCAACGGAACCTCTGCAGTTCGAGTATCACAGACATAGGTTAAGAATCCCTGACATCCCTTCCGCAAGAGCTGACCAGCGCGAAGAGACGAAATCAAGCTGGGAAGGGTGACGCTGCGGTCTCCCTGAATAACAAGGACCGGCTCTCCCGGAAAGCTAAATCTGACTGCTTTCTCACGGCAGTTCACTGAAGCATAACAGGTGGCTAGCCAATCCATGCCTAGAAGCACATCAAAGTCCAACATATCGAGGAGAATCAAATCAACCGACGAATCCCTCTCCCCGATACGAACGGAACACAATCGAAACACAAAACGAGCGACAAACGACTCGCCTACCGGGGTAATAACAACAAGCGGCTGATCTAACGACGATGACTCACAGCCCAACATCGGTGCAAAGTGTGTATATACGTACGAATGTGTGGAACCTGGGTCGAATAATACCCGTGCGTCGAAAGAGCAAACTGGCAAGGTACCTATCACAACGGCATTGGATGCCTGCGCATCCTATGGCGTCAAAGCAAAAACTCGGTCCTGACCCCCACCAATAACTGGCTGTCCTCGGCCGCGGCCTCGGCCTCGGCCTCTCTGGATCGGACCGCCACGTCCACGGCCTCTGGGTGCATCAAATTGACCTGGAGCATCGCCTGTGGTAGGAAGTAGGGCTCTCTGGGGAGGAGGTGGTGATGGTGGTAGGGTCACAAGTGGAACTGTCGCTGCTCCCCGTCGTCTCACCGGACAGTCTCTGACACGGTGGTGCGGGCTCCCACACCCAAAACATCCCGGCGACGGCTGCTGTCCCTCTGGATATGAACGATATAACTGACCCCGTCCAAATCCTCTGCCAGGCCCATCTCTCGGAAAGAATCTGGCGCGCTGCCTCTGCGACGGCACATCGGTGCGAATACTCTTCGGCCCAGAAATGGCCAAAGTCTGTGATATGCGTGCCTCCATCCGTAATGCCGTATCCATAGCAGCCGAATAGGTGTCGAAGTGCTGGGCGCCAATAGCAAGAAATAGCTGGGTGTCAAGTCCCTGCACGAACCTCTTCACCATCTTTTCTTCAGTATCCACCAAATACGGAGCATATCTGGACAACTGCATGAACTGGACATCGTACTCGGACACCGTCATCCATGGAGTCTTGATTAAGGCCTCAAAACTACGAGCTCTGGCGTCACGAACGCTCTCTGGGAGGAAACGAGCTAGAAAGACTGCTGTAAACTCGGCCCAAGTCATAGGCGGTAGACCTGCAGCTCGACCTCTCAAGACTGACTCCCACCATGTCTGCGCGAGGCCCTCTAGACGGAAACTCGCAAGCTCCACCCATCGATCGTCAGAACATCTGAGCGAACGACATATCTTGGCTAAACTGTCAAGAAATGTCTGCGGATCCTCTGCTACATCGGTGCCCGTGAAGACTGGAGGTCTCAGCCTCATGAAATCCTATAGCGATACTGGGATAACCACGGTAGTAGTTGTAGGAGCAACTTTCTGGGTAGCAGGCACCAGGTAGTCTGTGATGTGGTAGGTACGTCCTCCGATCTCGGTGCACGACTGGCCGCTACTAGGGATCCCACCATCTGTCGTAACTCCTGCATACCTCCCATCATCTGTCGTAGCTCCTCCATACCAGACTCTAGCCTTTCCATGCGTCCTGGGGAATGCGGATCAGTCTGTCCCTGAGGCATAGGTACGCCACCCTGCTCGGTCCTCATCTCGGACGACCCTGCTCGGATCTCATCTCGAGCGGCAGCCCTCTGCGCTCTCGTAGCCTTCGACGACATAGTGGCTGTTACAAGAACAGGATGATAAGAACAGTGCAATAGAATCATAGGATACACAGAATTGAAGAAGGAATTTCAAGCAAGTATATCCTAAAGTCAACTAGGCGGAGTACCGTATTGCAAGTATGCCGCGGACATACGCACGCTACGTTACCCTGCTTAAGTCACTCACTCTATCTACCAAGGGTCATCCTACACTCAAAAAGGTAAAACCTATCACTCTGATACCAACTTTGTCACAACCCGCAGGGTACGGAACGTGACTGGTACTTAAGTTACGAAACGTCTCAAGGCGACCGTAAAATAAGTAAGCCAAAGCCCAAAACTCAAAACCAAATAAGCAGAAGAGTGAAGGAAAAACCAATCAATTGAAAGCGAGTTTATCAAGTAAGTCATATCAAGCTTTTTTAAAAAAACCATTAGCAATTTTTCCGAAAATTTCGGCAGAGTCTCCTTTGTAAATACTGGCCCCCAAAATAGGTACAACAAGAATATATAAAAATACAACAAATAAGGCATCCCCAAGCGGGAGCTAGCTCTTCGCCACAAGGCGGTCACAAATCCCACGCAATGTAAATCAGCAATGTGCAGAAATAAACATAAGAAGCACAAGTAAAACAGCATGTCGACTCAAGTGAGCTCGACCCCAAAATACAGCATAAAAAGCCCACAAATCTCACAGTCTAGTCTCTAGGTCAATATACAACAATACTGGTAGATACAGTAGATGGAGTACTCTAGATACAAGAATATACAAGGTGGTACAAAATAATAATACAACCCACCTACGAGCAAAAGCCTCGAGTCCAGGCAAAAGAAACAAGTGCGCCCGCCGCTACTGTACTGACGGAGCGGACCTGCAAAAGGCTGTGGCACAACGGGGTTGAGTTGCCAACTCGTGAGTAATAAATAACATCTATATAGGCTATCGCAATCATGCACACAAGTATCCTAGCATCTATAATACAGGTATGGCAGGATATACTAACAGGTATGTATGCAACATGAATGTACTAGCAGGTATGAAATGCAATATGAATCAACTCGTGATCTGAATATATAGGTCCAAGAAGTCATGTTTTTCATTTAGGATTCTCTTTTCTTTTAAATATCAGCACAATACCAATAGAATCAACAAGAATCCGTGTCCAGCATCGACACCTCAAAACTGTCTCAAATCTCATATATCCATATAGTAGTATCTCTGGCCTCAGCCGTCCGGCTGACCCATCTCAAATATTAATATCTCAATATCTCGTGTCCACGGTCGGTATCCTCTGGTTATCCGCCATGCCAAAAAGTCACCGGTAGGTAGTCTATCTCCTGCCGGGCTCAACGTCAACAACACGACCTTCTCGCCCCGGGTTACCTTACCGGGCCCACCATGTACCCGAGACGGTTCTTCCAACTCCTCGAAACGGGTCTCGAAAACCACAGCAAACTCATGGTGGACGACACTTACATCACTAGAAAACCGCAATTTACATATTTTGAAAGGTAATAAGTTTAGAAATTTTGCGGCTTTCCCCCGAAATCCAGAAATATCATAAAATCTCAAGAAATCCTCATAAATGCATATGTCAATGATAATGAATGCATATGGTATCAATAATCAAGTTGTGATGTATGATTAATAGACTAGGCATGAACAAATAATATGGTGAGGTACATGCACATGAATAGCAATCCTACGATTTCATTTTAAGGAATTAAAGGCAATAGCACCGGTTTAAGCATCAATTATAGTAAAAGGTTTCAAATTGTAGGTTATCTAGTGTGGTGGCATGGCAATTACTAGGGCGTGTGTGTACGCATGAATAGTGCTCGTGCTGCATATAAAAACCCTGGCAATAGTGCAGTGCAGGTGTCCTATAGAATGGGTTCGCATATGTATGTCAAATAAAGCATGGATATAGTTACTAATATTACTAGAAATCTTAAACTACTTAAACTATCGGGCGACTTGCGCCATCCAAACAATAGTCCCCCGTAGATGTTATATCTACTCACCGGAATCCTCAGCTAGCTACGTCCAATCACCGCTTTCCCTTTTCGTGTCGCGTCCGAAGTCTCTGCGACCGAACCTGGAATTTGCATCAATACAAAACATAAGCTTACATATCATGAAACGACGCAAATCCCAAACGAAAATATCCACGTTCACAGGCTAGGCACAACGTGCACAGGATGCGCGGAACACACACGAAAATCACAAAAACTAACTATAATCGTCGATTTGGGACGCCCGGCAAAACGAAAATCCGATCTCAAAAAATTTCACACTCACACATCCTAAATTCCGTAGGATATGCTAAAAATATAATCAAGTTATCACAATTAATTCATCACATAATTTTATATAAAAACTAGTAAGCATTTACATTCAAAAAAAAAATGGTGCAAACATCGCCGATTGCGACAAAAAGACTACAACCTAGCATAAACATCCAACCGCATAACTAGTTAGCCACTACACTAAAATTACAACACAACAACCATGCTTCAACCTATATCCATACACAAACCCGTTTCTTGATTTTTATAACCAACAATTTAAATCCAATTTCACACTTGAAAAACCAAAATTAATACATATCGAAGCCCACTTAAGCAAAGTAATCTCTTAAATTAAGTATGCATAAAACTAGATAACAAAATAACTTAATTAAGTAATTAATGGTTTCTAAAACCCTAGTTAAAATTCAAACCATGGACTAAAAAAAACTAGATTAGAAATTAGCTTTAATTTTAACACAAACAATTTTCAAGTTCTAATTAGCACACTTTAAACTACAAATTAGCCAAGGATTGAAATTATACCTCAAACTATAGATCTAGCAAGAACAATATGACTCTAAAGATGGCTTCATAGCACCATGACCCAAGTTATAAAACCCAAGGTGAAAGGAATAAGGAATGGGAATTAAGTTGTGAGATTAAATTTTGATTTTTGGAGCAATATTTTGATGAAATTTGAGAGAGAAAGAGAAGAGAAAATGGAGGGGATTTCCTGTAAAACTCTCGGCCAGAGGGAGAGGTGAGGGATGGTGTGGGTGTTGTGAGAAATGCCCAAGTCAAAGCCATCCCATACCTCACTAAAAACCATCTCAAATTAATATATTTTAATTCTACGCTTGCATTCTATTCTCACATAACAAATGAGTAGAAGAAAATTATTGAGGAGGGGGAAAAATTCTGGAGTGGGCTCGGCCCATGTGAGGTGAGGAAATTGTGAGAGGTTGCTAAAAAAGATCCAAGCAAAAAGGCCCCCCCACAAGTTCATATTTGCAAGTTAAGCTTAAATAATTATATTTTTGTTTTCCATAATAAAAACCCATTAAAACTTGAAATAAAATAACAAAAATTTATATTACAACTAGATTTTAATTAACATGATTTTAAAGATAAAAATTAGCCGATTTAAATTTGTATTTATCGCTAATTTAATGTATTTTTTTTTACCGGCTTAAAATAATATTAAAAATTGAAAAATTAGGGAAAAAATTTAATTTCACCAGAAATTTATAAGTAACTCATTAGCTACTAAAAACTAGCAATTACCTATCCAAATTAGGTATAATTAGGCCAAAACTGCAAAATAACAAAAAAGACGATTTACGGAAAAATACCAAAACGACTTTTCAAGGCGCTACAGATCATATCAAACACCCACAAGCTGCAAGCAGTCAGCTAAACGTAATAACCACCCAGGTATTGAGCGCTCGGAATATCAAGAAGCAAGCATGCACATTCTCCTGTGAATCCAGTCGGTAACACTCCCGTACAGTCTGGTCTCTTCGTCTGATATGTCGCATATCTTGCCTAGGGTTGGTAAACGTTAGACCCCAGTTACTTGATAAGTCATGTCAATATGAGGTCTATAACAGTTCGAGAAATAACTGATATCACTTACCAGTAAATCTCAGCAACCCTGGCCCGGGATTTCTAGTTATAGCCAATCGAACACAGCACAACATCAACTCCCTATACCGGGAGAGACGAATCCCCTCCTATCGCTCATTGCCTCCATGTGATTCGGGACTGTCCCCAAAAGCCACCTTTTTGCACGCCCTCTTGGACGTGGTATGATGGAAATCAAAGCACGGTGGGAATCACACAAGAATCTATGACGATCTCAGGTCTACAGACTAACTTATACCAGTGTCACCAGAGAACTGCCATCTGATGTGAGGTATAATACCATCTGGGAGTTCTCGGCGAGTCCGTCCAGTGTACCCAGTCTCTACTGAGCACCCATACACCATCCTTGATGTCAAACACCGATGGATATGGGATCATCAATCGCCCATCATATGGGTCAAGATGCGTATACGCTAGTCTACTCTGGAGTATCGATGCCCTGTCTCGGTACTCCCACGACTAGGAACATTTGAAGGATGTACTTGAAGACTACATTGTCCCCACTAGTATGATCCGCATCATAGTCCTGGTAGTCTAGTACTCATCCTAAGGGCTTTATCAACATGTAACATAGAGACAATCAGAGTACATGTTAAGATAAAGAGCAACCAGATAGCGTACTATCATGTCGAGCAAGAAAGTCCTCTCTATATATGTCCAAGCATCCACTACAATATACATCGTATGTACAGTAATGGCCTCTAGGGCAAACATATAACTAACACAACTCATCTGCTATATATATGGTCGCCATCATAATGCTGGTTGTCAAGCAACAATCCTACGGACTTCATCAATGATGAAGACAAACCAGATAACATACTATCATCTCGAGTAAGACTGTTATACCTGTATAGGTCTTTCTTCAATTATTATAATTGCTTTCTTGCAATCACAATAATTGCCTTGAGGGCCCTATATCCAACAATAGGTGTGCTCTTCTAATACTAGGAGTTTGTTAGTAATATGTATGCCCTAGAGGCCATTACTGTACATACGATGTATATTGTAGTGGATGCTTGGACATATAAATGGAGGATTTTCTTGCTCGACATGATAGTTTGCTATCTGGTTGCACTTTATCTTAACATGTACACTGATTGTCTCTATGTTACATGTTGATAAAGCCCTTAGGATGAGTACTTGACTACCAGGATTATGATGCAGATCGTACTAGTTGGGACAAAGTAGTCGGCAAGTACATCCTTCAAATGTTCCTAGTCGTAGGTGTATCGAGACAGGGTATCGATATACCAGAGTAGACTAGCGTATAGGTTCTCTACCAATGTAGATGGGCGATGGATTATCCCATATCCATTGGTGTTTGACATCAGAGACGGTATACGGGTGCTCAGTGGAGACTGGGTACACTGAACGGACTCGCCGAGAACTCCTAGATGGTATTATACCTCCCGTCAGATGGCAGTTCTCTGGTGACACTGGTACAGGTTAGTCTGTTGACCCGAGATCGTCATAGAGTTTTGTGTGATTCCCACTGTGCTTTGATTTCCATCTTACCACGTTCAAGAGAACGTGCAAAATGGTGGCTTTTGGGTACAGTCCCGAATCACATAGAGGCAATGAGCGAAAGGAGGGGTTTCGTCTCTACCGGTATTGGGAGTTGATGTTGCGCTATGCTCAATTGGCTATAACAGGAAGTCCCTGGCCAGGATTGCTTCAGAAATATACTGGTGGTGTTATCAGTAGTTTCTCGACCAGTTATGAGCCTCACATCGGCACGACTTATCGAGTTACTGGGGTCTGACGTTTACCACCCCTAGAAGAGATATGCGACATATCAAACGAAGAGACCGGACTGTATGGTAGTGTTACTGATTGGATTCGCAAGAGTATGAGCAGGCTTGCTTGTTGATCTTCTGATCGCTCAATACCTGGGTGGCCGTTACGTTTAGCAGACCGCTTGCGGCTTGTGGACGTTTGATATGATCATCACCTACTGCCGGCGTATTGAAGAGTCTTTAGAGTCCTACACAGAGGTTTCCTGGCTCATGCGAAACGAAGTAGGAGCACATATGTGATATGTGCGGGACCGAGATTAATACGATATGTGATACCATATTCTATTCTCGCAACATGTGACATAGGTTGGTTATATGTGATATAGCCGGGTTATCGAATCAAGTGTTGATTCGATAAGTTGTTGCATTTGATATTAGTCGGTTATATGTAATATAGCTGGATTATTAAATTAATTGTTGATTTAATAATTTAATATATAGTTATATATTTGATATGTTAAATTACATTAAGTAATATTAATTCACTTAAGATTTCTTTTCTCACTTGGTTTATGCACACTGTATATATGTGATATATGCAAGTGTACATTAATTTGTGTCATGCTTGATGATACATGGACATGGGTCTGTGTATGACTTACACTATGCTATGGATTATCTAGGGTTTTATTTATTTAAAGTTATTCAAAAATGAGTTGGACTTTGTCATGGCAAGAAGCTTATGGTTGCATTGACTTAGTCTTCTATTTTTGTTTAGCTTAAGATATTTATAAGCCCAACCGTCATAGCTAGCCGTGGTTAACTCTCTACAAGGGTTAGTGTGTGTCATATACTCACCATGGTTTATTTTCTCACCTCATGAGTTCATTCTCTCTTGCTCATTATTCATCTTCTTCTTCGTTGAAAAAATTTTGCTAGTTTTTTGATAAGTGAGAAAATAATGTGAGAAAATGATTTCTAAAGTGAACAAAATTCCTACTTCATCATCCTCTACTACTTGCCAATTAGTATAGGGTGTTTGCTTCACTAATTCCACAATTAGTGAAGAGATAACTTGGGTTAGTGTCTCCTCGGCGTAGATCATCTTCGGCCTCGAAGACTTCGATGCAAGCTTGTTCGTTTCTTCATGGGAGCCTCTCTAGATTCCGGAAGTTCATGATCGCAGCGAAGGGATGACTACACGGAGCTAATGAAGTGAAGGACCGGTCTACAAAGGTTGTATTCCTTGTTCTCTTTTAGTTGTAAAGTGTTTGCATTTTATTCCATCGGATTTCTAGTAGACGATTCTAGGGTTTGGGTTAGCTAGAACGGCAAAATTTTAATATGGCATGTAAGATGCCTCCCGAAACCTTACTGCTGTCCTAGAGAACCCTGCAGTGGTATCAGAGCCATGCTAGAAATTTAGACGGATTTTGTTAATGTTAAGATTACGAAACCGAAATACTACGAATCTTGCAACGCCAAAAACTAGTTTCTGTCGATTCTAAAAAGTTGTCAAAATTTTTTTTAAACAAGTACAGAATGTTATATGGGATATATCATGAACACCATGAAAATTTCAAGGGGTATGCTCGGATTTTGGCCGAGATCAATGGTGTTGTGGCCGGCCCAATAGTGTTGGTTTTGCTTGAAAATTTCACTGTGTTCCCGTGACTGGGTTTTGGTGTTTCAGGTGTTGTTTGTTTTTGATTATTTTGCATGTGATGTAATATTACACTATAAGCAATTCGGAGTGTTTCGTGTTCGTAGTTTTAACATTGTTTCGGGTTATTCACATATTGTCTAGGGAAATTTAAAAAGTTCGAACGATTATCAAAAACCCATTTTTCCAAGTTTAACGTATTTGGAAAAACATGCATGTAATTCTGTGAACCCTCTAGAAGAATATAACCCTAACTCGACTTTTTTGGATCGCGGAACCGCGGTCATACCTTAGGGTTTGCCGCAGTTCCGTGGCGAGATGAGTGAGGCTTGGGTCTTCCCTTCTACGGCTGGTTCATAGGTACTGTGGTATATTCTGTGTATTATTGAACTGTGCTCAAGTGTTGAGCTGTCGGGAAATCGTAGGACTTTGATGAATCGATCGAAAAGTTTAACGTCGTCCGGATATCATGTGATGGGATACAATATTTTGAATACACTAAAATAGTTATGAGATAACTAATTTGAATTTTATAAATCTAGCAGTTTAGTCTCATTTGATCGGTTGCCATGGGATTTTGATGTGATCAAAAGTCCGTCACAATCACGTAGCGTACGCGAATACTCGCCGGTTAACTTTATTAGATAGCCACGCCCCATAGCCCCGACCAAGTGACTGTAGGAGAGCCCCGTCGCCAAAAGCATCCGTTCGGGTGCTCGAGGCCGCGGTGTTCCGCTTTAGTGCACTTCGTCGACGGCATCGGGGGCGTTGGCCGTCTACTAAAATTTCCGACGAGGATTCGATCAGGATGTCGGTAATCTTGTTGAATTGCCCGACTTGTGATTGGAAATGTTTCAATATCGAGACTAAAATGAAGGGTTTATAATTGTTATGCATGCGATGTCTAAGGAATTCATTTGGTTAGGCATGAAATCCAACGTATGTGATACATTGGGTTTATGATGTCTATGGTGGTTGCGGATTCCAACTGTTGTGGTTTTTCACATTCTTTTCTGGGACCGTAAGTGTAATATGTGTTGCATCGCCGGTTTTGTTGCTATTTGTCAACGGCAATTGGGATACGCATATTTACTTACGTTGATGACATGTGATGTTATGTGTTGTTGGGATATGTTATATTGGATCGTCTTGTTTGAGTAGCCAGGGGTTTTATGTAAGATGAGAGTTTTTCATTATCATTCATGTAAATTTCATTGTATGTAATATTCTTTTATTCGGGCACTTCCGGGTTGAGGATGATGTCACCATTGTATATTATTTACTTTTCCGCATTAGGATAGACCCAAGCCAGGGAGCACAAGTAACCGGGTTCTAGGGTCCAGCGGGAGACCATCTCAAGGAGTCGAGACCGGGTCTCCTAACTCTAGAATTGGTAGGGTTGCTTGCTGCTCTCATAGGGGTCTCGGGGTGTGGGATTGGCTATTCATCACGACCGTGGAATCCGTGTTTTATACAGGCTTAAAATAAAACCTGGAAATCCTTGTATATCCAATATTTCATATGTTGTGTTCTGCTGCGATTTATCTGTGATGTGATCACTGTATATGTTGAGATAGATACTGGATATAGTATATGTTGAGATAGATACTGGATATAGTATATGTGATATATTATATAGACGTTGCTTATGTTTTACACCCGCGCTAGCCCTGCCCCGCTCTGCCGTTAGTTACCTAACTTAACGGTGCATGACGGGACATCGAGGCGAATGCGGATGGTATAAGCGTACGTTGTATTTATCTGTGATGTTTAGGTAAATTTAAAGATGGGACTTCATTAATGAGATTAATGAAACTAAAAGAAACCTAAAGATGTTGTAGAAACTTGTCTCGAAAACAGATAGCTCTAGTTGTTGTTTTGCATAGCGGTATTCCTCGTAGAATATCCAGAACGTTATTCAATAAGGAAAGAGCCGAGATCCGTTCACCGGGAGTCAACTCTTTAGCAATAACTGGCAGATGCTACAACCCTCGGTTTTTCTTTTGATTGTGTTGGATGTAGCACCCTCAAAATCAATTATTAGATCGTAGGTACGTGATTGCAATGATTGAGGGAGGACCTATCCCGGTAGGACAGTCTTAGTCGAGATGATAGTATGCTATCTGGTTTGCCTTTATCAGTCGTGTACATGTTTAGGTGACTGATCACAATTACACATTGATAGAGCCCTTAGGATCTTGCTTGACTACCAACAGTATTGTCATGACCCGAAATTGGCACGTGACGGCTCTAATGCTACGCAACGTCTACAGGCGTAACGCAGTAAAAGAAAGCCAAAACCCAGAAATCTAAACCATTAAAAGACACGAAAAGATAAGAAACATTGTTTAATCTTTTGAAAATCTCAAGTATAAATTTTTTAAGTCCAATTTACTTTCTTGAAAATTTCGGCAGTACCTCCTTTGTAAAAACCAACACCAAAAATGGGTACAACATAAATATAAAGTAAAGCATCCCCAACGGGAGCAAATCCACGCCAAAAGGCGGAAAACAACCACCACAACAGATATACGACGCCGTAGTGAAGAAATAAAAGACGATATAAGTAAAACTGCATAAAAGACATCCAAGTCCCCAAAATATACAAGCATCGTCCTCACATCAAGTCTCTAAGTCATAAAAGATAATGGTAGATGGAGAGTACAAGGATACAACGAATATACAAATACAAAAACGAATAACCACAAAACCCACCTAAGCAAACTGCACACTGTGAGCTGATGCGGTATCCGCAGCAAAAGATGATAAGATAGATGAATAGCCTGCATCGACTACTCTGGGGAAACAACCTGCAAAATCCTGTGGCACAACGGGGGTGAGTTGCCAACTCGTGAATAGTAAATAACATATGCAGGTAATCGCAAGTATGCACGTACAGCGTGAATCTAACATGTGCAATTAATAGCAATAAAAAGTCATATGAATGAAATAATCATGAAAGGTACAACTAATACATGAAGCAATGCATATAAATAAAGGTATGTAAATGGAACGGTCATGAAAGGTACTCTAACATGTACTACTAATACATGAAATAGTGCATAAACAATAAATGTGGAGTATGGAATGAAATATGTCATTTCCACGGAATCCTGACATCGTGGTAGGATCACAATCTATCAAGACAAATTCAAATCCCAATTCCTCAAATTAGCCCCCAAATTGGCTCTCATATCATATAAGTCTCACAAATCCTGAATGTACAATATTGAATAAATCTCATATATCCTGAATGTACAAATCAGCAATCTCATAAATATCGTGTATCCAATATCAAATGAATCACCTATATCCCAAATCAAATTATCAAGTAAAAATCTAACATCCTAAATATATATGCATGAATAAATATGATGATGTGTATAATTTAATGTCAATACACATATATTAGCGTCCCATTCCACTAATATTGGTGTAAGGGCATATATAACAGCGTCCCATTCCACTGTTATATATATACAAAGAAGTAAAAAGAAATATCATGAAAACAATGTGTCAAGTATCGACACAAAAATACTGATCTATCAGGTGCTGTCACCAAGACTGGCACCCTGATAGGTACGTATCACACGCTATCCGAAAAGCACGAGTGCCTAGCTCTGACCCTCGTCTTTCCACGTATCTATACGTACATGACTCCCGTCGGTATCCCCATGATAACCGCTGAGTCATTGGTAATGTCACCGGATGGTATGGTTCCCCCACTAACTCATCTCCTCACTACGATTCTTGCCCCGGGTACCTCCGGGCCCCACCATGTACCCACACATGGACACATCCGTTCCTCGCGTGGGGTATATATATATCCGAACCGATAAATCTCACGGTGGCTGCTGAAATATCATTTCAAGAAAAACAGGGTTTTTCAAATAATGCAAAATTTCTTGAACTCCCACGGTCCCCAAATCCAGAAAACATCATGAAAAATCCATATCTTAATGTGAAAATCCATGAATATAATATATGCAACAGAAAACTGTAATGTAAGCATATAAAGGAAAAGCCGCTATTTAACTGCAACAAGTTAAATATAAATATATGTGGTTGCTAATTTCTCCAATTCTAAATAACCTCAAGTAAAGATAAACATGTAGCTATAACCAGATATGTGTGTAAACATGAAGGTATATCAAAGTATGCGTATCTACCTATCAGTAATGATGTAATATACCCTCCGGGTATAAGTGAAGTATGTATGCAAGGTATACATGTAGCTATGTCATTATTTGTGTGTGTACCAATCACTAATGGTACAAAACCCTATAGGTATACAGGTAATTAGCATGTAAGCATGTCAAGGCATATGTGTAAGCAAGTGGGTATACAGGTATGCTATATGTCATATACGTAAAGAAATATGAATCAATGTCTTAATGTCCCTAACCAAACAATATCATATCTATAAGTGGGTTGTGCATGACATGGCAGTTATTGACGGTGTGTATGGCATACAATTAGTGCTCATGCAACATGAGCCGTCAATAATAGTGTAGTGTCCTAAGGATACTAGTCCAAGCACAACAATAAATAAGAAGTAGGGTGAATGCGCAATTCTAAATATGAAATAGAATATGCGACAAGTCAAGTCATTTCTAGCCCAGACGCATAACGCCATGCGGGCGATTCCCCTGTAGATGTTAAATTTACTCACCAACGCTCCTGGCTAAGTGAAGCCTACCACCTATTTTCCATTTGTCGTAGCGTCCGAAGTCCCCGCCTGCGAACCTAAAATTTTACAAACACATCACATAAGCTAAATATGCTATATCGACGAAAAGACAACGAAACGAAATGAAAACGGCCAGAAAATTACACTGCGCACTTAGCGCATCTAACGCGCATGACATCAGTCAAAAACCCTAACTAGGGTCGCTAAACTACGAAACACCAAGTCTAGACTCCAATCGACCCGATCGCATAACACAACACAATAAAATACGAGGAATATAATAGATATAATCTCGCAACGACTGATCGAACCCACGTCGGAAAAACCCCGAAAACTAGTAAACAACCTACCGTAATATTTCGCACTAGTTTCAAGCTAACGCATATCTAGCGATTACAAACACCTTAAAATAGCTTAACTAAGCTATCTAAACCATTTCTATATTTTTAACACTTGCAAAATGAGTTTTAGCAAAAACCTAGTAAACAAAAATCCTTAATTAAACAAAATATTCATTAACAATAATTAGCATTTTCTACTAGGTTAAGATTTTCCTAATCATAAATTAACACTTCAATTAAATATTAATCACTTAAATTAATTTTTATCTTAACTTGAATTTCTAAAACCATTTCTAGAATTTAGAAACATAAAATTAAAGCTTAAACTAACATCTAATTAAGCTAGCATAAAGTATTAAGTAACAATTAGAGATTAGGATTAGGGTTTTATACCTTCAAGAACACCACTTGAATCAAGAATAAAACCAAACTTTATCCTCCAAAATTCTCACTAGAATGAAGATCCAAGCAATTTTTGTGAAGAAGAATGAAGATTTTGGATTTTATTTGAATTTCTATGAATTTATCTGGATTTTTCATGATTTATTTGTGCAAGAAATGATGAAAAATGAGTGAGGAAGAACAAGGGCATCAAGGGGGAGAGAGGGGCCGGCCATGAGATTGTGGGGGGTGTTTTGCACAAAAAAGAAGAAGAAAGTTCTAGTTTAATTCATTAATTGCTTCATTAAATGCAAAAATGACACATTTTCTTTCATTTTCTTTTCTTTTTTAATTCAAAACCTTTTGCACTAAAAATATCTATATATTTAAAAAGAATATTCTAAAAATAATTGTAGTGATGATTTCCAAGAATTTTCGTCTAGAAAAATTTTCCCGATTTACGTGCATATTTTACCGGCTAAAATAATATTTTATTTGGGAAAAATTCTATCTGAACCAAAACCTCACATATACCCCCAAAGTTTACGCACTAGATTTATTTTAGCTAAAATAGGTGCCGGCAAGATTTTACGGAAGTTTGATCGTAATCGGGTTAAAACGGAAAATACCGAAAATTTTGCCCTAAAACGGAAAAATTCGCAAAACGATTTCTGAAACGTTACAAGTATGATGGCTATCATATACCTGAAAGTTGGGTAGTCTATAAGCACATCCGTAAAAGTGGTCCATAGTCGTGGGAGTTTAGAGACAGGGCATCGATACTCCGGAGTAAACTATTGTATACAGTCGAGACCCCGACGAGAGGCGGTTGCCGGGCTCACAAGCCATTGGTGTCAGTTGGATCACCTAAGATGTATACAGTTGCTCATTGGGTTATGAGTACACCGGACAGGACTCGCCGGGAACCTGCTAGTTGGTATTATGCCTAGCGTCAGATAGCAGTTCCCTGGTGACATGTGTACAGGTTAGTTCATCGAGCTGAGGTCGTCATTTGTCTCGTGTGAGTTCCCACTGTGCTTTGATTTCTACCCAACCACGGCTCAAAGGAGTCGTGCAAACAGGTTTTTTTGGGTAGAGTCCCGAGCCACATGGAGGCAAGTGAGCGGATCGGCAGGGGAATCGTCACTCCCGGTATTGGGGGTGAGATCGCGCTGTGTCTTGGAGTGTAGGATTCCTAGGCACACCCATGAGGTTCTACAAGTGATGAAACATGGCCAATTCAAAAAATTTCTTTGTGCCAAGTGACCCTAAGCAAGATCGTAACTAGAGGTATAGGCGAAAACTATGCAAGTAAACAACTTTACTCTGAGTGAATGGAAATACAATCTTTGTAGATCCAGTCCACCACTTCTTTAGCTCCGAGATGACGTCCCTCCGCTGCGATCATCGGGGTCCTGGACTCTAGCGTCGATTTCATCGGGGAAATGAGCGGGCTAGGTCGTTGACTTCGATGCCGAAGATGATCTACGTCGAGGCAACTCTAACTCAATCTCCATCTTCACTAGCTCGTGAAACTTTTGAAGAAAACACCCTATACTACATGGCAAGTGGTAGAGGATGAAGAAATAGGAAGTGGGTTCACTTTGGATTTGGATTTCTCACTTGGAATCATCACTTGACATTTTTCTAGCAAGCTTTTCTTTTCTTCACTTGAAGAAGAAAATGAAGAAGAAGAAAAAGAATTATACATTATTTCCAAAATGAAGTGATGGTTATCATTTTGCAACCATGGGTGAGTGTAACTCATATAGAGAATAAACTAGGGTTTAGGTTTAATGGTTAGGTTAAGGCAAAGAAACAAAATGGTCAAAGCTTCATGAAGTTTCAAGAAAGAAACTAAGTTAGCCACCATTTTATTCTTGCCAAAATGAAGGAAAATAAACAAAAATAAATGAAAAACCCAACCATTAACCTAAAGATGGTATAAAGCAAACATACACCCAAGTTTGCATGTATCATCAAACTTGATACAATCAAGTGCACAAAAATATATAACATATATAACTTGTGCACATCAAGTGAGAAAGTTAATATTAAGTGAACAAATACTAGTTAATGTAAAGTAATATATCAAATATATAATTATACATTAAATCATTAAATCAACACTTGATTTAATGATCCGGTCATATCGCATATAACCGACTAATATCAAGTGTATCAAAGTATCGAATCAACACTTGATTCGGTAACCCGGCTATATCACATATAACCTGCCGATGATACAAATCGCGAGAATAGAATACAGTATCACATACTGGTATTATTCTCGGTCCCGCACATATCTCATATGCGCTCCTATTTCGTTTCGCTTGAGCCAGGAAACCTCTGTGTAGGACTCTAAAGACTCGTCAATACGCCGGCAGCAGGTGATGATCATATCAAGCACCCACAAGCCGCATGCGGTCTGCTAAACGTAACGGCCACCCGGGTATTGAGCGATCAGAAGATCAACGAGCAAGCCTGCTCACACTCCTGTGAATCCAATCAGTAACACTTACCGTACAGTCCGGTCTGTTCGTCTGATATGTCGCATATCTCGCCTAGGGGTGGTAAACGTCAGACCCCAGTAGCTCGATAAGTCGTGTCGATATGAGGTCTATAACAATTCGAGAATGTACTGGTTACACTTACCAGTAAATCTCAGCAACTCTGGCCAGGGATTTCCGGTTATAGCCAATCGAACACAGCACAACATCAACTCCCTATACCGGGAGAGGCGAATCCCCTCCTATCGCTCATTGCCTCCATGTGATTCGGGACTATACCCAAAAACCACCGTTTTGCACGCTCTCTTGGACGTGGTAAGGTGGAAACCAAAGCACAGTGGTAATCACACAAGACTCTATGACGATCTCGGGTCTACAGACTAACCTGTACCAGTGTCACCAGAGAACTGCCATCTGACGTGAGGTATAATACCATCTGGGAGTTCTCGGCGAGTCCGTCCAGTGTACCCAGTCTCCACTGAGCACCCGTATATCATCTCTGATGTCAAACACCAATGGATATGGGATCATCCATCGCCCATCTGTATGGGTCGAGAAGGTATACGCTAGTCTACTCTGGTATATCGATGCCCCGTCTCGATACACCCATGACTAGGGACCTTAAAGGATGTACTTATGGACTACCATGTCCCTACTAGTATGATCCGCATCATAGTCCAGGTAGTCAAGTACACATCCTAAAGGCTTTACCAACATGTAACAGAGAGACAATCAGTGTACACGTTAGGGTAAAGAGCAACCAGATAGCATACTATCATGTCGAGCAAGAAAGTCCTCCCAATATATGTCCTAGCATCCACTACAATATACATCCTATGTACAGTAATGGCCTCTAGGGCATGCATATAACTAACAATCTCCCACTTGCACTGGGGCCATCTGTAGTAGTGGTTGCAGTATCACATACTCAACCATCCCTTATAAGTCTCTCTCTGGGAAAAATCCTTTATGAGTGGATCCGCCGTGTTGTCCTCTGAGTCTACTCTCCTAACCTCGATCACCCTGGAGATCAACCATCTCCATGATCAGGTGATACTGCCTTAGAATATGTCTGGATCACTGACGGGACAGACGTACCTTGGCATAAGCCACAACTCCAATGTCACACAATGGGAGGAACTAAGTTCATCTCATGAACAAATATACATCCAGACTGCCTCTTTGGTACCATCTTAAGTAGCGATGTATCCAGCCTTTATCGTCTAATATGCCACGGTATCTAGCTTGGAACTCTTCCAATATACCGTCCCTTTACTGAGGGTAAAGACAATGCCTGTGACTGACATTCAGTCGTCCTTATCACCCTGGAACCTTTCCAGTGATTCTCCCCAGGCTCAAATTGATACCATCTCACTACAACTAGTGAGTATCCTAATATCCAATTAGATCTATCTCATAGATCCAAAACCCAGGATTTAGTAGGTATCACTTTGATCCTTTATAGAGAATCATTGTGATAAGCGGAGATTGATCGAGCGTAGCATAGGAAACTCCTTTCTTATCAAGAGTATGTCATCCACGTACTCTACGAGGATCATCACCATACTCCCTACTACCCTTTTGTATATACAAGGTTCATCTACAATTTTGATGAAGTCAAACTCTTTGACTACCACATCAAAACTGACGTTCCAACTCCGCGATGCGTGCTTTATCACATAAAACATCTTGCACACGTTTCCGCTGCTCCCACTGTCTACGAGGCCCTTTGGCTGTGTACTTATAGACGCACTCTTCTAAAACATCATTTAGAAAAGCAGTCATGGTCACCCAACCGCCAGATATCGTAGTCATGGTATGTAGCCGTGGCAAGTAGGATCTGGATGGACTTAAGCATAGCTACTTAGAAAAGGTTTCATCATAATCCATACCTGGTCAATGATGCAAACTTTTAACAAGTCTAGCTTTGAAAGTCTCAACTTTTCCATGTACACCAAGGAATCTTCTCAAGATATACTTGCTCCTGATGGGGATTTAACCCTTCAGATAAAGCAACCAAAGTCCATACTTTGTCGGTGTATAAGGATTCCATCTCAGATCTCTAAGCATCCAGCCATTTTTACAGAGTCCCACTCCTGATGGCCAGCTCGAAACTAGTTGGGTTATCATCTTATGATGCAATCCTCGCTCCCACTATCATAGACAAACCGAAGTATCTCTCAGGTGGGTGAGGAACCCTACTAGATCGGCGGAGAGGCTAAGGTTCGTTGCAATTTACTGAATCCTTTGGTTCTACCAAATCATCTGCTGTAGTTTGTATAGCTGGAACCTTTCCAGTTGTACATAACAGACCTTACCTCGAGCTTGTCCGGATTATGCTTTTAGACATAGATCGGACAACCCCAAATCTTAACCAACTTAAGATATGGGCTCTTCCCTTTCCATATCACATATGAAGCGGTAGGCAATTGATTTGATTGGAACCCTATTCAATAGGTATGCAACTTCATAAGTGCATAACTCCCAAAAGGAAATAGGTAACTCAGTAGTACTCATCATAGAGCACACCTTATCATATAGGGTGTGATTGCTCCGCCCCGACATACCATCGTGCTATGGTGTATACGGAGGAGTAATGCTGAGAGAGAATCTCATTCTCCTTTAGAATAGTCCAGGATTTCCGTGCTCAAGTATTCTCCTCTTTGATCTCATCAAAGGACATAATACTTTTACCCGTATTGGTTCTCTACTTCTAACTTATATTCTGTGAATATCTCAAAAGGTTCGGACTTGTGTTTCAATAGGAACATATGTCTGAATCTTGAGAGATCATCAGAGAATGTAATGAAGTAAAAAGAACCGGTCTTGGTTTGTGTAGACAGGGGACCTTCATACATCAACATGTATCATCTCAAGAGTTCAACTAACTCTTTCTCTGCTTCCAATAAACAGAGCTATGGTCATCTTATCTCTATGACATGACTGGCAAGTTTCACAAGATGTAAATTCAAACTAATTTAAATATGCATCTTAATGTAACTTCAGCTAGTCGGGTCGCATTGATATGACCTAGTCTACAATACCTCAAAAAGGATTCGTTCATTTCTGAACTCTTCCTCTTGTGTGTGTTCCGTATACTAAGAACTGTAGTTTGATTTAGAACATCAATGCTTTTAGATAACGTGCCTGAACCGATCAACTTTTGATACAGGAAATGTTCAAAACATTATCCAACAATACAAAATTTTATCATTTCTTTACTTAAAGAGACTGATATGATTTTTTATATCAGGTTCGGTATCTAATAACATTCGTTCAGAATCAATGTACTTGGAATACAGGGTGATAGTGACCAACAGACTTGGCTGCAACACTTGCACCATTTTCTGCCCCATGAAACTTATCACCCGTTCTCAGTTCTCTACCTTTCTGTAGCCCTATGTAACAGATTACATATCTGGGATCCTGATCCGGTATCAAATACCCAGGACATAGAGTATACAGAGAAACAGTTCTTTGTAATGAACACACCCGAAGGAGATGCATCATATGCACTTTCTTCGTTTGGGTGGCATAGGAATTCAGGTATTCCTCTATTTCCTGCTCTGTCTTATAACATTTATAAGTTGGAGCGGGACCAACGTTCCCCAGCTCAGTATAACAAGCGGGTTCGCTCAATACATCCGTATTATTATCTTGATTAAGAAGTGACATGGTCGCTACCTGGAGAGAGAGAGAAGAATACACTCAGCGTATGCTCTTGCAAGATCATATTGGTTATCATTTTATCTAATCAGGATGGCTCCCACTGTTTTTATCAAATCGTCCTTCAAAACCTAAAAGGAAAGACTAGCCGGGATTAATTACACGCTACAAGTTCGCCAATCTTTCAGCCAGGCCAGTGTCGGTACTTTGTGGGAGGTCCCCCGTGCTTTCGCCCGAACCTAATTAATGTAAACCTCGTTTTCCCAGTGGCGTAACCCCGTTGACACCTTTCTAGACACCTACTTGATCGGCTAATTGTAATGTGTAAAACTCTCCCAGGAGTAACTCTTACTCGCAGCGGGTATCGGGATCCAACTATCTCATAGAAGGTATGCAATCTCATTGCAAATTTCAACACTTGAAATTCCCGATAATTTTGCCTCTAGCACCCTATGACCTTAACGGAGGTCAACAAACCATAGGCTATTAGTCAAGTTCAACCCGTCATTTCTTGATTGAATTAAACCCACCCGCACGACCCTTGACGGAGGTCAACAAGGTCGCACGACTACCCTAATCCAATCTGCATCATATGCATAAGCAGATAAATACTAGTTAGCTACCGCACACTACGCCTTGACGGAGGTCAACAAACGTAGCACGAATACTAAGTAGGACTTATCTGAAATGACGGAGGGCTACGACAGGTTTTTCTGAAAACCTATTGCGTAATGAACTTGATATCGTTGTAGAATCAAATCATTTTAAAATGGAGTGTTTTTTAGGCTTTTCTAGTTTTGCTAAAGGGGTTACTCCCGGTGAAGGGATCGTCGGCCTTTTCCTTGTCGAATGAGGTGCGGGATATATCATATATATCGCTGTGCAAAGCAAAAACTATAGAAGCAATCAAAAGACAAACCGAGGGTTGTAGCATCTGCCAGTTATTGCTAAAGGAGTCACTCCCGGTGAAGGGATCTCGGTCCTTTCCTTATCGAATAAGGTGCAGGATGTTCTACAAGGAACACCGCGATGCAAAGCAAGAACTGTAGCTACCTGTTTTTGAAAATTCGATTCCACAACATCTTTAGGTTTCTTTTTCTTTCATTAATCATATTAATGAAGTCCCATCATTTAAATCACCTAAACATCACAGATAAATACGACGTACACTTATGCCATCCGCATTCGCCTCGATGTCCCCTCGTGCACCGTTAGGTTAGGTAACTAACGGCAGAGCAGGGCATGGCTAGCGCGGGTGTAAAACATAAGCAACGTCTATATAATATATCATATATACTATATACTGTATCTATCACAGCATATCAAATGATTACATCACAGATATCGCAGCAGAAGAATCATATGAAACATTGGATATACTAGGACGTCCGTGTTTTTAATACGAGCCAGTATAAAACACGGATTCCACAGTCATGATGAATAGCCAAACCCACACCCCTAGACCCCTACGAGAGCGGCAAGCAATCCTACCAATTCTAGAGTTAGGAGACCCGGACTCGACTCCTCGAGTTGGTCTCCCACCGGACTCTAGAACCCGGTTACTTGTGCTCCCCTCCTTGGGTCTATCCTAGTGCAGAAAAGTAAATAATATACAAATGGTGACATCTTCTGCAACCTGGAAGTGCCCCAATAAAAGAATATTACATACAAGTTTTTACATGAATGAAAATGAAAAACACTCATCTCACATAAAAACTCCCGGCTATTCAAACACGACGATCCAATATAACATATCCAACAACACATAACATCATATGTCATCAACGTAAGTAAATATGCGCATCCCAATTGTCGTTGACATATAGCAACGAAACCGGCGATATCACATATTACACTTACGGTCACAGAAAATAAAGTGTAAAACTACAACAGTTGGAATCTGCAACCTGTTTAGACATCGCATGTCTAACGAAATGAAATACTTAGACATCGCATGCCTAACAATTATAAACCCCGCATTTTAGTCTCATTATCGAAAACTCTTTTCAATATCAATTCGGGCAATTCAGCAAGATTCCCGACATCCTGATCGAATGCTCGTCGCAAACTTTAGTAGACGGCTGCACCCCCGACGCCGTCGACAAAGTGCACCAAGGCGGAACACCGCTGCCGCGAGCACCCGAACGGATGCTTTCGGCGACGGGGTTCTCCTACAGTCACTTGGTCGGGGCTATGGGGTGAGGCTGTCTATTAAGTTTACCCGGCGAGTATCCGCATACGCTACGTGATTGCGACGGATTTTTGATCACATCAAAATCCGTGGCAACCGATCAAGTGAGACTAAAGTGTTATGTTTATAACATTCAAATCAGTTATCTCATAACTACTTGTGGATTCCAAATATTGTATCACATTCCAGATAAAATAGAAAATGTTAAACTTTCCGATCGAACAATCAAACACCCAAGTTTTCCCGAAACATCTCAACACATGAAATAAATTTAAAAACATTCACTTCATTCCTCAGTACCAACGGTCGAGCCGTAGAAGGGTCAAGCCAACGCCTCACATATGGCACGCCGTACTGCCCCAAACCCGAAGGTTCAAAGGGCAATTCAAGACGGTCACATAATCGAGTTAAGGTTTGTTGTCTTCTAGAGAGTCCATCGCGTTACTTGCACTACTTAGAACATTATTAAACTACGGAAAAATCCAACAATTAGAAATTTCCCGGCAGGGGAAAAATTGGGTATCTATATCCGGTCGAACTTTTTAACATATTCTAAAATTATCCGGAAAAACACATAGACAAAGTTTGATAATCCGATCGAATTATCGAATCCCCAAAACAACCAGAAAATTCAACTGTTGAATATCAATAAAAAATTCCCATAAAATACAGCATCTTAATAAAGAAATTACGGTGCAAAAATAAGTGAACAATCTCACTGTATTGCCGCGGAACCGCCGCCCAACCTAGGGTAAGGCCACGATTCCGCGGTGGTTTAATTGAAGTAGGTCCACGAATTTCACAGTAATTCCTATAAAACCCTGCTGAATATTTTGGCTATTTTTAATTCACAAAAATCCAAAATTCCAGAAAATTTCCAGAGAGTGGTTTGAGTTAGGGTTTCGGGGTTCGTTCGGATTTCTAACATCGTCTACGCATCGCCTAAGGCTCTAGCTAGGCTCTGATACCACTGTAGGGTTCCTAGGCACACCCATGAGGTTCTACAAGTGATCAAACATGGCCAATTCAAAAAATTTCTATGTGCCAAGTGACCCTAAGCAAGATCGTAACTAGAGGTATAGGCGAAAACAACTTTACTCTATGTGAATGGAAATACAACCTTTGTAGATCCGGTCCACCACTTCTTTAGCTCCGAGATGACGTCCCTCCGCTGCGATCATCGGGGTCCTGGACTCTAGCGTCGGTTTCATCGGGGAAATGAGCGGGCTAGGTCGTTGACTTCGATGCCGAAGATGATCTACGTCGAGGCAACTCTAACTCAATCTCCATCTTCACTAGCTCATGAAACTTGTGAAGAAAACACCCTATACTACATGGCACGTGGTAGAGGATGAAGAAATAAGAAGTGGGTTCACTTTGGATTTGGATTTCTCACTTGGAATCATCACCTGACATTTTTCTAGCAAGCTTTTCTTTTCTTCACTTGAAGAAGAAGATGAAGAAGAAGAAAAAGAATTATACATTATTTCCAAAATGAAGTGATGGTTATCATTTTGCAACCATGGGTGAGTGTAACTCATGTAGAGAATAAACTAGGGTTTAGGTTTAATGGTTAGGTTAAGGCAAAGAAACAAAATGGTCAAAGCTTCATGAAGTTTCAAGAAAGAGGCAAAGTTAGCCACCATTTTATTCTTGCCAAAATGAAGGAAAATAAACAAAAATAAATGAAAAACCCAACCATTAACCTAAAGATGGTATAAAGCAAACATACACCCAAGTTTGCATGTATCATCAAACTTGATACAATCAAGTGCACAAAAATATATCACATATATAACTTGTGCACATCACGTGAGAAAGTTATTCTTAAGTAAATAAATACTAGTTAATGTAAAGTAATATATCAAATATATAATTATACATTAAATCATTAAATCAACACTTGATTTAATGATCCGGTCATATCGCATATAACCGACTAATATCCAGTGTATCAATGAATCGAATCAACACTTGATTCGGTAACCCGGCTATATCACATATAACCTGCAGATGATACAAATCGCGAGAATAGAATACAGTATCACATACTGGTATTATTCTCAGTCCCGCACATATCTCATATGCGCTCCTATTTCGTTTCGCTTGAGCCAGGAAACCTCTGTGTAGAACTCTAAAGACTCGTCAATACGCCGGCAGCAGGTGATGATCATATCAAGCACCCACAAGCTGCAAGCGGTCTGCTAAACGTAATGGCCACCCGGGTATTGAGCGATCAGAAGATCAACGAGCAAGCCCGCTCACACTCCTGTGAATCCAACCAGTAACACTTACCGTACACTCCGGTCTGTTCGTCTGATATGTCGCATATCACGCCTAGGGGTGGTAAACGTCAGACCCCAGTAGCTCGATAAGTCGTGTCGATATGAGGTCTATAACAGTTCGAGAAACTACTGGTAACACTCACCAGTAAATCTCAGCAACCCTGGCTAGGGATTTCCGGTTATAGCCAATCGAACACAGCACAACATCAACTCCCTATACCGGGAGAGACGAATCCCCTCCTATCGCTCATTGCCTCCATGTGATTCGGGACTGTACCCAAAAACAACCGTTTTGCACTCCCTCTTGGACGTGGTAAGGTGGAAACCAAATCACAGTGGCAATCACACAAGACTCTATGACGATCTCGGGTCTACAGACTAACCTGTACTAGTGTCACCAGAGAACTGCCATCTGACGTGAGGTATAATACCATCTGGGAGTTCTCGGCGAGTCCGTCCAGTGTACCCAGTCTCCACTGAGCACCCGTATATCATCTTTGATGTCAAACACCAATGGATATGGGATCATCCATCGCCCATCTGTATGGGTCGAGAAGGTATACGCTAGTCTACTCTGGTATATCGATGCCCCGTCTCGATACACCCACGACTAGGGACCTTGAAGGATGTACTTATGGACTACCATGTCCCCACTAGTATGATCCGCATCATAGTCTAGGTAGTCAAGTACACATCCTAAGGGCTTTACCAACTTGTAACAGAGAGACAATCAGTGTACACGTTAAGGTAAAGAGCAACCAGATAGCATACTATCATGTCGAGCAAGAAAGTCCTCCCTATATATGTCCCAGCATTTAATACAATATACATCCTATGTACAGTAATGGCCTCTAGGAATACATATAACTAACATGGAGAGCCTTTACACAAAGCCCTCAGCCGAGGTAGGAGATTTACTGGTAGGTACTCCAGTAGTATCTCAAGGTGTTCTGGGCTACACTCTGACACGACTTATACTGCTATTGGGGGTCTGAAGTTACTATCCCCCTAGGCCCGAAATGCGATACTCATAGACGAACGGACCGGACAGTTTGTATATTGTCACTGATAGGCTCAGTAGGGCTCCAGGATGAGTTCGCTCGTCAGCTTCCCTTGAGGTCAGTACATGGGCAGCCGCTACGCACAGCTAGTGCCGCTGACGTTCTTGTGGTTAAACCCACTGCCAGGGTACTGACGAGTCTTTAGAGTCCGCCACATATAGTTTCCCAAGTTCGGGCGAAACGTTGTGGAGGCCGTATGGTTTTATGGCAGGGTTCGAAAAATGCACGTGCACTTGTGCACGTGTCATATTTCGGACAGATAATACTGGTGGTTTAAGCCAGATCCATGTATTATATTGAGTCGGGATATTTTAGTCTCTCGTATTCGTATTCGATCGGAATACGGATACATGTATGTATATACATGTGAGGGGTATTTTCGTAATCCGTTAGGAGAATATTTTAGAATATGCATTTCTTTTGGTTAATCATTTTGGTTTAAATGGTTAATAGGATTTTGGAAAGGGTGACTCATTTTGGATGACACATTAATTCTAGAATGTTCACTGATGACTCATGTAATGAGTCATCTAGTGAGTCATTAAGGAATTAATGTGTTTTGTTATGGGTTTGGATATTTGAGGAGATATTTTCATTAGATATTTCTTTATGGTTTTGATTATATAACCACATATATCTATTCACAAGAGAATAAGGATGATAACACAAGTTTTATGAGCTTAGTTTTCTTTTGGCTAACTAGTGTATCTTGAGTTCACCATTTCCAATCCTTAGCATCTTCTTTAACCTCCACCCTAACCCTCTCATGTGATGAGAACCCTAGGGTGTTTGAGACAAAGTATTTTACTCATTCTCTACTTCATCTTGGTCATCTCTTTTAGCAGACTTGATGACCGAGTTGCCTCGGTATAGAGCCGGGAGCCCGTTTAAAGATCCGTAGATGTGGTGCCACCTCGACGTGGAGCAAACTGATCGGAGTTGCCGTGAGGAGCGTGGGATGACGAATAAAGACCGAAGGACTTGGATCGATCGGTATAGCGTTAATGGCAAGATCCGGGTTATAGTATGCGATAGCGCCAGTTATAAATGTTTTGTTCCGCGTTTGGCGTCAGAATGACGGCCGGAGCGCTACCGTAGACTTAGATGGTATCAGAGCCACGCCATTAACCTTTACTAACTTGTTCTAACGTGTTTAAAATATCGATCGAACGAAATTTCCAAAACCGCGATTTCAATGTTCAAGTTTCTGTCGATTTTGTTTTGTCGTCTAAAAATTATTTTGAGCATCTCATAAAATCGAGCAGGCTTTTTTAAGAACACAGTAGAAATTTGGGCCACTGATTCGACCATAGTGCCGCGGAACCGCCGCACATGCCAAGGTTTGGCCGCGGTTCCGCCGCAGGCTTGGTGCTTCAGTGTACCATATTTCTTCTAGGGCTCTTGCATATGGAATTGTGGTTTCTGGAATATTTCTTTTGGCCTAGATTTTGTTTGTGTACTGCAGTTGTACTTGGGGCTCGCTTCGGGAAATTTTGTCGATCGGATTTTTAAATATTTTAGTTTACAGTACTTACATTATATATCCGACCGTGAATGTCATTCGAGCGGTAAATTGCGTCTAATTGCTATATCTCTTTTAGACGGGTTTGCGAACGTGACATTCGCCTTGATGTTCTGTGTTGTGCTGTTATGTTGCGGATTTGTCGTGGTGGATAGTTGTGTGTAATGAAAATGCAGTTTGGATATATTTGTACATTTGATATTGCGGGGCGAGCGTCCAACATGTGGACTGTCGTCACTGCCGGTTTGTATAATATTCTTTTGGGGCACGACCGGGCAGAGGTCGATGTATCCGTTGTACATATTTTTTATTTCTGTACTGGGTTTACCCCACGACAGAGTGCACGGATAGCCGGGTTCTTGAGGGCAATGGGTCCGTATCTCATGGCTTTGAGAGGCAGAGGGGCCTCACTCTAGAATTGGCAGACTATTCGCCGCACTCGTAGGGGGTATAGGTTGACCCAAAGAGGGGTGCTCAAGTTACCGGATTCCGTGAAGTGCAGGGTGGTCCATTCATTTTGCTGTAGGGGGCTGCCTCGCTTCAGTTTTTGGCGGGTAACTTGCCGCACCCGTAGGGGTCTAGGTAACATTGCACAGGCTATCCACACGACCAGGGGAACATCGGGTTTCAGTAGCGGCTCTGTGAAACTTGGTGATCCCAGATTATCTGTATTGTTCTGTGATACTTATTACTTTTCTGTAATGTTGCATTTATCACGCCTGGAGCAATTATTGTATATTGGTATATATACTAGTAGATGTTGTACATGTTTTACACCCACGCTAGTCCAGTCCCCGCTCAGTCATTAGTTAAGTAACCTAACGGGTGATGACGGGACCCAGTGATGAATGCGGATGGCATATATGTACATTATATTTTCGTTCTTTTCTGGTGTGATTAATTGATCGGACTGCGTTGATTCTGATCAATGCAGTTCCTAATGGCCTTACGAGATGCATTTTTGCCATTAATAGGATCTATAAACCATTGCTCACCAAGGGAAAACAAAACTGTTTGGACGTTGTTGGAACAGTTTTAAAAAGTGTTATTACAAGGACGTTTTCTTTTGTTTTGCACACTGTTATTCAGTTGGAATATCCTGCACCTCATTCGACGAGGCAAGGGCTGAGATCCCTTCACCGGGAGTGACCCCTTGGGCAGAAATTTGCGTCAGGGTAATAACTTCACTATAGTCGATTACATGTTTCTTTGCATCGCGGTATTCAGTTGGAATATCGTGCACCTCATTCCACGAGGAAAGTGCCGAGATCCCTTCACCGGGAGTGACCTCTTAAGCAAAGGTTTTCGCCACTGTATTTTTATAAAATGCTATCAGGTTCCTTCAACGAGATCAAGTTCATTACGTTAAAGGTTTTGTCGCCAAAAACTAGCCGTACCCCTCTGTCGTTTTAGTTGGGTAGCACATAGTATTCATTCTATGTTTGTTGGCCTTCGTCAAGGTATAGTGGATGGTAGCTGCTTGTTACTTTTCTATTACAAAGATAGATGAGTTGGTTTTGGACAGTCGTATTACCTTGTTGGCCTTCGTCAAGAGTATGTACGGGTGGGTTCAAATTAACAAGATATTGACGGGTAGAACTTGACATGTGACTTATGATTTGTTGGCCTTCGTCAAGGTCATAAGAACATGGGGTAAAAATCATATCGGGAGTTTCTAAAGAAACTGAAACTTTCCTAGCATGCGCATACCTTCTGGAGTGTGATAACATGAGTGGATACCTTCACGTTATCATGCGATGAGAGTTGGATTCCGATTCCCACTGATGAGTTAGTTTACTTTTCGGGTGACCCCGATTGATTCTTATTTCGGGTTTGGAGGAGAATTTGACAGTACAGTAGGAGGTTTCCTAATTAGATAAAGTGATAACCATTCTGATCTAGTTTAGAGTGCACGCAGAGTGTTTCTTTTCTCTCTCTCTTTGGCAGCGACCTTTGACCGACCCTAGACTATGACTTAGTGACCAAGTTGACCGAACCTTCTTAAAACACTGGCTTTTGGATTGTCTAAGTTGCATAAGTCATTGACGCTCCTTCTTTTACCCTTTGCATTTCTCAGAACACCTCGTATCACTACGAACATCCACTTCCATTGGATAGATCCATCGTATTGTTATATACGAACTCGAAGGGACTTCTTCGAGGATGGATCCAGGTTCAGGAGAAATTGAATTCGTTTATTCGGTTGTCTTTTATATTCACCTTCTGTCAGGTTGCGAGGGCTCCTTAGTTTAGGAGAGTACACCTATTACGCTTATTGGATAGTCTTCTTCCAAACCATAGGCAGGTGCCGAAAGGTAGGGAAGAAAGAAAACCAATTAGCCTAAGTAGGGTGTACAGAAGGTAATAAATAAAGACAAAATAAAGGGATTAGAATGAGGGCAGAGTAAATTGCGACTGCAATCGTTCACGACCAAACCGCGTACTTCATCGCCACTCCTACTTCACCTTTGGTTTTTTCCCCAATTCGGGAGAAATAGAATAAAGTATTATTCAGTTGTCTTTTATCATCACCTTCTCTCAGGTTACGAGTACTCCTTGGTTTAGGAGAGTACACTTATTATGCTTACTAGATAGTCTTCTTCCAAACCATAGGCTGGTGCCGAATGGTAGGGAAGGAAGAAAACCACTTAGCCTAAAAGGGTGTACAGAAGGTAATGAATAAAGACAAATAATGGGATTTGGAGAGATGGCAAAGAAATATACGGTTATAGTCATGAATTAGATTATGGAAGAGCCTTTACTAGGAATACAAGGATACCCCTACAAAACATTTTCATGTTTCAGTTTCACTGTGCTTTGTAAAAGGAAAACTGATTTCCCGATTACATACTTACTCCAGGGTATGTATTTACCAGGTTTCATTCTCATATCTGTATGGTTTTACAGAGGATGAGTGGGAGTAAGTTATTGGGAATATGGTGATCATCCTCATTATATCGGAATTCGTTGTAATTGGTGATATTTTAGGACATCGCCTGGGTTTATGCCAAACATCAAGTATTTGGTTTTGAGTATTCGTTGTTGTGCACCAATTTCAAACTGATATATCTGTACGTTTATTTTTAAAAAGTGAGATATAACTTTTTGACATTATGTCCATGACATTTACCTATATCAGTTGACGATAGGGTAAGGAGCATTGAACAGTGGAGTAGTTACACGTTTTGAGTTACTCAACTCAAGGGACTCATACAGAGTATTGTATGTTGTCCAATGTCCATTAGGACAAAGGGGTTGGTCCTCGTACTATGTTCTGTTTACTCATGACTTCTCAAGTTTTAGACATGTGTTTCGTAGAAATACAGGGTCTATTTTGAGAAGTTATGGGTATAGGAATAAAGTAGAGAACCAGATGTTGCAAGTATCGGGATTCTTCAAAGAGCACGAAGATGTAGATAATTTTGATTAGTATTCAGTTGATAGTAATGGTTTTGAGAAACTTGTTTCTCTTTCAAGTTACTCATAATTGGATGTATTCCTAAGTTGAGTAATGCTGATTAGCCTCTTTCCATTAAAGTTGATATGCACTGGAAACAGCAACATGATTTGAATCTGGTTCCAATTAAATCAGTGCCAAAGTTTCTATATTGGATATAGAATGGTTCATATCTTAACGATGTTAAGGTACGGGGAGTTGTCCGGCTTATGCTTAAAACCAGACTCTGGATAACTCATGGCACGTTTCTGTAATGGCAGTTTGTGGGTTCACCCAGGCTATGACGAGGGTTTACTTTCTACCATCTGGAAGATCAACGGTGATATTGTTCTTGACTCGCCACAGTTTTAGTAAAATGGATTTTTTCAGAAAACAGTAGTGGGAGTATGGTAGAACTAGAAGTGATTCCAGAACCGCAAACGATTACGGAAAATTTAATAGGACCTAAATATTCAGTCAGGTTTGACATTCTATTAGCCACTCCGCAGATATGATGGGTAACCTCAGACACCCGAGAGGTACTCCGGTAGCCTCAAGGACGGTGACAGGGAGGTTCTTGTTTACCCAGACTTGACACTACTGTTGTTCCTGGCTATGAGACCAGGCAGGAGGTTAAGTATAGCATCGTTCTAAACTAGCTTTAGAAGTGCACGTATATATTATTCTGTCAGAGGGTTGTTGTGGTCAGTGGGAGCAGCGGAAGCATAGTGGGCAAGTAGCTTATGTATATTTATAGACTAGAGCAGATATAGCGGAGATAGATCATCTAATTTTGATGTGACAGTCATAGCTTTAACTTCATCAGAATAGGAGAAGGATCTGTTAAGAAGGTAGTAGGGTGTGATGTCCTAGTATTTAGGCGACATACATAGAGTAGGAAGTAAAATTTCTATACTACGATCGGTTGTACTTTGGTTGTCACACAGTTGTTTCTCCACACAGGATATGGATATAATATCAGACATTCTGGTTACTAGATCTATGTTTTTAGATATAGATTTGGGTAGTTTCCCAATCTGGGTACTTTGACAGTATTCTAAAGGTATTTAGAATAGATGACTCCTGGCATTGTGGTGTACCTGCAGGTGATAGAGTCACCCTCTCTAAAGGTGTCTTACAGACTAAAGGGGAGAGGGATGTGCATGATTGGCATATCACTTGCTTTGGCAATTGAGTCAATCGTGAGATGTCAAGTACCACACCAGATGTTATTTTTGCACTAGATGCAATAAGATATTAATCCAATCCTGGAGAAATATTCGGAGGCAGTTTTAGAACATAAGTAAATGTTCTACGGATTTGATAACGGCAGCTTCCTTCGGGAGACGGTTAACGTTCCAGGATTCCAAAGGTGACATGGATGACAGAGTGATTGTCAAAGTTATAGTTTTCCCTCTGACAAAGGGGGCAGTATTGTGGACAGGTGGTCCAAGAGGATACTGTGGGAGGCATGGTGCTGGATACTGATTAGTTTCAGTTATCGATACAGTCTAAGAAGTTTGGATTTGGAGTTCATTTATGAACTTGGTCCCATCAGATATCCAGACATATTCTAAGACAGGTATTACTCAATTCGGGAGATGGCTTTCTCCGCGAACTTGAGATTAAGAGAGACATAGAAAGGAACATCAGGGCGGATCCACTCGGTGAGGCTATTTCTCGAACACAAGAGTTTTACAAACGAGCTTTGTGAAACTGATTAGTAGAGGAGTTGGGTGTTCGGTATCACACGGGCTTTGAATATGCGACATTGTAATAATTAGCCTTAAGTGCAAGTGGGAGATTGTTGGATGTAGTGCCCTCAAAGTCAATTATTGGATCGCAGGTACGTGATTGCAATGATTGAGGGAGGACCTATACCGGTAGGACAGTCTTACTCCAGATGATAGTATGCTATCTTGTTTGCCTTTATCAGTCGTGTACAGGTTCAGGTGACTGATCACTATTACACGTTGGTAGAGCCCTTAGGATCTTGCTTGACTACCAACAGTATGATGGCGATCATATACGTGAGAGTTGGGTAGTCTATAAGCATAACCTTAAAAGTGGTCCCTATTCGTGGGAGTTTCGAGACAGGGCATCGATACTCCGGAGTAGACTAGTGTATACAGTCGAGACACGGACGAGGGGCGGTGGCCGGTCTCACAAGCCATTGGTGTCAGTTGGATCACCTAAGATGTATACAGGTGCTCATTGGGTTATGAGTACACCGGACAGGACTCGTCAGGAACCTGCTAGTTGGTATTATGCCTAGTGTCAGAGAGCAGTTCCCTGGTGACATGTGTACAGGTTAGTTCATTGACCTGAGGTCGTCATTTGTCTCGTGTGAGTTCGCACTGTGCTTTGATTTCTACCCAACCACGGCTCAAAGGAGTAGTGCAAACAGGTTTTTTTTGGGAACAGTCCCGAGCCACATGGAGGCAAGTGGGCGGATCGGCAGGGGATTCGTCTCTCCCGGTATTGGGGGTGAGATCGCGTTGTGTCTAGGAGAGCCATTACACAAAGCCCTCGGCGGAGGCAGGAGATTTACTGGTAGGTACTCCAGTAGTATCTCAAGGTGTTCTGGGCTACACTCTGACACGACTTATACCGCTATTGGGGGTCTGACGTTACCAGCCCCCTAGGCCCGATATGCGATACTCATAGACGAACGGACCGGATTGTATGTATATTGTCACTGATAGGCTCAGTAGGGTTCCAGGATGAGTTCGCTCATCAGCTTCCCTTGAGGTTGGTATATAAGCAGCCGTTACGCACAGCTAGTGCCGCTGACGTGCTTGTGTTTACACCCACTGCCAGGGTACTGACGAGTCTTTAGAGTCCCCCAGAGATAGTTTCCCAAGTTGGGGCGAAACATTGTAGAGGCCATATGGTTTTATGGCAAGGTTCGAAAAATGCACGTGCACTTGTGCACGTGTCATATTTCGGAAAGATAATACTGGTGGGCTTTGGTTTAAGCCGGATCCATGTATTATATTGAGTCGAGATATTTTAGTCTCTCGTATTTGTATTCGGTCGGAATACGGATACATGTATGTATATACAGGTGAGGGTTATTTTCGTAATCCGTTACGAGAATATTTTAGAAGATGCATTTCTTTTGGTTAATTATTTTGGTTTAAATGGTTAATAGGATTTTGGAAACGGTGACTCATTTTGGATGACACATTAATTCTAGAATGTTCACTAATGACTCATGTAATGAGTCATTAAGGAATTAATGTGTTCTGTTTTGGGTTTGGATATTTGAGGAGATATTTTCATTAGATATTTCTTTATGGTTTTGATTATATAACCTCATATATCTATTCATAAGAGAATAAGGATGATAACACAAGTTTTATGAGCTTAGTTTTCTTTTGGCTCACTAGTGTTTCTTGAGTTCAACATTTCCAATCCTTAGCATCTTCTTTAACCTCCACCCTAACCCTCTCATGTGATGAGAACCCTAGGGTGTTTGAGACAAAGTATTTTACTCATTCTCTTCTTCATCTTGGTCATCTCTTTTAGCAGACTTGATGACCGAGTTGCCTCGGTATAGAGGCGGGAGCCCGTTTAATGATCCGTAGATGTAGTTCCATCTCGACGAGGAGCAAAGAGATCGGAGTTGCCGCTAGGAGCGTGGGATGATGGCTAAAGACCGAAGGACTTGGATCGATCGGTATAGCCTTTCTACCTCTTTACAGTTTGTTAGTTTCGCGTTAATGGCAAGATCCCGGTTATAGTATGTGATAGCGCCAGTTATAAAAATTTTGTTCCTCGTTTGGCGTCAGAATGACGGCCGGGGCTCTACCGTAGACTTACAGATTGCTTCTATAGTTTTTACTTTCCATAGTGGTATTTGTGAAATATCCTGCACCTTATTCGATAAGGAAAGAGCCGAGATCCCTTCACCGGGAGTGACCTCTTTAGCAAAACTAGTAAAAGCCTAAAAAACACTCCATTTAAAATCACTTGATTCTACGACGTGATCAAGTTCATTACGCAAAGGATTTTCTTAAAACCCTGTATTAGCCCTCCATCATTTCAGATAAGTACTACTTAGTAGTCGTGCTACGTTTATTGGCCTGCGTCAAGGCGTACTGTGCGGAAGCTAACTAGTGCATATCTGCAGCATACGATGTGATTGGATTAGGGTAGTTGAGGGACTTTGTTGGCTTCCATCAAGGGTCGTGCGGGTGGGTTTAATTCAATCAGAAAATGTGCGGGTTGAACTTGACTAGCGGACTATGGTTTGTTGTCCTGCGTCAAGGTCATAGGATGCTAGGGGCAGAATATTATTGGGAATTTCAAGTGTTGAAATTTGCGATAAGATTGCATACCTTCTATAAGATAGTTGGATCTCGATACCCACTACGAGTAAGAGTTACTCCTGGGAGAGTTTTACACATTACAGTTAGCCGATCAAGTAGCTGTTTAGAAAGGTGTCAACGGGGTTACGCCCCTAGGAAAACGAGGTTTATTTTAATTAGGTCCGTGCGAAAGCACGGGGAACCTCCTTCAAAGTACCGGCACTGGCCTGGCTGAAAGATTGGCGGACTTGTAGGGTGTAATTAATCACGGCTGGTCTTAACTTTTAGGGTTTGAAAGAAGATTTGACTAAAACAGTGGGAGCCATCCTGATTAGATATATTAATAACCAATCTAATCTTGCAAGAGCATACGTTGAGTGTTTTCTTCTCTTTCTCCAGGTAGCGACCATGTCACGCCTTAATCAAGATAATAATACAGATGTATTGACCGAACCCGCTTGTTATACTGAGCTGGGAAACGTTGGTCCCGCTCCAACTTATAACTGTTATAAAGACCGAGCAGGAAATAGGGGATTACCAGAATTCCCGTGCCGCCCAAACGAAAAAGTGCGTGATCATGCATCTTCTTCTGGTGTGTTCATTACCGAGAACCGTTTCTCAGTATCCTTTACGTCCTGGGTATGAGATACCGGATCAGGATCCCACATATGTAATCTGTTACATGGGCTACAGAAAGGCAGAGAACTGAGAATGGGTGATATGATTTAAGAGTTGGAAATGGTGCAACTTTTGCAGCCAAGATGTTGGCAGTTATCACCCTGTATTATCAAATACATTGATTCTGAACGAATGTTTTTAGATACCGAATCTGATATACAACATCATATCAGTTTCTTTATTAAAGAAGAATATAATTTTGAATTGTTGGATAATATTCTGAACATTTCCTATATCAAGAGTTGATCGGTTCAGGAACGTTATCTAAAAGCATATACGTTCTAAATCAAACTATTGTTCTTAACGTACAGAACACACACAAAAAGAAGAGTTCAGAAATAAACGAATCTTTCTTGAGGCATTGTAGACTAGGTCATATCAATGCGACCCGACTAGCTAAGTTATATAAAGATGCATATTTAAATCAGTTTGAATTTACATCTTGTGAAACTTGCCAGTCATGTCATAAAGATAAGATGACCATAGCTCCGTTTATTGGAAACAGAGAAAGAGTTAGTCAACTCTTGGGATTGATACATGATGATTTATGTAACATCCCCTGTCTATAAATGCCAGGACTGGTTCTTTGTACTTCATTACATTCACTGATGATCTCTCAACATTCGCACATGTGTTCCTGTTGAAACACAAGTCTAAATTTTTTGAGAAATTTAAAGAATATAAGTCAGAAATAGAGAACTAAAATGGGTATAAGTATTATGTCCTTTGATGTGATCAGGGAGGAGAATACTTGAGCACGGAGTTCCTGGACTATTCTAAAGGAGAATGATATTCTCTCTCAGCATTATTCCTCCGTATACACCACGGTACGTTGGTGTATCGGGGTGGAGTAATCGCACCCTATGTGATATGTTGTGCTCTTTAATGAGTACTACTGAGTTGCCTATTTACTTTTTGGGGTTATGCACTTGAGAAGCTGCATACCTATTGAACAGCGTTCTAACCAAATCAGGTGCCTACCACTCCATATGTGATATGGTATGGGAAGAGCCCATCTCTTAAGTAAGTTAAGATTTGGGGTTGTCCGGCCTATGCCTAAAGCAAAATCCGGACAAGCTCGAGGCAATATCGGTTATGTGGAAGTTTGTTGGATATCCCAAGCATTCGCAAGGGTATATCTTCTACCACACTGAGGAACAAAAAGTTTTTTGTTTCTCAACATGCCACCTTTGGGAAAGGAAATTTCTTATAAAGAAATCAGTGGTCATGAGGTAGAACTGGAAGGAGTTCTAGCTATACAAATTATAGCTGATGATTTGGCAGAACCGGAGGATTCAATAGCTTCCAACGAACCTCGGCCTCTCCACTGATCTAGTGGGGTTCCTCATCCACTTGAGAGATACTTAGGTTTTCTTTATGACAGTAGGAGCGAGGATTGCATCATGGGATGATGACCTAACTAGTTTCGAGCAAGCCAACAAGAGTGGAGACTCTGTAAGAATGGCTGGATGCTATGCGATCTGAGATGGAATCTATGTACACCAACAAAGTATGGACTTTGGTTGCTTTATCTGAAGGGTTAAATCCTAAGAGGAGCAAGTATATCTTGAGAAGATTACTTGGAGTACATAAAAAAGTTGAGACTTTCAAAGCTAAGACTAGTTGTAAACGGTTCTCGTCATCGACCAGGTGTGGATAATGATGAAACCTTTTCTAGTGCCTCTACTTAAGTCTATACGGATCCTACTTGCCATTGATACATACTATGACTACGATATCTGGCGGTTGGGTGTCATGACTGCTTTTCTAAATAGTGATTTAGAAGAGAGCGTCTATAAGTATACCACCAGAGGGCTTCGTGGACAGTAGGAGTAGCGATAACGTATGCAAGTGGCTTTATGAGTTAAAGCAGGCATCGCGGAGTTTGAACATCTGTTTTGATGTGGTAGTCAAACAGTTTGACTTTATTGGTAGATGAACCTTGTATATAAAAAAAGGTAGTAGAGAGTAAGGTGGTCTTCCTTGTATTGTACATGGATGACATACTCTTGATAGGAAAAGAGTTTCTTATGTTACACTCGGTCTATCTCCTCTTATCACAAGGATTCTCCATATAGGATCAAGGTGATACCTCCTAAATAATGGATTTTGGATCTATGAGATAGATCTAAGTGGATGTTAGGATTCTCACTAGGAGTAGTGAGATGGTATCAATCGATCCTGGGGAGAATCACTGAATAGCTTCCAGGGTGGTAAGGATGTCTGAATGTCAGTCAAAGGCATTGTCTTTACCCTCAGTGGAGGGACGGTATGTTGAAAGACTTCCAAGCTAGATACCGTGGCAAACTAGACGATAAAGGCTGGATACATTGCTTTGTGCACTTTAGAAAATTTGACTACTGGCCCAATATAACTAGACGATAAAGGTTGGATGTTAGAAATATAACTACCTGTTGATACTCCTGCGAATACATCAAAGTGCACAAAGCAATGTATCCACTATCGTCTAGTTTCGCTCATCGATAAGTTGTTGCATTTGATATTAGTCGGTTATATGTAATATAGCCGGATTATTCAATCAATTGTTGATTTAATGATTTAATGTATAATTATATATTTGAAATATTAAATTACATTAACTAATATTAATTCACTTAAGATTTCTTTTCTCATTTGGTTTGTGCACGTTGTATATATGTGATATATGCAAGTGTACATTAATTTGTGTCATGCTTGATGATACATGGACATGGGTGTGTGTATAAATTACACCATGATAGGGATTATCTAAGGTTTTATTTATTTAAAGTTGTTCAAAAATGAGTTGGACTTTGTCATGGCAAGAAGCTTTGAGAAGTTTATGGTTGCATTGACTTAGTCTTCTATTTTTTTTTAGTTTAAGATATTTATAAACCCAACCATCATAGATAGCCATGTTTAACTCTCTACAATGGTTAGTGTTTGTCATATACTCACCATGGTTTATTTTCTCACCTCTTGAGTTCATTCTCTATTGCTCATTATTCATCTTCTTCTTCATTGAAAAAAGCTTGCTAGCTTTTAGATAAGTGAGAAAATATTGTGAGAAAATTATTTCTAAAGTGAACAAAATTCCTACTTCATCATCCTCTACTACTTGCCATTTAGTATAGGGTGTTTGCTTCACTAATTCCACAATTAGTGAAGAGATAGCTTAGGTTAGTGTCTCCTCGACGTAGATCATCTGCGGCCTCGAAGACTTCGATGCAAGCTTGTTCGTTTCTTCATGGGAGCCTCTCTAGAGTCCGGAAGTTCATGATCGCAGCGAAGCGACGACTACACGGAGCTAATGAAGTGAAGGACCGGTCTACAAATGTTGAATTCCTTGTTCTCTTTTAGTTGTAAAGTGTTTGCATTTTATTCCGTCGGATTTCTAATAGACGATTCTAGGATTAGGGTTAGCTAGAACGGCAAAATTTTAATATAGCATGTAAGTTGCCTCCAGAAACCATGCTGCTGTCGTAGGGAACCCTACAGAGCTCTCGCAACTCGAGAGAAGGTAAATAGAAAAGAAAACCGAATAATCCTATTCAATTTCCCAGAACCGGAATACATCCTCGAATTGAAATAAATTTCTATGAGTACGTATGTAACTATACGAGATGGTTTTATCCATTCTATATAGATCTTGGTAGTGATACCAGATGTTCTGGAGAAAGAAAAGGGTAAAGCAGGTGTGATATGGATATATGAGGATTTGTTGTGAATCGCGACAAAATAGAGCCAAGTTTGTAAAAGAGGTTCGGTCAACTTGGTTTACGTGTTTTAGTTTAAGGCCGGGTCATAGCCACTCCCAAAGAGAGAGAGTGAGAGAGAAAAGAAACACTCAGCACGCACTCTATCAAGATTAGATTGGTTAATCAATTTATCTAATCAGGATAGCTCCCTCTGTTACCTCGAATTCTCCTTCAAACCGTAAAAGAAGAACAAGTCGAGATTATTTACACCTTACAAGTTCGCTAACCATTTAGCCAAGACAATGTTAGTACTCCGAGAGAGGCTCCCTGTGCTTTCGCACGGATCTAATTAAATAACCCCATTTCCATAGAGGCGTAATCTCGTTAACACTTTCTAGACACCTAATCGGTTAGCTAATTGTGAAGTGAAAATCTCCCGAAGAGTAATACCTACTCACAGTGAGAATCGGGACATAACAATCATTGTGTGATAATTTTGACGGAAGCTGACTAAAATTACCACATTCCAGAAGGTATGCGCATACAAGGCATGTTTCTCTTATATTTGAAACTCCCGATATAGTTTTTACCCAAAGCGTCTTATGACATTGACAAAAACCAACAAATTATAATTCGCATGTCAAGTTCAACCCGTCATTATCCTTGATTCATTTAAACCCATCCATATAAGCCCTTGACAAAGGCCAACAAAGCTATACGACTGTCCTAGAAAATCGCATCACTATGCAACAGAAGAGCACCACATAGCTACCGAGCAATACGCGTTGACAAAGGCTAACAAACGCAGCACAAATACTATGTAATACCGATCTGAAATGACGGATGGCTATGACTTGTTTTTGGCGAAAAACATTTAACGTAATGAACTTGATATCGTTGAAGGAATCTAGTGATTTCAAAACGAGTGGTTCAAGCTCAATTATGAAAACTTTTGGTTTTGTGAAAAACCGAGTAGTTTTGAAAAGAATCGAGTGGCTTTGAAATTTGATTCCAACATCATTTTAGGTTTATATTCCTTGCATTAAACCTGTAATGCGATCCCTTCAATTAAGTTTCTATGCATCACAGAAACAACCAAAATAGAATTTGCGTATATGCCACCCGCATTCGCCACGGGATCCGGAGACATCACCGTAAGGTTACATAACTTACAGCAGTGCATGGGTAGGGCTAGCGCGGGTGCAAAACATATACGACACACACACACACACACACACACACACACACACACACATATATATATATATATATATATCATCACAGGCAGGTAATAAACTGAAAGTATGTCTTGGCACCTCTACTAGGTTTATACAAGCATCAAGTACGCAATTTTACAAAATCTAGAGGTCTAAGCTATACTAACCAAAAATCAAACTAGAGAATTAGGGTTTTAGTGTAAGCAAACAAGTTCTACACTAAAAGAAAAGAGAATACACCTTTGTAGACGATTCCTTCATTTCTAAAGCTCCAAGTAGTAGTCCTTAGAACTCTTCTTAGACACCACTTGGTGAAAGGAACGAGCTTGCTTCGTGTCTTCGAGGCCGAAGATGATCCGCCTTGACGTCTCTCTCACTCAAGATAACTCTTCAGTAATCAAAGTATTAGTGAGGCAAACAACATATACTAAAGGGTTAGTAAAGTGTAGGTTGATGAAAAAGGAAGTTTGCTCACAATATTTTCTTCTTTTTATTTTTCTTTTTCTTTTTCTTTTTCAACTCAAGAAAATTCAAGAGAGGAAGTGAAGAAGAGGATGGGAGATGAACTTGGAATGTGTGAGAGAGCCATGAGGTGAAGTGATGAGATGGTGTGGAAAAATCTATGAATAAAAACAAAGAGAATGGAGTGAGTCATGGCTTCTCAAAGCTTCCACAAGCATCTTAGAAAATGACTCATTCTCATTTTCCGTTAATTCATAAATTAATCCATTTCCAACTCATCACAATTCTCATATGTAATTTGTAATTCGATGCCACGCACCCCACGTGTTCGCGGGGAGGCGGAGTTTGCAAAAAATGATTTTTATATGCTTCGTAACATCGACTAAACTTCAGGATCGATACTAAACCGTAACTAACACACAAGCTAAGAGGTTTAACTACTATGTGAGAAAGTTATACCTCAAGTTACTTGTCCTTCTTCTCCTCGCTGTCCTTCTTGTTGTGAGCTCCTCGAAGTGAGAATGGATCGCGCCTCCTCGTCGGCTTCTTGAAGTCGAAGAAGATCCACTCGAGAGTGTCTACCTTCAGTATTCACCTCCAAGATGGGATAACTAGGTTACTTGGCGTGCTAAACTAAGTAGAGAGTGCTAAAGGATCTATTTGTCTCACAAACTCTAGGATTCTCAACTCATGAGACAATTAGGGTTTTGAGGGAGATGGAGAGAGTTTGAAAGGAGAGAGAATCTATTTGTGATAATGAATAATGAATATGGCTCATTTGGAGACTATATGGCAATTGAAAATATCTCACACAAATATCTCAAAAAATATCTCAAAATATATAAGTCTTCATTTGCCACAAAAGAGACCATACTAGTCGGCAATACACTGGCAGTGGGTTTAACCACAACCACGTCAGCGGTACTAGCTGCACGTAATGGCTACCCAGGTATCTGTCGATAAGAAGGCCGAAGAGCAAACTCATCCGAACTCCAACTGAGTCTATCTGTGGAAATCTCCGTACAGTCCGGTCTGTTCGTCTATGAGTATCGCATATCAGGCCTAGGGGGCGGTAAACGTCAGATCCCTAATAGCGCAAAAAGTCGTGTCGGAGTGCAGAACAAAACACCCAGAGAAATTACTGGAGTACCTACCAGCAAATCTCGCTTACACTGGACAGGGACTTTGTCTAATGGCTTTCCGAATCACAGCGCGACATCAACCCCCAACACCGTGAGAGACGAATCCTATCTAACCGCCACTGCCTCCAAGTGCTTCGAGACTGCACCCAACTACTACCTGTTGGCATGACTCAATATGTATTTGCGATACGTCAAAAGAAACATACACACATATTAAGATAGATACAAACCACGTAGCATACTACCATATTGATCAAGACTGTCATAAATCCATGTATATATCCCAAGCTTCCAAAATGTAATATACAAACTATTACTATACAATAATGGCCTCCAGGGCATATTACACTAACAATCTCCCACTTGCACTAAGGCCATATGCTGGCATAACGCAGACCTATTATCTCGAATAGCCTCTCGAATTGCGTCTGAGAGTTAGCCTTTGTGAATGGATCCACATTGCTGTTCTCCGTAGCAACTCTCTGCACCTCGATCTCCGGTCGATCCACGATCTCCCTGATCAGGTGATACCGCCTCAAGATGTGTCTGGACTTTTGATGGGATATGGGTTCCTTTGCTAAAGCTATAGCTGTGTTGTTGTCACAATACAGAGCTATTGGATCAACAATGGACGAAACCACCTGAAGTTCTGTTAAGAACTTCCTCATCCAGACTGCTTCTTTTGCGGCATCACAAGCTGCGATATACTCCGCTTCCATCGTCGTGTCAGCAATGGTGTCCTGCTTGGAACTCTTCCATCAGGCCGCCCTTCCATTGAGGGTAAAGACATAACCCAACATGGATTTGGAGTCATCCTTATCATTCTGGAAGCTGGAGTCAGCAAAGGTCTCGATCTGGAGGTCTTCTCCGCCGTAGACCAAGAACATCTCCTTAGTCCTTCTCAGGTACTTGAGAATGTTCTTTACTGTTATCTAGTGCTTCTCCCCAGGGTTTAACTGATACCGGCTTACCACGCTTAGTGTGTTGTAACGTTTTAGAAATCGTTTGGCCGATTTTCCGTTTTTGGGTAAAATAGTCGGTGTTTTCTGTAAAAACCTAGAAGCGATCTTTTTGCAGTATAAAATTCACTGCACCTAGTTTACCTAGGAAATTGCTAGTTTGCGGGTTTTTGTAGGTCACTTGTAATTTTAGAGCATTTTAATATTTTTCCCTAATTAAAATATTATTTTAAGGTTTTAATTATGCACTTAATTACTGGTAATTACATTTATTTTTGGGTTAATTACTACTAAAGTGAATCTATGCTAAGTTAATCACTAGTTTAAGCTTAATTCTTTCTCTCCAAAATATCTAGATATTTGTGTAATTAAAATGAATTTTTTAAAGAAAAGAATGAGGTGGCTTAGGATATTATTTGCATTAATGAGCTTTAATTGGTTTTACACTAGAATTTTCCACACATTTCACAAAACCCCCTTATTCTTCTAACCTTGGCCGAGCCTACCCCCTTGCTGCCCTTATTTTTCCCCACCCCAATTTCATCTCTCCAAGCTCACAAAAATCATTACAAATCATCAAATAATCACGCAAACTCATAAGTAAATCAATACCCATCTTTCTTCATCACAAAACAAGCTTGGATCTTCAATCAAGTTAGGATTTTTGGAGGCTGCACTTTGGATTTCTAGTTGCAAGTTTGTGATTCTTGTGAGGTATAAAATCCTAACCCTAAACTTTATTTGTTATTTTAATACTTTAGCTAGCATATAAGATGTTTAATTTAAGCTTTCATTGCATGTTTAGAAATTTCTAGAAATGGTTTTTGATAATCATGTTAGGGTTTTGTTTAGTGAAATGGTTAAGTGGGTTGTTTAGACAAAAGAAAACATAATCTAGTTGCTAGATTGTTAAATGTTATTTTTCCTAATTATCTAATTAGCTTATTTGCAACTAAACTTTTACTAAATCCTATTTGTGTGAGATTAAAATTCTAGTAAGGATTTGTGTGGTTTAATCAAGCTATTATGAGATTAGTATGATTACTAGTTTGGGTTAAACTTGTGGTTTTGAGCTAAAATGTTTAAATGTTGCTTACTAGATTTCGGTAAAGTTTAGGCGTGAGTTTCTATTGAAGTTGCGATGTGATATATATTATCTTCCGCTCTATGTGTTGTGTTGTGAATGCACGATCGGTACGATCAGGGTCTAGGCTTGGTGATTGTGTCGTTTAGCGTTCCTAGCTAGGGTTGTGCCGATGTCGTACGTGTTTGGTGCACTAGGTGCACAGTGTGTTTATCTTGTGGGCGTTATCCTTGCGTTTCGTTGTCTTTGTGTCGGTGCAAGATGTTTAACCTTATATGTTGTGTTTGTGAAATTATAGGATCGCAGGCGAGGACTTCGGACGCTGCGAAGAAGGGAAGGCAAGTGGTTGACTTTACTTAGCCTAGATCGTTGTGAGTAGATTTAACATCTACAAGGGAATCGCCAGCATGGCGTTATGCGTATAGGCTAGATTAAATGATATGATTCTTGATATTAAGTATATGAACATTAATTGTATATGTGTACCTTTGTTGCATACCTCATTTTCCTCTTGTATATAGACATAGTATTAATGAGACACAACACCATTATTGACGGTTCATGTTACACGAGCACTAATTGTATGCTACACACACTCCGTCGATAATTTCCATGACACACAAAACCCATATAAATACGAGATATAGTTTACACCTATACACATGTGGTATTGTATTGGTTAGGGACATTGAGACATTGATTCATATTCCCTTGTGCATATGACATATAGCATACCTGTATACCTACATGCTTACACATTTGCCTTGACATGCCTACATGGTAGCTTGATATAGCTACACACATACATGGAGGGTATTACATCATTATTGATTGGTAGATACACATATCTTGCTATACCGACATGGTTACGCATACCTGGCTATAGCAACATATTCACCTTTATATTATATTGTAAGAATTTTGGTTAAAGTTAGTAACTGTTGGAGATAGTGCCCTCAGAGTCAATTATTGGATCACAGGCACGTGATTGCAATGATTGAAGGGAGGAACTATCCTGATAGGACAGTCTTACTCGAGATGATAGTACGCTATCTGGTTTACCTTTATCATCGTGTACTGTTTTAGGTGACCTGACAAGTCGCTATTACACGTTGATAGAGCCCCTAGGATTCTTGCTTGACCACCAGCAGTATGAGGGCGATCATATAAGTGGGAGCTGGGGTCTATAAGCATATCCTTAAATGGTCCCTAGTCATGTGAGTTTCGAGACAGGGCATCGATACTCCATAGTAGACTAGTGTATACAGTCGAGACCCCGACGAGGGGCGGTGGCCGGTCTCACAAGCCACTGGTGTCAGTTGGATCACCTAAGATGTATACAGGTGCACATTGGGTTATGAGTACACCGGACAGGACTCGCCGGGAACATGCTAGTTGGTCATATACCAGACGTCAGATGGAAGTTCCCTGGTGACATGTGTGCAGGTTAGTTCATCGACCTGGGGATCGTCATTTGTCTCGTGTGAGTTCCCACTGTGCTTTGATTACTACCCTACCACGGCTCAAAGGAGTCGTGCAAACAGGTTTTAGTTGGGTACAGTCCCGAGCCACATGGAGGCAGTGAGCGTATCTTCAGGGGTTCGTCTCTCCCGGTATTGGGGGTAAGGTCGTGCTGTGTCTAGGAGAGCCATTACACGAAGTCCTTGGCCAAGGCAAGGAGATTTACTGGTAGATATTCCAGTAGTATCTCAGGGAGTTCTGGGCTACACTCCGACACGACTTGTACCGCTTTTGGGGGTCTGATTTTTACCAACCCCCTAGGCCCGCCATGCGATGCTCTTAGACGAACGGACCGGACTGCACGGATATTGTCACTGACAGGCTCAGTAGGGTTGTCGGGCTGAGTTCGCTCACAGACGTCCCTTTTAGTCAATACCTGGTAGCCCGTTACGTATTGGCTTATACCTCTGACGTGCTAGTGGTTAAATCCACAACCAAGGTGTTGATGAGTCTTTAGAGTCCCCCACATTCAGTTACTCAGCTTTCGGGCGAAAGGTTGTAGAGGCCGTATGGAGATATGGCAAGGTACGATCAGATACGTGCGGTATTGCACGCATCAGGATCGGACAGTTTGTACTATAGGCCGTATGGTTATATGGCAGGGTTCGATCAGATACGTGCGGTATTGCACGGATCAGGATCGAACAGATATTACTAGCCGGTTTTGGTATAAGCCGGATCCTAGTATAGTACAGTGTAGATTTTGTCTCATTGCATTTGTATTTCGGTCGAAATACAGACGCGGGTGTGTATGCACAGTATCGGGGTTTTTCCTGTAATTTATTACGGGACCAGTTTTCCGGAGTTGCCAGTTTGCTTTTAGTTTCGGCCGATTTCCTTTGTATCGTTCATTGGCCGAAGATTGGTGGAGGAGGGCTTATTTGCATTGTTGCAAATAAGCATTTGTGGAGGGGGTCTTTTGCATATTGCCATGTCATGATCACTTGACTTTTTGACTTCATGATGTTTGCTCCATACCTTGACCTTTTGACTTGACTTCTTCATGATGGCTTGACTTTTTGAAGTCATCATGCTTGATGATGATTGAGGTGGAGTGTTGGTTTTAGCTTGTTATCATGCTTATGCATGATAGTCTTTTTCCCTCTCTCTCTTGCATTATGAGATTAATTATCTTTTGATACATACACTCCACTCTCACACACCTCTCTCCTTCTCTCCTCCTCTAGTTATGGCCGGCCAAGCATGGAGGAGGGGTTGCCCATTTTTGTAGTGGGGATTTTTGCTCTCTAGTTGATAGAAAAATCCCCAAGTTCCTCCACATAATTCTTGCATCATCCCTCCACCACAAAAGGCAATTCCATGAACCCCAAAATGAGACTTCTTCTCTAGATATTCTACAGCATATCTTGGGCACGTCGAGTAGCCGGCTTCGTGCCCGAGTTGCCTCGGCATTGAGGTGGGAGCCCGTAAAAGAAGTAGGCGATGTGGTGCACTTCCGGCGACGAGGAGGAGACGGGATATTCCGCAGGAGATCGGGACGATGACGAGAAGACCGGAGGACTCGGATCTGTCGGTATACTTCTCTTCCCTATCTTGTTAGTAGCTTAGACTTGTTAATGGTTACGATCCGGATGTTTAGTGCGCGGTGGTGCCGGTTTGCTAAGTCCGCAAAATTAAAGTTTTTCACCGCTTCCGCATTTGGCCGTCGGATTGACGGCCGGGGCGCCGCCGTGCACTTACAGTGGTATCAGAGCCTCGCCATTAACTTCGTCTAGCTTCGTTTGATGTGTTTTGCGTTTCCGATCGACCAAAATTCCAAAATCTACATATTACCTCACATCAGTTTTCTGTTGAATTTTTTCTTGCTCCAAAAAAAAATTTTCAGGTGGTCTCAGAATGATGTGCAGGGAGTTCTAAGAACTCTGGAAAATTTCGACACAGTGATCTCTCAGCAAGAGCGCGGATCCGCGGCCACAGCCTACTATTGGGCCGCGGTTCCGCCGCATCTTAGAGAGATCAATGGGCCAAAATTTCCCAGTGGGCTTCTGGGCTAGTATTAGGGGTTTTGGAATATTAAAATTGGGCCAATTATTTCTTTGAGTGCTACAGTATTGCTTGGGGCCCACTTGTTAATTTTTGGTCAATCGGAAAATTTTAAACACATTTTTCACAGTATTTACATTATATCTGCGACCGTGAATGTCACTCGATCGGTAAATCCTGTCTAGCTGCTATAGCCCGGTTAGACGGATTTGCGAACGTGACTTTCGCGTTGATGTTCTATATTTATGCTGTGATGTTGCGGATCGGTCGTGGGGGATAGCCTGGATGCAATGCTAGTACAGTGCTGTTGTATATGTACATTTGATATTGCGGGGCGAGCGTCCGACATGTGGACTGCCGTCACTGCCTGATTGTATTATTATTTTGGGGCACGGCCAGGTTGCGGTCGTTGTACTCGTTGTATGTATATTTTACTTTCTGTACTAGGATTACCCCGCGGAGGGGTGCACGGATAACCGGGTTCTAGAGGGCAACAAGCCCGCATCTCATGTCATTGAGACGGAGGGGGCTTCACTCTGGAATTGGCGGGCTATTCGCCGCACTCGTAGGGGGTACAGGTTGACCCGGGAGGGGTGCCCAAGTTACCGGATTCCGTGAAGTGCTGGGTGGTCCATTCACGGTGCTGAAGGGGGCTGCCTCGCTTCAGGTTTTGGCGGGTGACTTGCCGCGCCCGTAGGGGTCTAGGATTTCATTGCACAGGCTATCCACACGACCAGGGGAACGTCGGGTTTCAGTAGTGGCTCTGTGAAACCCGGGGATCCCAGATATCTGTATTGTTTCTGTGATGCTGTTCATTCTCTGTGATGTTGCATTTCTTTCACGCCTTGAGCGAAATATAATATATTGGTATATATATTAGTAGATGTTGTATATGTTTTACATCCGCGCTAGTCCAGTCCCCGCTCTGTCGTTAGTTAGCTAACCTAACGGGTAATGACGGGACCCAGTGGCGAATGCGGATGGCATATACGTACATCAGTATATTTTCGTTCTTTTTGGTGTGATCAATTGATGGGACTGCATTGATTCGGATCAATGCAAGTTAAAAACAAACCTAATCTGATGTTGTTGGAACACTTTTCAAAAAGCTGTTTTTGCAAGGACGTTCACTTTTGTTTTGCATCGTGATATTCAGTTGGAATATCCTGCTCCTCAGTCGACGAGGCAAGGGCCGAGATCCCTTCACCGGGAGTGACCCCTTGGACAAAAAGTTTGCGTCAGGGCATTAACTTCACTATAGCCGATTACTTTTGCTTTGCATCGCGGTATTCAGTTAGAATATCCTGCACCCCATTCTACGGGGAAAGAGCCGAGATCCCTTCACCGGGAGTGACCTCTTTAGCAACGGTTTTCGTCACTATATTTTTAAAAAGCTATCCGTTCCTTCAACGATATCAAGTTCACTACGTTAAAGGTTTTCGCCAGAAACCATTCGTAGCCCTCCGTCGTTTCATATGGGTGGTCAATAGTATTCAAGCTGTGTATGTTGGCCAAAGTCAAGGCACAGTGATTGGTAGCTATTGGGGTATTCATATGCAGCATAGATAGATGCGTTGGTTTGGGACAGTCGTACTGCCATTTTGGCCAAAGTCAAGGGTATGTACGGGTGGATTCAAATTAACCTGGAGAATGACGGGTAGAACTTGACAAGTGACTTATGATATGTTGGCCAAAGTCAAGGTCATAAGAGCATGGGGCAGAAATCACATCGGGAGTTTCAAAAGAACTGAAACTTGCCAGATATGCGCATACCTTCTGGAGTGTGATGACGTGAGCGGATTCCGTCACGTTATCATGCGATGAGAGTTGGATCCCGATTCCCACTGATGAGTTTGTTTACTCCTCGGGTAACCCCGACTAATTCTTCTTTCAGGTTTGGAGGAGAATTTGAGGTACAGTGGGAGGATTCCAGATTAGATAAATTGGTAACCATTCTGATCTAGGTTAGAGTGCATGCTGAGTGTTTCTTTTCTCTCTCTCTTTGGCAGCGACCATTGACCCGACCCTAAGACTTTGACTCAGTGACCAAGTTGACCGAACCTTCTTAACACTGGCTTTTGGATTGTCAGAGTTGCAAACCTCATTGCCACACCTACTTTTACCCTTTTCTCCAGGACACCCCGTATTACTACGAACGTCCATTTCCATTGGACAAAACCATCGTATGGTTAGATACAAACTCGAAGGGATTTATTCGAGGATGGTTTCCGGTTCTGGAGAAAACGGATAGGACTATTCAGTTGTCTTTTCTTTTCACCCTCTCTCAGGTTGCGAGTACTCCTTGGTTTAGGAGTAGTACACCAATTACGCAAATTGGATAGTCTTCTTCCAAACCATAGGCTGGTGCCGACCGGTAGGGAAGGAAGAAAGCCAATTAGCCTAAACGGTGTACAGAAGGTATTAAGTTAAGACAAAGCAAGGGATTAGTGAGAGGGCAAAGTAAATTGGAACAGATATTCACGACCAAACCAAGCATTCCTTCGCCAATCCTAAATCACCTTTGTATTTCACCAGAACACTCCGTATCACTACGAAGATCCACAGTTTATTGGATACTCCATCGTATTGTTATATACGAACTCGAAAGGAACTTGTTCCAGTTCGGGGATGGATTCTGGTTCAGGAGAAATAGGAATAAGATTTATTCAGGTGTCTTTTATCTTCACCTTCTCTCGCATTGCGAGTGTTCCTAGGATTAGGACAGTACACCCATTGTGCTTATTGGATAGTCTTCTTCCAAACCATAGGCTGGTGCCGAACGGTAAGGAAGGAAGAAAACCATTTGGCCTAAAGGGGTGTGCAGAAGGTAATGACTAAAGACATATGAAGGGATTTGGAGAGGTGGCAAGGAATTACACGGTTACAGTTGTGAATCTGGATAATGGAAGAGGCATTACTAGGAATACCAGAATACCCCTACGAAACATTTCAATGTTTCAGTCTCACTGTGTAATGTTAAAAGAAAACTGATTTCCCGATTAGATACTTGCTCCAGGGTATGTATTTACCAGGTATGATTCTCACATCTGTATGGTTTTACAGATGATGAGTGGGAGTAAGTTATTGGGAATTGGGTGATCATCCTCATTATATCGGGATTCGTTGTAATCGGTGATATTTGAGGAAGTCACCTGGGTCGTTTGCCGGTCGGCAAATATTTGGTTTTGAATATCCGCTGTTATGCACCAATTTCAAATTGATATATCTGTACGTCTATTTTCATAGAGTGAGATATACCTTTCTGAAATTATGTCTGTGACATTTACCTATATCAGTGGATGGTTAGGTAAGGAGCATTAAACAGCGGTGTAATTCTTCTTAACCATAAGTACAGTTTTCAACCTACGACACACAGTGAATGAGTTATCAGACTCAAGGGACTTATACAGAGTATTGTATGTTGTCCAGGGTCCATCAGGACAGAGGGGTTGGTCCTCATACTATATTCGGTTTACTTATGACTTCTCTAGTTTTTAGACAAGTGTTTCGTGGAAACACAGCGTCCGAATTTTGAGAAGTTGTAGGTATTTGAATAGAGTAGAGAACCAGGTGTAGCAAGTATCGGGATTCTTCAAAGTGATCGAAGATGTAGATACTTGTCAATGGTATTCAGTTGATAGTGATGATAAAGAGATCTTGCTTCTCTTTCAGGTTACTCATAATTGGAAGCATTCCTAAGTTGAGTAACGTTGATCGGCCTCTTTCCATTTAGTTTACATGCACTGGAGACAGCTGCATGATTTGAATCTGGTTCAATTAAATCAGTGCCTCTGGTCCTATATGGGATATAGAACAGTTCGTATCTTAAAGTTGTTAAGGTACGGGGAGTTGTCCAGCTTATGATTAAAACCAGACTCTGGATAACTCAAGGCACGTTTCTGTAATGGCTGTTTGTGGGTTGACCCAGGCTATGACGAGGGTTGACCTTCTACCATCTGGATGAACAATAGCAATATTGTTCTATACTCGCCACAGTTTTATTAAAAATGGATTTTTTCAGAAAACAGTAGTGGGAGTATGGTAGAACTGGAAGTGATTCCAGAACCACAAACGATTACTGAAGATTTGATAAGGAACCTAAAGATTCAATCTGGATTGACATTCCATTAGCCACTCCGCAGATACGGTGGGTAACTTCAGGCACCCGAGAGGTACTACGGTAGCCTCAAGGACGGTGACAGGGAAGTTCTTGTTTACCCACATTTACCATTGCTGTTGTTCCAGGCTGCGAGACCCGGCGGGAGGATGAGTATAGCGTCGTTCTAAACTAGTGTTAGAAGTGTACGTGTATATGACTCTGCCAGAGGGTTTTCGTAGTCAGTGGGAGCAGCGGAAGCATTGGTGGACAAGTAGCTTATGTCTATTTATAGACTAAAGCAGATGTAGCGGAGATAGATCATCTATTTCTGATGTGACAGTCATGGGTTTGACTTCATCAGAATAGGGGATGGATCTGTTGAGAAGGTAGTAGGGTGTGATATCCTGGTATTTGGATGACATACACAGAGTAGGAAAGGAAACTCCTATACTACGATCGGTTATACTTTGGTCGTCACACAGTGTTTTCTTCATATAGGAAATGGATTTTATATCAGACATACTGGTTACTAGATCTATGGTTTTAGATCTAGATTTGGATGGTTTCCCAATCAGGGTACTTTGACAGCATTCTAAGAGTATTTAGAATGGACGACTACTGGGACGGTAGTGTACCTGCAGGTAAAGGAGTCACCCTCTCTATAGGTGTCTTACAGACTATTGTAGAGAGGGATGTGCATGATTGACAGATCACTTGCTTAGGCAATTGAGTCAATCATGAGATGTCAAGTACCACACCAGATATTGTTCTTGCACTAGATGCAATAAGCTGACATTAATCCAATCCTGGAGAAACGGTCGGAAGCAGTTTTAGAACATAAGTGGATGTTCTAGGGATATGATAACGACAGCCTTATTCATGAGACAGTTATCATTTCAGGCTTCCAAGGTGACCTGGACGACAAGGAGGTTGTCAGAGTTATAGTTTTCCCTCTGACGAGGGGCAGTATTTTGGACAGGTGGTCCAAGGCAATACTGAGGGTGGTATGGCCCAGGATACTGATTAAGTTCAGTTGACGATACAGTCTAAGAAGTTTGGATTTGGAGTTCATTTATGAGCTATGTCCCATCAGACATCCAGATACATTCTAAGGCAGGTATTGCTCATTTCGGGAGATGGCTTTCTCCGTGAACTTGAGATATAGAGAGACATAGAAAGAAACAACAAAGCGGATCCACTCACTGAGGCTATTCCTCGAACGCAATAGTTTCGCAAACGAGCTTTGTGAGACTGACTAGTAGAGGAGTTGGGTGTTCGGTATCACACGGGCTGTGAGTATGCGACATCGCAATAATTAGCCTTGAGTGCAAGTGGGAGATTGTTGGAGAAAGTGCCCTCAGAGTCAATTATTGGATCACAGGCACGTGATTGCAATGATTGAAGGGAGGAACTATCCCGATAGGACAGTCTTACTCGATATGATAGTACGCTATCTGGTTTACCTTTATCATCGTGTACTGTTTTAGGTGACCTGACAAGTCGCTATTACACGTTGATAGAGCCCCTAGGATTCTTGCTTGACCACCAGCAGTATGAGGGTGATCATATAAGTGGGAGCTGGGGTCTATAAGCATATCCTTAAATGGTCCCTAGTCGTGTGAGTTTCAAGACAGGGCATCGATACTCCATAGTAGACTAGTGTATACAGTCGAGACCCCGACGAGGGGCGGTGGCCGGTCTCACAAGCCACTGGTGTCAGTTGGATCACCTAAGATATATACAGGTGCTCATTGGGTTATGAGTACACCGGACAGGACTCGCCGGGAACATGCTAGTTGGTCATATACCAGACGTCAGATGGCAGTTCCCTGGTGACATGTGTGCAGGTTAGTTCATCGACCTGGGGATCGTCATTTGTCTCGTGTGAGTTCCCACTGTGCTTTGATTACTACCCTACCACGGCTCAAAGGAGTCGTGCAAACAGGTTTTAGTTGGGTACAGTCCCGAGCCACATGGAGGCAGTGAGCGTATCTTCAGGGGTTCGTCTCTCCCGGTATTGGGGGTGAGGTCGTGCTGTGTCTAGGAGAGCCATTACACGAAGTCCTTGGCCAAGGTAAGGAGATTTACTGGTAGATATTCCAGTAGTATCTCAGGGTGTTCTGGGCTACACTCCGACACGACTTGTACCGCTTTTGGGGGTCTGATTTTTACCAACCCCCTAGGCCCGCCATGCGATGCTCATAGACGAACGGACCGGACTGCACGGATATTGTCACTGACAGGCTCAGTAGGGTTGTCGGGCTGAGTTCGCTCACAGACGTCCCTTTTAGTCAATACCTGGTAGCCCGTTACGTATTGGCTTATACCTCTGACGTGCTAGTGGTTAAATCCACAACCAAGGTGTTGACGAGTCTTTAGAGTCCCCCACATTCAGTTACTCAGCTTTCGGGCGAAAGGTTGTAGAGACCGTATGGAGATATGGCAAGGTACGATCAGATACGTGCGGTATTGCACGCATCAGGATCGGACAGTTTGTACTATAGGCCGTATGGTTATATGGCAGGGTTCGATCAGATACGTGCGGTATTGCACGGATCAGTATCGAACAGATATTACTAGCCGGTTTTGGTATAAGCCGGATCCTAGTATAGTACAGTGTAGATTTTGTCTCATTACATTTGTATTTCGGTCGAAATACAGATGCGGGTGTGTATGCACAGTATCGGGGTTTTTCCTGTAATTTATTACGGGACCAGTTTTCTGGAGTTGCCAGTTTGCTTTTAGTTTCGGCCGATTTCCTTTGTATCGTTCATTGGCCGAAGATTGGTGGAGGAGGGCTTATTTGCATTGTTGCAAGTAAGCATTTGTGGAGGGGGTCTTTTGCATATTGCCATGTTATGATCACTTGACTTTTTGACTTCATGATGGTTGCTCCATACCTTGACCTTTTGACTTGACTTCTTCATGATGGCTTGACTTTTTGAAGTCATCATGCTTGATGATGATTGAGGTGGAGTGTTGGTTTTAGCTTGTTATCATGCTTATGCATGATAGTCTTTTCCCCTCTCTCTCTTGCATTATGAGATTGATTATCTTTTGATACATACACTCCACTCTCACACACCTCTCTCCTTCTCTCCTCCTCTAGTTATGGCCGGCCAAGCATGGAGGAGGGGTTGCCCATTTTTGTAGTGGGGATTTTTGCTCTCTAGTTGATAGAAAAATCCCCAAGTTCCTCCACATAATTCTTGCATCATCCCTCCACCACAAAAGGCAATTCCATGAACCCTAAAATGAGACTTCTTCTCTAGATATTCTACAGCATATCTTGGGCACGTCGAGTAGCCGGCTTCGTGCCCGAGTTGCCTCGGCATTGAGGTGGGAGCCCGTAAAAGAAGTAGGTGATGTGGTGCACTTCCGGCGACGAGGAGGAGACGGGATATTCCGCAGGAGATCGGGACGATGACGAGAAGACCGGAGGACTCGGATCTGTCGGTATACTTCTCTTCCCTATCTTGTTAGTAGCTTAGACTTGTTAATGGTTACGATCCGGATGTTTAGTACGCGGTGGTGCCGGTTTGCTAAGTCCGCAAAATTAAAGTTTTTCACCGCTTCCGCATTTGGCCGTCGGATTGACGGCCGGGGCGCCGCCGTGCAGTAACCACATGATATATTTCATAACTTGTTGCAGTTAAATAGCGGGTTTTCCTTTATATGCTCATATTACTGTTTCATGTTGCATATATTATATTTCATGGATGTCGCATTGAGATATGGTTTTCATATGATGTTTTCTGGATGTTTTACTCCTGCGTATATATATCGGTGGTATGGGACGCTGACATATAGATGTATATATATGGTGTATATATATATCGGTGGTATGGGACACTGTTATATATGTACACCTACCTACTATATCATAATAATGATCTATGCAGATATTCTTATTCATTACTTGATGTTTTCAGGATTTGAGGACCGTGGTAGTTTCATGAAATTATGTATTATTTGAAAACCCGGTTTCTTTTGATATGATATTTCGATGCGTCCACGATGAGATTTCTCGGTTCTGAGATTTGTGATATATACCCGATGCGAAGAGTGGAGTAGGCCGTGTGCGGGTACATGGTGGGGCCCGGAGATATCCCTGGGCAAGAAGATCGCAGATGATGGCGATGTGCTTGAGGCAGGGGAGTACTACCTTACCAGTGACATTACTTGGACTCGGCGGTTATCGTAGTGATACCGACCAGAGTTATGTACGTATGGATACGGGGAATTTCGAGTGTCCAAGCTGGGCACTCGGGTTTCCGAGAGACGTATGATACGTACCTATCAGGGCCAGTCGTGGTGACGGTACCTGATAGAGGAGTATTTATGTGTCGATGCTAGACACTAGTTTTCGTGATGTTTTCGGGTGTCGATGTTAGACACTGAGGTTTCATGAGACTTACAGGATGTGTTTTACTCCGTACTCCGCATTTATTTGATATGTATTGCTTCATGTATTAGTAATACCTGATAGAGTACCTTTTATGACTGTTGCATTTACATATTACCATTTATTGGTATCAGCTTGCAAGTGATAAACCATCGCTGTACGTGCATACTTGCGATTACCTGCATATGTTATTTACTATTCACGAGTTGGCAACTCGCCCCCGTTGTGCCACAGTGTTTTGCAGGTAGTCCCTCACGGCAGTCACGGCAGGGCTTTCATCTATCGTATGATCTTTTGCAGTGGATACCGCTATGGCCGACTGTGTGCAGTTTTGCTATAGGTGGGTTTGCAATTATCCGATGTTGCTCATTGTATATTCGTTGTATCCAGCACTCTCCATTTACTACTTCATGTATTGATTTAGAGACGAGTTGTGAGGACGATTTTGTATATTATTTGTGACTTGGAGGTCTTTTGTGCAGTTTCACTTTATATCGTCTTTTTCTTCGCAACGGCGTCGTATATCTGCTTGTGGTGGTTATTTTCCCCCGTTGGGCATGGATTTGCTCCCGTTGGGGATGCTTTACTTATATCTTTTTATGTACCCATTTTTGGGGCTAGTTTTTAAAAAGAATGTGCTGCCAAAATTTTTAAGAAAGTAAATTTGGACTTTAAGGAATTTGTACTTGAAAATTTCAAAAGTTTTTAACAATATTCTTATCACTTACAACTATTGATGGTTTAGATTGCTGGTTTATCGGCTTACTTGAATTGCGTTACGCCTGTAGACGTTATTTAGTTTAAGGGCCGTCACGTGCAAAATTTCGGGTCGTGACAAAGTTGGTGTCAGAGCGCTAGGTTTTACCTTTCGGAGTGTAGGATGACCTTGGTATGATGGAGTAGGTAGCTTAAGCAGAGTAACGTAGTGTGTGTATGTCCGCAGCATACTTACGACACGGTACTCCGCCTAAGTAACCTAAGTACTAATTGCTCGAAATTCCATTCATGATTTTACTGTCACGTCCCGAAAGTACGGAACATGACCGACACTTAAACTACGAGACGTCTTGAGACGTACGTTATCTAAGTAAGCCGAAAACCCAGAAATCCAAACCAAGAAAAGTAGTAGAGTGAAGGAAAACCAATTTAAAACAAGTAGTTTTAATAGCATAAGTCGAATTATGCGGTTTTAAAAAACATCAAGTAGTTCCTGAAAATTTCGGCAGAGTCTCCTTTGTAAATACTGGCTCCCAAACGGGATACAACATGAATAGTATACGAAATCAATAAAAAGGCATCCCCAAGCGGGAGCTAGCTCTTCGTCAATCGACGGCCACAACCACACAAGCAATATAATATACAACGCCAACGGCGAGGATCAAAATTCAAAAGGAAACTCAAAACCACAAGAAAACCACAGAAATGTAACGCGCGACTCTAAGGTCGAAAGAATAAACATCACTGGTCTCTAACTCAAATAAATACTTGTTTGGTTGATGGAACTTCTAGATACAACAGAATAATGATATACATGATATATAATAGGGGTACGATACAAGTAAACCCACCTACTAGCAAATCACCCGAAGGAAACTATGCCCGCAAAGCCGTATTGAAACCTGTACGGCAAACCTGCAAGAAACTGGGGCACAACGGGGGTGAGTTGCCAACTCGTGAATAGAAAAACATCTACGAAAAGAAATCGCATAATTAACGCAATCCTAGGTCAATGATCATAATATATCCTCAAATATAAGAATAACATGCAACCTATAACAAGGCTAGGGTAAATATCTAACCCGAGTGTAATCTCATGTGCCCGTGTCAGTGCCTCAGGTAGCAATATATCATATGAATGAGGTATGAATGCATGAAAACAGAATACATGTAAATGAAGAACTGTTTTCATAATTTAGTGAGATTTCCTTTGTATTTTTAAAATGAGGTATCATAATGAAATCAGCATAAAACAGTGCCTAGCATCGGCACAAAACGTAATCCCAATATCTCGATATCTCTGTATCACAGTCTCTGTACCTCAATATCTCGAAATCTCAATATCACAGTCTCAAAATCTAGGGCGCCATCAGTCCAGACCGGCCCCTACCATCCATCTCAAGACCACGACGGTATCCTCCGGATATCCGACGCGTCGGGTAAAATCACCGGTAGGTAGTGCTCCCCTGCCAGGCTCACATCGTCATCATCACGCGCTTCTTGCCCTGGGGTACCTTACCGGGTCCACCATGTACCCGAAACGGTTCATCCGTCTCCTCGAATCGGGTCTCGAAATCCATCAGCAAACTCATGGTGGACGACTCATACATCATGGGAAAACCGCACTTTTTATTTTAAAAGAGAGAAAAGGTTTATTTATGTTTTTGCGGTTTTCCTCCAAATCCAGAAAATCTCATGGAAATCCGAATCCAAAACCTCAATAACACGTAAAATAGTGAATATATGCATGAGAATCTATGAATGCGGCATAACAATGAATAACTGTATGCATGAAGTAGCAGGTAATAACTACAATGTCTAAACTAATATATAAGGCAAGTACACTAATATCATGTCTAACTATTAGCTAACAGGCTATGTCAAGCAAATATTATTTTCTAAGGTGTACGTGACATGGCAATTACCGATGAAGATGTGTGTGAGCCGGCAAATAAGTGTACGTGGTACATACGCATCATCGATAATGGTGCTGGTGTCCTAACAGCATGATATCAATAATGGAGTATGAAACATAAAATAAGCATGCGATGCGAAGCGAACCACAATAATGAGCGGGAGCTGAATACTAGACGCAACTATAACTAATCTGCATTAATCTAATATAAGTCCTACAAATGATGCCTTTTTGAAATAACACGAATCATGGGGTTTTGAAAATAGGGGCCACGGTGTTTTTATGAAAAGATACGTCTTTTGAAATATCGGTAGGATCCCTTAGGCTGTCTTTTAAAATACCCACGATTCCTTACTTTTTGAAATAGGTAAGAATCGAATCTAATCTAACAACTAAACTAAACTAAAGGGCTAAGCTAACCAGCTGGGCCACAGGTAAGGAAACCGCCTAACATCTGAGTCGATACATATACATACCTGTATATATATTAGTCGGTGATCCCGCCTCAATAATATCATATCTGATACCATATCTATAATCAGACATCCCAAGTCATGAGTGCGGATCAATCATCAAAATATAGCTCGTACGTAAATCCGTCGTACGGCATCCCCAAATCTGGGTACGGGTTAATATCATATTCATCACACTATTCATCTGGTATCCTCTTTATCCAAGATCATAGTCCAGGGTACTGACCTATGTCTAGTACAATACTAATATCATCAATATAGTCATGATCTGACTACTGATCGACAGTCTCGTACAAACCGATATCACAACCACAAAACAAATCTCATCGACTCAGCTCAATCCCTAGTATCGTCCTCATATCCATATGTGAACACATAGTCCCATACCCATGTGAACACATAACTATAAAGAATCCCATGAGCACATATAAATAGGAATGTATGCAAGTATGTATGTGTGTATGTATGTGTGTATGTGTAGTGCAACACTACCCAAGGGTTCGCAACACTAAAGTAATCCAACACACCAATATCCATCCTAAACATCGTTATAAATCCCAAATAACATATACCAATTGTTGGTGTGTATACGCATCCGTATACACCACCACGGACCGCGGGGGTGATATACGCCATCCACCCGACTTCTCCCCGTAGATATAAATCTACTCACCTGGTTCTCGCTCGCCGGTGCCGACGTCGCCATGTGCTTGCTTGCCGTCTCGAAGTCCACATGGGGGTACCTACATATCATAACGCACCGCATCGCATTAAAATCCGACTCATGACCAAAACGACACACGAATCCCACATAGGTCAAAACCTATGGTTGCTTCCACAAATCAACCCAAAAACCCTCGACATCGGCGTACAAACGCCAGACCATCGAGAAAAACCCAAATACACTCATTTGCACATTCACGAACACTGATTTTAAAATAAAATAGCTTAAAACTCACAAAAACCCCAATTTCACTTAAAAAGTCATTTTTCCGAAAATCTAGCAAGCACAATTCGCCGTTTTAGTACAAAACTTGATGTATAAACGAATCTAGCGGCCACAATATTCAATAAATATCTTAATTAAGTCATAAAAACAATTCCCATAATTTAATCTCATTAATTTCCATAAACGTTAAAATTCTAGTTTACAAAATACCTAAATTTTAACAATTTTATAGCAAAAATGCACAAACTACAATTTAGCTTGGATTTTCATGAACTAAAAGCATTAAACCACTCAATATAATCTTTATAATGACATGAAACCTAAATTTGAATTTTATCTCATAAGAATATAATTATTTAAAAAACCTAGTTTACCAATTATATAATTATCACTTTTAAATCAACAAATATGCAAACTAGCAACTTAAATTGGATTTAGCATAACATTAATATGTCAATTATATCACATAAACTAAATCTCACAACACAAAATACTAATTTGAAATCAAACCCCTCTCTTGAATTTTAAATCATTCACCTAGAACTAATTAAAAACCTAATTAAACAATTAATTAAGCTAACCTAAGCAATTAACAACACATTAAGCAAAAAGGTTAGAATTTATACCCAACTAATATGAAGATCCCACAAGCACACTTAGCCTCCCAAATTGAAATCTAAATCCCTAGATCCATGCTATGGTAGCCAAGGGAAAATGGGTAGGAGGTGGATTTTGATTTGGATTTTTGCTTGATTTTTTGTGGATTTTTCAGGCATTTTTGATGAACTTTTTTAAAGAGAAGGAGATGAAGAATGAAGGGGCTGTTGTGGGTTCAGATTTTTGCCAGAATTTGTGGGGATTGGGTGAGGGAGTAGAGAGAGTGAGGTGGGGAAAGTCCACTCTAGTCAAAGTCCACTCTAATTCTATCATTTTCTACGCTTTTCTTTTTCTTTTCTTTTGAAAAAAGAAGTGATTGGAGAGAGGGAGAGGGGGAAGGCTGTCATGGTGGGGCCGGCCATATGGGGAGGGGGGTTGAGAGGGTGAGGTGTGGGTGTGTGGGTTAGGAAAAAGATAAATGCTAAACCCCAATTCCCATTAACACTAATTTCACCGAAAAAAGCCTTTTTCTTCGATATTTTCTAAACCGTTTTAGCAAACGATTTCATTTAAAAAACCACATGATAAAATTTTATTTAATGTTTTATAATGCACAAAATTTGTTTCAACTCATTCCAATTTGTAATTTTCCCTAATTAAATGTATTAGTGACGACTTAAAATAATAATAAAATAAATTTTTTTCAGAAAATTTGAAATTTCACCAGTGGCTCAATAAACACCAAATACTAGCCATTACATAGCTAGAATATGTATATTTAATTTTTATAATAAGATATTTGCATTTTGACTTTTTACAGAAAATCCCCTTATTTTACCGATTTTTCCGAAATTTCACCGAAACGATTTTCAAAACGCTACATTTACATATCCTTGTGATTCGATTTCCGTGTTCTTATCGAATCCTATTTCCATTTATAGCCTTTTTCCGCCGATGACTATGAGGGCTCAGAGAGAGGCAGCTGTTAGTTATATGTATGCCCTAGAAGCCATTACTGTACATATGATGTATATTGTAATGGATGCTTGGACATATATAGGGAGAACTTTCTTGCTCGACATGATAGTACGCTATCTGGTTGTACTTTAGCTTAACATGTACTCTGATTGTCTCTATGTTACATGTTGATAAAGCCCTTAGGATATGTACTCGACTACTGGGACTATGATGAGATCATACTAGTGGGGCCACGGTAGTCAGCGAGTACATCCTATAACTGTTCCTAGTTGAGGGTGTATCGAGACAGGGCATCGATACACCAGAGTAGACTAGCGTATACGCATCTTGACCCATATATAGGCGATGGATGATCCTATATCCATCGATGTTTGACATCAAGGATGGTGTACGGTTGCTCAGTGGAGACTGGGTACACTGGACGGACTCGCCGAGAACTCCCAGATGGTATTATACCTCACGTCAGATGGCAGTTCTCCGGTGACACTAGTACAGTTTAGTCTGTTGACCCGAGATCGTCATAGAGTCTTATGTGATTCCCACCGTGCTTTGATTTCCATCATACCACGTCCAAGAGGGCATGCAAAATGATGGCTTACGGGTACAGTCCTGAATCACATGGAGGCAATGAGCGATAGGAGGGGATTCGTCTCTCCCGGTATAGGGAGTTGATGTTGTGCTGTCTTCGATTGGCTATAACTAGAAATCCCTGGCCAGGGTTGCTGAGATTTACTGGTAAGTGTTATCAGTAGTTTCTCGAACTGTTATAGACCTCATATCGACACGACTTATCTTTTAGTTGTATGTTTGCCCAAGAGACCAGTGTTGTACAGATGATGTGTAAGTCTACGCTAGCGCCTCGGCCGTCTACAGACGCCAAAATGCGGAACAAAAACTTTTAAACTGGCGCTATCGTATACTTTAACCCGGATCTACCATTATTGCTAAACTAACAAACTGTAAAGAGTGTAGAAAGGTTATACCGAACGATCCGAGTCCTTCGTTCTTCAACCATCATCCCACGCTCCGTTGCGGCTGCTCCGATCTCTTCGATCTCCGATATCCTCGTCGAGGTGGCACCACATCGATGATTCTTTAAACGGGCTCCCGCCGCTGACTCGAGGCAACTCGATCGTCAAGTTTGCTAAAAGAGACGACCAAGAATGATGTAGAGAATGAGTAGATGACTTTGTCTCACTTCGTCCAAATCCGTGGACGATCGGTTAATGAAGTTGCCGAGGGAATTGGGTGATGGAATGAAATGAACTGTAAAATTCCATTCACCCCAAATACTATCATATCTTTTCAAGTGAAACAACAAGTGAGAGAGAGAGAGAGGAGAGAGAGGGCCGGCCATATATAGCAAGAGGGAGGTGACCGTAGGAGAGGGGGGGTGACCACAAGAGAAAGCTTCTCACTCAAAATATCTTAACCAAAACAAGAATCATTAAAACAAAGCATGACTCACATAAACACCTCATCAAGTCATTAATGCAACCATTAATGTCAAGATGACTCATTAGCCACTTCATCACTTCTAGAACCTTCTAGAATGATGACTCACTCATATCTGAAGAAAAGATAAATCCGTCTTTAACCGAATGTTAAAAGACGGCTGATAGAAAACTGGAAACTGGCAACTTCCAAAAGTGATCCTGAAACGAATTTCAGGACAACCCCGAAACTGTATAAATATACCCGCATTTGTATTACGACCGAATACAAATGCAACTGAGACAAAGATATTATACCTACTCAATATAATACTCGGATCCGGCTTAAACTAAAGCCGACCAGTATCATCTTCCCGAAAAATAACACGTGCGTAAACGCACGTGCATTTTCCGAACCCTGCCATAAAACCATACGGCCTCTACAACGTTTCGCCCGAACTTGGGAAACTGTCTGTGGGGGACTCTAATGACTCGTCAGTACCCTGGCAGTGGGTTTAACCACAAACCGTCAGCGGCACTAGCAATGCGTAACGGCTGCCCATGGACTGACCTCAAGGGATGCCGATGAGCGAACTCATCCGGAAAACCCTACTGAGCCTAACAGTGACAATGTATATACAGTCCGGTCCGTTCGTCTATGAGTATCGCATATCTGCCTAGGGGGCTAGTAACGTCAGACCCCCAATAGCAGTATAAGTCGTGTCGGAGTGAAGCCCAATAACACCCTGAGATACTACTGGAGTACCTACCAGTAAATCTCCTGCCACGGCCGTGTGCTTTGTGTAATGGCTCTCCTAGACACAGCACGATCTGACCCCCAATACCGGGAGAGACGAATCCCCTGCCGATCCGCTCACGTGCCTCCATATGGCTCGGGTCTGTACCCAAAAGCTATCTGTTTGCACGACTCCTTTGAGCCGTGGTAGGGTAGAAATCAAAGCACAGTGGGAACTCACACGAGACAAATGACGACCTCAGGTCGATGAACTAACCTGTACACATGTCACCAGGGAACTGCTATCTGACGATAGATATAATACTAACTAGCAGATTCCCGGCGAGTCCTGTCCGGTGTACTCATAACCCAATGAGCACCTGTATACATCTTAGGTGATCCAACTGACACCAGTGGCTTGTGAGACCGGCCACCGCCCCTCGTCGGGGTCTCGACTGTATACACTAGTCTACTCCGGAGTATCGATGCCCTGTCTCGAAACTCCCACGACTAGGGACCACAATTAAGGATATGCGTATAAACCACCCAACTCTCACGTATATGATCGCCATCATACTGTTGGTGGTAAAGCAAGATCCTAAGGGCTCTATCAAAGTGTAACATGTAATCAGTCACCTGAACATGTACACGACTGATAAAGGCAAACCAGATAGCATACTATCATCTCGAGTAAGACTGTCATACCGGTATAGGTCCTCCGCAATCATTGCAATCACGTACCTATGATCCAATAATTGACTATGAGGGCACTATCTCCAACAATCTCCCACTTGCACTCAAGGCTAATTATTGCGATGTCGACTACTCACAGCCCGTGTGAAACCGAACATCCAACTCCTCTACTAATCAGTATCACAAAGCCCGTTTGTAAAACTATTGTGTTCGAGAAATAGCCTTAGTGAGTGGATCCGCCTAGAAGTTTCTTTCTATATCTCTCTAAATCTCAATTTCGCGGAGAAAGCCATCTCCCGAATCGAGTAATACCTGTCTTAGAATATGTCTGGATATCTGATGGGACCTCGTTCATAAATGAACTCCAAATCCAAACTTCTTAGACTGTATCGATCACTGAACCTAATCAGTATCCGGCACCATGCCTCCCACAGTATCCTCTTGGACCACCTGTCCATAATACTGTCCCTCTTCGTCAGAGGGATTAACTATAACTCTGACAATCACTCTGTCAACCATGTCACCTTTGAAGCCTGGAATGATAACCGTCTCCTGAAGGAGGCTGCCGTCATCAAATCCGTAGAACATATACTTATGTTCTAAAACTGCTTCCTTATGTTTCTCCAGGATTGGATTAATACAAACTTATTGCATCAAGTACAAAAACAACATCTGGCATGGTACCTGACATCTAATGATTGACTCAATTGCCTTAAGCAAGTGATCTGCCAATCATGCACATCCCTCTCCCCTTTAGTCTGGAAGACACCTTTAGAGAGGGTGACTCCATCACCTGCAGGTACACCACCATGCTAGGAGTCAACTATTCCAAAAACCATTAGAATATCTGTCAAAGTACCCACATTGGGAAACTACCTAAATCCAGATCTAAAACCATAGATGTAGAAACCAGAATGTCAAATATTATATCCATATCCTGTCTTGAGAAACAACTGTGTGACGACCACCGTACAACCGATCGTAGTATAGGAATTTTACTTCCTACTCTGTGTATGTCATCCTGATACCTGACATCACACCCTACTACCTTCTTAACAGATCCATCCCCTATTCTGATTGAAGTCAAACCCATGACTGTCACATCAAAATTAGATGATCTATCTCCGCTATAACTGCTCAAGTCTATAAATAGATATAAGCTACTTGCCCACCATGCTTCCGCTGCTCCCACTGACTACGACAACCCTCCTACCGGGTCTCATAGCCTGGAACAACAGTAGTGTCAAGTCTGGGTAGATAAGAATCTCCCTGCCACCGTCCTTGAGCTTACCGAAGTACCTCTCGGGTGTCTGAGGTTACCCACCAAATCTACGGAGTGGCTATTGGAATGTCAAACCTGATTGAATGTATAGGTCCTATTAAATTTTCCGTAATCGTTCGCGGTTCTGGAATCACTTCCAGTTATACCATACTCCCACTACTGTTTTCTGAAAAAGATCCATTTTTACTAAAACTGTGGCGAGTCAAGAACAATATCACTATTGATCTTCCAAATGGTAGAATATCAACCCTCGTCATAGCCAGGGTCAACCCACAAACAACCATTACAGAAACGTGCCCTGAGTTATCCAGAGTCTGGTTTTAAGCATAAGCTGGACAACTCCCCGTACCTTAACAACTTTTAAGGTACGAACCATTCTATATCCAATATAGAAACTTTGGCACTAATTTAATTGGAACCATATTCAAATCATGCAGCTGTCTCCAGTGCATATCATCTTAATGGAAAGAGACTAATCAGCATTACTCAACTTAGGAATCCATCCAATTAAGAGTAACCTGAAAGAGAAACACGTTTCTTAAAACCATTACTATCATCTGAATACCAATCACAAGAATCTACATCTTCGATCTCTTTGAAGAATCCCGATACTTGTGACACCTGGTTCTCTACTTTATTCTTATACCCACAACTTCTCAAAACTTAGACCTTGTATTTCTACGAAACATTCGTCTAAATACTAGAGAAGTTATAAGTAAATAGAACATAGTACGAGGACCTACCCCTTTGTCCTGATGGACACTGGACAACATACAATACTCTGTATAAGTCCGTTGAGTTTGAACAACTCAAAACCTGTGCGTTGTAGGTGGAAAACTGTACCCTGGCGATTTCCTCAAATATCACCAATTACAACGAATTCCGATATAATGAGGATGATCACCTAATTCCCAATATCTTACTCCCACTCATCATCTGTAAAACCATACAGATATGAGAATGAAACCTGGTAAATACATACCCTTGGAGTATGTGTCTAATCGGGAAAACAGTTTTTCCTTTAACAATGCACTGAAACATGAAAATGTTTCGTAGGGGTATCCTGGTATTCATAGCAATGCCTCTTCCATAATCCAATTCATGACTTCAACCGTATATTTTATTGCCATCTCTCCAAATCCCTTTATTTGTCTTTAGTCGTTACCTTCTGTACACCATCGTTAGGCTAACTGGTTTTCTTCCTTCCCTACCGTTCGGCACCAGCCTATGGTTTGGAAGAAGACTATCCAGTAAGCATAATAGGTGTACCCTCCTAAACCAAGGAGTACTCGCATCTCGAGAGAAGGTGATGATAAAAGACAACTGAATAATACCTTATTCTTTTAAAGGTGAAATAGGAGTGGCGATGAAGTACGCGGTTTTGGTCGTGAATGATATCAGTCGCAATTTACTTTGCCCTCTTTCTAATCACTTTATTTTGTCTTTACATATTACCTTCTGCACACCCTACTTAGGCTAATTGGTTTTCTTCATTCCCTACCTTTCGGCACCAGCCTATGGTTTGGAATAAGACTATCCAATAAGCGTAATAGGTGTACTCTCCTAAACCAAGGAGCTCTCGCAACCTGAGAGAAGGTGATAATAAAAGACAACTGAATAAACCAATTCTATTTCTCCTGAACCTGGATCCATCCTCGAAGAAGTCCCTTCGAGTTCGTATATAACCATACGATGGATCTATCCAATGGAAGTGGATATCCGTAGTAATACGGGTGTTCTGAGAAATGCAAAGGGTAAAAGAAGGAGTGGCAATGACTTATGCAACTCAGACAATCCAAAAGCCAGTATTTCAAGAAGGTTCGGTCAACCTGGTCACTGAGTCATAGTCTAGGGTCCGTCAAAGGTCGCTGCCAAAGAGAGAGAGAAAAGGAACACTTTGCGTGCACTCTAACCTAGATCAGAATGGTCATCACTTTATCTAATCCGGAAACATCCCACTGTCCTGTCAAATTCTCCTCCAAACCTAAAGAAGAATCAATCGGAATCACCCGAAGAGTAAACCAACTCATCAGTGGGAATCGGGATCCAACTCTCATCGCATGATAACGTAACAGAATCCACTCGTGTTATCACACTCCAGAAGGTATGCGCAAGCCTGGCAAGTTTCAGTTTCTTTAGAAACTCCCGATATGATTTTTGCCCCATGCTCTTATAACCTTGGCTTTGGTCAAAATGTCATCAGTCACATGCCAAGTTCTACCCGTCACTATCTTGTCAATTTGAACCCACCCGCACATGCCCCTGACTTTGGCCAATCGGCAGAACGACTGTCCCAAACTAACTCATCTATCTATGCAACAATTGAATACCCAGCAGCTACCAAACACTATGCCTTAACTTTGGCTAAAATACATAGCTTGAATACAACTGAATACTCAAAAGAAGTGACGGAGGGCTACGGCTGGTTTTTGGCGAAAAACCTTTAACGTAGTGAACTTGATATCGCTGAAGGAACCTGATAGCTTTTTAAAATATAGTGGCGAAAACCTTTTGCTAAAGAGGTCACTCCCGGTAAAGGGATCTCGGCTCTTTCCTCGTGGAATGAGGTGCAGGATATTCCACTGAATACCGCTATGCAAAGCAACTTGTAATCGACTATAGTGAAGTTATTACTCTGACGCAAACTTCTGTCCAAGGGGTTAGTCCCGGTGAAGGGATATCGGCCCTTGCCCCGTCGAATGAGGTGCAGGATATTCCACTGAATACCGCTATGCATAACAAAAGGAAACGTCTTTGTAACAACACTTTTTAAATTTGTTCCAACAACTGCAAACAGGTTTGTTATACTTTGCATTGATTAGAATCAACGCAGTCTCATCATTTAATCACACCAGAAAAGAACGAAAATAAAATGTACGTATATGCCATCCGCATTCGTCACTGGGTCCCGTCATCACCCGTTAGGTTACTTAACTAACGACAGAGCGGGGACTGGACTAGCACGGGTGTAAAACATATACAACATCTAATAGTATATAAACCAATATACAATAATCGCTCCAGGCGTGATAGTATGCAACATTACAGAAAAGTAATAAGCATCACAGAACAATACAGATAATCTGGGATCCCCGAGTTTCACAGAGCCGCTGCTGAAACTCGACGTTCCCCTGTCGTGTGGATAGCTTGTTCAATGAAACCTGGACCCCTACGGGTGCGGCAAGTTACCCGCCAAAACCTGAAGCGAGGCAGCCCCCTACAGCATAGTGAATGGACCACCCAGCACTTCACGGAATCCGGTAAGCTTGGGCACCCCTCCTTGGGTCAACCTGTACCCCCTACGAGTGCGGCGAATAGTCTGCCAATTCTAGAGTGGGGCCCCTCTGCCTCTCAAAGCCATGAGATGCGGACCCGTTGCTTCTCAGAACCCGGCTATCCGTGCACTCCGTCTTGGAGCAAAACCTAGTACAGTAATGAAAAATAGTACAATAGGTACATCGACCGCAACCTGGTCGTGCCCCAAAAGAATATTATACAACAGGCAGTGACGGCTGTCCACAAGTTGGACGCTCGCCCCGCAATATCAAATGTACAAATAAACAGAAACTGTACTACCATTGCACACTGCTATCCACCATGACAAATCCGCAACAACACATCACAACACAGAACATCAACGCGAATGTCACGTTCGCAAACCCGTCTAAAAGAACTATAGCAATCAGACGCGGTTTACCGATCAAATGACATTCCCGGTCGGAGATATAATGTAAGCACTGTAAACTAACATGTTTAAATTTCGATCGACAAAATATCAAAAAGTGGGCCCCACGACTTACTGGTGAACAGTAACAAAATCTGGGCCAAAACGATATTTACCAAAAACCACAAATTCCAGAGAAGAACCCACGGACAAAATTTGGGAGCACGAGCTCACCACGTGGCCGCGGATGCGCGGCCAAACCATGGGATTGGACGCGTTTCCGCGGCTGTTTGGTGGAGACACGTGCCCAAATTTGGTCGTGATTCTTAGAAAAGCCTGCACAGATTTTTAAGACATGTAGAAAAATTTTATCAGACCATTTAAAATCGACAGAAACTGTTAGGCTTGGATATTGCAATTTTCGATTTCCGGTTGGATCGATGTTTTAAACGCGTTAGCACAAGTTAGTATAGCAAAATGGTGAGGCTTTGATACCACTGTAAGTCTACGCTAGCGCCCCGGCCGTCTACAGACGCCAAAATGCGGAACAAAAACTTTTAAACTGGCGCTATCGTATACTTTAACCCGGATCTACCATTATTGCTAAACTAACAAACTGTAAAGAGTGTAGAAAGGTTATACCGAACGATCCGAGTCCTTCGTTCTTCAACAATCATCCCACGCTCCGTTGCGGCTGCTCCGATCTCTTCGATCTCCGATATCCTCGTCGAGGTGGCACCACATCGATGATTCTTTAAACGGGCTCCCGCCTCTGACTCGAGGCAACTCGATCGTCAAGTTTGCTAAAAGAGACGACGAAGAATGATGTAGAGAATGAGTAGATGACTTTGTCTCACTTCATCCAAATCCGTGGACGATCGGTTAATGAAGTTGCCGAGGGAATTGGGTGATGGAATGAAATGAACTGTAAAATTCCATGCACCCCAAATACTTTCATATCTTTTCAAGTGAAACAACAAGTGAGAGAGAGAGAGAGGAGAGAGAGGGCCGGCCATATATAGCAAGAGGGAGGTGACCGTAGGAGAGGGGGGGTGACCACAAGAGAAAGCTTCTCACTCAAAATATCTTAACCAAAACAAGAATCATTAAAACAAAGCATGACTCACATAAACACCTCATCAAGTCATTAATGCAACCATTAATGTCAAGATGACTCATTAGCTACTTCATCACTTCTAGAACCTTCTAGAATGATGACTCACTCATATCTGAAAAAAAGATAAATCCGTCTTTAACCGAATGTTAAAAGACGGCTGATAGAAAACTGGAAACTGGCAACTTCCAAAAGTGATCCTGAAACGAATTTCAGGACAACCCCGAAACTGTATAAATATACCCGCATTTGTATTACGACCGAATACAAATGCAACTGAGACAAAGATATTATACCTACTCAATATAATACTCGGATCCGGCTTAAACTAAAGCCGACCAGTATCATCTGCCCGAAAAATAACACGTGCGTAAACGCACGTGCATTTTCCGAACCCTGCCATAAAACCATACGGCCTCTACAACGTTTCGCCCGAACTTGGGAAACTGTCTGTGGGGGACTCTAATGACTCGTCAGTACACTGGCAGTGGGTTTAACCACAAACCGTCAGCGGCACTAGCAATACGTAACAGCTGCCCATGGACTGACCTCAAGGGATGCCGATGAGCGAACTCATCCGGAAAACCCTACCGAGCCTAACAGTAACAATGTATATACAGTCCGGTCCGTTCATCTATGAGTATCGCATATCTGCCTAGGGGGCTAGTAACGTCAGACCCCCAATAGCAGTATAAGTCGTGTCAGAGTGAAGCCCAATAACACCCTGAGATACTACTGGAGTACCTACCAGTAAATCTCCTGCCACGGCCGTGGGCTTTGTGTAATGGCTCTCCTAGACACAGCACGATCTCGCCCCCAATACCGGGAGAGACGAATCCCCTGCCGATCTGCTCACGTGCCTCCATATGGCTCGGGACTGTACCCAAAAGCTACCTGTTTGCACGACTCCTTTGAGTCGTGGTAGGGTAGAAATCAAAGCACAGTGGGAACTCACACGATACAAATGACGACCTCAGGTCGATGAACTAACCTGTACACATGTCACCAGGGAACTGCTATCTGACGATAGATATAATACTTACTAGCAGATTCCCGGCGAGTCCTGTCCGGTGTACTCATAACCCAATGAGCACCTGTATACATCTTAGGTGATCCAACTGACACCAGTGGCTTGTGAGACCGGCCACCACCCCTCGTCGGGGTCTCGACTGTATACACTAGTCTACTCCGGAGTATCGATGCCCTGTCTCGAAACTCCCACGACTAGGGACCACAATTAAGGAGATGCGTATAAACCACCCAACTCTCACGTATATGATCGCCATCATACTGTTGGTGGTAAAGCAAGATCCTAAGGGCTCTATCAAAGTGTAACATGTAATCAGTCACCTGAACATGTACACGACTGATAAAGGCAAACCAGATAGCATACTATCATCTCGAGTAAGACTGTCATATCGGTATAGGTCCTCCGCAATCATTGCAATCACGTACCTGTGATCCAATAATTGACTATGAGGGCACTATCTCCAACATGATGTATATTACATTGGATGCTTGGACATATATAGAGATGACTTTCTTGCTCGATATGATAGTATGCTATCTGGTTGCTCTTTATCTTAACATGTATACTTTTCTCTTTATACTGTCTTATAGTTACATGTTGGTAAAGCCCTTAGGATGTGTACTTGACAACCTGGACTATGATGCGGATCAAACTAGTGGGGACATGGTAGTCCATAAAGTACATCCTTCAAGGTCCCTAGTATAAGTCTACGGTAGCGCCCCGGCCGTCTACAGACGCCCAATGCGGAACAAAAACTTTTTAACTGGCGCTATCGTATACTATAACCCGGATCTGCCATTATTGCTAAACTAACAAACTGTAAAGAGAGTAGAAAGGTTATACCGAACGACCCGAGTCCTTCGTTCTTTAACCATCATCCTACGCTCTGTTGCGGCTGCTCCAATCCCGTCGATCTCCGATCTGCTCGTCCAGGTGGCACCACGTCAACGGATCTTTAAACGGGCTCCCGCCTCTGACTCGAGGCAACTCGGTCGTCAAGTTTGCTAAAAGAGACGACCAAGATTGATGTAGAGAATGAGTAGAATACTTTGTCTCACTTCGTCCAAAGCCGTGGACGATCGGTTAATGATGTTGCCAATTAATTCGGGTGATGGAATGAAATGAGCTATGAAATTTCCATACACCCTAAAACTATCATAATCTTTTAACCAAATGAATCAAGCAAGTGTATGTGAGAGAGGAGGGGGCCGGCCATATATAAGGAGGTGGGGGGTGAGTGTAGGAGGAGAGAAGGTGACAATAAGAGAAATATCTAGTGTGAACACAAAGTATGAACACAATAAATGAAACTAATGAATCACTAATCCTTGCCACCAAAACCATTAATGCAACATATGAGTCATAAGCCTAATCACCACTTCTAGAACCTTCTAGAAGCATGACTCACCCTCATCCAAGAAAAGATAAATCCGTCTTTAACCGAATGTTAAAAGACGGGCGATAGAAAACTGGAAACTGGCAACTTCCAAAAGCGATCCTGAAACGAATTTCAGGATAACCCCGTAACTGTATAAATATACCCGCATTTGTATTACAACCGAATAGAAATGCAACTGAGACAAAGATATTATATCTACTCAATATAATACTCGGATCCGGCTTAAACCAAAGCCCACCAGTATTATCTGCCCGAAATATGACACGTACTTAAACGCACGTGCATTTTTCGAACCCTGCCATAAAACCATACGGCTCTACAACGTTTCGCCCGAACATAGGAAACTGTCTGTGGGGGACTCTAATAACTCGTCAGTACCCTGGCAGTGGGTTTAACCATAAGCCGTCAGCGGCACTAGCTGTGTGTAACGGCTGCCCATGGACTGACCTCAAGGGAGGCCGATGAGCGAACTCATCCGGAAACCTTACTGAGCCAAACAGTGACAATGTATATACTGTCCGGTCCGTTCGCCTATGAGTATCGCATATCTGCATAGGGGGCTAGTAACGTCTGTTGGAGATAGAGCCCTCAGAGTCAATTATTGGATCATAGGTACGTGATTGCAATGATTGCGGAGGACCTATACCGGTAGGACAGTCTTACTCGAGATGATAGTATGCTATCTGGTTTGCCTTTATCAGTCGTGTACAGGTTCAGGTGACTGATTACTGTTACACTTTGATAGAGCCCTTAGGATCTTGCTTTAGTACCAACAGTATGATAGCGATCATATACGTGAGAGTTGAGTGGTTTATAAGCATATCCTTAATTGTGATCCCTAGTCGTGGGAGTTTCAAGACAGGGCATCGATACTCCGGAGTAGACTAGTGTATACAGTCGAGACCCCGACGAGGGGCGGTGGCCGGTCTCACAAGCCACTGGTGTTAGATGGATCACCTAAGATGTATACAGGTGCTCATTGGGTTATGAGTACACCGGACAAGACTCGCCGGGAACCTGCTAGTTGGTATTATACATATCGTCAGATAGCAGTTCCCTGGTGACATGTGTACAGGTTCGTTCATCGACCTGAGGTTGTCATTTGTCTCGTATGAGTTCCCGCTGTGCTTTGATTTCTACCCTACCACGGCTCAAAAGAGTCGTGCAAACAGGTAGTTTTTGGGTACAGTCCCGAGCCATATGGAGGCACGTGAGCGGATCGGCAGGGGATTCGTCTCTCCAGGTATTGGGGGTGAGATCGTGCTGTGTATAGGAGAGCCATTACACAAAGCCCACGGCCGTGGCAGGAGATTAACTGGTAGGTATCCAGTAGTATCTCATGGTGTTATTGGGCTACACTCCGACACGACTTATACTGCTATTGGGGGTCTGACGTTACTAGCCCCCTAGGCAGATATGCGATACTCATAGACGAACGGACCGGACTGTATATACATTGTCACTGTTAGGCTCAGTAGGGTTTCCGGATGAGTTCGCTCATCGGCCTCCCTTAAGGTCAGTCCATGGGCAGCCGTTACGCATAGCTAGTGCCGCTGACGGTTTGTGGTTAAACCCACTGCCAGGGTACTGACGAGTCATTAGAGTCGCCCACAGACAGTTTCCTAAGTTCGGGCGAAACGTTGTAGAGGTCGTATGGTTTTATGGCAGGGTTCGGAAAATGCACGTGCGTTTACGCACGTGTCATATTTTAGGAAGATAATTCTGGTAGGCTTTGGTTTAAGCCAGATCCGAGTATTATATTGAGTAGATATAATATCTTTGTCTCAGTTGCATTTGTATTCGGTCGTAATACAAATGCGGGTGTATTTATACTGTTACGGGGTTATCCTGAAATTCATTTCGGGATCACTTTTGGAAGTTGCCAGTTTCCAGTTTTCTATCGCCCGTCTTTTAACATTCGGTTAAAGACGGATTTATCTTTTCTTGGATGAGGGTTAGTCATTCTTCTAGAAGGTTCTAAAAGTGGGGATTAGACTTATGACTCATATGTTGCATTAATGGTTTTTGGTGACAAGGATTAGTGACTCATTATTTCATTAATGTGTTCATACTTTGTGTTCACACTAGATATTTCTCTTATTGTCACCTCCCCCTCTCCTACACTCACCCCCCATCCATATATATGCCGGCCACTTCTTTTGAGAAGGGATTATGGTTGCTAGGAAAAAAAGATATAGTTTTGAATGTATGGAAATTAACATATTCATATCTCATTTTCATATCGATCCAAAAGGCAACTTCATTAACCGTTCGTCCATAGCCTTGGACGTAACGAGACAAAGTATTCTACTCATTCTCTACATCAATCTTGGTCGTCTCTTTTGGCAAACTTGACGACCAAGTTGCCTCGAGTCAGAGGCGGGAGCCCGTTTAAAGAATCGTTGACGTGGTGCCACCTGGACGAGGAGATCAGAGATCGACGAGATCGGAGCAGCCGCAACGGAGCGTGGGATGATGGTTAAAGAACGAAGGACTCAAATCGTTCGGTATAACCTTTCTACTCTGTTTACAGTTTGTTAGTTTAGCAATAATGGCAGATCCGGGTTATAGTATACGATAACGCCAGTTAAAAAGTTTTTGTTCCGCAATTGGCGCCTGTAGATGGCCGGGGCAGTACCGTAGACTTACAGTGGTATCAGAGCCTCACCATTTTTCTTTACTAACTTGTGCTAACGGGTTTAAAACATCGATCAGACCGAATATCAAAAACTACAATTTTTCCATTCACAGTTTCTGTCGATTTTAAATCAAGTCCTAAAATTATTTTACATATCACAGAAATCTGTGCAGAGTTTTCTAAGCACGTGGTGCAAATTTGAGCACGTGACACAACAGGATCGCCGCGGAATCACGGTCAAACCTAGGGATTGACCGCTCATCCGCGGCCGTTATGTTGAATCGTTGACCCAAATTTGTACAGTAGCTTCTCTGTTGGAATTTGAGGTTTTTGGTATATATCTTTCGGGCCCAGATTTTGTTACTGTGCAGCTGATGTTCGTGGGGCCCACTTCGTGATATTTAGTCGATCGAAATTTAAACATGTTAGTTTACAGTACTTATATTATATCTCCGACCGGGAATGTCATTTGATCGGTAAACCGCGTCTGATTGCTATAGTTCATTTAGACGGGTTTGCGAACGTGACATTCGCGTTGATGTTTTGTGTTGTTCTGTGATGTTGCGGATTTGTCGTGGTGGATAGCAGTGTGCAATGGTAGTGCAGTTTGGATTTATTTGTACATTTGATATTGCGGGACGAGCGTCCAACATGTGGACTGCCGTCACTTCCTGTTGTATAATATTCTTTTGGGGCACGACCAGGTTGAGGTCGATGTACCCGTTGTACATATTTTTCATTTCTGTACTAGTTTTACCCTGCGACGGAGTGCACAGATAGCCGGGTTCTGGAGGGCAACGGGTCCGCATCTCATGGCTTTGAGAGGCAGAGGGGCCTCACTCTAAAATTGCCAGACTATTCGCCGCACTAGTAGGGGGTACAGGTTGACCTTAGGAGGGGTACTCAAGCTACCGGATTCCGTGAAGTGCAGGGTGGTCCATTCACTTTGCAGTAGGGGGCTGCCTCGCTTCAGGTTTTGGCGGGTAACTTGCCGCTCCCGTAGGGGTCTACGTTTCATTGCACAGGCTATCCACATGACCAGGGGAATGTCGGGTTTCAGCAGCGGTTCTGTGAAACTCGGGGATCCCAGATTATCTGTATTGTTCTGTGATGCTTATTACTTTTCTGTAATGTTGCATATTATCACGCCTGGAGCGATTATTGTATCTTGGTATATATACTATTAGATGTTGTATATGTTTTGCACCCGTGCTAGTTCAGTCCCCGCTCTGTCGTTAGTTAAGTAACCTAACGGGTGATGACGGGACCCAGTGACGAATGCGGATGGCATATACGTACATTTTATTTTCGTTCTTTTCTGGTGTGATTAATTGATGGGACTGCGTTGATTTTGATCATTGTAAAGGAAAGCAAACCTATTTGGCAGTTGTTGGAACAAATTTAAAAAGTTTTATTACAAAGACGTTTCCTTTTGTTATGCATAGTGATATTCGGTTGGAATATCCTGCACCTCATTCGACGGGGTAAGGGCCGATATCCCTTCACCGGGACTGACCCCTTAGGCAGAAGTTTGCGTCAGGGTAATAACTTCACTATAGTCGATTACAAGTTTCTTTGTATCACGGTATTCAGTGGAATATCTTGCACCTCATTCCACGAGGAAAGAGCCGAGATCCCTTCACCGGGAGTGACCTCTTTAGCAAAAGGTTTTCGCCACTATATTTTTATAAAAAGCTATCAGGTTCCTTCAGCGATATCAAGTTCACTACGTTAAAGGTTTTTCGCCAAAAACCAGCCGTAGCCCTCCGTCATTTCTTTTGGGTATTCAGTAGTATTCAAGCTAAGCATTTTAGCCAAAGTTAAGGCATAGTGTTTGGTAACTGCTGGGTATTCATTTGTTGCATAGATAGATGAGTTGGTTTGGGACAGTCGTTCTGCCGATTGGCCAAAGTCAGGGGCATGTGTGGGTGGGTTCAAATTGACAAGATAGTGACGGGTAGAACTTGGCATGTGACTTATGATATTTTGACCAAAGCCAAGGTCATAAGAGCATGGGGAAAAAAATCATATCGGGAGTTTTTAAAGAAACTGAAACTTGCCAAGTGTGCGCATACCTTCTGGAGTGTGATAACGTGAGTGGATTCCGTCAGGTTATCATGCGATGAGAGTTGGATCCCGATTCCCACTGATGCGTTAGTTTACTCTTCGGGTGATACCGATTGATTCTTCTTTTAGGTTTGGAGGAGAATTTGACAGAACAGTGGGAGGTTTCCTGATTAGATAAAGTGATAACCATTCTGATCTAGGTTAGAGTGCACGCAGAGTGTTTCTTTGCTCTCTCTCTCTGGCTGCGACCATTGACCGAACCTAGATTATAACTCAGTGACCAAGTTGACTGAACCTTTTTAAAATACTGGCTTTTGGATTGTCTGAGTTGCATAAGTCATTGCCACTCCTTCTTTTGTGCTTTGAATTTCTCAGAACACCCGTATTACTACGGATATCTGTAAGTCGATGTACAACACCCCAATACTTGTGGGGAGGCGGAATTTTCAAAAACGAACTTGTTTAGTGAACATACATCGACTAACCGCTTGAATCGAGGCTAAACGATAACTAACTTAAAACATAGAGTTTCTATGCTACTATGTTTAGGGATTATACCTAACGAATCGTGTCCTTCGTCTTTGCGAACTCCACCTCCTCCTCGGCCTTCTCGAAGTAGTAGACGATCCACTCGAGAGCTTTACTCAAAGCTTAGCCTCTAAACTTGAGGCAACTAAACTTCTCTAAGTGCTAATCAAAGAAGCTAGGTGGATTATAGAGAGGGTTATGGATTAAGTAGTCTAACTAATCCTTGTACTCAACAAATGAGAGGGGAGGATTAGGGTTTGAAGAGGGAGAGCTTGAGGAGAGAGAAGGTGAGGATAATAATGAAGTGAGAATAATGAGTTATGATAATATATATCAAGCATTTCTTTTATCAAGAAAAGAATAAGAAATGAATTTAGCAACCATGCTTGATAATATCTAGTGATGATTCACTCCATGAGTCATTAAGCATTTATCATGCATTAATGACATGGATGAATCATCCATATGACTCACTAATCACATTCATTGCTTATGCCACCTTAACCTCCTTAGTCACCACCTTCTAGAAGCTTCTCGCGCAATTACGAGAACGCCCCTCCTTTCCGAAAAAATGCGGAAAAATTTTAGACTGTATAAATCCAATAACCGGATACCAGTAACTGGCTTAAACCAAAGCCGACTGGTAAAAACTGTCCGAAAGTCGTACGTGTGTAAACACACGTATGCGTCCGAACCCTTGTCGTAAAACCATACGACCTCTATATCGTTTCGCCTGGAGTAGGGAAACTCTCTGTGTGGGACTCTAGAGACTCGACTACTACGCTGGCAGTGGGTTTAACCACAGACCGCAAGCGCCACTAGCTGTACGTAACGGTCCCCAGGTAGATGTCGATAAGAAAGCCGATGAGGAAACCCATCCGAACTCCTACTGAGTCTGATGTGACAATCTCCATACAGTCCGGTCCGTTCGTCCAAGACTATCGCATATCGGGCCTAGGGGGCGGCAAGCGTCAGTCCCCTAATAGCGGTATAAGTCATGTCGGAGGGAAGCCCATTACACCCTGAGAAACTACTGGAACCTACCAGCAAATCTCGCTTGCCCTGGCCAGGGACTTTGCGTAATGGCTCTCTGACACAGCGCGATATCAACTCCCAATACCGGGAGAGACGAATCCTGTCTAACCGCCACTGCCTCCAAGTTCTCGGGACTGCACCCAACTGCTACCTGTTTGCACGACTCCTTTAAGCCGTGGTAGGGTAGCAATCTAAGAACAGCGGGACATACTTGAGGTGAAGTAGCAGTGTCAAGTCTGCGGACTATGCTGTACTCATGTCACCTGGGAACTGTCCACTGACGACTAGTATAAAACCAACCAACAGTTCCCTGTGAGTCCTGTCCGGTGTACCCATAACCTAACGAGCACCTGTATACTATCTCCAGTACGACGTACTGACGGCTGTGGGACAGACCGTCTCCCCAACTGGGATGAGAAGCGTACACACTAGTCTACTCCGGAGTATCGATGCTCTGTCTCGATAATCCAACGACTAGGGACCTGAATAAGGATGTGCTTGTAGACTACCCAGCCCCTACTAGTGTGACTGCCATCACAACGCTGGTAGTCAAGCAAGATCCTAAGAGCTCTATCAATACATATACTCACATATTAAGATAGAAAAAACCAAGTAGTATACTACCATGTTTAGCAAGACTGTTATATACATGTGAATATCCCAAGCTTCCATTAAGTAATATACAAACTAGTATGATACAGTAATGGCCTTCTAGGGCATAAACACTGACAATCTCCCACTTGCACTAGGGCCATGTACTGGCATATCGAAGACCAATGATCTCGAGTATCCTCTCGAACTGAATCTGAGGTAGGGCCTTCGTGAATGGATCAGCAATGTTCTCTTCAGAAGCAACTCTCCGAACGTCGATCTCCTGACGATCAATGATCTCCCTGATCAGGTGATACCGCCTCAAGATGTGTCTGGACTTCTGATGGGACCTTGGTTCCTTCGCTAAAGCTATAGCTCCGTTGTTGTCGCAATACAGAGGTATTGGATCAACTATGGTAGGAACCACCTGAAGTTCTGTTAGGAACTTCTTCATCCAGACTGCTTCTTTTGCGGCATCGCAAGCAGCTATATACTCCGCTTCCATCGTCGAGTCAGCAACGGTGTCCTGCTTGGAGCTCTTCCAGCACACCGCCCCTCCATTGAGGGTAAAGACATAACCTGACATGGACTTGGAATCGTCCTTATCACTCTGGAAGCCGGAATCAACAAAGGCCTCCAACCTGAGGTCTTTTCCGCCGTAAACCAAAAACATCTCCTTAGTCCTTCTCAGGTACTTGAGTATGTTCTTTACTGCTATCCAGTGCTTCTCCCCTGGGTCTGACTAATACCGGCTTACCACACTTAGTGTGTAAGCTACATCTGGTCTGGTACACAACATCGCATACATTATAGAGCCTACCGCAGAAGCGTAGGGTATAATAGACATGCGTTCCCTTTCCAAATCAGTCTTGGGAGACATCTCTTTGGAGAGGGTGATTCCGTGACAAGCCGATAGATTACCGCGCTTAGAATCTTCCATACTGAATCTTTTCAGTACAGTGTCGATATACCTGGACTGGGAAAGTCCCAACATCCTCTTGGATCTATCACGATAGATCCGGATCCCCAGAATGTAAGAGGCATCACCCAGGTCTTTCATGGAGAACCTGTGTGACAAGAATCCTTTGACAGATTGTAACATAGGAATGTCATTTCCTATCAATAGAATGCCATCCACGTACAAGACGAGGAATACGACACTTCTGGCTACAACTTTACTGTATATGCATGGTTTATCTGGATTTTTGACAAAGTCAAATTCTTTGACTGTCTCATCAAAACAGATGTTCCAACTCCGCGATGCCTGCTTTAGTCCATAAATGGACTTAAGCAGCTTGCATACTTTCCCGCTGCTCCCACTCTGATTGAAACCCTCTGGCTGATCCATATAGACGCACTCTTCTAAATTTCCATTCAGAAAAGTCGTCTTTACGTCCATATGCCAGATTTCATAATCATGGAAGGCAGCAATAGCAAGAAGGATTCGAATGGATTTGAGCATAGCCACTGGAGAAAAAGTTTCGTCATAGTCCAAACCAGGTCTTTGACGAAAACCCTTTGCAACAAGTCTAGCCTTATAGGTTTCCACCTGTCCATCTACACCAATCTTTTTCTTGAAGATCCATTTGCATCCTATGGTTTTTACCCCATCTAGAGCAAAGTCCAAAGTCCATACTTTGTTGGTGTACATGGACTCCATTTCGGTCCGCATTGCATCTAGCCATCGTACCGAGTCGCCGCTCTGGATGGCCTGCTGGAAGTCAGTAGGTTTATCATCATCTATGATGCAATCCTCTCTATCCCCATCTATGAGAAAACCGTAGTATCTCTCAGGCGGATGAGACGGCCTACTACTCCTGCGGAGGGGTGCGGGAATGTCCTGTTCTTCTTGAACTTCCAGTTCTACCAAACTTTCAGTAGCAGTTTGTGGTTCTGGAATTTCTTCCAGTTCTATTTCGCTCCCACTTATTTCCTTTTCTAAAAACTGATATTCTAGAAAATGGGCATTACGAGAAACAAACACCTTTTGTTCCTCTGCGTAATAGAATAGATACCCCTTGGAGTTCATTGGATATCCCACAAACTTACACTTTACTGATCGTGCCTCGAGCTTGTCCACATGCTGCTTTTTAACAAAAGCTGGACATCCCCATATTTTCAGATACTGAAGATAGGGTTTCTTCCCGCTCCACATCTGATATGGAGTGGTAGGCACAGTCTTGGTAGGTACCATGTTCAAAAGATATGCCGCTGATTCTAGCGCATAACCCCAGAAAGATCGCGGTAACTCAGCATTACTCATCATGGAACGTACCATATCTAATAGGGTTCGATTCCGTCTCTCCGATACACCATTATGTTGTGGAGTGTATGGAGGAGTAAGCTGAGAGAGAATTCCTTTCTCTTTTAGGTAACCTAGGAACTCGGCACTCAAGTATTCACCACCTCGATCAGATCTAAGTGTCTTGATACTTTTGCCGGTTTGGTTTTCTACTTCATTCTTATACTCTTGGAATTTCTCAAAAGCTTCCGATTTATGTTTCATCAGATAAATGAATCCGTATCTTAAGTAATCATCCATGAAAGTAATGAAATAGGAAAAACCACCTCTTGCATGTGTAGACATTGGACCTTACATCGTTGTGTATGAGTCCTAAGAGCTCGCTCGCTCATACTCCTTGTCCAGTAAATGGAGTCTTTGTTATCTTTCCTTTGAGACAAGATTGACAAGTGTCATATGTTTGATATTCGAACGAGTCTAAATATCCTTCGCTATGCAACTTAGTCAACCTTCTCTCATTGATGTGACCCAATCTACAATGCCATAAGAAAGCTTTAATTAAATATGGAGACTTTCTTTTTAGTGTGTTCTGGACATTGAAAATTTGGAGTTGGTTTAAAACATATATACCGTTATTTAATGTACCGGACCCAATCAAACCATGATTAAGGTGGATGTTGACAACATCTCTTACAAACGTGAAATCATAACCTTTATTTGATAACAAGGAAACTGATATGATATTATACGTTAAGCTTGGTACAAAATAACAGTTATGTAAAACCAAAATGTGTCCACTCGTCAATCCTAGGTGATAATCCCCGACGGACGCAGCTCCCACGCTAGCTCCGTTAGCAACCTTTAGGGTCATATCACCTTCCTTCCGCACTCTACGGTTTCTCAGTGCCTGCAATGAATTGCAAGTATGAGATCCTGATCCGGTATCCAATACCCAGGAAGTAGTGTTGATCGACAGACAATTCTCAATTACAAACACACCTGAAGTCGAAGCCACGGCTTGCTTCGGTTCCTGGTTCTTGGCGTTCCACGCCTTGCAATCCTTCTTTCAGTGCCCTTTCCTGTGACAATGGAAGCACTCATCCTGGCCAACTACTGGTACCGCAAACTTTTTCTTTCCCTTCCCTCCCACCTTACTTACACCTCCTCTAGGTCTGGGTGCGGCCTTCTTCTTCCTTCCTTTGGCCCTAGCCTTGGACCCGGAAGAAGATGAACCGCCAACAAACATAGCGGGTGTTTCCCTTGCTTTCTGCAAGGTGCCCTCTGCACTTCTTAACATGTTCAGGAGTTCCGGAAGTTCAACTTCTTTTCTTTGAATGTTGAAGTTCAGGATAAACTGGGCGTAGGTGGAAGGAAGGGACTGGAGAATAAGGTCTGTATAGAGCTCATTATCCAAAGTCGTCCCAAGGTCTGCGAGCTCTTCTATATAGCCGATCATCTTTAGGACATGTTCTCCTACCGATGACCCGATAGCCAACCTCGCTCGAAACAAGTTCTTTGAGGTCCCGTATCTTGCAATACGAGATTGCTCTCCATAAAGTTCCTTTGTATAGAGAAATATGCCATCAAGGTCCATATCCTCGTGTCTCCTCTGATGTTCATTGTTCATTGAGGCAAGCACGATGCACTTGGCTTTCGCGCAATCTAAATCCCAGGTTTTGCGGATTTCCTTATCCGCATTACTGGATTTGGGACCAGGGACAGCAGGTGCCGTAGCGGTGAGGACGTACCCCAATTTGTCATAGGTCAAAGCCATTTTGACATTCCGCAGCCAATCTTTATAGTTTGGCCCTGTCAGTATATTTTTCTCTAAAAGTAACTTAAGTCCAGTCATTTTCAGGGTCGCTGCAATTAGGAGAGAGAGAAGAAAACTCTTTAGCATGATGCTCTTGCAAGTTTAGAGTGGTTTTTAGTTTATCTAAACTGGATGGCTCCCACTGTTTCTCGAATCCTTCCTCAAACCATAAAAGAAGAATTAGCCAGGACTATTCTCACTGTACAATTCTTGCTTAACCGTTCAGCCAGGCCAGTGTCGATACTTCGAGGGAGGTTTTCCAACGCTTTCGCGAAGTTCCTTAATTAAATAACCTCTTTTCTCTGGGGGCGTAACCCCGCTGACACCTTTCTGGACACCTACTAGGTTTATAGCATTGATCGTTAAGTGACGAATATCCTGATAAGTAGTATATACTCACAGTAGGATCGGGATCCAAATATCATCGTCTGATAATGTTGTAGGAATGCTACCAACATTCATCAAACTCAAAATGGTATGCATCTCTTTGCAAATTTCAGTTTATTTAGAAATTCCCGATATATATTTTTGCCTCATGCTCTTATGACCTTGGCGTTGGTCAAAATATCATAAGTCACATGTCAAGTTCTACCCATCATTATCTTGTTAATTTGAACCCATCCGTACATATCCTTGACGTTGGCCAAAATGATCATACGACTGTCCCAAACTAACTCATCTATCTATGGAAAAAATGAATATCCAGCAGCTACCAAACACTATGCCCTGGCGTTGGTCAAAATACATAGCTTGAATACTACTGAATACCCAGATGAAATGACGGAGGGCTACGAATGGTTTTGGCGAAACCGTAAACGTAGTGAACTTGATATAACCGAAGGAACCTGATAGCTTTTAAAAGGAGTGGTTAAAGCTCCGCATTTAAAAATATCTGTTTTTAAAATTAACCGAGTGGTTTCTTTTAAATTGTTCCAACGATTAAAACTTTGGTTTATTTTTCTTTGCATTATAGATAATACGTCCCATCATTAACCTATCATTGCAGAAAACAACGAAAATACAACGTCCTCTTATGCCATCCGCATTCGCCACGGGGTCCCGTCATTACCCGTTAGGTTACTTAACTAACGACAGAGCGGGGGCTGGGCTAGCGCGGGTGTAAAACATAAGTGACGTCTAAATAGCTAACATATATATAGATATTTTATATTCGTCTGACGCAATGATATTCATTCCAGATCACAGATGAACTTAATTGGATTTGCAAGCAATCCATGTTTGTTTTGAGCCTGCAACAAAATACGGATTTACACAGTTGTGATGAATAGCCATTACCCCACCCACGACCCCTACGGGTGCGGCAAACTACCCGCCCGGCAGTTTGTGCACCCCACCTTGGGACTGTCCTAGGAGCAAAAATAGTAAAATGAAATAATACAACGGTGGCTACAACCGCAACCTCGATGTGCCCCGCAAAATAATATTACAACAAATTACATTTACATCAAATGAATTAAATAATAACCCATCACATAACCCGGGCTATACATCACAACAGTCCAACACAGTTCATATGCACAAACAGATAAAATCCATTTCAGAAATGTGTAACCCCCTGCCAACTGACATACTAGCAGTTAGGGGGGGTTTACGAACACATTATACAAACACAGATATAATCCAACAAGCAAAATACTGTATAATTTCGATCGATTAAACACTTTTAATTTTGCTCCAATACTGCTCTGCAAATCTGAAACCTGAGCAAAAATTAAATATTCCAGAAAATACCAAATCACACATAGGACCCACACAATAAATTTGGGTTCATGACTCACTAACTCGGCGGCGGAATCGCGGTGGATCTGTCGGATCCGCCGCGGTTCCGCGGCGCGTTGGTCGATTCATGACCCCAAATTTTTTGGGTGTTCTTATACTGTCTTTTCTAGCACTTTGAACCTCCCTGAAAAATTTTAGGACTTCACTTAAAATTCGACAGAAACTTGTGATTTTGGATTTCTCCGGCTTCGTTTTTTCCGTTCGAAATTCATACAAATTTGCAAGTAAGTTATTTATTGTTTAGCGAGGCTCTGATACCACTGTAAGTCGATGTACAACACCCCAATACTTGTGGGGAGGCGGAATTTTCAAAAACGAACTTGTTTAGTGAACAAACATCGACTAACCGCTTGAATCGAAGATAAACGATAACTAACTTAAAACATAGAGTTTCTATGCTACTATGTTTAGGGATTATACCTAACGAATCGAGTCCTTCGTCTTTGCGAACTCTACCTCCTCCTCGGCCTTCTCGAAGTGGTAGACGATCCACCCGAGTGCTTTACTCCAAGCTTAGCCTCTAAACTTGAGGCAACTAAACTTCTCTAAGTGCTAATCAAAGAAGCTAAGTGAAATATAGAGAGGGTTATGGATTAAGTAGTCTAACTAATCCTTGTACTCAACACATGAGAGGGGAGGATTAGGGTTTGAAGAGGGAGAGCTTGAGGAGAGAGAAGGTGAGGATAATAATGAAGTGAGAATAATGAGTTATGATAATATATATCAAGCATTTCTTTTATCAAGAAAAGAATAAGAAATGAATTTAGCAACCATGCTTGATAATATCTAGTGATGATTCACTCCATGAGTCATTAAGCATTTATCATGCATTAATGACATGGATGAATCATTCATATGACTCACTAATCACATTCATTGCTTATGCCACCTTAACCTCCTTAGTCACCACCTTCTAGAAGCTTCTCGCGCAATTACTAGAACGCCCCTCCTTTCCGAAAAAATACGGAAAAATTTTAGACTGTATAAATCCAATAACCGGATACCAGTAACTGGCTTAAACCAAAGCCGACTGGTAAAAACTGTCCGAAAGTCGTACGTGTGTAAACACACGTATGCGTCCGAACCCTTGTCGTAAAACCATACGACCTCTATATCGTTTCGCCTGGAGTAGGGAAACTCTCTGTGTGGGACTCTAGAGACTCGACTACTACGCTGGCAATGGGTTTAACCACAGACCGCAAGCGGCACTAGCTGTACGTAACGGTCCCCAGGTAGATGTCGATAAGAAAGCCGATGAGGAAACCCATCCGAACTCCTACTGAGTCTGATATGACAATCTCCATACAGTCCGGTCCGCTCGTCCAAGACTATCGCATATCGGGCCTAGGGGGCGGCAAGCGTCAGTCCCCTAATAGCGGTATAAGTAGTGTCGGAGGGAAGCCCATTACACCCTGAGAAACTACTGGAACCTACCAGCAAATCTCGCTTGCCCTGGCCAGGGACTTTGCGTAATGGCTCTCGGACACAGCGCGATATCAACTCCCAATACCGGGAGAGACGAATCCTGTCTAACCGCCACTGCCTCCAAGTGCTCGGTACTGCACCCAACTACTACCAGTTTGCACGACTCCTTTGAGCCGTGGTAGGGTAGCAATCTAAGAACAGTGGGACACACTCGAGGCGAAGTAGCAGTGTCAAGTCTGCGGACTATGCTGTACTCATGTCACCTGGGAACTGTTCACTGACGACTGGTATAAAACCAACCAACAGTTCCCTGTGAGTCCTGTCTGGTGTACCCGTAACCTAACGAGCACCTGTATACTATCTCCAGTATGACGTACTGACGGCTGTGGGACAGACCATCTCCCCAACTGGGATGAGAAGCGTACACACTAGTCTACTCCGGAGTATCGATACTCTGTCTCGATAATCCAACGACTAGGGACCTGAATAAGGATGTGCTTGTAGACTACCCAGCCCCCACTAGTGTGACTGCCATCACAACGCTGGTAGTCAAGCAAGATCCTAAGAGCTCTATCAATACGTATACTCACATATTAAGATAGAAAAAACCAAGTAGCATACTACCATATTTAGCAAGACTGTTATATACATGTGAATATCCCAAGCTTCCATTAAGTAATATACAAACTAGTATGATACAGTAATGGCCTTCTAGGGCATAAACACTAACAACATCCACTTCCATTGGATAGATCCATCGTATGGTTATATACGAACTCGAAGGGACTTCTTCGAGGATGGATCCTGGTTCAGGAGAAATAGAATTGGTTTATTCAGTTGTCATTTATTATCACCTTCTCTCAGGTTGCGAGAGCTCCTT